>CM067332.1:59988333-61340000 GCA_034376525.1 Nicotiana benthamiana | reverse complement strand
AACCCCTTAAGAGAAAGCAATTTTGAGATTAATTTCATAAAGGGTGTAGCCATATGTATACTATTCAAGCTATGTCGTCATTTATATCGTGTAATAAAACTAACAAAACAAATAAGGGAAGAGACATATCTGAGGCTGCATACATGGATATAATAGGGCAAAATATAACAGAAATTATATTGACACCCAGTTAGGAAGATACCCTCCATTTTAACCGGGCCGTCAGAACTTATATATATTGTTTGAACTCTCTAAAAATATTATTGTATCATTTCGAATCCTCAAATTAAATATGATTAGTTTTGAAAAATCTGACTCAGCAATAATTTTAAAAAGTCCGAGCTAACATATATGGAACGGAGCCATCTACTAATTTGTTGGATTGGAATTTGAAAGAGGATGAAAATGATTGACAGAGTCATGGAAGAATCTGGTTGTACAAAGTTAAACTTATCCCCAATGAACTAATTAGTTCTATGGGATATCTATCAGTAAAGAGTGATTGTTTAGTATTTGTACATTGTAGAACAAGTGCCAGACCTATAGCCACTTGCCACTTGGTTCAATACTAGTACTAGTGAAATAAAAGGTACCAATCTTATCCATGACACCCATCTCTTTTACTCTCTTCTCGTTCAACATGTTTGCCCAAATAACCTTCAAAATCTGTTCATTTGAAGAGTACTATGCTAGACGTCTTGATACTATTTATTTGTCTAGTACTTCTAGTACATATCTATATATAAGTGAAACCAGAATCTGTACATTTCGAACGAACGAGTATAATTTTATTATATGTACACCTTTTAAATTTATATATTTACATAGTACAAATCAAAATAATAAATTCAATTGAACATGCATAATCCACCGTATCTCATCTCCCCTAGTATTTAATCACAAAAACAATCAACTACATAACCGTTTTCTTCAACTTGAACTCTAAATCATTCTCCAATGGTGTCAAGTTCAAATCCAAACATAAAACTCTTGGACTCTTTGATTTATTTACAACATGAACTTGAATACTTTCATTTAGCATAGCTCTATGCCTTCTCATATGCCCACCTAAAGCTTGACCTATTGGAAACTCAAGCCCACATATTGAACACTCATGTGTTTTTGGTTTAGGAGGAGAAGTTGACAAATGATGATAATCAAATTCTCCCATTAATCTTGGCTTCTTATGACTTGCTCTATGACCTCCTAGAGCTTGGAATGAAGAAAATTGTCTATTACAAGTTTTGCACTCGAATACTCGACTGGGAGAGTTGTTGATCGTCTCAAAATTGTGATTTTCTTGGCGAGAAAGAAGCATTAAGTAATTAGCCAATGTTGTTATGCTATCAGACTCACTTTCTCTTTCTCTCTTTTTTGGTAAAAGCACCATGTTTGCATGCAAATGTTTGAGAAAATGATAAGTTTTGTAGGGTTTTAATTCTTCTTGAATTTGTTGGTGGAAAAGGGGAGTTGGTTTAACTGGTTTTGGTTGGAAAAGAAAGAATTTAATTGAGGAACTCATGCCCATGGGGGGATTTATAAGGGTTATTAGTTGGTGGTTTGACTATGCGCTTAGTTGACCTAATTTTGTCGTGACCAAATAACACATTTCTTCTGGGAAAGATAAGCCTTATATTTTGTTTGGCTTAATTAAGTATATACACATCAATGGCCAAATTTTCTTGGAAGTATAGTTATGTTCAACCTGTTTTTCTTTTTAAAAAAATTATTAAATCAAGGAGGGGAAGGAATGCTACGTTACTAATGGAGTTTGAACCCTTCACATCAATAATTGAAGGCAGGAGGTCCCCAAGTGAGCTAGCGTATTCAATATTGTTTTTGTTTTTCATTTTAATTATTTTTTATTTTTCTTAATTATATTTTCTTCTTTTTTCCTGATAAATAATTGATAAAAGAGACTTTTTATGGTTTTATGGTACTAGTTTAAAGATGAATTATCTAGATGGCAGTAGGTGTAGAAAGATAAAAGTTTGCTACTTTAATTTGATGAGTGGTGTCTTTTGACCAATTGGAGTTGTGAATTTGGTGAGCCATCTTGGAGTAGGCAAGCGTGACGGCATGGCTCTGCAAATACTACTCTCCCATCGATAATATATTGTTGTTGACTTACTGCTATTACTAGCAGTGGTAGAATATCACTCGTCGAAAAATTATATCATATATATAAGTAAAATATTATATTTTAAAGGTATATAATACATATTGAATATTTTTTATCGAAATTTTTTTTCACTTCTTTTAAATTTGAGTATGAAAATTTCTAACTTCACCACTATTTACTAGTACCACTCAACTATTTTTTTTCTTATATTTACCCATGTAAACCTAATGAATACTCATCTTTTTGTTTATTTTTAAGGCTTGCACATGATTCACAAATGAAATGGTTGCATATGTATACTATATAGTATACCTATTATCTTATAATATATTATTAAGGAACATGATGAGATAGTTGTCTCCATCTTTAATTATGGGTTTTGTACTGGTGAAAATTTGACTACCACAATCAAGTTACCTGACACCCCACCTCAGTAATCAAGCAGCGAAAATTAACAGAGTCCATTCCATTTCTCCTCTGAGATATCTAACAAACTGAAAAAGGCAACACCTAAAGTCACGACCAGAATACATCAGTGACGGAAAAGCGCCGAGTCAAACGACTGGTAAAAGGTCCTCGACTATATATAGTCAAGAAATTAAAAGCTCACAATTTGGAGGGCTTCTACATTCTCCCGAGAAAAGGGAACCAAAGCTCCTTCCTTGTATCTTAGAAAATGGGGGAATAACCCTAAAGAATACATGCAAATCTACTTTCTCATCAATTAATGAGAAGGACAATGCTCAATCTTAGTAAGAGGTATCCTGCCTCTTTCGTTTCATGAGCAATTGTTGTCATTAATATTAAGATATGGAATTAATTATATTTGACTAAGATTTACCCCTTCATCTTTGATTGATTTGTTCAAAAAGGTTTTTATATCTTTTGAGTCAAACAATTTGGCGCCGTCGGTGGGGATTTCTTAGTGAGAATTTCCTTGTTTCTCCCAAATCGAAACTAAGAAGTACAATCACTCATCAAAAAGAGCACGGAGGAAAAACCTAACCCACGTGAGACACAAGAGCATCACAGTGAAGTAAGAAGAGTCGAGCAAGATAGCCGGGCTCGGAAATCTTTGCCCCATCAACCATCAATATACTAAGCAAAACAAACGATGCTACCGATTTGCATTATCCCACCGGACCACCGGGCGGGAGCGAAGAAAATCTCATTCTCACCTTTTACTCTTTGTCCAAGAAAGCACGTAAGTATTACGTGGACAAACGTACAAAGTAAAATATCGATTGAAGGGAAAAAATTGCTTCAACACAACTTAAAATACCTCATGTCGACAACATCTCAAAGGTGGACGACATGAGTCAGACAAGAAAACGACAATGTATACACTGCACGTACCTGCAAATTAAGCATTAACACCTCATATTCACCAGCGTTGTACCATCTGGCACAAGCGATACAAAATAGACTGGGACTCCAATGAGAGATGTCAGACTCTCTAAGAACCGGAGCGACAATGGGCTACTATTTCGATAAGTTCGAAATAACGCCCTTTAAGGCTAAGGGCCATCGCCAAACTTGAAGAGGAGTTTGACCTTGATTGAATGACGATAGGCCGCTATTTTGATAAGTTCGAAATAATGCCCTTTAAGGCTAATGGAGTTTACCAAATGAGAAGAGGAGTTCGACCTCGATCAGACGATGATAGATCGCTATTTTGATAAGTTCGAAATAACGCCCTTAGTCTCTTTAAGGAATGCTTAATTCAAAAAAGTTAACCGGATGTTGCCCTATAAGTTAGAGGGTTTGGATGTGAATTCTGATGATTCGTTTAGCTTCGGGGGATGATTTATGACTTAGGAGTGTGATCGGAAGTGATTTTGGAGGTCCGGTGTAGAATTAGGCTTGAATTGGTAAAGTTAGTATTTTGGCGAATTTCGGTGGATAGGTGAGATTTTTATCCGAAAGTCGTAATGAATTCCGAAAGTTGTTGTAGCTTGTTAAGTGATTTGGGATGGTGTGTAAAAGATATTCTTAATGTTATTCGGGCTTCTACCCAGCAGAGTCTTCCATAACTGGCCGACCGGTGAAAGGATAGCCGGACCCGTTGAAACACGGCAAATATTGATGGCTCGGAAAGAAAGCTGGAAAATTTCAGGTCATTTGGAGGTGATTTGGTTGGGTTTTTGATCGAATGCATGTTTCAGAAGTCTTGAAGAACTTAGGCTTGAATTTGATGGTTTTGATATGGTTTTAAGTGTTTTAATAATTGGAGCAAGTTTGAATGATGTTATAAGAGGTGTTGGTGCTTTTGGTTGAGGTCCCGAGGGCCTCGGTTTGATTTCGGATGGCTAATGGGGAGATTTGGACTATGAAAAGTTGCAGAAAAAGGCATCAGCTGTTGTAGAGCATTTTCCTCTATGCGATCTCAAAGGGAGTGTTGCGATCGCATAGGAGGATTTTGAGGGGTTGTTTGGTTGTTCAATGCGATAGCATAGCAAGGGCGTCGATCGCATAGTGTTAAGAGGACCTGGGACTTGAATGGAAATTTTCTCAATGCGAACTCGGGTATAAGTGTGCGATTGCATATGGTCATGGACTGATGAAATGCGATTGCAGGGGTCTGTATGCGATCACGTAGTGTTAAATTTGAAGCTGGAATTTTTGTGCATTGCGATCGCAAGCCTGAGTCTGTGATCGCATCGAGGAAAAAGGGGTCTGGGCAGAATAGTTTTATACATTTTTTTCCACGAGGTTTAGTCATTTTCCACTATTTTTGAGCATCCATGAGATCTTTTGGACTGGAACTGAAGAGGGTTTCGACTGGTATTGATTGGAGGTCAGTTCTATAAACTAAAAACATGATTTAATTGTAGAAATAACCTAGAAATTCATGAAAACTTAGCAAAAAGAGAAAGAATTAGGGCTTGAAATTTGATATTTCAAATTAGGTTTTGAAGGGTCATTTGAGCTCGGATTTGAGAGTTCTTGATATGTATAGACTCTTGGCAAGATAAGGAACCCGTTGATGTAAGCATTTCTGAGTTTCGAGAAGTGGGCCCTGGGCTCTGGGTTTGCTAATTTCGAGATTTTGCTATTTTTATTTCGATTGGGTATTATTCCATCGGCATATTGTGACGTATTCGTTGTGGTTTTGATCAGATTCGACGCACAAGAGGTCGATTTGAGAGGCAAGTGCATAGAAAGCTAGGATATTGGCCGGCTTGAGGTGAGTAATAGATGTAAATGATGCCTGAGGGTTTGAAACCCCGGAATTGCACATCATATTGCTATATTGAGGAGACTTGCACGCCGGATAGCGAGCGTGGGGTAGAGCACCATTGGGGATTATGACTTATTTCGTTCCAATAGATGAATTTACTGCATATTTGACTGAATATCACCTGTTATCATTATGATTTGAGCTGATTGCCATAATTGGGCTTCGTGCCAATTGATTAAATCCTTTAGGGATTGCTATTACTGGTTCCTTACCATTTTTACGTATTATTGAACTCAGTCCTGGTATTTAATATTATTTTTCAAACTCAGCCATTTTTCTTCTCAAACTTGGAACTTAAATAATATTGCTAACGAAGTTTGGGCTGAATATTTTTATATTATCTTGTCCGAGGGACTTATGTGATTCTGTGTTTATATTGGGATCGGGCTGCGCACTGCAACGGCATTTTATTGATATTGATATGAAGCCGAGGGCCTAGTTGATGCCACGATATGTCTTATATTGCGCTCGCGCCGTAAGGGGACCCTCCCGGAGTTTGCACACCCCTAGTGAGCACCGTCGACGATAAATAAATGGAGCGGGCTGCACGTCACAGCGGGTACTAGAGAGTATCGGACTATGTATTGCATTTCATATTTGACTGTTATTTACTTACTTATCTCTTGTAGTATTTCCTTAATTATTTTCATTGTTTATGGAGTTTATTCTACTTGGTTTACATTGCTGCATTTATAGAATTACTTTGTGCCTATTCAAGATTTTTTATTCTCAGCTTTTATTTATGTTTGTTACTCATTGGGTCGGAGTACTCACTCCCTGCACCTTGTGAGCAGATCCAGGTGCATCAGAGGCTGAGTGAGGACTTCTCTGCCGAGCAGCTTATCCGGGAGTATCAAGGTAGCTGCATGACATCTGCAATCCTGATTTTCCCTTCTATTTTATTGATTCATTTTCGCATTTCTTTAGAACAATATGTAGTAGGTTGATACTCATATATTAGAGGCTCATACTTGTGACACTGGATTCTTCGGGATGTGTAATTATATTGGTATTTGGGATTTTCGCATGTGTTAACTCTACTTCTAAATTTCAGTATGATGACTTAGTAGTTTATCTGTGTTAATTAATTCATGAACTATGTAAAATTGGCTGACGTTATTGAATTGGATGGTCTTGCCTAGCAGTGTGTCGGGCTCCATCATTAACGCGGTTGGGATCGTGACGAGTTGGTATCAGAGCCTAGGTTACTTGGTCTTGTGAGTCATGAGATGGTTTAGTAGAGTCTCGTGGATCGGTACGGAGACATCTGTACTTATCCTCGGGAGACTGCAGAACCTTTTGGAAAACTTCACATTCTTGAAACTCTTGTTGTGCGGCTTTCTTCAACTGAGAACTAAACTTCTATTATTCCATTCTCTCACAGATGGGAGGACACGAGCTACTGGACGTGGCGGACAACCACCAGTACCACCTACTGAGGCCACTAGAGGCTGTGGACGTGGTCGTAGTCATGGCAGAGGGAGAGCAGCCGGGGCAGTTCCTGCTACTCCACCAGATGGCCCAGCTCAGGATCAAGCTCCAGCTGCAGACATACCAGCAGCACCTATTCAGGCACCAGTTGTGCCCATCGTGATTCCGGGTCTTTAGGAGGCCTTGGCTTGGATATTATCAGTTTGCACTAGCTTGGCTTAGGCCGTTCCAGCCACCACAACAGCAACAGTAGCTACTTCGCAGGCTGGGGGAGGCAATCAAACCCCCGCTGCTCGCACACACGAGCAGGTGGAGCAGGGACTACAGACACTAGAGGCACCTCCAGCTCAGCAGGTCGCACCAGCTAACGGCTCCGTGGTTCCATCTATGCCAGACGATGAGCAGCGTCATCTTTAGAGGTTCAGCAGGCTCCAACCTCTGACATTCAGTGGTGCTGAGGGTGAGGATGCCTAGGGTTTTCTTGATAAGTGTCAGTGTATGCTCCGTACATCAAGGATCCTTGATTCGAGTGGTGTGGCATTTACCACCTTTCAGTTTACCGGGGCTGCTCTTACTTGGTGGGAGGACTTTGAGAGGCATAGGCCTATCGATGCAGCACCCCTTTCTTGGCAGCAAATCTCCGCTCTTTTCCTGGAGAAATATGTACCTCAGTCCTGCAGAGAGGAGCTGCGTAGGCAGTTTGAGTGGTTGATGCAGGGGGATATGATAGTGACTCAGTACGAGATGAGGTTTTCACAGTTGGCCCGTAATTCTATTTTAGATGGTTCTGTCAGATCGTGAGAGGATCAGGAGATTTGTGGATGGCCTTAACTACCATCTCTATATTTTGATGACTAGAGAGAGAGTATTGGGTGCTATGTTTGAGGATTTGGTGGATATCACTCGTGAGATCGAGTCAGTTCGCCGTAGAGAGCGAGAGGAGAGAGAGGCCAAGAGGCCTCGTGGATCGGGCAGTTATAGTGGTGCTCCTTTGAAGGGCCAGTTCCAGCATGGTAGAGGTTATTCTTTCATGCCTGCTCAGTCGGCCCGTCCAGAGTATCATGGGGGATCTTTAGGCTGTGGTCATCATGTGTCCCAGCAGGGTCGGTCTTCACTCAGCGCCCCCAGCTCAGATTTCATCTCATGCCCCATCAGCCAAGGTTCTTCTATGCCAAGTGCATATGCTAGTCACTCCGGTGCGAGGGGTTCCCTTCAGTACCCCATCTCCAGCACCGGGTAGCTGTTATAAGCATAGAGGGTTTGGTCAATTGAGGAGGCAGTGCCCTCGACTTCGTGGCGGTCAGCATCAGCAGAAGGGTCAGGCCTCGACTTTTGCTCCAGTTACTTTATCACTCGCCTAGTCACGACAGTTCCTGATGATCCACTAGTTGGCCCAGCTCAGGATCAGGCTCCAGCTGCAGACATACCAGCATCACCTGTTCAGGCACCAGTTGTGCCCATCGGGATTCCGAGTCATTAGGAGGCCTTGGCTCAAATATTATCAGTTTGCACTAGCTTGGCTCAGGCCGTTTCAGCCACCACAACAACAACAGTAGCTACTTCGCAGGCTGGGGGAGGCAATCAAATCCCCGCTGCTCGCACACCCGAGCAGGTTGTGCAGGGACTACAAACACTAGAGGCACATCCAGCTCAGCAGGTCGCACCAGCTAAGGGCTCTGTGGTTCCTGCTATGCCAGACGATGAGCAGCATCATCTTGAGAGGTTCGGTAGGCTCAACCTCTGACATTCAGTGGTGCTGAGGGTGAGGATGCCTAGGGTTTTCTTGATAGGTGTCAGTGTATGCTCCGTATAGCAGGGATCCTTGAGTCGAGTGGTGTGGCATTTACCACCTTTCAGTTTACCGGGGCTGCTCTTACTTGGTGGGAGGACTTTGAGAGGCGTATGCCTATCGGTGCAACACCCCTTTCTTGGCAGCAATTCTCCGCTCTTTTCCTGGAGAAATATGTACCTCAGTCCTGCAGAGAGGAGCTGTGCATGCAGTTTGAGTGGTTGATGAAGGGGGATATGACAGTGACTCAGTACGAGATGAGGTTTTCACAGTTTGCCCGTCATTCTATTTGGATGGTTCTGTCAGATTGTGAGAAGATTAGGAGATTTGTGGATGGCCTTAACTACCATCTATATATGTTGATTATTAGAGAGAGAGTATTGGGTGCTATGTTTGAGGATTTAGTGGATATCGCTCGTGAGATCGAGTCAGTTTGCCGTAGAGAGAGAGAGAGCAGAGAGAGGCCAAGAGGACTCGTGGATTGGGTAGTTATTGTGGTGCTCCTTCGAGGGGCCAGTTCCAGCATGGTAGAGGTCGTTCTTTTAGGCCTGCTCAGTCGGCCTATCCAAAGTATCATGGGGGATCTTAGGCTATGGTCATCATGGGTCCCAGCAGGGTCGGTCTTCACTCAGCGCCTTCCCATCTCATATTTCCTCTCATGCCCCATCAACCAGGGTTCTTCTGCGCCAAGTGCATACGCTAGTCACTCCGGTGCGAGGGGTTCCCTTTTGTACCCCATCTCCAGCATCGGGCAGCTGTTACAAGCGCAGAGAGTTTGGTCACTTGAAGAGGCAGTGCCCTCGACTTCGTGGAGTTCACCATCAGCAGAGGGGTCAGGCCTCGACTTTTGCTGCAGTTATTTTATCACTCCTAGCCGGGGCAGTTCCTGCTGATCCACTAGTTGGCCCAGCTTAGGATCAGGCTCCAGCTGTAGACATACAACCAGAACCTGTTCAGGCACCAGTTGTGCCCATCGTGATTCCGGGTCTTTAGGAGGCCTTGGCTAAGATATTATCAGTTTGCACTAGCTTGGCTCAGGCCGTTTCAGCCACCACAACAACAGTGGCTACTTCGCAGGAGGGGGGAGGCAATCAAACCACCGCTGCTCGCACACCCGAGCAGGTGGTGCAAGGACTACGGACACTAGAGGCACCTCTAGCTTAGCACGTCGCACCAGCTAAGGGCTCTGTGGTTCCAGCTATGCCAGACGATGAGCAACATCATCTTGAGAGGTTCGGTAGGCTCCAACCTCTGACATTCAGTGGTGCTGAGGGTGAGGATGCCTAGGGTTTTCTTGATAGGTATCAGTGCATGCCTCCGTACAACGGGGATCCTTGAGTCGAGTGGTGTGGCATTTACCACCTTTTAGTTTACTGGGGGTGCTGTTTCTTGGTGGGAGGACTTTGAGAGGCGTAGGCCTATCGGTGCAGCACAACTTTCTTGGCAGCAATTTTCCGCTCTTTTCCTGGAGAAATCTGTACCTCAGTCCTGCAGAGAGGAGCTGCTAGGCAGTTTGAGTGGTTGATGAAGGGGGATATGACAGTGGCTAAGTACGAGATGAGGTTTTCACAATTGGCCCTTCATTCTATTTGGATGGTTCTGTCAGATCGTGAGAGGATCAGGAGATTTGTGGATGGCTTAACTACCATCTCTATATTTTAATGACTAGAGAGAGAGAGAGAGAGACAGAGAGAGAGAGAGAGTATTGGGTGCTATGTTTGAGGAGTTGGTGGATATCGCTCGTGAGATCGAGTTAGTTCTCCGTAGAGAGCGAGAGGAGAGAGTGGCCAAGAGGCCTCGTGGATCGGGCAGTTATTGTGGTGCTACTTCGAGGGGCCAGTTCCAGCACGGTAGAGGTAGTTCTTTCAGGCCTGCTCAGTCGGCCCGTCCAGAGTATCACGAGAGATCTTTAGGCTGTGGTCATAATGGGTCCCAGCAGGGTCGGTCTTCATTCAGCGCCCTCCCATCTCAGATTTCATCTCATGCCCCATCAACCTATGGTTCTTCTGCGCCAAGTGCATATGCTAGTCACTCCGGTACGAGGGGTTCCCTTCAGTCCCCCATCTCCAGCACCGGGCAGCTGTTATAAGTGCAAGAGTTTGTTCTCTTGAGGAGGCAGTCCCTCGACTTCGTGGCGGTCAGCATCTCCAGAGGGGCCAGCCCTCGACTTCTGCTCCAGTTACTTTATCACTCACCTAGCCAAGTAGGAGTGGAGATCAGGTAGACAGGGGTCATCCAAGAGGTGGAGGTCGATCTGGCGGTGGCCAGGCTCGTTTCTATGCTATGCCGGGCAGGACAAATGCTATTGCTTCAGACACTTTCATTACAGGTATTGTTTCAGTCTACCACAGAGACGCCTCGATAGTATTTGATCCTGGTTCTACCTATTCTTATGTGTCTTCATATTTTGCTCGTTATTTAAGTATGCCCCGGGAGTCCCTTTCTTTGACTGTTCATGTGTCTATCCCAGTGGATGATACTGTTATTGTGGACTGTGTGTACCGGTCATGTGTTGTGATTATTGGGGGTCTGGAGACCCGAGTTGATCTATTGATATTGAGCAGGGTGGACTTTGACGTTATTTTAGGCATGGATTGGTTATCTCCATGTTATGCTATTTATTCTAGATTGCCATGCTAAGATAGTCATTTTGGCTATTCTGGGTGTACCACAGATTGAGTGGCGTGGTGTGACCGATTATGTTTCTAGTAGAGTTATTTGTTTCTTGAAGGCCCAACGTATGGTTGGGAAGGTTTGTCTTTCCTTTTTAGCGTTCATGAGGGATGTTGGAGCTGAGACTCCTCGCATTGATTCTATTCCAGTTGTGAGGGGTTTTCGCGATGTATTTCATGCAGATCAATCGGGCATGCCGCCGGACAAGGATATTGATATTTTGTTTTGACCTGGTGCCGGACACGCATCCCATCTCTATTCTGCTATATCGTATGGCACCAACATAGTTGAAAAAGTTGATGGAGCAGCTTCAGAAGCTCCTAGATAAGGGGTTCATTTGGCCTATTGTGTCACCTTGGGGTGCGCCAGTTCTATTTTCTAAGAAGAAGGATGGCATAATGAGAATGTGCATCAATTATAGGCAATTGAACAAAGTAACAATGAAGAACAAGTATCCCTTGCCTTGCATTGATGACTTATTTGACCAGCTTCAGGGAGCGAGGGTGTTCTCCAAGATTGATCTCTGCTCGGGTTATCACCAGTTGAAGATTAGGGATTCAGATATTCATAAGACTGCCTTCAGGACTAGATATGGTCACAATGAGTTTCTTGTTATGTCTTTCGGGCTGACCAATGTCCCAGCAGCGTTCATGTATCTGATGAACAGTGTATTTCAGCCATATCTGTATTCATTTGTCATCGTGTTCATTGATGATATCCTGGTATACTCTCGTAGAGCATGCGCAATATTTGCGGGTTATATTGCAAAGATTGAGGGATGCGAATCTTTATGCAAAGTTCTCCAAGTGTGAGTTTTGGCTCAGTTCAATGTCTTTCCTGGGGCATGTGGCGTCGAGCGAGGGTATTCAGGTTGACCGGAAGAAGATAGAGGCAGTGCAGAGTTGGCTTAGACCGCCTCAGCCACGAAGATTCGCAGTTTCCTTAGGTTGGTAGGCTATTATCACTGGTTTGTTCAGGGTTTTTCCTCTATTACATCGCCCTTGACCAAGTTGACTCAGAAGGGTGTTTCATTTGTATGGTCGGACGAGTGTGAGGAGAGCTTACAGAAGCTCAAGACAGCCTTGACCACATCTCCAGTATTGGTTTTGCCTTCAACTTCAAGTTCTTATTCGATATATTGAAATGCTTCGCAAGTTGGGATTGGTTGTGTATTGATGTAGGAGGGTAGAGTTATCGCTTATGCTTCCTGTCAGTTGAAGCCCCATGAGCAGAACTACCCCATTCATGATTTGGAGCTAGCGCCTATAATTCATGCATTGAAGATTTGGAGGCATTACTTGTATGGCATATCTTGCGAGATCTTAACTAATCATCGCAGTCTTCAACATTTGTTCAAGCAAAACGATCTTAATTTGAGGCAACAGAGGTGGCTAGAGTTACTTAAGGATTAGATATCACCATTCTGTATCACCAGGGGAAGGCCAATGTAGAGGCCGATGATTTGAGCCGGAAGGTGGTGAATATGGGGAGCGTGGCATACATTCCAGTTGAGGAGAGTCCATTTGCAGTTGATGTTCAGGCCTTGGCCAATCAATTTGTGAGACTAGATATTTAAGAGCCCAGTCAGGTGTTGGCTTGTGTGGTTTCTCGGTCTTCCTTGTATGACCGCATCAGAGAGTGTCAGTATGAGGATTCGCATTTGCTTGTCCTTAAGAACATGGTTCAGTGTGATGATGCCAGGGATGTGACCATTGGAGATGATGGTGTGTTGAGGATGCATGGCCGAATTTGCGTGCCCAATGTGGATAGGATTCAGGGGTTGATATTGGAGGAGGCCCATAGCTCGTGGTATTCCATTCATCCAGATGCCGCGAAGATGTATAAGGATCTTAGACAACACTCTTGGTGGCAGAGGATGAAGAGAGATATTGTGGAGTATATAGACCGGTGTCTTAATTGTCAGCAGGTGAAATATGAGTATCAGATATCGGGTGGCTTGCATCAGCAGATGGTTATTCCCGAGTGGAAGTGGGAGAAGATCAGTATGGATTTTGTTACCGGACTCCCTCTGACTTTGAAGAAGTTTGATGCTATTTGAGTGATTGTAGACAGATTGACCAAATCTGTGCACTTCATTCCGATTTGTATTACTTATTCTTCAGAGCGGCTGGCAGAGATTTATACTCGGGAGATTATTCGGTTGCATGGTTTCCCGGTTTCCATCATATCAGATTGGGGCACTTAGTTTACCTTTCAATTTTGGTAGACGGTTCAGCGAGAGTTGGGTACTCAGGTACAGTTGAGCACAGTCTTTCACCCTCAGACGGACGGACAGTCCAAGCGCACTATTCAGATATTAGAGGATATGCTACGTTCATGTGTTATTGATTTTGGAGTGTCATGGGATCAATTTATACTACTTGCAGAGTTTTCCTACAACAACAACTATCAGTCCAGCATTCAGATGGCACCGTATGAGGCCTTATATGGGAGACAATGTAGATCTCCAGTTGGTTGGTTCGATCCTGGTGAGGCTAGATTGTTGGGAATAGATTTGGTTCAGGATGCATTAGATAAGGTGAAGATGATTCAGGAGAGACTCCGTACAGCGCAGTCGAGGCAGATAAGTTATATAGACAGGAAGGTACGAGATGTATCCTATATGGTTGGTGAGAAGGTTTTGCTGAAGGTTTCACCCACGAAGGGTGTTATGATATTTGGAAAGAAAGAAAAGTTGAGTCTGTGGTTTATTGGTCCCTTTGAGGTACTTAGGAGGATTGGGGAGGTGGCTTATGAGCTTGCCTTGCCACCCAGCTTGTCGAGCGTGCATCCATTTTTCCATGTTTTTATGCTCCGAAAGTATATTGGGGACCCGTCCCATGTTATGGATTTCAGTACGGTTCAGTTGGAGGGTGATTTTACTTATGATATAGAGCCAACATCCATTTTGGATCATCAGGTTCAGAAGTTGAGGCCAAAGGATGTTGCTTCAGTGAAGGTGTAGTGGAGAGGTTGGACCGTTGAGGAGGCTACTTGGGAGACCGAGCAGGAGATGCAGAGCAGATACCCTCACCTATTTGAGGCTTCAGGTATATTTCTTGACTCGCTCGAGGATGAGCGTTTGTTTAAGTTGGGGAGGATGTGACGACCCGACCCGTCGTCACGTGAGTTAACTCCCTGTTTCTGCTATTTTCATCATCTTTATTCTTCCTTATCGGTATCGTATGTGATCAAGTTGGTTTGGATGGATTTTTAAAGGAAATAAGATGCTTAGTCTCTTTAAGGAAGACTTGATTTGGAAAAGTCAACCGGATGTTGGCCTATGAGTTAGAGGGCTCAGATGTGAACTCTGATGATTCGGTTAGCTTTGGGGATGATTTGTGACTTAGGAGTGTGATCGGAAGTGATTTTGGAGGTCCGATGTTGAATTAGCTTGAATTGGTGAAGTTAGTAGTTTGGCGAATTTCGGTGGATAGGTGATATTTTTATCCGAGGGTCGAAATAGAATTCCGAGAGTTGCTGTAGGTTGTTAGGTGATTTGGGATGGTGCGTAAAATTTTAGGTGTTTCGGAGGTGATTTGGTTGGATTTTTGATCGAATGCGTGTTTCGGAATATTTGAAGAACTTAGGCTTGAATTTGATGTGGTTTGAAGAGTTTTAATAATTAGAGCAAGTTTGAATGATATTATAGGAGGTGTTGGTGCTTTTGGTTGAGGTCCCGGGGGCCTCATTGCGATTTCGTATGGCTAACGGGGAGATTTGGACTATGAAAAGTTGCAGAAACAGGCATTAGCTATTGCAGAGCATTTTGCTCTATGCGATCGCAGAGGGAGTGTTGTGATCGCATAAGAGGATTTTGAGGGGTTTCTTGGTTATTCAATGTGATCGCATAGCAAGGGCTGCGATCGCATAGTGTTAAGAGGACCTGGGGCTTGAATGGAAATTTTCTCAATGCGAATGCGGGTGTAAGTGTGCGATTGGATATCGTCAGTGACTGATGAATTGCGATCACAGAGGTCTGTGCTCGATCGCATAATGTTAAATTTGGAGCTGGAATTTTTGTCAATTGCGATCGTAAGCCTGGGTCTGTGATCGCATAGAGGAAAAAGGGGCCTGGGTAGAAGGGTTTTAAAATATTTTGTTCCGCGAGGTTAAGTCATTTTCCACCATTGTTGAGCATCCTTGAGAGCTTTTGGACGGGAATTGAAGAGGGTTTCGACTGGGATTGATTGGAGGTGAGTTCTATGAACTAAAAACATGATTTAATTGTAGAATCAACCTAGAAATTCATGAATACTTAGCAAAAAGGGGAAGAACTAGGGCTTGAAATTTGATATTTCAAATTGAGTTTTGAAGGGTCATTTGAACTCGGATTTGAGAGTTCTCGATATGTATAGACTCGTGGCGAGATAAGGAACCCATTAATGTAAAATCGAGAAGTGGGCCCCAGGCTTGGGTTTTGCTAATTTCGAGACTTTTTCTATTTTTTTCGATTGTTTTTGATTAGGTATTGTTCCATCGGCATATTGTGACGTATTCGTTGTGGTTTTGATCAGATTCGACGCGCGAGGAGGTCGATTTGAGAGGTAAGGGCATAGCGAGCTAGGATTTTTGCCAGCTTGAGGTGAGTAATAGATGTAAATGATGTCCTGAGGGTTTGAAACCTCGAAATTGCACATCGTAGTGCTAGATTAAGGTGACTTGCACGCCGGATAGCGAGTGTGGGGTAGAGCACCGTTGGCAATTGTGACTTTGTCCGTCCCGATAGATGAATTAACTGCGTATGTGACTGAATATCACCTGTTATCATTATGATTTAAGCTGATTGTCCTAGTTGGGCTTCGTGCCAATTGATTGAATCCTTCAAGGATTGCTATTACTGGTTCCTAACCATTTTTATGTGTTGAACTTAGTCCTGATATTTAATACTATTTTTCAAACTCAACCATTTTTCTTCTCAAACTTGGAACGTAAATAATATTACTGATGATGTTTGGGCTGAATATTTATATATTATTGTGCCCAAGGGGCTTATGTGGTTCTGGGCTGAGTATGGGATCGGGCTGCGTGCCGTAGAGGCATTTTATTGATATTGATATGAGGCCAAGGGTCTAGTTGATGCCACAAGATGGCTTATATTTTGCTTGGGCCGTAAGGGGCCCCTCTCAAAGTCTGCACACCCCTTGTGAGCG
Source organism: Nicotiana benthamiana (assembly GCA_034376525.1). Taxonomy (NCBI): domain Eukaryota; kingdom Viridiplantae; phylum Streptophyta; class Magnoliopsida; order Solanales; family Solanaceae; genus Nicotiana; species Nicotiana benthamiana. The sequence continues at coordinate 61,323,591 of CM067332.1, read as the reverse complement.
CCGTCGATGATAAATAAATAGAGCAGGCTGCACGCCGCAGCGGGTAGAGAGTACTAGACTATGTGTTGCATTTCATATTTGACTGTTATTTACTTACTTATCTGTTGCAGTATTTCCTTAATTGTTTTCATTAGTTTACGGACTTTATGCTACTCGGTTTACATTGCTGCATTTGTAGAATTACTTTGTGCCGATTCAGGATCTCTTATTCTCAGCCTTTATTTATGTTTATTACTCACTGGGTCGGAGTACTCATATTACTCCCTGCACGTTGTGTGCATACCCAGGTGCATCTGAGGCTGAGTGAGGACTTCTCTGCCGAGCAGCTTATCTAGGAGTATCAGGGTAGCTGCATGGCGTCCGCAGTCTTGATTTTCCCTTCTATCTTATTGATTCATTTCCATATTTCTCTAGAATGATATGTAGTAGGTTGATACTCATTTATTAAAGGCTTAGACTTGTGACACTGGATTCTTCGGGCTGTGTAGTAATATTGGTATTTGGGATTTCCGCATGTTTTAACTCTATTTCAAAAGTTAAGTATGATGACTTAGTAGTTTATCTGTGTTAATTAATTCATGAACTGTATAAAAATGGTTGAGGTTGTTTAATTGGTCGGGCTTTCCTAGCAGTGTGTCGGGCGCCATCACGACCGGGGTTGGGGTCGTGACACTAATTTACAACAAATTCGCAAACAGTTGAAATAAAAAGTGAAGTACAAGGCAAACATCGAAGAAAAGAACTCTTACTTATGCAAAGTCGTAGTGCGGGCTCGAGTCTTAACATATCATAACCTAGCATGACTTTATATGAGTAAGATATTAGGTTTGTATCCTAATGCACCATATTGATGATATAATGATGACTAACGAAAAATAATGTTTTTTTCATGGAAAAGCATGAAACTTGTCCCACTTGTTTTGCACCATTCTTAAAATAAATGTGATACTGGTACGGAATAAGTGTAAATGAAGACAAGTAGTTGACCAATGAATGTTGACGTACCATAGACCAAAATAATAATAATAGCCGTCATTATGGTAATAAAAACGAAGAATAATAAGGGTTTTCAAAATAATCCTTCAAAAGTGAAGGAAATATGTATTAATGTGGTCTGTAAAAACGAGGCACGTTTAGATGATTATGGTGCATTCCTTGAAAACGTGACTTGTGATAAGCATTGTAAATGCATTCTCATTCCTGAAAGTGAATGGTAAAATATATATGTGATACAAATTATGCATAAATTTGTTATGCATAATTAAATAAATACTACAACTCACCCTTAAGGGAGGTTTGAGAGGAAGAAAGATAGCGAATATTACTGTGTGGTTGTATAAACATGTCATTTATCGCGTACTTGTGCTACGCCAAAAATAATTTTCATGCCTTATAAAAAGTTATTAAAGGAAAAATTAAATCAAGAAATGGTTTTGCTTACGATGATTTTGACCATGTTATCATATGATTTTCTCCGTGAAGATTCAATCAGCATATAAATGTGTTACAAAACATTTTATTGTACAAAATCAATTAGGAGCTCCAAAAAAACTAATTTTTTACTACCCCGATGAATAAAATTATTCATGACATTGATATTATAGTAAGTCACAAAAGAAACTTTTTGAGTATGAAAATATATTAACCAAAGTGGCTGACATATTATTATTTTTGATTTAAATTTAGCTTTCATTGATATCAACAAAAATTACAATGAAGAGTTCATAGTAGTAGTATGGACTAACTACTACTTTACAGTTCAATACTATGCTAATACAAGAATTTACACATTAGGCTAAGGGTAATGGTTAAGTTGTCGCAGTCCCGCTTGCCAACGCTTACAGTTTCTGCCACGAATATGAATGAGCATTGCAACCTCTCGGCAGAACTGGTTTACCTCTAATGGTCTCCCCTCAAATCTAATATAGTTTCTATTTCTCCAAATGAGTGCAACTGTGGTCAAAAAGGCAGTAGCAACAACAGCCTTATGCCACACTTTACTTCTAGCTAGGCAGCATATCCATTGGACTTCAGTATCCCAACTACCAATTGTTCTGTTATATCCCAGCCAAGCAGATTCTATGCCACAGTCGATTAGTGACTGGACATTCAAAAAACAGATGAGCAAAGACCTCTACCTGTTGATCACAGAATACACATTTCTCATCCACATTCACTCCAATCTTCAGTAGTCTATCGACAGTAGGGAGTCGACCTTGAGCAGCAAGCCAAGCAGTGAATTTGTGTCGAGGCAGAACATTAGATGTCAATAGAAGATTCTTCCATTCCACCCCAGAATGGATAGGAAGCATAACATGGTATAGTTTCTGAATATGGAATTTGCCAAGTCTGCATAGTCCATCCAGTCTAAGCATGAGATCACCTTGCAATTGTTGCATATTTAGAAGAGGAATTCTGCTGTCTATTATTTTTCTAACTACCCAAGATGCTGCCTTGGGAATGGGCATTATAGCAATGTCATTGTTCTTAATATTATAGTAGTGTATCCACTTGATCCATAAACAATCCTTCTTCTTAGCCAAATCCCACAGTAGCTTAGTGATAGCAGCCTTATCCATACCTGCATGTCTATAATGTTGAGTCCTCCAGCAGTGATAGGTCTACAGATTCTTTCCCATGCTACCAGAGCTCTTCTAGATATCGTTGCACTTCCAGTCCACAGATAAGATCTGCAGACAGCTTCTATTATTTTCATCACTTTCTTAGGCAATATGAATAGTTTTGCCCAATAAGTTTGGATCCCAAATATCACAGTTTTGATCAATTGACATCTACCTGCATAAGATAATAATTTGGCAGACCAACAGGTGACTTTATCTGTTATCCTCTCTATCAGTGGCAGATAATGATGGATGGCAAGCTTCTTAGAATGGAGAGGTATCCCTAAATATTTGAAAGGTAATTGACCTTCAATGAATCCCAAAGCCTCTAGTATGGCCTCTTTGACAGTCTGATGAACCCCCACCCAGATAAACAACACTCTTTGTGTTGTTTGCAGACAGCCCAGAAGTTGCAGAGAATGAAAGGAATGCACCATGCAGAATCTGGATAGATATAATATCAACTCGACAGAATAGGAGAAGATCATCAGCAAAACAAATATGGGCACAGTTCAGCTTCCTGCATCTTGGATGGAAATTGAAGTCTCCATTCCTATGCAATTGAGCCAACAACCTATTCAAATACTCCATAGTTAGGACAAACAAGTAAGGTGACATGGGATCACCTTGTCGGATACCCCTTCTAGCAAGGAAAGGCTGATTGAGACCACTATTCATCACAAGTGAGTAAGTCACAGAAGAGACACAAGCCATTGTCCAATTAACAAACTTAGCAGGGAACCCTAGATCAATAAGTAATTGTTTGAGGAAGCTCCATTCAAGAGTGTCATATTCCTTCCTCAAATCCACCTTTAAAATACACCTAGGGGATATACCTTTTCTGAAGTATCCCTTGAATATTTCATGGCTGAGCAGGATATTATCAATTATGCTCCTCCCTTCAATAAATGCAGACTGGGCTTTACCAACAATATCATCAATGACAGATTTCAGCCTCCTAGTAATGATTTTAGATATGATCTTATAGATAGTGGTGCAGCATGCAATGGGTCTATAGTCTTTCACTGTTCTAGGAGCTTTAACTTTAGGCACAAGGGCAATGGCAGTAGTATTGACCATGTAAGGCAGCTTACAGGTAGTAAAGAAATCCTTTGTAGCAGCATATACATCCTCCTTGACAATCTCCCAGTTGCTAGTAAAGAACTCAACAGGGAAGCCATCTACACCTGGTGCTTTGTCTTTAGGCATATTTTTGATAGCTTCAGTGATTTCTTCCAGAGTAACATCCTGAATAAGTGACCTTTGCTGTGATAAGGTCAGACACTGTCCTTCCTTAACAATAGCAGTGTTAATACAAGGTAATTCATCAGCACATTCACCCATTAATGACTTGAATACCTCAATAAATTCCTGCTCCACAGCCACTGGATCTGTCAGCTTCATACCTGCATCAGTGTATATAGAAGTAATATTATTCTGACTGGTTCTGATCCTCCACTGAGCATGAAAATATTTAGTATTGGCATCTCCACAATCTATCCAGCATGCCTTCGATTTCTGCCTCATAATTTGCTCTTCTACATTGCTCCATTTCTCAATGTCATTAAATGCTTCTTTCTCCTCTTTAAACAGCTGCTCAGAAAATGGATTATGTAGAAGCTGATTCAGTATAATATCCAATGATTCTCTAGCATGGATTAGCTTCTATTTATAGGAAGCCATATGACTGTTCAGTTTTCTTAAATGCTGCTTCAAGTTCTTCAGTTTGTACCATATCTGTTGCAAAGGTGAACCTTCATACTTCTGATACCACACATGCTGCAAAATAGAAGAAAACTGAGGATCCTCCATAATAGCCTTATAAAATCTGAAAGGTTTAGGATGCAATTGCTTTTGACTCCCAAACTGTATGAGAATAGGGGAGTGGTCAAAAACTGACATATTTAGACTATAAATGAAAAGAAGATTGAATATCTTCATATTAGTATAATCATACGGGGTAAATATGAAAGGTTATCCGATTTTCCTTCTATTTGTGCTACACAAATATGAGTATGATAATGGAATGACATGCCACAGGTAAACTAGAGGTTTGATGAAATAAATATTAATTGGCATGACGGGTTGACCATCCTTGTTGAATTATTATTCAAAACAAATTGATTGAAAATTCATATTAACATATATTGAAGTAATATACGATTCTTCAAGGATTCTCTTATGCTGTTTATTCTCATGATATACCAGTTAAGGATGGGATTGAATCTCTTGATTTATGGAACGAATAAAAGATGATAAACATATGGTCCCAGTCACCTGCCATGTGGACCGTTTACTATTATCTAATTTTAATAAAGGCATCTATTTTATGGTCACATGTGCATTTGTTATCAACTTGCAGTTTGACTTTTGCAAGATTGTTTGCTCTAATTAGTAGAGCACTATACCAGAATATAAATTATGATGATTTATCTTGATAATACTGGTTTAAATCCAAGTTGGTTTAGCAGAAATTGAATGCTACCAATTATAGCTAAACCATTAGTTATGAGAACACAACTGCCAAAACGAAATTTGGTATGTGTTGTATTATTTAATATGTAACAACACTTGTATGCGTCTAGCCAAATTAAGATATATTCTCCCCATCACAATTGGTTTGGTTCAAAGTCAGGAGACAAATAATTTCCATCTAGAAATATGTGCTATATAATTTAATTGTTCCACCACAGCGCAAAAAAATGGGTCTCTAAAGAAGTTTGGGGATATGTGCTGGTGATCCCAACATTAAGGGGAGAAAGAAAGCAATTGAAAAAGTAATACATGGAATGAATTATAATGAGTATACTTAGATCCTCGTATAAAAATGTATACTTGAAATTTAAGTGATAATGCTATCTATATTGTCAAGTGTATTTGCTGACCCAAAAGCTAATATCATATTTCAGCTGCTAGTACTCCAAATAAAATAAAGTTCATAATGAACAGAGTCTATGGCATGCATGAAGCATAATAGACAAATCGGTTCAAAAGTAAAACTCCTTGAAGAAGGAGATGGGCAAATATTCAGGATGGCCATAATAAGGAGGCATGTGCTCTAGAAGAGCACCACGACATAATACTTTACCTGAAAATAATGAGATAAAGAGATCTCAATAAGTTATATTTTTATTCGGTAATAATAAAACCGATATAAATTGATCGCCGACGATATTGTCAATATAATGTAGCGATCAATATTATTAATATTGACGAGGATCTTGAGCTCAAATTTTTCATGAAATTTGGACAGATAAATGATTGAACAAATAAAAAATATGCAATAAAAAATGACTTCACCTGAAAAATGTGAAGTTGGACGGAAAGTCCCAACACCTGAAAGTATAAAGCAGTGGAGGTATAAATGTGTTGTGCGAAAAAGCTCAATTATATAGATATAAAGACGACTTATGGTACAAGAAAATTTGTAAATATCCTGGTATTGATTATATAGAGACATGTTCTCATGTAGTCATTTTGGATTTTAATCTGGCAGTACATGAAAAACTTGATATGCGTATAATAAAAATCATTGAAAGATCTATTGTTCTTAAGCATATTAAGGGTTCCAAGAAATTTATTAAATAAAGTTTCAAAAATCTTTATATGGATTGAAACAATCAGGGTGCATATGATATAATCGCCTGAATGAGTACCCATTGAAAGAATGGTACAAAAGGGATTCCATTTGTCCTTATGTCCTTATAAAAAGATCTATATCTAAATTTGTTATAATCGTTATGTATGTTGATGATTTAAATATCATTCGAATTCCTGGGGAGTTTCCTAAAATAATAGACTGTTTAAAGAAAAAATATGAAATGAAAGATCTTGAAAATATAAAATTTTGTCTTGTTCGACAAATTAAGTATATTGAAAGATAGAATTTTTGCCCACGAATAAGCATACACTAAATTTTTTTAAAGCGATTCTATATGAGTAAAGCACATCCATTAAGTACCTCGATGGTTGCGAGATCACTTGATATGAGTAAATATGCACTCATACCTCATGAAAATGATGGAGAGCTTTTTGGTGTCTGATAAGTTAGGATTTTACCATGTTTATACCCCTACTTGCTATTTCTTTGGTTACAAATTACAACAAAATAGTCCCAAAATACTTACAAGTTGTATTTGATTGCAGGTTTGAGCGACAAAGTAACAAATGTCAAAGATCAGCTCAAAACAGAGTGAAACCGGCTCAAGCATCAAAGACCAATAAAATTGAAGGAAATAGAGCCTAGTGCGGATCGCGCAATAGTGACTGCGGCCGCACGAGGAAGTTTAGGGAGATGGTATATACAGGACTTAAGATACACAGCTGCTGTCAGATTCTCGCGGCCCGCGTTAAGCCTTCGAAGCCGCGCTGTCCTTTTACACGGTCCATGCGAAGGAGATTCAGAGAGCTGTCATAACGACAAATCAAAGCCACATGATACGCGCCAGAGCCCTCTGCAGTCGCGCTGCTGTTTTATGCAGTCCGCGGTCCTTATCTTCAGAGAGGCTGAAATCATTAGTCCAAGAGCCAGTGCGGCTTTGGTCCTTTTTCGTGGTCTGCGCTGACCCCGTAGGGGTATTTTTGTCTGTTTTTTCAGCCTAGTATAAATAGAACATTTTACCATTTTTAAGAAAGCTTTTTGGATGTTCTGAACACAGCTGTGCATTTGGGAACGAGATTGTAGCCATTTTTGGCACTTTTGCTCTTTACTATTGTAGACTCTACTTAGTAATTAATTAATATGTTTAGTTCCTCATCTATTTCTTTTGTTTCTTCTTTAATTATGTGTAGTTAAACTCTTTAGCTAGTGTTGTAGCTCAGCCCTAGTGTGGGTAATTGATGGGTGTTGCCATCTAGGGTTAGATTGATATTGGGTGTTTGTTATTTGTGTTAATTTTGTGTTTCAACTTTGAATTTGTGGTTGCAAACATAGATCCAAGATTAGTGGTTTCAACTCTTCTTCATAAAGAGAGTCCATGACCTTAAAATTGACCCAACAAGCAATTGGGATGGACCTACGAGAAAAGGTAGTCCTAATTAACGGGTTAAACCTCGAGAGAGTAATCACCCTACTTGAACCCTAGTTGCCTGGTCTAATTGACCTACCCAATTGGTCTCGAGAGAGCCAATTGGGAAAAATTATTCTGCCTATCGAGAGGTGTGAGAATGTGTATAATTGTAGCAATGGTTATAGCATAAGCCCGAGATATCATTCTACCCTTAGTAACTTCTACCCTTCGATTAGCCACCTAGGTAGTGTCACGGCCCTAATTAAAAACTTAACAATATTCTCATAGCATAATTTAGTTTTAATCATTAGTTTCATAATATTAGTTATAAAAACAAATAAAACCAAAAATGTTTGAAGTGACATTAGAAGCACAATCGCACCTCTAGACTAAACAGACAATACAACTCCACTACTAGCTCCTTGTGAAATTCGATCCCGAACCACTATTCGGGTAAAAGCTATTGCGACCAGCTCCTCCTACCTTGGTGTAGCGTTGAGTCGGCAATGATCACCTTTTGACACCGTTGCCGGGGAGCTTACGATGTTGACTATCTGTTTAGCTAGTTTTGTGTTTTGCTTCTCTTTCCTTCTTGTTTATTAATTTTGTTTGTGTCGATCAATCAGGTAGAAATGGATTTCAATGCAAATGACCCTCTTGGAAATGCTATGGCGGAGAGGAGGTTGAAGATATTGATCAAGATGAACTTATACCTCAAGCTCCACGTAGAGGTAGAAATGCCAATGCAAATGCTAATCCGTATGAGAATATTCCAGACCCTCACCTGCCACCGCCACGAGTGGCTCCAAGAGTACTCCCAAATCAAGGATATGCGAGTGCCATCGTTCCTCCCCGAATATGGGGGGTGGGGGGGGGGGGAACTGTCAAATCACAAATGTCATGTTGACCTTGCTCGAGCAAAGAGGGTATTTTACGGGCACCTCCAATCAAAATGCATACAAGCACTTGAAGGGGTTCGTTGATACATGTTAGGGTAGCAAGCAAAAAAACGTATCCGAGGATGCATATAGATTGAGGCTTTCCCATTATCACTTCGGGGTAAAGCATTGTATTGGTTAGAAAGCTCCCCAATCATTCCATCACAACTTGGGCTGAATTGGCGGATAAATTCATTGGCAAGGTTTTCTCACCAAGTCATATGGAAGCACTTTAGGATGAAATCATAGCCTTCAAGTAAGAGCCAACAGAACTTTTGTATGAAATCTAGGAGAGATATAGAACAATGGTGAAATGACTAAGGCGATGATCCAATAAATCTTTTATCGGGGCATGAACACTATGAATCAATGCATTGTGAACCAATTAGCCGTAGGAAATTTCATGAAACTTTCTTACCAAGAGACATGTGATGTACTTGATGAAATGGCCGACACCTCTTCGGCATGGCAAAGTCGAGAAAATGTGCCCCAAGGTGACCCACGGTCATCCATTTGCACAAGGAATTGCATGATCTTGTCCAAGCTATTGCCGAGCTTACAACAACTATGAATCAATTGGCGACAGCGTAATTGCAACAAGTCCAAAACCCATGCCAAGTCAATACAATAGAAGGTGTTTCTATGTTGAAAAGGGGGCAAAGAGGGAAACAACAACCTCAAGGTAATTGTGAGAAATTTCACAACAACAATGATGGTGGTGGTTATTTAAATGAAGGTTATGATGATCAAAGCGAGGAATGTAAATTTGTCAATAGCTATCAAGGAAATAGAGGAAATCAAGGGAATCAGCAATGGTGTCCCCAAGGAAATTGGGGGAATCAACAAGGCGGTGCAAATTGGAATAGTAACAACCAACAACAAGGTGGTGGAAATTGGAACAACAAGAATCAAAGAAAAAATTGGGGAAATCAACAAGGTGGTAGTAGTTGGAATAACAACAACCGAGGCGGTAATTGGGTAACCAAGGTAACAATCAAGGCAATTGGAATGGGAAAAATAATAATTGGAGTAACAACAACAACAATCAAGGAGGGAGGAATAATAACAGAAATCAAGGCAACCGGGGGCAAGGCTTTCAAAGGCCCCCCATGTACCAACAACCGAACAATCCACCTCCCTTTAAATCTCAAGAGTCTAGTTCTTCAGATAGTGATATAGCGAGAACAAAAATGATGTTCGAGCAAATGATGAAGAACAACCAAGACTCTGATGTTGAATTGGCTTCCCCCAATACCTCTATCCGGAATTTGGAGGTGTAACTAGGCCAAATCTCTCAATCGTTAAATACTCGACCTAAATGTGCTCTACCAAGTGATACATTAGTGAACCCAAATGGAGGTACCAATCATGTGATAGCAGTTACAACAAGAAGTGGGAGAGGCGGTGATGTGCATGCCTCGAATGAAAATCTAGTTGTGAATGACGAATTCGAGTTGCATGATGATAATGTGCCTTTGAATGTTGATGATGTAGTTGAACCAAATGTGACCAATGGTGTGCGGATTTATATTGATGATGAGGCCGAGGTAGAGACTCAAGATGCCATGAACCTCTCTAGGGAACACATTATTGATATGCCCGAGCTGGTGGTGCCCAAGGGCAAGGCACCCTTGCCTAGGCCATCTCCACCTTACCCTCAACGGTTAGCAAGGAAAAAGGTGATAATCAATTCAAAAAGTTCATCGAAATGATGAAGAGTCTAACTATCAATGTGCCATTGGTGGAGGCACTTGAAAAAATGCCGGGTTATGCAAAGTTCATGAAGGACTTGGTAACAAAGAAGAGGTCGATGGAGTGTTAGACAATTAAAATGACGCATCAAGTGAGTTCTATAGTGCATTCTATGGCCCCAAAACTTGAAGACCCTGGAGCTTTTAGTATCCTTTGTACCATCGGTAGTGTGGAGTTTGCCAAAGCCCTTTGTGACTTGGGGGCTAGTATTAATTTGATGCCTTATTCGGTTTTCAAGACTTGGGAATCGGGAAACCTAGGCCAACCTCTATGAGACTTCAAATGGCAGATCGATCGATGAAGTGAGCCTTGGGCATAATTGATGATGTTCTTGTTCTTTCGATAAATTCATATTGCCGGCCGACTTTGTCATATTGGATTGTGAGGTGGACTTTGACGTGCCGATTATTCTTGGAAGACCTTTCCTAGCTACGGGTAATACCTTGGTTGATGGTGAAACGGGCGAGTTAGCATTTCATGTGGGGGATAAGAAGGTGGTATTCCATGTTTGCAAATCAATAAGACAATCCAATAGTAGGGAGGTGTGTTCATTTGTGGACATTGTCACAACTGTGATAGTGGATGACACAAGTTCCATGATAAATGTTGAACATCCTCCTGAGGCTGTGCTTCTTAACATGGATGTCAATGATGATGCCAGTGGGGTGGAGTGCATGAACTCATTACATGGTATGGGTTCATATTCATATGAGCCTAGAAAGTTATCGTTGGATCTTGAAAACCACAAAACTCCACCAACAAAGCCATCGATTGAGGAGCCACCAGTGTTGGATTGAAGCCCCTTCCTCCATACCTCAGGTATGAATTCTTGGGTTCTAATTACACTTTACCTATTATTCTTTCGTTTTTCTTAACTAACATGTAGGTTGATGCCACTTTGGGGATTCTTCAAAAGCACAAAAAGGCAATTGGGTGAACATTGGCTGACATTCGGGGAATAAGCCCCGCCTTTTGCATCAATAAAATCATCTTGGATGAGGATGCAAGGCCTTCACTTGAACATCAAAGACGACTAAATGAAGCAATGCAAGAAGTGGTAAAGAAAGAGGTTATCAAGTGGCTTGATACCAGTGTGGTTTATCCAATTTTCGATATCTCATGGATTTCTCCGGTCTAATGTGTGCCAAAAAAAGGAGGGATGATGATGGTGATAAATTATAACAATGAACTTATTCCCACTTGAAGCATTACTGGGTGGAGAGTTTGTACGGACTACCGGAAACTCAACAAGGTAACTCGGAAGGATCATTTCCCATTGTCATTCTTGGCCCAAATGCTTGATCGCCTTGCAGGACGAGCTTTCTATTGTTTTTTGGATGGGTATTTGGGCTATAATCAAATCCTAATTGCCCTAGAAGACCAAGATAATACCACTATTACATGCCCATATGTTACATTTGCCTTCTCCCGGATGCCATTTGGGCTATGCAATGCTACAACGACCTTCCAACGTCGCATGATGGCCATTTTCACCGACATGGTGGAAGATATATTGGAGGTCTTTATGGACAACTTTAGTGTGGTTTTTGACTCCTTTAAAAAGTACTTGGTACATTTGGATAGAGCCTTGGCCCGATGTGAAGAAACTAATCTTGTTCTCAATTGAGAAAAGTGCCATTTTATGGTGTAAGAATATATAGTATTGGGTCACAAGATTTCTAAGCATGGGATTGAGGTAGACAAGGAGAAAATTGAGGTGATTTTGAGGCTTCCTCCCCCTACTTCTGTAAAAGGGGTGAGGAGTTTTCTTGGGCATGCCGGGTTCTACCGGCGATTCATCAAAGATTTCTTGAAGGTCGTGAATCCACTTTGCAAGTTGCTAGAGAAAGATGCCATGTTTGTTTTTGACAAAAAATGAATGGAGGCCTTTGAAATCTTAAAGCACAAGTTAACCACAACTCCTATAATCACCGCACCCAATTGAAGTTTTACCTTTGAACTAATGTGCGATGCAAGTGACATTGCGGTAGGGGAAGTGTTGGTCAACATATTAGCAAAATGTTTCATCCCGTGTACTATGCAAGCAAGATGATTAATGAAGCTCAACGTAATTACGCGGTGACAGAGAAGGAATTATTTTTTATTGCATTTGCCATGGAAACATTTAGGCCATATCTTATGGGGGCCAAGTTGATTGTGCACATGGATCATGCCGCCCTGAGGTATTTCATGACCAAGAAGGATTCCAAGGCAAGATTGATGAGATGGGTATTACTTCTCCAAGAATTTGACTTAGAAATAGTGGACCAGAACGGAAGTTAGAATCAAGTTGCGGATAATTTGTCTCGGTTGGAAGAAGAAGGGAGACCATGCAAAAACCTTGAAATAAATGATACATTCCCCGACGAGCAACTTCTTTCCGTGTTAATGTGTGACATGCCATGGTTCGTGAACATCGCCAACTTCATTGTGAACAGAATTGTCCCATGTGAGCTCTCTTCCAACCAAACGAACAAACTCAAGCGGGATATTGGATTTTTATTGGGATGATCTGTACTTTTTTAAAATTTGCACGAATGGTGTGATTAGAAGATGTCCCGGAAGGTGAAAAATTGAGCATTTTGGAGGCTTGTCACTCCTCTCCCTATGGTGGCCATCATGGTGGGGTGAGGACGTCTTCAAAGGTCCTGAGTTGCGGTTTTTATTAGCTGACATTGTTTAAGATGCAATTGATATAGTGAAGAGATGTGATGCATGCCAAAGAGCCGGTGGAATCTCAAAAAGGGATGAGATGCCCCTCAATACGATCTTGAGGTGGATATTTTTGATGTTTGAGGTATTGATTTCATGGGTACAATCGTGAGCTCTAGTGGGAACACTTACATCCTCATGGCGGTGGACTACGTATCAAAGTGGGTTGAAGCCATGTCTTTACCCAACAATGAAGCCCGAAGTGTTATGGCATTTTTGAAAAACAGTATCTTCACAAGGTTTGGCATTCCTCGTGCTATCATTAGTGATGGGGGGTCCTACTTTTGAAACAAGGATTTTGACTCATTGCTTGCCAAGTATAGAGTAAATCACAAAGTGACTACCCATATCACCCTCAAGCCAGTGACCAAGTGGAAGTCTCTAACCGAGAAATAAAGAGTATCTTATCCAAAATAGTCAATGCAAATCGGACCGATTGGTCCAAAAAGTTAGATGATGCTCTATGTCCCTACCAGATCGCGTACAAGACCCCAATTGGTATGTCTCCGTACTGGTTGGTATTTGGGAAAGCATGTCACTTACCGGTGGAATTGGAGCACAAAGCTATGTGGGTCTAGAAAGTTGAAGTTGGAATGGGATGTTGCGACAAATCTCCGTGTTGAGCAACTTAATGAGCTTGATAAGTTTAGATTTCATGCCTACTCCAGTTCGTCCTTGTATAAGGACAAGATGAAGTATCTTTACGACAAATATGCTCGGGGTAAGGAATTCAAGGTTGGTGATATGGTTCTTCTTTTCAACTCTTGATTGAGGTTATTTCAAGGAAAGCTCAAGTCAAAGTTGAGTGGGCTGTTCAAAGTTGTATTTGTGACTTCTTTTGGTGCTCTTGATCTCAAGAACAAGAATGGTGCAATTTTTTGGGTCAATGGGCATCATGTCAAGCATTATTTGGGAAAGTTTGATGACAGCCACATGGTGGCACTCATTCATTTAAAGTGATGTGATGGTAACATGCGTCATGCCGCGACGTTAAATCAGGTGCTTCTTGGGAAGCAACCCATATCTTTTTCTTTCTCTCTGATTTTCTTTGTAGCTTAGGATTTTTGAGCTAATTGTTTATGAGATGTTGCAGGGATTGTGATGACGCATTGCAAAATAAAAAAGGAAAGAAATTGCAGTCTCTGAAGTTTGCCAGTGCGGCCGCGATACATTTTTGCGTGGTCCGCTCTAGCATGAGCCAAGTTTGCTTAGTCTCTGAAGTTTTCTAGTGCGGCCGCAATGCATTTTTGCATGGTCCACGCGGGAAAGTCAAAAGTATGGTGCTCTCTAAAGTTTTCCACGCGGTCACGGTCACGTTTGTACGGTCTGCGTGGGCTTCTTAGTGCAAGGCTGCAATGAACACACCCAGAGCGGTCACGGTCACTTTTGCGCGGCCTCTGGTAGGTGAGTTCGGGCCCCAATGGGTGTCTATAGAAAGAGACCAAGAGTCTCATTTTACTGTTTGTCACTTTGAAAAACCGTAACCCTAATTTTACTGTTCCTTATTTTCTGAGCCCATTCTTCTTGCTTGATTGGATTAATTGCACTCATTCTTCGTCAATCTGGTAACATCTCATGCACTCATGACTAATTAATTTCTTAGTTTTCATCTTCTTTGTTGCCTAGTAGTGTAACTTCTCTTTTTTCTTCTCATTTTTCTTTGAATTACTAGTGTCGGTTAGATTCCTTGCTCGTTTTTTTTGTGTGTGCTGAATATTCTTAAGGATTGGGTAACTGAGTAGAAACAAGTGGGAGTTAAAATTTGAAAAAAAATGAACGAAAACATCACACTCTAACTTAGTTCCCTAACCCTAGCTTAGCGCAGACCGTGGTAGCTTTTGCGCGATCGCACCGCCCTGATGCGGTTCGCGTTGCATTTCTGTGCATACCACAAAGTTTTTTGTTGCATGTTTAATGTACCCATCGCAGCTGCATTGCACTTTTGTGCGGACCACGCTGGACCGCCGCGGCCGTGTCCGTATTTTGTGTGGCCCGCGGTTGGAGATTCAAAGAGTGTGTTTTAGGGCCATTTCCCAGCTCGGCCGCATTGCACTTTTACTCGGATCGTGCTGGTCCACCACTGGCACCTTACTATTTTTGTGCGGCCCATAGTGGGAGATTTGGAGCGTATGTTTTGGGATATTTGCCTAGCGCGGACCGCGACCACTTTTGTGCGGTCCGCGGTGCTATATACTACCACCTGTTCTGCCACTATGTTATGCACTTGTGTCCTCAACCTGTTTCATTCACCTGGTTCACTGCACATGCTTAAACTCCCAATGTTAGATGCTTATATTTGCAGGGAATGGTTAGACAAAGGGGCGGCAAACAATCACAACAACCCGGGAGAGGTGGTTCCTCCCGAGGGGGTAAGGGTAAGAGAATAGTCAAACTCACTCCCCAAGCTCAGGAGAACATAAAAATGACCCGAAAATTGAATAAGCTACTGATAAGGCTGCTTCACATCCGTCGGGGAGTGAGTATGTGCCTTCCAAATGCATCTCCTCGGATTCAATCCCAACTCACATAACCGATCCCCTCCACCTAGTTGATACCCCTCCACCATCATCCGCATCCAAAAGACCAGTGAATGTAGTCTCAGATTCTTCTGATGAGTCCGTAGCCGGTAGTGAGAAGTCCCACCTCCCCCAATGCTTTATTATTTGGGGAGAGTGCAGGAAAAGATGAGGGAGGTGAGCCTCAGATTGAGGGTATTGAAAGAACTAAACAACCTGAAGCCTGGGAAGATCAAATTGTCAGTCAAGTGGCATTTCAACAGTTTAAGGAGTGGTAGCCGGTGAGGAAGTTGATACTGGAGAGAAGTTTTATTGACACTGACCTTTTACCCCACAACCCGAACGTGCAAAGGGAGTTCTGAACTAGAAAAGGTTAGGAGTTTTGCATAGATGCAAATGAGCACATGGTTAGGGAATTCTACTCTAATGTGGCTCACATTGTCAAGGATACTAAGGTAACCAAAGTGAGAGACAAAGTAGTGTTATTTGATGGCAACTCCTTGAATGACTATTTGGGGTTCTGAGATGAGGACGAGTCACTTTACCTAGCAAAGTTAGAGATAGGGGAGGAAGTCCGTCCTTGGTTGGCTCAGTTCTTAGCTATCCTGGGTACTGTGCCACAGCGGCTGCAAGCAGGGAAGAAAATATTCTGGAACACCTTCAACTTTGAGGCTCGAGGGTGGTTGACATTTGTCTGCATCCGCTTGATCCTTCTACCCATGATAATACTATTCCACTTACCGGGGTTGTTCTTGTTGCATCCATTATGGCGGGTACCCTATCAATGTGGGCAATGTGATGTCCTGGGTGATTTCTACTGTGGGAGAGGAGTATGACAAGAACTACCCTTTTCCCAATACCCTTTCCATGTATTTTAGGGATATGGAGGTTGAGAAGAAAAGGTACGACATCAAGACCAAGACTGTGACTCCTTACTCTTGGTATAACATGTATGGTTCAGACAACCCTAAATCCAAGAACTACAAGCCACCTGCTTCTACCCCAACTGGCTAGTATGAGGAGCCAGTTGCTGTAGAGCCATATACCGTACCTTTCACCGAGCCTGTTACCACTACAGTTGTAGACTTGCCTCCAGGACTATCCTCTTCCGCTGGTCCCAGTACTTCAGCGGGCCCGAGGGTGCCATCTTCCAGGACTCATCCCTTCACTACCCATCAGTTGAGCCAGATATTTGCTAGCTTGAACAACTGGAAGTCAGTTGTGATATCCAAGTTGTCCATATTGTACTCAATTATTTAGACCCAATCAGTACCTCAACCAGATCAGATTACTGAGTCCATTGAGGACAATTTGAAGAAGCTCCTGGAGAACCAGGAAAGTATTATGAAGACACATGCCACTTTGACTACTTCTGTAGAGTCACATAGCAAGGCTCTGAAGAATCTTGCTAAGGAGCACAAGAAGATGAGGAGATCACGGGCTTCTAAGGATCTATGAAGTAGCTCAAGACAGATGTGGACAAGCTATTGGAGATCAGATGCCTCTAGACTTGCTATTCGGGGACCCATCCCCAGATCCAGCAGGACCAGCAAAGGAGTCACAGTGGGAGAAGGCACCCAGGAAGCCTAGGAAGAAGAGGAAGCTCCCCAGTATAGCTGATGCAGTGATTGAGGTGGCAGTCCTATATGAGGCCTCTTCCGGTCTGCCACATTCCGCACCTATCATTCAGCCGGTCCAAGAGCAGGCCCCAGTTCCAGCACCTGAGCAGCAGGAGTCCGGTAACCAGTCTGAGGTTTCAGCCCACACAGAGGACCAGAGGGTCACTAATGATCCCATCCAAACGGACCAGGCCTAGGGAGTTTCCATATCTTTTACTTGATTTTTATGCTTATTTGTATTGTTAGCATTGGAGACAATGCCAGCTCTTATTCGTGGGGGTGCGCCCTACTTTTTGATTATCCATGGATGACTGTATATATACATTGATAGTTTTTGCTTTAGTTTGATTTGATTTTCTATTTTGGGTTGTATATAACTTTACATTTAGCTACATTTTTCATACTTTGATTCTCTCCTTTAGTCTGTATATAAATTTACATTTCTGTATATTCAATCCCAGTTATATATTCTACTCCCCTATTGTACGTATTCATTCGGTTTTCTATTTTTGAAAATAATTTCGTTTTCAGCTTTATAGATAAGCTAGTATCCTTTTGTTTTGTTTTTGGCATTTTCAATAAGCCCTTGATTTTCTTAATGCCACTATTCTTTCCAAGTGTGGAGTATTCTGCGAACCAGGTGGCTCTTCCCAATGATAGATGGCGTGACAACCTTCTTAAGGGTTTGAGTCCGCTTTTTTGATTTTCTTTCTTTCTTTTGTTTTTGATAGTTGTAGTTAAGGGTACCTCAAGAAAAGCTTCACTTGAGCCTAGCACATTTTCCTTTGATCCCATGGTCAAAGACATAATGTTGTGTTTAGGATGGTGAAAGTTGTGGCTTTGAGAATCTTGTGTTGACCAAACAATCATCATGTGGTCTTTTCGAACCATTGGGTGCTTGAATCATAACTAAGATTGTTGTGGGCCCTCGACTCGATATCTTTAGCAATCCCCTAGCATGTATGGTGAGGAATCGAATTGTGAATTCAAGTCCCGAGTCTAGAACTTTCCCTGAATGTTTGTTGATGAGAAATCATATGTGAAATTTGATTTAAGAAGTGATTATAGGCTCTCCTTGATCTAGAAATTAAGTTGACCAATTCCATGGCCTACCAATAAAACGATCCCTAGTTAACCCTTTTGAGCCTTGAACCTTTTTCTTTTAAGAACCAATGTTACAAGCCTATACCCGTTCTAAAAGATGCCCTCTCTTGGCACCTAAATCTTCCCTTGCGTAATGGAAAATGTCTAAGTTTTGGGGAAGAGACACAAAAGGAAACAAAGTGGTAAAAGGTACAAAAGCAAAAGAAAAGGAAGGCAATGAAAAAGAAAGAGAAGAAAAAGACAAAAAGGAAATCCAATATAAACAAAAATAAAAAGGGATTAAAGAAAAACAAAAGTGAAAAAAGTGTGAAAAAGTAGAAAAAGGAAAAATATTTTGAATTGTATAAGAAAGAGCAACAATGCGTCCGTCTAACCCCTTGAAAGGAAGTGAAATACTCAAATGAGTCAAGAAAGTGTGCCAAAATAAATCAAAAGAAGTGCTTAAGGGAAGATTGACCACTTGAATGAAAACATGTCCTACCCTTACCCAAAAGCCTTCATATTTGACTCCACAAAAGCCCTATAGGATCTTAAGTTGAAGGGAACCTACATTAGTGGATACTTACATAAGGGGAAAACATATGCTACTCAGAGCCGGACTTGTGACCTTCTTCTTGAGAGATGTGAGTGAAATTCCATCAACCTCAATTTGTGTGTCAATAATCTAAAAGGTGAGGTTCCCTTATGGAGAGTTGATGATGTGTGAGCTTGGGTTTCACAATGACCAAAGTAATTTAGAGAAGTTCTTTGATGAAATGTGTCAACTCTTGATGCTCTTGTGTCACACTTGATCCAAAGTTTTCAAAGTTTGAATGTGTTAATGATGCATTCGTATTGAGGGAAATTGTTAGTCCCAATTGATGCTTGTTGAGGTTGTTTTAGGATAGCTGGAATTACTTGGATTTCCCTTTAAACGGTGGGTCTTATTTTATTTGCTTGAGGACAAGCAAAGGTTTAAGTTTGAGGGAGTTGATAAGTTAGGATTTTACCATGTTTATACCCCTACTTGATATTGCTTTGGTTACAAATTGCTATAAAATAGTCCCAAAATGCATACAAGTTGTGCTTGATTGCAGGTTTGAGCGACAAAGTGACAAATGTCAAAGATCATCTCAAAACGGAGTGAAATCGGCTCAAGCATCAAAGACCAAGAAAATTGAAGGAAATAGAGCCTAGTGTGGACCGCGCAACAGTGACCGCAGCTGCACTAGGAAGTTCAAAGAGATGGTATATACAGGACTTAAGCTGCGCGGGCGCCATCAGATTCTCGTGGCCCACGTTAAGCCTTCACAGCCACACTGCCCTTTTACGTGGTCCGCGCGAAGGAGATTGTGAGAGCTGTAATAATGACAAATCAAAGCCACGCGACCCACAGTCTGTTTTATGCAGCCCGAGCCATAGACCTTTGTGGCCGAGCTGCCATTTTATGCGGTCCTCAACTTCAGAGAAGCTGAAATCATCAGTCTAATAGCCAGCGGGCCGCAGTCCTTTTTGTGCGGGCCGCGCTGACCGCGTAGTGGTGTTTTTGTCTGATTTTTTAGCCTAGTATAAATATAATATTTTACCATTTTAGGGAATTTTTTTATGTTCTAAATGCGGCTGTGCACTTGGGAACGAGATTGTAGCCATATTTGGTACTTTTGCTCTTTATTATAGTAGATTTTACTGAGTAATTAATTAATATGTTTAGTTCCTCATCTATTTCTTTTGTTTCTTCTTTAATTATGTGTTGCTAAACCCTTTAGCTAGGGTTGTGGCTAAACCCTAGTGTGGATAATTGATGGATATTGCCATATAGGATTAGATTGATATTGGGTGTTTGTTATTTCGGTTGAATTTGTGTTTCAATTTCGAATTTGCGTGAGAATGTGTATAATTGTGCAACGATTTTTGCGTACACCCCAAATATATCAATCTACCTTAGTATCTTCTACCCTTTGATTAGCCACCTAGGTAGTGTTTACGATCCTAGTGCCTTTATCTATATTAAATACAACTTAATAATATTCTCATAGCATAATCTACTTTTAATAATTAGTTTCATAATAGTAGTTATAAAAACAAAGAAAATCAGAAATGTTTGAAGTGACATTAGAAGCACAACCGCATCTCTAGACTAAACAGACAATACAACTCCACTATTAGCTCCCTATGGAAATTAGGTCCCGAACTACTATTCAGGCAAAAGCTATTGCGACATGCTCCTCCTACCTTGGTGTAGCGTGGAGTCGGCAGCTATTAGTGTCAAAATATCATATTTTAGTGCAATTGAGGCATTAATGTATTTTGTCATAATTACCTACCGAATATAGCTTTCTCAATAATCTTATTATCAAGATTCAGTTCTTCCCCAACGATATTGGAAAGGCACGATGTTCAATAAACAGAATATATTGCTACTTATTCAAGTCATACAGAGATAATACAAATTGATTAAGCAAGTCGAAAATGCATTTTGTTGAGATCGATAACTAAACACATTTATGGAATATGTGGTCTTTCTTTGAATGGAAATATTTGAACAATATTGTATGAAGACAATGTTTCATGTATATCTCAACCGAAAGAAGAATACATTAAAGGAGACAGAGCAAAACATATTCACCAAAATTCTTCTTGACTAGCAATCTTCAAAAGAACGGTAAAATAGATATTCAACAAGTTCGAGTGATAATTTGACGGATCCGTTTACTAATGCATTGTCAACCTTAATATGGAAACTGATATATAAGATTGGAATGCGTTATCTCCGAGACATTAGGTGACATTTTCATCAAGGGAAGTAAAATATGCGCTGCGCTCTTTTTTCCTTAACCAAAGTTTATTCCACTAGGTTTTCCTAGTAAGGTTTTTAACGAGGCAGCAAGCAATGCATACTATAAATAACTATGTACATCCTTACATGTTTTTCCTAATAAGTTCTTAATGAGGCATAGTTTTGGTTTGACATAAACTTCCAAGATGAAGTGTTGTAAATAGTGTATGGATCAGTATATCATCCTTACATTGTGGATGCACATCTCTCTGTCTACTTAGTTTCCAACATAAAACATATATCATCTATGCCTATAATAAGCCTTGTAAATATTTGTTTAATTAATATAATTGAAGAAGAAATAAGCTCCTTCTTTTTATCTCTCTTTATTGTTCAGATTTTAATATATTACTTTTATTTTATAACATATACATATCTTTTGTTTGTTTTAAGAATTGCACAAGATTCATAAATAAAATACTTGCATATCATGTAGTATACCCATTGTAGGAGCTATATATGGCCAGGGATTAACAATCACTAGGAATACTTTGGTGGCATGGGACAAAGTGTGCACTCTTAAGTCAGTGGGAGAGTTAAACCTTATCAACATAATATTGTGGAATCAAGCTGCTCAAATCAAAATATGCCGGGATATAGATCACAAATGGGATAAGATGTAGATTCAATGAATTCATGCTTACTATGCCAAAGGCAAGCTCTTAAGGGATATGACAATCCCAACACGAGCAAGCTGGATCACTATGAAAATACTGGAAGCCAAGGAACACCTGTATTTGATACCTAATGTCAAAACTACTCGGAGCATGATCAACTCAATCTATCAACAGTTCCTTCCTACAACGATGCTAGTGCCTCGGAAGTGTCTCATGTTTAAGAATGATGTCAGATCTAAAGCAGTTTTTACAATGTGGCTATAACTACAAAGGAGACTAGCTACAACAGATAGACTGGGACACTATATACACACTATGCCAGAATCAACTGGAAACAAGAAATCATCTTTTTGCTGAATGTGAATTTACTAAAGCTATATGGAGGAAAATGCAGCAGTGGCTACCAACAAAAGGAGTACAAGTGCAGACTTGGAACCAACACATAGAATGGGCTATTCAAAAAGCCAAAGGAAAATCGCAGCAAGCCCCAATTTTTAGAATTATATATGCTGAGCGTATCTATGCTGTATGAATGGAAAGGAACCATAGAATTTTTGAAAAGAAGTATCGGAGCTGGGAAACAATTATGCATGAAGTCGCTTTCATCTGTCACGTAAGAGTAGCCCCAAAAGTCCAAATTTTGCTACTAAGATTTGTGTTTTAGTTCCAGTTTTAATTTCCAGTTATGAATGGCTTGTATAGAGTATAGAGTTACTGATTTGGTAGATTTTAGATAGCTAATTGTGTTTGGTTAGCTATAGTTTTGTACATTTCCAAGGTGATTAATACAAAAAGTTTAGTTACCAAAAAAAAAAGAACGTGATGAAATAGGAAATTTCACTATCTTTAATTATAGGTTTTAGGTTTAAGTCTTGAGAATGAATTTTTTTTAGTATTGACTTTCAAGGGCGGAGCTAGTGTTGACAGTACACATTCGGTCTAACCCAGTCATTTTATTTGAAATCCCAATTTTGTTTTAATAAATCTATTTAATATGTATAAATTATCGATTTAGAATTAATAATAACCCATAAATTTTAAATCATAGCTCCGCTCCTCCTAGCACGAAGCCGAACTAGTCAAAAAAGGTAATTGCTATCTGCAAATTTAAAGTGACAGCCAAATTGAACTTCTAATATTGCTAATAGAAGTCTTTCCATTATTTATTTTTCTTGCTTCTGTTATTCCCGAGTCCATTCTCACCTCAAAACCAAACAACGATAATGTTGGGCTAAACTAATTCAAATATACTCTAAATATGATATGATATTGTTTGTTTTGGACCAAATTTATATGTGTTTTCTTAAAAAATTTCACATTATTAAGGAATTTCTATACCTTATATATAGGCTCCTAAAGTCCAATTTAGTTCGCACACCCAATGGAACGGATTAATAATAAGAGCTTCCAGAAAAAGTCGTGAGTTATGACTGGCCAAGTCGCCATTATTTGCGTAAATTCATGATACCTTCATGGATTTTAGAAGATTCTTTTGGTCGTTCTTTCTACCTGAATTTTTTTAATTGGAAAAAATTACTAATATATTAACTCGACAAGTCCAATAATATCAATTACTCAATCATTTGTTGGGGTTGAAAGGGCAATCTGACATTTATTTATGTCTCTCTGTATCTGTATAATGAATATATTGGACTGCAGTAATTTAATGTTGCTCACAGATTTTGTCTGAGGTTAAGGATAAAGTACTATATCGATAATTAACTATGTACGCTGATATTACGTGTTTGCAGGTTAGTTACCCGAGTTTAATACTTATCACAAACTTTTTATATCAGTGCATAGATAGAACTTACACTCTACAAGAAAATATGAGCTAAAAATATTCGATAGATGTGCCAAAGGGATGACATCCAGCCTGCAGTCAAATTGTTAATAGTTTTCAAATTATAATCTCATGTTATATAGGTTGACATGGGATAGCAATATTTATCAAATAGAGTTATCTTATGTCGACATTTTTTTGTATATAGAGGACAAGCCTTAAGAAAGAGATCAATAAAAAAGCGCGCGCGCACATATATATATATATATATATATATATATATATATATATATATATATATATATATATATATATATATATATATATATATATATATATATATATATATATATATATATATATATATATATATATATATATTTCACAACTAAATCAAAAAAGGATAAAAGATCAAATTCCACAACTACTAATCGTCTAGTCAATATATTACGATTACTTCCTTGGTGATGTTGCTAAATAATATATATAGAGAGAGTTTTTCATCCAGGTGCTCGGTTCCTTATTTGGACTCAACTAAAATTCAGATCCATATATAAAAGTTTCACATTAAGAGAGTAAAAAGTGTTTTATGAAAATAGCGACTTCATATCGAGGTTCAAACTCAAGACTTATAGTTAAGAAAGAAGGAGTACTTAGCGCTCCATCACAATTCTGTCGGTGATGCTGCGATATACATTTTAACGCACTTTTCTTTTCTTAATCAACTTTCTAGTCTGCATAGTTTTTTATATATATTTATTAAAGGAAATTATACAACAAATTTCGTCGAGTAAGGCAGTTGACATATTTTGTAAAGTCTCTTTCCATTATTGATAATTATAGAGAAAACTTGCATGTCTTCATGATGTCGATGTGCTACTTTTTTAAGTATATCCTTTGAATAATAGTGTATCATCTTGCTAATAGTTTGTTTTTTTCTAAGTTAATTGTTGAGGTGATCAACTCGCCAGTGAAGTGTGAAACAGAAAAGGCGGATACTAAAGGGTGCGTTTGGTACGGAGGAAAATATTTGGGATCTTTACACAAATAACTATTCATATTCTTTGTTTACTTTTTTAATCATATACATAGTTTATATATTTATTATACATAATTATACAAATATAATACACAAATTATACATATATTATATCTTCATCGGTTATTTTTAATTTAAACGGTTGGGTGGACGGCAATTTGCGTTTATTCTTCAAAATAAAATAAATATTTTTCACAAAATACTTTCTAATTTTTTATTTTTGGTTGGCTAAAATTTTTAAAATATATTTCCCCTTGAACCCATTTTTCTCTAATTGGAGGAAAATATTTTCCATACCAAAAGAAAAAAAATATTTTCCAAAATTTTTTTAACCTTCCCCACCCGATTTTCCATCCCCACCAACTCCTCTACATCCCACCCACTCTACCCCTACCCACCCCACCCCAACACAACACCCTACCCAAAGCATCCCATTCTAAATAGAAATAATATTAAGAGTACTTTCTTTTTTATTTCAACAAAATGAGTTTTTTTTTCATGATTTTAGAAAAGGTTTTTTTTTTATTTCAGCAAATGATGTAGTAAAAAGTATATTCTTTCATTTCAACAAAGTGAATATTTTTTTCTTGATGTAGAATTTTTTTTTCTCCCATTTCAACAAAATGATAACTTTCTTTTCATCTTGTAGAAAGAGTACTTTCATTTTCAACCAACAAAGAGTATTTTCTTTTTAGTTATAGACAGTGGCGGATTTAGGAGGGCGGAAGAGGGTTCACCCGAACCCCCTCCGACAAAAAATTACAGTGTATATATAAAGTAATATTTATTTTTTACCTTTATATATTATGTTTTGAACACTCTTAACAGGATCTAAAAGTGTAGTTTATGGTTAAGGGGGTTCAAAACTATCATAAGACCATAGGTTCTCAATTCCCACTAGCTATAAATTCTTTTTTGAACCCTCTTCTTGGAGATCCTGTCTCAGCCGTTGATTATGGAACACAAATTTCAATATTATTTTTGCGTCAAAAAGTAAAGCAAAAAATTATTTCCTTTTGATTTTAGAAGAATATTAAGGGTAACCAATAATTAAATTCATGAAAAAAATAAAGTATAGAAAATGTTGGGTTTCTAGGGTTTTGGGTGTGGGGGGAGGGGGGGGGGGGGAGGAGAGGGGAAGAACATAAGCAACATGAGGATTTATGGGAAGGGAGGTAAAGAAAGTAGTATAAAAAATTATTTTCCTAAAAAATATTTTCTGTACTCTAATCAAACACCGAAAAATATTTTTGCAAAAAAGAATTTCATTTACCAAGTAAACAAGTAAAAAAAAAAGATAAAACTATTCATTTTCCAAAAAAATATTTTCATAGAACACATTTTCGTTTGATACCAAACACACCTTAAATTAAGGTCACTTAAGATGGTAACATTTCAAAACTTCCAAGAGTATTGTCGTTTTTATTTTTACTGCATTGTTAGGTTTTATTATTAGGGAATACTTTCAACCTTCTAGATTAAGGAACATTTTGTTTTACTATTTCTCCTCAAATAGCCTAATCGTTGAATATTCTACTTATTAAAAAGTGGACTTCTAAAATTTTCCGTTTGAACTGTTTTTTGCCCTCCTCTTGATTATTGTCCCGCTTATGTTATTGAGTTTCTTTTGTTCTGGTTCTTTGATGATCATGTTATTATAGCAGTAAGCAAGAACAATTTGTTCTTTTGTTATTGAGTTGTTATTTTGATGGTTCTCCAATTACGTATATACAATAATTAGAAGGAAAAAAAAAGAACTAAGTGTGATGAATACGGTATCCAAATAGAGATTTTATGGGTCTTTTCCAAGTCAAGACGTTGCGAACACATCACAGTGAGAATCTATGAAGGGTAAATAGATATAAATAAGATGACAATGACCTTCATTGTGAGCACGCGGTTTTTACCTCATTAAAATTACTTCTACAAAATTCTCAAACTTAGAATTTTTTCTTTTTATTATTTATTTTTTAGGATTTAATTGCGCATATCAAATGTGTGTTTTCATTGATGCATGCATGACAAGTCATAAAAATACAAAAAAAACTACAAAAGCATTTAGGATTTAATTTCACATATTTCGTTAAAATTAATTGGTAATTAAGGTTTCGTTCTACAAAATATAAAAATCACAAAAATAAGTAGTTTATTTTTGGTATTTTATTGCTAATTTTTATTTTTTTGACATTTTATTGTTAATTTTCATTTTTTGGGCATTCTTATTGCTAATTTTCATATTTCTTCATCCTCGTACACACATATGCTGGTGTAACGCCGCCTGTCATCTACCACAAACCACCACATACCCACCGTTTGCCGCCAGCCGGAAATCGTCTCTGCCGGTGGTGAAGCTCAGATCCCGACCAAAAATATACCCTTGACTCCCCACATCCTCCTCTAGAAATACAACTCGAATATAACCCCATCGTCTCGAATATTAGATTCTTTGGATGCCTCCTCGGCCGTCCACGGCGGTGCCGTCAACGGAAACCTCCCAAAATAACACCCCATACTCCTCACCCCACGCCCAAATCAAATTTGTGGTTGTTCTCCTCCAAAACCATACCCATCGTTTCGAATATTGAATCGAAACTTTGACCAAAAACCTAACCTTGCTGGAATCCCTCAAAAATGGTCCCATGTGACCACCCCACCTTCCCATCCACAACTCCATGACCAACGACCTTAAAATGCAACTAGACGTGGCCAAAATCACATCTGAAACCCAGACCCTATCTCAAAATCAATCAACCCTAGCCTGATACCCTTTCCCCCCTCTCCAACAATGATAAAGGTCTCAAGAGACCAAAGACCCTCTCAGAAATGGTCGAAAAACTCTGAGACATGAAGAGCCCCAAATTTAGGGTTGCATGAAAAAAAAAAAAAGCTAAGTTGCCTTTGTTTTAATTGCTTTTATTGCGTTAATTTTGTTTGTTTTCTTTTCTAATTGCTTTTGATCTTCTTTGTTTTCATTTGTTTAAGTACATTCAATTTTCTATCTGTTCATCTTCGAGATATTCTGAGTAGGTGCTTCAATCTAGAGTAATATGCTCGTCCTTGTTTTTCTTTTCTAATTGCTTTTGATCTTCTTTGTTTTCATTTGTTTAAGTACATTATGTTTTCTATCTGTTCATCTTTGAAATATTCTGAGTAAGTGCTTCTATCTAGAGTCATATGCTCGTCCTTGTTTTCTTTTCTAATTGCTATTGATCTTCTTTGTTTTCATTTGTTTAAATACATTAAGTTTTCATCTGCTCATCTTTGAAATATCCTGAGTATTTTCTTCCATGCTTGTATTTGTTTAAAGATTGGATAATATGCTTCTGAATAGTCTTCTTAACATTTGAAGTCACAATTGTCTGTTGACTCATTTGAATTGTCATGCTAAGCTCAGAATTGTTCATCTTTGGTTTAAAATTGATCAGTGTCCTGCGTTTCTGAATTTTGTGATGTTTAGACTTATATGTGCTTCTGAATAATTTAGTTTCACATCTTGATATTTGCATGTATATATGTGTTCCAATTAAACAGTTGGCCCTGGCCAGCTTTCTCAGATTTGATCTCAGCTGATAAAATAACCTTGGTTTATGACCTTAGGTAGTTAACTAGAGTCAATTGTTGACCAAATAGATATGCACCAGGATATAACACATATAAGTCAGTAATTAAGAAGGGAAGGCAGGGGTATTAAGGGTATTTGAACATGGGAATCTTGTAACAAACTCCTGGAACATTCTAGTGAAGGGTCAAAATACAATTTCTGTTAATTCTTCCAAAAAACTTGAGGCACAAGTTAGAAAATCAAGGATCAATTAGGCAAATCTGAAAAATGAGTAAGGGACTAAAAGGAAAACAAAAAGATTTTGTTGCCCTATGGCTTTGGTTATAAAAGAGGCGTCCGATTGAAAGAAAAGAGAGGAGAAAAAGGGGATACATTGAGCGATACACTATATATATACCTTTTAGATATACAAAGGAATACACTTTTAGATATACTTTAGATACATTTTTGGATATACACATTCTGGAAAAAAGATCGAGAACATTCAGCTGAAAATAAATTTTATGTTTTCCTGACAAAATCTTCTATAATAATCAAATTCTATTCCTTAGAAGTTGAAGATGATTTGAAGTATATGCATTAAATGAAACTTGTGTGTGTTGGCTTTTCAAAGTTCTTCCTGAATTCCTAATATATTCCTGGGTTTGCTGGTTAATTTGGCTGCTGTTGTTTGCTTGCTTCACGTTCACCTTACTCATAGGTTATCTTTTTTTGCTGAAATTCCAGATATCAACTCTTACCCAGAAAAGTTTGAAAATACACAGCTGTATATGCATATTCATGTACAATAATGAACACATTTACTTGTATGCTAATGTTGTAATGCAAATATTATTAGTCTAGTATGTTTAAGATATTTTCCTTATACTGGCACTGTAATATAAGAACAATCGGACTGTGCTGGACTATTATTCTAGTTGTTAATTGTAAGTTATTTTAGTTTCAGTAGGTATAAAAATAAGATGGTCAAATAACATGCCTGTTTTTTTCACGTTTGATTCAGCAATAGGGATTCGATATATGTACTCAGATTGATGAGTACATTAGTTTTAGATGTTGGGTTTGAAATCGGAGTTGTAACTTATTAATTTTCCAATACAAAATCATCACCAGAAGTCCCTTGGTCAAATGTTTTCAATATGTTTAAAAATGATCAATTACATAATGTCAACAATTTTAGTGTAGCAATTTTAAATGCTGTCATTATTCTCTATGATTAACTTGTAGTCCAATGTTTCTGGGCTCAATTGAAGGCCCAGATCATTGTAGATTGTGAAACATGAGGAAACACACTGCTGGGCTGTTTAATTTCGTGGATAAAGCCCAGTTGCAGAAATATGTTATACAAACACTTAAAGTGTGCATATTGGTCGTTTTATTTGAATTAACTATTGATATGAAATAGTTAGGACTTCTCCTTTATTTAGAGATGCGTATAATAGAAAACTATAGTCGCTTTAGGTTGCCTTTCTAAAAATAAAGTGAGCCGCGCTAACAAAATCATGCACTACGTAGGCTCCTTAGCTGTAATAAAAAATGCATAGAAATTTGGAGGTGTTGTTTAGCGAATTTCATGGCCCTCCACGAATTTTCAAACGCGTAGTTGCTGTAGGCGCGATATTTTAATAAAATATCTTCCTAAATCCGGGTGCGCATTTATGTGACTCAAATCCAAGTTTCAACGATGTTAAAATGTGTTGAGAACCCGGGTGCATTTATGTGACTTGGTTCGTGACGTGTTTTAATAACGTTGCAAATATTCCTAAAATGACATAAAGCGGTTAGTAATTTTAAAATTGCATTGTAGAATGAACATGTACAAAAATCAGGAAATTAGCCAATTATTATAGTTTAAGTGACCGTGCTAGAACCACTGGATGCGGGGGTGCCTAACACTTTCCCTCGGGCCAACAGAATTTCTTACTTAGAATTTCGTTCGCAGACTCCAATTGGGCTGTCAAAAAATTTCCTCGATTTGGGATTCTAAACAAACCGGTGACTTGGGACACCAAAGCCATACCTATCCCAAGTGGCGACTCTAAAAATTAATAAATAATCCCATTTCGAATAATGTCACTTTAATTGGAAAAACTCCATTATACGTGTCATCCTTCGGGGTAGCTGTGTGCAAAAGGAGGTGTGACAGCTCTGGCGACTCTGCTGGGGAGCAGACCCAGAATCTCTAGTTTAGGGTTGAAGAATTCGAGATTAGAATAACTGTTACATTTGGCTTCTTCTGATTTGATTACATGTTCTGTGCTAAGTGCTAAATATTTTTACCGCTTTGATATTATATGAACTGTATAAACTGCTACGAAACCCTTCACTTCTCACCTTCGGGGATGTGCTTACTGGTTGAGACTTCCTATTCTGTTAGTGTCATACCTGAAAATAAGAAAGAGGCCGGACAAGTTATTAAGCCGGATGGCCTTTTGGTTCCCGGTACATAGCCCCCTCCTCGACTCGAGTTGTCCCCTCGGGTGCACAGTCTAGACCCTGTACCAAGGTGTTTAACTTAGAATAACTTGACTTCATGCCGGATCCCTAGTAGGAATGCTTATTGGCATCATGCATTTGACTTTGGGGACTCAACACAGGGGTTGGGTCCGTTTAGAACAGGTGACCCAAAATGACAAGACCATTATGATGCATATTACGTGCTACTTGTGCATTCATTTGCTTTGGATTCGCATGTTGACCTGCTTTTGAATAAAAGAATATCTGAGAGTTACTGAGATAATTCATTTGCAAAAAAAAAAAAAAACCAATGCTCAAATAGCACCGAAATGCTGTTGGATTTAAAAAAAAAGAAAAAATACAAAACAAAAAGAAAATTGGGAAAGTTTTTCAATAATATTTTTGGGTTCTTATAAATTGTTTTGCCGATTCTAACCCTTCAAAAAAATGCCAAATAGAAGAAGCAAAAAACAAATATCCAATTTTATCCACTTGTTTCGAAATGAATCAACCAGGTGATTCCATCACTACCGGAAATAGCCGAATGTTACCGCAAGGGATGCCGGAACGCTAATCTTGCACAAACGGCCACCTCTGAGTCTTATTTTGACCTGCAAGCAAGCACAACTTGAAAAACCTTCTATCGGAGGTGTTGCAGGCTGTATTCGCAAAGCCGGTCCCTGATTTTAAGAAGTGAATTTCATAAAAATATTAATTTTAATATTTTGAGAATACTAATTCGCCTTAATAAATGTGCAGAATGATCACGATAATGTTCATGAACAAAATTCCCTTGGAGCTACAACTATGGTGGATTGATCTGGGGGAAGCAGCGTAGAAAAGGGCCAATACACATCTGGGAGGCCTCACTGGTTAGTTGAAAATTAACCCAAGGGGAGACATCATAAAAGCATTAATCACATTCTAGGACTCGGCCCACAATGTCTTCCATTTCTCAGACTTTGAACTCACCCCGACATTGGAGCAAAGAACCGGATATATCGGGAACCCTACAATTCCTTTGAGACAACAATACCTGATTGCACCAAGAGCCCTTTCCGTGCATAAATTCCTGGACTCCTTGAAAATCAGTAGAAAAATTCACAATCCCGACTTATCAGTTGGCTTTTGCACCCCGCAATTTATATATCAGAGGTATGGACATATTGGGGGATTCAATAACCCCGAAAATCACATTTGTACGAAAGGAAATCAGCTAAAGTGGGAGGAGCATCGATGTTTTGCGTTCATGGTATTTTTCTTGGGTCTTCTGGTATTCCCTCGAAAGGATGGGAATATTGACATACGAATAGCAGGGGTCGTTAGCACTTTAATGACTCAAGCTAAAAGTACCCTCGATCCAATGATCTTGTCCGAAATCTTCCATGCTCTTACCGCTTGTAAAGCCGGAGGAGACTTCTTCGAGGGATGTAACTTGCTACTGCAAATATGGATGATCGAGAATATATGCCACCGGCCTCGGTTCATGAATTATGGGTCGCCAACAAAGAGCTACATAGAAGAATTCTGCAACAGCGTTAATTGGTTTAGAGTACCTGAGGGTGTCACAGAATGGGTGTCGCATCTCCGGGTCATCATTGCAAATCAGATGGAGTGGTTATTCGGGTGGCTCCATGTGGATGAAGTACTGTATATGCCGGCCACCGGACCTCATTTACTTTTGATGAGTCTCCGAAGTATCCAGCCCTATGCGCCATATAGATTACTAAGACAATTGGGTAGATGCTAAATGATCCCCAGAGACGAGGATATTAGTTGCCATGTGGTTGAGATAAGCCCAAATGGTCAATTCCCTGAAGCCGTCGTACGTCAAAGCTGGAGTGAATGACAATACTTGACAGCAGATACAAGAGTGCGCGACGTATCTAAAGGCGAGATTTCACCGGGGTATGTTGCTTGGTATAAAAGGGAAATAGAGTCTGGAAGGTCGGCTAAGAGCCCACATCTCTAAGAATTTGCTGAGACGTCACAAGAGCAGTGGGATTGTTTAGCCAAGGAAAATGAATATAGGGCCACTATAGGAAGGTTGGAAAAGAAAATCAAAGAGTTGCAATTTGAAAATAGTTTGCAAGCTGCAGCCAGTGAGGGAGAAAAGAAGATGTTAGCCAAAGAAAACGAAGCCTTACGAGCCCTAATTCAGAAAATGAAGGCATCCACAGAAAATTCCCCCAGAAGCACAAAAGATGAAAAACTCATAGAAAATTTGCGGCGTAAAGTAACCGAGTATGGGTTCGACCTGAATAAGGTGGAGGATGAGCTATCTAGGGTTAAGAAGCAATTGATTAAAAGTGCAGAAGAACGAGCCCGCATCCTTGAGCAATTAAAAGAAGGGAATAACGATGAGATTGTTGGTTTAAAGCAGAGGGTCATCATGACTGAAAACAGAATGACCAAGCAAGCCGGGGAATTCAAAGCCGAAAGAGAGGATTGCTATGAAGTAATAGCAGGATTAGAAAGGGATTTGCGGCAAGAAGCTGAATCAGGTAGTAGAGCAAACTCTAGAGGCAAGGGCCGAGCAAATTGGGCGTTTGCTGCAACAAAAAGGTATTATCAGGGAAAGGATACAGGCAATCACAGATTATATTACCACAAAGTGCGACCATTGTGAGGATATGAGGAATTCCATGTTCTTTGCTACCGCCATGACATTTGTTCGTCAAGTGATGGAAGAACTCCACCACCTCCAAGGAAGTTTAGCACGCAAGCCTGCGGAAAGGCGGAACGACGCTCCGCAAGTTCCAAAAGTAGTCGAAGTCTTAATGTATTCATAATTTCTGAAAATTTTATATTTTTCTTAAAAGAGTCTGTTCGTCTCTATGTTCTTTTACGTACCATTCGAGTCTGTAAGTCGTGTCCAAGTTTGGTAGTTGCCTTTAATTTTGTTAACTTTGTAATCAAAAGTTTGTCTTTATAAAAATGGAAAATCCCAAAAATATCCTGTTATTTCCATCACATTTTTCCATGAACTATGCTTGGTTTGATTCATGTGGCATCGTGATACGTAGGCAATCTTCATAGGATTCGACCGTATTCTTTAAAAGGAGAAAGATAATAGGAAATAAGAAGTAGAAAACAAAAGGAAGTTCGGAATAGATGTCGGGATGACGCATGCAACCATCGCAAACAAATAGAAACCTGTTAACTGTGTAGATGCATCACACCCAACATGCAATTTCCTGTTTGTTATCTATCCCAACCTAACCGTTTGTAAATCCAGTTTCCAGTCCAGGTTTTTATAGAACAGTGATTGGTTTTTGGTAAGCTGGCATCGCACATATACTTTATTAGATCAAAAGGAAGCACAGAGATGTCATCCAAAATGACTCTATCAATAGTTCCTATCCCAAAGGACGACCCGATCGCGGGGATCCCAGCCTCAGAATTTGCGGCAGCTGAAGAAAATAGGATCGTTCGACTCAGAGTTATGGAGATGTGGGACGCTTGGACAAATGGAAAAGAACCTTCAAGTGCTATCCCTGGATTTCCTGAGCTTTTCCCAAGGTCGGGGGTTACTTCCACCATCCCTATCAGCCATCCAAATATCCTCTTGGGGCAGCCTACCGTATCATCCAACTTTGTCGGAGCGCCTTCTGAAGCCCGTCCTCCGATATTCACATCTGGCCCAGTTCCTAATATTTTTAAGGCTCCTCCATGTAGCCACCACACAGCCGCGGTGCCGAGGCCCGCGTTTGATCCTACAGCTTTCACATTTGAAACTCCCAACTACCAAATTGAGCCTCCCCCATACCTCATATACACTTATGCTCAACCATCATACGAACTCACACCGATGCAGGATAAAACCCCTAAGACACCCGAACAGGATGAAATAACAAGAAGGATGAAAAGCCGTGAGCAGAGTTTGAAAAACATGCAAGGCTTGAGTGGAAAAAAGAGCGTGTCTTACTCGGACTTGTGCATGTTCCCACACGTACATCTTCTCCTAGGATTCAAAACGCCAAAGTTTGAAAAGTACGATGGTCACGGCGATCCCATTGCTCATTTGAAAAGATATTGCAACCAGCTGCGTGGGGCAGGTGGAAAAGAAAAACTACTAATGACATATTTCAGGGAGAGTTTAGTGGGCATCGCTTCTGAATGGTATATTGACCAGGATATCACTCGATGGCATATTTAGGATGATCTCGCCCGGGATTTCGTAAGGCAGTTCCAGTATAACATTGAAATTGCCCAGGATAGGAACTCCTTAGCAATTTGAAAAAGAAACATTCAGAAAGTTTTAGAGAATATGCAGTCAAATGGTGCGAACAAGCATCAAGAGTAAAACCACCCATGGATGAGACAGAGATGGTAACCGTCTTCCTACAGGCACAAGAGGCAGATTATTTTAAAAATATGATGTCAGCAATGGGCAAACCTTTTGCGGAAGCAATTAAGATCGGTGAGATGGTCGACAATGGCCGGAAAACAGGAAGAATTCTGAGCCAGTCTGCCATAAGGGCAACCTCCCAGGCCATCCAAGGCGGGGTTGGAGGGGACTCAAGAAACAAAAAGAAATAGGAAGTGTCAGTGGAAGCCTCCGGAATGAGAAGACATCATGCTCACAGACCTGTATTTTCAGAAAGGACTTCTCAACACTACTATCCCCATCAAGACATGCATTATGTTCCCCAACCTTATGCAGTCATGAATGCCCAGCCATTTGCTCGACTAAAACAACAGTGCAACAGAAACCAGGCCCCGAGAAATCAGCCTCCCCAAAACCACTGTAATCCCCGCCCTCCACAAAATAATTTCCGTCCCAGGGAGCCACCCAGGAGACAAAACTTTACACCAATCGGGGAGTATTATGCCAGTTTATTTCCAAAACTGCTCCAGATGGGTCTCTTGCAGCCCGTGCCCCCGAAAGGACAGAACCCTGAATCACCATCCAATCAAAGCGGCGTACGCTGTGCCTATCATTCAGGAGCCGAAGAACATGACACCGAGAAATGCTGGAATCTGAGCGGTGGAGGATTTAATAGAACAAAGGAAAATAATGCTGCTAGATGAAGAGGTCCCAAACATAACCAATAACCTATGCTGGCTCACAACAATGGGCCAGTCATCGGAATGATTTGTGAGGACAAAGAATTTGACCCTACCCTAAAAGCCATAATAACCATTGCTGATGCAGATAAAAAATCGGAGGTTACCCCCAAGAAGGTTGAATAAAAGGAAATGAGTGAAGCCAAGGGTCCAGAAGCAGAGAAGAAGTCTGAAATTAAAACTGAGACGACACCCACCAAGGAAACCATACTTTACATCCCACGGGGGCGTCAAGAAAAATAGCCCACTTTGAGTCCCCCAAGAAGGTTTGAGTTGAACAAAACGATGTATATACCCAAGAGAGCTTATGTGGTATGGGGACCGATTAAACCACAAGGGCTGAATGAGCCTATGGTGATCGGTTGCGCGCCTCAGAAGCCAATGACAAACCCTTCTGTAATCCCATGGAACTACCAAAAAACCATAGTCACATACAAGGGAAAAAAGATCATTGGGGAAACTCAAAAGGACCATCCCGCAAAGAAATATTCGAATATGGAAGAAGTGAACACTGCCACCAAATGAAAATGCCAGAATATGAGGTGGTGGACCAGCTCCGGAAGTCTCCCGAGCAGGTCTCTTTATTGTCATTACTGATAAAATCTCCAGAGCACCAGAAAGTGTTGGCCAAAACCTTGAATGAAGCCTATATGCCGGTTGAAACATCCGTGGAACAACGTGAGAAAATGGCAGAAAGATTCTTTGCTATTAATCAGGTTACGTTCAGCAAGAATGATTTACCTCCAGAAGGAGCTGCCCACAACAAAGCCTTGCACCTCACTGTCAAATGAGAAGGCTATTATGTCAAAAGAGTAATGGTAGACGGAGGTTCTGGGGTAGATATATGCACACTGTCAACATTGCAAAGAATGGAGATTTGAACAGAGAGGATCCGACCCAACAATGTGTGTGTCCGAGACTTTGATGGAATCAAGAGAGACACCATAGGGGAAATTGAGTTAGTATTGACCATCGGTCCGGTTGATTTTGAAGTGACATTTCAAGTAGTAGACATGGACACATCTTACAACTATCTCCTAGGAATACCATGGATTCACGCGGCAGGAGCGGTGCCTTCTTCTCTACACTAAATGCTGTAGTTCGAACATGAGAACCAGGAGATTTTGGTCCACAGAGAAGACAAAAAGTCAATTTATCATGATCCCTCTGTCCCCTGCCTCGAAGCTAAAGAGGGAAGTGAGCATATAGTTTACCAGGCCTTTGAAATTGTGGTGGCTGATCAATATATAGAAGGCGAACCATTCCCCCAATCTTTCCTGTCCAATGCCTCAATCATGGTGGAAAGAAAGATGACACGCCAAAGGTTTAGCCAGGCAAGGGACTTGGAAGTTCTCTACAAGGCATAACTGAGCTGGTCAATTTGCCTGCCGTAGAGTAGTGTTTTGGGCTAGGTTTCCATCCAACACCGGAGGATATCGTTTGGGCCAACCGTAGGAAACATCGTGGACGGGTTTTGCCGCGACCCCTACCCCACTTGTACAAAACATTTGCGAAACCAAAATACAATGAGGAAGAAGAAGACGAGACATTCACAGCAGAGGAAATTGAGGAGATATGTGGAGCCACGAGGAAATTATTGTATGAAGCCAACATGGTCCAGTTGGGAGAAGGCTCAAGCACTGCTGAAGTGCTCTATATGAGAGCGGATGCCAAGTTGCAAAACTGGAAGGCCACACCTTTCCCAGTCAGCCAGGAGGCCTGGTAGTGCTGCCTTGCTACCTTTTCTTGCATCACGAGTTATTTCAGGGTGTAACTTGGGTGTTTTTCTTTAGCATTTTGTCCTTTAAATTCCAGATGTAAACCCTGTTATCTTACAATTTCAAAGAAATGAAATCAATATTTCATCATTTGCACTTCTCCATTTTTTCTAATTTTGTTTTTTTCTTCTATTTTATTTTTTTCTTTCAGTCCCAATAATGCGGCTTTAAATAAAATGACATGCTCACGGACTTCATGCCCCGACCCGAACATGCTTCCCATCTATGAAATAATGTACCAAGAACTGGAATATGATGAAGAAGAGGCTTCTAGGGAAATCAACCGAGATTCGAAACATTTTGAAAATAAACCTAAGCCGAACTTAAACGAAACCGAACCGGTTAACTTGGGCGATCCCGGAAAAATCAAGAAAACTAAAATAAGCATCCATGTGAATAAAGAAATCCGGGATTCACTGGTTCAACTTCTGTTAGAATTCAAAGATGTATTTGTTTGGTATTACGATTATATGCCTGGGCTGAGTGTTGATCTAGTGGTTCATATGTTGCCCACATACCCCGAATGCCCTCCAGTCCAACAAAAAAACAAAAAAAGTTCAAACCTGATGTTAGAGATAAGATCAAAGAAGAGATCACAAAATAGCTAGAGGCGGGGGTAATCCGAGTGGTTCGATACACCACATGGTTGGACAATGTGGTTCCGGTACCGAAGAAAGATAGGAAAAACTCGATTGTGTGGACTACAGAGATTTAAACAAGGCGAGTCCCAAAGACAACTTTCCTCTGCCTAACATCCACATCCTTGTTGAAAATTGTTCCAAACACGAGATACAGTCCTTTGTAGATTGCTACGCAGGGTACCACCAAGTGTTGATGGATGAGAAAGATGGTGAGAAAACCTCCTTCACCACACTTTGGGGAACTTACTGTTACAGAGTTATGCCTTTCGGCTTAAAGAACTTAGGGCCATGACCACCATTTTCCAAGACATGATGCATTATGAAATAGAAGTGTATGTGGACGATGTGATCATCAAGTCCAAGACTCAAGGTGATCATGTAAGGGACATAAGAAAGTTCTTCGAAAGGCTTCACAAATATGATTTGAAATTGAATCCAGCCAAGTGTGCATTCGGGGTCCCGTGAGGCAAACTTTTGGGATTCATTGTCAGCCGAAGAGGAATCGAGTTGGATCCCACCAAGATAAAATCCATTCAAGAGCTACCTCCTCCAAAGACCAAGAAGGATGTACTGAGCTTACTAGGACGACTGAATCACATCAGCCGTTTCATCGCCCAGTTGACTTACACATGCGAGCCCATATTCAAGCTATTGAAAAAGGATGTTACAGTCAAATGGACTGATGAATGTCAAAAGGCTTTTGATAGAATCAAACACTACTTGTCCAACCCACCAGTTTTGGTACCGCTGGAACCAGGAAGGCTATTATTTCTCTATATAACAGTCCTGGAAAGCTTTTTTGGTTGTATTCTCGAGCAGTATGATGCCACGGGAAAGAAAGAGCAAGCTATCTTTTATTTGAGCAAGAAGTTTACCAGTTACGAGGCGAAATACACGTTTCTAGAAAGAACCTGCTGTGCCTTGACGTGGGTGGCTCAGAAGTTGAGGCATTACCTGCAAGCTCATACCACCTGCCTCATAACTAGGTTTGATCCACTCAGGTATATATTCCAAAAACCGATGCCCAAAGGGCGATTGACAAAATGGAAAATCCTGCTCACCGAGTTTGGCATAGTTTATGTCACTCGTACTGCAATGAAGGCTCAAGCATTAGCAGATCATCTGGCCGAAAATCCAAATGATGATGAATATCAGCCTTTGAATACTTATTTCCCTGATGAAGAAGTAAATTCGGTGGAAGTAACATCCGGAGACATCCGCGCTTGGAAAATGTTGTTCAACGGAGCAGTTTACGCAAAAGGCGTAAGGATTAGGACAATTTTATTCTCACCCACGAGTCATCATTACCCGGCTATAGCAAGGCTCCGGTTTTTCTGCACCAATAATACAGCTGAATATGAAGCTTGCATCATGGGCATGAACATGTCCATTGACCAAGATGTTGAGGAATTGTTAATCATGGGGGATTCAGATTTGATCATACGATAGGCTCAAGGAGAGTGGTATACAATAGACGTTAAACTCATCCCCTATAAACAGCATGTGGATGACCTCAACAAACGGTTCAAGTCGGTAGAATTCAGGTACATTCCTCCTTATCATAATGAGTTAGCAGACACACTCGCAACT
Source organism: Nicotiana benthamiana (assembly GCA_034376525.1). Taxonomy (NCBI): domain Eukaryota; kingdom Viridiplantae; phylum Streptophyta; class Magnoliopsida; order Solanales; family Solanaceae; genus Nicotiana; species Nicotiana benthamiana. The sequence goes on along the minus strand of CM067332.1, from coordinate 61,283,968 downwards.
CTAGCTTCCATGTTGCTTTACCCCCAAAACGGCTACGTTGATCCTTTGGAAATCCAAATCAAAGGAAGGCATGGATATTGTAATATGACCGAAGCAGAGTCTAGCACAAATCCCTGGTATTATGATATCAAGAGATTCCTGAAAAACACAAGAGTATCCCGATCAAGCCACCATGGAGCAAAAGAAAACCATCCGACATCACGCAAGTAGCTTCTTCTTTAGTGATGATACCTTGTACAAAAGACTCCAGATCTCAATTTGCTGAGATGTGTTGACACCGAGGAAGCCGGAATAATTACGCATAAAGTGCAGATAGGAGTGTGTGGACCTCATATGAACGGGTATGTACTGGCAAAGAAAATACTCCGAGCCGGGTATTTTTGGACGACCATGGAGAAAGATTGCTTCAGCTTCGTTCGGAAATGTCATCCATGCCAGGTGCACGTTGATTTGGTTCATGCACCGCCAACCGAATTGCATCCTATGTCAGCACCCTGGCCGTTCCCTGCCTGGGGCATGGATGTCATTGGGCCGATAGAGCAAAAAGCCTCAAATGGACATAGATTCATATTGGTTGCTATTGATTACTTCACAAAATAGGTTGAAGCCATCACTCTTAAGTCTGTTACCAAGAAAGCAGTGGTAGATTTTGTGCATTCCAATATCATTTGTCGCTTTGGGATTCCCGCAACCATCATTACAGACAACGCTCAATTTGAACAGTCGTCTGATGGGAGAAATATGTGAACAATTTAAGATAACACATAGAAACTCCACCTCTTGCTGGCCCAAAGCTAATGGTGTTGTTGAAGCAGCTAACAAGAACATCAAGAAGATATTGAGGAAAATGATTCAAAGCTCAAGCAATGTCTTGATGAGTTGCCTTTTGCATTGCTGGGATATCGCACCACAGTGCGCACATCGGTAGGAGCAACTCCATATTTACTGGTCTTTGGGGCTGAAGCTGTCATACCCGCAGAGGTAGAAATCCCTTTACTCTGAATAATTGTCGAAGCAGAAATTGAGGATAGTGAGTGGGTTAAAACTCGTTTGGAGCAGTTGTCATTAATTGATGAAAAACAAATGGCTGCAGTTTGTCATGGGCAGTTGTACCAATAAAGAATGGCCCGCGCTTACAACAAGAAAGTGTGCCCTAGGAATTTTGAAGTCGGACAGATGGTATTGAGGCGTATACTTCCTCACCATCAGTAAGCCAAAGGAAAGTTCGCTCCGAACTGGAAAGGTCAGTATATTATCAGAAAGATATTACCCAAAGGAGCACTGTACCTGGGTGACGTTGAAGGAGACGAGCCCGAGGCAGCAGTAAATGCAGATGCCATAAAAAGGTATTACTTTTGAACTCCCTGCAACAATGATTCGGGATGGTGGAAATGACGAAGGCTTTCTTTCCCACTACCCTAAACACTACGAATCCCTCGCAAACCCTTTGAGCCGATCGCGTTCTTTGTTCACCCTCTTTGGAACCCAAAAGTGCTATTCAAAAAAAGAAGAAAACAAAAAGAAAAAATGAAACAAAAATGAAAACAAAAGTGAAAAAGAGAAGAAGAAAAATGAATCAACAAACAAATAAGTTTAGGAAACACTTCCTGAACTACGTCTGACTTGATTCTGAAAGGATACATAGGCAGCCTCTCCCCGAGGTTCAGTCATATCAAAATAAAACCCCAGTTCCCCAAGAAAATAAAACTGGGGCAGCAATATATTGTTTCGGTCACAAACCCGCCCGAATGGTTCCAAATTTGTAGATTCCCATCCCATTTACTTTACTCAAAAGCCTGGTCCAAGTCCTTCCGATCAATTGGCCAAAACAGGGACGTGACAAACACCATTTGTTGGGATTCGGCACAACTCAATTTGAGAGAAATAAAATAAGAGAGTCTTATCGGCGAAAATCTTTGGGCACTGTAAGGCGAAGGTGAGCAGAGAAAAACAAAACGAAAGAGTCTGTTTAGTGAAAACCCGCAAAGAGCACCATCGAACGATGGGAGAAGAGAAATGAGAGAGGCCGATTGGCGAAAACCCGCAAAAGAGCGCCGCCGGCCGAAAAGAGGAAATATTGCAACTCAAGCCTGAACAAGTTTTCTTGGTTTTGAAAGATTGAAATCAGAAAGCAGAAATGGATCTGCGCCGGGTATTCAGTCCAAGAAGCATGTCATTTCCATTTAAAATCAACACGCACTCCCAGATAAGTCCTACCTTTTTCTCCAAAAGAGACATACCTCTCTAAATCCATGTGTCTGTTTTGTTGTTTTTCCCACTCTTTTTTCCTTTAACTTTGATGTACTGACCATTCCGTAAGAGAAGGTAGCAGGGCCGGTCTTACAGGTTTCTCCTGGAAAGAAGTAAAAGAAATATCCGGTATCAGCAAACGCATTTAGCCAACCAGGGCTGATCATGACGGCAGAGGCTTCCAAAAGCAAGATGGTAGAGAGAAAAGAAATCAAAAGTCAAGATCCCACGAAGGCGAATCAAGATCGCAAAGGTTAAGACCAAGTGAGATAATGGTTCCTACAAAGCCCCTAGAAGGCAAACCCCGAAGTGGAAATTGGGACAAAAATCATAACTAAGGGCGTGTAAAACAAAAACCAATCTGGAAGATGAGAACCCCTTGACCAACCTACGTGGCGGAGCCCGAAAATCAGGGGTTTCCTCCAACAAAAATGAAGCTGAAATCAAGCAAAACAAGGCCGCAAACCAATCACTGTTCAAACTAACAAGTTGTTTTGTTTTTGAATTAAAAGTTGACACAGGTGTAATCTAAAAACAAAGGGAACACGTGACTTGTGCAACCGAAGGAATGGCACAAGGGCTAAGAATGGTGTTGCGTCAATAGCAAAAAGGGGAAGTTTCCTTTACATTTTTTCCCTGCAAATTCAGAAATAAACATGATAGCATGGGACTCCGATCCTTAACTTATTTCCCTAGACTTAGGGCCATATACCTAGCATCCCCCGGTGCAACTTGTGGACTTCCTCGGCATAACCCAAGGATCGCACTCCACTCTCCCTAGCACACACCAAGAAACTTCTTTCTGTTGCTTCCCTGCATAACCCAGGAGGTTTCTCTTTACATACCCATCATAACCTGAGGACCCCCCCTTTCCCACCTTCATTGCCCAGCATAGTCTGAGAGTTAAATCTCTTCTGTCCTTATCATAACCTAAGGGTTTTTCCTTCCCCTTCGTTATCCCCAGTATAGTTAAAAGGATCTCTGTGGCCCTCCATTCCTTGAATTTCCCTAGCATAACCTAGGAGTTTTTCATTTCACCCCGGCATAACCCGAGTATTCTCCTAGCATAACCCAAGAATTCTCCGTTCAATCCTCGCATAGCCCGCGGATTCCCCTGGCATAACCCAGGAGTTTTTCCATTCAATCCGGCATAACCCGTGGATCCCCTGGCACAACCCAGGAATTTTCTATTCAATCCCGGCATAACCCGCGGATCTCACATGGCATAACCCAGGAATTTTCCATTCAATCCCGGCATAACCCGCGGATCTTCCCAGCATAACCTAAGAGTTTTCTTTCAATCCCGGCATAACCCGTGGATCCCTTAGCATAACCCAGGAGTTTTTCCATTCAACCCCGACATAACTTGTGGATCTCTCTAGCATAACCTAGGAGTTTTCTTTCAATCCCGGCATAACCCGCGGATCCCCTGGCATAACCCAGGAATTTTCTATTCAATCCCGGCATAACCCGCGAATCTCCCTAGCATAACCTAGGAGTTTTCTTTCAATCCCGGCATAACCCTGGAATTTTTCATTCAATCCCGGCATAACCCGCGGATCTCCCTATCATAATCTAGGAGTTTTCTTTCAATTGCGACATAACCCAAGGATCCCCTGGCATAACCCAGGAATTTTCCATTCAATCCTGGCATAACCCGCAGATCTCCCTAGCATAACCTAGGAGTTTTTCCATTTATCCCGGCATAACCCGTGGATTTCCCTGGCATGACCCAGGAATTTTCTGTTCAATCCCGGCATAACCCATGGATTTACCTAGCATAACCTAGGAGCTTTTCTTTCAACCCCGGTATAACCCGCGGATTCCCCTGGCATAACCCATGAATTTTCATTCATCCTTGCATAACCTGTGGCTTTCCTTTCATCCCCAGCAGGGACTCTTCATTTCTATCCCGGCATAACCCGCGAATCCTTCTCCTGTCCCTCGCAGGGACCCTTTCTCCTTCCCAGCATAACCTGACAATCAGTCAAAGGATACACAATATTGATTTTGTTATTCTCAATAAAGAAGTAGCTTTAATTTGTGTTGCAAATAACTCACGAAATTTTCCCGGTGAAAACTGGGGCAGAAAATTTCGCTTGTTTGTTTGTTTTGGTGTCCGAGCAGGTTGTACTCCAAGGCACATAATTCGAGATGTCCAGAAATGGGAGCCTCAATCAAGAATAAGGAAAAGAAGAAAAGAACAAAAAGAAGTGAATTCAAAATAATGAACTGGACGGAGATAAGGACTGCTCAAAATTTAATTGAAGTCACAAGACCTGTCTGTCCCGTTTTGTTTCAAAATTGAAGAATAAACCAACGACTGCACCCAACGAGCATCAAGATTCAGATTGAAGTCTGCTACAAGTGCTAGTCAAGACTCAAGATCAAGTTTCAAGAGATTCACGGATAGGAATCTTGTAACTCGTAGTTGATAGGCCTAGATAGCTTAGCTGTTGATTTTCTTTTTGTAATAAAGAGTCGCTAAGCGGTAGCGGTAGCAGCAACAGTGGAATCACAGCCCATGGTAGTCCCAGCTACCAAACACTCCAGAACTACACTGACCTGATTCCTTTATCACCGAGGATATGTATGCAACCTTTGAAGCAAGGTTCGGTCAGACTTCTTTTCAAAATGCTTCTCATGGAGTTTTTGAGTAGGCAAAAATCCCGCATAGCGCTCATTTATCTTTGACCGAAAACCCTTCGTGTTTACAGGCAAAGAGGGGCAGCTGTGAGCACGTGATTTTTGCCTCGTTAAAATTACTCCTACAGAATTCTCAAACTTAGGATTTTTCCTTTTTATTATTTATTTGTTAGGATTTAATTGCACATATCAGTGTGTGTTTTCGTTGATGCATGCATGAAAAATCATAAAAATACAAAAAAACTACAAAAGCGTTTAGGATTTATTTCATATATTTTTGTTAAAATTAATTGGTAATTAAGGTTTTGTTCTACAAAATGTAAAAATCACAAAAATAAGTAGTTTATTTTTGGCATTTTATTGTTAATTTTTATATTTTGGAATTTTATTGTTAGTTTTCATTTTTTGGGCATTCTTATTTCTAATTTTCATATTTGTTTATGTTTAAGTGGTTATTAGTATAATTTAGTCTAATTATAATTTTAAAATAAAATTAGGAAGTTTGTAAAAAAGAAAATGAAAACAAAAAAAAGGAATAAAGAGAACAAGAGTGGCCACAATTGGGTGGCCCAACCTTGTACCTGTTCAAAATACCCAAAACCCATCTCTGACCCAAGTCCATATAAGAGACGCCCCAAAACGATGTCGTTTTGGGGCGATCAATCTCAGCCATTCATCAATGATGATCTGACGGTTCCAAAACCCTCTTTCCAAATCCAATATATATGTCCAAACGCCTGTATATACTGAGAGAACAAAGGTCTTTATCCTCGTACACACATATGCCGGTGTAACTCCGCCTGTTATCCACCACCAAACTACCACAGACCCACCGTCCGCCGCCGGCCGGAAATTGTCTCTGCCGGCGACGAAGCTCAGATCCCGACCAAAATACACCCCTGACTCCCCACATCCTCCTCTATCCAATGCCTTAGAAATAAAACCTCGAATATAACCCCATCGTCTCGAATATTAGATTCTTTAGACGCCGCCTCCTCTGTCCACGGCGTCGCCGTCACCGGAAACCTCCCAAATTTAACACCCCATACTCCTCACCCCACCCCCATAAAAAATTTATGGTTGTTCTCCTCCAAAACCCCACCCATCATTTCGAATGTTGAATTGAAACTCTAACAAAAAACTTAACCTTGCCGGAATCCCTCAAAAAGGGTCCCAGGTAACCACCCCACCTTCCCATCCACAACTCCATGACCAACGACATTCGAATGCAACTAGATGTGGCCAAAATCATATCTGAAACCCAGACCCCATCTCAAAATCAATCAACCCTAGCCTGATACCCTTTTCCCCCTCTCCAACAATGATACAAAGGTCTCAAGAGACCAAAGACCCTATCAGAAAGGGTCGAAAAACTCTGAGACATGAGGAGCCCTAAATTTAGGGCTGCGTTGAAAAAAAAAAGCTAAGTTCCCTTTGTTTTACTTGCTTTCATTGCATTAATTTTGTTTGTTTTCTTTTCTAATTGCTTTTGATCTTCTTTGTTTACATTTGTTTAAGTATATTAAGTTTTCTATCTGTTCATCTTCGAGATATTCTGAGTAGGTGCTTCCATCTAGAGTAATATGCTCGTCCTTGTTTTCTTTTCTAATTGCTTTTAATCTTCTTTGTTTTCATTTGTTTAAGTACATTATGTTTTCTATTTGTTCATCTCTGAAATATTCTGAGTAAGTGCTTCCATCTAGAGTCATATGCTCGTCCTTGTTTTCTTTTCTAATTGCTCTTGATCTTCTTTGTTTTTATTTGTTTAAATACAATAAGTTTTTTCATGTGCTCATCTTTGAAATATCCTGAGTATTTGCTTCCATGATTGTCTTTGTTTTAATATTGGATAATTTGCTTCTGAATAGTCTTCTTAACAATTGAAGTCACAATTGTTCCTGTTGACTCATTTGAATTATCATGCTAAGCTCAGAATTGTACATCTTTGGTTTAAGATTGACCGGTGTCCCGCGTTTCTGAATTTTGTGTTGTATAGCCTTATATGTGCTTCTGAGTAATTTAGTTTCACATCTTGATAATTTCCCGTATATATGTGTTCCAATTAAACAGTTGGCCATGGCCAGCTTTCTCAGATTTGATCCCAGCTGATAAAATAACCTTTGTTTATGACCTTAGGTAGTTAACTAGGGTCAATTGTTGACCAAATAGATAGGCACCAGGATATAACACATATAGGTCAGTAATTAAGAAGGGAAGGCAAGGGTATTAAGGGTATTTGAACATGGAAATCTTGTAACAAACTCCTGGAACATTCTAGTGAATGGTCAAAATACAATTTCTGTTAATTCTTCCTAAAAACTTGAGGCACAAGTTAGAAAATCAAGGATCAATTAGGCAAATATGAAACATGGGTAAGCGACTCAAAGGAAAACCAAACGATTTTGTTGCCCTAAGGCTTTTGTTATAAAAAGAGGCGTCTGATTGAAAGAAAAGAGAGGAGAAAAAGGGGATACATTGAAAGATATACTTTATATATACCTTCTAGATATACAAGGGAATACACTTTTAAATACATTTTGGAGATACACATTCTGGAAAAAAGATCGAGAACATTCAGCTGAAAATCAATTTTAATTTTTCCTGGAAACATCTTCTATAGTTATCAAATTCTATTCCTTAGAAGTTGAAGATGATTTGAAGTATATGCATTAAGGATTGAAATTTGTGTGTGTTGGCTTTTCAAAGTTCTTCCTGAATTCCTGATACATTCCTGGGTTTGCTGGTTAATTTGGCTGTTGCTGTTTGCTTGCTTCATGTTCACCTTACTCATAGGATCTCTTTTTTTTGCTGAAATTTCAGGTAACAACTCTTACCGAGAAAAGTTTGAAATACACAGCTGTATATGCATATTCATATCCAATAATGAAGACATTTACTTCTATGCTAATGTTGTAATGCAAATATTATTAGTCTAGTATGTTTAAGATATTTTCCTTATCCTAGCGCTGTAATATATGAACAATCGGACTCTGCTGGACTATTATTCTAGTTGTTAATTGCAAGTTATTTTAATTTCAGTATGTATAAAAATTAAGATGGTAAAATAACATGCCTGTTATTTCACGTTTGATTCAGCAATAGGGATTCGATATATGTACTCTGATTGATGAGTACATCATTTTTTTAGATGCTGGGTCTGAAATCGGAGTTGTAACTTATTAATTTTCCAATACAAAATCATCACCAGAAGTCCCTTGGTCAAATGTTTTCAATATGTTTAAAAATGATCAATTGCATAATGTCAACAATTATAGTGTAGCAATTTAAAATGCTGTCATTATTCTCTATGATTAACTTGTAGTCCAATGTTTCTGGGCTCAATTGAAGGCCCAGATCATTGTAGATTGTGAAACATGAGGAAACACACTGCTGGGCTATTTAATTTCGTGGATAAGGCCCAGTCGCATAAATATATTATACAAACACTGAAAGTGTACATATTGGTCGTTTTATTTGCACCAGCTATTGATATGAAATAGTTAGGACTTCTCCTTTATTTAGAGACGCGTATAATAGATAACTATAGTTGCTTTAGGCTGCCTTTCTAAAAATAAAGTGAGTCGCGCTAACAATATCATGCACTACGTGGGCTCATTAACTGTAATAAAAATGTATAGAAATTTGGAGGTGTTGTTTAGCGAATTTCACGGCCCTCCACGAATTTTCAAACGTGTAGTTGCTGTAGGTGCGATATTTTAATAAAATATCTTCCTAAATCTGGGTGCACATTTATGTGACCCAAATCCAAGTCTCAACGATGGTAAAATGTGTCAAGAACCCGAGTGCATTTATGTGACGTGGTTTGAGACGTGTTTTAATAACGTTGCAAATATTCCTAATATGACATAAAGGGGTTAATAATTTTAAAATTGCATTGTAGAATGAACATGTACAAAAATCAGGAAATTAGCCAATAATAATAGTTTAAGAGACCGTGCTAGAACCACGGGACCCGGAGGTGCCTAACACCTTCCCTCGGATCAACAGAATTTCTTACTTAGAATTTTTGGTTCGCGGACTCCAATTGGGCAGTCGAAAAATTTCCTCGATTTGGGATTCTAATCAAACCGGTGACTTGGTACACCAAAAGCCAAACATATCCCAAGTGGCGACTCTAAAAATTAATAAATAATCTCATTTCGAATAATACCACTTTAATTAGTAAACTTCATTATACGTATCATCATTCGGGATAGCCGTATGCAAAAGGAGGTGTGACATTCATATTAAGGAATCTAAAATTCAGATCAAATAAATTCAGCAAAGAAAAGAATCAGTGGGTGGAGGTAGCAAAAAATGAAAGGACAAGAAGGGAACAATCACATATTTTCTTCTTGTAATATATAAATAGAAATCAAATGCAGGACGTATATACCTTGTTTTGTGCTTTTTTGGGTTTGTGGGATGATCCCTACATATGCATTAGGAAAGGTATACTATGAAGCTTCCCACTTGGACATGTACCCTCGATTTAATGATTATAGTAATCTTTATTGTTGAGCTAAAAGACTATCTAGTTTCCAAACCTAGACACATACATTGATTTTGTAGTGTATATTTATTACATACTGTCTGTATATTGTGTATATCGTGTATATTGGGACATAAACAAGTCTGGGCTCATTTTCTTTTATTTTACATTTGGCCCGAGTTAGTATTGGCCCAAGTTAGTGTTATATCCCCTAGAAGGTTCTGTATAACTCTCAGACAGATATTTTTGGGGATAGAGTTTTGTTCTTCGAGCTCTCGAGAAGCTCTCTCTCAACCGAATCTCCTTCTTCATTTTCATCTTTATTCTGCTATGTTTTCATGGTATCAAAGCGGGAAATCTTGGGACGCTCCTCCGTCATTTGTTATCAACTCTGTCAGAGTTGTTTTGAAGATTATTTTTGGATATTTGTGAGAGATTTTGTTGTTGACAAACCCTATGTGTATCAAGCGGTCAATCAGAACTTTTACCGCTATATGATGGTTCGATCTTCTCTAGGTGGACGTATTGGGTAGCTTTCCGACGTCCTCGACCTGATTCCGGTAATTTTCCAGGTTCTAGGGTTTCTACTGTTCGGAGCTAGGGTTTTCTCTGTCAGTCGAAGACCGTTCTTCTCCGGTCGCGAAGAAGGCGGGTAAATCTATTCTTGTTCTAGGTTCTATATGCTTTGCATGTGGTTTTGATACAACTCTAGTTTTCCAAATTGTTTACCGAGACTGTTTTTTGTGATTTCAAACTCATTGTTGTTCATGACTTCTAACATGAGTGTTAATACATCCTCTGTTGATCCTACCAGCCCTCTTTTTGTTTACTCCTGTGATATTCCTGGAGTTTCTCTTGTCTCCACTCCTTTCTCGGGTAGTGGTTATGGGGGTTGGAATAGGAAAATGATTGTTGCCCTGTCTGCTAAGAATACAATTGGCTTTGTTGATGGTACATGCCCCCAACCAGACACTAATGTGGCTGAACAAAAGTTGTGGGATAGATGTAACAATATGGTAATCTCCTGGTTAACTGCTTTATTATCTCCTCAGATAGCTGAGAGTATGCAGTATTCTGATACTGCATAGAGTATATGGGCACAACTCAAAGCTAGATATGGTACTGCTAACAGAATCAAAAATTCTTAACTAAAAAGAGAACTCTCTCATGGGCCTTAATGAAGCATACATGGGGGTAAGGAGTAACTTACTGATGATGCAGGCTCCTCCTACCCTTGACAGTGTCTATAATATAGTCCTCAATGATGAGAAATAGAGACAAGTCCAGTCCATTTCTCAGTTTAATGCAGACTCTATGTCTTTCAATGTCAACACAAACAAACATTCAGTTGGAATCAATCAGGTCATAGTGCCTAATCCTCCTCCTTTCAGACAAAGAGTTAATTTTGACCCATCCAGAGGTTCTGTATTCTGTAGATACTGCAAAAAATCTGGGCACTTAATTTATACGTGTTACAAGATTCATGGGTATCCACAAAGTGTCAAATTTAACAAGGGAAGAAGGCCTGCTGCTGCTCATCTCACTACTGGTGCGGATTTCCCTTCTTCTGAAGGAAATATGTATTTTCCTCATGGGAATCCTCCTGAAAGCCATCACCCTGTTCCAAACATGGATGGCAAGAGTTCTGTGATACCAGGGTTGAGCAGACAACGATATGACCAATTGATGACCTTGCTGCAACAAACTTAGTTAGGGGACTCTACTGCCCAGACTCCTCCTCCCATGTATGCTGCCAATTTTGCTGGTACTATGCTAACTGAGAGCCCTGTTTCTGATTCCAAATTTTGTATGCTTACTGACATTGGTTCTGCCACCTGGATAATAGACTCAGGGGAATTCAACAATATGACCTCAAATAAAAATTTACTCTTTAACATCACACCTTTAACTGTGCCCTATCTTGTAATCCTTCCTAATGGATATAAAGTGAAAGTGACATGCACAGGATCTTTTGCATTAACTCCATTCATCATCCTTCATGATGTCTTGTTTGTTCCTTCTTTCAAACACAACTTGATTTCTGTCCACAAACTAGTAAAACAGTTGCATTGTATAGTCATGTTTACTGCAACTTCCTGTTTCCTCCATGTTACAGGCCCCTTCTCTGAAGATGCCTCTGGATTTTGGTAAAGAGGAGGCTGGTCTGTACAAGTTTGCTTGGGTGCCAACTTACCCTTCTTCTTTTAATTGTTGTTCTTCTGCTTCTGTATGTTCCCTTTCTGACTCTTGTAATCATGACTGTTCTTCTAGCCATGAAGTTGTTATTTTACCTTCAACTGTAAATAGTTCCATCTGTAATAATGATGTTGCAACTGACATGAATTACATTTGGCATTTGAGGCTGGCTCATATTTCATTTGCAAACATGAAACACATTTCTGCCTTGTCATTTCCATTTGCTTCTAAACAACCCTTCCCTTGTTCTATTTGTCCTATGGCTAGACAAACTAGACTTCCCTTTCCTGATAGCACAATAAGTACATGTAGACCTTTCCAATTGATTCATGTAGATACTTGGGGTCCTTATCACACTCCCACTTCTTCTGGCTCTAGATACTTTCTTACAATAGTTGATGAATTTTCTAGAGCAACCTGGACACATTTACTGGGGTCTAAAGGCAATGCTTTCTGCATGCTTAAGTCCTTTCTATGTATGGTTAAAACCCAGTTTAATGCTGTTTTTCAAACTATTAGAAGTGACAATGCTTTGGAATTAGGGTCTAGCATTGATGGTGCATCTTTCTTTAGCGAACAAGGCATTATTTATCAAACAACTTGTCTCCATACTCCTCAACAGAATGGTGTTGTTGAAAGGAAACATAGGACTCTTCTTGAGACCTGTAGAGCCTTACTCTTCCAATATGGTTTACCCCTCTCTTTCTGGGGAGACTGTTTGTTGACTGCTACATACCTTATTAACAGGATACCCTCCAGGCTCCTTCAGGGCAAATCCCCTTATGAAATTTTGCATGGCAAGGCCCCCGCTTACTCTCATTTAAGGGTATTTGGTTTTCTTGCTTATGCTTCTGTTCCAATCCCACTAGGGATAAGCTGAAACCTAGAGCAATTTTCTGTGTTTTTCTAGGATATCCTTATGCCAAAAAGGGTTACAAGTTGTATGATCTCAGTTCAAAAAAATGTTTTGTGTCCAGGGATGTTGTATTTCATGAGACTTCATTTCCATTTAAAACTGCCTCTAACCCTTCCATCTCTTCCTCTTCCTTTCCTTTTGTTTCTTCTCCTAAGCAGTCCTTTTCTGACACTAACCTGTCTGTTCCTATTTCTGCCTTTCCCTCTTCCCCTTCTGCTACTCCTCCTTCCTCTTCCAGTCCTGTTATTTCCTCTGTTCCTCCATCACTGCCCCCTCATCCCACTCTTCCTGCTTCCAGCCCTCCTTTAATTCTGATATTCCTCCTCCTGCTTTACCTCCTTTCACAGCACCTAATGCTCCCAGAAAATCTGGAAGGCAGCATAACCTTCCCTCTTATCTTAAGGATTATGTCTGTCACCTTCCTGCCTTTTCTGGTTCTTCTTCTTCTCCTTTGGAATCTGAACCTCTTTATTATTCTCAAGCTGCATCAGTCCCAGTATGGCAGGATGCTATGAGAAAGGAGTTTGTTGCATTGGATGTTAACCATACCTGGGATGTTGTTCCCCTTCCTCCGAGTAAGAAACCCATAGGATGCAAGTGGGTTTATAAGATCAAATACAAGGCAGATGGTAGTGTTGAAAGATATAAGGCTAGACTTGTTATTAGAGGGGTACTCAAATTGAAGGGGTTGATTTCACTGACACCTTTTCTCCTGTGGTTAAGATGTCCACTGTTAAATGTCTTATTGCTGTGGCTGTTAAGAATCATTGGGATCTCTTTCAGCTTGATGTTAATAATGCTTTCTTGCATGGTGATCTGGATGAGGAGGTTTATATGAAACTTCCTCCAGGTTTAACAGTTTCTGTCCCTTCAACTGATTCTATTTCCTCTGCATCCCCTCATCTTGTATGCAAGTTGAAGAAATCTCTTTATGGATTGACAGGCCTCCAGACAATGGTATGCTTAACTGTCTTCTGCCCTATACTTCAGAGGCTACACACATTCTTTGAATGATTATTCTTTGTTTATCAAGGGCCAACCTGGTTGTCTTCTGGTTGTGGCAGTCTATGTGGATGATATTATTATAACTGGGAATGACAATGATGAGCTTTCTGCCCTGAAACTTTTTCTGGATGACCAGTTCAGGATTAAAGACCTTGGGTCTTTGCATTATTTCCTGGGCATTGAGATGTCTGTTGTTCTTGGTGGAATGCATCTTTATTAGCATACATATGTCTCTGACCTGCTGCATCAATTTGACTGTATGACTGTTTCTCCTGTTGTTTGTCCTCATGACTGCTGCCCTACATGTCCTCAGATATCTTAAGGGCACTATGCATTTGGGTCTTTTCTACTCTGCCACTTCTGATTTCTCCTTACATGCATCTTCTGATAGTGATTGGGCTGCCTGTCCTGATACTCGCAGGTCTGTTACTAGTTTTTGTGTGCTTTTAGGAGGTAGCTTGATTAGTTGGAAGTCCAAAAAGCAACCAGTGATTTCTTTATCCTCCGCTGAAGCAGAATATAGGGCACTTAGTAAGGTGGCTGCTGAACTATCTTGGGTTTCTCGACTGCTTACTGACATTGGTGTTACTGTCTCTCTTCCCTTTTCTGTTTTTTCTGACAACCAGGTTGCTATACATATTGCCAAGAATCCAGTCTTTCATGAGCGGACTAAGCGAATTGAGGTCGATTGCCATTTTGTTCGAAATCAGTTGAATGCTGGGATGATTTCTCTCTCTCATGTCTCTACTTCTCATCAACTGGCTGACCTTCTCACCAAGCCCTTACCTGGCACTGTCCTCCATCCTTTGCTTGTCAAGTTGAAGGTGGTCTCCCCTCCAACTTGAGGGGGGGTGTTGAGCTAAAAGACTATCTAGCTTCCAAACCTAGACAAATACATTGATTTTGTAGTGTATATTTATTACATACTGTCTGTATATTGTTTATATCGTGTATATTGTGTCTGGGCCCATTTTCTTTTGTTTTACATTTGGCCCGAGTTAATATTGGCCCAAGTTAGTGTTATATCCCCTAGAAGGTTCTGTAAAACTCTCAGACAGATATTTTTGGGGATTGAGTTTTGTTCTTCGAGCTCTCGAAAAGCCCTTTCTCAACCGAATCTCCTTCTTCATTTTCATCTTTATTCTGCTATCTTTTCATTTATCGCCTCCTAGGATACTCGAGGAACAGAGGTAATCAAACTACAACCTCACTTTCTCCGCCCCTATCTCTTTCAAAAATAATAACTGCATTATTGCAAGTTTCATAAGTACTTCTTTGACAAGATAGTATCTTCTTTACCTGCGTTGTCGGTTCTTTAAACTAATTAAATTTATGATTGTCATGCAAGGCTTATTATAAAGACTTTTTATAAGTACCTCACTAGTAAAACTTTTTGACAAGTGCCTCGGCAATAAACTTTAATATTGGTATTTGCCTCAAGTAAGTGATGGGTTTGTATATTGCTTCTCCTAAATGAATACAAGTTTATATTTTCTGTTTTGGTATTACAAGTTTATATATCAACTTATGTAAGCACTTGTGATTGTACATTGATATTTTTTTTATCCATCTTCGCTTCATTTTCCTTCATTCTACTTATGTATTTCTCTGTTGAAAAATTTTGACTTCAAAATCAATATGAACATAACCGTTTCTAAGAAGGATCTTACTTTTGCACCCGTGAGTGGCCTTGTTGTGGAAGCTTCATACCTTTCTACACGAACACCACATACGCTCATTTTTAGTTGGTTCTCCAAGTTTTGTAAATCTTTGACGCTCGGACGAGAAAGCTCTTCATCCATCATTTGTCTAGAGTTCATAAATCAACTGTACATTAAGAAACATGCTACTTCAACCGAAAAATTGATACTTGACTGATATAACTTAAATATACATCCATTATAACAATTGTGACTCTCATTTAAATCTATAATACCATTTGTGATGGTTTTATTATCGAATTTTCACTCCCCTACATTGAGCTATTTTCTGAGTTTATATAGTGTAACACCTTTATAGAATCCTTCAGTAAATTATATGATTCACTGTGGCATGTTTAGCAAAATATAGCATTCTTTAGAAGAGCGTGTTAAGCCTCATTTTCAACAACAACCCAGTATAATCCCACTTAGTGGGGTCTGGAGAAGGTAGTGTGTGCGCAGACCTTACCCCTACCCTAGGGTAGAGAGGTTGTTTCCAAAGAGACCCCTGGCATCCTTCACTCCAAGAACTTCCCACCTTGCTCTTGGGGAGACTCAAACTCACAACTTTTCAGTTGGAAGTGGGGGTTGCTTACCATCAGAGCAACCCCTCTTGTAAAAAAAAAAAGAGGTCTTCCAATCATAAGAGAGACTGAATGTTGCTTGATAGTTTAATACCTTGATGTGAGGGATGATGATAGTAAAGACATTGTTGGGATATTCCTGTTGTAACTTATACTAAAATTCAGCAAAATTAACTTATTCTTCCAACAAGAAATACGACAACCAAAGACTACTAGTAAATATAATCGTTTTGGCTTGAAATTTTTTTTTTTATACTATCTACTGAAGTTTCTACGTGTTTGACTAATCAGATTAAATAGGAACAAAGTTAATTTTTTTGGATGGGTAAAAATAGAACAATAAATAAAAAAAAAATATTACTGCCTATCCCATCACAGATATGGGATCCAAAGTATTATTCAAAGTACTATCTTGCGATGAGATTAATATAGTGTGATGTTACTCTCTTTTCATCCCTCGCGAATTGAGCTTCTCAAGTTATAACTCGAATAAATAATAAACTAATATATCTCATAGAAATTTATAAGATAATATGAATTTGGGTTTGGGCTCAGCACATTCATTTTACACTAGTAGGATATACATGTACATTTTATATTCTACAAGTAATTTGTCGCAGTTTTTTTTTGTTTTAGTTTTATTTTATTGCGGAAGCATTACGCAAGAAACGTAAGTTTATCCGCACGTCGTTTACATCTAGGTGATAATATATGTAAATCAATTAAAATTTAATGATAATCGAAATTGTGTGACTTTTATATCAAATAATTAAGTGCGTTGACAAATAATAGTGACGCCATCATAAGTTGTCCCTATATGCGTAATTAGAAGAAGGACAAGTCATATCTTAGGTTTCTTAGTTCTCATGTGCTTAGAAAATTACATTGATTTTAATTTGATCCCTGAGTTAGCCAAATAAAAAAAGTTATATTTCTCAACTTTATTATATTTTGTTTCTCTAATTAGAGCTGATCTCTATTTGATCATTCCTACATATGCAAGGTCAGCAGCAAGATGACACTAATAAACTCAATTTAATTAGTAAGAAGTCTAAAGTAGTTGCAATTCTTTTTTGGTTTAACCATTTAAAATAGCTTGTTGGGGCGTGTAAATTGGATTTAGCGACGGAATATCCTTTTAAGGATTGTTTGGTATGCGGAATAAGATGGATAAAATTAAATTTATATCATTTTTGATTGACGGTATAAATTTATACCATAATATTCTTTCTTATCCTACAACAACAGCAATAACAATTACCCAGTATAGTCCCACAAAGTGGGGTCTGGAGAGGGTAATATGTAGACGAGCCTTACCCCTACCCGAAAGGGCAGGGGGGCTGTTTCCAATCGACCCTCGGCTCAGTGAAAGAAAGGAAAAACAAAGATAAAACAAGAGAGCATTAGTAACTCCAGCAGAAATAGCGAAAATAATTCTCTAAACATAAGAACCATAAATAAAATAGCATGCAATAATATCAGACAGTAACTACCATAAATAACTACCATAAGGGAGACACAATCCAATATACAAATCAACTATGGATAGCCCTGCCAAGCCTCACCCAATCCCGGATGAGGAGTACGAAAAACGCTAGGGGACCCTATCCTACAACCCTGATACTAGACCTCCAGACTTTTCTATCAAGGGCCATGTCTCAGAAACCCGCATTCTAGCCATGTCATGCCTAATCACCCCTCCCCAATACCGCTTAGGCCTCTCCGACGGAATAAATTAGTCTAGGAATATAATCCTAAGATAAATTTCCTCTTTACCAAAAGAAATTTCATTGCCAAACCTACATGCCAATTTCTTATTGCAAAATTAACCTCGTTATGTAGTCGAAAGTCATTTGGCTTTTTAATGAAATTACCAAAAGTAGCTGTTCATTGGCAGACTTATTACTTCCACGTCCTTAATTGTGAAAAGCACACTACTTCCTTCGGTCCACAATAAGTAACCAATTTACTTTTAATATACTTATTAAAAAAATACTAAATTTTATACAAAAATATTTGGCATGACTAAACTACCATTAATTAAATATTTAATGTAAGGAGTAAGAAAACTTTTTTGGAATATATACATAAGGGTAATTTTGTAAAAACAAATTGAATTCTTTTTTGATTATATAATAGACATTTATTTTGGACCAAAATAAAAAAGTAAATTTATCACTTATTATGGATCAGAGAGAGTAACTAATTGTTCATGCATTACTCCTCATTTAATGATTATTGACATTTTGTTAAGATTAAATAAAAGGTATGACTTTCATAGTGCAGAGGTCATTCCTTGTCATTTTAATTAAGCTAATGGCGTTTACCGGACGGGTCGGACCGGTTGGAAATGAGAAAAATAACCCGTTTGATTAGTGGGGCTGGCTGGTTAGTGGGCTGGGGTTCTGAAGTGGTAGTGAGTTGTGATATTCCGAGTTTTGTTGGACCCGTCCGTGTTCGGGTTTATCGGGTCCGGACCGGGCCAGGTTAATTTTGTTTCTTTTTAGGTTTTTTTGTGTATTATATTTCCTTATTTAATTTTATTGATACTTTAGTGTTTACAAACTTTTAAATAATAAAATAAGTATTTTTTTAGGTTATGCCAAAACCAGTAAGAAGTTAAATTCTCTCTCTTTTCTTTCTCAGCGCATGATAGCGTGAATTTTTTAACATACATTGGGCAACAATGGGGAGAGGAAGACACTGAAAAATCATAATAGCAATTCAACTAGGTAATATCATGGAAGTTGGTAAACCACAAGGAGCAGAGACGCGTGTTACAGTCACAAATCAAACAGAACAGTGGCCACCATTGTCTGCCATGAAGGAAGCTCTAACAACTCCACATGCAACAAGTCCTGTAGTGAGGAATGAGAAGAAAATAGCTAATTTTGACTCGCTAATACGAGAAGGAGGATCAAATCAAGAAAAAAGTGTCATGCAAGCAAAACACAGCCCGATTCAACAAATTGAAGAGATCATGAGGAATCAAATGAAACAAGAGATGACAAAGGGATAAACGAAGGAAAATGGAAGGAAGTTAAAAATCAAAGCTCAATAACAGAGGAAAACCAGAAGAATTGGGCGAAATTATTTGCGGAAAACAAAATAGCGACAAAAGGTATGGATCTTAGATTTATTGCACAGACTATTATAAATGGAGAAGTTATGGTGGAGTTACGTAAAGAAGAGATGGTAGAGGGGACAGTGAAGTGGAGGAGAGCCTCAATCCTTTATGTTGTTGGAACTACACAAACAATTGAAGCGATGGAGATATTCATTGCTTCGGAATGGAACTTCATTGCTAAACCTAAAGTCCACTATCATAATGAAGGGTATTTCATTATTAGATTCAGTTCTATGAGGGATAGAGATGATGTATTCTATTCTGGACCTCATATGTTGGGGAGTAAGCCGATAATTATGAAACCTTGGACAGAATATTTTTATTTCAGCAAGGAAGTCCTACAAACTATTCCTGTGCGGGTGAAATTTTCAAATTTTCCTTTGAATTGTTGGGGAATAAGAACATTGAGCAGGACAAGTAGTGGATTAAGAACTATGATGTATGCTGATGCTTGCACTACCTAGCTGGAGAGAATTACCTATGCACGAGTGTTTGTTGAGATGGATGTCACAAAGGAACTACCAAAGTTCATTAAGGTAATTGATTCAATAGGGAAGGAATTTAGTCAAAGAGTGGAATATGATTGGGTATAAGAATTTTGTCAAAGTTGTAGACAAATTGAGCATATATGTGGATAACAACAACCACAGAAGACTAAGGCAAAACAACTAAAGCAAAGGCAAGTATGGCAACCAAAGGAGAGGAACAATGATAAGGATTAGCATCAATTAGTAGCTTCTGAATAGAGTGATCAAGTGACAAGAAGTGATGATGTAAATAATATAGTAACTAGTCCAACAGTAAGGGCTGAGTGTCGTGAGGAAGGGGGATGGAGAAAGGTAACAAGGAAATCCATAAGTAGGAGCAAAGAGAAAATGGGAGAAGATGTAATAGATATATTAAATGGTTTTAATATATTAGCTAAATCTAGTTTTGCAACTAATGAATCTAAGGCAATTGAGAGAAGGAACAAGTGGACAAAGAAGAATAAAAGGGGTGGATGAATACACAAATCCTATTTTTATTCCAGTAGGAGGTTGGTACACGGAATATTAGAGATCTAAACAAGATCCCAAGACAAAATGAGTTTAAGAAGTTTTTAAGGAGCAATAAGGTGAGTATGATGGCAATACTAGAACATAAGGCTAATCAAAGTATGAAGAGAATTACTACCGATTGGGAATGGGAAGAAAACTATGAATTTAGTAGTAAATGGAGAATATGGCCAGTATGGGATGGGAAGGAAGTGGAATGTGTGGTAAAGAAAAAATTAAAACAGTTTATTCATGCTAATATACTGGTTAAGGGCATGAATATGAAGTTTGATTTCACAGCTGTCTATGGCTTGTATACTATAGAGGATAGAAGGAAATTATGGATGGACCTACTGTAAATTAAGAGTAATATATAAGAGGCATGGTTAATCATGGGTGACTTCAATGATATAAGGTCTAAGGAGGATAGACCAATAGGGAACCCTGTGCAAGAAGGAGCGGTGAAGGACTTCAACAACGTTTTTGATGATGCTATGTCGACCGAATGAGAACAAATGGTAGAGAATTCACCTGGACAAACGGCTACACATACAGTAGAATTGATAGGCTTTAGTGAATGATAAATGGATGCTTTCAATGCCTCAATTAGAAGTATGGGTAATGGATCGGGGATGCTCAGAC
The DNA here is from genome assembly GCA_034376525.1 of Nicotiana benthamiana. Classification (NCBI taxonomy): domain Eukaryota; kingdom Viridiplantae; phylum Streptophyta; class Magnoliopsida; order Solanales; family Solanaceae; genus Nicotiana; species Nicotiana benthamiana. The sequence continues at coordinate 61,263,376 of CM067332.1, read as the reverse complement.
CATTCACCTTTAAATATTACTTTTATAGACAAAGAATAATCAGGACCTAAAACCTTTCAAGTTTCTGAACCATCTTGCTGATCATGAAGATTTCCTAGAGATAGTTATTAAAACTTGGATAGGAGGATGGACATGGTACAAAATGAAAGATGTCTCAAAGAAATTGAAAAGGGTAAAGATAGTAATGCAGAAGCTAAATGCTGAGGAGTACAATGCTGTAGGAGGAAGAACTACAACATGTACAGAACAACTTTGTATATTGCAGGAAAAAATAAGAAAGCCAAGCCAACCACGTACAATGACATTAGCTGAAAAAGCGACAAAATTACAACTGGAAAAAATGGCTATGGGTGGAAGAGAGCATTTTAAAGCAAAAATCAAGAATACAATGGTTGAAACTAGGAGATGGCAACAATGCCTACTTCTATGCAAGTATGAAGAACAGAAACTCCCAAAATAAGATACAAAAGCTAACAAGAAGTAATGGCACAGTGACACAAACAAAGCAGGAGATGGAGGATGAGGTAATGAGCTTCTATAAAAAACTATTAGGAACAACGGCATAGAAGATACCAGCAATTAACACAACAGTTATGAGAGAAGGACCAATGGTCAATAGACAACATCAAAAGTGGTTCATAGAAAGTGTAAGAAAAGAGGAAATACAAAGAGCATTGATGGAAATTAGTGACAACAAAGCGCCAGGATGTGATTGATTTAATGCACTATATTTCAAGAAGGCTTGGCTTGTGGTTGGAGAAAAGATCAGTGAGACAGTGATGCAGTTCTTCTCAGAGGGGAAGTTATATCAACCAATCAAATGTACTACAGTGACATTAATTTCTAAGGTTCCTAATCCATCTAGGATGATTGAGTTTAGCCAATTTTTTGCTGTACCATTCTCTATGAGATAATCTCAAATGTACGAACAAACAAACTATAGGGTGTAATGAATGACATTGTAGATGAAAGCCAATCACCTTTTGTACCAGGGAGATTGATCAATGATAACATATTGATAATTCATGAACTTGTCAAAGGGTATAGTAGGAAGGGCATATCTTCCAGGTTCTTGTTAAACGTTGATATGAGAAAACACACGATTCTATTGAATGGGATTATATGGAGCAGGTGTTAAGGAGTATACAATTGCCAGATCAGTTTGTAAATTGGATTATGATATGCATGAGAAGTGTATCATATTCCATAGTCATCAATGGTCAACATTCAGTACCCTTTAAAGCAAGGAAAGGACTGAGGCAAGGCGATCCATTATCTCCATATCTGTTTGTTTTTGGCTACGGAATATCTTACAAGGTTTTTGAAGACTCTAAGAAGAAATCCAAATTTTAACTTTCATCCAAAATGTGTTAAGTTGAGCATAGTTCTGCTTAGCTTTGATTATGACCTCTTATTATTCTGCTGAGGTGATTATGTGTCTGTAAAGACATTGTATTAGTATTTCCTAGAGTTTTCACAAGCTTCAGGTTTAATTGCAAATACAGAGAAAAGTTCAGTATATTTTGGTGGGGTTCAAAAAGATATTCAACATGAGATTTTAAATATGTTGGGATTTACCAAAGGGACACTCCCAATGAGATATTTGGGAGTAACTTTGAGCATTAAAAGGATGATAATGATATAGTACCAACCTTTTCTTGAGAAGATGGTATGAAGAATCAAGACATGGACTGCTAAATTCTTAACGTATGGAGGAAAATTGCAACTTATTAAAAATGTACTATTCAAAGCTAAGAAGTACTTTGAAGAAGCTGGCTATTCAGAAGATGTACTCAGAATGCAGAACTTCAAAGTGAAAGACATGTACCTGAAGAAAAGAGGAGAATACAACAAAGTTACATAGGCGATAGATCGTTTGAAACAATGCAGGTTTACCAAAATAGATCTTTGTGGGATATTTGGCAGTTCACAGACGACTTCAAACGAGAGATAGACTGAAAGTTTGTGGCTATGTTAAAGATGAGACATGTCTATTGTGCAAGACAGAGGTAGAGGATATTGACCATTTATTCTTTGTGTGCCTATTCTTAATGAAAATATGGGCTGCTATGCTAAGATGGATGAAAATGAATAGGCCAGTTATGGACTGGAAGCACGAATTAAAATGGGCTGAGCAATATTGTTGTGGAAAAAATACAAAGGCTGAGATATATAGAATGGTATTTATTGGAAGCATATGCTACATTTGGCAAGAAAGGAACTCAAGAATTTTTAAAGAGGTTGAAAGCAATGCTGAAGCAATTACAAGGAGCTTAGTACAAGACATCCATGGCAGAGGAAGTGCTAAGTAATGTTTGGAGCAAAGGTTGATAGAGTTGAATTCATATCCTATTATTTAGAATAATGTATAGATAAAGATATAGAAAGTATAGAAAGAAGTAGTAGCTTAGTCTGTGATGTATATTCAGAACAAGCTACATAAAAGTTTTGTAAATTTTTTATTTGATAATAGAAGTTTTAGTTACCAAAAAAAAGTTTTAAGTTTTAAATTTGATATTTGAATTTTACAATTTGAAAATTGAAATTACGTGACATCATAAAATTACATAATAAGACCAATATGTAAGGAACAAACTTCAATGGCTTTCATTGTATATTTTTGTTGCATAATAATACTTCAAGTTAACTTACCTAATAAACTAACACATTAAGCTTAAATAAGCCTAACAAATAAAGTAACAAAAATTATCCCAAATCAACTTAAGAATGAATTCCTGGAGGACATTCAAGACACCCCTTGATATGCTTCCTTATACCAGTTGTGCCCTCCTACTTTTGATGAACATTAAAGACTCGACCACAATTTTTGCACTCCACTTTGTGAACTTCTTCATTTTCTTGTACCAGCTCTAAGTATTCCCAAATATGTGAGCACACTCTAGAAACATGGAGCATGATTAAACTTGAACCTAACAAAAATGGTAACTACACTTAACTTTATAACTGTAATTTTGTGGTGGCTATCCTAAATAATTAATAAAACTTAAAATATTCATTAATTGAAATTTTGAGAGCAACGAAAATTCAATAATTAAGAGGGAATTGAGAGATAATTGAAGTAGAAGAAGAGATAAAGTTGTGAGAAAAAATGAGGAAGAGAGAGAGGCTATTTATAGTTTTTAAAAGGCTAAAAATATAATTTATCAATTATTAAGGTGTGAAGGGCTATTTTAGTAAGGGGATAGGCCAAAATGGCTAGAAATGTAAAAAATGGTCATTTCCCAATGGTCATTTTCATTTTGACAATTGGCAACATTCAAAATAAAAAAAAGTTACAACTTAAACCAGGTTGGATATAAAATCCTCGAATGGGTTAGCGAGCTAGCCGGGTTCGGATGCACTGATAGCCAAAAAAGGCCCGACTCCATACAACACAACCACCCTACCCAGCCCGTCCCACCACTTACCGAATTAGGCTGGCCCAGATTGAATCGAACTGTTAATGGGCCAACCCGACCTGATTAACACCTTTAAATTACGCTCATGTTAATTAGGGGCATTTGTATTTATACCAATTTTTGGGTCACCATTGAACTTATACCTGCTTTGCATAGAAAATTACAAGTGTATTCACTTTTCTGATAACTTCGGACATACATGCCTGAATTAGTAAAAATATATGTCTAAAGTTTGAACTACATAAATCTTTGCCTGAAGTGTAGCCTTGTAATGACCCGAAAGGTCATCACTTATTTTTAAAATGGTGTGTTCCAAGGCCTTAAAAACCTCTTTCAACATCACCTTGATTTGTGTGCGCATCTGGGCACGTAGTCGAAAAGTCTATATATGAAAATCTGTGAAAAATAATAAAAGTTGGCTTTTAAATAAATTAAGTTGACTTTGGTTAATATTTTCGGTAAACGAACCTAGATCCATGATTTGACAGCCCCGAAGGGTCCGTAGAAAAATATGGGACTTAGGCATATGCCGGGAATCGAATTCCAAGGTCCCAAGCTTGAGAAATGAATTTTCAAAGAAAATTATTTTCTGAGATTATTTATGAAATTTGGAAATGAATTATGATTAAAACTTGATGGTATTGAGCCCGTATTTGGTTGCGACGCCCGGTACAAGTCTTATATGTATTTTAAGATAAGTCTATGAAGTTTGGTAAGAAACGGACTTGAAACGATGTGAATCAGATCGTTTTTGAGAAAATTAGAAATTTGAATTTCTTAGGAAAATTTTATAATTTTGATGCTAAATTCATAATTGATGATGTGATCACACGAATAGGTCCCTATAATATTTTTGAGTTAGTATGCACATTTGGTTTGGAGTCCCGAGGGCTCGACTGAGTTTCGGGTAGGTTCCGGTATCTTAGGCTTAAAACATGGATATTGGAGGCTCAAAGAAGTGAAAATCTCTCAACCTGCCAGTGCGGTCCATACTCCATTTTGTGCTGTCCACACTGGAGGTTGTGCGGCCACACTCCATTTTGTGCGGTCCGCACAGGTTCACTGGTCCAACTTCGGAAGCCTATATCTTTTGATCCACAAGGAAGTTTGAGATGATTCAGAAACAAAAGTTGTAGTCCTTTGTGTCTAATTTCCATAAAGCTGAAGAAATCGCAATTTGGAGATCTGTAGAGAATGTTATGGCCAAAATACTAAAATAGGTCACTGTAGTATACAGGAAGGACTGTGCGGCCGAAGTTGATTTTGTGCGGTCCGCAAAGGGCATCTGAGAGTAGTAAATTTAGACGGAATTTTCAATTATTTTTATTTTTCAAAACCCCAAAACATAAGAGGCGATTTTTCAAACAACGTTTTCCTCCAAAATATTGGTAAGTGATTTCTAACTCATTTGCGTTACTCCTTAACATTTTTTCATATGATTTCAACCAAAAATCAATAATTTTCACTCGGGAAATTGGGTTTTTTTTGGGTAGAACCTAGGTTTTTCAAAAAATGGGGATTTGGACCTTGATTTGAGGTCCGAATTTAAAACAAATTATATATTTGAGTTCGTGGGGTAATAGGTAATCGGATTTTGGTCCAAACCTCGGGTTTTGGCAATGTGGGCCCGGGGGCGATTTTTGACTTTTGGGTAGAACTTTAGGAAAATCATCTTCATATATTAGAATTGATTCATTTAGCATTTTGATGTAATTAAGTAACTTATGGCTAGATACGAACGAATTGGTGGTGGAATCAAGAGGTAAAGCAATAATTGAGATGTGAATTGTATTCGTGGCATTGAGGTAAGTGTTTGGTCTAACCTTATCTTGAGGGATTAAGAGTTGTGTCTATTTTCAACTTGTTAGATTGTGAGTATGACGTATAGGCACGGTGAAGGGTATCTATACGTCGGTGTTATAGTAGTGAGTCTTGTTTTATTGTTGCTATGACTCTGTTACGGTTTATTGCACTTCATATGCTATTATCATCGTTGTTCCTTTGCGGGGATGTTGGTTGATAGAATTATTCCCTTGTCGGGATGTTTGTTTGATAGTATTATTTCCTTACCATAATGTTGTTGAAATATCATTGTTCCCTTATCGGGAAGTTATTATGTTAATTTTGTTCCCTTATTGGGATTCCTTGTGATTATTGTTCGCTTGTAAAACAGACCGGGTGGTACGCCTACCACAAGATTTAATAAAATGAGAGCAGGTGATACGCCTAACATAAGATGTAATAAAATATAAGTGGATGGTACGCCTACTAAAAGATATAATAAAATGAGAGCGGGTGATACGCCAACCACAAGATTTAATGAAATGGGAGCGTGTGGCACGCCTTCCACAATATTTAGTGAAATGGTAGCGGATGGTACACCTACAATAAGATACATTAAATGGGAGCATGTAGTACACCTACCACGAGATAAATGAAATGGGAGCATGTGGCATGCCTGCCACATGATATGAAAAATGGGATCGGGTTGTACGCCTGCAAGAAGATATGAGCTGAAAGTGAAATCTGTCTTTGTTTTCCTTATCCTTGCTAGTAGTTGGATTTTGGTTCCCTATAATTCTCTGAATACTCTATTTTTACCTGTTATTCTCCGAAACATGTTTCTCCTTCTCACATTTATTTGTTTTTCTGCTTTACTTTCCGCTATATATTATATAACTGCACATGTTTACTTGGTTGTCTAGTCCTAGCCTCGTCACTACTTCGCCAAGGTTAGGCTAGACACTTACTAGCACATAGGATCGGTTGTGCTAACACTACACTCTGAACTATGTGCAGATCCCGGAGCAACTTTTGGACCGTAGTGTGGAGGCTACCTTCAGTCCACGCGGATATCCAAGGTAGACCTGCAGGCGTCTGCAGGCCCTGGCGTCTCCCTCTATCCATATTTTGTGTTTCATTTTCCTTCTATTCAAAAACAGTGTATTGTTATTTCTTCACACTTTGTATGTATTAATCTTAGACAGTCTGTGACACTGTGACACCAGGTTTTGGGAGGTTAAGGCTTAAGTATTTGTAATAGATATATTTTATTGATGTCTTTCGCTTAAATTTGATTTTTTGCTGTTATCACGTTACTGTCTTATACTTGTTAAAAAGAAATAATTAGATATTGAGGTAAGTAGTTAAAGATTTGGCTTGCCTAGCTCACATTAGTAGGAGCCATCACATCTTTCGAGCGTGAAAAATCCGGATCGTGATAAGCCTTATCAAAGCAAAACTTCGTAAATTTTTGCCTGAAATTTAGCCTGACTTGCTAAGACAATTAGGCAAACTTCAGTTCATAGTGCAAGGGCAAACTTCAGTCCAATTGTATATATCTAAAGTTGAACTTCATATTTGTGGCCTAACTAAAGCAAAACTTCAAAAATTTTACCTAAAGTTTGGCATACCTTGCAAAGGTAATCGACAAAACTTTACTTAATAGTGCAACTTCAGACAAATCAATCTGAAGTTCTTCAATTTATAGTGCAAACTTCAGACAAAATCAACTCGTTATATTTGAATTTCAGATAATTTTTTCGGAAATATGGCATGACAATTGCAAACTTCACAGAAAGTTTAAACTGGTAATTTCTAAAGTTTGACCCTGTAGTCCCAGACTTCAAACTCGTATCTTAGAACACCTTTAATAATTTAGCTCAAGATGCTTCTTTGTGCTCCCGAGCAATGCTCAATCACGTTTCCAATAGAGGTCCAAGGATTTCAATCATATAATTTTGAATTAACAAATTTGAAATTTCATATCTAAATACTAGAGGATTTGAAGATTAGGTCTTCATCATCTCAATTATTGATTTGAGTTTTCAAGTTCCCTACTGCTAGATCACTATGGACTTTATATCCAATCAATAATATTTGCATAAAGTCTTATGTGTTTTAGAGAGAAAAGAAGAAGAAGAAGAGGAAAGGATTAGGAGGGAGAAAAGAGCGCATAGGTCAGGAGGAGAAAGATGAGGCGTCTGAAGTTGTTAAAGTTAGGGTATAAATTAAATAATTTTAAATATATAGGTATAAGTTAAATGGAGACGACTAAATAAAGCACCGTATAATTTTTACCGTTAATTAGCATATAGTTATACGATCATAAAGAATTTGAGAGAAATGATGATTAAATTTCTCTTGTATAAAATTGAAGACATGCCCCCTGCTGTTCTAATTTTCTATAAGAAATAGTATTATAATAAATAAATTGAGGAAACAACTAGTCTAAAGTATAAACTAAGTCCCATACATGTAGGACACGTGTTTGATGTGAACTACATAAATTTCTTTATGATAGTTTAAATATGAGTAAATCAAACATTTAATGTTTAATCCATTAAAATTTGAACGGAAACCTAAAACTAAACTAGCACTTGGCCGTCCACGCCATTTAAAATAATTAGTTCCTTTGATTTTTGTTACATTTGTTTTGAAGGGGGCTTATTAATTCTTAAGAAAAAACGGATTAGGAGTAGTCGAGAGGAGGTACGAGCTAAGAATCCTTCTAAGTCTTTTCCTCTAGAGAAGAATTAACTTAAATAACCCACCGCCTAACTACAACTTTCATATATATATATACACACTCTAGAAACAACAAAGTTTCCACAAGGTGAGGCTCTAATGTGAAGCCAACAATTCCACCAACAGTATTGAAGATTTAATAAATATATAAGCTAGAAGTACGTAGTATTTAATTTATATACATCATCTAAATTTTCGATGATTAATTGACCACTCTTCGCATGGTATAACTCCGTCTAGTCCTATCCATCGTATAAACAAACAAATAAATCACTATCTAGCTAGTACAAGATCCATAAGAAGAAAAAAGAAAGAAATAAAATAAAAAAAGGCCAAGAATAGCGTCTAAAGAATTTATTAAAAATAGCGCCAATAATCACAAGAAGTAAGGAAATCTTGGAGCAACACTAAATGAAAGTTATTTATATGCTACCTATATATTAGGGGTTCGAACCGTAAAAGTAATCTCAAACCCTTAAATTAGGTTAGGCTCTCCAATTTTTCCTTTAGGATGTGACCCTTCTGCTGATCCTGCATTAATGCAGAATATTTTGTGCCGGATTGTCCATTTTTAATCACGAGAAGCAATCAACTACAGGAGTTGACTTTCCCAACTTTAACTCTAAATCATTCTCCAATGGCGTCAAGTTCAAATCCAAACATAAAACCCTTCGACTATTATTTGATTTCTTTACAACATGATGAGGAACTTGAATATTATTTTCATTCAACGTAGCCCTATGCCTTCTCATATGCCCACCTAAAGCTTGACCTATAGGAAACTCAAGCCCACATATTGAACACTCATGTGTTTTTGATTTAGGAGGAGTAGTTGACAACTGATGATAATTCAATTCCCCCATTAATCTTGGCTTTTTATGACTTGCTCTATGACCTCCAAGAGCTTGGAATGAAGAAAATTGTCTATTGCAAGTTTTGCACTCGAAAACTCGATCAGGAGAATTGTTGAGAGTGTCAGAATGATTTTCTTGGCTAGAAAAAAGCATCAAGTAATTTGCCATGGTTGTTATATTGGTTCGAAATTCTCCTTCTCTATCCCTCTTTATTGGTAGAACCACCATGATTTCTTGCAATGTAGGAAAATGATATGTTTTTGGTTTAAGAATAAGAATGGACTTTAAAATCGGATGTCTCAGTGAGAAAGACTCTGATCCTGCTAATCAAGTATCAAACAGAAAGAAGAGAAAGAAAGGAGGTTTATTTTTTGGTTGAATAATCTTGGGGAGAAAGGAGAGTTGGTTAACTGGTTTTGGTTGGAAAAGAAAGAATGAATTAATTGAGGGACTCCATGGCCACTGGAATAGGTTATTTATAAGGGGTTTATTAGTTTTATGGGATTAGTTGACTTATTTGTAATGAATAAATTGGTACATTTCTTGTGGGATACGTAATTAAGTTAGATACATCAATTCTGTTTAAAAAAAATTACTCTGGGGATAATTGCAATGGTAAAATCAGACATACACGAAGTATGATTATATAACAAGAATTGATACCAAAAGAAATATATATATATATATATATATATATATATATATATATATATATATATATATATATATATACACACACACACAAAATCAAATTAACTCTCTATAACAGCTTCGTTTGTAAATTTTTTTTGTTATTATAGATTACATATATTATAACATAATATAAAATATTGATTCCAAAAAAATTTGACTTTTACAATAAATGGCTATTATATAGGGATGTCGTTATAGAGAGGTCTGACTCTCTCTCTATATATATATATATATATATATATATATATATATTGTAACTGTTTTATACTATTACTATAAGCATGTTGCTTACTTTATTCTTTTGATAGCTTGTTCGAATTATTACGAACAATCACGTATATTAGTTACAGTATATCTTTTAAATGATTTGATAGTGCAAAATTATATTTTCATCTTTAAATGGAAAGAGTTATTGCGTCATTTATATGTGATGTCTCCATTTAGCTACAAAAATTGATTGATAATAAAAAAAGAAGAAGAAGATTTGAGGCGCATGATATGGTAGTAATTAATCGTGTTAATATTAAAACGAATTATCTTTCTTGGGGTTGTGGTGGGAGGTGGGAGGGGGGAGGGTGGAGGGGTGGGTTGTTCTAGAAATGGACGTATATGTAGATGTAAGTAGGTGCAAAATTATAGAAAGTTGCTAGTTTGAATTATTGGTGTCCTTTGGCCATTTTGAAGTGTGAATAGGCAAGCTTGACGGTATGGCTTAGCCAATATCCATGTGAACGACTAAACATGACGACTGATGCGTATTAATCTTGGTCTAAATTTTATACCGTCAAAATTTTTTATAATAATATCTCAATGTAGTAGTTATTCATTATAAAAGTTAATATTTTTAAGGAATTAATTTTTATAATATATTATAATATATGGTCTATATAACATCATTTGGTTAAAAAACTCGAAATAAATAAGATTGTTATAGCGAGATTTAACGATAATTATATATATAAAGAAAATTCAAACGCATAAACTTTAAATTTTGATTCCGCTTTTAAAATAGAACTTCTATATTTCTAAACGCCCTTCCATTTTCTATTCTTTTTTCTACAATTCGCGAGCCCATTCTCATCTCAAACCCCCCCCATCCCCCCCCCCCCCCCCCCCCAAAAAAAAAAGAAAAAAACTTCTAAAAATAATCTGTGTAAATTCGTGACTGGCCATTACTCAATATTCTGCGTAAATTCGTGGCACCTTCATTCTTCTAGGAAACTCTTTTGGTCCTTTCCCACCTGAGTTTCTGTTACTTGGAATCAATAATTGTTAAAACTCGACAAGTCTATCAACAACATAAACAACAACAACAATTACCTAGCATAATCTCACAAAGTGGGGTCTGGGGAAGGTAATATGTAAACGGGCTTTACCCCTATCCGAAAGGGCAGAGAGGCTGTTTCCAATCGACCCTCGGCTCAGTGGAAGAAAGGAAAAACAAAAACAAATGCAAAAGAGCATTAGTAACTCCAGCAGAAATAACATAAATAATTATCTAAACATAATAACCATAAATAAAATAGCATACAAATATACCAGACAGTAACTACCATAAATAACTACCAAAGGGAGACACAAACCAATGCACAAATTGTCTACGGATAGCCCTGCCAAGCCTCACCCAACCCCGGGTGAGGAGTACGAAACACTCTAGGAGCCCCTATCCTACAACCCTGATACTAGACCTCCAGACTTTTCTATCAAGGGTCATGTCCTCGGAAACCCGCATTCTAGCCATGTCATGCCTAATCACCTCTCTCCAATACCTCTTAGGCCTCCCTCTGCCTAGCCGTACGCCGACCATCGCCAGCCGCTCACAACTCCTCACCGGGGTATCAGGACTTCTCCTCCGCACATGCCCGAACCACCTCAGCCTCGATTCTCGCATCTTCTCATCCACCGGGGCCATTCACACCTTCTCTCGAATAACTTCATTCTTAATCTTATCTAACCTGGTGAGCCCGCACATCCACTTGAGCATCTTCATCTCTGCAACCTTCATTCTCTGAACATGAGATTTCTTCACTGGCCAGCACTCCACCCCATACAACATGGCAGGTCTAACCACAGCTCTATAAAATTCCCCCTTGAGTTTCTGTGGAACTTTCTTGTCACACAGGACTCCTGATGCAAGCCTCCACAGTGACCACCCCGCTCCTACGATGAGTGACGTCCCCGTCAATCTCTCTGTCCCCCTGAATCACCGACCCAAGATATCTGACATTGTCCCTCTTGGCGATGACCTGAGATCCAATCATCACGTCCCTGCCTACTTCTCTCGGCTCGGCGCTAAACTTGCACTCCAGGTATTCTGTCTTAGATCTGCTTATTTTGAAACCCTTAGACTCGAGAGTCCGTCTCCATTCCTCTAACCTCTCAATAACACCGACCCTCGTCTCGTCTATCAAAACTATGTCATCAGCAAATAGCATATACCAAGGCACATCCCCTTGAATATGTCGGGTTAGAGCATCCATCACCAAGGCAAACAAGAGAGGGCTAAGCGTCGATCCTTGATGGAGCCCCATAATCACTGAAAAATGGTCTGAGTCACCACCCACCGTCCTATCCCTAGTCTTAGCTCCATCGTACATGTCCTTGATTACTCTGATGTAGGCTTCCGGCACACTCTTCGCCTCCAAGCACCTCCACAGCACCTCCCTAGGGACCTTGTCATACGCTTTCTCCAAGTCGATAAGCACCATGTGCAGGTCCTTCTTCTTATCCCTGAACTGCTCCACCAGCCTCCTGAAAAGGTGGATAGCTTCTGTAGTGGAGCGACCCGGCATGAAACCGAACAAGTTCACAAATATAGATGTCATCTCCCTCACCCTCGCCTCGATCACCCGCTCTCAGACCTTCATGGTGTGACTTATTAATTTGATACCCCTATAGTTGTTGCAGCATTGGATGTCCCCTTTGTTCTTGTACAAGTCTATCACTTGTCATTAAATTTGCGGACGGATTTAAAATTTAAATTTTAATGAATTCAACCTTGAATTTATTTATTATATTATTAAATTATAAATTAAATATTTGTTGAGATTTTGATAGGTTTTACTTATATATTTTCTCTGTTTCAGTTTATGTAAACCTATCTCCTTTTTGGTCCGTTTCGAAAAGAATGACTCATTTCTAAATTTGATAACAATTTAGTTTAATCTTACAATTCTACCTTTAATGAGAAATTTTCATAACCACACAAATACTCTAGGCCCATTTTTAGTTTGTTTAGAATAATAAAATCTAAATTTTTTATTTTTTCTTAAACTCCGTACCTAATAAAAAAAGTTCACATAAATAGAATGAAGAAAGTATTACACTTTATATTAAAAGTTATAGGTTGAGATTAACTCATAGCCAAAATGCTATATCACCCTCTGACTAAATCATCTGTTGGGGGGTCGGAAAGGGTTTATTACTGTACTAATTAATTAAAAAGCACGTGAAAGACATGCGGGATATATGGGAACTATTATACATATTATGTGTGTGTAAATTGTTTTGAATATATTTGACTTAGATTTTGTGTATCATACTTGTTGACAATATTGTAAACAATAAAACAAATACAATATAAGTTACCAATAATTCTGGCGATGATGCTTTTATGGAGCCCTTTCGTGCATTTTTTAAATTTTTGGTTGCTTTTACTTTGAATTAATCAGCATTTTAAATATAATTGTAAAATTTAAAATAATGGTAGTTGTCCGTACTTGTTCATGTACTTGTTCGTACTTGTCGTGCTGAGGTTTATGGATTACTATACTATTTTTGGAGTTGAATTTTTTAAATGGAAAAAGTCATAAATATTATTCTACTTATTTTGATATTACTAGAAGGATTAGTATTAGATTGAACACAACTACTGGTCGGCTAGTCAATTTTTTTTGATGTACTACGATCCATTGCGTGTAGTGATGTTGCAATATTACATTTTCAAGCTAATAATTAATCTTCCTTTATTATTTATTTTTGTAGCTGTATCTGTGAAGAATAGTTTTATAAAAGGCATTCTGTTATAAAATGAAAGCAATTTAGTAAAACATGAACAAGAAATATAAGTAGCTTAGTGAAACATGAACAAGAAATATATAGAGAGAGAGAAGGAAGAGATTTTCTTCTTCAATTGTGTGTAATTTCCTGTCTATTATAAGGCCTTTATATAGGCATAAAAAGTGAAGAAAATATGTCAATGAATATGTCATTGAACATACAAAATATGTCATTGAATATGTCATAAACCATTTGAGATGAAGATCATGAAAGAAGAGTAGACATCCACCATAATTACTATTTATCATAACACTCCCCATTGGATGTCCATATATAATGTGCTTCATTAAAAACCTTAACTAAAATAAAACTCAATGGGAGAAAAATTTTTAGAAAAGGAAAAGAGTACACATATCTAATAATATGCTTTTTGGTTGCCTCGTTAAAACCCTTGCAAGAAAAACCCAGTGGGACAAAGCCTTGTAAGAGAAAAAAAAAGTACAACGTGTATTAACTCCCCCTGATGAGAGCAACACTTCACATCCATGAGCCTTCACATTCCTGTCTTTTGCACCATCTTCAAGAGAGTGTTGGTAGAGAATTGATAAATAAATCAGCCATATTAACTTGAATGAATATTTGCACCTTGAAATCATCACTCGTGATAGATATATGATGTCTTCACAAATATCGTGGAATGGCTCTTCAAGATCTCCATAAAGGTATCCTCGCTATCACATTATCATGCTTATAGTTATAGCAAGATATATTTTTGCATAAATTGCACTGAGGAAGTGGTACCTCAAGATCAAGAATTATATATGCTTCAAGCAACTTAAATCCTTCATCGATTGTCATATAAGTTAAGTCATATAAGGCATATTATAGACTTTAGATGCATATCAAGTTTTCATGTCATGCTAGACAAATAAGATGCCGAAAACTGATTGCACATACCATTAACTTTATACTTTTAAGTCTTTGAACTACATGTCCAAAACTACAAGTATTTCATATGGAATCAATTCTACTTGAATTGTATCTCTTCCATTTGGCAAATACCTTTATCTGTATTCGACAAACTTAAGATCCTCATAGAGATTTAGCGCTATCATAGATGTCGTCGACGAACATTTTATATCGGTTCCAGTAAATTTTCATAAAGGCATAACATGGAGATCTCTTCATTCATATATTCAGGTACTTGAACCTCTCATGAGATTTTATGAAGTGTTATGTCATGTGATCTTCTAGATCACTTGCCTCCTTATTATGATCACTTTGATCAATTTCTCATCTTCTTTATCAAGAAGTTCTATTTGAAACCGATTTGTCTATACACTTTAAGCTTACCATAGACTTTGTCCTTCTAGGACTTAATATGAGCATTTGCAATGAGAATATAGTTACTTTCTTTAGGTCAGCAAATGCATATGGCATGCTTTGCAATATATTGCAAACGAATTATCTTTTTATGAACTTCAAGTTCATTTATTGTAATCGAGGATCTAGATATACAAATGATAATTCATTCTACGTAACTTTTTCTCAACTGTTTATCATGTCTCCCCCTCATGTTAGAAAAACTAACTTGTTTCCTCAACTCTGAGAACTCATCTTTGTGCATTAAGGTGTTAATGAAAATATACACCGTACATCAATAATAATAAGATAAAATTATTTTGTTCCTAACTCTAAACCACTTGTGAGGGGAGAATATAATATAATATTGTATCTAACGTATATCATAATGATATAGATAACTTTGTCATAAGCAATGGTTTAGCTATTAAGTGGAGGCACTCAATAAATTATTTTTCTACACCAACTATGATGTAAATCACTTATCAAGATGAATTATCTTGAATAGAAAATCTGGAAATTGTGCTCTATATTGAATTACTGAGCAAGTTACCTCACAAAACACCATGTTGTGGGTTAATAATAATCTCACATGTAACCATCTCATAGATGCATCTTATGTGGTATACATAGCAGATGAATGTGCCCCAATTCACCTTTGGTATTTCCAGCATTCATGGGATTCAATCACAATTTTAGTTGGTATATTAATTAGTGAGAACAAGCAACATAAGAAAATTCATAAAGAACTTTCTAGTTCTTTAATATTTACCCTTATAGATTCTCGTTTATTTTTGCACATCATACTTTAATTAATATGACTAAACCAGATACGCCAACTGTATATCAATAAACTCCAAGTTTATTATGATATGAGTTTTATGTCAATAAAGTTCTACTTTATTGTGGCATTCTTTTATTTGTGTAGTACAAACTGGAGAATAAAACTGGTAGCTTTTCATATACAGATTATACCGCTACAAGTTGTAGTTATAGAAGATATCAAATCTTTCCTTTATTTATTGTCTCAATATAATCAACCGCTTTCGCATATACTTTAGAAACTGAATAAGTTTCTTTGAGACTTACTACAACACAATACCTTATTGGTAATCAATTGTGTTTCTCCAAAATAGTATAATTGGCTCTTGCAGAGTTCTCAATTAATTTAGTATTACCACATATTCATGAACATCCATATAGTGAATATCTCTTTTAAAGAGAAAGTTATACCATTATGGTCATGATCAAAAGTATATGCAAGATATGTTTCTTGCATTATTGTTGTTCTTTAATAATCACATTGCCAAAATATTTTTACGTACAATAGGTACGTGACCAATGACCATTCATGCCATAATAATGACATTATTTTCTTATATCATCTCAACCCTCCTTCTAGAGGTGAGTGTGATATATTCAATACCAATAGCATATTCATATTCTTCCAAGAATGAATATGTATTCATAAATTAGATGTTGTCACACTCACATCATGAATGGACCATAATTATCTATATATATTTTATAAAATCTCATATTGTTAAATTGATGACAAGTATTACTTTCACAGAGTGAAGGATTATTTTGAGAATCCTTATTATTCTCATTATCACAATGATGACGATTATAATTTTGTCTATTGCCTCGTTCATAAATGCATCTGACATTTGTTTTGCTATTCTTTGCACATGGATAATCTTTTGCATCTCTTTTTCACAAATAGAGGCACGTGGATAAAGATGAGATAATGATGGATTTTTCCACAAAATTTCCCGTTTGGTTTCACCACCAACTTCTCCCCCTAATTTTGGGGAAGTGTCTCGTCGAATCGACAATTTGCAAATCGTGCAGTGAACAAATCCCCTGTCAATGTTTCGAGGTAGCGAATAATTGAGGGCGATTCAAATTGAACATATATTCCTAACCTTATTTGCGGACCCATTTTGGTGCGATATGGCGGTGCTACAGGTACATATACTGCGTATCCAAAAATTCTGAAATGGGATATATTAGGTTCATGACCCAAAACTAATTGCAACATGGAATATTTATGATAATTTGTCGGTCTGAGACGAACTAGCATTACTGCATACAAAATGGCGTGACCCCAAACCGAAGTGAGCAGCCTTGTTTTCATGAATAACAGTCTTGCTATCAACCGCAGACGTTTAATTAAAGACTCTGCAAGACCATTTTGAGTGTGAACACGAGCTACAAGATGTTCAACTTTTATCCCAATTGATAAGCAATAATTATTAAACGCTTGGGATGAAAACTCAGCAGCATTATCTAGTCTAATAGACTTAATTGGATTATCGGGAAATTGTGCCCGTAATCGAATTATTTGTGCCATTAATTTTGCAAACGCAATGTTTCTAGATGACAATAGTCATACATGAGACCATCTAGAAGATGTGTCTATTAAGACCATAAAATATCTAAACGACCCACTAGGTGGGTGCATAGGTCCACAAATGTCCCCTTGTATACGTTCCAAAAACGCAGGTGACTCAATTCCAACCTTTATTGGTGATGGTCTAATAATTAACTTGCCTTGATAACAAGAAGTGCAAGAAAATTTAGTATTTAAAAGAATCCTTAAATTCGTTAATGGATGCCCATTTGAGTTTTCTATAATCCGTCTCATCATAATTGATCTAGGATGTCCCAATCGATCATGCCAAAGTACGAAAGTATTAGAATCGGTAACCTTTTGGTTTACGGTAGAATGTGCCTCAATTGCACTAATTCTTGTCCAATACAGACCACAAGATAAAGATGGGAACTTCTCAATAACCCTCTTTTGGCCAGAGACATTCTTTGTAATGATGAGATATTCAAGGTTATTCTCATATATTGTCTCAATATGATATTCATTTTGACGGATATTTTTAAAACTCAACAAGTTGCTCTTGGACTTGGAGGAGAACATTGCATTCTCGATGATAAATATTATTCCTTTAGGCAGAGTTATAGTAGCTCTTCCAGAGCCTTCAATTAATTTACTACTACCAGAAATTGTAGTAACACTGTATTACACATACTTAAATGAGAGAAATATTTCTTCTCTTTGAATAATGTATGTGTGGTACATGAATCAATTAAACAAATATTTTACAATTGAATTTTGATCCAAGTTTGTTTTGTGAGATATCCATACTTAATCTTGTATATCTAGTTAGTGCATGCATCATTAAATTATTCAAGTTAATTAACATGATTTAAAGTGTACTAAATACGTGTAGGACAATACCGACTAATATGAATACCCTTATTGCACTAAGATCTTTATCAAGCAATTTTAGTAATAATTTGGCTAAGTGATTTGACATGCTACATAACTGGTATTGTTACTTTTCTAGATTGACCATATAAAAGAATTATATGTGCACCTAAAGAATATAAAAATTTTAATATCGTAAAATCTATACCTACATAGTATCTCCATGTGTACTAATATTCTGCATGTAGGCTTGTCAAAATAAATAGTTAAATATAGCTAGTGTAGTATATCATGTTATACTGCACAATAATGTATAATCACACATTATGTTAGGTGTACCCAAGTACTTAAGCATGTAACTAGATATACTTGAATTCAAATAGAAAATAGACTTGAAAACAAAAATAATTTCAAGTAACCTCATTATTACTAACATGTTTTATTTCTACACAGAAGAAGATGAATAATCAATAAAAACTTCTTGGATTTAGTCAAAGTAGGATGTAATATTTTAATGATGCAAAAACTATTTATATTCATAGTTTGGATACGTACTACAGTCAAGAAAATATTATTGTTATCTAAGTCTATTGTTAATTACTTCTATTTATATTTTAATAATGCAAATCAATTAAGAAGCAGTTCATTAAAATCATTACATCTTTATTAATAAATAAAGAGATCATGGTGAAGTATGAGTATCTTTCTCTTTCTCTTTTTGTTTTTTAAACATAATTGAGAAAAACTAAGTATCCAACAAAACATATCATTATTCTTACAAAAGAGAGAAACATGTTGTACCTGATAATTTAAAATCAGAGCCGAGAACTTTAAAAGAAGATAACCTACCGTGATGGTTAGAGACAAGTGGTGATAACGTGTTATAAAATGAAAGCAATTTAGTAAAACATGAACAAGAAATATAAGTAACTTAGTGAAACATGAACAAGAAATATAGATAAAGAGAAGGAAGAGATTTTCTTCTTCAATTGTGTGTAATTTCCTATCTATTACAAGGCCTTTATATAGGCATAAAAAGTGAAGAAAATATGTCATGGAATATATCATTGAACATACAAAAAATGTCATTGAATATGTCATAAATCATTTGAGATGAAGATCACGGAAAAAGAGTAGATATCCACCATAATTACTATTTATCATAACACATTATGTGTTTTTCGTCACTAAAAATAGTTTCGGACGATTAAGTTTATAACCTTCAATTAATTGAATTTTGATCTTTCTCTCTTGTGAATCCAAGTTCAATGAATTATTAACCATTACATCATTTAATTCAGGGGCAAAGTTACATACATGTCTTAAAAGGTGTTCAGCCGATCATATTTCGTTTAAAAGTTACACTGCGTATATAGATAAAATATTAGGATTTAAAGGTATATAACATATATTAAATATTGTTTGTCAGAATTTCTTTTTACTTCTTTCAACTTTGAATATTCTTGAGAAATTTTTTGAATTTTCCACTGATTTAATAATCTGTGTTAGTGTTAAGTTTATATTGTTAGTTCATATACATGATGATGATAGTATTATTCTACAATAATCTAAATGTAACATATGTTCTATATAGAGGGACCGAAATTATACATTTCAATTAATTGAAGGTTAAATATGTTTAGTCATATGAATATCATACAAACCCATATTAAAATTTATCAATAACTGAGGGACTAAAATGCTATTATTTATTTTTGTAAACCTATTGCTCCGTAAATTTACGTACAACAAACAAAAACAATAATAACAAACCAATAGTTTCTCACAAGTAGGGTTTGCGAAAGGTAAGAAGTACGCATCTTTATCTATAGCAGTGAAAGGGCATAGATGTTGTTTCTGATATACCCTTGGCTAGAGAAGTACGACTGAAAAAGAAAAGGAAATTGCAATAAGTAGAAATAACAGCAAGATGAAATAAGATCGAATTTAAGAGTGCAGTTGATGATAGGCTATAATTACGTATTTTAGTCGCTTATTACACTCTAATTTACTGCACTTTAATTGAATTTGAGCTTTAATCGCTAATGTTTTGCACTTATGGTGTGTTCTATGCCTTGAAGGAGTGATTTCGAGCTATGTAGATATTCTGGAATGAATTCAAGTGTTTTGGAGCTTTGAATTTAGAGTAAAAGACCAATGAATTAAGCCGTAATTGTGTTCAGGGATCAACGAATGATAATTAAGAACGAACGAAGAATCGAGTAGGCATAATGTACACTGTCTTGTAAAATACATATAATATTTTTCTTAGAACTCCATTTGGGCTCCATAATATATAGTTGGGAAGCTAAGTCAAAGGGTTACAACTTTTATTATTTACGTTTTTCTAAATTCCCAAAAGAACAGGGCGTGGCATGCCTGAGCATATTTTACAGAGCCAAAGTCTTATTTCGCATGGAAGAAGGTATTTTCGTCTGGGCCCGTCCCTACTTGGAATAAATTCATGTAAAAAATCTATTTTTAAAAATGGGGACATACTCTTGACATACGTTGAACGTAATTTAGACTTAAGGAGGTTAAGAAAACTGAGGATTCGACCTAAGGGGACAAGAACACATTGGTAACAAGGCAAAGAATTCTTCTGCGAGTTTATCTTTTTCTTCTTCCTATTTCTATTGTTGGTTATGAATAATAGTATTGTAGTTTTGCATACTATTATGAATTGCTAATTTATAATCGAGGGTTTTGATGGAACATATTGAAGGATAATTTTCCTGTTACGTTAATGTAGTTTTGTCGTAGTATTTTCTTTATTTGTTCAACTACGTTATTATTGTGGTTGGTTGAAGATCTCTCAATTGACTGTGCCTATTTAGTGTGTATTACTCGGGAGAGAGTGCATATTTAGATAGTTGTTGAATAACATCACTCCTAACGTATACGGGGGATCAATATGGAGGGTTTACAGGTGGGATTAGGGATAACGAAACTTTGGGTACGATCCGAGTGAGCCATACTTAATGCCAACTAGCATAATTCGGGAGAATATGTCTTGTAAATTGCGGTAATTACCCGAGAGAGAGTTACCAGAGTCAGAGCACTCATGATCGTTATAGAATACTTAGGCGAATTTATAGAAAATGTAGCGGGAAGAATTCCGACAATAGGGAAAATCACAACTCTAGACCTCCTTAATATTATCTCCAATTCTTACTATCCCTAGTTGTAATCTACTAATTTAATTTGTTTGCTAATTAGATACAAAAATCTTAATATTTATAACATATGAATTGTTCGAGCTTGTCTTCTTAGCAAGATTGAACAATTGTAATTAAGCCTTAGTTCTCTTTGAGATTCGACTCCAGACTTGTAAACCGAATTATATTTACAACGACCCTTAGTCCTTTTTATAAGGCATAGTTGGGTGTGATCAAATTCTGGCGCCATTGCTGGGGAACTAACAATATAGTTGTAGCTGTATATATTGCTAGGTTTCAAGTTTGAACTTTCATTTTATTTTGTTTTTATTGTTTTATTTCTTGTTATTATAACTATTGATTTGAGAAACATGTCATCTTGGAATTATGGAAATTTAGGTGTAGATAATTCTATTATTGATCCTCACACAGATTGTGAAGGAAACCACCCATATCAAAATTATCAAAATAATTCCGAGAATGAGTTATATGCACTAACTCAATCTTATTTGTGGAATGTGTGTGATGTACATGGTGGTAAAAATGGTGATCTTCATGGTTGTGCTTATATTTCGTACCTTCCCCCAACCCCTTACTATAATGATTCTACATTTTCTAGTGAAGTTAATAGGAATAAAGAACCTAGGGATGCGGATCTGAAGGAGATCAAGGATATGTTAAAGTACCATAAAAATAATCAGTAACAATTGAATATATAAAGATAAGAAGAAATTATTCGCAACTTGGAGGATGGAGTGAGTCAAGTGGTTGAAGCTTTTAATGCTCAGCAAGTCAATTTTGGGGATAAGAGCCAAGAAAGGTGTGAATTTGAGGTTCCAATTGAGGAGGTCAGAGTAGAATATCAACAACCTAGCCAACTACAATTTGAGAATGTCAATGTTGTAGAAGTTTTTCTAGAGTTAGCCAAGGATATTGAGGATATAAATTTTGTTGATTCTAGTATCATTCATGTTGAGGATGCTGAATGTGGTGAAGTTCATATGTGTGAGCGCATTGGTCCTCACTCCAATTATTTTTTTTACATTGTGCTTGGATGATGATATGGAAATAGAGTCATCCGAGCCGATTGAGAAGTCAAAGAATGAGGAACAAGGTGCCTATATTCTAGAATTTTTCTTGCCAGAAAGACATAACTGCATACCTCATCTAAAGGCCAACAAGTGTAGAATAGTACAATGGTTGCTTGGGCCAGTTAGATTTGTTCCTCCATCCCTGGAGCATAGCGAAAAAATTGATTCCTTACTGGGGATTCAATTTATAAGCTCTAGGTGGAGGAAAAAAGTGATTCGCGTCGTGCAGCGACGTTAAATAAGTGCTTATTGGGAGGCAACCCAGATTTACTATTTTTTTTAATTGTATTATTTTTGTAGTGTCAATTTTTTATTATCTAGAAGCATGTAAAGCAAAGCTATTGGAAGGATGAAACAACAAACAAGATGGTTGGAACTAAATGTCAGGTACACGCACGAAGGATCAAGCTTGGGAGAAGTCTGAGTACAACATGAGCTGCTAGTACTTCGGCCTTTGGCCTACATGGGAGTTTCTTTTACCTCTTATTAGAATGGTGTACTTTGGGGGCAATGCACAATTTTAAGTGTAGGGTGAGAAGATTGTATGAGTGACTTTTTGGGCTCTTTTAGTAGTGTTAGTTTAATTGATTTATTTTTATTTTTTAGAAAAATGAAAAAAAAGATTGGACTTTTCCTAGTGATGAATATTCTAGAATATTTTCTTGAGGGATTTAAAGCTAAAGAAAAAAAGAACAAAAACTTTTCTTTGTAGGTAGTGTAGTAATTCCCCTTTGGTAGTTTTTCTGTACCGCGCTTCCTTTCCATGAGTTTTGTTTGAAACGGGTGTAGTTAGTTTTCTTGGGGAGTAGGAGCCATTGTGTTATGTTTTGAATTGAAGCAATATCTCTTAACTTTGTTATTGCTTGAGAATATTGAGTACTTTGGTTGTGACTCTTAGGCTCAGCTTTTGACTCTTGTATAAGAACCTTAAATGTATGATCTTAACATTGCTTAACTACTTTGGCTAGAGTGTCTTGATAAGTTCGATTCTGAGTGAGTTATGTGTCGTGTGTGTAAGGTTTTGTGTTATTCTGTGCATTGAATTTGATGAATAGAACTTGCCCCGTGTATTTGTAAAGCAAAATAGTAGTTTTGGTCAATCTCGAAAGTGATATAGGCATTTCTTTGCTGAGCCAGATATGTATATTTTACCCGCCTAATTGTTATGTATCATAGTAACCCCTTTGAGGCTATAATCTTGTTTCTTTGGCAACAACATGACAAACTTACCCCTCTATTTAAATTAACCATCTATTTGGTCCTTTCAACCTCTTATGGGCATTTGAATTGTTATAAACTTTGTAAAAGTTAAAGTGTGGGGTGGTTGATTCGGCTTTTGGGTGGAACTAATAAAATAAAGAGAAAGGTGCAATATTTTGAAAAAGCAAGAGCCACATGAATTGGAAAAGAAAAAAATAAAATAAAATAAAATAGTTATATTGTTGAGAAAAATATTCTTTGATAAGTGGTGGCTCTTGATGTAAGTGTGTTTAAAGAAGAATGGAGTTAATATATAGTGATGTAAAGGTGGAGTTATGGTTTGACATAAGTGTGGGATTTTAAATGTTAAAGTGTATGTATTAAAGTGCTTAGGTAGGTATAGTCACTCTTATATCTAAATGTATCATACCCGTCCCGCAGCCTACATTACAACCAAATAAATTCCTACTTGATCCTAGACTGAATGAACTCGATTAGTGGAGTATTATATTACGAGCAAGTTTATGGTGTGTCTTTTGTAGCATATGAATATTATTTATGATAGGGAGTAAATTCTTTTTGTCTTGAGTTCCTAATTGTTCTTAAAGTTTATTTTGTTTGTGGAACTACTCTCTTGTGTTGTGTGAGGGCACGTGATTCATGATGGAAAGGTAATGTCGTTGACGTATATGTTAGAGTAAGTGAGTGAGTGGTGAATAATGCATAGTACTTGCGAGTCAAATCTTGAGGTGAAGATGTTACACTTTTGTGCTTTGTATATTTTAAATATTCTTGGTGTGATGAGTTAGGAGAATTGATTAAAGGGTCGTGTCTATATAAAGTGCAGTTTGATTGCTCAAGGACGAGCCATGGTTTAAGTGTGGGGTGTTGATCATAGGATATAATTATGTATTTTAATCGCTTTTATTACACTCTAATTTACTGCACTTTCATTGAGTTTGAGCTTTAATTGCTAGTGTTTTGCACTAAAGGTGTGATTTATGCCTTGAAGGAGTGATTCTGAGCTATGTAGATGTTATGGAATGAATTCAAATGATTTAGAGCTTTGAATCCTGAGTAAAAGCCCAAGGAATTAAGCCGGGATCATGTTCGAGGATCAAGGAATAATAATTATAGAGCCAGAGTCCTATTATGCACGGGAGAAGATATTTTCTTCGGGGCTCGATCCTACTTGGTATAAGTACATGTAAAAATGCTATTTTAAAAAAACGAGGACATAATTTTGACACACGTTTAACATAATTTAGACTTAACGAGGCTAAGAAGACCGGAGATTCGACCTAAGGAGGCATGATGACATTGGGAGCAAGGCAGAGAATTCTTCTTAGAGTTTTTCACTTCCTTCTTCCTATTTCCATTGTTGGTTATGAAATCTAGTATTGTAGTTTTACATACTATTATGATTAGCTAATTTATTATCTAGAGTTTTGATGGAACCTATGGAATGATGATTTTCCTGTTACATTAATACAGTTTTGCCATAGTATTTTCTCTATTTGTTCAACTACATTATTATTGTGGTTGGTTCAAGAGCTCTCAATCGACAGTGTCTATTTAGTATGCATTACTCGGGAGAGAGTACTTATTTAGGTAGTTGTTGAACAACATCAATCCTAATGTATATGGCGGATCAATATGGAGGGTTTAAAGGTGGGATTAGGGATAGTGAAACCTTGGATGCGATCTGAGTGAGCCGTACTTAATGCCAGCTAGAGTAATTTGGGAGAATATGTCTAGTAACTTATGGTAATTACTTGGGAGAGAGTTACCACAGTCAGAGCGCTCATGATCGGTAGAGAATACTTAGGCGAATTTATAGAAAAGATAGCGGGAATGATTCAGATAATAGAGGAAATCACAACTCAAGACCTCCTTAATATTTTCTCCAACCCTTAGTATCCCTAGTTATAATATACTAATTTAATTTGTTAGTTAATAAGATACAAGAATCTTAATATTTATAACATAGGAAATATTCGAGTTTGTCTTCTTAGCAATATTGAAAAACTGTAACTAAGCCTTGGTTCTCTGTGACTCCGGACTTGTAAACCGGATTATATTTGCAACGACTGCTTAGTCCTTTTGATAAGGCATAGTTGGGCGTGATCAAGTTTTGGCGCCATTGCCGGAGAACTAACAGTGTAGTTGTAGTTGTCTATATTATTAGGTTTCAAGTTTGAACTTTTATTTTTTATTTTTTTTATTTATCGTTATTATAATTGTTGACTTGGAAAACATGACATCTTGAAATTATGAAAATTTAGGTGTAGATAATCCTACTATTGATCATCATACATATTATAAAGGAAACACCATATCAAAATTATCAAAATATTTCCGAGTGTGAGTTATATGCACAAACTCAATTTTATTTGTGGAATATGTGTGATGTGTGTGGTGGTAAAAATGGTCACTTTCATGGTTGTGCTTATATTCTTATCTTCCCCCAGCCCCTTACTATGATGGTTCTACCTTTTCTTATAAAGTTAATAGGAACAAAGAACCTGGGGATGCGGACCTGAAAGAGATCAAGGATATGTTAAAGTTACTTTTAGAACAAAATAATGAGAAAAATTGCAAATAGAAAGGTAAGAAGCAATTATTCGCAACTTGGAAGCTCAAGTGATCCATAGGTTGAAGCTTTTAATGCTCAGCAAGTCTATTTTGAAGATAAGAGCCAAGAAGAGTGTGAATTTGAGGTGCTAATTGAGGATGTCAGAGTAGAATACAACAACCTAGCCAACCATAATTTGAGGATGTCAATGTTGTAGAAGTGAGACTAGAGTCAGCGAAGGATATTGAGGATATAAATTTTGTTGACTCTAGTATCATTGATTTTGAGGATGCTGGAAGTCCTGAAGTTCATGTGTGTGAGCGCATTGGTCCTCACTCCAAATATTTTTATGCATTATGCTTGGATGACAATATGGAAATAGAATCATCCGAGTTGATTGAGAAGTCCAGGAATGAGGAATAAGTGGCCTACATTTTGAAATTTTTCTTGCCAAAAAGGCATGACTACATACCTCATCTAAAAACCAACAAGTGTAGAATAGTATAATAGTTGCTTGGGCTAGTTATATTTGTTCCTACGCCCCTGGAGCATAGCCGAAAACTTGATGCCAAATTGGGGGTTCAATTCATAAGCTAGACTTGGAGGCAAAAAGTGATTCAAGTCGTGTCGCAACATTAAATCAAGCACTTGTTGGGAGGCAACCCAACTTTACTGCTTTCTTTTATTGTTTAATAGTAATTTTTTAATTATATTATTTTTGGAGTGTTGATTTTTGATATTCTAGGAGCATGGAAAGCAAAGCTATTGGAAGGATGCAACATCAAACCAGATGGTTGGAACTAAGTGTGAAGTACCCGCACGAGGGACTAAGCTTTGGAGAAGTCTGAATACCGAATGAGTTGCTAGCACTTCGGCCTTTGGCCTACCAGGGAGTTTCTCTTACCCTCTTATTGGTGTGCATTGGGGACAATGCACAATTTTAAATATGGGGTGAGGATATTTTCTGTATGACTTTTTATGCTATTTTAATAGTGTTAGTTTAATTGATTTTTATTATTTTTTAGAAAACCGAAAAACGATTGGACTTTTCCCGACGATGAATATCCTAGACAATTGTATTGAGGGATTTAAGTCTAAAGAAAAAAGGGCAAAAAGATTTTCTTCGTAGGTAGAGTAGTAATTATTCCTTGGTTTTTTTGTGTCACGTTTCTTTTTCAAGTGTTTTGTTTGAACCAGGTGTAGTTATTTTTTTTTTGAGAGTAGGAGCCATTGTGTTGTGTTTTGAATTGAAGCAATATCTCTAAACTTTGTTATGGCTCGAGAATAGTGAGTATTTTGGTTGTGACACTTAGGCTCAATTTTTGACTCTTGTATAAGCACCTTAAATTGTATGATCTTAACTTTTCTTAACTGCTTTGGCTAGAGTGTCTTGATAAGTCCAATCCTGAGTGAGTTATGTGTCATGTATGTGTAAGGTTTTGTGTTATTCTGTGCATTGCATTTGATGTTTAGAACTTTCCCCTTGTGTTTGCAAATCAAAATAGTAGTTTTATTCAATCTCGGAAGTGATGTAGGCGTTTCTTTGTTGAGCTAGATATGCATATTTTACCCGCCTAATTATTATGTATCATAGTAACCCCTTTGATAATGTAATCTTGTTTCTTTGATAACCACATTACGAGACTTACCCCTTTGTTTGAATTAACCATTTATTTGAACCTTTCAACCTCTCATGCGCACTTGAATTATTATGAACTTTGTAAAAGTTAAAGTATGGGATGGTTGATTCAGCTTTTGAGCGGAACTAATAAAATAAAGAGAAAGGTGCAATATTTTGAAAAAGCAAGAGCCACTTGAATTGGAAAATAAAAAAATAAAAAAAATAAAATAGTTATATTGTTGAGAAAAATATTTTTTGATAAGTGGTGGCTCTTGATGTAAGTGTGTTTAAAGAATAATTGAGTTAATATATTGTGATATGAAGGTGGAGTTATGGTTTGACATAAGTGTGGGGTTTTAAATGTTAATGTGTATGTATTAAAGTGCATAGGGAGGTTGTGATGATCCGACCGGTCGTTTTTAGAATTTATACCACGATCCCCTATTATCTGATTTCCCCAAGTTTGTTTTTACTAATTTGATTTGTCGGGATATTCGGTTTTGAGCTTTGGAGTGTTTTGGGACACTTAGTCCCTAAATGAGAGCTTAAGTGTTGGAAAGTTGTCTATTGTCAGAACACTGTGAAGACAACCTCGGAATAGAAATTTGATGGTTCTTTTAGCTTTTTCAGGTGATTTCTGGCTAGGAACGTGTTCGGATTGTGTTTTTGAGTTCCGTAGCTAATTTAGGCTTTAAATGCCGAAGTTTGAATTTTTGAAAATTTCCGGTTCGATAGTTAGATTTTGATCCGAGGGTCAGAACGGAATTCTAAGAGTTGTTGTAGCTTCGTTATATTATTTGGGATGTGCGTGCAATATTTCAGATCATTCGGACGTGTTTTGGTTGGGTTTTTGATCGAAAGGGTATTCGGAAGTTTTTAGAAAACGTAGGCTTGAATTCAATGTGAATTGATGGATTTGGTGTTGTTTGATGTGTTGTGATGATTGGAACAAGTTTGAATAAGGTTTTAGGATGTGTTGGTACTCTTGCTTGAGGTTATGGGGGGCCTTGGGATGATTTTGGATGGCTAACTGGAAGTTTTGAGCTTTGGAAAATTTGCAAAAATTACAGCTGCGGTTGTAGAGAAATTTTGGCCTTCACGATCGCATAGAAAGATCTTTGAAGGCAGGTGCTTTGCTCTTCGCAATTGCGGTTGAGTTTCCGCATTCGCATAATGTCTCGATCTGGTGCTTCACGATCTCATGGTAATGTTCGCGTTCACATATGAGGATTTGGGATCCAGTATTTTTGTTCTTTATGATCGCGTAGGTGCGATCGTGTTCGCGGAGGTATAAGGGTCTAAAGCATCGCGTTCGCGGGGAGAATATTGCGTTTGCATAGGGTAAACTTTAATAAAAATAAAATTTTTCTTCGCGATAGCGAGGTTGAGGTCGCGATCGCGATGAATGATTTCCAGAACTGGGAAGTGAGTTGTAAAACTTTTCATCCGCGATTTAAGCCATATTTTTCACCATAGCTGAGTATTTATGAGCTTCTTTGAGGGAGATAAGAATCAAGGAGAATCGATTGGAGGTAATATAGTTTAACCTAAAACGTGATTCTATTGTGAAATTAGCCTAGAAATTTATGGAAACTTGGTCAAAAATGAAAGAACTATGGCTTGGGATTTTGAATTTTAATCTGGGACTTGAGGGGTCATTTGAACTCCAATTTTTGTGTTCGTATTATGTATAGACTCACAAGAGTATGAGGTTTCCAAAAATATAAGTTTTTTTATTCCGAGACGTTGTCTTGAGGGGAATTTTTGTTATTTTACCTAATTTAACGTCTTAGCTTTGAATTTAATCGTAGAATCAGTTATTTGAGATGTTATTTATGATATGTAATTGTATTGAATAGATTTGGGCAATTTGGAGTTGGATATTCATGGTAAAGGCGTGATTTGTAGTTGATTTGAGACGATTTGAGGTAAGTGACTTGTCTAACCTTATGTGGGGGACTTCTTCCCATAAGATATGATTTTTGGTAATTGTATTGCCTTGTGCGTGAGGTGTGGAGCGCGTGCCTGTGCAAGTTGTTGAAAAATCCAATTTTTCTTAAAGTATTCCTTAACATGTACCTTTCCCCTACTTTATTGTAATTGCTGACTTAACACGTTGTTAGTTAGAAGAGCATGTTTAGTTGACTTAATTTGCCTATTTGCCTAAACTGCCTTTATTGCATTACGTTCATCATGTTAGGATAGAATTGAATGTTTACTTATATGAAGTTGGCATTTAATTTAACATTCGTGTGTCACTGCTGTGTATTTTAAATTGGGACTACGTAATGGCATCGCGAAAGTTCCCATGTATGGAAGTTATGATTTGGACTAAAGTGCGGGATACCAAGAGATCCCTAGCATTTATACTGAGGATACCAAGAGATCCTCGGGATACCAAGAGATCCCTCGCATTTATACTGAGGATACCAATAGATCCCTGGCATTTATACTGAGGATACCAAGAGATCCCTGGCATTTATATTGAGGATACCAAGAGATGATCGGGATACCAAGAGATCCCTGGCATTTATATTAAGGACACCAAGAGATCCTTGGGATACCAAGAGATCCCGGGCATTTATATTGAGGATAATAAGAGATCCGTGACATTTATATTGAGGATACCAAGCGATCCTGGGGATACTAAAAGATCCCCGGTTATTATTATTCTTGTTGGGAGCAGCATTTCCTTGTGTTTTTCCTTTATTTCTGTTTTTCCGTTATTGTACTCTTATTATCTATTTAGACTCTTGTTGTAGATTCTCAATTATATTGTTTATCTTATCCTATCATTACTATTATTATTTTACCTCAGTAGGGCCAAACCTTCCTCGTCACTACTCAATCGAGGTTAGGTTTGGCACTTACTGAGTACCGTTGGGGTGTACTCATGCCCCTTCTGTGCTTTTTTATCATGTGCAGATCCAGGTACCTCCACCCAGGCGTATTCCCTCGAGGCGGAGATATCTAGCAGAGACTTCGAGGTACATTTGTTGCGTTCATAGACTAGGAGTCTCTATCTTATTCAAGCTTTAAGAGTTAGCTTTTATTTTGTACTGCTGTTTTAAACATTCTGGAGTTAGAGCAGTGTATTACATTTTGTTAGCTTGTGTTCTCATGAGTTTTCGGGTTTTGGGATGGCATTGTAGTAGTTGAGATATTGAGTTGTATATGCCAACGGCATCTATATACATTTTTCTTATAGCTGTTCAGTTTTAAGTTATTATATTTCTGCAAGTTATATTGTATTCGTATTGTTAGGCTTACCTAGTCGTAGGGACTAGGTGCCTTCATGACATGTTCACGGAGGGCAAAATGGGGTCATAAAAAGTTGGTATAAGAGCTCTAGGTTCATAGGAGGCATGGAACACATGCTTGTTTATTAGTCTCGCTGATCGGTACGGAGACGTCTGTACTTATCTACGAGAGGCTATGTAACTGTTAGGAAAATTCCACTTTATTTGATTTCTTTGTCATGCGAGATTTTTGATATCACAACTAAAATTCTATCTTTCTTTTCTCTCACAGATGGTGAAGACACATGCTACTCCGGATGATCAGGCACACGCGCCCCCTGCTGCAGCCGTCAGAGGCTGGGGCCGGGGTAGAGGTCGAGGACGCGCATGTGGTGCAGCCAGGGCAATTGCACGATCTGCTGCCGAGGTACCACCAACAGGTCTAGCCGCTGTCTAGGCACCTAACACGCCTACTACTACTACTACTACTAATGCTACCACTACTCCAGCTCTCCATGAGACTCTGGCACAGTTTATGAGTATGTACACCACCTTGGCTCAGGTAGGGTTGCTTCCCCTTGCTGCAGCCACATCCTAGGCCGAGGAAGGAGCATAGACTCTCCCCGCACGCACTGTGGAGCAGCGAGCGCATGATGACCAGGTCCCAGAAAGTTGTACCTGCGCCGCTTGCAATAGTAGATTAGCCTCGGGACAGGGCTGCAGCTTCCGAGGATGAGCACCTAAGGCTTGAGAAGTTCAAGAAGTACAAGCCTCCTGTATTCAAGGTTCTAGCATCAGAGGATTCTTTGGGTTTTCTTGATGAGTGATACCATATTCTCCGTACCATGGGTATTTTAGAATCCAGCAGGGTTTCTTTCACCATCTTCCCACTTCGAGGGGCCGCCTATGAGTGGTGTCGCACATATGAATTAGACAGTCCAGATAAGGTTGCTTCGCTGACTTGGGCTTAGTTATCAGAGATGTTCATGCGAGAGTATGTTTCTCAAAGCCTCAGGGACGCATGGCACGCAGAGTTTGAGCATTAGCGCCAGGGTTCTATGACCGTTTCAGAGTATGTTGTCCATTATACTAGCTTGTCTAGGCATGCACCAGCCTTGGTTGCTATTGTTCGCTAGAAGGTTCGCCGGTTTATTGAGAGGCTTATTTCTAGCATCAGATCTAGCATGGCTCGTGAGTTGGATATGGATGTTTCTTATCAGCAGGTGGTGATCATTGCTAGGAGGATTGAGGGTATGCATGCTAGGGAGAGACAGGAGAGGGAGGCCAAGAGGTCTCGAGAGTTGGGCCTCTATTCTAGTGCCCGTACAGGTCATCATGGTAGGAGCTATATGGGTCTCCCCATTCATTCAGCTCCTCCAGCAGCTAGCAGTGCTCCTGTTCATCTCCTCATAGGCCTCAGAATCCTTACCATGCACCTCCAGTTTCTAGTGCGCCTCCTGTGCGAGGTGCATTTATAGGTCAAACCAGTAGATTGGCACTAGACTGTCACAGCCACCACGTCCCTCCAGAGCTTATTTTGAGTGTGACGACACAGACCAAGTGGTAAGGGATTGCCCTAGACTTGGGAAGTGTGCACCCCCACAGACTTCCTAGCCACAACGTGCCCTGCAGAGTTCCTAGGCTATGGTTACAGCTCCAGTTGCCGCCCCACCCGCTCAGCCAGCTAGAGGTGGAGGTCAGGGAGGTAGAGGTCGCCTTCAAGGGGGAGGCCAGGCCAGATACTACGCCCTTCTATCTTGTGCCAAGGCTGTTGCCACCGATTCTGTCATCACAAGTATTACATTAGTTTGCGACAGAGATGTATCGGTTCTATTCGATCCAGGCTCTACTTACTCTTATGTGTCCTATAAATTTTCTCCGCATTTAGGTGTATCTCGGGATTCTTTGAGTTCCATATTTATGTTTCTACTTCTATGGGGAATTCACTTGTTGTGGACCACGTTTATTGGTCATGTTTGGTTACTGTTCGTGGTTTTGAGACCATAGCAGAATAATTGCTACTAATCCTGGTTGATTTTGATATTATTTTGGGCATGGACTGGTTGTCACCCCATTATATCATTCTTGATTGTCACACCAAAACCGTGACGCTGGCTACGCTAGGTGTACTGCGTGTTGAGTGGAGTGGTACTATAGATCACACTCCCAGCAGAATTATCTCCTTTGTTAAAGCTCAACGTATGGTTGAGAAGGGGTATGCGCGTACATAGCTTATGTGAGAGATGTCAGTGTTGATACCCATTCTGTTGATTCGGTCCCAATGGTGCAGGATTTTTGCGATGTAATTCTAGCTGATCTTCCGGGCATGCCACCTGATAGAGACATTGATTTAGGCATTGATTTGTTGCTGGGCACTCAGCCTATTTTTATTCCTCCATATCGTATGGCTCCTCTTGAGCTGAAGGAGTTGAAGGACCAGCTACAGGAATTACTTAATAAGGGCTTGATCCGGCCTAGTATATCACCTTGGGGTGCTCCCATCTTGTTTGTTAAGAAAAAAGATGGTTCTATGCGTATGTGCATTGATTATCGCAAGCTGAACAAGGTCACAGTCAAGAACAGTTATCCTTTGCCTCGTATTAATGATCTGTTCGACCAGCTTCAAAGTGCACGGGCGTTTTTTAAGATTGATTTGCGCTCAGGTCATCATCAATTGAAGATTCGGGAGCCAGATATTCTGAAGACGCTTTCAGGACTTGGTACGGTCATTACGAGTGTCTTGTTATGTCATTTGGGCTGACCAATTCCCGAACAGCCTTTATGTATTTGATGCATAGTGTATTTCGTCCATATATCGATTCTTTTGTCATTGTCTTTATTGATGACATTCTGGTGTATTTCCGGAGTCGGGTAGATCATGAGCATTATCCGAGGATAGAGTTCCAAACTTTGAGAGTGAAGAAGTTATATGCAAATTTCTCAAAATGTGAGTTTTTGTTAGATTCAGTGGCTTTCTTAGGTCACTTAGTATCAAGTGAGGGCATTCGGGTGGATCCGAAAAAGGTAGAGGCTGTGCAGAGTTAGCCCAGGCTGTCCTCAACTACAAATATTCATAGTTTCCTTGGCTTGGCAAGCTACTACTGTCGTTTTGTGGAGAGGTTTTCATCGATTGCAACCCCTATGACTAGATTGACCCATAAGGGTGCTCCATTTCAATGGACAGAGGAGTGTGAAACGAGCTTTCAAAAGCTCAAGACAGCTTTGTTTACAACCCTAGTTTTGGTATTGCCTATAGGTTCAGGGACTTAAACTGTCTATTGTGATGCATCGAGAGTTGGACTTGGAGCAGTATTGATGCAGGACGGTAGGGTGATTGCCTACGCGTCCAGACAATTGATGATACACGAGAAGAATTATCTTGTCCATGATCTTGAGTTAGCCGCCATTGTTCATGCCCTAAATATATGGCGCCATTATCTATATTGTGTGCCTTGTGAGCTTTATACTGATCATAGGAGTTTGCAACATTTTTTCAAGCAGAAGGATCTAAGTTTGCGCTAGAGGAGGTGGGTAGAGTTGCTGAAGTACTATGACATCACTATTTTATATCACCCGGGCAAGGCCAATGTAGTGGCTGATGCCTTGAGTCGCCGGGCGGAGAGTTTGGGGAGTTTGGCATATCTACCAGTATTGGGGAGGACTATGGCGATGGATGTTAAGGCCTTAGCCATCTAGTTTGTGAGACTGGTAGAGGCAGATGAAGAAGGATATAGTTGGATATGTAGCTAGATGCCTCAACTGCGAGCAGGTGAAGTACGAGCACTAAAGATCGGGGGGTTGCTTGAACAGATAGAGATTACAGAGTGGAAGTGGAAGCGAATCACCATGGACTTTGTAGTTGGACTCCCACAGACCTTGAAGAAGTTTTATCCTATCTGGGTTATTGTGGATCGGCTGACCAAGCCCGCTCATTTCATTCTTGTGTGTACCGATTATTCTTCGGAGCGGTTGGCAGAGATTTATATCCGGGAGATTGTCCACCTGCATGGTATTCCAGTTTCTATTATTTTTGACAGAGATACTCAGTTCACATCACGATTATGGAGGGCCGTTCAACAGGAGTTGGGTACCGCGATGGAGTTGAGCACAACATTTCACCCAAGACCACTATTCAAATTCTTGAGGATATGCTCTGCGCATGCATGATCGAGTTTGTAGGGTCTTGGGATCAGTTCTTGCCATTGGCGGAGTTTGCTTACAATAACAGTTATCAGTCCAGCATTTAGATAGCATCGTATGAGGCTTTGTATGGTAGGCGATGTAGATCTCCTGTGGGTTGGTTTGAGCCAGGTGAGACCAGACTATTGGGCACAGATTTGGTTCAGGATTCTTTGGAGAAGGTTAAGGTAATTCAAGATAGACTCCATACAACCCAGTGATATTTCCTTTATGGTTGCAGAGCGGGTTCTGCTTCAAGTTTTGCCTATGAAGGGCATCATGACATTTGGGAAGAAAAGGAAGTTGACTCCAAGGTTCATTGGCACTTTTGAGATATTGAGACGTGTTGGGGAGGTTGCTTATGAGTTTGCCTTACCTCCTAGTCTGGTAGGTGTTCATCCGGTATTTCATGTTTTGATGCTCCAGATATATCACGTTGATCCGTCGCACGTGTTGGATTTCAGTTCAGTCCAGCTGGACAAGGATCTATCTTATGTTGAGGAGCCAGTTGCTATATTGGAAAAGCAGTTTAGAAAGCTGAGTTCAAAGAACGTTGCTTTAGTAAAGGTTCAGTGGCGGGGTCGGCCGGCTGAGGAGGTGACCTGGGAGACCAATTAGGATATGCACAGTCGTTACCCTCATCTCTTCACTACTTCAGGCATATCTCTATACTCGTTCGAGGACGAATAAATGTTTAAGTGTAGGAGGATGTGATGACCCGACCTATCATCTTAAGAAACTACGCCCCGATCCACTATTAACTGCTTTACCCAAGTTTGTTTCTACTAATTCGATTTGCCGGGATGTTCCGTTTTGAGTTTTAGGACACTTAGTCCCTAAATAAGAGCTTAAGTGTTAGAAATTTATCCGCAAATGGAACAGTGTGAAGACGTCCTCATAATGGTAATCGAATGGTTCGGCTACCTTTGTTTTGGTGATTTTGGGGTTAGGAGCGTGTTCGGATAGTGTTTTGGAGGTATGTAGCTAATTTAGGATTGAAATTCTGAAGTTTCAATTTTGAAAGTTTCCAGTTCGATAGACAAATTTTGATCCGAGGGTCGGAATGGAATTTTAAGAGTTGTTGTAGCTTCTCTATGTCATTTGGGATGTATGTGCAATATCTCAGGTCCTTCAGACATGGTTTGGTTGGGTTTTTGATCGAAAGCGTATTACGGAAGTTTTTAGAAAACTTAGGCTTGAATTCGATGTGAATTGATGGATTTGGTGTTGTTTGAGTTGTTGTGATGATTAGAACAAGTTTAAATAAGGTTTTAGGATGTACAGGTACTCTTGGTTGAGATCCTGGGCGCCTTGGGGTGATTTCAGATAGCTAACGGGAAGTTTTGAGCTTTGGAACATTTGCAGAAATTGCAGCAGCAGTTGCAGAGAAATTTTGGCCTTCGTGATCGCGTAGAAGGATCTTGAAAGGCAAGTGATTTTCTCTTCGCGATCGCGGTTGAGTTTATGCATTCGCGTAGGGTCTCGATCTAGTGCTTCGCGATTATATTATATGGTAATGTTCGTGTTTGCGTATGAGGATCCGGGATCCAGTATTTCCGTTCTTCGCGATCATGTAGGTGCGACCGCGTTCGCGTAGGTATAAGGGTCTAAAGCACCACGTTCGTAGGGAGTGTGTCGCATTCGTGTAGGGTTAATATTAATAAAAATAAAAATGTTCTTTGCTATTGCGAGGCTTAGATCACGATCTCGATGAATGGTTTCCAGAACTGGGCAGTAAGTTATAAAACATTTCATCTGCGATTTGAGCCATATTTTCCACCATAGCTGAGTATTTGAGAGCTTCTTTGAGTGAGATTCAAGAGGGAATCTTGCAGAATCAATTGGAGGTAAGACTTTTGAACCTAAAACGTGATTCTATTGTGAAATTAGCATAGAAATTCATGGAAACTTGATCAAAAATGGAAGAACCAGGGCTGGATTTTAAATTTTAATCTAGGATTTGAGGGGTCATTTGAACATCGATTTTTGTGTTCTTATTATGTATAGACTCGTGAGATTATGAGGTTTCTGCAAATATGAGTTTCACCCAATTCCGAGATGTTGGCCTGAGGGGCGTTTTGGTCATTTTACCTAATTTCGTGTCTTAGTTTTGAATTTAATCGTAGAATCAGTTGTTTAAGATGTTATTTACGATATGTAATTGAACGGAATAGATTTGGGCCATTTGGAGTCGGATACTCGTGGTAAAGTCATGATTTCTAGTTTATTTGAGATGATTCAATGTAAGTGGCTTGTCTAACCTTGTGTGGGGGACTTCTTACCTTAGGATATGATATTCGGATATTGAACTGCGTTGTGAGGTGACGAGAACGTGCATGTGCAAGTTGTTGAAAAATCCAATTTTTCTTAAAGTATTCCTTTGCATGTCCATTTCCCCTACTTTACTGTAATTGCTGACTTAACTTGTTATTAGTTAGAAGAGCATGTTTAGTTGACTTAAGTTGTCTATTTGGTTAAACTGCCCTAATTTCATTATGTGCAGAATGTTACTCGAGAATTGACTATTTACTTATACAAAGTTGGCATTTTATTTAACATTCGTGTGTCACTACCATGTATTTTAAATTGGGACTACGGAATGGCATTGTGAGAGATCCCCTATACGGAAGTTATGATTTGGACTGAGGTGCGGGATGCCAAAAGATCCCTAGCATTTATACTGAGGATACCAAGAGATCTTCGGGATAACAAGAGATCCCTGGCATTTATACTGAGGATACCAAGAGATCCTCATGATACCAAGAGATCCCTGGTTCTAGCAGGGAAAAGGTGTTAGGCATTCCCGAGTTCCATGGTCCTAGCATGGTCGCTCAACTATCATATTCGGCTTACATTATCTGAGTATAAACAATTATGAACCTGTGTGCCAATTATAACTTAAGCCACTTTTACCCTTTTAAAAAGAAAATTGCAATGTCGTTAAACCATGCCGCGAACCACGTCACATAAATGCACCAGCGGTTTTTGACATATTTCAACTTTATTGAGATTTGGATTTGGGTCACATAAATGTGCACCCATGCTTAGGAAGGTAAAATTACTAAAGATGCGCCTAAAGCGACTAACGTGTTATTATCTTTGTGGGAAGGCGTGAAGTTTGCTAAACAGCATGTCCCGAATTTCTTGTATCTTAATATAAGCATTTTAAGAGGGCCACGCAGTTTTAGGGGTTTCGTTGGACGCGGTGCACCTCGTTTTGTTATTTAATGGCCAATTCTAGAGCAAACTATTATTGAATTCATCTCTAAAAGATTGATTAACTAGTGTTGCTAGTTATTAATTACAGGTAT
Organism: Nicotiana benthamiana; assembly: GCA_034376525.1. Taxonomy (NCBI): domain Eukaryota; kingdom Viridiplantae; phylum Streptophyta; class Magnoliopsida; order Solanales; family Solanaceae; genus Nicotiana; species Nicotiana benthamiana. Next base: position 61,224,922 of record CM067332.1, on the reverse strand, counting down.
ACCAAGGCAAGAGCCCAATTTGGAATTGTTCCTAGCAGTCCACAACTCAACAAATGCATTGATTCGACAAACTAACAGTGGTGGGGTGTGAATATGAGGCCCAATATTTATCAGTTTCTATTTTGGAATTTGACTGTGTAATAAAGCTTCAGCTATAAAGCTGAATATTATTTCGGGCCTCCAAGTAGGCCCAATTCCAAATCATTTGGGCGGCCTATTTTGATTGGCAAATATTATGAGCCCCGACCAGGAACTGGATTTTAAGCGGAACCAAGAAAATACTGAATTTTATGCACAATAAAATATAATAATTCTATAGAAATAACATATGAATAGTTCGACTCTGCTCACATGCTAATTTTAAGTCTACTTTCATGCTTGAATTTATTCTAAACGACTGATTATCTATTGAAGATTAACATATTTCAAACTTTTACATGGACTTGACCTAACCTAGAGCTACACTAGACAGCTATACCAATATAAACTATAACAAAATGAAAGAAAATTATAGTCCACATACAGTCCAGTTTAACAGTCCCACTACACACCAATAATGTCAAATACTACTGCTATATAGTCTAAAATGTGAACTAACAAGCAGGAATTTGAACTTAATATCAATAGGGAGCATTGATCATTCATTTAGCAATCTAAATACAAATAGGGATTGGTCCTTCGCATATTCGAAGTTGAAGAATACCTGGAATTACAATGAATAAAGGAGAAAAAGAGTCAACATTAGTTCAGCAAAAGTGTAGCACAGGGATCAGCAGTCGGAATAGCACAACAACATGATATTTAGAATAACTGGAAACCCAAATTGACACCATTGCAACCCATGACATGAGTTCAAACCAACAACACCACAAATAGACCAAAAACATCCTCGATTGCACTTTAAAACATACTCTAAATTGAACTCTACAACTTTTGAAAGTTTAACACCTCATACCCGTGTATTTCAAATCTTATTTACACTAAAATTCAGATTGATAGCTGAGAGTTGGAACTGATCTAAAAAAATAATGAAACAGTATTTTTTTTATTTTTCTGAAGATTCAAAATCTAAAAGAACTTTAAGAGGCTGGAAACTTCAGAGAATTTTTCTAGGATTTTCAAACCTAAAAACTTGTGAATGAAGGCATTAGTATGCCTTTTTAAATCCAAAGCTTTAGGGAAACTCCTTTATTTGTGTTTACCCCTTAGTCCTCTTCTTATTTTTCAGATTTATTCAACTAGTCCCTAAAAGATTGACTTGTGCCTCAAGTCTTTGCATTAGAGTCTTAGAATTATAACTCTAACCCTCTTCTAGAAGAGTCTAGGGTGTTCTTGTTTATCCTACAACTTTTTTATCCAATTCTAAGTACCTTAATTATCCCTGAACCTATTTTGAAATTACAAACCCAATATTAACTGAACCTCAAACCCTTTTACCTTGTTTTACAATTATCATCTATAACCAAACGTCCTAATGTCTGAATCAATAGACCCAAATAACTCTAATTAGGACATGAGTTAACTAACTAAAATTCAAATCAACACAATCATGCATCAGACTACAAAAAACCATAACAAGACCAAAACTAAAAATCAAAACCAACATGGAATAAAACACGGATTAACTACAAACAAAACAGAATTAAGCTAATAAAATCAAATAGAATAGAGAATAGAAGAGATTCAAGAAAAGAACAACCACAGTGAGAATATTTATTTAACGAGTAAGACCAAAGAAGCAGCCATGGTTTATAGACTTACACGAACGAGATTTCACTGTACTTGAGGCTAACTTAACTAACCAAAAGAATGAAACATGGACTAGGCCAAAACAGAACATGACGGAATAAATCATGAAAACTAAAGAAGACCATATTTAAACTAAAAAGAAACGGCTTACAAAATGATACTTAAAACTGAAATTAGTATATAGATTGAAAGACTTAGCTTTCTTGAGCCTTAGAAGTCCGCATGCATCATTAAAAGGGTTCCAGAAACCTTAAACTTGACTCGGAGAGGTTGTGAGGGCATTTGAGGGCCAATAACCTTGGTTTTATGGTAAGGGTGGTGAAGGTGGCTCGGGGGACCATTTTGGTTGGTTTAAGAGCTGGGTTGATTTTCCGTTGGACTTCAAATCAATATTCGAGTTGATGGACAATGATTCGAAGGAAGTTGGTGTTATATTTGTGACGAGGGTAGAAAGGGTATGCTATGGTAAATTTTTTGTGGCCGTTTGAGCCGGCGCCGCCGTGGACGGCAGAATAGCCATCCCTTTAAATGAATATTCGACATGAACGGTTAAGATTTGAGAGCTGGGATTTTGGGTGTTGGAAAAAGGAGGTCCAGGGGAGAAACTGATGTTAATTTGGGCGTCATTGGAGACTTGCTGCCGGCAGCGATGATTTTTGGCAGACGACGGAGAGGCGGTGGTTATATGACGGTTATACACCGGTGTAATCAGGGGTGTTTGAGATATGGTTTGGAGGGGTGGGGGGTATCCGACATTTACATAGTTAAAAACTGAGTTAGTTCTCGTCCGTCGATCAAATATCATCAACGACTCTAATTGACCCTGAGGAAACGACGTCGTTTGGGAATAGAGGTGGTGGACCGGGTCAGGGGCTGGGTTTGGGTAGTGAGTTTGGGCTGGAAACATTATAATTATTTTTCTCCTTGTTTCTTTATAACCCTTTTTCAGATTTTATTTCTTCCTTTTGTCTTTTTATTATTATTATTAATATAATTTATTCCTTTTTATTTGTTTTCTTTTTTAGGTTTTATCAAATGCAAAATAAAGGATTAGACCAAATTTAAACTCTACAATTAAAACTAGTTAATTTCTAAAAATAATCTAATTCCCAAATTTAAAAGGAAAACTAAACAAATGTAAAATGACCATTTTTGTATTTGTTTCCTTATTTTTTATAATGTCAAATGCTAATACGCCTAATAAAAATGTAAAATTGGGTCCTAAATGCATATGAACTATTTTTTTTTTGTGAGTTATGTCAATTTGAAATGCATGAAAATACAAATAAACACAAAATCATGCCATTAATTCCTAAAAGTGCAAATAATAAAAGAAAATTCCTAATTTTAATGAATTCTATAGGAATATTTCAAACGAGACAAATATTACGTGCCCACAGCTGCCCCTCTTTGCTCAGAGACACGAAGGGTTTCCGGGCAAAGATAAATGAGAAAACGAGAGATTTTTGCCTGATCGACATTCCATGAGAAGAATTTTGAAAACCATCTGACCGAACCCTACTTCAAAGGTTGTCTACATATCCTTGGCTACAAAGGAATCAGGTTAGTGTAGTTTTGGAAGTTTTAGTAGCTGAGACTACCATGAGCTGTGATTTCACTGTTGCTGCTAATGCTATTGCTAGGCCCCCTTATTACGCCAAAATTAAAGAAGCTAGACTAAACTATGGACTATTTATTACAACCTATCTATGTCTTCATTCCTTGTTGCTTTATCGCCTTGTATTCTTCTTCTTCTGTGTTTGTTGCCGGATTGTCGAACTTGACATGTATTCCCTTGTTTTGCAGGTGCGTGCCTGATTACCAGAACTTGAATCTTGAAAAAACAATATTCCCTTGTTCTAATAGGTGGGCGCCTGATTACCAAACTTGAATCTTGAAAAGTATTCCCTTGTTCTGACAGGTGGGCGCCTGATTGCCAAAACTTGCAACTTGAGAAATATTCCCTTGTTCTGACAGGTGGGCGCTTGATTGCCAAAACATTAAACTTGAAAAATATTCCCTTGTTCTGAGAGGTGGGCGCCTGATTACCAAAACTTAAAACTTGACAAAATATTCCCTTGTTCTGACAGGTGGGCGCCTGATTGCCAAAACTTGCAACTTGAAAAATATTCCCTTGTTCTAACAGGTGGGCGCCTGATTACCAAAACTTGAAACTTGAAAAATATTCCCTTGTTCTACAGGTGGGCGCCTGATTACCAAAACTTGAAACTTGAAAAATATTCCCTTGTTCTGATAGGTTGGCGCTTGATTGCCAAAACTTGCAACTTGAAAAATATTTCCTCGTTCTCACAGGTGGGCGCCTGATTTCCAAAACTTGCAACCTAAAAAATATTCCCTTGTTGTGACAGGTGGGCGCCTGATTACCAAAACTTAAAACTTAAAAAATATTCTCTTGTTCTGACAGGTAGGCGCATGATTACCAAAACTTGAAACTTGAAAAATATTCCCTTGTTCTACAGGTGGGCCACTGATTACCAAAACTTAAAACTTGAAAAATATTTCCATGTTATGATAGGTGGGCGCCTTGATTGCCAAAACTTGCAACTTGAAAAATATTTCCTTTTTCTGACAGGTGGGCGCCTGATTTCCAAAACTTGAAACTTGAAAAATATTCCCTTGTTTAACAGGTGGACGCCTAATTGCCAAAACTTGAAATTTAAAAAATATTCTCTGGGACTGATGCTTATGTACCTGATCACAACGAAACAAACAAAACACAAGAAATTCTTTCTATCCCAGTTTGGTGATGGGTGGATCCATGAGTGTTAATCAAATCTCCTTACCAAATATCTCTAAATCTAAGCTAAGTCCCATTATCCAGGGGGTCCTGACAATTCTTGACTGATGACAACTTTAAGATTATGTTATGTTTCTCAAAAGGTACTATTTTTCACTATGTCTTGATATGAGTTATATCTGCTGGGGATCTGTTAGTGACTGGTGATTAAGACTACTTCCCATTATCCAGGCGAGTCCTTGCAACTTTTAATTAGATGACAAAATGTGTCTGTTTGGGGTTAGTATTTAGAGCTACGTCCTATTATCCAGGGGGTCCTGACAACTCCTACGATTAACTTGCATTATCCAGGCGAAGCCTGATGACTCTTGTTGGGGAAGTATTTGGGTGCGACCATGCCACCCGGCTGTTTGTGTTCTAGGCTAAGTCTCATTTTTCAGGAGGGTCTTGAAAAACTCTAAATGAATCCTATGCAAGTCCCATTATGCTCTTTGTTATCCATGACTATATCTAAACTTTAAATAAGTCCCATTGAAGGTTCTGAGGGTTCCGGGTTAAATGCCAATTCTAACTTCTGGTTGTTTCTGTTAGTGATCATTGTTCATGAGGGTTTGAGTGACTCTTACTGGGGAAGGTGTTTGTGCCCGCCCATGTTACCTGTGCCTATTTGATTTTTAAACTGAGTTCCATTTCCAAGAGGGGGTCTTGAGAATTTCAACTTGCACACCTCTTTTAACTCTCGGTTATATTTGCTAGGGGTTGTTAATTAAAGTTTCGTCCTGGTATGCTTTTGCTGGGGAGAACATTTATGCCGGACTATATTCCTTTTGAGTATTAACTGGGCCCCATTTCCAGGTGGGCCTTGAGATTTTGATCATACCTGCCATGTTCCTGCCTTCCTCTATGGATTGCCCCCCTTAGGCTCTTCTAGAATTTTTCTACCCCTGTGTCAATCAAAGAAAACTTTTCGGTTTTAAAAGTGGTGGTGAGCTTGCGGCATTCGTGTTGGAAGCGGCCTCCCCACTATTGTGCTCCATTGTGTTCAATTTTCCATGTTGATGATGAGTTGCCTGAGTTGGTTGGCTGACCCCGAACCTTTATGGCTTTACTTTGCGCCCCCATTGTTGTGTTACACTCTTGGACCATTTGCTAGAATTCTTACATATTTCCTGAGATTATCGAGTTAATGTACTATGATTGGCTGACCCTCTCACCCTTGCGGCATACTTTGCTCACCCATTGTTGTGTACACTCCTGGCCCCTTTGCTAGAATCCTTACATCTTTCCTGAGATTATCGAGTCAATGTATTATGCTTGGTTAATCCTTGTGGCCTTTCCTACTTCGTGTTGCGCTTTTGACTCTTTCGCCAGAATCATTGCATCCTTTCTGAGATTGCCCAGTCAGTTTATGAAGATTGGCTGACCCTCTGACCCTTGCGGCTTACTTTTCTCCCCCATTGTTGAGTACACTCATGACCCTTTGCCAGAATCATTACATCTTTCATGAGATTATCGAGTCAATGTACTATGCTTGGCTGACCCTCTGACCCTTGGGGGTTACTTCCCCCCCCCCCCCCCCCCACTGTTGTGTACACTCGTGGACCCTTTGTCAGAATCCTTACACCTTTCTTGAGATTATCGAGTCAATTATTTATGCTTGGTTAATCTTTGTGGCCTTTCCTACTTCGTGTTGCGCTTTTGACTCTTTTTCCAGAATCCTTGCATCCTTTCTAAAATTGCCCGGTCAGATTACGATACTTGGCTGACCCCCTGAACGCTTGTGGCCTTTCCTTTGCTTCCCCATCTTTGTGTTGTGCTCCTTTACTTTGCCAAACCTTGTCTCTTCAATCAATTTTATCATTGCAGCTCTTGTGATCCCTCCCCTTGTTGTCTTAGACCTTGCTGCTTTTGCTATATATTTTGGGTGTCATGCGCTTCGTCCCTTTGGGAGCTGATAGCAGGCTTTGAAATTTTTCCCATTTTCCTAAACAAAAGACTTTAGAGACTCGATAGAAGAATGTAATGCAATGACTCAGGACTGTATTTAGGGTAAAGAATTCCAATTTAATGACTCTTGAGGGGAAAAGAAAAGAAATTATATGAGAAAAGGCAACTGGTTTCTCATAACCATGACATGCACTTCGGCCAAATCGACCCAGTTTGTTTCGATGACCGGCCTTCAGTTGCCCTGTTTTTGTTGTTGCGACTATTTTAAACCGATTACTTCAACCAAACCATGGCTTTCCCTGCCTTACGGTGTTCTGAATGGATTTCCACCAATTGACCTTTTCCAGTTATTGCTTCTTGCCTTCGTCTAATGGTGCCCGTGAGGGTTTTCACGGATGAGACTTTCTCATTTTTATTTCTCTCAACTCGCATCGTCTAACAGTGCACGTGAGGGTTTTCACCAATAACATTCTCTCATATTTATTATTTTCTGTCAGAACTAGAGTGTCGTCCCAAAGTATGGTCTACCGCTCATTTCTTGCCTCGGCATTTCTTATATTAATCAGAATGTCTTTCTTTGGACTGTAATGTAGGATTTTGGACAAGGTTAGAAAGAAAGGGTGTGAAAGGCTCAAAAATCGCTTTTATGGGTTCAAAATTTACAACTTTCAGAATTCAAACCAACGTAATTTATGCCCCATTTTCTTGCTTGGGGCCTTTGGATTTTATTTGAATATGACCGAGCCGTGAGGCTGCCTATGTATCCTTAAAAGGAATCAGGTCAAACGTAGTTCCTGCTGTTTCCTTACTTTCACTATTGTTTGTTTTTCTTTTCCTCCTCTCTTTCTGTTGTTCTTTTCTTGCTTTTCTCTTTTTCTTCGTTTTTCCCTTTTCTTTTTTCTTTTCTTTTCTTTTCTTTTCTTTTCTTTTTCTTTTTTTTCTTTTTCTTTTCTTTTCTTTTGTTTCTTTACTTTTTTTATTTTCTTTCTTTTCTTTTCTTCCTTTGTTTTGCTTTCCTTTCACCTTCGTTCTTGTCCTTTCACTGCCTTCTTATGATTGCGCTTTTGACTTTCGTTACTTATTTCGAAAAAGGGGTATGCAAGAAAATAATTGAAGCTCAAGAGGGTTAGCAAAGGGTAAAGTGTTTAGATAGCTGAATAAAATGCCTTTGTCATTTCAATCTCTAAAACATGCCAAGTACAAACAAACACCAAGTATAGACAATGATTCAAACAAAAGAAAGTCATACATAATATCTTTTGATTGCATCTGAGTTGATAGCAATTTCTACACATTTTCATTCCACATCTATTAGATGCAATGCTCCATTGGACATCACTCTTGACACATAAACGGTCCTTGCCAGTTTGGAGCGAACTTTCCCTTTGCCTCGGTGTGGTGACGGTGGATGGGTTTCAACACTAATTGATCCACTTCAAACTTTCTCGGACGCACTTTCTTGTTATATGCTCTGGCCAGACTGTGTTGATACAACTAGCTGTGGCACACCTCTGCCAATCTTTTCTCATCAATCAAGCTCAATTGCTCCAAACGAGCTTTAACCAATTCTTCATCGTCGATTCCTGCTTCAGCCACGATCCAAAGGGAGGGGATTTCAACTTCATCCGGGATTACTGCTTTTGTTCCATATACTAACAAATATGGGGTTTCCCCTACCGAGGTGCGGATGGTAGTGCGATAGCCTAACAGTGCAAAGGGTAGCTTCTCATTCCAATGCCTAGACCTTCCACCATTTTACGAAGTATCTTCTTTATGTTCTTATTGGCTGCCTCGACCACTCCATTCACCTTGGGGTGGTACAGGGTGGAGTTGCGATTTATAATTTTGAACTTCTGACATACCTCTTTCATCAAGTGACAGTTGAGATTTGCCTCGTTGTTAGTGATGAGAATCTTGGGGATTCCAAACAGACAAATAATATTTGCATGTACGAAGTCGACTACTACTTTCTTGGTCACTTCTTTGAAGGTTTTGGCTTCAACCCTTTTGGTGAAATATTCAATAGCAACCAGGATGAATCTATGTGCCTTAGAAACCACTAGCTCGATGGGCGCGATGACGTCCATGCTCCAAGCAACGAAAGGCCATGGTGCAGACATCGTATGCAACTCAGATGGCGGGGAGTGAATCAAGTCTCCATGCACCTGGAATTGATGTCATTTGTGCACGAAACTGATACAATCTCGCTCCATGGTGAGCGAATAATATCCCCCCTGAGAATCTTCTTCGCCAAAACATATCCACTCATGTGTGGCCCGCAGACGCCCGCATGCACCTCATTCATGATGGTTGTTGTCTGCCCAGCATCCACGCATCTTAACAAACCAAGATCTGACGTTCTTTTGCATAATATCCCTCTGCTAAAGAAAAACCCACTTGGCAAGCGTCAGATTGTTCTCTTCTAGTCACTCGTGGCTTGTGACTGGTACACACCCATCCTGATATATTCTTTGATGTCGTGGAACCAAGGCTCACCGTAAAGCTCTTATTCCACCATGTTGCAATAAGCATGGTGATCATGGACCCGGATATGTATCGGGTCAACATATGCCTTGTCTGGATGATGTAACATTGACGCAAAAGTAGCTAATGCATCATCAACCTTATTGTGAATTTTGGGGATGTGCATGAACTCTATTGACCAGAATCGTTGACAAAGATAATGCAAGCGTTGTCGGTATAGTATGAGGTTTAAAACTCCCGTTTCCCACTTGTGAGCATATGATTTTTACCCGGTCGAAACAAGCTCCTATAGGAATTTTAAAGTCTAGGATATTTCTTTAAAATATTAGGATTTTAATTTTTAGGATTTAATTGCATGTGCATGTTCATTACTGCATGTCTAAGATAGATTAGGATTTAATTGTTAAATAAATTTGTTTACAAATTAAAATACAAAAAAATATATATACATGCCCGGCATTTGAAATTATTTTTGTTTAATTTGTACTTGGTTTAGTTTTATTTGTGATAATTAGGAAATTTGGGTTATTAAATAAATTTAGAAATTAACTTAAATTAAAAGAAAAAAGTCAAAATATATATGTATATATACATACAGCCACTCAGGCTGGCCACAATTGGTCCAGACCTGAGTGGCCCAAACCTGCTTCTCCCTTAAACACACACAACCCAGCCCAAAACTTCTTTGATCAAATCCACAGCCAAACGACACCGTTTGAGGACCAGGGCATCACAACTGTCAATCTCACCTCAATGAACGGCCATCAAACCACATCCCAAACCATATATATACTATATATATATATATATATATATGTCCAAACGTCTCTAATACACATAGAGACCAAACCTCCCCCTTCCTCGTGACGTCTTCTCCGATTGTAACAGCTCCATCGACAACCACACGACAACCCCTTGACCACCAGTCTAACTCCCTAATGCCTCAGCCTAAAATCGCCGCACGGCGGACGTCGGCAACCAAACCTCCCCAGATTAACACCACAAACCATCACAACCTCCCATATCCCGTCATATGGTCAGTTCCCGTTGAACAAGTCCCCTACATCTCGAATATTCAAAGACAAGGTCGTCGGAACCACCATATCCATCGACCTTGTTCCAAACCCTTCCACCTTTACACCATAGAACCACTACGACCTCCCCTTCCCCTGTCCTGAAGTCCGTTCCCTTCGAAATACCCCCCCCCCCCCCCCCCATCGGCTTGAATATCCATAGAGAGGCCATCGGAATCCCCATATCAGGCGACCCCAACTACAAAGCCCTTCAAATTCACACCCTTAAAGCACCTCAATCTCCTCTTTCCAACCATGTATGTCACCCCTCTCGAATCTTCCTGAAACCCTTCGAATATCAATTCAAAGCTTAACCCTAAAACTCAAAACCCGCCGAAAATGGTTCAAATTCCTCCTAGGCAATCCCTGACCCTTCCTTTCCCCAACCATATCACCCATGATTCCCAAACATCCTTAATCACTGAATAAATCCAAATCTGAGACCACATTGAGGTCTCAGAACCATGAAAGCCTCCTTCAACTCTTAAAAACGGTTATATACCGTCCTATGAGTGTTCGAAACCCCTGTGGAAGGGGTCAAGAGCTGATTGAAAGGGTTTTAATTGGAAATGCATAAGAAGCTAAGTACTTTGCCTCTTCTGTGTATATTTGCCTGATTATTTGGTCTCTTCTGTATATATTTCCTTAAGTAGTTTATCTTTTTCTATATTTCTATTAGCATTTAGATGTTAGCTCTTAGATGTTTTCTTTTAAATAATTGTTTGTCCACAGTCGCGCCTGAAGTAGGTCTAAATGGTCATATGCTATTGTTAGTCAATAATCTCAAATCCTTTCATCTCTTGAGTTGTGTTGATATCTTGCTAGCATTAGTCTCCTGATTCTGAAATGCTTGGTTTTGTTTATTCTCCAGTAAATGTGATTTTTAGGGCTCGATTGACCTACATCTTCTAATCATTACTTGTTTATTCCATGATTTCTGGTTTGTTTGGTTGTGCATGTTACTGAGTATTTGATTTCCACAATGATTTTGATTTTATGTTTAGACTGATTTGTTGGGTAGACCTTTAATTGCAAGTGGTAGCCTTTACTTGCTTCCCAATTTGATTAATGAACTTAGTATTCACCCTCTACTGTGTGATTCTCATTTTTTTAAGTATTTCTGAGCACTTTGATTGAGCTATTTCTGAAAACTAAGTGTTGATAGATGTATTCATTCTTCTGGTTATTTTGATCTTTGTTTTGATAATCGGGATAATGTTTGTGTGCTGAAAGTTTAAATTAAGACATTTATTTTGAACCCTGATGGTTTTGGCTGATTCTGGACTTTCACAGGTCTGCTAGTCTAAAGCCAAACCTTGGCCCATAACCCAAATACTTTTGACCAGGGTTAAGGAAAAGCTAAGGTTAAAAACTTCAGGTGGGTATTTTAGGAAAGGAAGTAGGGGTATATGGGGTACTTAAACTTTGAAAATCTGATAGTCATCCATTAGAACCTTCTAGCAAGGGACTAAAACACAGTTCCTGCCTCAAACTTGTGGCACAAGTCAGGAAATGAAGGACCATTTAGGAAAAATGTAAATTTGAAGTAAGGACTAAAAGAAAAGCAAGAGAAAATATGATGCCCTAAGACTCTACTATAAAAGAAACCATCTCGGCATTTTTAAAGGGATCCGGAACCTTCTCTTTGAAACCTAGAGCTAAAATACATATTCTCTTATATCTGCAAAAATACCATTAGTGTTGTTTGAATCTTTTTCTGAAGACTTAATTCTCTAAAACTCTGCTGAAGTCCTGGATGTACTGTGTATTTAGCTGTTGATTGCTTAGGTGGTCTCTTATATTTACTCATAGGCTCTTGTTTCCTCTGCTGAATTACAGGTACCCTCAATGTTCCTTAATATTTTGAAGCTTGAGTAAAATGTATCTTTAGCATGAAGATCTGTTCCCTTTTTTTATTTTGTATTGAATCCCCACCCTATTCTTCCCCTCCTTTAGCGTTAATACACTCACATAATTGTAATTAAAAGTCAACTGTTTCATTCTGTTATAACTGGACTTCGGAGACTGATCTATTTGTAATAATCAGGACATTCAAACTATTATTTTAAGCATGAATAGCTGATAGCATAGTTCACTAAGTGATTTGGGTGTTTTAGATGCTTATTTCCTGCGTTGCTTTAAGCGAAGGACTCATGAAATATTAGCTCAATAGCTAATTGAAGTCCAAATACTGTGTAATGTTTTAATTCGCGTAGATTTCAACATATTAGCCATGTTTGTTTCAGATCTATAAGTTGTGATCAAAGTCGTAACTGAATTTTGATAATTAGATTCATATACTCTGACTGAAGAGTATATGAATCATTTGGTTCAGAAACTAATGTTAAAGTTTGATATAAAAGCGATTGTTAGTATTTTCTTAGTAAATGTGTAGATACTCAACTTTCTATATAATTTTGAACCAAAAATGGTTATTGAGAATTGGACTCTTTCGTCCAAATTAACACTGGGCTCATTCGCGAGGCCTAGTAAGCACCAAAATATTGTAATCCAACATGTTTTCTGGGCTGAGTGATTAAAATCCCAAACCAGTCACAATAGTTACTAGTTGCAGCCTGAGCAATATGTGCTCCTGGGCTGGCCCAAGCTTGATTTATTACGTGCAGTTGGCCACGAACGAGGCTAAGACGCATGTAATGTTTGCCCAAGTACACGTTTTATACATAAAATTCTTAGTGTATTTAACCACAGCTATAATAGAGAACTTAGCATACGTTAGAATGTCCCTATCAAATAAAGTGTGTCACATTAATTCAAGAAAATACCATGTGATGGCTCCTTACTTCATTAAAACACATAGAAAATAGGAAGTGTCGTTTAGCAAATTTCACGGCCTTCCCACTAATGTCAAAGACGTAGTTGCTATAGGCGCGTGTTTAATAAAATACCTTCCTAAATTCGGGTGCGCATTTATGTGATCCAAATCCTATTCTTAATGTTATTAAAATATGTCTAAAATTGCGGGTGCATTTATGTGACGCAATTTGCAACGTGTTTTAATAACATTGCCAATTTTCCTAAAAATGATGTTTAAAGCGAATAATCTAAAATTACGGGTTAACAAGTATAGCAAATCATATTTTAGCCACTTATAATGCGTTTAAGCGACCGTTCTAGAACCATAGGATCCCAGGGTGCCTAACACCTTCCCTCAGGTCAGCATAATTCCTTACTCAAGAATTTCTGGTTCGCAGACTCCTATTGGGCAGTTAAAATTTCCTCGATTTGGAATTTCAAATAAAGCGGTGACTTGGGATACCAAAAACCAAACTTATCCCAAGTGGCGACTCTTGAAATGAATAATTAATCCCATCTCCAATAATGTCACTTTAATTGGAAAAACTCCTATACACATGTCACCTTTCTGGGTAACCACGTGTAAGCGTAAAAAAGGAGGTGTGACAGCTCTGGCGACTCTGCTGAGGTGTGACAGCTCTGGCGACTCTGCTGGGGAACGAACCCAAAATCTCTAGTTCAGGGTTCAAGAATTAGAGCTTACAATAACTGTTATATTTGGCGTCTTCTAATTTGCTTACCCGTTTCGTGCTAAATGCCACATTTTTTACCACTTTGACATTATCTGAACTGTATATATAAACTGTTACGAAACATTCACTTCGCATCTCCTGGGATGTGCTTACTGGTTGAGACTCCCTATTCTGTTAGTGTCTTACCCTGAATTAAGAAAGAAGCGAGACAAGTTACAAAGTTGGACGATCTCGCGGGTCCCCGGTACGTAGCCCCCTCCTCGACTTGAGTTGTCCACTCGGGTACACAGTCTAGACCTTATACCGAGGTTCTCAACCTAGTATAACAAAACTTCATGTCGGATCCCTAGTAGGAACGTTTATTTACATCATGTACTTTGACTTAGGGGACTCAACACAGGGGTTGGGTCCGTTTAGGACAGGTGCCCTAAAATAAAAGACCATCCTGATGCATTTTTACGTGCTACTTGCGCATTTATTTGCCTTGGATTCGCATGCTGACCGGCATGTAAGCAAAGGGAATCAATTGGCAGAAATAAGCAGTGTTAGGGTAGTCACATTTTTAAAAAAACAATGCTCAAATAGCGCCGAAATGTTGCCGGATTTGGTTTTTGTAAAAAACCACAAAAACAAAACAAAGGCACCAAATTTTGGAGTTTTTCAATAATGTATGCGGATTTTGATAAATTATTTTGGCCGGGTCCAACCCCTTTATCAAATGTCAAGAAATGCCCGATTTATTTTCTTACTTCAAAATGAATCGGATAGTGCCATTATTGCGATAATAGCTGAATGTTTCTACAAGGGATGCCAGAAGGCCTATCTTACGCAAATGACTACCTCTAAATTTCGTTTGGACTGTTAAGCAAGCACAGCCTGGAAAACCTTCTCACCGAAGTACCGAAAGGCCGTATTTGCCAAGCCGGTCCTAGTTTTTAAAATAAAAATGTCAGTTTTAATGTTTTGAGAATAATAATTCACCCTAATAAATGTGTAGAATGAGCACGATAATGAACAAAATTCTTTTGGAGCTGCGGCTGTGGTGGAATGACCACATGGAAGCACGACAGGAAAGGTAAATGCACATCTGGGAGGCCTCACTAGTTTGCTGAAAATCAACCCTAGGGGGGACATCATAAAGGCCTTAATCACCTTTAGGACCTGGCCTACAACGTCTTCCATTTCTCAGATTTTGAGCTAACCCCGACTTTGGGGGAAATGACCGGATACATCGGGACAAATACAATCCCTTTGAGACATCAATTCTTGATAGCACCCAGAGCCCTCGCTGTGCACAAATTTCTAGATGTTTTGAAAATTAATAGAAAGATTCACAACCCTGACTTATCTGTTGGATTTTTCAACCTCCAGTTTACATACAAAAAATATGGCCACATCGGAGGATTCAACAACCCTGAAAACCTCATCTGTACCAAAGGCAATCAAATAAAATGTGAGGAACATCGATGCTTCATGTTTATGGTGTCTTTCTTGGGTTTTTTGGTATTCCCGTGAAAGGACAGGAACATCGACATACGGATTGCAGGGGTCGTTATTACTTTGATGACTCAGGAAAAGAGTACTCTTGCTCCGATGATCCTATCAGATATCTTCCGAGCCTTTACCATTTGTAAAGCATGAGTGGAGTTCTTTGAAGGCTCTAACTTGCTATTGCAAATCTGGATGATTGAGCATATATATCCAAGCCTCGGTTCATGCATGGTGGGATGCCAACAAAAGGTTGCATAGAACAAGTTGACAAGAGGGTGAATGGGTTTAAATTACCAGAAGGTGTCACAAAGTGGGTGTCGCATCTCCGAGTTATTTCTGCAAATCACATACAATAGATGCTCAGTTGGCTCTCCGTGGACGAAGTTGTGTATTTGCCGGCAACAGAACCACATTTTCTCTTGATAGGCCTTATAAGCATTCAGCCTTATGCCCCGCATCGGGTTTTCAGACAACTCGGAAGATGCCAGATAGTGCCAAATGACGAAGATCTCAGCATCTGGGTAGTCGAAATTTGGCCTGAAAGCCAGTTCCCCGAAGCAATGGTGCGCAAAATTTTGAATGAATGCCAATATCTAACCGCTTACACTTGTATGTGGGATCTGGCAGAGGTGAAATATCTTCGGGGTACCTTGCTTTGCATAGTAGAGAAATTGAGCACGAAAGACCATCCAAAAGGCCTCACCTCCAAGAGTTCGTCGGAACATCACAAGAGCAATGGGATCGGTTAGCAAAAGAACATAAATACAGTGCTACCATAGGAAGGCTGGAAAAGAAAATTCAAGAATTGCAATTCAAAAACAACATGCAAACTGCTGCTAGCGAGGGAGAAAAGAAGGTATTGGTTAAAGAAAACAAAGCCCTGTGAGCCCAGATTTAGAAAATGAAAACAGCCGCAGAAAACCCTCCGAGGAGTACAAAGGATGAAAAGCTCATAGAGAACCTGCGACAAAAAGTCACTGAATACGATTTTGACCTGAATAAGGGAGAGGGTAAATTAACTAGAGCTCGAAAATAATTAATTAAAAGTGTTGAATAAAGGGCCCGCATACTGTAGCACTTAAAAGAAGGAAGCGACCATGAAAGCGTTGGTCTAAAACAGAGGGTTATCATAGCTGAAAGCAAAATGGCGCAACAGGCCAAGGATTTCGAAGTCTAGAGAGAGAATTGCTATGCGGTAATAGCAGGGTTGGAAAGAGATCTGCGGCAGTATCAAAAGCTAAATCAGGCTGCTGGACGGACATTAGAAGCACGGGCCGAACAAATAGGGCGCCTGCTTCAAGAAAATGGGAATATCAGGAAAAAGGTGCGGGAAATTGCAGATTATATCACCACTAAATGAAACCACTGTGAGGAAATGACCAAATCTATGTTTTTCGCCGCGCTATGATATTTTTCTGACAAGTAATGGAAGATCTCCACTATCTCCAAGGAAGTCTAGCGCGCAAACCCGCGGCAAGGCCGAATGATACCCTGCAGGCTCCAAAAGCATTGGAAGTGTTAATATATTCATAGACTTTTTTTTTTTTTGAAAAAGTCCTTTAGTGTCTATAAGGTTATTAAGTCCCAGTCTGGTAGTTTCTTTTTGTTCTATGAGCCATTGATATTCAGGTTTATATCTTTATCAAAATTGAAAATCCCAAACATATTTTACTACGTACTTCACCATTTATTTCCATGAACTACGCTCAATCTGATTCATGCAAATTCATGATACATAGGCAATCTCCATAGGATTCGACCGTATTCTTTAAAAAGCTAAAAAATACATAGAATAAAAAAACAACAAAAACATAGAGGAAATAAAAGGCAAGAAGCAAAGGGAAATTGAAATAAGTGCCATGATGAAACATGCGACTGTGGCAAGCATATAGAAACCCATTATCTGCATAGGTGCATCATGCTCAACATGTGATTTCCTGTTTTTCATCTATCCTGAATTAACTACGTTTTACAGAATTACAGTTCAGGTTTTTAGAACAGTGGTTGGTTCTGCGGTAAATTGGCTTCACACGTATACTTCACTCGTTCAAAGGGAAATATAGAGATGTCGGCTGAAATGGCTTTACCCACCGTCCCAATTCCAGAAGACAATCCAATCACAGGAGTACCGGCCTCTGAATTTGCGGCGGCCGAAAAGAACAGGATCCTGCGGCTCTAGGTCATGGAAATGGGGACGCATGGACCAATAAAAAGGAACCTCCCAATGCCATCCCTG
This sequence comes from Nicotiana benthamiana, assembly GCA_034376525.1. NCBI lineage: Eukaryota > Viridiplantae > Streptophyta > Magnoliopsida > Solanales > Solanaceae > Nicotiana > Nicotiana benthamiana. Next base: position 61,207,675 of record CM067332.1, on the reverse strand, counting down.
GATTTCCCGAGCTATTTCCACGATCAGAGTGTACCTCTACTATTCCTATCAGTCAACCGAGCATTCTCCTAGGACAGCCCACCATTTCCGCCAATTTTGTTGGGGCGCCCTCTGAAAACCACCCTCCAATGTTTGCATCCGAGCAAGTTCCCAATATCTTTACGGCCCCTCCGTGCGCAGCTACTACACAGCCTGCAGTACCAAGGCTCGTGTTTGACCCTGCAGCCTTTACATTCCAAACTCCTAACTACCAAAATGAGCCTCCACCATATCCTACATACAATATCCTCAGCCAACATATGAACTTACCGTTGTGCCAGACAAAACTCCCAAAACACCCGAGGAGGATGAGATCACAAGGAGAATGAAGAGTCTTAAGCAAAGACTGAAGAATATGCAAGGACTGAGCGGACAGAAAAGTGTAGCCTATTCAGACATGTGCTTGTTCCCCCCTGTACATCTTCCTTTGGGGTTTAGAATGCCAAAATTCGAGAAATACGATGGCCATGGCGATCTCATCCCCCATCTAAAAAAGTATTATATTCAATTACGTGGAGCCGGCGGGAAGGAAGAACTCCTGATAGCGTACTTTGGGAATGTTTAGTGGGTATTGCATCCGAATGGTACATAGATCAAGACATTACCCGATGGCACATATGGGATGACTTTGCCCGGGAATTTGTACGACAATTCTAGTACAACATCAACATCGCCCCGGATAGGAATTCCTTAGCCAATTTCAAGAAGAAACCTGCTGAAAGCTTCAGAGAGTATGCTATTAAATAGCGAGAGCAAGCATCATGGGTGAAGCCTCCTATGGATGAAACAGAAATGGTCACCGTCTTTCTATAAGCACAAGAGGCAGACTATTTTCAGAATATGATGTCTGCAGTGGGCAAACCATTCGCAGAAGCAATAAAGATTGGGAAATGGTAGAGAATGGCCTCAAAACAGGGAGGATTCTAAGTCAATCTGCCATAAGAGCCACCTCCCAAGCCATACAAGGAGGAGCGGGAGGAATCCCAAGGAACAAGAAAAAAGAGGAAGCATCCATGGCAGCCTCCGGGATGAGGAAACGGCATACTCACAGGCATGCATTCTCTGAAAGAGCACCTCAACATTACTATCCTCACCGAGACATGCATTATGTCCCATAACCCTATGCAGTTTTGTACGCTCAATCCTTTCCCCAACCTCAACATCAGAATAATACAAATCAAGCTCCAAGGATCAACTTCCTCAGAATCATTACAACCCCCGCCCTCAACAAAACAATTACCGTCCCCGGGAGCCACCCCGGAGGCAGAACTTCACCCCAATAGGAGAGTCCTACGCCAGCATGTTTCCTAAGCTAGTTCATATGGGTATCCTCCAGCCTGTACCCCCAAACAGACATAATCCTGAATCACCATCTTACCAAAGGGGCATGCGTTGTGCCTACCACTCTAGGCATGGGTACATGATACTGAAAATTGTTGGACCTTAAAACGAGCAGTGGAGGACTTGATTGATCAGAATAAGATAGTTCTAAGAGATGACGACGTCCCAAATGGAACTGATAACCCGTTACCGGCTCACAACAAAGGGCCGGTCATCGGAATGATCTGCGAGGACAAATAATTTGATCCCGCTCTGAAATCTATCATAGCCATCGCCGAGACGGATATAAAACTAAAAGTCACCCCAAAGAAGATGGAAGAAAAGAAAATAAATAAAGCCAAATGCCCTGAAGCAGAAAAGAAGGCTGAGGTTGAAGCTAAGACAACCCCTACCAAAGAAACAATACTCTACATCCCACGGGGACGCAAAGAAAAATAGCCCACTTTAAGCCCACCAAAAAGGTTCGAGCTAAACAAAACCATGTACATACCCAAGAAGGCCTATGTGGTACGGGGATCGATTAAGCCACCGGTGCTGAATGAGCCCGTGGTTATTGGTCGCGTGCCACAAAAGCCCATAACCAACCCTTCAGCCATTCCTTGGAATTATCAGGAAACCGTCATTACTTACAAGGGCAAAGAAGTCCTCACAGAAGCCCAAAACGGATGTCCCACGAAGAAATACTTAAACGTGGAAGAGGTGAACACCGCTACCAAACGGCGATTCCCTCCAAAGAAGCCATTGAATGTTGAGGAAGCAAAAGCCTTCTTCCAGAAAATGAAAATGCCGGAGTACGAAGTGGTAGATCAACTCCGAAAATTCTCTGAGCAGATTTCTCTACTGTCACTCTTGATGAAATCTCCCGATCATCAACAGGTATTGTCCAAGACATTAAATGAATATTATGTGTCAGCTGAGACCTCTTTAGAATAGCTAGAGAAAATGGCAAAGAGATTCTTCTCTATCAATCAGATATCGTTCAGTAAGAACGACCTACCCCTAGAGAGAGCTGCTCACAACAAGGCTTTGCACCTCACTGTCAAATGTGAGGGATATTATGTCAGGAGAGTGACCACCGACGGAGGTTCTAGAGTAGACATATGTCCACTATCTACCTTGCAAAGAATGGAGATCGGGACAGTGAGGATTCATTCTAACAACGTACGTGTTTGAGCCTTCGATGGAATAAAAAGGGATACCATATGGATAATGGATTTGGTGCTCACTATTGGTCCAGTCGACTTCGAAGTAACATTCCAGATGTTGGACATGGACACCTCCTACAACTACCTCCCAGGAAGGCCATGGATTCATGCAGCATGAGCAGTGCCTTCAACCCTGCACCAAATGCTGAAATTTGAATATGAAAATCAAAAGATTGTAGTTCATAGAGAGGACGAACAATCAATTTACCGGGACCCATGTGTTCTTTGTCCAGAAGCCAAGGAAGGGAGTGAACACATAGTCTATCAAACATTTGAAGCAGTAGTAGCTGATCACCATGAAGAGGGCAAGTCGCTTCCTCAGCCTTTTCTGTCAAGTGCCTCAATTATGGTAGCAAAGGAAATGACACACCAAGGCTTCAATCCACGCAAGGGACTCGGAGGCTCCCTACAAGGCATAACCGAGCCAGTCGCCTTGCCTGCCACAAAAAAGTTCTTTGGACTAGGATTTCATCCAACCTCAAAAGATATCACCTGGGCGAATCGCAGAAAACGCCAATGATGGGCCTTACCGCGACCCCTACCCCACCTGGACAAGACTTTTGTAAAACCAAAGTACAATGAAGAGGAGGAAGAAGAAACCTTCACGGCAGAAGAAATTGATATCTGCGGGGCTATGAGAGAGTTGCTCTAGGATGTAAACATGGTCCAATCGGGAGAAGGTCCAAGCGTCGCTGAAGTGCTGTATATTGGGCCAGATGCTAAACTTCAAAATTGGAAGGCCACACCCTTTCCGGTCAGGTGGTAGACCCGGTAGTTTCGCCTTGCTACCTCTTCCCACATCACGAGCTATTTCAGGGTGTAGCTCGGTTGTTTGTTTTCCTTTACTTTAAATCTCAAATTGTAAACCATGTTTATCTTTCAAGTTCAAAGAAATAAAATCAATGTTTTGTCATCACATTTCTTTGCCTTTCTATGATTTTTGTCTTTCTTTATTTTTCATCTTTTCTTTCAGTCCCAATAATGCGGCTTTAAATAAAACGACATGCTCGCGGACTTGTTGCCACGACCCAAACTCACTGCCTGTCTGTGAAATAATAAACCAGGAACCGGAATACAATGAAGAAGAGGCTTTTAGATAAATCACTCGAGAATTGGAAAACTTTGAGAACAAACCTAAGCCTAACTTAAATGATACTGAACCGGTTAACCTGGGCGATCTCGATGAAATCAAATAAACTTAAATAAGTATCCACGTAAATAAAGGGATATGGGATTCGTTGGTTCAACTCCTGTTGGAATTCAAAGACGTATTTGTGTGGTCCTATGATGACATGCCTGATCTGAGTATGGATTTGGTGGTTCATAAGTTGCCTACATACCCCGGATGCCCTCCAATACAACAAAAGCAAATAAAGTTCAAGCCTGATGTCAGTGATAAAATCAAAGAGGAAATTACAAAACATCTTGAAGCAAGGGTAATTCGGGCAGTGCGGTACACCACATGGCTGGCTAATGTGGTCCCGGTGCTGAAGAAGGACGAAAAAACCTGAGTGCGTGTGGATTATAGAGATTTGAACAAGGCGAGTCCCAAGGATAATTTCTCTCTGCCCAACATCCACATACTTGTCGATAATTGTGCCAAGCATGAGATTCAATCCTTTGTAGACTGCTAGCAGGGTATCACCAAGTGCTAATGGATGAGGAAGATGCCAATAAAACCGCCTTCACCACACCTTGGGGAACATATTGTTATATAGTTATGCCTTTTGGATTGAAAAACGCAGGGGCAACCTAAATGAGGGCTATGATCACCATCTTCCATGACATGATGCATAGAGAAATAAAGGTATACGTGGATGACGTGATTATCAAATCTAAAACTCAGGGCAATCATGTAAAGGATTTGAGGAAATTCTTCGAAAGGTTCCGCAAATATAATTTGAAATTGAATCCGGAAAAATGCGCATTTGGAGTTTCGGGCAAACTTCTAGGGTTCATCGTCAATCGGAGAGGCATTGAATTAGACCCAACCAAGATCAAATCCATTCGGGAGCTGCCCCCGCCAAGGACCAAAAAGGATGTGATCAGCCGGTTCATCGCCCAATTGACTTCAACATGTCAGCCTATAATCAAACTGCAGAAGAAGGATGCGGCAGTTAAGTGGACGGTCGAGTGTCAAGAAGCTATTGACAAAATCAAATAATAGTTGTCCAATCCACCAGTTTTAGTTCCGCCAGAACTAGGAAGGCCACTGTTTCTCTACCTGACGGTCTTGGAAGGCTCTTTCAGTTGTATTCTCAGGTATCATGACGCCACGGCAAAGAAAGAGCAGGCAATTTATTAGATAAAAAAACGTTTACCGGCTACGAGGCCAAGTACACATTGTTAGAGAGAACGTGTTGCGCCTTGACATGGGTAGCTCAAAAGCTAAGGCATTATCTGCAAGCTCATACCACGTACCTCATAACCAGGCTGGATCCATTAAGGTACATATTCCAAAAACCAATGACGACATGGCGACTGGCTAAATGTAAGATCCTGCTTACCGAGTTCGACATTGTCTATGTCACTCGCACGGCGATGAAAGCTCAGGCACTGGCAGATCATCTGGCAGAAAACCCTGTTGATGACGAGTATCAGCCTTCAAACACTTACTTCCCTGAGCAAGAAGTGAACTCATTGGCAATAGCAACTGAGGACACCCCCGTATGGAAAACGTTCTTCAACGGAGCAGCAAATGCAAAGTGCGTAGGGATCCGGGCAATCCTAATCTCACCTACAGGCCAGCATTATCCATCTAGAGCCAGACTTTGACTCTTTTGCACCAATAACACCGCGGAATATGAGACTTGCATTATGGGTATGAACATGGCTATTAATCAAGATGTCGAAGAGTTGCTAATCATGGGAGATTCCGTTCTAATCATCCAACAAGATCAAGGAGAATGGTAGACATGGGACATTAAGAGGTCGAAGAGTTAGGTAGGTATTTTGTGGGCTGGCGCACGCTGTTGTGCGTGGGCGGGAGGTTGGGTATACGCTTGTGCGTGATGGACTGAGAAGTGAGGTTCTGATGGTGGCTATTAATATTGTGGTGGGCCGTATGGCGTGTGAGGGTTTGTTTGGTGGTGAGGACGGGGTTGGGTGTAATGGGATGGGGCTCGAGGCCTGAACCAAGTTCTCGACTCAACTGCTGCTACTTCCTCTTTCTTCTTCTTTCCAAATGCTCCCCTGGCTCCACCCTGGATGGCCTAAGTGGTCGCTTTAATTGCAGAGTAGCTCATGATCTTGTTGGATTTGAGGCCTTCCTCGACCATACTCCCCATTTTAACTACCTCGTTTAAAGAATTACCTACTTCTGACACCAGATGCCCGAAATAGGTAGGCTCTAGAGCTTGCAGGAAATAGTCCATCATGTCACTCTCCTTCATTATAGGATCAACCCTCGTTGTTTGCTCCCTCCACCAAAAACCGTATTCCCTGAAACTCTCGTTGTGTTTCTTCTCCAGTTTTGTCAAAGGTAGACGATCCAGGACAATCTCAAGATTATATTAAAAGTGACAAGCGAACGCTTGTGCCAGGTCATCCCAAGTGTACCACCGATTGTGATCCTGCCGAGTGTACCACTCCAATGCTGACCCACCTAAACATTGGCTAAAGTATGCCATTATCAATTCATCATTCCCCCCTGCTCCTCTCATTTTGCTGCAAAACCCCCTTAGATGTGTGACCGGATCGCCATGTCCATCATATAAATCAAATTTAGGAATCTGAAAACTTGGAGGCGACTGCATGTCTGGAAATAAACTAAGGTCTTTAAACACCACGCTCACCTGACCACCTAACCCTTGCATGTCCCTGAACGATTGTTCTAAACTTCTGACCTTTCTGAGCACCTCCTCTTGCTCAGGAGTTTTGATTGGCTTTTCGACTCCCGCCGGGATTTCGAAATGGGGAGCATATGAGTAAGGTTCATGGGCTTTGTAAGCGAGTTCTGGTGGATAGTATTGGTTGTCTTAAGCTTGAAGCAAGGGCTCATTGATGATCTATGAAGTACGGGAGGAGGACCACATAAATGGGAGCAATTGGTGGATGGGGATGAGGAGCGGCTTTGGGCAGTGGAGCTGGGGGTGCTTGAGAGGTCGTACTCTGGTTCTGCGAGTAGATAGGAAAACTTAAGGGTGGATCACTGGTGGACTCGTCATGAGCTTGAGCCGGTTGTGGAATGAAGGTTGGGTTAGCTGGATAGGTTGGGGTGGCTGTCCTCTTGCCCATGCCTGGTACATCTTGGCCATTTGGTGTTTCAGTTTGTATATTTCCTCCTTTATCGCATTAACGCCCAATTTCTCTACTTCTTTTGAGGGGTCAATAATGCTGACATCGGTTTCCTAATTGGCCATGACTTGCTTGCTCTTAGACTGCATGTTGTAGGAGTGGGTTTCCAGAATGCGACAAGTACTAACCACCTGTCTAATTTGTATGCAAAACACCCAAAACTTGTTAATAGTTAGGTTTTGACATACAAGCGGCCACATTTTGGGGGTTGAATGCACCTAAACAATGATTGGTTACTACATGCTTCAGTTGTTTGCGTCATCTCGGCTTTTATTTTCTTCATTTACAATGACCTTTATTAGCTTTATTCTCTTACTCTCCGTTGCTTTTTTTTGTTTTCTTGTTCATTTCTTGCTTTTCCTCTGCTATTCTCTCCTATTTTCTCCCTCTTCATTTCTTTTCTCTTTTCTTTTTCCTTATTCAGTTGTGGTCGAATCCTATGTAGATTGCCTACGTATCATGACCCCGCATGAATCAGACCGAGCGTAGTTCTGGAAAATAAAAAGTGAGGAAGAATAAAACATTTTGGAATTCTCAATTTTCATAATAACAAACTTTGGTTACAAAGACTCGAAAAAACTGACAGATTTCAACAAACAACTAGCAATCTGAGGAAAGACGAGTTACAGACTCGAATAACAACTAACTTTGCGTGAGAGAAAATACATACTCCAATACCAACTGACGGACTTTTAAGGAAATTACAAGCTCACGAATACATTAGGGCTTCAATTGTTCCTGGTACCTATGAGGCATAGTTCGGCCTTGCTGCGGGTCGACTAGCTAAATCCCCTAGAGGTGATGGAGATCTTCCGATACGCGGCGAACAAAAAGCATCGCGGCGGAAAAGAACATAGATCTTGGAATATCCTCATAGCTGCTACACTTCATTGCGATGTAATGGGAGATCCTTCTGATTCTCTCTCGTATGCACCTTTCTCTTACAGTAACCGCCCAATCTGCTCGATTCTAGCCCCCAAAGTTTTTCGGCTACACGATTTTGTTCTTGAAGTTGTTGCAAATCCCATTCCAATTGCGCCAATGTTGTGTAACAATTTTCCCTTTCAATTTTGAACTCTTTTGCCGGTTTGATCATTTTGTTTTCTGCGATAATGACCCTTTTCTTTAATCCTGCAAACTAACCGTCTAACTCTTCTTTCAATTGCGTAACCATACGCGCTCATTCTGCTGCATTTTCGGCCAATTATTCGAGCCCTGGCTAATTCCCTTTCTAGCTTGTTCAAATCGAAACTATAGCCATTCACCTTCTGTCTCAGTCCATCTATACGTTTTGTATCCTTGGCACTTCGGACGGGGTTTTCTGTTGCTACTTTTAATTTTTGAATTTGGGCCCGAAGGGCCTCATTTTCTTTGACCAATTTCTTCTTTTCGCCTTCATCTGCAGCGGCCTGTAAATCTTTCTCAAATTGCAAATTCATGACCTGCTTCTCCAGTTTACCTATTGTAGCCTTGTACTCGTGTTCTTTATCCAACCAGTCCCACTTCTCTTGCGACGCTTCAACGAATTACTGGAGATGGGGCTTTTGGCCGGCCTCTCGAACTCAATTTCTCTTCTGTACAAATAAAGATACCCTGGCGACACTTCGCCTCTGGACCGATCGCGTACACAAGTGTTTGCTGTTAGATATTGGTATTCATTCCAAATTTTGCGGACTGTTTCTTCGGAGAACTGACCATCAGGTCCAATCTCGACTACCCGAATACTGAGATATTCGTCTCTTGGCACTATTTGGCATCTCCGGAGCTATCTCAAGACCCAATGCGGTGCATAAGGATGGTTGCTCCTAAGACCCATCAGAAGGAAGTGAGGCTCCGTTGTCGGCATGTATATGATATCATCCACAGACAACCATCCCAGCGTCCACTCTATTTGACCGGCGGTGAGGGACCTAAAGTAAGATATATATCATGTTACTCCTTCGGGCAAGCTAAGCCCTTCAATCCTTGTGTAAAATTCCTTTATACAAGTTTTCTCCATTGACACATAGCTCATAAAATGGGGACGGTGGCATAGATGCTCGGTCATCCACATTTGCAACAACAGATTGCACCCCTCAAAGAAAGCTTTCCCGGCCCTGCGAGTTGTAGGAGGATGATAGATCTCAGCTACTATCATAGGCGCGAGTGTCCTTTTGGATTGGGTGCGTAGATTGCTGACAACCCCTGCTATTTTTATGTCAATGTTCTCATATTTCCTTGGAAACGCCAGGAGCCCTCGGAAAGACACCATAAAAGCGAAACGTCTGTGTTCTTCCCATTTGACGCGGTTTCCTTTGCTGAAAATTTGGTTCTCTGGTTTGTTGAACCCCCCCCCCCCCATGTGACCACATATGCTATACATGAAAGAAATAGTACAAAACCCTACTTCCAAGTTCTAGTCGTGTACCACTCTGCTTATCTTCAGGGTATCTAAGAATTTATGCACATCTATAATTCTTGGGGCAACCAAATACTTGTGTCTCAAAGGAAGCTCAGCATCCCCAATGTACCCGGCTATTTCTTCTAAGGTCGGGGTAAGTTTAAAATCTGAGAAGTGGAACACATTGTGCACCGGGTCCCAAAAGTGAACAATGCTCTTATGATGTCTCCCCGGGGTTTAATCTCCAATAGTCCGGGAGGCCCTCCAAATATTTGTGGACCTCGTCTTGCCCTTATCTACGTAGATTATCCCACCATAGCCGCAACTCCAAAGAGATTCTGCATATGAATGAGAAAGGTTCGTTTTGGATTTTGCTCATCCTGCACATTTATTAAGGTGATTTAGCAACTTATGTTTTTATTCCGTTTGACTCAAAAATAAAAATTGACCCCCTTCTTTTGTGAATTTTGTGTACTAAAACCAGGAACCCAGTTTTGCAGATACAGCCGTTCACCATTTCCGGAGGAAGATTTTAGGGCTGTGCCCGCTAACTGGCTAAAAATAAATAGAACCAAAGGTGGCCGTTTGTGCAAAATCAGCCTTCCGGTGTCCCTTTCGGTGGCATTCGGCTATTCTCAGCAATAACATCATCACCTTACCTATTACAACAATAAAACAGCTATTTTTCATTTTCAGCTATTTTGCTTATTAATATTTTTTGCAAAAAGGGAAGTTGGATCCGATGGAGGTTACCTACATATCTCACACCCTGTAAGAATCAAACTAGTGTAGTTCGGGCAAACAAAGGTATTTTTTGAAAACAAGACTTTTCTTTCCCTTTTTCATTTCGTAAAAGCAAAACTATTTTTTTGAAAACAAGGTTTTTCTCTTTTTCTTGGGCAAATAAAACAGACTCCTTTTTTCCATTTTTGTTCGTCTTTTTTTTCTTCAAAAATTCGATAGAGCTTCGGCAGTATTTGGACATTGGTTCTTCTAAAACAAGTGGTTAACTCTCCTTACATAAAAAGCCGGTCAGCATGCAGATTCAAAACAAATAAATGCACAAGCCTGATGCATCAGGATTGTCCATTATTCCGGGTACACCTGTCCTAGACGGATCCAACCCCTTTGTTGAGTCCCCTAAGTCAAATGCATGATGCAGATAAGCGTTCCTACTAGGAATCCGGCATGAGGTTAAGTTATTCTATGTTTAAGACCTGGGCATTTGTTCTAGACTGTGTACCCATGCGGACAACTCAAGTCGAGGAGGGGACTACGTATTGGGGACCCGCAAGATCATCCGGCTTAGTAACTTGTCCGAGCCTCTTAATTATTTCAAGGTATGACAGTAACAGAATAGGTATTCTTGACCAGCGAGCACATCCCTGAAGATAAGAAGAGAAGGGTTTCGTAACAGTTTATATGTACAATTCATGTAATATCAAAGTAGTAAAGCATCATTTTGCACATTAAGTTAACATGTAAAAACAAAAATCGGATAATAATAAAGCCAGATACAACAATTATTCGAAGCTCGAATTCGTGAACCCTGAACTAGAGGTTATGGGTTCAATCCCAGCAAAGTCGCCAGAGCTGTCACACCTCTTTTGGCTACTACAACCCGTGAAGGGCGTAGATAAGGGAGTTTTTCCAATTAAAGGACAATCGAAACGGGATTCAACTATTTAAGAGATTTCAGAGTCGCTACTTGGGATAGTTAAAGGTCTCCCAAGTCACTGGTTGAAATCCCGAATCGAGGAAAGAATGACTCTATTTAACAGTCTGTGAACTAGAAATCCGAGTAAGGAATTTTGTTATCATGGGAGAAGGTGTTAGGCATTTCCGAATACCGTGGTTCTAGAATGGTCGCTCAACAGTCATATTCGGCTTAAATTATCTGATTTTAAACCATTATGAACTTGTGTGCCAATTTTAACTTTAGCCACTTTTACTATTTTTAAAAGAAAATTGCAATGTCGTTAAAACATGCCGCGAACCACGTCACATAAGTGCACCCGTAGTTTTTGACATATTTAAATTTTATTGAGATTTGGATTTGGGTCACACAAATGTGCACCCGTACTTAGGAAGGTAAAATTATTAAAGACGCGCCTAAAGTGACTAATGTGTTATTATCTTTGCGAGAAGCCGTGAAATTCGCTAAACGGTATGTCCCAAATTTCTAGTATCTTAATATAAGCACTTAAAGAGGGCCACGCTAATTGTGGGGTTTCGTTGGACGCGGCGCACCTCGTTTTGTTATTTAAACACCAATTCTAGAGCAAACTATTATATGAATTCATCTCTAAAGGATTGATTAACTAGTACTGCTAATTATTAATTATAGGTATACTAAGGCAGGAGCCCAATTTGGAATTGTTCCTAGCAGTCCACAACTCAACAAATGCATTGATTCGATAGAGTAACAGTGGTGGGGCATGAATATGAGGCCCAATATTTATTAGTTTGAGTTTTGGAATTTGACTGACTAAAAAAGCTTCAGTTGTAGAGCTGAATATTATTTCAGGCCTCCAAGTATGCCCAATTCCAAATCATCTGGGCGGCCTATTTTGATTGAAAATATTATGAGCCCCGACCAGGAACTAGATTTTAAGAGGAACTTAGAAAATACTTAATTTATTACACAATAAAACATAATAATTCTACAGAAATAATGTATGAACAGTTCGACTCTACTCACATGCTAATTTTAAATCTACATTTCATTCTTGAATTTATACTAAACGACCGATTATCTATTGAAGATTAACAGATTTCAAAATTTTAAATAACCTTGACCTAACCCAGAGCTACACTAGACAACTATACCAATATAAACTATAACAAAATGAAAGCAAATTATAGTCCACATACAGTCCAGTTTAACAGTCCCATTACACACCATTAATGTCAAATACTACTGTTATATAGTCGAAAATGTAAACTAACAAGCAGGAATTTAAACTTGAAATCAATAGGGAGCATTGATCATTCATTCAGCAATATTGAATACAAATAGGGATACGGTCCTTCGCATATTCGAAGTTGAAGAATACCTGGAATTACAATGAACAAAGGAGAAAACGAGTCAACAATAGTTCAGCAAAAGTGCAGCACAAGGATCAGCAGTCGGAATCGAACAGCAACATGATATTTAGAACAATTGGAAACCCAAATTGACACCATTTAAACCCATGACATGAGTTCAAACCAACAACACCACTAATAGACCAAAAACAGCCTCGATTGCACTTTAAAACATACTCAAAATTGAACTTTACAACTTCTGAAAGTTTAACACCTCATACCTATGTATTTCAAATCTTACTTACACTAAAATTTAGATTGATAGCTGAGAGTTGGAACTGATGGAAAAAATACTAATGAAACAATATTTTTTTATTTTTATGAAGATTTAAGATCTAAAAGAACTTTAAGAGGCTAGAAACTTCAGAGAATTTTTCTAGTATTTTCATACCTAAAAACTTGTGAATGAAGGCATTAGGATGCATTTTTAAATCCAAAGCTTTAGGGAAACCCCTTTATTTGTGTTTACTCCCATCCCCTAGTCCGCTTCTTATTTTTCAGATTTATTCAACTAGTCCCTAAAAGATTGACTTGTGCCTCAAGTCTTTGCATTAGAGTCTTAGAATTATAACTCTAACTATCTTCTAGAAGAGTCTAAGGTGCTCTTGTTTATCCTAGAATATTTTTGTCCAATTCTAAGTACCTTAGTTATTCCTGAACCTATTTTGAAATTACAAACCCAATATTAACTGAACCTCAAACCCTTTTACATTGGTTTACAATTATCAGCTACAACCAGATGTCCTAATGTCTGAATAAATGGACCCAAATAACTCTAATTAGGACTTGAGTTAATTAACAAGAATTCAAATCAACACAATCATGCATTAGAACTGGTCTAACCAAGACAAGACTACAAAAAATAAAAACAAGACGAAAACTAAAAATCAAAACCAACAGGGAATAAAACACAGATTAACTACAAACAAAATAGAATTAAGCTAATAAAATCAAACAAACTAGAGAATAGAAGATATTCAAGAAAAGAACAACCACAATGAGAATATGTATTTAACGAGTAAGACCAAAGAAGCAGCCATGGTTTAGACTTATACGAATGAGATTTCACTACACTAGAGGCTAACTTAACTTACCAAAAGAATGAAACATAGACTAGGCCAAAACAGAATAGGAAGGAAGAAATCATGAAAACTAAAGAAGACCATATTTAATCTAAAAAGAAACAGCTTACAAAATGATAATTAAAACTCAAATTAGTAGATCGATTGAAAGACTTAGCTTTCTTGAGTCTTAGGAGTCCACATGCATTATTAAAAGTGTTCCGGAAGCCCTAAACTTGACTTTGAGAGGTTGTGAAGGCATTTGAGGGCCCAATAACCTTGGTTTTATAATTAGGGGAGTGAGGGTGGCTCAGGGGACCTTTTTGGTTGGGTTAAGAACTGGGGTGATTTTCCGTCGGACTACAAATCAATATTCGAGTCGATAACATGATTAGAAGGAAGGTGGTGTTAGATTTGTGACGAGGGTGGAAAGGGGATGCTATGGTATATTTTTTGTGGCCGTTTGAGCCGGCGCTTCCAAAGACGGCGGAACAGTCATCCCATTAAATGAGTATTCGACACGAACAGTTAAGATTCGAAGGCCGGAATTTAGGGTGTTGGAAAGAAAAGGTGAAGGGGAGCAACTGGTGTTAATTTGGGCGTCATTAGAGACTTGCGGCCGCCGGCGACGATTTTCGGCTGGCGGCTGATGACAGAGAGGCGATGGTTATATGACGGTGCTAGACCGGTGTAATCAGGGGTGTTTGAGAGATGGTTTGGAGGGGTGGGGGTATCCGACATTTATATAGTTAAAAACCTAGTTAGTTCTCGTCCGTCGATCAAATATCATCAACGCTCTGATTGACCCTGAGGAAATGGCGTTGTTTGGGAATAGAGGTGGTGGACTAGGTTAGGGGCTGGGTTTGAATAGTGTGTTTGGGCTGGGAACATTATAGAGACTGGCCCAAATACTATTTTCCTCCTTGTTTCTTTATAACCCTTTTTCAAATTTTATTTCTTCCTTTTGTCTTTTTTTATTATTAATATTAATAAAATTATTAATACCTTTCTATTTGTTTTCATTTTCAGGATTTATCAAATGCAAAATAAAGGATATAAACTCTACAATTAAAACTAGTTAATTTCTAAAAATAATCTAATTCCCAAATTTAAAAGGAAAACTAAAAAAAATGTATAAAAATGACTATTTTTGTATTTGCTTTCCTTATTTTTTATAATGTCAAATGCTAATAAGCCTAAGAAAAATATAAAATTGGGTCCTAACCGCAAATGTACTATTTTTATATTTTTTGTGAGTTATGTCAATTTAATATGCATGAAAATACAAATAAACACGAAATCATACCATTAATTCCTAAAAATGCAAATAATAAAGAAAATTCCTAATTTTAATGAATTCTATAGGAATACTTCAAACGAGGCAAAAATCACGGCTCACATTATTCATGATGGAAAGGTAATGTCATTGACCTCTATGTTAGAATAAGTAAGTAAGTGGTGAATAATGCATGGTACTTGCGAGTCAAATTTTGAGGTGAAGATGTTACGCTTTTGTGCTTAGTCTATTTCAAAAATTCTTGGTGTGATGAGCTAGGAGAATTGTTTAAAAGGTCGTCTCTACATAAAGTGTAGTTTGATTGCTCGAGGACGAGAAATGGCTTAAGTGTGGGGTGTTGATGATAGGCTATAATTGCGTATTTTAGTCGCTTATTACACTCTAATTTATTGCACTTTAATTGAGTTTGAGCTTTGATTGCTAGTGTTTTGTACTAATTATGTATTTTATGCCTTGAAGGAGTGATTTCGAGCTATGTAGATGTTACGGAATGAATTCAAGTGATTTGGAGCATTGAAGTCTAAGTAAAAGTTCAAGGAATTAAGCTGTGATCATGTGTGGGGATCAACGGATAACAATTACAGAGTCAGAGTCCTATTTCGTGCGGAAGAAAGTATTTTCGTCTGAATTGGACCCTACTTGTTATAAATATATTTAAAAATTATATTTAAAAAACGGGGGCATACGTTTGACACACGTTAATTCGAATCCGTAAGTCATACACAAACAAGATTTTCTTTCGTATTTGTTTGTGAAAGAGAAAATGCAAATACAGACGTCGTGACTTAGATAGCAATCGTTTCGAATTTTCCAAAATTAGTTTCTCCTTTTTTCTCTTCATTGTTAGGTTTTATTGGAAGGGATTTCCAAAAAGTATAGCTGATTTATTTGTCCTTCTAGATACAGACCATTTTCTTTTACTATTTTTCCTCAAATATCCTTATCTTCAACATACATTACTCTAAAAAAGCGACCAAAATTGGTTGCTAAATTCGTAAAAATAACAAAATAATAATTTTAAATATATTAACGGCCAAGGTTGATCGTTAAATTAATCAAAATATTGACTAGACTGGTCAGACTTGCTTGGTCAAATGTTTTTTAAGATTTGCGACCAATATTGATCGCTAAAGGGGGA
This sequence comes from Nicotiana benthamiana, assembly GCA_034376525.1. NCBI lineage: Eukaryota > Viridiplantae > Streptophyta > Magnoliopsida > Solanales > Solanaceae > Nicotiana > Nicotiana benthamiana. The sequence goes on along the minus strand of CM067332.1, from coordinate 61,191,831 downwards.
ACCACCTACAAAATTTTAAAAATTATATTTTTATTTTAAAAAATTTATAAAAATAAATATATAAAATTTAAAATTAGCGACCAACGTTGGTCGTGAATCAAAGGGTAGGCAGATAGCGACAAACATTGGTCGCTAAAATCTGACTCAGTTATAAAATTTTAATAATTATATTATTAATTAAAATATTATATAAAATACAAATAAATCTGATTTAAATTTGGCGACCAACTTTGGTCGCAAACTTAAATCCATGTCTAATTGGCGATCAAAGTTGGTCTCTATTTAGGTCAACAATCGTCAAAATTAAAAATCACTTTTGTATTTACTATCTAAATAATATAAACTTAAGACGTTAATACTTTTGTATTACAAGGGATGAATAGTAATACGAAGTGTGTGCGTGTGTGTATAGACTTATGCTATACAATGCACTAAGTATAAGTGTATTAGGTAATATATATCGAATATAGCATACTTACGCTATACTATGCACTAAGTATAAGTGTATTAGGTAATATTATAGCTTATCTACATATAATATATATACTTACGATATACAATGCACTAAATATAACTGTATTAGGTAATATTATATCGAATAATATACTTACCTATACTATGCACTAAGTATAAGTATATTAGATAATATTATATCAAATATAACTTTTATATATATATATATATATATATATATACATATATACATACACACACACACCCACACACTTAAGCCATACTATGCACTAATTATAAGTGTATTAGGTAATATTATATCGAATGTAATATTTACGCTATACTATGCACTAATTATAAGTGTATTAGGTAATATTATATCGAATGTAATATTTACGCTATACTATGCACTAAGTATAAGTGTATTAGGTAATATTGTAGCTTATATATATATATATATATATATATATATATATATATATATATATATATATATATATATATATATATATATATATATATATATAATGTAACTTATATATATAATATATATACTTATGCTATACTATGCACTACTTATAAGTGTATGAGATAATATTATATCAAATATGGCATGTGTATATATATAGTTACGTTGTTATTAGGTAATATTGTAGCTTATATATATATATATATATATATATATATATATATATATATATATATATATATATATATATATATATATATATATATATATATATATATATATATATATATATATATATATATATATATATATATATATATATATATATATATATATATATATAATGTAACTTATATATATAATATATATATACATATGCTATACTATGCACTACTTATAAGTGTATGAGATAATATTATATCAAATATGGCATGTGTATATATATAGTTACGTTGTACTATGCAATAGATATAAGTGTATTAGGTAATATTATATCAAACATGGCGTGTATATATATCATATATATATACTTACGCTATACTATGCATTAATTATAGGTGTATTAGGTAATATTATATCGAATATGGCATGTGCAGATTAATTATATATATATATATATATATATATATATATATATATATATATATATATATATATATATATATAGATATATATATATACAGACACACTTACGCTATACCATGCGCTATTATAAGTGTATTAGGTAATATTATATCGAATATTGTGTATATATACATATAATATATATAGTTACGCTGTACTATGCACTAAGTATAAGTGTATCAAGTAATATTATATTGAATGCAACTTATATATATAAAATATATATACTTACGATATACTATGCACTAATTATAAGTATATAGGTAATAATATATCGAATATGACGTGTATATATATAATATATATACTTACGATGTACTATGCACTAAGTATAAGTGTATATCGAATGTAGTTTATATATATTATATATATTCTTACGCTATACTATGCACTAATTATAAGTATATTAGGTAGTATTATATCGAATATGGCATACATTTATCATATATATACTTACGTTGTACTATGCACTAAGTATATTAGGTAACATTATATCGAATATGGCGTGTATATATATATATAGATATATATATATATATATATATATATATATATATACTTATGCACTAATTATAAGTATATTAGGTAATATTATATCGAATATGACGTGTATATATATAATATATATACTTACGCTGTACTATGCACTAAGTATAAGTGTATATCGAATGCAGTTTATATATATTATATATATTCTTACGCTATACTATGCACTAATTATAAGTATATTAGGTAGTATTATATCGAATATGGCGTACATTTATCATATATATACTTACGTTGTACTATGCACTAAGTATATTAGGTAACATTATATCGAATATGGCGTGTGTATATATATATATATATATATATATATATATATATATATATATATACTTATGCTATACTATGCACTATGTATAAGTGTATTAGGTAATATTATATCGAATGTAGCCTATATATATAGTATATATACTTACACTATACTATGCACTAATTATAGCTTATATATATATATATATATATATATATATATATATATATATATATATATATATATATATATATATAGATAGTTACACTATACTATGCATTAATTATAAGTGTATTAGGTAATATTATATCGAATATAGCGTGTGTACATATACATATATACACTAAGTATAAGTGTGTTAAGTAATATTATATCGAATATGGCATGTATATATATATAATATATTTACTTATGTTGTACTGTGCATTAAATATAAGTGTATTAGTTAATACGGTTAAGGGTCAAATCTATCCTTGTACTATTAAAAATAGGCCATATTTATCCTCCGTTTGAATTCTTTATCAAATATGTCCTCACCGTTATACATCAGGGTCATATATATCCCTCAACCGTTAAAACACCGGTTAAGGGTAAAATATATCCTTGTACTATTAAAAATAGGCCATATTTATCCTCCGTTTGAATTCTTTATCAAATATGTCCCCACCGTTATATATTAGGGCCATATATATCCCTCAGCCGTTAAACACTCTCCCATATATTTAAATTACGGTCGGTTAAAGGTCAAATATATCCTTATACTATTAAAAATAGGCCATATTTATTCTCCGTTTGAATTTTTTATCAAATATGTCCCCACCGTTATATTTTTATCAAAAAACCCTCCCATATATTTTTAGTAGCACGTGGCATCTTATGATTGGACTAGACGACCCGCCCCACTCCTTTAATTAAACCCGCCCCGACCCAATGAAATTTAGTCTTCTTCTCCGTTCAATCCCTTCAATACTAGGTAGTGATGGCCCATGTTAGCATGTGCCCAATAATACAAAGGCTAAAACACTATTTTTAAATAAAATTATAGCTATATAAATTGGCTCATGAAAATGACCCTCAAAATCGGATAAGACGAAAATGTATGCTAATTGTTGGATATTAGTTACATGCATCAATGAATAAAATGTCCACTCTTGAATGTTGCGCGGTCACTCTTTAGCGCCATGAGAGTACTCTTTCTATATTGAAAACATAATTATTATTCTTCTAATGATATCTGCTGAATCTCACTCCCAACCCATGAAGCTGCAGATGGAAGTGTGAAACTATATTTCTGTGCTAGCTTTCTTTTATTTTGTACTTTTCATTTTCCAAATTGGCATCTTCATGTAGAGTTGCGGTCTGTTAAGTTTTTGGCTTCTAGACTTACTAAATTTCTCGCATATCGTATAGCTGCAAGTACATGAATTATAAAGGAAAAAAATAGAATAGCAATAGTAGTACTAGTATCCGATAAGCATTCAAATGGATAATAGTTTAGAAATCAATATGGTGTTGTACTACATAAGTTATGCAATGAACCAAACACAAAAACTACCCATTTAGTAAATAACATACTCAATTTCTTCTTCTTTTTTTCGGTCCATCTCATATTTATGGCACATGATTGTTATCAATCCCAACTTTTTAAGGCACCCTCAAAAAACTTTTTCATCAAATAGCAAAGAAGCATGCATTTTGCAGAAGCATAAGCATATTGAAGGGATTGAACGGAGAAGAAGACTAAATTTCATTGGGTCGGGTGGGTTTAATTAAAGGAGTGAGGCGGGTCGTCTAGTCCAATCATAAGATGCCACGTGCTACTAAAAATATATGGGAAGGTGTTTTGATAAAAATATAACGGTGGGGACATATTTGATAAAAAATTCAAACGGAGGATAAATATGGTCTATTTTTAATAGTATAAGGAAATATTTGACCCTTAACCGTAATTTAACTATATGGGAGAGTGTTTTAACGGCTGAGGGATATATATGGCCCTAATGTATAACGGTGGGGACATATTTGATAAAGAATTCAAACGGAGGATAAATATGACATATTTTTAATAGTACAAGGATATATTTGACCCTTAATCGTAAAAACACTCTCCCATATATTTAAATTACGGTTAAGGGTCAAATATATCCTTATACTATTAAAAATAGGACATATTTATCCTCCGTTTGAATTTTTTATCAAATATGTCCCCACCGTTATATTTTTATCAAAACACCCTCCCATATATTTTTAGTAGCACGTGGCATCTTATGATTGGACTAGACGACCCGCCCCACTCCTTTAATTAAACCCGCCCCGACCCAATGAAATTTAGTCTTCTTCTCCGTTCAATCCCTTCAATACTAGGTAGTGATGGCCCATGTTAGCATGTGCCCAATAATACAAAGGCTAAAACTCTATTTTTATATAAAATTATAGCTATATAAATTGGCTCATGAAAATGACCCTCAAAATCGGATAAGACGAAAATGTATGCTAATTGTTCTATATTAGTTACATGCATCAATGAATAAAATGTTCACTCTTGAATGTTGCGCGGTCACTCTTTAACGCCATGAGAGTACTCTTTCTATATTGAAAACATAATTATTATTCTTCTAATGATATCTGCTGAATCTCACTCCCAACCCATGAAGCTGCAGATGGAAGTATGAAACTATATTTCTGTGCTAGCTTTCTTTTATTTTGTACTTTTCTTTTTCCAAATTGGCATCTCCATGTAGAGTTGCGGTCTGTTAAGTTTTTGGCTTCTAGACTTACTAAATTTCTCGCATATCGTATAGCTGCAAGTACATGAATTATAAAGGAAAAAATAGAATAGCAATAGTAGTACTAGTATCCGATAAGCATTCAAATGGATAATAGTTAGAAATCAATATGGTGTTGTACTACATAAGTTATGCAATGAACCAGACACAAAAACTACCCATTTAGTAAATAACATACTCAATTTCTTCTTTTTTTCGGTCCATCTCATATTTATGGCACAGGATTGTTATCACTCCCTACTTTTAAAGGCACCCTCAAAAAACTTTTTCATCAAATAGCAAAGAAGCATACATTTTGCAGAAGCATAAGCATATTGAAGGGATTGAACAGAGAAGAAGACTAAATTTCATTGGGTTGGGGCGGGTTTAATTAAAAGAGTGGGGCGGGTCGTCTAGTCCAATCATAAGATGCCACGTGCTACTAAAAATATATGGGAGGGTGTTTTGATAAAAATATAACGGTGGGGACATATTTGATAAAAAATTCAAACGGAGGATAAATATGGCTTATTTTTAATAGTATAAGGATATATTTGAGCCTTAACCGTAATTTAAATATATGGGAGAATGTTTTAACGGCTGAGGGATATATATGACCCTAATGTATAACGGTGGGGACATATTTGATAAAGAATACAAATGGAGGAAAAATATGACCTATTTTTAATAGTACAAGGATATATTTGACCCTTAACCGCAGATAATATAATATCGAATATGGCATATATATATGTAAATATATATATATATATATATATATAATATATACTTACGTTGTACTATGAACTAAGTATAAATGTATGGGGTAATATTATATCGAATATGGCGTATATATACAATAACTACTACTACTACTACTACTTAGTATAGTCCCACAATGTGGGGTCTGCGGAGGGTAAATATGTTGACAAGCCTTACCCCTACCCAAAAGGGCACAGAGGCTTTTCCCAATCGACCATCGGCTCGAATATGGCATATATATATATATATATATATATATATATATATATATATATATATATATATACTTACGTTGTACTATGCACTAAGTATAAGTGTATTAGATAATATTATATTGAATATGGCGTATATATATATATATATATATATATATATATTTATTGACGCTATAATATGCACTAAGTATAAGTGTATTAGGTAATATTATATCGAATGTGTATATTTATATATATATATATATATACATACATACATATATGCCATATTTGATATAATATTAGTGCAGAGTATAACTTAAGTGTATATATATATATACACACACACACTTATGCTATACTATGCACTAATTATAACTGTATTAGGTAATATATATCGAATATGGCGTATATTTATAATATATATATATATATATATATATATATATATATATATATATATATATTTATATATATATATATATATATATATATATATATATATACTTACGTTGTACTATGCACTAAGTATAAGTGTATTAGATAATATTATATAGAATACGGCATATATATAAAATATATATACTTATGTTGTACTATGCAATAAGTATATGCGTATTAGGTAATATTATATCGAATGTAGCTCTTATATATATATAGTACACGCTATAATATGCATGAAGTATAAGTGTATTAGGTAATATTATATCGAATATAGCTTATATATATAATATATACACTTACGTTGTATTATGCACTAATTATAAGTGTACTTAGTAATATTATATCAAATATGAGTGTATTAGTGTATTAGGTTATATTGTATATTAAACTACTTTCTGGTCAAACGGTCAGAAACTAGCGACCAACTTTGGTCGTTATTTAGGTTAAAATAGTCAATACTCATTTCGCTACCAAAATCAGTTACCAAAGTTAGTCGCTTTTTGTAAAAACAATGTCTAAAAACGGGTTTCCCTCCCATTCTCTTATTTTCTTCAAAACATTCCCCCAAACCCTCTGTTCTTTCTCACACACTCAAACCCCCATCTCCTTCCGTCTCCCTCTAGCACTGGCGCCACCGACGCCTGCCGGCAGCAGCAGCTCCACCGCCGGTGTCCTCCACTGTCCAGGTAGGTTTTTCTCTCCTTTCTTTATTTTTTTCGAAATACACTAATTTTGTTTAATTCATTGTAGTTTGATTTGTAAAAATTAATTGTTCTTAGAAAAATTAAATCTATGATAATTGTTAGTAGCTAAATATTTGTTTTACCTACTAATTTGGGGGAAAATAGTTTGAAGTGAAGAAACCCTAAACTTTTAGGGTTTATGATTTGTTCTTGTGAATTGAATTTTAGGGTATGACTTAAATTTTTCTGATATAATTCTTACTTTTAGGTTTGAAGTATAACATTGAATCTTTTTATTTACTTGAAATTTAGGATATGACTTGAAATTTTAGGATATGAATTGAAATTTTACGATATGAATGAACTTTTACGATATGACTTGAACCTTTAGGACATGAATTGGAATTTTAATTTATGAATTGGATTTTTAGATTATAAATTGAAACTTTAGGATATGACTTGAAACTTTAGTATATGAATTATTTAGGATATGACTTGAACTTTTAGGATATGAATTAGAATTTTAGATTATAAATTGAAATTTTAGGATATGACTTGAAATTTTAGGAAGTGAATTGAAATTTTAGGATATGAGTTGAACCTTTAGGATATGACTTGAACCTTTAGGATATGAATTGGAATTTTAGATTATCAATTGAAATTTTAGGATATGACTTGAAATTTTAGGATATGAATTGATCCTTTGGGATATGAATTGAAACTTTAGGATATGACTTGAACCTTTAGGATATGAATTGGAATTTTAGTTTATGAATTGAAATTTTAGGGTATGACTTGAAATTTTAGGGTATGACTTGAAAGTTTAGGATATGACTTGAAACTTTAGGATATGAATTGGAATTTTATGATATGACTTGAACCTTTAGGATGTGAATTGGAATTTTAGATTATAAATTGAAATTTTAGGATATGACTTGAAATTTTAGGATATGAATTGAACCTTTAGTGTAACGACCCGACCGGTCATTTTGAGCTCTAGCACGTCGTTCAGCAGTCTGAGGCCATGAACAGCTTCATTTCAGGTACTATGACTTGTACGCGTGGTTGGTATTAAGTTCCGAGAAGTTCATAGTTGATTTGGAAAGAGAATTCTCATTTCGGAAGATTAAAGTTAGAAGAATTAACTAGGAGTGGAATTTTGAGTAAACGACCTTGAAATTAGGATTTGAAGGTTCCGGCAAGTTCGTATGATGATTTTAGACTTGGATGTAAGCCCGTACCGGGTTTTGGATGACCCGAGAGCGTTTTGGCGCCTATTGTGAAAAATAGCATTTTTAAAGAAATTTTATTAGTTTGGGTTGAAGTGCATTTCAGTGATACCGATGTCCATTTGGGATTCCGAGACTGGGAGCAGCTCCGTATTGTGATTCTGGAGTTGGGAGCATAATCGGAAGTGAATTCTGAGGTCCGTAGGTCCTTTTGGAATCGTTTGGCTAAAGATACAAATTTGATGGTTTTTGAGAAATATGACCGGAAGTGGACTTTTTGATATCGGGGCCGGAATCCGATTCCGAAAGTTGGAGTAGGTCCGTAATGTCTAATATGACTTGTGTAGAAAATTTTAGGTCAATCGGACTTGATTTCATAGGTTTAAGCATCGAAAATAGAAGTTGAAAGTTCTAAAGTTCATAGAGCTTTGTTTGGGGGTTGATTCATGATTTTAGCATTATTTGATGTGATTTGAGGGCTCGAGCGAGTCCGAAATTTGTTTTGGGACTGGTTGGTACGATTGGTTGGGGTCCCGGGGGCCTCGAGTTGATTCCGGGTAATTAATAGATCGAAATTTGGAATTTTTGGATAGCTCAAGGGTCTGGTTGCTGGTATAACCGCTTCTGCGGTGGGTGAACCGCAGAAGCGACCCCGCAGAAGCTGGAAAGGGAGCCGGAGAAGCGGGTTTTGATCAGGGGCTCGAGCACCGCAGATGCGGTTAAGGTCCCGCAGAAGCGGGACCATATCTGCAGAAAGCTGGTTGCGGAAGCGAAAAAGGGTGGCCTGGGGAGGACCGCAGAAGCGGCATTTTAACCGCGCCTGCGAAACCGCAGAAGCAGTCGAGGGACCGCAGGTGCGGAAATAGCTGAGGCAGTGAGGTCTTTTAATATTGGGGGTTGGATTCATTTCAACCCCATTTTCTTCCATTGGGGCCAATTGGGAGAAGCTTTGAAGTGCCATTTTCATCACTCATCATGAGGTAAGTAATTTATGCTAGCTTTAAGTTAAATACAAGGTTTATATATGGATTTAGATAAGACATTTGTAGAAATATTGGGGGTTTGAGGGAAGACCTAGAAAAATATTGTTTTTGGAATTTAACCACAAATTTGGGTATGGAATTAATAGAAAATCATATACTTGGGTTCGGGAGTTCATGGGTAAACTTTATCTTCGAGAAATTTTGAATTCCAGGCACATGGGCCGGAGGGCGTTTTTGTCAATTTTTCGATCGGGGTTGGAAATTGTTACAAGTTGGATTATAATGAGTAATTAAGTATATATTAATGAATTTTCACAATTATTGGCTAGTTTTGGAGCATTGTGCATCGATTCGAGTCTTCGGTAGGGCGTGGAATGCCGGCCTTGGATCTTCAGAGCGAGGTGAGTCTCCTTTCTAACCTTGTAAGAGGAAAATGTCCCCATAGTTGAATTAATTGATTATGTTCTCCTATTTGTGGGGTCTACGTACGAACGAGATGACGAGAGTGCATGCGTAGCTACTATTATGTTTAAGTCTGGGTAGTCTAGGACCCAAAAAACATGTTATACTTGGAATATTTGTAAACCTATTGACCGTTTGAATTGCTGTAGTGACATTAAAACAGTAAATGAATTTCAAATGGATTAAACATCATTTTCTTGACCGTTAAAGAGAATTGGTATTTCTTTGGGTAATTATTTTTCCATGATGAAGTCTTGATTAACAGTTTGAATGCATGCTTCTATGTGTACATGTGTCGCATGGATGATTCACGAGCGGGGTATTGTTTATTTATAATTGATTGCGTCGCATGGATGATTCGCGAGCGGGGTAATAGATGTATCTATGGTTCGAGTTGTTCGACCCTCGACAGTGCACAATTTACTTTTATGTTGGATCGGGGAGTATGTTCCACAATGGTTATTTGCGCATGCTGGTATTATTTCCTTGAACTTATTAAAGTTGTTATTGCCTCTTTATGGCTTAAGAATATTTGGAAAATAATGAAAAAGGAATTTTTGAAATTTCCTATAAAAGGAATAATTTTCTATTGTTTCCTGCTATTTGGTAAAAATCATGTTTGTAGAAATTCACGATTTAATGTATTATTGACATCAATGTTGGAATACTAGTAAGTGGCGAATTTGACCATCTCGTCTCTACTTCTTCGAGACTAGACGGGATACTCATTGAGTACACATGGTTAACGTACTCATACTACACTTCTGTGCATTTTTGTTGCACATGTATATGTAACTCTAGCGGCCTACTAGGTGTACTAGCACGGATGATTCTGAGACTATGTGAGTTGCATTATTCGAGGCGACCCCCAGCTAGAATAGTCCCTTCCACTGTATTGTATTTACTTTCCGTCCACTATATTCTGGACGGGCGTTGTATTTTATTTCTTTATCAGTAGATGCTCATGCACTTGTGACACCGGGTTCTGGGATGGTTTTGAAGTATTTTATATTAATTGCTTAACATTTAAACTTGATTTGAGACAATCATCTTTTAAATTGCTAAATTTATAGGAAAATCCTAGATTTTAAAAGTATTAAAACGAGAATTTAATTGAGTATTTGGTTGGCTTGCCTGACAGCAATGTCCGGCGCCACCGCGAACCTTGGTAGATTTTGTGTCGTGACAATATGGTATCAGAGCACTAGGTTCCTGGTGTCTTCCATTCTTGATTTCCTTATCGTGCGGCTTGACTTCCCATGAGGCTTATGCCATAGCTACCTTCCTACTCAATCGTATGCGACGCGAAGCGCTTGTTATGAATCGAGAATTGAAGAATTATAATGGCACTACGAATGTGGTGCGGGATGTTTCTCCCGGTATAGTTGACGGGACCATCATTGTCGCCTTGTGGAAGGATATTCTACTGCTTTCGCTTAGTAGCAGTACTTCAGTGAGCCTTGAGGATAGGCACGTGTTTCCATGATGCTTATGAGAAATTATTCCGCAGTATTGTTATGATGGTAGTATGTTTGCCTGCGTGTCGAGGAAGTGAATGACTTAAAGGGTGGTTTACTCAGTGCATGATCTATAGATTCGGAGTTTATTCTCAGCAGCGAAAAGGCAATCGGGCAGAGAATGTTTAGGCTTTTGATGAGGTATCAAGACCCGGTATTCGCTAGCATGGTGGAAGTTTTATTCTACACTGAGGTGTCATTGTCCCTATTGAATGTACATAATTCGTCGTTGTTATCATATTCTACAATTTGCCTTTGGAGCAGAATATTGCACATCAATATTGAATAAACGACCGTTAGATGTCGCGAGGCAAGGTGGTTCAGGGTTGAATCGACATTTATAATATTGACAGCTCGAGAGAGATTATTTCCGGCAAAATTTAAAGTTAGTAGCAATTTGGGGATTCAAGTGCTATGAAGATAGATTTTATTAAGGCAACAATTAATTAGCAAAGGATGAGGACAGATATGTGTGGAAAGTGTCAATCGGTGGCTAAAATTTCTAGAAGGCTAGGTGTATGAAACAAAGTCCAAGTAGTTGATTTAAAGAAGCGAGTTTTCCCAAAATAGGAGAGTGGCGGATGTTGCATATGGGCTTGGTGGTAGAGTGATTTCGCACCTTAAGGAGAGTTTAGAATGATTTGGGATTTTAGTGGCCGACGATTGAAGTCTACAGGTTTAATTGGAAGTATAGGCTATTGTGCGGCAGGAGACTTGGTATAACGGAAAGGAGATGCTTGAAATGAAGAAGAATACAATGTAACTTTGAATAGGAAGGATGTTGCCGCATATTTAATTGATGTCCACGAGGGTTGAAAGGACTCAAGCAGCTAGAGGAATTAGCTCGGACTCAGGATGGGCTATTGATGTCATGGTGATTGTACCCTGTGCAGCAGCGTTGGAAGATGTCGGAAAGTGATTTTCATAGGCGGGTTATTCCCTGTGAGCAGGTTATCCGTCACATACTTGGTAAGGCTTCTGCGAGGAAATTCTAATGGTAATATAGAGAAGGGATCAGTCATGCGAATGTGGTTGATGATTCAGAGTATAAAAAGGGGGTTTCCACAGAAGGAATTCGAGAATATTTGCGATTGATTGCACAAGGTTATGTCAATGTGAGATACAAATCCTGGTAAATTTCAGAGTTGGGTAATAGTGGCTTCGATCTAAGTGGGAGAGTCCCACCGCCTATGAGGGGTTTCATGGTTAATGACTCACGGGATTTTCGATCATTAGCATATTGATGGGTTATCTCGGCTACAGGAAAAGAACATAAGTGGTAAATTGAGCAAAGGAATTATTAAAGGTGGGGTATCATTGGCCTTATTGGCCAATGTTCAAACTTGGGGAAGGATTCAGGATTGTGCTTTGTAAAAATGCGGATTCCAAGGGAATGATTCCGCTAGGTGCTTCACCAATGGGGTATTCATGTGCTAGAAGATTTATGTAATTGATTATATTCAGGGCAAAGTTAGAGCGGGTGGCTCTCAACAGCGGTCCTAGTGAATTCAAAAGATAAAGAGTGATGCCTAATGATTTCTAGCCTATGGGTATGGTTAAGAATCAAGCTTGATAGCAGCCTATGAGAAGAGGCACAGAATGTTCTATGATGTTTTGACTTGTGATGCAGCAATTGGGGGGTACGAAATGGTTCATGGGATTTGAGGCAGCATGGTCTTGTGATTCAGGTTCACTCGAGTAGAGTGTGGACGGAGTATGTCAAGTGTTGAATGGGGTTATCATTGTTTCTATGGCAATCAAGGACAAATTGGAAGAAGAGGGATTGGTTGGCCACAGTCGAATTGGCATGTTCCTGGTAATAATCAGTTCTTTCAGCGTGAACAAGTTATGTACGTGCGAGGTTTGTCGGCCGCTGCAGTTAGTGTTATTCAGAAAATATTCTACCGTTGTGGACTATTATGTGGAGGTGGATCCTGGAAGGGCTACGGTGGTTTAGACTACTACTTAGATATTTGCATATTCTACGGTCATGAGAATTTACCTGTGTGTTGCTATGTCATCCTGAAGAGAGTTAAGTGGAAAGTTTTATATAATGAAGTGTTAATCTAACAGTGGGAAGCTATGATGAAAAGCGAGTTCTATCGTATATTGACACGTTGGGTGCAGTGAGTGGTATGGAATTTAAAGTGAGGATCAAGGTTGCAGTTTGATGCTGACAAGGATGTCACGAGCTCGGACGAGCATAAAAGAAGTTTCAATGTTTAAAGTGAGTTGGTATTGTCGTCAGTATTACATGCGATCGAGGTTTTGGGAAAAAGGCTTTGCATCCTGGTTAATGATTCTTGATCACTTTTTATTGGTGGTGTGGCCGGTGGTTTGGATGTGCGGACCCGTTATTCATTTCGGAAGGTTGTGGGAGCGTGTCCCACAGGAAGTTTGTATAAGTGTGATATGTAGTCACTTGATTGATTAAATATTTAAACCAAGTATGACTATTGTGATGATATCGTTAATTTGAGAATATGCGCCTGGAGAGTACTCAGTTTATTGGGTCGTGGACTGTGGAGGATCACTACGGTTATGATGGTTGTTCTTATGTGTTATGGGAGAAGAGGGAAATAAGTATGGACCTTTGAAAGATCATTGGCCTAATTTGGTACGATTAGGATCGACTTGAGTTTGGTGGATGGAGTTAAATGGGAATATGGGATCAATATCTTGCCATATGTGTTCATTTCAGCAAAGCGCTCCTTATGGAGGAGTAGTCGGGGTGTTATCTTGTCGTCAGCTATTTCATGTAATTATTTATTATGCCTTGAGGGTTGTGAGATGGTTTGGTGAATTTCTTATGTAATGAGGCTTCACTTAGAGATGAGGTTATATGAGCAGGATAGCTATTGGAGATTCAGATCGTATATCGCACCTCAGTTGTGCTTGAGTTTGTAGCTTATACCATTATATGTCTCCCCAGGAATGGTATCATCCACTTAGTGTGTTTATGACCGATATTCAGTATTTTGTTGAAATGAACAATTTAGCTCGATATACATCTCCTTATACGAGTTCTATGTGTGGATCGGGTGGCATGCCGCCATGGGTATGTTATTTGGATCGGGTGGCACGCCGCCATGGTTATGATTTCTCGGGTCGGGTTGCATGCTACAATAGCTAGATGTTAAGTACAGTTCCTTATATCTATTTTTATGTGTTTTGTTTCCTATCTTCTGCAGAAAGCTCGTATTAGTTGTGAGCCCATGTTGCATGTATGATTCGCGAGCAGGGTGTCTGTTTAGTATGTTACCCGCGTCGCATGTATGATTTGCGGCCGGGGTAGTTGAAATTCCTTTTCAAAGTTCATTCTCATTTTTGTACTGCAATCTAACTGGTAGTCTATTGCCACATTGTGGCATCATATGAGGCTTTTGGTCATGTTGGAGTGGCTTATTGCCTGAGCAGTTCGTAGTGGGTGAGACGAGATTGTTAGATTTAGGATAAGTGCAATCTGATTACGTGAAATATATGAAGGAGCAAAGATCATTATTTGGTTCAGCTTGAGGTAATGTTTGTTGACAGAAGTATAGACTCAATGATTAGTTGACTCGGCAATTGATTATGAACTTCTGCACATCTCTTCTGTTGTGGTGGCATTTTAAGAGTTATATTAAGACCTGTGTGTGCCATGGGACGCAATAGGAGCATCAGATTCGTGGAATTTTGACTAAGTTGATCAGAAAATGTTATTGTGGTCTGGTGAGTAAAGTGATGCTAGGTGTGAATTCATCAAGGTTATGCAGCCATGTTTGGGTATAGCTTATAGTGATTGACATGGTGAGCTCATGTTGGAAACAGGTCAGGCATTGAATTCTGGATGTTGGGATTGGGCTCTAAGGCTTATTTGCTTGAATAAAAGGGAATATTTGAACAATTGATCGAGCTGATGTGCTCGACTAAGTTATGGTAGCATGGGAAGGTGCATGAGTAAACTAAACACTGATTTCACACTACTTCAGTGCAGTTCTCAGCATGTTTGAGGACAAACGTATGTTTATGTAGGAGAGAATGTAATGAACCGACTGGTCATTTTGAGCTCTAGCAGGTCGTTCAGCAATCTGAGACCATGAACGGCTTCGTTTCAAGTATTATGACTTGTACGCGTGGTCAGAATTATGTTTCAGGAAGTTCAGAGTTTATTTGGAAAGAGAATTCTCATTTTAGAAGCTTAAAGTTAAAAGAATTAACTAGGATTAGAAGTTTGAGTAAATGACCTCAGAATTGGGATTTGATGGTTCCAGCATGTTCGTATGATGATTTTGAAATGGGGAGTAAGCCGGATCGGGTATTGGACTACCCAAGAGCGTTTTGGCACCTATTGTGGAAAGTAGCATTTTTAAAGAAATTTCATAAGTTTGGGTTGAAGTGAATTTTAGTGATATCGATGTCCGTTTGGTATTCCAAGTCTAAGATCAATTCTGTATTGTGATTCTAGAGTCGGGAGCGCGATCAGAAGTGAACTCGGAGGTCCGTAGGTCATTTTCGAGTCGTTTGGCTAAAGATAAAAATTTGAAGGTTTTTGAGAAGTTTGACCAGAAGTGGACTTTTTGATATCGGGGTTTGAATTCGATTCCAAAAGTTGGAATAGGTGCGTAATGTCGAATATAACTTTTGCGCAAAATTTGAGGTTAAGCGGACGTGATTTGATAGGTTTAAACATCGAAAGTAGAAGTTGGAAGTTCTAAAGTTCATAAAGTTTCTATTGGGGGTTGATTCATGATTTTAGCGTTGTTTTATGTTATTTGAGGCCTCAAGCATGTCCTAAATGTGTTTTGGGACTGGTTGGTACGATTGGTTGGGGTCCTGGGGGCCTCAGATGGATTCCGGGTGATTAATGGATCGAAATTTGGAACTTTTGGATAGTTGAAGGGTCTGGTTGCTGGTATAACTTCTGCGGTGCGTGAACCGCAGAAGCGGCCCTACAGAAGCGGGAAGGGACCCGCAGAAGTTGGTTTTGGTCAGGGGCTAGAGGACCGCAGATGTGGTAAAGGTCACGCAGAAGCGGGACTGCATCTGTGGAAGGCTGGTCGAAGAAGCGAAAAAGGGCGGCTTTGGGAGGACCGCAGAAGCGGCATTTTAACCGCACTTGCGGATCCGCAGAAATGGTCGAGGGACCGCAGGTGCGGAAATATCTGAGGCGATGAGGTCTTTTAAGATCAGGGGTTGGGTTCATTTCAACTCCCATTCTTCCATTGGGGCGTATTGGGAGCAGCTTTTTGGTGCAATTTTCATCACTCATCATGAGGTAAGTAATTTATGCTAGCTTTGAGTTAAATACAAGGCTTATATATAGGATATAGACAAGGAATTTTTAGAAAACTTGGGGGTTTGAGGGAAGACCTAGAAAATTATTATTTTTGGAATTTAACCACGAATTTGGGTATGGAATTAAGAGAAAATCATATACTTGGGTTCGGGAGTTCATGAGTAAACTTTATCTTCGAGAAATTTCATATTCCGGGCACATGGGCCCGAGGCCGTTTTTGTCACTTTTCGACCGGGGTTGGGAATTGTTACGAATTAGATTATAATGAGTAATTAAGTATATATTAATGAATTTTCACAATTATTGGCAAGTTTTGGAGCATTGTGCATCGATTCGAGTCTTCGGAAGGGCGTGGAATGCCGGTTATGGATTTTCATAGCAAGGTGAGTCTCCTTTCTAACCTTGTAAGAGGTAAATGCCCATAGGTGAGTTAATTTATTTTGTGCTCCTATTTGTAGGGGATGCGTGTGCACGAGGTGACGGGGTCCGTGCATAGCTACTATTATGTTTAAGTCTGAGTAATCTAGGGCCCAAAAACCATGTTATACTTGGAACATTTGTCAACCTATTGACCGCTTGAATTGCTTAAATTACATCAAAATAGTAAATGAATTTCAAAAGGATTAAACATCATTTTCTTGACTGTTAAAGAGAATTGCTATTTCTTTGGGTAATTATTTTCCATGATGAAGTCTTGATTGACTGTTTGAATGCTTGCTTCTATGTGTACCTGTGTCGCATGGATGATTCGCAAGCGGGGTGTTGTTTATTTATATTTGACCACGTCGCATGAATGATTGGCGAGCTATTTGACCCTCGGCAGTGCACAATTTACTTTTTTGTTGGATCAGGCTGCACCGCGGTTGTTATTTGCACATGCTAGTATTATTTCCTTGAACTTATTAAAGTTTTTATTGTCTCTTCATGGCTTGAGAATATTTGGCAAATAATGAAAAAGGAATTTTGGAAATTTCCTATAAAAGGAGTATTTGTCTACTGCATTGTACTTACTTCCCAAATAACAGGAAACACTAGAGCATATGTGGTTATTGTACTCATACTACACTTCTGTGCATTTTTGTTGCACAGGTATACGTAACTCTAGCAGCCTACTAGGCGTAGTAGCACGGATGATTCTGGGACTAGGTGAGTTGCATTATTCGAGGCGGCCCGCAGCTAGAATAGTCCCTTATATTGTATTGTACTTACTTCCCATCCATTGTATTTCAAACGGGGGTTGTATTTTATTTCCTTATCAGTAGATGCCCATGCACTTGTGACACCGGGTTCTGGGATGATTTTGAAGTAAATTCTATTAACTACTTATCATTTAAAATTTATATGAGACAATCATCTTTTAAATTTTTAAATTCGAAGGAAAATCCTAGATTACAAAAGTATTAAAACGAGAATTTAATTGAGTATTTGGTTGGCTTTCCTGAAAGTAGTGTCCGGCGCCACCACTACCCTTGGTAGATTTTGGGTCGTGACATTTAGGATATGACTTGAAATTTTAGGATATGAATTAGAATTTTAGATTATGAATTAGAATTTTAGATAGGATATGGCTTGAAATTTTAGGATGTGAATTGAAATTTTAGTTTATGAATTGAACCTTTAGGATATTACTTGAACCTTTAGGATATGACCTGAACCTTTAGGATATGAATTGGAATTTTAGTTTATGAACTGAAATTTTAGGATATGAATTGAAATTTTAGGATATGACTTGAACCTTTAGGATATGACTTGAAACTTTAGGATATGAATTAGAATTTTAGGATATGACTTGAACCTTTAGGATATAAATTGGAATTTTAGATTGTAAATTGAAATTTTAGGATATAACAACAACAACAACAACAACAACAACAACTACCTAGTATAATCCCACAAAGTGGGGTCTGAGGAGGATAATATGTAGACGAGTCTTACCCCTACCCGAAAGGGCAGAGAGGCTGTTTCCAATCGACCCTCGGCTCAGTGAAGGAATGGAAAAGCAAAAACAAAAACAAAAACAAAAGAGCATTAGTAACTCCAGCAGAAATAGCGTAAATAATTATCTAAACATAAGGAACATAAATAAAATAGCATGCAATAATATCATACAGTAACTACCATAAATAACTACCATAAGGGAGACACAAGCCAAAACACAAATCATCTATGGATAGCCCTGCCAAGCCTCACCCAACCCCGGGTGAGGAGTACGAAAAACTCTAGGAGCCCCTATCCTACAACCATGATACTAGACCTCCAGACATTCCAATCAAGGGTCATGTCCTCAGAAACACGAATCCTAGCCATGTCATGTCTAATCACCTCTCCCTAATACTTCTTAGGCCTCCCTCTGCCTCGCCGAACGCCGACAATCGCCAACCGCTCACAACTCCTCACCGGGGAATCAAGACTTATCCTCCGCACATGCCCAAACCACCTCAGCCTCGCTTCTCGCATCTTCTCATCCACCGGGGCCACCCCCACCTTCTCTCGAATAACTTCATTCTTAATCTTATCTAACCTGGTGAGCCCGTACATCCACCTGAGCATCCTCATCTCCGCAACCTTCATTCTCTAAACATGAGAGTTCTTCACGGGCCAGCACTCTGCCCCATACAACATTGCAGGTCTAACCACGACTCTATAAAATGTCCCCTTAAGTTTATGTGAAATTTTAGGATGTGACTTGACATTTTAGGATATGACTTGAAATTTTAGGATATGAATTGAAATTTTAGGATATGACTTGAAACTTTAGGATATGACTTGAACCTTTAGGATATGAATTGACTTGAACCATTAATATATGAATTGAACCTTTAGCATGTGAATTGGACTTTTAGTTTATGAATTGAAATTTTAGGATATCACTTGAACTTTTGTGGATATGAGTTAAACATTTAGGATATGAACTAAAATTTTGGTTTATGTATTAGAATTTTAGATTCTGGGAGGCTTTTGTAGAAGGGGTTGATGCCTTTATTAGACATGCAATGGAACTTCCACCAAGAATAACTGAGACACAGTACCTGGCATAGTATGCCTTTAATTGTTCTTCTCATTAGCGACAATGATGATAAGAAGGCAAGAACATGTGTTTCAAATAGTTATGGTATAGGTAGGAGTTTAACATTTCCTAAGTAGATAAAAGAACAAGTGATAGAGGAATTCTATACTTCATTTTCCAATAGGAAAGGAGTTTAATTGGGAGTGACAAGGGTGATGGTGATGGAATATTTTCCGTCAGTCATGGCAGTTCCCATAAAACGGGGATCATAAGACTCTATGATGACAAAGATTATAGGAAGTTTTATTCTCAACGTTCTTCCAAATCTGATCCGTACAAGCTTAACGGTATATTGGTGATATTTCTTCGAATTCAGATAATGAATTTACTGGCAAAAGTATGAAAATGCTAATAAAAAAGAATTAAAGGTAAAATATTTTTCAGCATCCTTCTCTACCAAGAAAAATTTTTTATCTTTAATTCTTTTTATTAGCATTTCCATACTTCTGTCAGTTAAATCATTGTCTGAATCCAAAAAAATATTACCAATATTCCATTAAGCTTGTACAGATCAGACTTGGAAGAAAGTTGAGAATAAAACTTCCTATAATCTTTGTCATAATAGAGTCTTATGATCCCCGTTTTATGGGAACTGCCATGACCGGCGAAAAACATTCCATCACCATCACCCTTGTCACTCTCAATTAAATTTTTTTTCCTCTTGGAAAATAAAGTAGAGAATTCCTCTATAATCTTTCTTTTATCTACTTAGAAAATGTTGAATTCCTACCTACACCATCACTATTTGAAACACATGCCATTGCCTTTTCATCATCATTGTCGCTAATGAGAACAACAATTGATCAAAAGATACACCCTGTCAGCTACTGTATCCAAGTTATTCTCTGTATCCAAGTTCATCCTGAGTAATAGTACAACGAGGATAATCTCCAAAGCCACCAAACAGCTTTATGATGCCAATGAAGCAAAATGAGTTGTTCAATGAAACGTGTATTGTAAAGAAGAAGAAAGAGACTAATTCAAAAAGGTGGGTTGAGGGTCGAGCCTCGACTATACATGTAAGTTTTTACTTTTCATTAGGTATTTTGATTTACTTTTATATAAATTTTAAAATATTAATTCAATATAATTTTTCTTATAGGTTTGCTTCACAGCTGAGTGGGGGAATTCATACACAGCCAGCCACCTAACGAGTCGGCCGAGGCAATCCAACTTTTGGACGAGGATGCTGAAAGAACACTCCTTGAGTACTTTATATACTTTGAACTAGACAATAGAACTAGTTTTTAAATGAGCTTGTAATAAGCTTTAACTTAGTTTTGTTAGCTTAATGTTTTAGTTCTATTGATCTTTATATTTAGTTTCTTTTTAGTATTGTTATTGTTGTTGGCATAAAATGCATGTTTAGCATATTTAGTATAAGCTGGCAGGTGGTGTAGCTGCCAAAATAGGCAGTTTCTGCCAAAAATATACCAAGAAAAGTGACCAACTTTGGTCTCCAGTTGATCGTTTTTCACTTAAAAATAATAATATTTAGGGAAATAGCGACCAGTCTTGGTCGTTATTCTATTTTTCAAAAAAATAATTTCTTGTAATTTGGCGACCAACGTTGGTCGCTTATAGTTAAAAAAAATTAATTGTTGCCATTTTGGTCACAGATTTAAATAAAAAATTATAAAAATTATTAATATATCAACTAAAGTTTGTCGCTTTCTATGATTAAAAATAAATAAAAATAAAATGTAATTTATATCTAGAGACCAACTTTGGTGGCCAAATGGAACATAATTTGAGGGGGAGACCCGTGAATCATTGAGCCATGTGGAACTTAGTATTCGGGGGGATTGTTAGGTGTGCTGCTGAAATTATTGGGATCCTACATTTAAGGTATAATGATCTCTTAGTGGTGTGAGATTTTTTGGAAAAAAATCGTGCGAACTTGACCCAAAGCAGAAATATCGTTTAATCGTTTTAACCCAACAATATTCTTTAATCTCAATGCACAAAGACAAAATACAAAATATTATCACCGTCTTTAACCTATAAAAAATATCATGTCCACATAATTGTGTTAAGAAATGAGAATAAAATAGAACAATATAGTAATAGAGACAAGATGTATAGGAGGAGAATGTAAAAGTTATCTTTTTCAAGTGTGTTTCTTTTGTAATCTTCCATAGGCAACGAATGTCATATTTATACTATACAAGATACACCCAAAACTTACTAGATACATCCTAGGAATTAATAGGTGTATATATCCAAGTATTTCATTATATAGAATGTATGGATGGATTAAATGAACATCCATATACATTCACTTTATCTATAACACTCCCCCTTGGATGTTCATTTGAAAGATAATGTGCCTCGCTAAAACCTTACTAGAAAATATCCAGTGGAAAAAATCCCAGTAAAGGAAAAAGATTACACACATCTTGTAATATGTATTGTGTACTCACTCATTAAAAACCTTACTAGGAAAACTCACTTGGGACAAAACCTTGGTTAAGGGAAAAAGAGTACAGCGCATACTATACTCCCCCTAATAAAAGCTTTATTTGATATCTCAGAGGTGACGCATTCCAATCTTATGTCTCAGCTTCTCAAATGTTGATGTTGGAAATGCCTTAGTGAATAAATTTGTTAGATTGTCACTTAAACGGATTTGTTTAACATCTATCTCACCATTTTGTTGAAGATCGTGTGCGAAAATAAACTTTAGTGAAATGTGTTTTGTCGTGTCTCCTTTGATATATCCTCCTTTAAGTTGAGCTATTCAAGGAGTATTGTCTTCATATAATATCTTTGGAATCTTCGTTTTTAAATAAAGACCACACAAATGTTGAATGTGTTGAGTCACTGATCTCAACCATACATATTCTCGACTAGCTTCATGAATAGTCATTATCTTTGCATGATTGGAAGATATAGCAGCTAAAGTTTTTTCTGTTGAATGCCATGAAATAGTTGTACCCCCACAAGTAAATAGATAGCATGTTTTAAATAGGGCTTTATGTGGGTCAGACAAATAACCTGCATTGCAAAAGTTAGATCTAGTCGAGTATTATTTGTAAGATACATTACTTCCCCAATTGCACTAAGATATGGAGTTTCATCACCAAGAAGCTCTCCATCATTTTCATAAGGTCGGAATGGAACTTTATTTATATCAAGTGATCTCACAACCATCGGTGTACTCAATGGATGTACTTTATCCTTATAAAACATCTTTAGGATATTTTCGGTATAAGTTGATTGATGGACAAAATCCCCATCTTTCATATGCTCAGTTTATAGACTTGGATAAAATTTTATCTTTCCAAGATCTTTCATTTCAAACTCTTTCTTCAAACATTCAACTACTTTTGAAAGTTCCTCACGAGTTCCAATGATATTTAGTTCATCAACATACACAGCGATTATAACAAATTCAGATCCAGACCTTTTTATAAATACTCAAGGACAAATTGGATCATTTTTATACCCTTATTTCAGCAAATACTCACTCAGGAAATTGCATCACATTCGCCCTGATTGTTTCAATCCATATAAGAATTTTTGAAGCTTTATTGAATAAGTTTTCTAAAAATATTTATTTGTTTCAGGAACATTAGGCCCTCTAGTGATTTTCATATAAATTTCATTTACAAATAGGTTATGAAAACATCCATTAGACATAATCAAGTTTTTCATGGATTGCCAAATTTATAAGATACCTAAAAGTGATTGCATCCATCACAGGAGAATATGTCTCCATATAATCAATGTCATGTCTTTGCGAAAATCCTTGTGCCACAAGTCATGCTTTATATTTAACGACTTTATTATTATCATTTTGTTTTCGCACAAAAACTCATTTATATCCCACTGGCTTTATTCCTTCAGGTGTTCGGACTATAAGTCTGAATACTTTACGTTTTTCAAGAGACGCTAATTCTGCTTGGATAGCGTCTTTTCATTTTGGCCAATCATTTCTCTGTCTACATTCATCAATAAATCTTGGCTTAAGATCCTCATCTTGTTGCATTATTTCAATAGCAACATTATAAGAAAAAAATATTGTCAAAAATAATATTATTTCAGTTCAACCTTTTTGTCTTAGAGACATAACTTACCGATATCTCTTCATTATTATTATTTCCAGGTACCTGGAACTCCTCTGAGGTCTTATCATTTGTTATGTGTCACGACCCCAATTCACCCTCCGCGAACATATCGTGATGGCACCTAGTCCCTATAACTAGGTAAGCCTAACAATGCAGAAAACAACATAACTTGCGGAATAATTAATAAAACTGAACAACTAAAATTGAAACTGTATACAAGTACCGATCGGCATATACAACTCAATAAAGTGGAAGTGTACAATATCATCCCAAAATCCAAAAACTCACAGGAACACAAGCTAATAGAAATGTAATATACTGTAGAACGCTATAATCTCCAAAAAAGTCTAAAGCAAAAGTATGGAAGAAGTCTAAATACTACAGCTAGAGTAAAGAATGAAACTCTTTGGTCTGCGGACACTGCATAAGTACCTCAAAGTCACCGTAGCTCTCCTAGCCTCAAGGATAGTGCGCCTGAGATAAAGTACCTGGATCTGCACATGAAAAAATATATTTGCAGAAGAGGATTGAGTACACCACAGCGGTACTCAGTAAGCGCCAAGCCTAACCTCGGTTGGGTAGTGACGAGGAAAGGTCTGGCCCCTACTGACGTATAACATAATAAATAATAAGATGAGTAAATAAACAGCATAGATAAAGTGAACAGCGAGAAACTAAACAAGATAAGTACAGAAACTGTAATGGAAAGCAAAAAAACAGGACAATACTAGTAAATACTACTCACAACAGGAACCACAACCGAGGATCTCTTGGTATCCTCAAGTCTTACAATTTCATGTGCCAGGGATCTCTCGGTATCCCGAGGATCTCTTGGTATCCTCAAATCATACAATTTCATGTGCTAGGGATCTCTTGGTATCCCGAGGATCTCTTGGTATCCTCAAATCTTAAAATTTCATGTGCTAGGGATCTCTTGGTATCCCGAAGATCTCTTGGTAACCTCAAATCTTACAATTTCATGTTCTAAGGATCTCTTAGTATCCTCAAATCTTAAAATTTCATGTGCTAGGGATATCTTGGTATCCCGAGGATCTCTTGGTACCCTCAAATCTTATAATTTCATGTGTCGGGGATATCTTGGTATTCCGCACTCTCAGTCCAGAACATATCACTGGAAAGTAAGTCAAATGGAGTACAAACAAGACAGTTTAAGCACTTAGGAAAGTAAGTCAAATAAACATGCTTCTCTAAACTAGCATAGAATAAACTTACAATTTAAAATGAACAGGTAAGCAAGAAAACTCAATTGAATACTTAAAGTAAAAATGGATTTACAATAATTTTCTCAAGTACGTGATCGTCACCTCACGTACGAGGCATTCAATTACCAAATATCATATCTTAAGGGGAAAGTCCCCCACACAAGGTTAGACAAGCCAATTACCTTGAACCACCTCAATATCAACTGGAAGCCACTCCTTTGCCACGAGTATCCGACTCCAAATTGCCCAAATCCATTTTTTTCAATTATCTCAAGCAACTGATTCTACTATTCAATTTAATGCTAAGACGCAAATTTAAATAAAATAACCAAACACCCCTTAGGCCAACATGGTCAAAACCCGAAGTTCGAACTAAAATCTAGTAACCCATTCCCCCACGAATCTAATTATGTGATTAGTTTTGAAATCTGACCTCGAATTGAGGTCCAACCCCCAATTTTAGCAAAACCCTAGGTCCTACCCGATATACCCAAATTTCCCATTAAAATCTTCGATTTGACATTGAAATTATGTTAAATGATGCTAAGGCATGAAGAAAATGAGTTAGAAATCACATACGAATCGTTTTGAAGAAGAAGAATTGCTTAGAAAATCGCCTCTTATGTGTTTGGGTTTTTGAAAAGTGAGAAATGACTAAAAATCCAGTGTATTTATACTCTCTGACGCCCCAGCGCAGACCGTGCAAAAAGGACCACCATCGCGCTGGGAAACTGGAAAACTCGCTACTCTCTGAAACCCCCAATGCGGACCGCACAAAAAGGACTGCGGCCGCGCTGGTAGAACTGAAGACTGCTGGCTCTCTGAAGTTTTCCACGCAGAATGCGCAAGGTTAACCGCGGCCGAGCAACACAAACTGCTGACCATGCTAAGGAGACCGCGAGCGCGCTGGAGCCTGCAACTTTTCCTAACTTGCAATATCTGGTGTGTTTAAGTCTAAGACCTCCCGGAACCTACACGAAACTCACCCGAGCCATCGGGGCTCAAAACCAAACGTATGCACCACCTCGAGTACACCCTGCGAACTCATTCGCGCGATCAAATCACCAAATAATATCAAATACATCGAATCAAGCCTCAAACTCATGATTCCTTCTCAAATTTTTCATAGGACATAAAATTCCCGTTTCGGGTCCGAAACACGTCAAACGACGTCCGTTCTCAACCAAACTTTACAAAAAGTGCTTAAATCATATATAAGACTTGTACTGGGTGCCAGAACCAAAATATGGGCCTGATACCCTAGTCTTCTGATCAAATTTCGTTCCCATATTCCTTAATTATTTTCAAAAAACAATTTCACATAAAAATTTATTTCTCGGACTTGGGACCTCAGAATTTGATTTCGGGCATACACTCAAGTCCCATATAATCCCACGGACCCTCCAAGACCATCGAAATTTAACATTTTTCTCACAAAATTCGTGTTTAAGTTTTCCGGTTATGCGCCCAAACTGTGCACGCAAATCGAGGCTACTAGAGATGAGTTTTAAGGCCTCGGAAGTACAAAATAGAAAACAAATAAGTGATAACCCCATTGGGTTGACACATTCTCCACCACTAAAGCACTTGTTCATCTTCGAATGGACACAAGAAAGAAGTACTTGAGTTAGTAAAAAGGTAAGGATAACGGCTCCGTATATCAGACTCGGACTCCCATGTCGATGCCTCAGGAGGCTGACCTCTCCATTGGACACAAAAAGAAGGAAATCTCTTGGACCTCAACTGACAAACCTGCCGATCTAGAATGGCTACCAGCTCCTCCACATAGGACAAGTCCTTATCCAACTGGACAGTGCTAAAATCTAACACGTAGGTTGGATCGCTATGATACCTCTGAAGCATGGATACGTGAAAGATTAGATGCATGGCTAATAAGCTAGGCGGCAATGCGAGTCTATAAGCCACCTCTCCTACTCGATCAAGAATCTCAAACAAACCAATGTACCCTAAGCTTGCCTTTATTCCCAAATCTCATCACGCCCTTCATAGGCAATACTCGGAGCAATACCCGCTCACCAACCATAAATGCTACATCTCAAACCTTGCAATATGCATAACTCTTCTGCCTAGAGTGAGCTGAACGAAGCCTATCTTGAATGATCTTAACCTTGTCCAAGGTCTCCTGAACCAAATCTGTACCTAGCAACCGAGCCTCCTCCGGCTCAAACCATCCAACCGGAGATCTACACCTTCTACCATATAAAGCATCATACGGCGCTATCTGAATGCTAGACAGATAACTATTGTTGTAGGCAAACTCTGCTAAGGGCAAGAACTGATCCCAAGACCCTCCAAACTCAATCACACATGCACGAAGCATATCCTCAAGAATCTGAATAGTGGGCTCGGACTGTCCATCCATCTGGGGGTAAAATGTTGTGCTCAACTCCACCCGAGTACCTAACTCCTGCTGCATGGCTCTCTAGAACCGCAATGTAAACTGAGTACCTCTGTCAAAAATAATAGAAACGGGAATACCATGCAGACGGACGATCTCCCGGATATAAATCTCTGCCAATCACTCTAAAGAATAAATGGAACACACAGGAATGAAATGAGTAGACTTTGTCAGCCGGTCCAGAATAACCCAAATAGCATCAAACTCTTCAAGGTCCGTGGGAGTCAACTACAAAATCCATGCAGACGGACGATCTCCCGGATATAAATCTCTGCCAACCACTCTGAAGAATAAGTGGCACACACAGGAATGAAATGAGTGGACTTGGTTAGTCAATCCACGATAACCCAAATAGCATCAAACTCTTCAAGATCCTCTCTCATTTCCACTCTGGAATCTCTATCTGCTGGAGCAATCCACCCGGTCTCTAGTGCTCATACTTCACTTGTTGACAGTTGAGGCATCTAGCTACATATCCAAATATATCCTTCTTCCTCCGCCTCAACCAATAGTGCTGCCTCAAATCCTGATACACCTTCGCAACACCCGGATGGATGGAATACCACGATCTACGGGCCTTTACTAGAATCAACTCGCGTAGACCATCAACATTGGGCTCACAAACACGGCCCTGCATCCTCAACACCCCATCATCTCCAATGGTCACATCTATGGCATCACCACGCTGAACCTTGTCCTTAAAGACAAGCGATCATCATACTGTCACTGCCTAATATGATCAAATAAGGAAGACCGGGATACCACACAAGCTAGAACCCAACTGGGCTCCGAAAGATCCAATCTCACAAACTGACTGGAGAAGGCCTGAACATCCATCGCCATAGGCCTCTCTAAAGCTGGTAAATATGCCAAACATCCCAAACTCTCCGACCAGCGACTCAAGGCACCCGATACCACATTGGCCTTGCCCGAGTGATACAGAATAGTGATATTATAATCTTTCAGCAACTCTAACCACCTTCTCGAGAATAAATTCAGATCATTTGCTTGAAGAAGTGTTGTATACTCTGATGGTCAGTATAAATCTCACAAGGCACACCGCATAAATAATGACGCCAGATCTTTAAGGAATGAACAATAACAGCGAACTCAATGTCGTGGACAGGGTAGTTCTTCTCATGTATCTTCAATTGACTGGACGCGTAGGCAATCACCCTATCGTCCTGCAAAAACACCGCTCCAAGGCCAACTCTCGAGGCATCATAATAGACAGTATAAGAACCCGAACTAGTAGGCTTGCCTCACACTCCTCTATCCACTGAAATGGGGAACCCTTCTAGGTCAATCTAGTCATAAGGGTTGCACGATGAAAACCCCTTTAAAAAACGATGGTAATAACCCGCCAAGCAAGGAAAACTGCGAATCTTTGAAGCTGAGGAGGGCCTGGGCCAACTCTGCACGGCCTCTATCTTTTTCGTATCTAGTCGAATGCCCTCGCTCGAAATCACATGGCCTAAGAGTGCCACTGAATCCAACCAAAACTCACACTTTGAGAACTTCGCATATAACTTCTTCTCCCTAAGGATTTGAAGCATGGTCCTCAGGTGTTGCTCATGATATTCCTGACTCCGGGAATACACCAGAATATCATCAATAAAAACAATAACGAACGAGTCGATACATGGCCTGAACACACTGTGCATCAAATGCATAAAAGTTGATGGGGCATTGGTCAGCCCAAATGACATAACAAGGAACTCGTAATGACCATACCGAGTCCCAAAGGCAATCTTCCGAATATTTGGCTCCCAAATCTTCAACTGATGGTAACCCGAGCACAAGTCATTCTTAGAAAACACCTATGCGCAATAAAGTTGGTCAAACAGATCATCAATACGAGGCAAAGGATAACGGTTCTTCACTGTAAATAGGGGTGTTCAAAACCGATCCGAAACCGAAAATTGATCCAAATCGAAGCTTAGCAGCTTACTGGTAACGGCTTAACGGGTGAGGAACGAATTGAATTTTATTACCGGCTTATCGGCTTGGAGATGGTTTATTCAATTTTCTTAACGGCTAATTCGTTAACCCGTTAAGAATATATATATATATATATATATATATATATATATATATATATATATATATATATATATATATGTATGTATATTAAATATAAAAAAACTAAAACCCTTGAAAATGATTAACAAAAGTTTATTTCTACTTCTAAGCATTTTTATTCTCGAGATCTAGAAATTTTTTGGTTCTATTTTTAATTACTTTTGGTTGTAGTCCTCGTGTTTGGAAACATGACGGAGATGGTAAAGCTAATTTCCTAATCACGGAAATCAAATTGAGTGGCTCTGGCAAATAAAATTGAACGCATCATATTGCCTCTAAAATATTATTTTCTATAGCAATTCATTATTTCTAAGACGAGGAGAATAAGAGATATTTAGTGAACATGTATGTTAGGCTAATAAACCGCCCATTAACCGCCCTATAAGAGCTAACCCGATACCAATCCGCCCGATATCTTATAGGGTGGCTGACGGATTAATACATTTCAAATCCGATAACCGTTAAGCCAAATCATTAAGAGTAAAAAAGCAGCCCAATCCGCCTGATAAGCACATAATCAATGCACATACGTATAGAACCATAATTTTTCTTCAAAAACAAGATAGAAGCACCCCACGGTGAAAAATTGGGTCGAATAAAACCCTTATCAAGCAATTCCTACAACTGATCCTTCAATTCCTTCAACTCAAGAGGATCCATACGATACGGAGGAATGGAAATGGGCTGAGTGCCCGGGCAACAAGTCAATGCTAAAATCAATATCTTTATCGGGCGGCACACCGTAAAGATCAGCTGGAAATACATCGGATAATCCTGTACCACTAGAATTGAATCAATAGAAGGGGTATCAACACTAACATCTCTCACATAAGCTAAATACGCAGCACACCCTTTCTCAACCATATGCTGAGCTTTAAGAAAAGATATAACTCTACTGGGAGTGTAATCTAAAGTACCACTCCACCCAACACACGGAATACCTGGCATAGCCAGCGTCACGATCTTGGAGTGGCAATAAAGAATAGCAAAATGGGGCGTTAACCAGTCCATGCCCAAAATAATGTCAAAATCAACCATACCGAGTAACAGTAAATCCTCTCTAATCTCAAAACTACGAATAGTAACTAAACATGACTGATAGACGCGGTCCATAAAAAGAGAAACTCCCACAGGAGTAGAAACATATACGGGGGCACTCAAAGAATCCCGAGGCACACCCAAATGTGGAGAAAGTAAGAAGACACATAAAAATAAGTAGAGCTCGGATCGAATAGAACTGATGCCTCTTTGTGACAAACCAGTATAATACCTATGATAATAGAATCTGAGGCAACTAGTCTTGGCACGAGGGGGAAGGGCATAATATGTGGCCTGTACTCCCCCTCGAAGGCGACCTATACCTCCCCGGCCTCCACCTCTAGCTCGCTAAGCGGGTGGGGCAACAACTGGAGCTGTGATCATGGCCTGAGAACTCAATGACTGAGAAGGTTGTGGGAGCGCACTCCTCCCAAGTCTAGGGCAATCCCTTACCACATGGCGGGTATCGCCACACTCAAAACAAGCTCTAGGAGGGTGCGGTGGTTGTGAATGACTAGGGCAAGGTTTGCTGCACTAACCTCTGAAAACACCCCGCGCATGAGGCACGCTAGAAACTGGAGGTGCATAGTAAGGCTCCTGAGGTATAGGTGGAGCTGGAGCTGGCTGCTGGAAGAGCTGAATGAACAGGGCGACCCACAAAACCCCTACCATATCGACCTATAGGGGCATCAGAGTAGTGGCCCGACTCTTGAGACCTCTTGGCCTCCCTCTCCTCTCGCTCCTTGGCGAGCATACTAACAATCCTCCTAACAATGCTCACTACCTGCTAATAAGGAATGTCCATCTCCAACTCTCAAGCCATGCTAGATCTGATGGGTGGGATAATACTCTCGATGAACCTGCAAACTCTCTCGCAAACTGTACCAACCAAAGCCGGTGCATGCTTGGCCAATCTGGTATAACGGATAGCATACTCCAAAATGGTCATAGAACCCTAGTGCAAATGCTCAAACTCTGCATGCCATGCGTCCCTGAGACTCTGAGGGACAAACTCTCTCATAAACATATCCGAGAACTGGGTCCAAGTCAGTGAAGCAGCTTCAACTGGACTGTTTATCTCATAAATGTGCCACCAATCATAGGCGGCTCCCCGAAGGTGAAAAGGAGTAAAGAAAAATGTAATATCTTGTTTGGATCGGTTTTCGGTTTCGGATCGGTTTTGAACACCCCTAAAATAAACAGTATAGATAAAGTGCACAGTGAGAATCCAAACAAGATAAGTACGGAAACCGTAATAGAAAGCGGAAAAATAGGAGAATACTAGTAAATACTACTCACAATAGGAACCACAACCGGGGATCTCTTGGTATCCCGAGGATCTCTTGGTATCCTCAAATCATACAATTTCATGTGCCAAGGATCTCTTAGTATCCCGCACTCTTAGTCCAGAACATATCAA
Organism: Nicotiana benthamiana; assembly: GCA_034376525.1. NCBI lineage: Eukaryota > Viridiplantae > Streptophyta > Magnoliopsida > Solanales > Solanaceae > Nicotiana > Nicotiana benthamiana. The sequence goes on along the minus strand of CM067332.1, from coordinate 61,159,853 downwards.
GTGCAGGGAGGATCTCCTGGGAGGCCAACCCATAGTCCCAATTTAAAATACACAATAGCAACCCAATCATTAGGAAATATACTAACTCGGGACAAGAAATAGAAAATACTAGTCAAACATACTACACGGAGTACAAACAAGACATTTCAAACACTTAGGCAAGTAAGTCAAATGAACATGCTTCTCTAAACTAGCATAGAATAAACTTACAATTTAAAATAAACAGGTAAGCAAGAAAACTCAATTGAATACTTCAAGTAAAAATGGATTTCCAACAATTTGCTCAAGTACGTTCTTGTCACCTCACATACGAGGCATTCAATTACCAAACATCATATCTTAAGGGGAAAGACCCCTACATAAGGTTAGACAAGCCACTTACCTTGAACCAGCTCAACATCAACTGGAAACCACGCCTTTGCCACGAGTATCCGGCTCCAAATGACCCAAATCTAGTCATGCAATTACATCTCGTAAATAACATCTCAATCAATTGATTCTATGATTCAATTTAAAGCTAAGACGCAAAATTAGATAGAATAACCAAAACGCCCATCGAGCCAATGTGGTCAAAACCCGAAGTTCAAACTAAAATCTAGCTACCCATTCCCTCATGAATCCAATTATGTGATTAGTTTTGAAATCGGACCTCGAATTGAGTTCCAACCCCAAATTTTAGCAAAACCCTAGGTCCTACCCAATATACCCAACTTTCCCCATTAAAATCTTTGATTTGACATTGAAATTATGTTAAAAGGTGTTAATCACTTACCAATCGTTTTGAAGAAGAAGAATTGCTTAGAAAATCGCCTCTTATGTTTGGGTTTTTGAAAAGTGAGAAATCACTGAAAATCCTGTGTATTTTATACTCTCTGAGCCCTAGCGTGGACCGCGCAAAAAGGACCACGGCCGCGCTAGGCAACTAGAAAACCCGCTACTCACCCGAGCCCTCACGGCTCCAAACCAAATGTGCGCACAACCTCGAGTACACCCTACGAACTCATCCACGTGATCAAATCACCAAATAATATCATATACATCGAATCAAGCCTAAAAGCTCATGATTCATTAACAAATTTTTTATAAGACATAAAATTCTCATTTCGGGTCCGAAACACGTCAAATGACGTCCGTTCTCAACCAAACTTTACAGAAAGTGCTTAAATCATATACTTGTACGGGGCACCCGAACTAAAATACGGGCCCAATACCCTAATTGTCTGATCAAATTTCGTTCTCATTATCCTTAATTATTTCAAGAAAATAATTTCACATAAAAAATCATTTCTCGAACTTGGGATATCGGAATTCGATTCTGAGCATATGCTCCAGTCCCATATTTTTCCATGGACCCTCCGGGACCATCGAATCACAGGTCCAAGTTCGTTACCAAAACATTGATCGAAGTCAAATTTATTTAATTTAGTATCAAAATTTAGCATTTTTCTCACAGAATTCATATTTAAGTTTTCTGGTTACGCGCTTAGACTGTGCAAGCAAATCGAGGTAGCCTGATAGGAGGTTTTAGGGCCTCGGAAGTACAGAATGGAAAATAAATAAGTAATGACCCCATTGGGTCGTCACATTATGTCATAGGGCTGTTTTTGAGAAATTGCATCCATATTATGATCTCCTAGATCATTTGCTCCTTTTTTGCTTTCGAGGATTTTTATCTTTGGAACCAATTGGTTTACCACGTTTCAAGCGTGGATTGGACTCATTTGTATATATGGATTGTCCAATCGGGATATCAATTTGAATAGGAGGATTAGCAGCTGGAATATGTGACTTAGTCACCCTTGGTAGGTTAGTGAATGCATCTGGTAGTTGATTTGCAATATTTTACAAATAAATTATCTTTTAAACCCCATATTCCCATTGATTTGTTCAAGGATCTAAATGAGATTGAGATGCAATGCATTCCAATCTATCTCTTTTTTCAATTGCTTATTTTCTCCCCCTAATATTGGGTATACTGATTCATCAAAATGGCAATCAGAAAATCTTTTCGTAAATAAATCTCCAGTCATAGGTTTCAAATATTTTATAATACTAGGAGATTCGTAACCAACATATATCCCCAACCTTCTTTGGGGTTCCATCTTTGTGCGTTGTGGTGCAGTAATTGAAACATATACTGCACATCCAAATATTCTAAGATAGAAATATTTGGTCCTGGCCAAAAACCAATTGTATTGGGAAGACTTTATGATAACTCGCGGGTCTCATCCGCAAAAGAGCTGCCCATGCAAAAACCCCATGGAGAAATGAGAGGTTTTGTTCTCATAGGCATTGGTCTAGCAATTAATTGGAGGCATTTGATCAATGATTCCGTTAAACCATTTTGAGTATGAACATGAGAAACTGGATGCTCAATTATTATCCCAGTTACTATGCAATAATCATTAAAGGTCTGGGACTAAGCTCACCAGCATTATCAAGACGAAGTGTCTTAATTACATAATCTGGAAACTGTGCTATTAATATTATTAATTGAGCTAGTAACCTCGATAACCAGCACACATGTGACCATCTTATAGATGCATCTATCAATTTTATATAATATCTGAATGGTCCATATGGAGGGTGTATGAACTCACATATATCACCATATATACGTTCTAAAAATACAAGAGATTCAACTCCAACTTTAATTATTGATGGTCTAATAATCAGTTTTCCTTGAGAACATGCAGCACAAGAGAATTCTTTAGTTTGAAGAATAATGACCATGTGAATTCTCAATTATTTTGCGCATCATATTATAACCGGGATGGCCCAACCAGTCATGCCAAATAATAAAATCATTAGTGAACTCCTTGTTTACTATGTCATGTAATTCTACCACGCTAATATAAGTGTAGTATAATTCAGAGGAAAATGCGGGAAGCTTTTCAAGCACATACTTCCTTTCCGCTTTTATTATAATATATAAAGGTATTCAACTTTTCTTTCATCAGTGGTCTCAATATGATAGCCATTTTGGCGAATATCTTTGAAACTCAACAAGTTTTTTTGAGACTTACTGCAATATAATGCATCATTAATAACCAATATAGTTCCTTCTGGTAGTAATGCAGTCTCTCTTCCAGAGCCCTCAATTAATTTTATACTATTAGATATTGTTATGATATTGGCTTCTTTCATAATTAAATAAGAGAAATATCTCTTATCTTTTAATATGGTGTGCGTCATAGCACTATCCAAAAGATATATTTCTTCTTTGTTATTCATACGGCCAACTGAAGACTGGAAAGTTTTTATATTCTTCTAGAAGAAAAAAATACATCATAAGTAATATTGAAAATTTTAAGAACAAAAGAAACTATATTTATGAAATTAAATACCGACAACATAAAAAGTTTTATTCAAAATATGAACTTCACAAAAAGAAATACATTTATTCTTATAATTCTTTCCCAATAATAAGTCTTTAGTTATGATGCTCAAAGGAATCTCCAGCTTCTAATGAGTAATATCTGCAAGACCTTCAAAAATATCATCTTTATAGGCAAGGTTTACTTCAACTTTATTATGATTATTCATAGGACCCGTCTCAACATCATTTTGAAAGGTCAAATAAGTCTTAACTTTATTTTATTTCCCTTTTATACAGGCTTGATAAAGTTTGATAAAATATTCAGGAATACGCCAAATTCGTGCCCAATGATTTTTCATATCATATTGATGATATTATTACCTTTACCTTTTGAAAGATTATTTTGAGAACCCTTATTGTTCTTCTTGTTTATAACGGCTACCGGCATGATGAATATTATTTCATCCCTTGCCATATCCACATATATTTATATAATTTTGTCTTCTTTCAGACTTTTGATTTATCACTATCACATTCGCTTTCGGGAATGGAGCTGATCCGGTACTGGGGTGGATTTCATAATTTTTTTATTAAAGAGTGTCATTTTCACATTGCCATTATTATATCATCAATATGGGCTATTGGAACCTAAACCCATTGTCTTACTCATGATACGTGTTTGGCCATAATATGATGGGACTTACACCCAACATCTTATTATCATGGGACACTAGGACATGAATTTGGTGTCTTACCCTCATGGTGTAGTGCGACTTGAATCCACTGTCTTATACTCATATAATATTTATCACAAATTATCTCATTCTCTTTAGAAAATGAAATATAATTTTGTATCGCCAGAACTTCAAGTTTCGATAGATTTAATATAGTATAAAACTATCTTACTAAATAGTAGAATTAATCTACATGATAAAAAATAAATTGTAACAACTAGTATGCCTTAAATATTCTGGTTATAAATATACACATATCGTGAAGGCATATTAACAGTAGTAAATCATTAAAACAATAAAGAGATATTATAGTCGTCCATGCAAATTCACCAATTACTTTCAACACACTGATTCATATGTACTATAACTAGTAGTCCCGTTCGATTTGCTACATATAACTAATATTTACCATCGTCCAATCTTGTGTAAATATAAATATCGAAGATTCAATAACTAATACCTTTTTAAATTAAGCAAAGCAGGATATTATTATTCTATTAACGAATGTCATGCACATCAAGATTACTAGTTTCAAAGATCAAAAAATTTCTAATCAAATATTATACCGAACAATAAATAGAATTCCTCCTAATATTTCATAAGGTTCTTTCAATATCATGTCAAAATAATGATAGCATATTTTTCTATTTAATAAGGTTAAACTTAAAACACACTAACATGACAATTTAAATTAAAGCTTACTTCTTTTTTTATACCAAGTCATATATATTCAAAGCAAACGTCATGCATGTAGTGATTTATAAAATTCAAGTACGGTTAGAAGCAAATGGATATGTACTTGAATTTGTAAGAAAATTGACTAACTTTGTAGGAAGAACTAAATACCCGGTTGAAGTAAATATTCAATTGGTTAGAATAATCGTGCTGATAATGTGTTAAGAAATGAGAGCAAAATAAAACAATATAGTAATAGAGACAAGATGTATAGAAGGAGAATATAAAAGTTATCTTATTCAAGTGTATTTTTTGTGTATTTTTCCATAGGCAAAGAATGTCATATTTATACTATACAAGATACACCCAAAATTTACTAGATACATCCTAGAAATTAATAGGTATATCTATCCAAGTAGTACATTATATAAAATATATGAATAAATTAAATAAAAATCTATATACATTCACTTTATTTATAACAAATTGCAATTTCTTGTTGTTGTTTACAACACTACAGTTTGGTCCTCGCCTTAGTACTTAGTAGAAAAGATTGATGTATGCGTTTCACAATCGTTTTCACACTACAAAGTTATTATTCAACTTGCTTGAATTAACAAAAAAATTATCCAAAAGTTAGTTGGAAGAACTTGTGTGATTTTTCATTAAATATTAATTAAGTGCTTTGACTAATAATAGTGATAACATCACTAGCAAATTAATTTTACTGATTAAGTCGTCACTGGATGTGTACTTAGCAAAAGGACAAGTGATTGTGTAGGTTTGTTGATTAGTTTTCTTATATGCAGAAATTACAGTAATTCCATCCCAAATGGAATTAGTCAAATTAAAACTTCGTATTTTTCAACTATATTTTGGTTCTTCAACAAGCAACTTAGAGATGATCTCTATTTAGCCATCCCTACGTGACACTAACCTAGATAAACTCCAACAATATAGAAATTTCCTGCATTAATAGCGTATTGTACCATATAAAACAACTGGAAATATAAGCTCCGGGTCCTATAGGGGTTAAAGAGCACGGGCCGATTTAGAGCCTGTGTGGATTGGCGTGACTTTTTCAGCAAAAAAAAATAATTTTTAAGTCAAAAAAATATTAAGTTGGGATTACCAACTTATCTCTTTTCCCTTGTTTTAAGCAGTTTTTAAACTTATTTTAAACACTTCTTAATTTTGCCAACCACAGGAAAAAGCTAATAAAAAAAACTTAAATTAATTCGAAAAGCCAATTAAATTCTAAAGATTAACTGCCGTGGCAGATGTATAAGTCATTGTGCGCCTTGAAAACCAGTTTAACTACAACAAGTACTATGTTTTAAACCCATAATTTCAAATAACTCAAAGCTTTAAATTCATAAAGAATAAATCCTTGTGTGTGTGACAATCTTGAAAATTACTAGTATAAATATTAAATTAATTTATAAAAATTAAATTTTGAATTCGCCTCTAATAATGTTGCATTGCTAAGTTTATTAAGGGGGTATTTCTTTCTCTTAGTGTATGTAAGAAAAATCCAAGGGGGTTGCAAATTTCTTATATGAAAACTTGAGTTTCTCCATCATTTATTAGTACGATTTAGTAATTATTGACTCATTGTGAATATTAAGTAAAAGATACGACTTTCATACTCCAGAGGTCATCTCTCGTCACGTTATTAATATCTCGGTTAGCATGTAATACCTATTACAGTAAAGAATATTCTTGTGATTAATTTGCATTATAAATAGAAGTGTTAATGATTCGATTCGACCGGTTATTTTATAAAATTTCTATTATATCAATTATTTGGTTATTTTATTATGTATAATCAAAGTTAGACTTTTTAAACTGTCCCAATCATATCGATTTTTTTCGGTACAGTTCAATTAATTTTCGGTATTTTTTAAATGTCATGTAAAAGACATTAGTAGAAGTAGAATGCAATAACATATGTATTTTTATAGGACTTCACAAAACTCTCTAAATATTTTTAAAGGGTGATAAATTACGAAAACATGAAAGATGACCAGAGTATAAATCCATCAACTATTCTACAACAGCATAAAAGAAACTAAGCAAAGACAAGGAAAATATAATCGCACAAATAAAAAAATATTAATCAAGATGGGACGCAGGAATAAAATCTATAGAAGATTAAATACTCAAAAAGATAAATTCAATCATACGAAAGGAAGCATATTTTGCAACTTATAATAGCTAGTACCTTATGTCTTGCCGGTGAATATGCAGAAAATAATTTAGCTTCAATAGGAGTAGCATAATATATTTGGAAATTATGATTCTCGTTGGCTTATAACAAATAATTTCAAGGCTCACGAAATAATTTAATGCTTTATTATTTTTAAACTTAATATATAAATATAGTTTTTACATTTAAATTTATTCGATACGATTTGATAATTTTTTGATTTATTTTCACAGAATAAAAAATTTACCCTAATTATTAATATGGTTATAAATTTATAAGAACCTACAATTTTAATAAAAAAATTTGAAAATTAATTCGATACAATACGATTCGATCGATTTAATCTATTTTTAAATATCCATTCACACACTTAATTACAAGCAATAATAAGTAAGAAAGAAAGACAAAGGAGTGTGGGAGCCAAAATCATTGTATCCATTCCTCACTCTACACAATATTTTCTTATATTTACGCGTTATATAATTGATATTTACATCGAATTATTAAATGTGTAACACGTGTTTACAGATTAGTTATGAACTCTATTTCACTTGACCATAAATAATAATAGTATTAATTCTTACCTTATTCTATCCTTCAATTATGTTAAAATGATATAATTTGGTGTAAATATTAACAACAACAACTCAGTATAATCTCATTTAGTGGGGTCTGGAAAGGGTAGTATGTACGCAGATCTTACCCTCTACTATGGGGTAGAGAAACTGTTTTCAAATAGATTTCCGGCATCTGTCTCTCCAACAACTTCCCACCTTGCTCTTGGAGAGACTCAAACTCAGAACCTTTTGGTTGGAAGTATTTTCTCCTCGGAAGCACGTGAAGTGGGGGAATATGGTCCTTTGATACGTGTAATTTCAGTTTTAAGTTTAAAGTTCAATGTTATATGGTGAAGACCAGAACCGGAGCTAGAAGTTTCGATACACGTCAGGTCAAACATAGTAATATTTGCTTAAATAATATTTTATTTTAAAAAAATCATCAAATATGTACAATGTTAAATATAAAACTCAATCATTAACATTCAATGTAATTATCTTTAAACTTATAACCCATTGAGTTTAAATATTGGCTCCACTTCTTTGACTTGAAATTAAAGGTTGATGGACTTCCATTAACTACCATTGATTCTGTAACGAGACGTATCTTATTCTTCAACGTTTCTCGAAGATGATTTCGTCTAAATATTTGTCAATACATTAATCGTGCTATAGTTTACAAGCCAACAATTACGATACAAGAAAAATAAGTGTCTTATTCGACCATGGTTTTTCCTTAGTTTCCAGCATTTAAAACAAGAAAGAAAAACACGCAGTTACTAAATGTCTTTGAAGAGTATGTCTTGGTTCAAAATAAAAGGAGTAAATTTATTTCGAGTATAAGTTTGATGTAATTCTTTATATAAATATTAATTGATAATTTTAAAAAAAGGATTTTCTTTTTTTTGGGGAAGGGTGGGGGAGGGGGAGAGGGATGGGAGCAATGTTTAATAACAGGTTAAAGTCTATATCTATCAATATTTTATAGGGGAATTATCAATTATGTCCATTTATAAGTAGTTCATTACAAAAATTGGTCAATTGATAAAATATTACTAATATTAGCCAAATTAGCCAATTAGCTATTTGTATCAAAAAAATAAATTTTTTCTTTGTTTTGAGTGTGTGTTATTAGAATAGATTGGGCACAACTTAAGGAGCTTGAATATCAGTTTTGGGATGATTTAGTAAAGTTTTGAGGTGGTTTGAATTGAAAATTCGAAGTAAAGCCGAACATGAAAAAAAATTATATGTGTATCACATTGTGTATCATTTGTGTATCACACATGTATCAATTATGTATCACATGTATATCAAAGTCTAATTGTGTGTGAGATACATATCTGATATATGTTTGATACATGTGTCGCAGAGGACTTTTTCGAACTCGATTTAATTGTGAATTTTGATACAAAACCAGTCCAAATCACCTCAAATCTTCCTCAAATTTTGTATATTGACTTATCTATATATTTTTAATGAATTTATCTGTATCCATTGAAAAAATTCCCTTGTTGTGTAGATTTTTGGAATATTGTATAGATTTTTGTATTTCATCACCTTATATGCTACCCCATCTGTGAAATTTCCTTTCCATCTTGTATCTAATATTGCTAATCATGCTTAAAAATATAGAAGATGATTTTTGCATGTGATTCTTTGACAAAAAGAACCCTATTATTTAGCTATTTAATTTTTGTTGGCTAGTTTTGGTAAGTCTATGACTAATGGCTAGAGGTTGGTCAGCTAAGATTTATTTGAGACATTTGTGTAAGTTTTTTTATTTTATATATTATTAAAAGGAGAGGATAAATCCCTCTCCTTAAGCCAAGTGGCATCCTAAAAAGGAGCATAACTAATTACTAATTAGTTATTTAGTTATTAATTAGTCATTATAAAAAACAAAAAATAATGAATAAAAGAACTGCCATATATATATATATATATATATATATATATATATATATATATATATATATATATATATATATAAAAATTGGGTGAGAGTAGTTTAAAGTTAGAGTAAAAAAATTATTTTTAAAAACAATAGCAATTATAAAAAAACAAAAAAAAAGGAGAAGAAAAACTACTCATTCAAATCGGGGAGTAGTTTCAAGTTGGAGTTTTAAATTAAATTAAAAAAATATAAAATAAATTAGAAAAATAAAAATTACCAATTCTAATTATGGAGTAGTTTCAAGTTGGAGTTTAAAACTAATTAAAAATAAAAAAAAAAGGAAAATAAAGCAATTAAAAATAGCCACATGACACAATTAGTTAATAACAAAAAACTTATTTATTAAAAATTAACAAAGAACCACTGTTTTGAAGACATGCTGGTGCCTGGGGCTGCTACCTGGGCAATCAGGAAAGTTTTTGAGTCGAGGTGTTTGATTAAAGGCATTGCAACACTCACTGGAAATCTGGAAAATAGATTGAGGCAGGTTCAACAGGGAGAGTCCTTTAGCATTAACAAGCTATACAGGCAGCTTCTTCCTCAATGCAGCAAGGTCCAGTGGAAATCCATCATATTGTAGCCTCAACTACATCCCAGGTATAAATTTATACTGTGGCAGACTTTGCATAAGCGACTAGCAACTGTGGAACGACTTCAGATGCTAAATGTTTTGGTTCCACAAGATCGTATCTTTTATGGTTTGTCTCGAGAGACTTTTGAGCATCTTTTCTTTGACTGTTTGAAAATCAAAGAACTCTGGTATCGACTCCTTAACTGGTTGGGCTATAAGCGTACCATTGCTGACTGGCAGGAGGAATGTGAGTGGATTAGTAAGCTGACGAAGAGTAGAAATGGTTTAGTAGAAATTACAGCCTGTCTATTTGGGATCCTGGTGCCAACGATATGGAGGGAGCGGAATAAATTGAGATTCCAGGGAGGCAAGTTGATGAGCGACACTGTCTGCAAGGAAATTGTAGTCCATCTCCATTTCATAGGGGCTTCAAGGCAAAAGTGGAGGGCTGTCCTACAAAGTTTAGATCATTTCCCTTGGAATTCAAATGAGAGAGACTTTTTTCGAGATAGTTGTATCACACGTATTATCATAGAGTGTTTTTACTTTTTACAATGATTATAGTGTAGTGACTGTGTATAGCATATGAGAATAGGTGGTCAGCATCTATGCTTTGTACGTATACTTTTTTTACGGAATGAAATAGAAATATGTTTATTCAGAAAAAAAATTAACAAAGAAATTAACTACCTAAATTAACTACTCAAACATGGGTGAGGATTCGATTAGGTTAGTTAATTTCTTTATTACATTATTTAAAATCATTTTCGTTTTTCTATTTCGAAATAAAAGGTGTATTCATTCATTAAAATCCAAAAAAAATATTATTGAAAAACAACAACAACAACAACAACAACAACCCAGTATAATTTCACAAGTGAGGTCTCAGAAGGATAGTATATATGCAGACCTTAACCCTAACTCCAAGGAATAGAGATGTTCTTTTTTCTCAAAAGTATTATTGAGAAAAATATAATAAAATTTAAAATAGAAAATGTAATTTCAAGAGTAATAAAATATATATTCTATTATATTACAAAAAAAATTAGGAGACAAAATATTAAACAAGTAATATGCTAATAATTTATATTAATAATATAATTATATTAAATATTGGATAATATAATAATCACAAATACATAACAAAATAGTTATTTGATGACTACAGAGTAGTTATTTGATGACTATATAAGTCCCTTTAATTTAATAGATATTTTATTCATTACAATTCAGACAATATCTATTCTATTTATATAGAATAGGATAAGCAAATCAATGTGATAATTCCAAATGCAATATCAAAAAATTAACAAAGTGACAAGTTTTAGGACAAAGCTCCAACAAATTTGGAGATTCAAAATTATTACAAAAAATGATTAAAAAGAGGACACAACAAAATTAACTACCTAAATTTAACTACTCAAATATGAGTGATATAATAAAGAGAAATACATAACAAAAAAATTATTCGATGACAACATAAGCCCCTTTAATTTAATCAAGAATTTTTATTCATTAAAATTCAGACAATACTATTGAGAACAATAGAATAAAATTTAAAATAAAAATTATTTCAAAAGTAATAAAATATATATCTTCTATTATATAACAAAAACAAAGTAGCAGAGAAAAATATTAACTAAAGTAACATGGTAATAAAAATTTCTATTAACAATGTAATAAACTAAATATTGGATGATATAATAAAGAAAAATACTCTCACAAAAAAGTTATTCGTTGCCTGTATAAGTCTCTTTAGTTTAATAAAAAATTTATGTAACGATCCGACCAGTCATTTTTTTGGAAAGTATGCCACGATCCCCTATTAACTGCTTTTTCCAAATTTATTTCTGCTATTTTGATTTCCCAAGACGTTCGGTTTTGAGTTTCGGAGAATTTTGGGACACTTAGCCCTAAACGAGAGCTTAAGTGTTAAAAAATCGACCGCAGTCGGAATAGTATGAAGAACACCTCGGAATGAAAATTTGATGGTTTTGTTAGCTCCGTTAGGTGATTTCGGGTTTAGGAGCATTTTCATATTGTATTTTGGAGGTTCGTAGCTAATTTAGGCTTGAAATGCTGAAAGTTGAATTTTTGAAATTTCCAATTTGATAGTGAGATTTTGATCCGAGGATCAGAATAGAATTTCGAAAGTTGGAGTAGCTTCGCCAATGTTAAATGTGACATGTGTGCAAAATTTCAGGTCATTCGGATGAGGTTTGATAGACTTTTTGATGGAAAGCGTGTTTTAGAGATTTTGGAATTCTTAGGCTTGAATCCGGTGAATAATTTGTATTTTGATGTTGTTTTGAATGTTCCGAAGATTGGAACAAGTTTGAATGATGTATTAGGATTGGTTGTTTGATTGAGGTCCCGAGGGGCCTGAGGTGAGTTTCGGGGTGGTTCTGGATCATTTTTAAGCTATTTATAGCTGCTGATTTTTTGCTACAGCAGTGTTCTATGTGATCGCCGGGAATTGGGCGCGATCGCGATGAGTAAAATGCGAAAAAAATGCCAGTGCTTCGATATCGCGGATGAGCATTCGCGATCGTATAGTGTAAATTTATATTGCACTGATCCCATTTCGGAATCTTATATCTAATAATCTATAAGAAATTTGGAGATTATCCAAAAATAAAAGTTGTAGCTCTTTGTGTATAGTTTTCCGAAATTTAAATTAAGAGGAATTTTACATTGTGTACAAAAAGTTATGGTGGTTATACTATAATTTATCCGGGAAAGGTTTAGAAATCTCTAATGCACAAAGCTGACTTTGGAAGCTTATATATCACAATATATAAAGAGTCAGGACCTTGGTGTTTAGTTTGCAAAACATAAAATCATTTGTCATTTGGAGTTGTGTGCAAAATGTTGTGACCATTACACTGAAGGATGTCCGGAAGAGCTTGGAACTTATTCTTCGCGATTGCAAAGCATTGTCTGCGATCTCGAAGGCAAATTTGGGCGTAGAAAAGTTGTGCTTCGGAATCACAAAGCGTTTTCTGTAATCGCAGAGAGTATATATCTGAGCAGAAGCTTTATTTTGTGGTTTGGAAATTTTTAACATTTTTGGACCAAAGGAGCTCTGGTTAGGCAATTTTTCGAGAGATTTTCAAGGAAAATATTGGGGTAAGTGCTTAATTTTGGTTAGATTACTCGAATCTATTACAAGTTTGGCATTAAATATGTGAATTTAGTTAGAAAAGCTTAGAAAATCCTCTCGGATAGATTTGATGATTTGAGGGTCGAAATGTCATGGCATTTGGATAATTTTAGTATGGTTAGACTAGTGAGAGTGCGAGGTTTTTAGAAATATAAATTTTACCCAATTCTGAAACATGGGCCTGAGGGACATTTTGGTTATTTTACATAATTTTGTATATTAGCTTAGAATATAATTATAGAATCAGTTACTTGAAGTATTACTTACAATGTGCAATTGAATTGAATAGATTTGGGCCATTTGGAGTCGGATACTCGTGGCAAAAGTGTGGTTTCAGGTTGACTTGCACTTGTTCGAGGTAAGTGTCTTGTCTAACATTGTGCGGGGGACTTTTTCCCCTTAGAATTTATATTATGGTAAATGAAATACCTTGTACGTAAGGTGACGAACGCGTACTTGTGCTAATTATTGAAAATCCGATTTTTCTTTAAAGATAGCCTTGAATTGAGCTCCTCCCTCCCTTGCTTACACTGTTTGATGTTGAACCTGCTGTAGCTTAGAGGAAAATGTCTACTTGAGTAAATTGCTCTATCTGTCTTAACTGCCTTAATTGTACTACGGGGATCATGCTAGGTTAGGGTTACCTGCTTCACTTTGATATAAAATTGATTGGATTGAATTCTTGTTATTGTTGTGTATTATTTTGGGACTACGGAATAGTATTTCGGAAGATCCCCCTACACTTTACTTTGGGAATACGGAACATTATCCAGGGAGCTCCCCTGTATGTTTACTTTGGGACTACGGAACGGTATTCTGAGAGATCCCCCTGCACTTTGTTTTGGGAATACGGGACGGTATCCCAGGAGCTCCCTTGTATGTTTACTTTGGGACCACGGAACGGTATTTCGTGAGATTCCCCTGCACTTTATTTTGGAACTACGGGACGTTATCCCGGGAGTTTCCCTGTATGTTATTTTGGGACTACGGAATTGCATTCCGGGAGATCCCCCTACACATTTATGAGTTGGACTACGCTAATGCACCTGGGAGATCCATTGGATATGGTATTTATATTTGGGAACTACAAGACGGTATCCTGGAAGATCCCCGGTTGTTATATCGGGACTGAGTTATGTCTTTTACTGTGTTTTACTTGCCTTTGTAATAGTTGTTGTTATCTTTATATCTTGTGTTACTTAATTACATTGTCATCTCATACTATTAAACATGTTTCTTATTTTAACCTCAGTAGGGCCCTGATCTTCCTCATCACTATCCAACTGAGGTTAGGCTTGGCACTTACTGAGTACTATTGTGGTATATTTATGCCCTTTCTGCGCATGTATTTTATGTGCAGATCCAGGTACTGCTGCATAGGCCTACCATCCTTGACGCAGAGAGAGTTTTTGGAGACTTTGAGGTACATTTGCCGCGTCCAGACCAAAGAGTCTCCATCTTTATTCTATCTTGTAGTATTAGCCCTTCCAACATACTGTTGATGTAGACATTCCGCAGTTAGAGCATTTTACTATATTTTTCTCAACTTGTGTTCCAGTGAGTTTTTGGGTTTTTGGGATAGTATTGTAAAAGTTTGAGATATTGTGTTGTATGTGCCGAGTGGTATTTTACATTCCATTTTTATTTTGCTTAATCTTGGTTTTAAGTTAGAATTTCCGCAAGGTTTCGATTGTTTTTCCGCACTTGTTAGGCTTACCTAGTTGTAGGGACTAGGTGCCGTCACGACAGTTCACAAGGGGCGAACTGGGGTCGTGATATTTTATTCATCAAAATTTTAATAATATTATTCAACAGTAATAAATTGTATATCTTCTCTTATATTACAAAAAGAAAGCAAGTAGAAAAAAATAGTAAACAAAGTAATATACAAATAAAATTTACTATTAAGAACATAATAACACTAAACAATGGATAATGTAATAAAGACAAAAACATAGAACAAAAAAGTTATTCACAGACTATATAAGTATTTAATAGAGATTTTGTTATTGGACGTATTGTATTGACAAATAAGATAATAATTTAAATTTATTATTACAATATGGTCTAAGAGGATCAAACAAGGCCGATCATAATTTAATTTAACTATTATTTTTTTAATATTTATTGTGCATCGCGCAAGTATAACTATTAGTATAGATAATAAAAAAATTACGTTATTGGTGTATATAACTTAAATCTTTTCTAGAATGTGATTATGCCTTGCACATAGAAAAAAGACTTTTGCCAAGATAAAGACTTTGAACGTTGGACGAGAGAAGTATTATTAGTAATTTTCTCTTAAATGATCGTTGCAAATTTTCAATTTGTAGTTTTACAATGGAGAAAGTCTAAAATGTGCTCATAATTCTCCTGAAAATGATATATATATATATATATATATATATATGCCTTTTGGGTTCGCTGGAAAACATTATTTCACAAACTTTTACATGCATATGTAATTTTAAATATTTGGATCACCATATATATTTATATTGAGTTCACATTTATTCTCATAAATAGAGAAATAGAGTATATAATATTTTTATTTACTTAATTATGGATTCAACGTGTTCATACAAGTGTGGACTTGATTCTTTTTCGGCAACCAACAATCAAGCATCAACTTTACTTGTATAATGGGTGAAGTAACAAATAATCTTTAAAGTGAATGATTTTGAATTTTTGTCTCTTACTTGCCCTATAGGCAATACTTTTAACTTTTAATCTTAGAGGTTTTATCCATGGGACAGTCGAGGGTCAAAAATTAAAGACCACCTCAAAAAGGTCATATTTCTGCATTTTTTGCTGCATTAATATAATTTACAATATTTATAGTTTTATACAAAATTCCGAAAAAAAAAATTAAAAATACACTAGACCCGACCCAGCTCGGTCCTCTCACCCCGTAACCCTTACAGTTCAATTTTTATCAAGATGAACCCGAACCCGTTAAACCCGTTAAGAACCAACCCGGAACCGGCCCGGATCGGAACCCTTAAGGGTCCAAAAAATAGAGGCCCGGCCCACCCATTAAACACCCATAGTTTCTATTATACCATGGTAAATTTTCCATTTTACATTCTTACCAACAAATTACGCAAATCACCTTATCAGGCTTGACTAATGAAACCCAAATTTCTCTCATATAAGTAGCAATATAGCAGGAGCAAGCAAACTGAGAAATCATGTTAGATATATGAATAGGCAAGGTAAATTAACAAAGTAATAATTCATATTACTTGTTCTAGGGAACATCCAGATCATAGCAGCCTTTTCTTTTCCAGATTTTCTTTTAAAGAGCAATCACCAGATCAGCCGATCTTGAACAGCATATCAGAGTTCACTTATGCAGTGGTATTAGGTACATTGGTTAGAGAAGATGTCACAATATCCTTTTGACTATTGATATGCCTGTGCATGTTCAGGTTTATGGATATATTCATAGTCAAGATGAACGAAGGCACGCTCAATCTCAGGCAATAGTTCAAGCTTCTCCTGCAACGACTCGCCAATATCATGTGCCTCTTGCAAAGGCATGTCCGCAGGCAGGACGATATCAACTTCAACAAAGTAGTGCGAACCAAATGTATAAGCCCTCACGGTATCTATATGTCTTATGGCCTTGTGATGGTTCCAGCAGAGGTAAGTCAGCTTCTGTAAGTATTCTGGTGCAGCTGACTTGCCGATGAGAGAGTTCACATTCTCCAATACAGTCATTGACCAAGTTCGAATGGTATACAATGCAAGCTGCAGCAGAGGGAAAATTAAAGCCACTAACCTTGACTAAAGCGAGAGGATTGACAGCCACATTAAAAAAAATTCCCTTTTCTTTCCACATGTTAAAGGGGAGGAGGATGTTGGTGGAATAGAATCAAGGAGATAGAACTTACAATCATAGCTCCAACGGGATCTATCCAGTCGGTAATGTAGTTAGCAAGCAATGCTGCAATGAGACCAATGATGTTTGTGATAACATCAAAGAAATGATCCTGGGCATATGCTTTCACAATCTCATTGGTAAAAGACCGGCAATACAACATTAAAACTAGTTTCACCAAAGTCACAAAGACCATAATCCCAACAACCCATCTCTCCTGCTCCTTGGTGAGGTTGAAATCAGACTCCTGTGAGAAGGTCAATGTTTATAACATTTGCCGTTGTACAGGGTCAAGGAATAATTATAAGAATCCATGCATGTAATTTTCAACCAGACAATACAACATAAAAAAGCAATATATTTGCAATCTTAGGAGCCACAACTTACATCAGATATTAATGTACGCATAGACTCCAGAATTATCTGCAGTCCCAAAGTCGCCATGACAGAAGCAAAAACGAGGATTCCCTGTGTATCGTTTTTCAAAGTTAAATTGGACCAGCTCCAAAAGAAGAACAGAAAACAATCATACAATATTTCTATTCATGCATGCAAGTTGTTATCACCAGATATGTGGAAATAAAAGTAAAACTGAAAGTTAAAACACAGTTCATTTTGAACCCATTGGGAATTACACAACATGCACTATGAAGAAAGCATAGACCTGCAGTTTGCTCTACCTCCATGAAAAATCAAAAGATATGTAAAATCATGTCAACTGCATAGGATCAGCCAGCATACAGGGCAAAACTTGTTTGCAGACTAGATCTTTTTCTACACAACATTCAGCAACAGAGTGGAAGTTACATAGAGTCTCTGATCTAAATCAAAATTTCCACTTCTTTTTTTGTGTAGCAACAAATGATGGAAGAAGAAAACCATATCTTTTAAATCATGTAATTGGAAAATGACAGTCTTCTGCAAATTCTAGAAACAGAAGAAAAGTCTCCTTCTGCCAAAGTATGGGAACTTTTATGGATTTCTAATGGTCAATAAAGAGCTCAAATATCAAAATAAGCTCATAATATTTACAGTGGGATCATCCCAGTATCCTAAGGAATTATCAACTGATTTAAACCAGAACGTCAAAGTTATCAGAATAGATAATAGTATCTCCACGATTGCGATTTAAGTACTTAGCACCAAAGTAAAACTTCAGAGAGGGAGCTTCCACCACACTAGAAAACACTACTCTCTAAGCTTCCAAACTAAATGCAACTGTTATGAGTACTACACCAAATTCACGCCCAGACTAGTTACATTCACGGAGCAAGTGCTTACTGTCAATTTTGATAATCAAAATGAGATAACAGGGAGACATGAACAGCAACAAAGACTAAGTAAGAATCTCTGTGTAACTCAAGCCTAGAATCCCTCCTTAGTTATGTACAGACATTGGATTAGTAGAAACATCTAGGAGATGATAGTTTTTTTTTTTTTTGATAGGTAACATTAGGAGTGATAGTCTAGATGTCTATATCAATATCACCATAATATGGTTAATTAACTGAATTTAAGACAAGAGGGGTTGCTCTGATGGTAAGCAACCCCCACTTCCAACCGAGAGGTTGTGAGTTCGAGTCTCTCCAAGAGCAAGGTGGGAAGTTCTTGGAGGGAAGGATGCCGGGGGTCTATTTGGAAACTGTGAGAAAGCACGGGAGAAGAATATAACTGAGATTAAACATAATACAATGAGCCCTATATATAATACACATAACCTAGAGTTCTACTATAACTAGAGTTCTACTATATTTATATATCTAACACTCCCCCTCAAGCTGGTGCATATAAATCATATGTACCGAGCTTGTTACATATGTAGTTTAACATCGAACCCAGGTTTCTAGACCCGAAAGCATCGAGTCCAAAAGACATCGTTGAAAACTTGCTGAAACAGATGAAGGAAATACTGTTTTTGCCGGAAAATTACTGTAGATGCCGGAAAAACTTCAAAGTGGTCGGAATTGAAAAGTAAAAATATGGGTAGGCTCGGAATTTGAGGGCGATCTAACTGCCCTGAAGGACCTTCGTCAGAATCTCACCGGAACAGTGCTCACGCGCCGGCGTGTGGGGCGCGTGAGTCGGATCTACCTTGATATATCTGGCACGTGAAGGGCAGTTTTCCGGTGGGTTTGCTGTGGTTTGGTCGGATCTCTCTTGGGAACCTTGTGGAGGTGTTGGTTTCTGCACAACACTGATAATTAGTGACTTTGACGCAATTAGTCACTTAGGTCACCGGAAAATTGCACGGTGACTGAGTTATTTCTTCCCGGATGTCGTTGGAATGATGCACAACGATAATTATCTCACCAAAGCTCTGATACCATGTGAGAAAGCACGGGAGAAGAATATAACTGAGATTAAACATAATACAATGAGCCCTATATATAATACACATAACCTAGAGTTCTACTATAACTAGAGTTCTACTATATTTATATATCTAACAGAAACAGCCTCTCTACTCCAGGTAGGGGTAAAGTCTGCATACACACTACCCTCCCCAAACCCCACTAAGTGGGATTATACTGGGTTGTTGTTGTTGTTGTACTTAGAGCGAACGCAATGGCTATCAACCTAGCCTGATGTGGGATAAAATGGTGCATATGGGAGGCAAAAAGCTCCAGTATCCATCACAGATCATAAAAAGGGACCATATTCATCCCTCCACAGTAAAAACAAAACAACTAAATCTTGTACAGTTATTAATAGACACTTTATAATCTCCCCGAAACCCCACCCTCTCTAATTCAATACTGCCACTCATAGCAGCCAGTGTTTCCTCATCTCACTCAATTCTCTCAGCCAAATCAGCTTCAATCTATGTGGCCTTCCCTTTTGGTCTCATCTCTCTTTCCCCTTCCCCCGCCATCAGCTATCTTCTCTCACCTGTCTGTCTCAGAAACATTCTGTGTGGTTCTCCACGGAGGCTAAACCTAGAAGACAACTATTGGAGAAAGAGATGCTGAAGATTTGAATCTCTGTAGGTTTTAATGCAGTCATGTAAGCTGTCTGCTAGAGGTCATTATTAAAATTCTGCACATCTTTTCTTTTATTCAACCATTTATAGATGGTTACTATCAGATATGATGTTGTTTTAATTCATTTAATTTGTCTTAGATGCATTAAGTTTGAATTTCTCGTGGTAGGTGAAAATTATTCCTTTATTTTGGACTACAACATGTGATGATTAGAGATTGATCTCAAGAAGAAGGCTGAATTGCCTCTGCATCAACAAACAAAATGAATATTAAGGCTTACCATGACCACAACATAAAAATAGCAGTGGCATTTAAGGTACCTTTAAATCAAATGTGACAGGAATGCTGTAACGACCCGGCTAGTCGTCTTTGGAATTTATGTCCCCTTTCCCCATTTTCTGCTTCCCCTAAGTTCATTTCTGCTATTTTGGTTTGCCGGTATATTCGGTAACAGAATTCGGAGTGTTTTGGGACACTTAGTCCCTAAATGAGAGCTTAAGTCTTAGAAAATGGTCCATAATCAGAACGGTGTCAAGACGACCCCGGAATGGAAAACTGATGGTTCCATTAGCTCCGTTAGATGATTTCGGGGTGGGGAGCGTGTTCGGAATGTATTTTGGATGTCCGAAGCTCAATTAGGCTATGAATGCCGAAAGTTAGAACTTTGAAGTTCCGGTCTGATAGTGAATTTTTCATCCGAGGGTTGGAATAGAATTCCGAGATTTGCAGTGGCTTCGTTAGGTGATTTAGGGTATGTATGCAAATTTTCAGGTCATTCGGACGTGTTTTGGATAGGTTTTGAGTCGAATGAGAGTTTGGCTAAGTTTTGGAGATTTTAGGTGCAAATCATTGATCAAATGGTGTTTCCGACGTTGTTTTAGGTGATCTAAGGATTGGTGCAAGTCCGAATGATGTTAAGGGATAGGTTTGGTTGAGGTCTCGGGGACCCCGGGCTAGTTTCGGATGCTCGACGGAGTGACTTTTGCATTTTTGGAAGAAATATTTCTGCTGCTTCTATTGTTTCCGCTTCTGCGGAAGGGAGACCGAGTAAGCGGTTACCGCAGACGCGACCATGGGATCGCGGACACGGTCTAGGACTGCAGAAGCGGATAGGGAGCCGCATAAGCGGCCATCGCGGATGCGGTCGTTTGTCCGCGGAAGCGGAAACTGAGTTTCAATTGAAACCGCTGAAGCGGCTTTTTGACCGCGGAAGCGGTCCCTGGAGCCGCAAAACCGGAAATTGCTGTAGAGAAAAGGGTTTTATCCGAGGCTTAAGTTCATAAGTTGAAAAATCAAATTTTAGCTCGGACCAAGGCGATTTTGGGAGGGTTTTGAAGAGGAGACTATTGGGTAATGTTTCTATGATCCTTTCTAGCATTAATTCATCATTCAGTTGTTAAATTCATCTTTTAAATTGAAATTAAGGTCCAAAAATGGAGGAAATGGGTGAAAGTTCTTTGGCTAACCAATTGGGTTTTTGAGGGAGCATTTGACCTCTTATTTGAGAGATTTTTATATGGTTATACACGTGAGAGTACGAGATTTCTGAAAATGTGAAAATCATTTGATTCCTAGACGTTGTCCTGAGGGGCATTTTGGTCATTTTACATGTTCTCGCGCCTTAGCTTTAATTTTAATAATGTAATCAGTTGCTTGCGATGTTATTTACAATATGTAATTGGTTTGAATAGATTTGGGCAACTCGGAGTTGGATACTCGTGCCAAAGGCGTTGTTCCTTAGCGGTTTTGTACCAAATTGAAGTAAGTGGCTTGTCTAACCTTGTGTAGGTATCTCTCCCCTTAGGATATATTAATTGTTGTTTAAAGGCCTCGTGCGCGAGGTGACGGGCGTGTACTTGTGCTAATTGCTGAAAATTCACCTTACTTGACTTATTTAGACTGTGTTTCTTCGTGAATTTAACTGTTAAAAAATGTGATTCTACTTGCTTAGCTTAGGAAAAGCAAGTTAGTAATTTATTTGCTCTATCTGACTAAATTGCAAATACCTGCCCTCTTTGTGAGCATGCTAGGCCTAGACCTTTACATTGTTGCTATATTTGGTTTCTTTCTGTTAAATATTGACTTGTTGTGAAGTGTTTACGTTTGGGACTACGGGTTCAATTCCCGGGAGATCCCCCTGTTATTGGTATGTTGGATTACGAGTTAAATTCCCGGGAGATCCTCGGATTCTGGCATGACGGACTACGGATTCAATTCCCGGAAAATCCTCTGATATTGATATAAAGGACTGCTGGTTCAATTCCGGAGATCCTCTGTTATTGCTATAAAGGACTGCGGGTTCAATTCCCGGAGATCCTCTGGTACTGGTATGAAGGACTGCGCGTTCGATTCCCGGAGATCCTCGGATATTGATAAGGTGGACTGCGGGTTCAATTCCCGGAGCTCCATCTGGAGATCCTGACTGTTGAGTGAATTGCTTGTGTTTGTAGTTTGTACTTGTAGCCGCTCTGTTTTTTTTATTACGGTCTTGTTAGATATTCGGTTTTATTACGTTATCTTCTGTTATTTATTTTTACATTATTTCTTATATTCCTCTCAGTAGGGCCTCGACCTTCCTCGTCACTACTCCATCGAGGTTAGGTTTGGCACTTAATGAGTACCGCTGTGGTGTACTCATGCTACTTTTCTGCACACTTTTGTTGTGCAGATCCAGGTACATCTGGTTCGGCGCGCTATCAGTGATTAGGAGCTATACTCGGAGATCTAAGGTATGCATCTGCCGCGTCCGCAGAGCCGAAGAGTCTCCCTCTACTCTACCCTTAGCTAGTAGTTTTATCTATGTATTTTCTCGTTGTAAACACTTCTGGATGTTAGAGCCATGTGTTATACTTTACTCTTAGCATGTGTTGCCCCTGGATTTCCGGGTATTGGAGGTTTTTATGTTATATTGAGTTGACATGTATGTGCCAGGCGGCACTCCATATCTTATCTTACGTCATTTATGTTTTAAATTATTGTTTTCGCACAGACTGTTGAATTTTCGCAATGTGTCAGGTTTACCTAGTCGCGAAGACTGGGAGCCGTCATGATAGGTTCACAATTGGTGAACTAAGGTCGTGACAAATGCATAGTATAATTGCCTTGTTAGACAATTTTTAAACGCTTGAAAAAGCAAGGAAATTGTTATTATATGCAGCCATGAGTATAAGCCCAATAGCAAGTGACAAGTGCAGGATGAAAATTGGACCGATTGAAAGCATAGGAAATGTAAATAACTTAAAGAAAAAAAGCAGCAGCACTAACCAACGGCTGCATACGTTTCTTTCCAATAGGATATTGATATGGGTTTGGTGTCTGCATGGAGAAAGCTGTAAACCATAATATGAAACCAGAGAGAAGATCAAGCAGCGAATCCAATGTGGATGCTATGATGGCCAATGAACCACTCTTGACTGACGCATATACTTTAGCGGCAAAGAGAACCATGTTTGCAACGTTTGATATCCTAATGGCAAATGTTTCATTTCTAGCTGTTTTTTCCCTCTCTTCCTGCAACCAAATTAATTGAACTTGTCAGTCCAAACTTTGAGTAACACTCTTTTTCTATTAGATGATCAGGTCATCAAGTTATATGATAAGATAATAATGACTACATCTAGAGAAGAAACAAATGGTTGGTCTTATAGATAAAGAAGAAGCAGATAAAAACTATCAAAACCTTTGACATCCCAGGTACAAAACCACGATCGGTCAAGGCGTCCATTTCATTGAAGCCCTCGAGCATTTCTACCTGTTGCTGGTAGTACTCAGCAATGTTGTCTTCTTGACCTGTAAGCACCAAAGAAAAACACAGCATCATAATCTGTCCCTCCAAGAACACCCCATGTCTTACAGTGAAAACATTCAGTAAATCCATTCTACATGCATCTCTATATAGCACTGTAGCCTCCTAGAAGTACTAAACCAAAGAGTTGATGAGAACCAAGGGTGACCTGCATTTAGAGTCCACCACTCATACCAACAACAACAACAACTACCCAGTATAGTCCCACAACGTTGGGATTTGGGAGGATAATATGTAGACGGGCCTTACCCCTACCCGAAAGGAAAGAAAAAACAAAAACAAAATAAAAGAGCATTAGTTACTCCACCACCCATACCAAAGACGATTATAAATTGTTAAAGTACCATTATCAGCTCCAAACATACATTCTCATATGACAATTTGACAATTCAACAGAATGCAAAAGTAGCCTCTGGAAACAATCTTTTGACTGGCTCGATTAACCTGTTCTATTCAGGGGCATATCAAGGAATGGAAGGTTGCACACGCACTAAAGATTTGAACAAGTCATATCATCTAAAGTGCATTCAGTTCGTTTGATGGTATTGCATTAATTTGGTTCAATTTTGTAGGTATTCAATATGAGAAGACAACTCAGGTAAAAACACATATTTTAACAAATCCTCCAGCCGCTACTTTGTAATTGCGGTTGCCACCTAAAATACATAGTAGAGTTATAAGAATTTTATATACTCCATATAGTTTCATCGGAAACTTATGGGTGCCAGTGCACCCTCACATAATTAACATGGGTCTGCCTCTGGTTTTATTACACTGACCTAACCACATAAACTTACCTGGCGAACGCACTCAGCTAAAGTTCCCTTCTTATTTTCAGTAAACTGAAGTGCTGAAACGCATTAAATTTGAGCTCTAAAGCTCATGTTCTTATAACAATAATTATCCATCTAAAACTTATCCAAAAAGAATCATCCATCTACATACAAATATATGCCAATTTGCTCCAAACCAGTGAACTGCCCATAAGCATGTTCAATTGTCCAGAGAACAACAAAAAGTGAATATAGCTTGATATCTTTAGCAAATTTACACCATCCATACAAGAATCATTTTGTTCTTCAGAAAATTGAACCCACGTGGCAAGAAAATACTTTCTGAAACTGAAAAGTATAAAAAGAGTCCCCACTAATTAACTCAACTTAAGGATTAAGCTTAGTGTTTGAAAATTTCCGCAATTAGTAAAATCCTAAGCACAACAGAATATCAGTCAAGTAGTTAATAGGAATCAGCTGTATAATTCCTTTATATAAATTCCGCTCTATTCAAGTGGTGTCTCCATAATTTACTGTTCTTACGTCAACCTAATGCAACTAGTTAAGAAATTAGCAGAGAATAACACGAAAAACGACGTCGCATAGAGATGTGGAGAATGTACTTAAAACTCCAAGGCAATCATGGAGGCTACGTGGAGGCTTCTCTTTGGATTCAGACGATAACCGCAACTCGTCGAAGTTTAATCTCCATGACCGGTCGGCATTGTTGGTCTCCAGCAATAAAAGCTCCTCTTCGGCGCCGGCGCCGTCATCACTGCCGTGAAGAGGTACTACTTCCAACATTTTCCAGTCACCGGAAAATAGGAAAAAAGACACTTGAAAAGACTAGGTGAAAAAACTGGCGGTACCTACTTCAAGGAGCCGCAGGGGAGTGGTAAAGTTCGTAAATTTGATGAACTCGAGGGACCTTAATGTAATTTGGAGTTCTTTGTGGTGGGTAGTTGTAGAAGCTTTATATGGCGGAACTTTTTTGAACAAGGAAAGTGGAACTAAAAATGATTACTGAATATTTGGAAAATCACGCGCCACGAAATTTAACTCGCTCGTCCGTTAGTTGGTAGAAAATGACGTGTCACTTGGGCCCGCTTAGATTGCTGAGTGCTCGTCCAGATGGGAAGTATCATGACACATGTACGGTGTGGATGAGAAGTCTTTGTAGATTTTTAGGAGTTAACGTGAAAAAACGAAAAAGGCCACGTGAAAAAACAAAAAAAGGCTTACACTCACCAAATTATATAGTACTGCCTCCATTTAAAATAAATTAAATTAAATATACTCCATCCATTACAGATTACGTATATTGGTCAGGTAGGATCATCAACAACAACCCAGTATAATTTTTTAGTGGGGTTTACAAAGGTAGTGTATACATAAATTTTACTACTATCCTGGAAAAAAGAGTCTATTTTTAAGTAGATCTCCGTCATCTTTCCCTCCCACAACTTATCACCTTGCTCTTGGGTAGACTCCAACTCATAACCTCTCAATTGGAAGTGGGGGTTGCTTACCATCAGAGCTAACCAGGATCCTTGAAACAAATAAATTACTCCCTCAAGTTCAACAACATTAGCACTATTTTCTTAATAATTCATTTCAAAAAAATTGACAGTCCTAATTAGTATTTCCTTAATAGAAGAATTTATAATCATAAAAATACTATGACAGGTTTATCATCACAAATTTTAAAAGGTTTATAATCACATAAATGTTATACTTTATTTAAGAACTTATGGTCTTCAATATACAATATTATTTTATAATTATAAAATTTTTGAAACTTGTAATATTAAACATATCTTGATATTTGTGTGCATATAAAATTTTATTAATAAGGATAAACTGAACAGTTTAAAGATGTGTTTGGGTATATTTTCTTAGGAAATAAGTAATTTTTTACTTATTATTTTAGTGTTTGGTTAGGTAGTTGAAAATACTTTTCGAAAAAATATATAATTTAGGTAAATATTATAAAAAAACGAAATAAGTAAGAGTGGGAGACGGTGGTGATAGGTGAGAATTTAGGGGCTGGAGTGGTGGTGTGGAGGTAGGGGTGGCGAGCAGGGGGAGGAGAGGAAAATGAGTTCACGAGAAAATTAATTTTTAAAATATTTGAGCCAATCATACTTGAAAAAATTACAAAACTTTTCCGAAAAATATATTCATAACAAAGACACTCTAACTTAAATTATTTCTAAAGTTAAAGCTATTTTCTTTTGGAATAAACTAAAAGAGTTGATCATATAAATTAAAAATAATTGAGTATTATTTCAACATAAAAGAATAATGAAGACGTCAATAAGTTAAAAAAAATGTATGTAGCGGATATACGTTTATATTGATTGATTTTGTTAAAATTGAATGTGAATAATATTGAAATAATAGTTTTTTCGGAAAAGAGTTATATATGTCAGTGCACTATGCGAATTTGGACAGATATGTCCGTCGTTAATAGTTTGGCATAGATATGTCCAATCCGTCCAATAAATGCTCATTCATGTCCTTAGTTTAGCGGAACCGCTATTTCGTCTTTCTTAAATAATTAATAACCGGACCCAACTAAAATCTACTGATCTGATCCATTAGGATCCGGCCCACCCTTATTTTAAAAATATTTTTAATATATTAATTTTGTTTGATTTAGAAATTGTATGATAACCATATTTATTTATTTAAGTAATTTGATAGTTGACTTTTTTATTATAGACTATTTTAGAAAGTAATTATATTAAAAATAATAACTGATATTTATTTATTATTTTAATAATTTAATATTCGCATTAGTTTATACTTTCTTTTAATATCTCCATAATTTATTTCTATCATTAATTTATAAATAAACTTACGTTTGCGGTACTCAAACTCTCTTAGTTTAAGTATAAAATGTAATAATTTACAGACTAATCAACAGTGTCCACGAGCTGATGTAATACTTTCTTAAATAACTTTGTCCCAGTTGTTTCCAATAAAAGAGAGACGTGTATTGAATAATTGTAATTGCAAGGTTACGGTCATACATTTCTTTTAGAAATTTGAAAACCATAAAAAAAATTATCAACAACCTCCCAAAAAAGAAAGAAAGAGAAAAAGTAAACTATACCTAAATAAAAATTATGGTAAAAGGGGCACAAATAACATTGCAAAAAGCAGCCACATAATTGAAACTAGTTTTCTTTCTCTCTTCGCTCATGCTCTTGGCGCACGATAGCTAACGTGCATTGCTTGGTGTTTTTATGGAAAATGGTAGAGGTAGGAGACGAGGACGGGGGCGAGGAAGACCCAGGAAGAACCCCATAGCTATCTATGGTAGCTCTAGGGAAATTCGAATACAAGCTAAAGAAATTTTGCAGAATAAAGTAGCTATACCAGAGGTAGAACAAGGTACAAGCTGTGAAGTTGAATCTTCATCGATGGATACAAAAGTAAAGAAGAGGCTTGATCTGACTCCGGTGACAACTAGTAGCCCTGAAGAGGTGCATATCCAACATGCAAATAAGGAGATCCCTGGCTCAAGCAATGGAACATTGACAACAGGACATGCAGCTGGTGAAGTGATGTCAATGGAGGATAATCAGTCTAAGAAAGCAACTAATAAGCAAGGGAAAACATGGACAAACCTATTTTGGGGGAATCGAGCTGCAGAAAATGATATGTCCTTAGATGGCCATGTTGTGGTTTAATTAGACAAAATAGAGGTAGATCTGGAAACAGAGAAATGGAGGATTGCGGTAATATCTTATTGGGGAATCTCCAGGTTATAATGCTATGAAAAGGTTTATTGGAATAAATTTGAAAATATATAGTGGAGCTGGATCCATACCTGCATGAGGAAGGGTACTATATCATCAAATTCCAAATTATTGATGACATGAAAGAAATTCTCTATTCTGGACCTTACTCATTCAACAATAGACCTATCATATGAAGCAATGGACACCAGAATTTTATTTCAAGGAGGAATTTCCCACTGAAATTCTTTTATTGGTACAATTTCCTAATATTCCAATGAATTGTTGGGGTCATAATTCTTTGAGTAGAATGGCTAGTGCAATAGGTACTCCAATATATATAGATGTGGTATGGAACAGCAATGCTTAGTGGTTGGACATGATGTGGTGTGGAACAGCAACAATACGCGCAACAAGATAAACAACAAAAGAGTAGAAGCAAAGAAATTCACAATGGAATGGAGAACCAAAGGCCCAGTGAAAAAAGTGGTTAATCTAGCAGGGGAGGCTAGCCTACAGTTGAGGGAATCAGAAATGCTCAGTTAAAAAGAAGCTGTAAATGAGGAGGATATGCAGTCAATGGTGGATCAGGTCAAGTAGGATAACATACCGACAACCTCTCAACAACAATGCATAGTGGAAATTCAATGGACAAAGGCAAAGCTATAGAGGACATGTTTGAACTAGATATGACAAACTTTCTAGCTTTATCAGCCATTGCTATGAGGAATTCCTTTGGACCATTGACTAAGGGATCATGGTGTACTAGTAGTGTACCTCGTGATAAAGGAAGAGGTAGACTAACTTGCTAATAAAGTGGATATTTTAGAATATTAGAGCGGTGAATAAAAGGTATAAGCAGAAAGAGTTAAAAAAATATATTAGTAACTATAGAATAAAGCTAGCAGTCATAGTGGAAACAAGAGTTAAGGAACGTAATGCTAGTAAAATCATATCAAGTGTACTAACAGGTTAGAACTATGCTACCAACTATCAGGATGCTTCAAATGGGAGGATATGGTTTACTTGGGACTCTCAGTGATATAATGTTACTATCCTAAGTATTGCAGCTCAATACATACACTGTTTGGTACAAGATAGAGTGAGAATAATTAATTGTGCAGTTACAACTATATATGGTTAAAATACCATTGAGCAAGGGAAGCAATTATGGAATGGTTTAAAGGACATTGCAACAGGAAACACAAAACCATGGTTGCTATGTGGGAATTTTAATGCAGTCTTATATATTGATGACAGGTTGATGGGCAACTCATTAATTATAAAGAAAGTGCAGGACTTTGCTAATTGTGTAGCTAACTTAACTCTGAATGAGCTGGCATGGACAGGTGAATATTACACATGGTCTAACAAGTAACATGGTGAAAAAGGATCAACAACAGAATTGACAGAGCTTTTGGCAACTATGAGTGAATGATGCAATGGGGTCATGTGGCTATTGAATATGGATTACCATACATATCTGATCATAGTCCAATGTAATTAACTCTTCACTTAGCTCCCAAACCTGGCAAAACACCTTTTAGATTATTTAATATCTGGGTAGATCATGAAAGCTTTATATCATTTGTAGTAAGTAACTAGAATCAATCTTTCACTGAGGGCAAAATGAAGAACATTTGGGCAAAACTGAAGAGGTTAAGGCCTATGTTCAGGATCCTAAACACCGAGCATTACAGAACTATTAGTATGAGGATTGAACAAGCTAGAACAAACTTAGAGGAGGTGTAGCTAAAGATAAATATAGTCTGTAATGACACCCTGATTGAAGAAGAGAAAAGCATATTGCAGAACTTAGAAAAGTGGTCCCTTATTGAAGAAAGTGTATGAAGGTAGAAAGCAAGAACAAAGTGGATCAAACTGGGAGACTCTAATACAAAGTATTTTATAGCTGTTATGAAGGAAAGAAGTCAGAGAAAGCAAATAACTGAACTTGTATCAATCATGGGAGATAAACTTGTTCATCTTGATAGCATAACGCATGAAGTGGTAGATTTCTATAAATCTCTAATGGGATCAGCAGCTCAATCTCTACCTGTAATAGACAAAATGATCACAAAGAATGGGACAAAACTATCACAACTACAACAACTAGCTTTATGTGCTGAGGTGACTGACAAACAGATTTATAATGGGTTATGTGCTATAGACAGTGCCAAAGCACCAGGCATTGATGGTTATAATGCTTATTTCTTCAGGAAGGCATGGGTTATTATAAAAAATGAAGTCTGTCAAGCAGTTAAAGAGTTCTTCAGTACTGGAAAATTGTATAAATTAGTGAATTTACTTCTTTACATTGGTCCTTAAAATGGCCAATCCTAGTACAATAAATATTACAGACCTATTTCTTGTTGCACCATATTGTACAAACTATTCTCTAAAGTCCTAGCTGGTAAAATCCAACAAGTGATAGCTCAATGATAAGTGAAGCTCAATCTGGTTTCATACTTGGAAGGAGGATAGCAGATAACATCATATTAGCTCATGAGCTAGTCAAAGCTTACACAAGGAGGAATATTCCTGCCAGATGTATGATCAAAATTGACCTTCAAAAAGCCACGACTCAGTTCAATGGAGCTTTTTAGAGCAAGTCATGATTGAAATGGGATTCTCAGGAAGATTTGTGAATTGGACAATGGAATGTATGACAACTGTCAATTATACTATTATGGTTAATGGAGAGACTACCCCACTTTTTGATGTTGCCAAAGACCTAAGACAAGGTGATTCTATTTTTCCTTTCTTGTTTGCAATTGTAATGGAGTGTCTCAGTAGAAGGCTTAACAAATTGAAGGAGGAAAAATACTTTAAGTTCCATCCAAAGTGTGCAAAGTTAGGGATTATCCACCTAAGTTATGCATATGTTCTCTTGATATTTGCTAGGGTGACCTTGATTCTGTATCTCATATTCAAGAATGCTTCAATCATTTCTCTCAAGTGTCTATCTTACAAGCAAACTTGAAAAAGAGCTCAGTATTTTTTGGAGGAGTAGGCTACACAATAGGAGAGTTACCATTTAAATATTTTGGTATTTCTCATGCTACCAAGAAGTTGTCTTTGATACAATGGCATCCTTTAATAGAAAAGATAGTCACAAGGATTTCCTCATGAACTGCCAAAAAACTCTCTTATGCTGGAAGAGTGCAGCTGGTTCAAACTGCCTTATTTGGTATCCAATCATATGGTCACAGCTATTTAACTTACCAATAAAAGTTATGAAGATGATAGAGTCTTATTGTAGAAGTTATATTTAGTTTGGGATCAATACCATTACAAAGAAGTCCTTTATGGCTTGGGATAGGATGTGTACACCTTAGTCAAGAGGGGAGGCTATTGTTTGATTAACCTACAAGTGTGGAATAAGGCAGCTATAACAAACCATGTTGGGATGTAGCAAGCAAATGAGATAGCTTATGGATAAAATGGATTCATGCATACTACATCAAAGATAAGAGGATAGAAGACATGGAAATGCTACAACAGGCCAGCTGAATGGTGAGACAGATTTTAAGTGCTAAAATAGCCTTACAACAAATTCAACATAGGCAATAGAACAAAAAGAGCATGATCACAATTTTATCTCTTTTAGCTAGTTTATACTACTATTTTCGTCTTCCTTTTCAATAAATTTGTTAATTTACAGATTTCTCTAATAACTCACAAAATTTTCCTAATGCCTGACTGGGGAAGAAAAATTTTGTTCGTTTTTGTTTGTCTTTGATGTCTTTTCAGGCTCTGTCGTACAACACAAAAGACGATTAAAGCTTGCAATTTCAATTTCTCATCAAAAGAAAGAAGTATTTTGATCACGAGATAGTTGGAGTTAGCTTTGATAATGTGTCAGCAACCCAGGAAGATGAATCCAGAAAGCAAGCAATCGAGAACAAACAATAATCTTTTCATGAAAAAGGCCAGCAAGATCCAAATGTAAGGTCAACACAAGCGAGCAGATCAAGAATCAATATTCGACTCTAGAAGACACATAGATAGGAATTTTGTAGTTCTTGGCCTGCAGGAATATGTAGTTCTCTCCTTCTTTTGATGTGAGCAGCCAGTAATAGTCAACAGCAATGCAACAACAGCAACAATCTTAATTCCAGTATCTGGTAGTCGCAGCTACCAAATTTTTTCAGAACTACACTCACCTGATTCCTTCATAGCCAAGGATATGTACGCACCCTCAGAAGCAAGGTTCGGTCACCACCTTTTTCAAAATGCTTCCATTAGAGTGAGTGTGAGCAAAAATTATCCATGTCATTTATTTGTCTTTACACGAAAACTCTTAATGTTCTCAAGCAAAGAGGGGCAGTTGTAAATGCCCAATTTTTGCTCGAACTTTTCTTTCTACATTATATATATATATATATATATATATATATATATATATATATATATATATATATGCATGAGTGTATGTGTATAAGTGTGTGGCTTATTTGTGTATGTATAGGTTTTAAGAGTTGATTAAAAGCTTGATAAATAGTGTAGGGATTGGACTAGTGTATTTTAATTAAAATGGAGCCAAACTTGGCCCAAAATTTGAGCTCATTTCGTCCAAATCTGGTCCACAAGGGGCTGCCAAGGGGAGGGTCCAAACGATGTAGTTTTGGATCAAAACTACGTCATTTCATTTAGTAAACTCAAGGTCTAATCTCAGCCCTTCAATTATCAAGATCCAACGGCCCTGATTGAATCTTCAATAAGGTATATAAACCCTTTTAATTCAGATTTTTGGCCATTTTTCACATGATACAAGCCCTAGCCTCCTCCATCTCTCTCTCGCCCTCTCTCAAAGTCGTTGCCGCTCCACCACCGCCATCATCGTGCGCCGCTGTCGGTGATGGTACAATCGGCCCTATTTTTCCACCCTATTCTCTCCTTAACCTCCTCTCTCCAAATCTCCAAGATAAATTCCCTAAGAAACCCCCCTCAAAACCCACGCATTTTAGATCTTAGGGAACCCTAAGCCGCTTTTTTTTCACAAATTCGGGATGATTGAGCCACCATTTCCACCTAATGTTTACATACATGGATAGAGCTCGACAAGGGATACCATTTTGCATTGGTCTTAACCCAAAATTTTGGCGATCGGAATTCCGGCGACCCCCACTTCCGCCGCCGCCTCCAGCGCTCTTCCATTCTTGCCTCCAATCGACTCGGACATGATTTTATTATCGATTATACCGAAATCGAGATTCAACTCATCGTATTATAGTATTTTGGTATCAATCAACAATAAAACCATGACCGGGTCGAATCACCATCATCGCTGCCTTTGTCTCACCACTGTTTGTGTGCTCGAGTAGTCGGTAAGTCTTCAAATTTGTCTCCCCTTTCCTGTTTCTGATTTTCAGCTTGTGCTTCATATTTAATTTTAAGGTTTACTCTTTATAATTTTGTTAGTAGTATTTATAGGTTAACTAAGCTATTGTAATGTTAGTTGTGAATCGCTTGTTAGTTCATAGCATAAAAGCTCGTTGTCTTTGGCATCGGCTTCCATCGCTTGGTATAACCCTATTTCCTCTTTCCTTTTTCTTCTTTATTCTTTCTTCTCTTTTCTTCTTCTCTGATTTTCTGTGTGTATTTTTCATTAGGTTCAGGGATTAATCATAGCCATGATTCTGTTTGTCGTATTATCAGTGTATGTAATTCGTTGTTATTTTGAAATCATATATTTTTTTCATATCTTTAAATTAGTTTTTTTTACCTGGCTGGTCGATTAGCTCGTATATAGTTCATCAGTTTTGATTTTTGGTTCTTCGACCTAGCTGGTCGACTATGTCATATGCATTTGTTCTTGTTGAAGTTTTAGTTTTATCGACCTAGCCGGTCGATTGTTTGTTTGATCGTGCTTGTTACTCTTGGATATTTGTTTCTCAACCTAGCCGGTCGATTGTTTTATCGTTTGTTTGAATATTAAGTTAGTCGCGACTACAAATGATGGATTCAATTCAAATTGTTGGATTTTTTGATTCACTGAGTTAGTCGGTTCATTGAATAATTTGTTGAGCTTGATCTTATATTCCTTTAAGCATGATTTAGTTTGAGTTTTCAGCTTAAATAAGTCATGTATTGATTAAAAACTAAAGTAGTGAGAAATACTCGAGTATAAGGTACTCGTTTGGTTATTTTTACTGTTTAAAGGGTTGTTTGGAGTACACTGCTCTTAGCACTATTCATAGTTGGTATTATCTTTTGGACAGATTTTTTACCAAAAAAATCTGTCATTTGAATAGTTGGGACAGATTTTAGATGGAAAATCCGTCATTTGGACATATTCAATGAAGTAATTCAATCATTCACCTTCCTATAAAGGAAGAGGTCTTTCCTCACTTAAAAAAACACTCTTTCTTACATTGGAGGATAGATAGCTTCTGAACATGTTTTACACTGAGAAAAACACAAAAAACTTTGAGAAAAATCAGCAGCTAAAACATCGAAAAGTGAGCCGAAAAGCTGAAAGTTTGTGAGTTATTTCTTTCTTTCCTAAGTCGGTGAATTTTGGTCTTGGTTCCTGAGTCACTTCGGATCTAAAAAAATGATGTTCGGTTTTTGTTTCATTTGACTGGTGTTTGGCTTGCTGGTTCCTTGCTCTGCTGTCTGTTTTTCTTCTATTTTCTACAAACTAGGTATTTCTTTTAGCTCTTTAATTTAGCTTTTAGTTGCATAAAGCTATTGTAATGAATGTGTTGGTGTGTTATTATTGTTACTTTACATTTGTGTTTGATCTTTTACTCATAAATGGATGAATGAATGTTCAA
Organism: Nicotiana benthamiana; assembly: GCA_034376525.1. NCBI lineage: Eukaryota > Viridiplantae > Streptophyta > Magnoliopsida > Solanales > Solanaceae > Nicotiana > Nicotiana benthamiana. Next base: position 61,124,698 of record CM067332.1, on the reverse strand, counting down.
ATTCACGAATATATGCTTTGTTTCTCTTTTAAGTTTCAACTCTCCTAAACTCAAAAGTTGTGCATGATTGAAGCTATGGTGACAGATTTATGGCGTAGTTCAGTTGAGGAGAAAGTAAATATAAGACACATTTGAAATCCTCCGATAGTTGATAGCTCAGATAAATGTTGAGTTTTTAAGTCGAAGATGTGCGTATGGTAGAGTTTAAGCTTAAGAGTAGTTGTATTGACATTCTTTGGTCCAAGTTTTTTTTTGTGATTATGAATTTGTACTAGTTTGCTCTAGTTTTATTTTAAGGTTTTTTTTCTTTTCGTTAAGTTTGACATAAACTTTGTTCCCTTATATTTTTATTTGCGTTAGTAGAGTTTTTGCAAATAAGTTCTAATACATGTTAAAGTGTTTAAGTAGATAGCGTATTGTTTTGTTTATTTATTTGTTCTCTAGTTCGAATATAAGAATGGATATTTAGAAGTTCCTCCTTCGTTTTAATATCTTTTAAAAGGTTGTTAAAATATATTTTAGCTTGAAAAGTTGTGTATCATTGTGGAGTTAGTATTTATGTTAGAGTGAATTTGATAGTAAAATTAAGCTTGTTTAAAAAAAAATTCTCTTCTGTATATATTTTAAGGAATTCCTGTTGGATAGTAAGTTATCAAATTAAGTTTTTACATGTTCTTTCTAAATGTTTATACGGTAAACTAAAAAGGTATCTTTCTTTTTATGTCTTTATTTATCTTTGTAAAAACAAATGTTTGAGTTCAAAAAGATAAGGTTTTGGATTGTTAGCAGTATGGGTTTAGGTTTTAGTTCAAGAAATTAGTTTCAGGCTACATAATATCCATCGGCCCAACACCAATAAATCCAGCAGTTGATCCGTTTGTTTAAATTAATAACATAGCTGACCCATTCTCTTTTTAACCAAGGGCTAGCCCAATAGTTAAAGTGGCCCAAAACGAGCCAGCAGTTCAAATGCCCAAATAGCTGGCCCATTCCCTTTTAAAGCTGTCATACTAATAAAAATCGATTCATTTTTGGTAAGAAGGTAGTCCATTCTTTAAAATAACAAGCTAACGCAACTCTTGTGTGTGTGTGTGTGTGTGTGTATATATATATATATATATATATATATATATATATATATATATATATATATATATATATATATATATATATCATTTAATCAAAATGACTCAATAAAAAGTTAATTTTTTATTTCACTAAATAACTTATAACTTAGTTTCTTTTATAATTAATTTAAGCGCTAGGAAATTAGTAGGCGCACTTTAATCTTTTTATTCACGGAATCGCTTGCGTAGCGTGATGTTCAACATTCAGTAAATTAGTTCAACAATCTCATGCCATATCTGTTAGTTTTAGTCAATTTTTTTAATTTAGCTAATCCTTTGCTAAAAATCGCTAATTCGCTTTGTGTAGTGCGATAATGATATTTAATAAATTTTCAAAAAATATTTCTCAAAGCACAATTGTAGTGATTTTTCAAAAGTAAGTAACACACTAATAATACTGCGGATTCGCTTGTATAACGTTGCTATGACTAAATAATAAATTTCATCGATCACGCATTCGCTTGCGTAGTGTGGTCATAAAATCTTATTAGGGATTTTTACATATACATCCCATATAACAAACCTTATTATCATTATTGTGCCTTGTTTCGTTATTACCCTCATATCCCATGTTTTTGTTACAAAATATATACCAAACGGATTTTGCTGATGTTCCAGCCTAAATTAACGCCAGATAATTAAGGCTAAAATCTGTTTGTAAATAAATTGTATCCTAAAATAACGCCTATCTTTATGGCTTCTAATTAATCCTTGATTTTCTACCAAATAAATGTTAAATCAGTTAAGGTAAAATCTTAAATGCTCCTAATCTCTCCTCTAAACTGAACTGAATCTCTCTAATGCAAATGTCTAATTCCATAGCTCCTCCTCTACTATCACTTGCGCGTCGGCTTCCTCCAACCACCCTCCATCCATCCCTATTATCTTCCCCAAAATTTTTAGATCCCAATGGCTATAAAACTTATTCTCGTCGGTGGAACAGGGATGCGAACAATGAAAACTTAACCAAAGATTGATTAAGAAAAGACTGAAAAAGACACAATTACACCCAAAATTGCACTGGAAAAAAAATCGAGGTAATGGGTTTCTTATCCATTGGTGAGTCTTCTTCGATTTCTTCTCTGGCTTTTTTGTTGATTTCCTTTCAGGTGATTTCTTAGCCATTGTTATTGCTTGTTTCTCTAATGCAAATGTCTAATTCCAATGCAGTGCTTTTGTGGTTGCTAACCGCTGCCTGTATTAAGACGGGACGACCACAAATTGCAAGACGGACAATCGATCTTGCTGAGAGCCGCTTATCTAAGGACGTGTGGCCTGAATATTATGATGGAAAAGTAGAAAGATATATTGGTAAACAAGCAAGAAAGTATCAGACGTGGTCAATCGCAGGATATCTTGTAGCTAAGATGTTGCTGGAGGATCCTTCACACTTGGGAATGATCGCGTTGGAAGAGGACAAGCAAATGAAGCCTGTAATGAAGCAAAATGTAGTCAAATGTAGTAAATGTTATATGCACTGTTTCCAGTGTGTTTTTAAAATGTAGTCAAATGTAGGTAAATGTAGTTAAGGTTATATGAAGTGTTTCCAGTGAGTTTTTAAAATGTAGTCAAATGTAGGTAAATGTAGTTAAGGTTATATGCAGTGTTTCCAGTGTGTTTTTAAAATGTACTCAAATTTTTGTAGTTATATGAACTTTGTAGTTAATTGTAGTTACTTGTAGTTAATCGTAGACAGTTGAAAAATATGTCTGAATAACGTATTTTTTTGTATCTACTGGATGGTATGAGTTGCTGAAAACTACAAATGGCATTTCTATGCAACGTCAATTCATTATTCTTCATTGTTCAAGACAAGAAGTTTAATCCGAAAACATAACAGCGCAAAATGTACTGCAACAGTACATGTAGCAATTTGTAGTTATGCAATTGTAGTTATATGTAGTATAGATGTGTAGTTATATGCAATTGTAGGTAATTGCATTACTACAATTAACTACAAATTTGATTCAACAGTACATTTTGCCAATTAACTACAAATTAACTCCAAAAAATTACAATTAACTACAATTTGTATTTTTGATGAAACAATTTTCAAAAAGTATTTTTGATGAAAAGTTATTTGTGTTTAATTAATTAATTTAAAATATACTTTTGAGCAATAATCAGTATTTGGCCAAACTTTTAAAAATTGTTTCTAAATGTATTTTTCATAAAAATAAAATTTTTAAAAGTTAAGTTTTTCTGCTCTAAAAAATTATTTTTATTTCTATTCAAAATCAGTTTTTCCCTTCTAAAAGTTTTGGCCAAATATTATAATGTTAAGAAAAATAATGGAAAAATGCATCCCACAAAGAATGCATTTTTGAAACCCGACGTCGAACTTTGAGTATATAAACTCCATCTTCAAAAATTCAAAATCTTATTTCGACTTTTTTTTTACTTTTTGAATTATTAAAATCAATGTTTTCTATTTTACTTTCTAAAATTATTTAAAAACATTATTGTGAATAACTGGAATAAACTAATTAAAAAGAAATTATGAAAAGTGAGAGGCTTAACCCTCACTGGATGAGCATTAACCGACAGATGACAAGATCTTCTATTATAAATGTGTAAAAAAATATATGAAAAGATCTTGTTCCATAAATCAAGCCTCTAATTGTTCCACAAATCAAGCCTCTAATTAATAGTTGATCCTTAAACCTTAAAGATAAAGTTTCGTATATAAATTGAAAGGTGGTATACTTAAATATAATAAACACTAACCTTAAACATGAGTGGTAATAAGGTTTGCTATATAGGATGTATATGTAAAAATCCCATCTTATTATTCAAAACTTGTTCTTAATTTTTCTAATAATCAAGAGAGAAAAGCAGATAGGTAAAACATGAAAATCGTATAAATAACAATTTGACCAAATTAAGTCAAATTTTAAGTCAATAAAGCCACCGTGCTAGAACCACAGGACTCGGGGAGTGCCTTGCACCTTCTCCCCGGTCAACAGAATTCCTTACCCGAGCTTTGTTTTCGTGGACCGATAAAAATAGAGTCAACTCTCGTTTGACTAGGGATTTAAATAAAAGATGACTTGGAACACTGAAAACCAATTTCAAGCGGCGACTCTGAACGATAAAATAATCTCTATTTTTAAATTGTCACTTTAATTGGAAAAACTCTTTAACCCACAAATCCATAATACATATATATTTTTTTTATGGGGATGAGAAAAAAGAGGTGTGACATCAAGACATATGTATATCATACGGACCAATAATGTAATTTATCAATAATTGTTAAATTGAGGGACGAAACAATGCTATTATCCCTCTGTGTGAATTTATTACTCCGTAAGTTTACGTAACAAATTTATATTCATACAGAGAACTTCCATGTTTTGAACAACATCATGTTCGACAATAATTCAAGTTTGTATATATTAATTAATGAAGACCATGATACAAGATTATGTGGATGCTTTTAGCAACTTAATTCCTTTCCGTTTCTAGAAGTTTGAGTTCTTAGAAGCTAGAAGTGAAACCTTGCAAAGAATCTTAGGACAATTATTCTTTGGCACTTAGTAAAAATAATTTTTGCTTCTAAATAAAGATTTTCCGGGTATCTGTATGTAAAATACATGAGTTAGATAGCACTAATTTTGAAAACATAGCAAACGAAAGCGAAGATGAAGATGAGAGAAGAGGAGTTCTTCAGAGAACTCTCTGGAAGTTCTTAGAGAGAGAATGAAAATGTGATACAAAATATCTGTGTTATCTTTCCTCAAAGCTCCTAGAAGCTTTGAGGAAAGATATAACAGATATTTTGTATAACATTTTCATTCTCTCTCTAAGAACTTCCAGAGAGTTCTCTGAAGAACTCACAAAGTGACAATCGACCTCAATATGCTTCGTCCGCTCATGAAAAATAGGATTCTTGGCTATATGTATAGCAGCCTGGTTATCACAAAAGATAGAAAAGGGAAGTGAAATAGAGACACCAATATCAGTCAGTAACCGAGAAAACTAAGAGAGTTCAGCAACCACTTTACTAAGGGCCCTGTATTCAGCCTCAGGAGAGGATAAGGACACCACTGGTTGCTTTTTGGACTTCCAGCTAACCAGGCTACCATCCAAAAGTATACAAAAACCAGTAATAGATATGCGATTAACGGGGCATGCTGCCCAATCACTGTCTGAATACGCATGAACTGAAAAGTCAGGAACATCAGAATAGAACAGACCCAAATCCATGCTGCCCTTTAGATATCTAAGCACATGCAGAGCATCAATCATGTGAGGGACTTTAGGGGATTTTAAAAATTGACTCAGACGTTGGACAGCAAAACAAATATCAGGCTTGGTGTGAGTCAAATAGAGTAGCTTACCAATGAGACTTCTGTACTGTTCAGGATAAGAAAACAGATCACCAGAATCAGCATGAAGCTTGACATTAAGATCCAAGGGACAAACAACAGGAGTAACAGTCACACAATCAAATTGATGTAACAAATCACAGATAAACTTATGCTGATTAAGGACCAATCCACCAGCAACAACAGACACCTCAATCCCCAGAAAATAGTGTAAAGACCCCAGGTCTTTAATCCTGAATTGATCATCCAAGAATTATTTCAGGGCAGAAATTTCAGCACTGTCATCCCCACTAATAATAATGTCATCCACATATACTGCTAAAATCACAAGACATCCCGGAGATCCTTTATCAAATAAAGAGTAATCATTGAGAGAATGAGTGTAGCCCCTGGAGTATAGAGCATTAGACAGTTTGGCATACCACTGCCTGGAAGCCTGTCTCAAACCATAAAGGGATTTGTTTAACTTGCACACAAGGGGAGCAGAAACAGAAGGAGTAGAATCAGCAGAAGAGTCAGAAACAGTCAAACTTGGAGGAAGTTTCATATAGACTTCCTCATCTAGGTCACCATGCAATAAAGCATTATCAACATCAAGCTGAAAAAGATCCCAATGCTTCTTAATAGCCACATGAATAAGGCATTTGACAGTAGACATCTTAACCACATGGGAAAAAGTCTTATTAAAATCAACCCCTTCAATTTGAGTATCTCCTCTAATAACAAGTATAGCTTTGTTCCTCTCAACAGTGCCATCAACTTTATATTTGATTTTATAAACCCATTTGCAACCTATAGGTTTCTTACCAAGAGAAAGAGGAACAACATCCCAAGTATGCTTGGCATCCAATGCATCAAATTCCTTTCTCATGGCATCCTGCCAAGCTGGAATAAATGCAGCTTGAGAATAATAGAGAGGTTCAGATTTCAAAGGGGAAGAAGAGGAAGAAGAACCAGAAAAAGAAGGGAGATGAAAAACATAATCCTTGAGGTAGGAAGTAGGATTGTGCTGCCTTGCAGATTTTCTCTAGGCAATAGGAACTGTAGGAGAAGAGACAGCATGAGGGGAAACATCAGGATTAAAATTGAAAGAAGGACCGGAAACAGGATGAGAAGAAGGAGAAGATGGGGCAGAAGGAGAAGAAGAAGAGGAACAGTCAAGGACAGACAACTCTGTCTCAGAAAAGGGATGCTCATGAGAAGGAACAAAAGGAGAAGAAGAGGAAAAGATAGAAGGAGTAGAGCTAACAGAAGAGACAATTTTAAAAGGAAAAGAAGTTTCATGAAATATAATATCCCTGGACACAAAGTACTTTTTAGAAGTAGGATCATACAGTTTATAACCCTTTTTGGCAAAAGGATACCCTAGAAACATAGGAAATGGATCTAGGCTTCAACTTGTACCTCTGTCGAATTTGAACAACAGCATAGGAAAGGCAGCCAAATGCCCTTAAATGGGAGTAAGTAGGTGCTTTTCCATGTAAAATTTCAAAAGGAGATTTATTATTAAGGAGCCTAGAGGGAATTGTGTTAAGTAGATATGTGGCAGTTAACAAGCAATCTCCCCAGAAAGAGAGGGGCAAACCAGATTGAAAAAGTAATGCTCTACAACTTTCAATTTCCTTTCAACAACACCATTCTGTTGAGGAGTATGGGGACAAGTTGTTTGATGAATAATCCCTTGTTGAGTAAAGAAAGATGCCTCATCAATGCTAGACCCCAATTCCAAATCATTGTCACTTCTAACTGTTTGGACAACAGCATTAAACTGGGTTTTAACCATATATAAAAAGGATTTATGCAGGGAGAAAGCATTGCTTTTAGACCCCAGTAAATGTGTCCAGGTGGCTCTAGAAAAGTCATCAACTATTGTAAGGAAATATCTAGATCCAGAAGAAGTTGGAGTGTGATAAGGACCCCAATGTCTACATGAATCAACTGAAAAGGCCTAGATGTACTTATTGTACTGTCAGGAAAAGGAAGTCTAGTTTGTCTAGCCATAGGACAAACAGAGCAAGGGAAGGGCTGTTTAGAAGCAAAAGGAAATGACAAGGTAGAAATGTTTTTCATATTTGCAAATGGAATATGAGCCAGCCTCAAGTTCCAAATGTAATTCATGTCAGTTGCAACAGCATTATTACAAATGGAACTATTTACATTTGAAGGTAAAGCAGCAACTTTATGGCTAGAAGAATAGTCAGGACTACAAGAATCAGAAAGGGAACATATAAAATCAGATGAACAATTGCTAAAAGGAGAAGGGAAAGCTGGCACCCAACTAAACATGTACAGACCAGCCCCCTCTTTACCAAGATCCAGAGGCATCTTCAGAGAAGGGGCCTGTAACATGTGTAGGAAACAGGAAGTTGCTGTAAACAATACTATACAATGCAACTATTTTACCAGTTTATGAACAGAAATCAAATTGTGTTTGAAAGAAGGAACTAATAGTACATTATGAATAGCGATGGATGGAGTTAAAGCAAAAGATCCTGTGCAGGTTACTTTCACTTTATATCCATTAGGAAGGGTTACAAGGTATGGCACAGTTAAGGGTGTCATATTAAAGAGTAAGTCTTTAGTTGGTGTCATATGGTTAGATGCCCCTGAGTCTATTATCTAGGTGACAGAATTAATGTGTGTAAGCATACAAAATTTGGAATCAGAAACAGGGTTCTCAGTTAGCATAGTACCAGCAAAATTGGCAGCATACATGGGAGGAGGAGTTTGGGCAGTGGAGTCCCCTAACTGGGTTTGTTGTAGCAAGGTCATCAATTGATCATACTGTTGTCTTCTCAACCCAGGTATCACAAAACTCTGGCCATCCATATTTGGAACAGGGTGATGACTTTCAGGAGGATTTCCATGAGGAACAGACATATTTCCTTCAGAAGAAGGGAAATCCACACCAGCAGTTAGATGAGCAGCAGCAGGTATCTTCCCCTTGGTAAATGTTGGACTTTGTGGATACCCATGAATCTTGTAACACTTATCAATTAAGTGCCCAGATTTTTTGCAGTATCTACAGAATAAAGAGCCTCTAGCTTGGTCAAAATTAACTCTTTGTCTGAAAGGAGAAGGATTAGGCACTGTGACCTTATTGATTCCAAATGAATGTTTATTTATGTGGACATTGAAAGACATATAGTCTGGATTAAACTGAGAAAGGGACTGGACTTGTCTCTGTTTCTCATCATTGAGGACTATATCATAGACACTGTCAAGGGTAGGAGCAGGCTGCATAATCGGTAAGTTACTCCTTACCCCCATGTATGCTTCATTAAGGCCCATGAAAAACTGAAACACCTTATTCTCATCATCTTCCTGTATGATGCCATTTTTGGCAGCACAAATACATCTTTGCCCAAAATTTGTACACATTGTTCCTAATTCATCCCACAGTCCTTTAAGTTTGTTAAAATATGAGGCTACATCTAGGGATCCTTGATAAGTGTGAGAGAGTTCTCTTTTTAGTTCAAAAATTTTGGTTCTGTTAGCAGTACCATATCTGGTCTCAAGCTGTGACCATATACTCTGTGCAGTATCAGAATACTGCACGCTTTCAGCAATTGAGGGGAGAGGGAGGCAGTTAACCAAGAAATCACCATATTATTACATCTCTGGAACATGAAAACATAGGCGTTGGAGGAGGAAAATGATTGTAGCGTTTTCTGCTAAGAACAAAATTGGTTTTGTTGATGGTACGTGTCCCCGACCAGCCACCACTGTGACTGAACAAAGGTTGTGGGACAGAAGAACTCCTCTTCTCTCATCTTCATCTTCGCTTTCGTTTGCTATGTTTTCATGTTGAGCTAAGAGATTCCTAGCATCCAAACCTAGAAACATACATTAGTCTTGGGTTGTATATGTATTGTATATTCTTTGTATACTGTGTATATCTTTGACTCTGGGCCAGACGTATATCTGGGCCCATTTTCATTTGTTGTATTGGTATGTCTAAGTCTTGGGTTGACCCATATCACGGGTGACCCGATAGTGTATATATCCGCTTCTAGGAGCTTCGAGGACAGATAACACAGATATTTTGTATAACATTTTCATTCTCTCTCTAAGAACTTCCAGAGAGTTCTCTGAAGAACTCCTCTTCTCTCTTCTTCATCTTCGCTTTTGTTTGCTATGTTTTCATGGTATCAGAGCGGACGATCATCAGATGTTTCTCTGCTATATCTTGTTATCCCGGTCAAAATCGTGTTGGAAAGTTTTCGGGTATTTGTGAGATATTCGGTCAGTGATGATCTCAATATGAATCTAGTGTTAATCTGAGACTTCTATCACCATTATCGGGTTGCATCTTCACTGCTTGGACGCTTTGGGTTGGTTTTCCGATGTCCTCGGCTCGATTCCGGCGAGACTTCAGATTTTAGGGTTTCTGCTGCTCAGAACTGGCATTTTTCTGTTAATCAAAGGCCGTTCTTCTCCGCTCGCGACGAAGAAGGGTAAATCTGTTCCTATTTTAGGTGCTATATGATATTGCATGAGGCTTTTGATACAACTTTAGTTTTTCAAACTGATTACAGAGACTATCTTTTGATTTTAAACTCATTGTTGTTCATGGCTGCTAACATGAGTGCTAATACAACTTCTGTTGACCCTACCAGTCCCCTTTTTGTTTACTCCGCTGATGTTCCTGGTGTTTCTCTTGTGTCCACTCCCTTCTCGGGTAGTGGTTATGGGGGTTGGAGGAGGAAAATGATTGTAGCATTGTCTGCTAAGAACAAAATTAGTTTTGTTGATGGTACGCGTCCCCGACCAGCCACCAATGTGACTGAACAAAGGTTTTGGGACAGATGTAATAATATGGTAATTTCTTGGTTAACTGCCTTCCTCTCCCCTCAAATTGCTGAAAGCGTGCAGTATTATGATACTGCACAGAGTATATGGTCACAGCTTGAGACCAGATATGGTACTGCTAATAGAACCAAAATTTTTGAACTAAAAAGAGAACTCTCTCACACTTATCAAGGATCTCTAGATGTAGCCTCATATTTTAACAAACTTAAAGGACTGTGGGATGAATTAGGAACAATGTGTACAAATCATGGGCAAAGATGTATTTGTGCTGCCAAAAATGGCATCATACAGGAAGATGATGAGAATAAGGTGTTTCAGTTTCTCATAGGCCTTAATGAAGAATACAAGGGGCTAAGGAGTAATTCACTGATGATGCAGCCTGCTCCTACCCTTGACAGTGTCTATAATATAGTCCTCAATGATGAGAAACAGAGACAAGTCCAGTCCCTTTCTCAGTTTAATCCAGACTATATGTCTTTCAATGTCCACACAAATAAACATTCAGTTGGAATCAATAAGGTCACATTGCCAAATCCTTCTCCTTTCAGACAAAAAGTTAATTTTGACCAAGCTAGAGGCTCTTTATTCTGTGGATACTGCAAAAAATCTGGGCACTTAATTGATAAGTGTTACAAGATTCATGGGTATCCACAAGTCCAACATTTAACAAGGGGAGGAGACCTGCTGCTACTCATCTAACTGCTGGTGTGGATTTCCCTTCTTCTGAAGGAAATATGTCTGTTCCTCATGGAAATCCTCCTGAAAGTCATCACCCTGTTTCAAATATGGATGGCCAGAGTTCTGTGATACCTGGGTTGAGCAGACAAAAATATGATTAATTGATGACCTTGCTACAACAAACCCAGTTAGGGGACTCCACTGCCCAAACTCCTCCTCCCATGTATGCTGCCAATTTTGCTGCTACTATGCTAACTGAGAACCCTGTTTTTGATTCCAAATTTTGCATGCTTACACACATTAATTCTGTCACCTGGATAATAGACTTAGGGTAATCTAACCATATGACACAAAATAAAGACTTACTCTTTTATATCACACCCTTAACTGTGCCATACCTTGTAACCCTTCCTAATGGATATAAAGTGAAAGTAACCTGCACAGGATCTTTTGCTTTAACTCCATCCATCGCTCTTCATAATGTACTGTTAGTTCCTTCTTTCAAACACAATTTGATTTCTGTCCATAAACTGGTAAAACAGTTGCATTGTATAGTATTGTTTACTGCAACTTCCTGTTTCCTACACATGTTGCAGGCCCCTTCTCTGAAGATGCCTCTGGAGCTTGGTAAGAGGAGGCTGGTCTGTACAAGTTTAGTTGGGTGCCAGCTTCCCCTTCTCCTTTTAGCAATTGTTCATCTGATTTTGTATGTTCCCTTTCTGATTCTTGTAGTCCTGACTATTCTTCTAGCCATAAAGTTGCTGCTTTACCTTCAAATGTAAATAGTTCCATTTGTAATAATGATGTTGCAACTGACATGAATTACATTTGGCACTTGAGGCTGGCTCATATTCCATTTGCAAATATGAAAAATATTTCTACATTGTCATTTCCTTTTGCTCCTAAACAACCCTTCCCTTGCTCTGTTTGTCCTATGGCTAGACAAACTAGACTTCCTTTTCCTGACAGTACAATAAGTACATCTAGGCCTTTTCAGTTGATTCATGTAGACACTTGGGGTCCTTATCACACTCCAACTTCTTTTGGATCTACGTATTTTCTTACAATAGTTTATGACTTTTCTAGAGCCACCTGGACACATTTACTGGGGTCTAAAAGCAATGCTTTCTCCCTGCTTAAATCCTTTTTATATATGGTTAAAACGCAGTTTAATGTTGTTGTCCAAACAGTTAGAAGTGACAATGATTTGGAATTGGGGTCTAGCATTGATGAGGCATCTTTCTTTACTCAACAAGGGATTATTCATCAAATAACTTGTCCCCATACTCCTCAACAGAATGGTGTTGTTGAAAGGTGAAAGTTGTAGAGCATTACTTTTTCAATCTGGTTTGCCCCTCTCTTTCTGGGGAGATTGCTTGTTAACTGCCACATATCTACTTAACAGAATTCCCTCTAGGCTCCTTAATAATAAATCTCCTTTTGAAATTTTACATGGCAAAGCACCTACTTACTCCCATTTAAGGGCATTTGGCTGCCTTTCCTATGCTGTTGTTCCAATTCCACAGAGGGACAAGTTGAAGCCTAGGTCCATTTCCTATGTGTTTCTAGGGTATCCTTTTGCCAAAAAAGGTTATCAACTGTATGATCTTACTTCCAAAAAGTACTTTGTGACCAGGGATGATATATTTCATGAAACTTCTTTTCCTTTTAAAACTGTCTCTTCTGTTAGCTCTACTCCTATCTCTTCCTCTTATTCTCCTTTTGTTCCTTCTCATGAGCATCCCTTTTCTGAGACAGAGTTGTCTGTCCCTGACTGTTCCTCTTCTTATTCACCTTCTGCCCCATCTTCTCCTTCTTCTCATCCTGTTTCCGGTCCTTTTTTCAATTTTAATCCTGATGTTTCCCCTCATGCTGTCTCTTCTCCTACAGTTCCAATTGCCTACAGAAAATCTGCAAGGCAGCACAGTCCTCCTCCTACCTCAAGGATTATGTTCTTCATCTCCCTTCTTTTTCTGGTTCTTCTTCCTCTTCTTCCCCTTTGGAATCTGAACCTCTCTATTATTCTCAAGTTGTATTTGTTCAAGCTTAGAAGGATGCCTTGAGAAAGGAATTTGATGCATTGGATGCCAACCATACTTGGGATGTTGTTCCCCTTCCTCTTGGTAAGAAACCTATTGGTTGCAAATGGGTTTATAAAATCAAATATAAAGTTGATGGCACTGTTGAGAGGTACAAAGCTAGACTTGTTTTTAGAGGAGATACTCAAATTGAAGGGGTTGATTTTAATGAGACTTTTACCCCTGTGGTTAAGATGTCTACTGTCAAATGCCTTATTCCTATGGCTATTAAGAAGCATTGGGATCTTTTTCAGCTGGATGTTAATAATGCTTTCTTGCATGGTGACCTGATGAGGAAGTCTATATGAAACTTCCTCCAGGTTTGACTGTTTCTGACTCTTCTGCTGATTCTACTCCTTATGTTTCTGCTCCCCTTGTGTGCAAGTTAAACAAATCTCTTTATAGTTTGAGACAGGCTTCCAGGCAGTGGTATGCCAAATTGTCTAATGCTCTATACTTCAGGGGCTACGCTCATTCTCTCAATGATTATTCTTTATTTGTTAAAGGATCTCCTGGATGTCTTGTGATTTTAGCAGTATATGTGGATGACATTATTATTACTGGGGATGACAGTGCTGAAATTTCTGCCCTGAAACAATTCCTCGATGATCAATTCAGGATTAAAGACCTAGGGCCTTTACACTATTTTCTAGGGATTGAAGTGTCTGCTGTTGCAGGTGGATTGGTCCTTAATCAGCATAAGTTTATCTGTGATTTGTTACATCAATTTGATTGTATGACTGTTACTCCTGTTGTTTGTCCCTTGGATCTTAATGTCAAGCTTCATGCTGATTCTGGTGATCTGTTTTCTTATCCTGACCAGTACAGAAGTCTCATTGGTAAGCTACTCTTTTTGACTCACACCAGGCCTGATATTTGTTTTTGCTGTCCAGCATCTGAGTCAATTTTTAAAATCCTCTAGAGTCCCTCACATGACTGCTGCTCTGCATGTGCTTAGATATCTAAAGGGCAGTATGGATTTGGGTCTGTTCTATTCTGATGTTCATGACTTTTCAGTTCATGCGTATTCAGACAGTGATTGGGCAGCATGCCCCGATACTCGCAGATCTGTTACTGGTTTTAGTATACTTTTGGGTGGTAGCCTGGTTAGCTGGAAGTCCAAAAAGCAACCATGGTATCCTTATCCTCTGCTGAAGCTGAATACAAGGCCATTAGTAAAGTGGTTGCTGAACTCTCTTGGTTTTCTCGGTTACTGACTGATATTGGTGTCTCTATTTCACTTCCCTTTTCTATCTTTTGTGATAACCAGGCTACTATACACATAGCCAAGAATCCTGTTTTTCATGAGCGGACGAAGCATATTGAGGTCGATTGTCACTTTGTGAGTTCTTCAGAGAACTCTCTGGAAGTTCTTAGAGAGAGAAGTAAAATGTTTTACAAAATATCTGTGTTCTCTGTCCTCAAAGCTCCTAGAAGCGGATATATACACTATCGGGTCACCCGTGATATGGGTCAACCCAAGACTTAGACAGACTAATACAACAAATGAAAATGGGCCCAGATATACTCCTGGCCAGAGTCAAATATATACACTGTATACAAGAATATACAGTAAATATACAACCCAAAACTAATGTATGTGTCTAGATTTGGAGGCTAGGTAATCTCTTAGCTCAACAAATTTCCAAGCTTAATTATGTCCTTTTTTTCTCTTCCTTGTTAGGTTACGTTTTATTGGAATGAACCTTCAAAAATTATATACTGATTATTTTCGATTCAAATCTCTCACAAAAAATAAAAATAAAAAGTATTTTCACGTCTTTTAACCCATAAGAAATATCATGTCAACATAATCGCGATTTCTTATTGTTACAGTTCGGTCCTCGCCTTAGTACTTAGTAGAAAAAGATTGATGTATGCATTTCACAATTATTTTCACACTACGATAGTTATTATTCAACTTGCTTGAATTAACAAAAAAATTATCCAAAAGTTAGTTGGAAGAACTTGTGTGATTTTTCATCAAATAATTATAGTTGCTTTGACTAATAATTGAGATAACATCACTAGCAAATTAATTCTACTGATTAAGTCGTCACTGGATGTGTACTTAGCAAAAGGACAAGTGATTGTGTAGGTTTGTTGATTAGTTTTCTTATACGCAGAAATTACATTAATTCTATCCCAAATGGAATTAGTCAAATTAAAACGTCGTATTTTTCAACTATATTTTGGTTCTTCAATAAGCAACTTAGAGATGATCTCTATTTAGCCATTCCTACGTGACACTAACCTAGATAAACTCCAACAATATAGATTAACAATTATATATGATTATTATTTAGGTGACCGATAAATTCTTTTACGTTGTCATATAATTTTGTCTTCGCGATCTTTTATAGGTTCAGAATAATATAGATTCATTTGACTTCACCTTAATTCATGCATTAGATGTAGATGAACTATTTTAAAAAACTTCCTCCTGCTTGATCTTGTGCTCACATTGCCTTCCTTTAGCTGGTTTTACCCTTCAGCGTGCATTTATTTTCTATTCATTTCCTCCTCTCTTTATTTTTTTCCTTAAAATTACCTAGCTATAACACTCCCTAATTTGTGATTTTACTTTTATTGCCATAAAAAATAACTGGAAATATAAGCTCCAGGTCCTATAGGAATTGAAGAGCCACGGTCAATTAGATTCTGTTTGGATTGGCATCAAAAGTGGCTTATTCAACCAAAATAATTTTTAAGCTAAAAATAATAAATTGGGATTGCTCAACATATTGCTTTTGACTTGTTTTAAACACTTTTTAACTTATTTTAAGTCCTTTTTAATTTTGCCAACCACCGGAAAAAACAAAAAAAAACTTAAAAACTGATTTGACTATAGTTTAAAAACTAATCCCAACAGCCGCTAGATTCTAGAGATTAACTTATATGGCGGATGTATAATTCATTTTGTGCCCTGAAACCAGTGTAGATATTACAGTAAATACTATGTTTAATTTGAACCCATAATTTAAAGGAACTCGGAGCTTTATATTCATAAAAAAATAAATCCTTGGGTAGGTGCTTGTGTATGAAAATCTTGAAAACTTACTAGTATAAATATTAAATTAATTTGTTGCACCGCTAATTTTAGGAAGGGGGTATTTCTTTCTCTTTTTAGGAAGGGGGTATTTCTTTCTCTTTTTTCTAGTTAATAGTGATGTATGAAAGAAAAATCCAAGGGGGTTGCACATTTCTTATATGAAAACATAAGTTTCTAAAACAAAGAATTAAAGGGCTTAAAAATTAATAAGCTCGTCTCTCTCATCTCTCTCGGTGCACGTTAGCATAACATACGCCGAGCGTGTGTCGATGGCGAAAGGCGGGAGCAGAGGAAGGGGAAGACCGCGTAAAATCCCAATTGATACCTTCGACAAGATCAATCAGCTGATTATGCAGAAGAATACCGTGAAGGAGGCGCAGAAATTGACCTCGGAGGAAACCCTAGACGCCATGGAAGTGGCGTTGCCACCGGCGGAGATAGTCACAGAACAATCAGATGTTCCAGAAAGAATGATTACAGAAACACCAATGACACCAGAGGTTGAAGGTACTCCAACCTCTCCGACTACAGTCGAAGCAGGTCCCGTGACAGAGACGACCATGCAACCCGAAGTACCAACTGAAGAACAACCAGAGATTGCCAAAAACAAAGCAGAAGAACCTAAGAAGGCTTGGTCAACACTATTTCAACAGAATCTCTTTGCGACTCACAGTATGGCACTCGATCATACCCCCAACTTTAGTTGAAGGAAAGCCCATAGTACAACTGGAACGAGCAGAGGTGGAAGAGGAGGAAGCCAAGTGGATGTGTGCCTTAGCGGTGTACATTGTAGGAGATGGTCGTGGATTCAACGCAATGAGAAGGTTCATAAACCATCACTGGTCTTATGTCCCTGAACCAGAGTTGTTCTACCATGATGAGGGATATTACATTGTAAAATTCAAGACAATGGCTGATGCCAAAGAGGTACTCTGTGCTGGACCTACTCAATAGCCAATAGGCCGATGATTCTCAAACAATGGACACCACAGTTTGATTTTTCAGAAGAGTTTCCGACTGAAATACCACTGTGGGTTAAATTTCCAAAACTACCAATGTCATGCTGGGGTATGAGATCTCTCAGCAGAATAGCTAGTGTACTAGGAAAGCCAATCTTTGCTGATGAGTGTACTACAAAACAGACAAGGCTATCCTATGCCAGAATGCTCATTGAGGTGACTGTGACCAAAGCACTACCTACAGAAGTAACGGTTATGGATCCAAATGGGAAGAGTTTTCTTCAAGATGTGGAGTATGAATGGAAGCCTTCATTCTGTGAGAAATGTCAAACAATAGGACACAATTGTGCAAGCCTACAAAAACAGTTACCTAAACAGCCTACACAAGTGTGGAAGCCCAAGCCAGTCCAGGAGTGGAGAACCAAGGGACCTGTTATGCCATTACAGAGGCAGTCCCCAACAAGGGAGCCTAGTGGACCTCAGCAGGAATCCATGTCAAGCCAGAACCAGAGGGGTGATAAGAGCAATGACAAAGGAAAGCAACCTCAGAGCCCAGCAATCAACAATATCAATTTCCCCCCCTCTGTCGCCCATTACTGTGAGTAACAGATTTGCAGCAGTATCTAGTAGTAAAGATGATCCTCCAGGGGAGGTTGGGAACACTACATCAACATCTTATCAATGAAGTGGTTAGTGTGGAACATAAGGGGTGTAAATAAGAGGTACAAACAGAAAGAATTTAGGGAATACATTAGGAAGCACAACATTAACCTAGTAGGATTAGTAGAAACAAAAGTTAAGCAAGAACAGGCTAATAGAATTGCTAATCTATTAGCACCAGGCTGGGGTGTCTTAACTAACTATGTCTCAGGAGAAAAAGGTAGAGTATGGATCCTATGGAATCCAAAAATGTTCATAGTCACTAGTGTTCTGGAGGAAAGCCGATTGATCCACAGCAGGGTTTCCAGCAGAACAGGGGACTTGAAATGTTTCCTCACTGTGGTTTATGGATTTAATGGACTGGAGCAGAGAAGAACTTTATGGAGCAGTTTACAAAATTTAGCAACAGGAATCAAAGAACCATGGTTGTTGCAGGGGATTTCAATGCAGTCTTGTGTGACAGAGATAGACAATCTTGCAAGTCAGTCAGATTACCAGAAACAGTGGATTTCAACAATTGCCTACAACTTACTGGACTGACAGAATTACCCTGGAGAGGTGACTACTACACATGGACCAATAAGTAGACTGGTGTGGACAGAGTATGCAGCAGGCTTGATAGAGTGTTTGGCAATTATGAATGGATGATCAACTAGAACCAGGTGGTCACTGATTATGATATACCATTAATTTCAGACCATAACCCAATGATACTAACACTGAAAGCAGCCTCCTGGCAAGGGAAGAGGAACTTCAAATTCTTTAATGTATGGACTGCACACAAAGATTTCCAACACATTGTGACAACAGTATGGCAGGATGGGAAGACAGATACCATGAGAACAATATGGGACAAACTCAAAGCCCTGAAGACTCCCTTGAAGACACTGAATAATAAGGAGTTCAAGACAATTGCACTTAGAATTGAGCAGAGTCGACAGGAACTGGTAATCCTACAAACCCAAGTCAAGCCTACAATGATGCACTACAACAGAAGGAGAAGGAACTGATATTGCAACTGGAAAAATGGTCACTAATTGAGGAGAGTGTCCTGCAACAGAAGGCAAGAGCAAAGTGGATACAACTTGGGGACTCCAACACCAAGTACTTCACTGCAGTAATGAAGGACAGAAGTCAGCAGAAGCAAATTAATGAGATTACCAATGCACAGGGAATCAAGCTGACTACACCAATAGAAATTAAAGAGGAAATCCTGGGATTCTACAAAGCACTGATGGGCACTACTGAACCAAACCTACCTGCTATCAACCAATTGTACATGGCCAATGGCCCAAAACTGACACAACAGCAAAGACAGGAACTGTGTGCTCCAGTTACTGAAACAGAAATAACAGAGAGTCTCAAAGCTATTGGAGATGACAAAGCACCAGGAATAGATGGATACAATGCTATTTTCTTCAAAAAGAGCTGGAGCATCATTGGTAACCAAGTCACTACTGTCATTAAGAAATTCTTCAACTGAGCAAAGATGTGCAGACCAATCAATTGTGCAACTATTACCCTCATCCCTAAACTGTCCAAACCAACTTCAATCAAAGAGTATAGACCTATTGCTTGTTGTACTGTCCTATACAAACTCATCTCCAAAGTACTGGCTAATAGGCTGCAGAAGGTGATGCCAAGCCTCATCAATGAAGCTCAGGCAGGGTTCATTCCGGGTAGGAAAATTCAAGATAACATCATCCTAGCTCATGAGCTTGTTAAAAGCTATACTGGAAGTATGTCTTCCCTAGATGCATGATTAAGATAGATCTCCAGAAAGCATATGATTCAGTGGAGTGGGTGTTCTTACAGCAAGTCATGGAACAGATTGGATTCCCTAGCACTTTCACCAAATGGATTATGGAGTGTATATCAACAATGAGCTACTCTGTTTTAGTTAATGGAGACCTACTGTTCCCTTTGTTGCTGCCAGAGGATTGAGGCAAAGGGACCCCATTTCCCCATTCCTATTTGCTTTGGTCATGGAGTATTTAAGCAGCTCATGCACTGTACTACAAGTTGATCCATCATATCAATTCCACCCCAGATGTAAAAAACTGGGTATTACACATATGTGCTTTGCAGATGACTTATTGCTGTTTACCAAGGGAGACCTCCAATCTGTCAAGGCATTATCCAACTGCTTCTCCCAATTCTCTATAGCCTCGGGTCTCAAGGCCAACTTGAACAAGAGCTCAATCTATTTTGGAGGAGTACCAATACCTGTACAGAAGCAGATCCTTGACCATCTTGGCTATGAACAAGGCCAACTGCCTTTCAAGTATCTGGGAGTACCACTGAGCACCAAGAAAATTACTCTACTACAGTGGCAGCCTTTAGTGGAGAAAATCACAGCTAGGATCACTTCTTGGACTGCTAGAACACTGTCATACTCTGGGAGAGTTCAACTGGTGCAATCTGTCATCTTTGGAATTCAAGCTTACTGGGCTCGGCTGTTTATCTTCCCAGTGAAAGTTCTTAAAATGATTGAAAGCATTTGCAGGAGTTTCATTTGGTTCGGGATGAATACTGTAACTAAGAAAGCATACATCTCCTAGGACAAAATGTGCACTCCAAATTCAGTAGGTGGAATGAACCTAACCAACCTCAAAATATGGAACAAGGCTGCCATTGCAAAGACCTGTTGGGACATAGCACATAAGAAGGATAAGATGTGGATAAGGTGGATCACAGTGTATTATATCAAAGACATGCCAATAGAATCCATGCCAATTCCTACCCAAGCTAGCTGGATGTTTAAGAAGATCATCCAATCCAGGGACACTCTACAAAGGATCCAGAACTGGAAACATCAGAAATGCACTACTAAACAATTGTACCAGTCGCAGTTGCAAGAAGTGCCAACAGTCCCATGGAAGAACTTAATCATACAAAACCAAGCCAGACCAAAAGCAGTGTCAACCTGTGGCTATTCCTACAGGACAGACTACCAACAAAGGATAGACTACATAGCTGGGGATTGGGTATTGATCAACAATGCACTCTATGCCAAATCCAACCTGAAACAAGAGATCATTTGCTCACGGATTGCCCTGTCACTGTGGATCTATGGGGAAGAGTAATGAATTGGATACAGGAACAATACCTACCTAGTATCAGTTGGAACCAGAAAGTACAATGGTTGATTACCAAAGCCAAGGGACGAACATGTCGTGCAGCCATTTTTAAAATGGTCACAACTAAAGTTGCATATGCTATCTGGCTGGAAAGGAATGCAAGAGTATTCAACAAGACTTTTCGATGTAATACTGCTCTACTGAGAGACATAGTGTACAACTGTAATGTTAGAGGCACCCCTAGAATTAGGCAACAATTGCAACACCTTAGAATATAGTAGAAGTTAGACAGTTAGGACAGTAAGTGTAGTTATTATGTTAGATCTCAGACAGTCGGCCGAGTTGAAGCTTGACTGTGGTTTTGTAACGCAACTTCATTGGTGATTAATGAAAAAAACTTAATTACCAAAACAAAAAAAACATAAGTTTCTCCAAGACCTGAATAATTCGTTTTTTCTTGGTATACTTTATTTCCACGTCCTTAATTGTGAAAAGCACACTCTCGACTTATTATTCAATCTAAGTCTATTTGAAATTGCTCCTCATTTATTAGAAAGTCTTAGTAATTATTGACTTTTTGTGAATATTAAATCTACTATACAACTTTCATATTGCAGAGATCATCTCTCGTCACGTTAGAAATACCACGTTTAGCGTATAATCCGTATTAAAGTAAAGAATATTCTTGTGATTAATTTGCATTACAAGCAATAAGAAGTTAGAAAGAAGATAAAGAAAGGGGGTCATTGTATCCATCCCTCACCCTACATAATTTGTTATACTTACACGTGGTGTACGAGATATTTATATTAAATTAATAAATACATAGCACATGTTTCCACACCGATAAACTTTATTTCATTTGACCCTAATTATAATAACAATAATAACAAGTATATTATAATTTTACAAGTGAAATTTGAGAAGGGTAATGTGTATGCAAACATTATCCCTACTTTAAAAAATCGAGAAGTTATTTCCGATAAACCCCTGGCCTAAAAAGAGATGAATAAGAAGAAGCAATAGTAACAAGCAATAACACCATAAAATAACAATATAACCAAAGTGAAAGAACCAACAGATAGTGATAACAATCTGAAAATAAAACAAGACTAACAAATATTACTGGTCATGGACAATGGAGATGCACGACTACCTACGAATCTTCTACCTTAATTTTTGACCTTCAATCCTTCATATCAAGGATAATATCTCCATCCCAAATCTTATCTATCCTAGTATACCGGCACTTCCATCTCAACATCCTCATTTATGTTGCCTTAATCTTCTGAACATGAGAGTTTTTGACTGGCCAATATTTTATCGGATACAGCATAGTCGGTTTCATCACCTCTCTATAAAACTTTAACATTAAATTTTTGTGGCACATTATCACATAAAACACAAGATGCGAGTCATAAAACACTGGATGCTAGTCTTTATTTCATCTATTCCGCTCTAATACGATAATAATTTACTTGATTAATATATAAATTTTTACCTCATTCTATCCTTTAAACGTGTTGAGTTAATGTTAGGTCACCATATTTTACACCTGAGCCAGGCCCAACACTGTGTTAGAGGGAAGGCCCAGTCAGGGGGGGTTTAATTATTTATCTTTTACTATTTTGCCCTTGAATTATATATATAGTCGGGGCTGATTGTAAATAACAGACCAGGTATCATTTTTTATAATTGAATGTAAAATTTCGATATTTCTCTCTCCCCATTCTTCTAGAACATTCATCTCTGCTTTGATTTCGTTCGAATTCATGTAAGGAACTTGAATCTTATCATGGTATCAGAGCAAGGTTGAGGAATCCTCTTTATTTGATGGAGTAACTTTTTATTTTTAGCTTGTTTGGGGATGAATCACGCAACCTAGGGTTTTGCAATTTTGCCTACGCTTTTTTTGAGTTGTTTTTCTTTGTGCGGTTTCCTTCTGGATTTTTCTACTACAATATTGTAAGATTCTGCTGGTTTCTCTGATTGATTCACATTTGATTCGGCTAAAATAGATTTTGTTTTTTATAGAGATAGTTTTAATTGACTGTCACTCGAAAAGGAAAAGGTTTAATTCCTTTCTTCTTTGATTTCTCACTCAGCGCATGTATGAGTTAGTAGTTTTGTCAAATTATTGCATGTCTATTTGAGTGTTTGACTATTGCAATGGGAGATGATTCATCAGTTACAAACTTATGTATTACTGCTCCAGATTCGGGGTCTATTGTAACCACTGTTATTGATTCCTCACATACATACTATAGTTCCTCTTGTGATGTAACAGGGAGATATCTACTCCTTTTGATGGTACATGATATATTGAATTGGAGTAAGGGAATGTTAATAACAGATGGATCATGCCCTAGACTTTCTGTTACTTCACTTTTGTACAAAGCTTAGGATAAATGTAACAATTTAGTTGGAACGTGAATTTTGACTTCTTTAATCACGCAAACAAAGACTAGTGTTCTGCACTCTAAGTCGACAAAAGACATGTGAGATGACTTGAGACTTGAGAGACAAATATGGTCAACCTAATGGGGCTCAGATCTATCAACTCAAGAAGGATTTGGTTAGGGTGACACAAGGGAATAGTGACATAGCAATATATTACTCTAGACTTAAGGAACTATGAAAATAATTGAGTATTCTTAACTCTTTTATGACCTGCTCTTGTTGTGACTATGTGTGTAAATGGGAGCAAAAAGGCATATTGATGGTATGATTGAGAGTGATAAAGTGTACTAGTTCCTCATGGGTCTAAATGAATCGTACACCACATCAAGAGGTAATATTCTCATAATGACACCACTTCCTAGTTTGTCCAAGACATACTCTTCTTTGTTAGTACACGAAGAAAAATAGAAAAAAGTACAAACAAGCGTGTCTTTCACAACTGAGGTTGCTTCTCCAATTGCTGGAGGCAACGGCGTGTAGTAGCAACCTCAAATTCAGAATCAAGATTTCAATCACAATCAGAATCATAACATGAATTTCATAAATGGAAACAATGATGGAAAATTAAACATTAACTTTAAGGATGGACAGAGGTATGTGGTAGATTGAAGAAAAAAAACACTATGTTTAGCAACTACTATAAAAATCCTAAGCACCTAATTAATAGGTGTTACAAGGTACATAGTTACCCCAACAATAATCAACCTCAGACTAGTTTCAACAATAATTAGAAGGCTAACAGAACTGCTGCTATAGTACAAACCTTTGAAAATGATAAAGGAACTGGATCAGAATCTGGACAGTCTACTATATGTGGGGGAGCAATAACTAAGGAGCAGATAAGCCAATTGATGTAGCCTCTGCAGAATGTTGCTGTTGGGTCTCTAGGTTCTTCTTTTCCTGAAGGCAATAGTTCTGCTAACTTGGCAAGTAATATTACTGAAAGGGTGTTTGGATTGGTCTATTTTAAGTTCTTATTGGATTTTAAGCACTTTTTTTAATTTGTGTGGTTTAGGTATAAAAAGTACAAAAATAAGCCAAAAGCCAAAAGTTAGGTATTACCAACTTATGAATTTTGGCTTTTAGCTTAAAAGCTACTTTTTATAAGCCAATTCAAACACCCTCTAATTTAGATTGTAGCAGTTTTGCACAGTCTCTCGCATTTGATTCTATGTCTCAAAACTCCTGGATCACAGATTCAGGGGCTACAGACACAATAACTTCTACTTTGTCTCTTTTTCTGGAATCAATCCCTTTCATGATCCTTACTTAGTTGCCTTACCTAATGGCTATAGGGTAAAGTCCCATTCATTAGGTTCACTTCCTTTGTCTAACAGTTTAAGTTCCCATTGTGCTGCATGTTCCTTATTTTCAATATAATCTAGTATCAATCCACAAACTATGTAAGCAAATTAAAAGCTTGGTTTGTTTCAGTGAGTCTACTTGTTTCTTGCTGTAGGGCCCTTCTCCGTAGAGGCCACTGGAAGTTGGTAGTGAACAGACGGGCTATACATCTTGCAACCAGAGAAGTTTCTTAGTGATGGTTTTATCCCTTTAGCTCCCTCTATTCATTTGAACAAATGTATACCTACTTCCAAATATAATGTTTTCAAGAACTGTGAGAATATCTTTGAGTCTAAGTCTGTAAATTCCATTTTGAATGATAATCATACCTTGTGGCATTACAGATTAGGATATTACCTTTCAATAAGTTGAAGTCTATTTATTCTAAGCTTTCAATTTCTATACCTTCAACTCAACAATTTCCTTGTCATATTTGTCCCTTAGCTAGGGAAACAAGGAACTCATTTTCTTTCAGTTCAACAACTACTACTTTTGTGTTTGCTCTTATCCATGTAAATATTTGTGGGTCTTATAATACTGCTACACATTCCGGGAATAGATATTTTTAAATTTGGTTGATAATTTTTCTAGATCTACTTGGACTTACCTTCTCAGTATAAAATTTAATGCCTTCACAGCTTTGAAAGCTTTCATTCTCATGCTTGAAACTCAGTTTAATTGCAGAGTTAAGACAGTGAGATCTGATAATGCTCTTGAGTTAGGATTAAGTCATGAATCTTCTTCTTTGTTTCTCTCTAAAGTAATTCTCCATCAAACATCTTGTGTAGAAATACCTCAACAGAATGAAGTTGTTGAAAGGAAACATAGACACTTACTTGAAACTACAAGAGCACTTCTTTTCCAATCCAATGTGCCTTTGAAATCTTGGAGGAGTGGGGGTGTACTCTGGCTGCAACCTATTTGATTAATAGATTTTCCAACTCTGTCTTACAAGGAAAAACTCCTCATGAGATTCTCTTTGGTACACCTCCTTCTTATGATCATCTTAGGGCTTTTGGTTGTCTTTGTTGCATTTCAACACTCAAAAAGGGTAGGAATAAGTTTTCACCAAGGGCAAGTCCTTGTGTATTCTTGGGGTACCCTTTTGAGAGGAAAGGTTACAAGGTATTAAACCTTGCCACTCAATAGATTGTGATGTCCAGGGATGTGATGTTTTATGAGGCTATTTTTCCTTTTGCTTTACATTAACAACATCCTTCTTCTGAGTTCCTTGAATCTATTCCTCCTCCTGATTTTTCTTCTCTTTGCCCTTCCCCAGAATCCTCCTCTTTGCCCAAACTACAGTTTCCTCTTAATCTCTACCTATATCTTCTTCTTCTTCTTCTTCTTCTTCTTCTTCTTCTTCTTCTTCTCCTTCTTCTCCTTCTGCTTCTTCCTCTAATGTGCCTCCATTCACTCTACTTATGTTCCTACACCTTCTGATGTATCCCCTTCTATTTCTCCAGTTGTTCCATTGAGAAAGTCATTTAGAGCTCACCAAAGACTTGGGTATCTTCTACACTTTCTGTGTAACTCTACCTCTATTTCCTGCCCTTCCCTCTCTTCGATTTTACTAGCTCACACCAATATGAAACATGTTTGTATTTATGCTTTGTCCTGCCAAACATAATCATTTATTAACTCTCTTCCCATTGTGTAAGAGCCTAGATCTTATTCTTATGCAGCTTTGCATCCATGATAGCAAGAAGCCATGTCCAAGGAATTTGAAGCCTAAGACGAAAACAATACTTGGAGTTTGGTTCCTTTGCCTGATGGGAAGCATGTAATTTATAAAAAATGAGTTTATAAGATTAGTTTTGATGGTTCTATAGGAAGGGAATCCAAACTAGCCATTAGAGGAGATACTCAAAAGGAGGGTCTTGACTACACAAAAATATTTTCTTCCGTAGTCAAAATGACTATTATCAGGTGTCATTTAGTTGTAGCTGTCAAAAGTCTGTGGCAACTTTATCAGCTAGATGTTAATAATAGCTTTTTGCATGGGGATTTAATGGAGGAGGTGTATATGAAGGTCCCTCAAGGTATAGTTGTCACTTCTTCTTATTTGGTTTGCAAGTTGAACAAATCTTTGTATGGTCTCAAACGGACATCTAGACAATGGAATGACAAGCTATTTGAGGCCTTACATTCCAAATGTTTTCAATATTCTAAGAATGATTATTCTCTATTTTTGCAAATACTCAACTAGTGGTTCTGTATATTTGGGGGTCTATCAGTCTATGTAGATGATATTGTGCTAACTTTTAATGATATAGAAGGCATCCTTCATCTTAAATAATTTTCGGATGCTCAATTCAATATCAAGGATTTAGATTCTTTGCATTGCTTTATTGGTCTGGAGGTCATGTATGTGTTTGATGATATTTTAGTGAATCAAAGAAAGTTTTCTCTTGAATTGGTTAAGGAATTTAGGTGTACCGATTCCATAGCCAACCTTTAGTTCTCTTCCTTTGGATCTGAAATTATCTTCTAATGTGGATAGTTTGCTGTCTAATCCTTCTATTTACAGGAGGTTAATTGGAAAATTCAATTTCTTAACTCATACTAGGCCTGACTTGGATTATATGGTTCAGTATCTTAGTCAATTCATACAGACTCCAAGAATACTCATTTGGATGATGCTTTGCATACTATGTGCTACATCGAAGGTTGTCTGGTTTAGGACTTCATTTCTCTTTTCATTCCTCTTTTTCTATGGCTACATTTTGTGATTCGAATTGGGCTTCTTGCCCTGATTCCAGGAGATCTGTTAGTAGTTTATTTTGTTCCGATGGGTTCTGTCCTATCTCTTGGAAGTTGAAAAATCAAACTACTATTTCGTTATCATCTGCGGAGCCAGAGTACAGGTCTGTTCGGAGATTGGTGGTTGAATTAACTTGGCTATGTCAACTTTTGGAGGATATAAATGCTACTAATTTGATTCATATTATTGTCCATTGCAATAATCAGTCTGCCATTCAAATTACAAAGAATCCTGTCTTTCACGAGCGGACTAAACACATCAAGTTAGACTGCCATTTTGTTCCGGAGAAATTGCAAGATGGCTCGATATCATTGCATTATTTTCGTAAAATTCTGATATTTCTCTCTCCTCATTCTTCTAGAACTTTCATCTCTGCTTCAATTTCGTTTGAATTCATGGAAGGAACTTGAACCTTATCAATTTGATGTAAACATTAAACATGAATAAGTATTTTCTCCTCGAAGGCATGCGGAGTTGGGGTGGGTGGGGGTGGGGTTGGGGGTGGGTATTTACTTACTACGAAACACAGCATATTAATCAGCTAGAAAGTCAATGAGTTACCCATCTTAAAGTCAGTAATATTGTGCAAATCACAGAATGTGGTACTTTGCTTGGTGTAGTTTTTGTTTTAAGTTCAAAGTTCAATGTTATATGGTAAAAACTCTTTGACTTGAAACTAAAGGTTAGTGGACTTCCATAGTTCCTCCTAAGGGTGAGGAATTATACCTACCATTGATTTTGTGACAATTCGTATCTTGTTTTTCAATGTTTTCTCGAAGATGATTACGTCTAAATATTTCTCGATGCATTAATCGTGTTATACTTTACAATCTAATAATTACAACACAAGATAAAGAAAAGTTTTATTCGACCATGGTTTTTCCTTAATACCCAGCAATTAAAACAAGAAGGAAAAATTGGCAGTTACTAAGGGGTCATTTGGTTAGGAGACAACTTATTCCAGGATTAATTATTCCGAGATTGTTATCTCACCCTCCAATAGGACTAAAAAACCACTATAATTCCAAGACAAAGTGTTATACCGCAATTTTTCCTAACCAAATATAAGATAAATACATCTCAAATGTATTTTTGAGATTAATTATCCTTTTATTCCTCTATCAACAACAACAACAACAATAACCCAGTATAATCTCACTTAATGGGGTCTTGGGAGGGTAGTGTATACGCAGACCTTACCCCTACCCTGGGATAGAGAGGTTGTTTCCAAATAGACCCCCGGCATCCTTCCCTCTAAGAGCTTCCCACCTTGCTCTTGGGGAGATTCGAACTCACAACCTCTCGTTTGGAAGTGGGGGTTACTTACCATCAGAGCAACCCCTCTTGTCTTTTATCCCTCTATCAAATGAGCCCTAAATGTCTTTGAAGAGTATGTCTTACTTCAATCCGTTCTAGGATGTAATTAAACCTTGAACATAGGAAAAGACTTTAGCAAAGATAAAGACTTTGAACGTTGGACGAGAAAAATATTATTAGTGATTTCCTCTTAAAAGAGCGTTGAAAAGTTTCAATTTGTAGTTCTACAATGGTGAAAGTCTAAAATGTGCTCATAATTCTCCTAATGATGAAAATGATATGTATATGAGTTGAATTGAAATATTTATATGCCTTTTGGCGTTCGCTGGGAAATTTTATTTGACAAACTATTAGATACATATGTAATTAAACAATATGGATCACTATATATATTTATACTAAGTTCATATTTATTCTCGCAGATCAAGTCCATAGCTTACCCCGATATTTTATCGTAATTCATTATCTCGACTCGAATATGACACGTCTGCATGTTAAAGAGGTTGAATCAATTTTCATTAGTGGTGTGTAATCATCTCATTTAAAAATTTTAAGTTGTTAGACAGAGTATAGTTTTATTTACTTAATTATGTATTTAACATGCCCATACATATTCGAGCCTAATTCTTTTTCAGTAATCTAATCGATAATCGAACCTAAACGTTGCTTGTATGAGGGGTAAAGTACACAAATAACTCTCAAAGTTGATGGTCTTGAATTTTTGCCTCTCGCTTTTCCAATGGATAATATTTTTAACTTTTAAACTTGAAATTCTATCTCGAAGCAATCTTAAAAACCACCTCAAAAGTATCATACTTCTGCACTTTTTTGTTGTATAACTGCCTAAAGCCTTTCAACTGAATTAATAAAGATTAGAAGTCCAAAAGAAAATTTAGAAGCCCAAGCTCAAACTAAAAGCATTAGAATAGCCCATAAGAAGCCTAAAACAAGAGGGAAAAATTATTAAACACGACTCCACCTAATTGGTACAGTATTTGACAACATATAATATGAATTGGCAAATTTTTAGCTTTAGATTACGTTTGGGGGAAAACAGTCCAAAAAAAAAAATTTCATAAATCATTATTGTTTAGGGGTTATTACTTTGCTATAGCTATTATATACTAAATTACTTTCTGAGCTATGTTTTCAGTTGTATAGACTGTATTCGATGTAATTTTGCTATTGTATTCATGAATACAATAACAAAACTCGGCGGAAACAGGTGAGTCCAGCTAAGCAAAGAATGTATTCGACTACATTCGCGAGTTATATTCGTGAATACAGTAAATTTGCGGAAAAAAGGGTCCTTTCAGTTGTTTAAAAAGGGTAAGTGAATAAATTAATGCGGTAGACTCCTAATATAACTCAAATAACTCAATTATAACGTGCATAATTTATATTTCTGGTTATAAAATATTCTCAGCCGAAAAATACTCCAAAATAAAGTAATCTCTAGAAATTCAATTTTGTCTTTCTTTGTTGCTATCGTTCGTGGAAGTTCTGTTTGCTAAATAAAATTCGAAATTCATACAATTATATACAATAATCGGTATAATTCTATTTTATATATGGCAAATTAATCATAAATACTGTAGATATGTTTGAATACATATGAATACAAATTGCAGTATATATACACTACAATCTGCTGAATACATAATGCTTAATATATATAGTGGAATACATATGAATACATACGGTAGATATATTTGAATACAAACTTCAATATATATGCACTACAATTTGTTGAATACATATATGACTACATAATATTTAATATATAGTGGAATACATATGAATACATACTATAGATATAGGGAAAAGGGTCAGACTGCCCCTAACCTATTTTGAAAAAAATGCCCCTACCGTTAAAAATTTGGCATATTTGTGCCCCTAAGTCTAACAACTGACTGTACTTATATTTAAAACGGTAAGGGTATTTTTTTAAAAATAGGTTAACGATAGGGACATTTTTAAACTGGAGTCAGTACGTTAGGGGCACAAATATGCCAGAATTTTAACGGGAGGGGCATTTATTTCAAAATAGGTTAACAGAGAGCATTTTTAAACTGACTCAATACGTTAGGGGCAGTTCTGACCCTTTTCCGATAGATATATTTGAATGCATATATACATTTGATGAATATATTCCATAGTTTACTAAAGAATTATTTTTAGTAAACTGATGAATCCATATTGCATATATATTTTGAATGCATACAAATACATACTAAAGATATATCTGAATACATATATATTCATGTTCTAATAATTATTAACATTTTTTTTCAGATTGTCAACAAAATACATCAAAGATGCAAAACTTCTTATTGCAACACAAGAGCCCAACGACATTGCTTCGGCCGTTAACCTTCTCGACGCTGCACTTTCTCTATCCCTCGTTTTGAGTTAGCACTCGAGTTAAAAGCTCGACCTTTACTCTTATCTCTGGCATTTCCAGTTGATAATGGTGATTGTATTCGTAGGGAAGATATTGAGTCGGGAGAGAGATCCTAGGTTTAGCAAAATTGTATATTATACGTTGTTAGTGTGAGAGAAAGAATAAAAAGCAGGGGAGAGAGAAATATTTGAAAACGTATTTAATAAGTGATCATAAATAAATAATTTGCTATAAAATCTAAAAAGTAGCTAGCTATAAAAAATAATTTTTTAAAAATATATTTATTTAAAATAAAAAATAAGGTGTAAATGTTTTCTACAGGAGGTTAAATTTCCAAAAAAAAAATGCATTTTACAGATAAATTTTAGAAAACTCTACTTCTCTATTTATTCTCTCCCATGACTCAATTGCATCTGATTTCCGCACGAAAAGAAGAGCACCAAACGCTAACCTCGTTCGACGACTGCAATTTCAAAAATACTCTCTCATCAATCTTTTTGCTGTGAACTTGAGATTCATTATTGAATAGACAAATCAGATTGCAAACAAACAAAATGCAGAATTATTTTTTGTTATTAAAAATGGAGATATATACTGACACGTATATGCACATGTATCATACATTTGGGGTCAATCTTTTTCGATGGGTGGATTTATCCTCTCTACTTCTTTTTTCCTTCGCGTTTTTCTTTCGTTTTTGATTGAAAAAATAGTATTAATTCTCTATCTTGTATATTAATGTATGTCTACCATCTATATTTGTGTGAATCCATAAGAAATTATGTGTTATACACTGAGATATATATATGTAGGAACCAAAAAATAAATTAATGATTTCCAAAACAATATATGGAGACAAAAGAATACCGAAAATGGATTTATAATACAACTCGTAAACTCTCAAATACAAAAGTATTTCTTACAAACACTCCTTACGCTCAAGCTATTGATCACTCAATAGTTGCTTGAAAACTTGATAATAACCAAATGAATTACAAGGCCTATTTATACTAGTTAACCCCTAGTGTGAACAAATAATGTGAAACAAAGAATAAAAAATCTAACACACCATGGCCGGTGCCTAACCTTGGTAGGTGAAGTTTATTTTAAAATCTCATTTTAACAACTAAAACATGTGCTTCAAAAGACATGGCCGGTGGTCAATTTTTTTGGATTAATTATTATTTCAATAGTCTCCCTTAATTTATCAAAAATTACCTATACCAAGCATTGACTTCAGATTCTCGAACAATTCTGCTCTCAGCGGTTTTGTAAGGATATCCGATATTTGATCTTCAGATCTGCAGAACTCAAGTTCGATTTCACCATCCTTAATAAGATCCCGTATGTAGTGATACTTAATTCCGATATGCTTACTCCTGCCATGAAATACCGGATTCCTGGCTAATGCGATTGCTGACCTGTTATCACACATAATTCTTGTCGGACCAATCTGCTCGTGTTTCAGCTCTCCAAGCATCCTTCGAAGCCAAACTACTTGACAAGTCGCAGAAGTCGCTGTCATGTACTCTGCTTCTGCTGTAGAAAGAGCAACTACTTGTTGCTTCTTTGATAACCATGAAAATACTTCTTTCCCAATAAAGAAAGCATAACCTGAAGTACTCTTTCGAGTCTCCACATCACCTGCCCAATCAATGTCTGTATATCCTACTAGACTGCAGTTGTCAGAGTAGGTATAGAAAATTCCATGATTATGGGTACCTTTAATATACCTCAACATCCTTTTTGCCGCTTGCAAATGTGACTGATATGGTGTCTCCATGAATCGACTGATAATTCCCACGCCATAAACAATATCTGGCCGAGTTGAAGCCAAATAACGTAGACTTCCAACTATGCTTTTGAAATAAGTGGGATCAACCAGCTCACCGCTTACTTCTTTCTTCATTTCCAGGCGTTCAGAAACTGGAGTTCGGATTGGAGTCGCAGATTCCATCTTGAATTTCTTCAAGACATCATTGGCATATTTCTTTTGCGAAATGAAAATGCCATCTTTACGTTGTTGTACTTCTGTGCCCAAGAAGTAAGACATAAGCCCCATGTCTGTCATTTCGAACTGACTAGTCATGGCCTCCCTGAATTCTGCAAACATTGATTCACAATTGCCTGTAAAAATTAAATCATCAACATAAAGACATACAAACATCATGTCGCCATTCACTTTTGACTTGATGTATAATGTATGCTCATAAGGACACTTCTGGAATCCTGCCTGCAACATGTACGTATCAATGCGCGTATACCAAGCTCGTGGTGCATGTTTCAGTCCGTATAATGCCTTCTTCAATTTGTAGACCTGATTTTCCTGTCCTTTTCATACAAAACCTGGTGGTTGCTCAACATAGACCTCCTCCTCAAGAAAGCCATTCAGGAAAGCTGACTTGACATCCATTTGATGGATCTTCCACCTGTTCTGAGCTGCAAGTGCTACTATCATGCGAATAGTATCCATTCTGGCCATTGGTGCAAAGACTTCATAGTAATCAATTCCAGGCTTTTGCCGATAGCCTTTGACTACCAATCTTGCTTTGAATCGGTCCACCTGACCGTCGGGTCGATACTTGGTCTTGTACACCCACTTGACACCGATAGGCTTCTTTCCGGCTGGCAAAGAAGTCAATTCCCATGTGTCATTCATTCATTGCCTTGATCCACCTTTCATTATCAGCAGCATCCTCGAACAAAATTGGATCACAATCTGCAAAAAGACACAAATTTGCCAATGTTTCATCGGTAAAGTCAAGACTGTTGTCATTGTCAACACCTTCTTCATTTCTCCTCATATCAAAATCCTTGAAATGTGGTAGCATGTTTGTTTGTCGATGAGGCCGATCTTCTCGTTCAACTTCTTCTTCTGATTGTGAAGATGGAATCTCTACTACCTGCGGAGATGGAATCTCTACTGGCTCCGGAGATGGAATATCTTCTGATGGTTCTGGGGTTAAGACATTTTGCTCATCTGCCTCTTCTATTTTCATCAGCAGACCTCTTCCAATGTCATCTTTTCTGCTCCAGTTCCAAGCTCCATCTTCTACGAACTGCACATCTCTGCTTAAGATGACTTCTCTACTGACAGGATTATAAAGTCTATAACCCTTAGTCCCTTCGCTGTAGCCAATAAAGATGCACTTTTGACTTTTATCATCCAGCTTCTTCCTACGTTCGTCTGGTACATGGGGATATGCAATACACCCAAATACCCTCAGCAAAGAAACATCAGGCTTGTTGTCACTCCACGCTTCTTGCGGAGTCCTCTCGAGCACAGCTTTTGTCGGACACCGATTCAGCACTAACACCGAACAAGCAACAGCTTCCGCCCAAAATTCCTTTGGTAAGCCTTTCGCCTTCAACATGCTTCATGCCATCTCAATGATCGTCCTATTCTTTCTTCTGCCACACCATTTTGCTGCGGTGTATAACTGGCAGTTAACTGACGAAGAATTCCTTGGGACTTGCAGTAATTATGAAATTCGTTAGAGATAAATTCACCGCCTCTATCGGATCTCAGAGTCTTCAAGCTAAAGTCGTTTTGCTTTTCAACAAAGGCTTTAAACTCTTTAAACTTTCCGAATGCTTCAGATTTTTCACGCAGAAAATAAACCCAAGTTTTTCTTGTAAAATCATCTACGAAAACAAGCATGTACTTTTTGTTTCCAAAAGATTCTACCTCAACTGGGCCACAGAGATCCGTGTGTACTAGCTCCAATGGTTGCTCTGCCCGTATGGATTTCCCTGTTGGAAACGCGTCTCTGTGTCGCTTCCCAAGTAGACATCCTTCGCACGTTCGATCAGGAACATCAATCACTGGTAAACATGTCACCATCTTCTTTTGCGCCAACAACTTCAAGCCTCTGAAGTGTAAGTGACCAAACCGAAGATGCCATAGCCAATTGCTATCCATTGCCACAGCTTGAAAATTCATTACTCCTTTCGTATTAAGAGTAAGAGCGAACATTCGGTTTTTGGCCATTTCTACCTGTGTGATTAACTTGTTGTTCTTGCTCCGGATCGTGCAGACTCCGTCTTGGAAAAGAATCTTGTGCCCCTTTTCTGAAAGCTACCCAATGCTTAATAAGTTCCAGAAAAGCCCAGGTACGAAGAAAACATCGGCGACAGTAACATCCGTACCATCCTTTGACTGGATTTTGATGTCACCCTTACCTTTGACACTCACCTTCGTCATGTTGCCAAAGTTGACTTCACCGCCTTCGTACTCCTCTAGCTTCGTAAACAGGTCCTTGCGTCCGCACATATGATTCGAGCAACCGCAATCAAGAAACCAAATATCTGAGTGATTTTTATTTGGTTCTCCAGCGTTGCATGCTAGAACCATATTGTCACTTGCCTCTGCAACATGGGCCTGCTGCGTTCGTCCGTGTCGGCTTCCTAATGCCCAAATTGTTGACACCGGTAACATTTGACTTTGGACTTGTCAATTTTACCAGAAGAATTATTTTTCCAATTTCCTCCACCTTGCCCGCTACCTTGTCCGCCACCGCGTCCATGGCTGTTGTTGCCTTGACTGCCACCGCGATTTCCTGGGACATAGCTGCTTTGCAAAGCTTGTTCTTGGTTACTGCTACTCGCCATCTGGTTCATTCTCTGCTCATGAGAACTTAACGAACCCAACAACTGGTCCGCCGACATAGTTGTTGTATCTTGACCTTCTTCGATTGCAGCTACTACGTAGTTAAATTGTGCTCAAAGAGCGTAAGATTTTTTCTACCACCCTCTGCTCGTCCAACGATTCACCGTTAGCCCGCAATTGGTTTACGACTGACTGCACACGGTCAAAGTAGCTTGCAACATTTTCCGAGTCCTTCATGCGCAAGAACTCAAAATCTGTACGGAGTGTTTGTAACTGGACCCGCTTCACTCGATCGTCACCTTTGTAGGCTTTCTGCAGAATAACCCACGCTTGGTTTGACGTCTCTGCCGCTGATATTTTTTCGAATACCAGTTCATCGACAGCCTGAATGATAGCGTACAATGCCTTCTGGTCCTTTTTCGAGTTTCAATTAAAGCGTCTTTTCCCTCCTTCTTCAACGCTTCGAACGCTTTGGCGTCTGGAACTTCGGTATAGCCATTTTCCACAACTTCCCATAAAGCTGTGATCGGAAAAATACTTTCAATTGGATAGCCCAATTGTTGTAACTTTTACCGTTGAGTTTTGGGAGTTGAAACTGAATCGAGTTATTGCCTTACATGACTCAATATCGTAGCACCTCACAAGACTCAAACTAGCTCTGATACCAAATGTAGGAACCAAAAAATAAATTAATGATTCCCAAAACAATTTATGGAGACAAAAGAATACCGAAAATGGATTTATTAA
Organism: Nicotiana benthamiana; assembly: GCA_034376525.1. NCBI lineage: Eukaryota > Viridiplantae > Streptophyta > Magnoliopsida > Solanales > Solanaceae > Nicotiana > Nicotiana benthamiana. Next base: position 61,088,276 of record CM067332.1, on the reverse strand, counting down.
TACAACTCGGAAACTCTCAAATACAAAAGTATTTCTTACAAACACTCCTTACACTTAAGCTATTGATCACTCAATACTTTCTTGAAAACTTGATAATAACCAAATGAATTACAAGGCCTATTTATACTAGTTAACCCCTAGTGTGAACAAATAATGTGAAACAAAGAACCAAAAATCTAACACACCATGGCCGGTGCCTAACCTTGGTAGGTGAAGTTTATTTTAAAATCCTATTTAACAACTAAAACTTGTGTTTCAAAAGACATGGCCGGTGGTCAATATTTTTGGATAAATTATTATTTCAACAATACAAAGAAGAAAAATAAAATTTTAATATATATTTTGATATAAAAAAAAATGGCAAAAGAAAATATACTTCTACTAAGCAGATGTGTCTATTTGGTCACATAACAAGTTAAGGTGTTCAAATAACCGTTGTGAACAACTTGGAGGGGTTATTTATGTATTTCGCCAAAAAAATTGATATACACAAAAAGGAAAAATAAAATTTTAATATATATTTTGGTATACACATTATTTGATATATTATACATTGTGACATACAAATAATAGAATTATTTTTTGTTATACACTTGGATACACTGGATATGCATTAGCCTTCCTAAAGTACTTAACCCGATATCGGATATCCGCAAAAGAGTTCGAATAAATTTGGGTTTGTACCAGAAAGTCCAACATTGAGGATAAACTGATACCTAACAAAAGTGGCTCCATATCTAAGGACTTGAACCCGAGACGTTTAGTTAAGGATGAACGAGTACTTACAACTTATCACGATCCGAAGTCCCCACCCACGGAAATCATGATGGTGCCTACTCGTAAAAGCTCGGCAAGCCGTGAACTTCAAAATCATCAACCTCTTCCGTATTAATTAATAATAAATAAGCATTTAAAGAACAATGAAAAATAAAATTAGGGAAGTCTTAGAAGCAAACGTCTAGAAAACCAATACAAGTCTCTACCCAGCACCTGGTGATACAACATACACGAACTATCTAGGAGTGCTACATAAAAGTGTCTGAAACAAAAGAAATAAAGTCTGACTCTGGTACAAGAGGAAGTAGACCATCAAAATAAATAGAAGAGATGTCGGGCCTACGGAAGCCTACAGTACTACCTCGGGATCTTGTGGACTGAAGACTGGCTCCCGAACTACTAAGGATGATCAAACGCTGCTCTGGAATCTGCACACAGTGCAGAGTGTAGTATTAGCACGACCGACCCAATGTGCTGGTAAGTGTCTGGTCTAACCCAGGCGAGGTAATGACGAGACTAGAACAGACTCCAGATAAACCTGTGCAGTTATATAATATATAGCGAAAAAGTAAACAGGTAATAAGCAATTATAGCTGGGGAAGGGAAACATGTTGTGGGGGTAGCAGATAAAACAGAATATCAAATACAATAAGAAAACTATACTTTAACTTCTAATACGGATAAAGAGTAATAAAGGCAACTTTCACTTTCAATTTTATCTGTTGCAGGCATGCAACCCGATCCCATTTCTCATATCTTGTGGTAGGCGTACCAGCCGATCCCATTTTATCCATCTTGTGGTAGGTGTACCATCCGCTCCCATTTCCATGTCATCATATAATCACAAGATATCCCGGTAAGGGAACAAAATAATATAATAACTTCTCGGCGAGAGAACAAAAGCAATATAATAATTTCCCGGCAAGGGAACAAAAGCAATATATCAATTTTCCGGCAAGGGAACAACAATATCGAAACAATCATCCTGACAAGAGAGAATCAACTATAACCAACCTTAACTTAGCTTGTACTTAGCTCAATTAACGAAAATCCTCAAACATAAATAAGATCTGCAAGGATAAAAAACCTTTGCTCAATATAGTAGATCATTAGTCAAAGCATCCGATATGCCATTTAAGAACACAACAACTTTCAGTTTAAAACTCACGGTCATGCTCGACACCAACGTATAGATACTCATCACCATGCCTATACGTCGTACTCAACAAGAAGCAAGTAACAAATATGACTCAACTCCTAATCCCTCAAGCTAAGGTTAGACCGAACACTTACCTCGATGCTTTGAATACTACTCAAGTCTCAATTATGGATTTGCCCCTTGATTCTACTGCCAATTCGTTTGTATTTAATCACAAATTACATAATTATATCAATAAACGCTAAATGAACCAACCCCAATGCATGAAAATGAGTTTTCCAAAGTTTTACCCAAAAAGTCAAAATTTGCCCTCGGACCCATGGAGTCAAAACCCGAGGTTCGAACCAAAACCCGACTACCCATTTTTCCACGAACTCAAATATATAATTTATTCTGAAATCAGACTTCAAATTAAGGTCCAAATCCCTAATTTTAGAAAACCTGGGTTCTACCAAAACACCTCATTTCCACCATGAAAATCTTTGATTTTAAGTTAAAATCATGTTAAAAGATGTTAATGATTTAAGACAGTTAGTTAAAAATGACTTACAATTGATTTGGAGAAGAAGGAAGTCTTGAAAAATTGTCTAAATGTGTTTGTGTTTGAGAGAATATGAAAAATGGGTTCAAAAATCGGCTAAATATAAAAAACAATGCAGGTCTCAGAGGTGGGAATTGCAAACAGGGGTTCGCAACCTCTGTAGATATGGGAATTGCGAAACAGAGTTCGCATCTGCAAACCTTTCAGAAATCCCAAATATTTGCATTTGTGAAGGATTGTCGCATTTGCGAAGAGCACATCGCGTTTGCGATAGCAGAGGATTTTGGCGGGCATCGCATTTGCGATGGAAACTTCGCATCTGCGAAGAATGCTGCCCAGACCAACTCTTGCATTTGCGATGTATGGCTCGTATTTGCGAGACATGCTTCTCAAGCTCTGAAACAGACCGGCTATTTTTCAAAGTTAAAAATGCACCCGTGGCCTATCCAAAACTCACCCGAACTCTCGGGGCTCCAAACCAAATATACACAGAGCCTCCAAAATATCATACGGAATTATTCGTATGATCAAATCGCCAAAATAACATCATATACATCGAATTAAACCTCAAAATCCATAAATTCTTTTAAACTTCTTAAGATATCAAAATTTTCATTTATAGTCCCAATCACATAAAACAACATCCTTATTCAACCAAATTTTACATAGATAACTTATATATAAGATCTGTACCAGGCGCCGAAACCAAAATACTTGCCCGATATCATCGCTTTCTAATCAGATTTCTTTTTAATTTTCCTTGAACATTTTCAGAAAATAATTTTACTCAAAAATTCATCTTCTCGAGGTTGGGACTTTGGAATTCGATTCTGAGCATACACCCAAGTCTTATATTTTCCTACGGACCCTCCGGGACTGTCGAATCACAGGTCCGGGTCCGTTTACCTAAAAATATTGACCGAAGTTAAATTTATTCATTTTAACATCAAAACTTAGAATTTTTAAAGGATTTCATATTTAAGCTTTCTGGTTACGCGCCTAGACTGCGCATGCAAATCGATGCGACTTTAAATGAGGTTTTCAAGACCTCGGATGCACAAAATTTGATTAAAAACATGTCATCACACAACTTCACCACAACCCTTGTCGGATTTGGAGAAAAATCGGTTGCCCCGAGATTATATTCTAAAGTTGTTATCCCACATTAAATATGGTATAAAACTAATATCAAAATAATAATATAACTAATCCCAAATTACTATTCTTTGCTATGAAACAAACAACTTTAGGGTCGTTTGGCTACAAGGACAATGGATAATAATTTTGAGATAAAATATGAGATTATTTTACTTGGCATTTGATTGAATGTTTTTTTATCTATGTATAAAAAATTATATGATTGTTTATACATTAATTGTGGTATTATTTTTTATACCACACAGATACGAGATATCAATCCCGCGATACAATAATAAAGTGACAAAGATGACCTTCTCCAAAGCTTTTTTCTCAAACTCCTTTACAAAGTTGTTTTTGATTGAAAAAATAGTCCTCATTCTCATCTTGTATATTAATGTATTTCTACTATCTATATTTGTGTGAATCTATAAGAAATTGTATGTTATACATTGAGATATACAAGAAGAAAAATAAATTTATAATAAAAATTTGATATACATTTTGATATACACTAAAAAGAAAAATAAAGTTCTAATATATATTTTGATATACACATTATTTGATGTGATATACAAATAACAGAATTATTTTTTGTGATACACTTGGATATGCTTTGGCGTAGAGACAACAATAAATCTTAAGCAACTAAGTTTTGCCTACATATTGGCAAAATACCAAACTCGAATCCCAAAATCACCCCCAATTGCTGATTTTGGGCCATAATCCCAAAACTTTTCCATAATAAAGTTGAGAAATATGTTTTGAAAACGTATGTCCAAACACATTTTCATTTTCAAACCAAAGTTCACCCAAATCAAAATTTTCAAAACAAATTTGGGAATCTATGATCAAACGCTAGCGAAATATAATGGTAGAAAGTTCTCCTTTGGAAAGATTAGTACCCAATCTTACAAATCAAAATTGATACAGAGGATTTGTATCAATTTGGGCAGTATAACTAAATCATGAAAATTCACAGTTGTTAATAGCTGGTGTCTTTTCACAAGATGGTACTCTCACTTGACATAAAACTACATGGGATCATAAACTGACTAATTTTGCCAGCTTTTGGAACTACAAAGAATGGTTGAGCATATCTCACTAGCAAGAAGAGCAACCTAGGACATAGTTAAGGTTGCAGCTTGTTAGCTAAGTAGAGAGCAAGTTTCTCTCTTTGAATTGAAGCAGATTTATCAGTAGAATCATCAACTTGTTGCCCATAATCAGGATCATGATGATGAGTTAATGGCACTTTGTCATCAACTCCATCTTTTAAATCAATGAGAATATTGTGTAGCAAGCAGCATACAAGAATAATCCGTGGTAACTTATGCTTATCAGGCCTCCACATTACTCCTCGTATTATTTTCCATTTATCTTTCAACCTGGCTAAAGCTCTCTGTGCTACTTTCCTCATTGCAAAATGTCGCTTATTGTAATCAGCTTCGTAATCAGATAGTCCGCGCCCAACATAAGGAGTAAGAAGCCATGGCAAAAGGGGAAATCCCGAGTCTCCAACGATGTATTCTCTCATTTCAGTGTCATCTGAGAGCTTAATTTTGTTCCCACTTAGCCTTTTTCCTTCTTCTGCGAGTGTGAAAATTCTTGAGCTTTTGAGCACCTCCGAGTCGCTTAGACTTCCAGGCCAACCAGCGACAACATCAAGGAATCTCATGTCAGGGTCAACAATTGCTTGTAAAAGCATACTGTGATTTTTTTCCAAATCGGACCAGATTTTACTGGAAGGGACGTCTGTCGATAGGCAAAACATGATATGTGTGGTGTCAATGGCACCACAACAATTGGGAAGGCCTCGGATATTTTCAAATTTCGATTTTATCTTTTTCATATCTTCTTGATTTGAAGGCCAATGGATATGGTGAAGGCCTCTGTGTTCCATGGCTTCCACGAAACGCCAAGTTATTTGAGAGACAGTTGACTGGTTTATTCCAAGAGATTCACCGACAGTTGAAAGTGAGTCGCCTGAACTAAGCCTTCTCAAAGCAACAGCAACTCGGTCATCTAGAGACAAAAACTTGCCGCTGAGATCAGTTAAGTTCGTTGGTTTTGCCATCATCTCTTCTTTCACAAGTGAACAGATGTAGTTAAATGTCTTCCTTGAAAGTTTGAACAGCGATTCAAATGTAACTGAATTTCCTTTCTTTACTGAAGTCCCTGGGAAGCAACAAACAGAAAGAGGGTCATATTTCATGGCTGCAAACAGGCCATTAAACTGATGAATATTTTCTTATTATAAAGATAGAAGAACTCCATCTTTTTCCAAACCTAGTACTAACTAGGAACTCAACCAGCAAGAAAGAGGTCCAAGTTCTAGGCCTTCTTCCTGAAATTGTTTTACAACAGGACGACAATTCTCTTTAAAAACTATTATAATTTATATATTGGAAGAGCAGAAGTTTAGGAGCTAAGGATACACAGAACCATCACTACGTGCAGTATTTGAAAATTTCTTGCAGCACTTTCACGTTCATGTATCCACAATCTCTCCCTAAATGGCTACCTCTTTGCTATATAACAAACTTAATTGCATTGTTCGGAATCTAAAGCAAATACCATATTCACTTCAGCTCTCAAAGCAAGATTAAAACAGTCAAAAGAAATCACAAGTCCATGAACTTACGCAACAACAGTCTTAAGCACTGCACTAGCATAGCATTAGTTCCTGTTGCTTAGCCTTAATACCGAAAGTCTTCTTTTGAAAATTTCAACCCAATAGCTGAACCGACCTGGTATAGTTAAATATTGGAAGCTGACTAGAACTCTATAACGATCGATTGGTTCAGCTATTCGGATGAAATTTCAAAAGAAGACTTTAAGGCTAAGAAATGAACTATCCTCCTAAAAGTTAACAATGCCTTTGACATTGAACCCTTTAACGAGTATGTAATAGGTCAACTTTTTTGTCCTTGAGGCTTGCATCCAACTAACTATTAAAAGTTTGCAAGTCGTAATTCAATGTCTTCCCTTTTGTTTCATCCTTTAGTCTCCTTTCCATTTCTTCATCCCTAGTGACTCAGTACTTTCTTCTTCACAAATCTTCACTCATTAAAAAGCTATCATTGCAGAATCAAAGACCATACGAACTATTATAGCCTCTTCAAAATCATAGTTCAGTCTGGCAGAAATATCTCAAGCACATGTAAACATAAAAGTATCTGCTTGGAAGCTCATCCTCAAGCTTATCAAGCTATTAAGAAGAGTTGAGCATTTAAATGAAGGGGTTAAAGTAAAAGAAAGCGGTTCTGAATTAAACTGCTCGTCAACAACAACAATAACAACTACCCAGTATAATCCCACAAAGTAGGGTCTGGGGAGGGTAATATGTAGACGAGCCTTACCCCTACCTGAAAGGGCAGAGAGGCTGTTTCCAATCGACCCTTGGCTCAGTGAAGGAAATGAAAAACAAAAACAAAAGAGCATTATTAACTCCAGTAGGAATAGCGTAAATAATTATCTAAACATAAGAATCATAAATAAAATAGCATGCAATAATATCATACAGTAACTACCATAAATAACTACCATAAGGGAGACACACTCCAAAACACAAATCATCTATGGATAGCCCTGCCAAGCCTCACCCAACCCCGGGTGAGGAGTACAAAAAACTCTAGTAGCCCCTATCCTACAACCCTGATACTAGACCTCCAGACTTTCCTGTCAAAGGTCATGTCCTCGGAAACCCGCATTCTAGTCATGTCATGCCTAATCACCTATCCCCAATACCCCTTAGGCCTCCCTCTGCCTCGACGAACACCGACAATCGCCAGCCGCTCACAACTCCTCACCGGGGCATCAGGACTTCTCCTCCGCACATGCCCGAACCACCTCAGCCTCGCTTCTCGCATCTTCTCATCCACCGGGGCCACCCCCACCTTCTCTTAAATAACTTCATTCTTAATCTTATCTAACCTGGTGAGCCCGCACATCCACCTGAGCATGCTCATCTCCGCAACCTTCACTCTCTGAACATGAGAGTTCTTCACCGGCCAGCACTCCGCCCCATACAACATTGCAGGTCTAACCACAACTCTATAAAATTTCCCCTTGAGTTTCTGTGGAACTTTCTTGTCACACAGGACTCCTGATGCAAGCCTCCACTTTGACCACCCCGCTCCTATACGATGAGTGACGTCCCCGTCAATCTCTCCGTCCCCCTGAATCACCGACCCAAGATATCTGACACTGTCCCTCTTGGCAATGACCTGAGATCCAATCATCACGTCCCTGCCTACTCCGCTCGGCTCTGCGCTAAACTTGCACTCCAGGTATTCAGTCTTAGATCTGCTTATTTTGAAATCCTTAGACTCGAGAGTCTGTCTCCATACCTCTAACCTCTCAATAACACCGACCCTTGTCTCGTCTATCAAGACTATGTCATCAGCAAATAGCATACACCAAGGCACATCCCCTTGAATATGTCGAGTTAGAGCATCCATCACCAAGGCAAACAAGAGAGGGCTAAGCGCTGATCCTTGATGGAGCCCCATAACCACTGGAAAATGGTCTGAGTCGCCACCCACCGTCCTAACCCTAGTCTTAGCTCCATCGTACATGTCCTTGATTACTCTGATGTAGGCTTCCGGCACGCTCTTCGCCTCCAAGCACTTCCATAGCACCTCCCTTGGGACCTTGTCATACGCCTTCTCCAAGTCGATAAGCACCATGTGCAGGTTTTTCTTCTTATCCCTGAACTGCTCCACCAGCCGCCTGACAATGTGGATAGCTTCTGTAGTGGAGCGACCCGGCATGAAACCGAACTGGTTCACAGATATAGATGTCATATCCCTCACCCTCGCCTCGATCACCCGCTCCCAGACCTTCATGGTGTAACTTATTAATTTGATACCCCTATAGTTGTTGCAGCACTGGATGTCCCCTTTATCCTTGTACAAGGGCACCACTGTACTCCACCTCCACTCATGCGGCATCCTTTTGGTCCTGAAGATCAGAAGAAAGAAATCAAGCAGCACAACACTTCAAACATATCAATAAGCACAGCTTCGGAGTTCACAGTTTTGATACACCTAAGCTCAAGCTTACAACAGTCTGTTGAAGAGGCTGTTGCCTAAAGAAATTAACATCATATCATTTGATAGATCTTACTTTGCAGAGAACATCTCCAGCACTCTACTCATTTGCAAAAAGCCAAACCTATGTAGGTAATCTTTACCTAAGCATTGACACCAGAAACAACAATATGTACTCATTTATAAGTATGCATTTCTCTGTCAGTGCGATTGAGAGAAGGGGAAGACCAAAAACTGATTCCACTTTCAGTCAGATGCATGTTCCAGTGTAAAGTTACTAGACAAAAGGCCCTACCGGCCAAGAACCATAGGACCAAAAATAACTTAGACAGGTTGACTAGATTTGAACTTTAATTAACCATTGCAGTCTCTCTACCCAAGGGTAGGGGTAAGGTCTGCGTACACACTACCCTCCCTAGACCTCACTAAGTGGGATTATACTGGGTTGTTGTTGTTGATTTGTACCTCTTCAGCAGTTCAGCTCCATCCTTAAAACATGGTTCAGGTGTAACAGAACAGAAGGGAAGGGAAGCTACTTCGTTTATAATGCCAGTTTTGTTCCTTCGTTTCCATCTTCTTGATCTAATTTTTCCCTTCATTTTTCAAGGAAAACAGAACTAAATACATTTTCAGAGCATCTTTATATTTTTATTTTGATAAAGACATTCTCAGAGATGCTCATGTGCGCGGCATGCTGCAAACTAAATAACTCTAATGGTATCAGGATATGATGCAGTCTGTTCTTCAAGCCCGAATAAATAACAACTGAGAATAAGCTGCAATAAGTTTTACTAAGCTAAACAATTGGGGAAGGAAATGAAAAGTTTATCAGGAACGTAGTGAATTGTTCTGATGCCCATGACAGGGTGATCTGATGAGTGCAGGTCAAGGAACGGAATTAGCGAGGCTTCTAGGCTGGCAAACTTCCAAAGAGTAGGTGCATAAGACCTTAGGTAAATACTACATCCGAAAGGGAGAAGAAAGTGAAGTACCATAAAACAAAGCACAGGTTCACCCGGTATGCACAGTTTTGGACTTGATGTGGCATAAAGAACACAGTCATGAGCTCTGTTGGACCAAAGCAGACAATACATGCCATGGATTTGAGCTATGACAATGGTACTAATGGTAAAAGACTAAAAGTAAATGCAAAATCAATGATCATTAGTGCATGTCTCCCAAAATTTGCCAACACTTAGCACCTTATTATGTCATTCAGAAAAGTCAGACTCACATTAATCCTGACTTTTGTAACATTTTGATCAGTTATTTACAAAAGACAAACCCTTGTTCCTTCTTCTATATTGTTTCAAGCTCCACGATTTACACTCAATTGATTCAATCGTTAAGTTTTTACTATTAAATCCATTACACCTTCGCAATTATGGATTCAAAATTTAATATTTGTCAAAATTTAGTATCTTTTACATAAACAGCTTTGTTACATGTCTAAAATATTGCGTTCGGTTGAACCCCATAATTACATGCTACATCAACAACAACAACAACAACAATCCAGTATAATCTCACTTAGTGGGGTATGGGGAGGGTAGTGTGTACGCAGACTTTACCCCTACCCTACGCTGGGGTAGAGAGGCTGTTTTCAAATAGAAACCTGGCATCCTTCCTTCCCTCCTTCCTCTTGGGGAGACTCGAACTCACAACCTCTCGGTTGGAAGTGGGGGCTTACCATCAGAGCAACCCCTCTTGTCTAATACATGCTACATCCAAAATAAATAAATAAAAATATTAGCTTTAAGCTTTTAGAATAAGGATCACACAGCAAAGAGATCTTGGATTCAAGTCTCATTGTCACCATTCAACAAACACAAACGTATTTTCATGTGTTTAACCAAAAATAAATAAAAGAATCAATCTCGACATGTTGAATAAGTAAATAAATAACATCTCGTCTCGACGGTCACACAATCCAACAAACTCGCCATCTTTTTCCTTCATTTCTCTCCAAAGAAAGGAAAATACCCAGAATATAAAGAGAGCACAAAACAATTCAACATAACTCAAAGTTGACCCTCGTCCAAAATTTGCAAAGCACAACAAATACCAAACAGAACAAAAATGCAGCATCAAACACAACATGAACAAAACAGCACAAATCAAGAAAGTACATACATGCACATAAACAAAAATATTAATTTCTGAGAAAACTAAATGTTGAAAGTTATGTACCAGAAATCCTTTTGGAAAAGTCGTCCCACCAATCTGAAGGACAAGGTTGAGATAACGGGGAACGAAGAAGGGTATAATGGTCAACATCTTTGTCTGCCTTCTTCTTCTTCTTTAATCCCCTTATGGGTCCCATTAAAACTTAAACCCAGTTGATTTAAAAGCCAAAAACTTTCTTCTACAGACCCAAAAAAGAACTTGAGAAAATGGGCTATGCTTGAAAGAAGGAATACTAACAGATGGTGCTATTTGGTGAAAACTTATAGAGGAGGAGGAAGAAGAAGAAGAAGGTGACGCTGATGTAGAGCCGTAGAGCAGAGAGTGGAGAAAAGAGGAGAGACTGAGGGGCTAATTGTAAATTTTTAGATTAGTCTTAGAGAAGCATGCAGTTATATATGCCTCCGTTTCCATTAAAAGACATTGGTGCACTTATTTTGTTAGAAAACAAATTATACAGGGATAATAATGTGAAAACTATAATATGAGAACTATATAAAAATTATTAAATATAATTTTTTAAAAATATTTCATTCATTAGATTTAAAATAAATATATGATTTATAATATAAAGTGTGTGTTTGATTCTATAATAAATAAAATTGAAAGTTGAATAACCATTATTTCAAATTTTATCTTGGCCTTCCTAAACTACTACTTTTTTTTATTTGCATTGGGGTACCACTAAATTCGGATTTGCGTTAAAAAATTTCACATTGGGGTAAAGTGCTCCCTAACAAAAGTGACTTCATATTCAAGGGCTTGAACCCAATACGTCTAGTTAAGAATGAAAGAGTACTTACAACTCCACCACAACCCTTGTCGGTTATCCGAAGATTAGCTATTCCAAAATTGTTATCCACATTAAATTAAATATGATGTAAAACTAATACCAAAATTATGATATAATTAATCCCTAAATTACTATCCTTCGCTAATCAAACAACTTTAGGGTCGTTTGGCTATAAGGACAAGGAATAGTAATTCTGAGATTGAATATGAGATTATTTTATTTGGCGTTTGATTAAATTTTTTATCTTGATGTAAAGAATTATATGATTGATTATACATTAAATTATTTTTTATACCATAAATATGTGAGATATCAATCGGGGAATTATCAATCCCGGGATACAACAATAAAATGACAAAGATGACCTCCTCCAAAGCTTTTTTCTCAAAGTCCTTTACAAAACAAGGTTAAAATTGAAAATAAAGTTTATCTAGTGTAAAACCAATCACATTTTTTTTTAATTTTACGTTATATATCTCTTTTTTAATCAAATGAATCAAACATGTACTAATAAAAATATATATATTATTAACCATGTCATTTATTTAATCCACAAATTATAATCTCACGTTATAATCTCAATATAAATTGTTTCCCTTAAACGAGTATAAGGAGTGTTTGGTTTGGTATATTAAAAAATATTATGGTATAAAATTTTGTCAAACTTCTCTATAAAACCCATCCTCTATAACAACAGTTTATTATAGCGGTTAAGTTTTATTTGGAGTACAAATTTTTATGACATCTTACAATACATGCTCTCAATAACAACATTTTTCTGTAGCAGCCAAAAAATATTTGGAACAAATGAGAATATTATAAAGGAGTTTGACAGTATTAGTTTTATATTATTTGATTTTCTTTTCAAATTTCTACATAAATAATCATGCAATAAGTTATACACCAATCTATGTATTTTTTTATACCTAATATGATCAGATGCAGAATTAGGATTTAAATTTTATGAGATTTGAATTCAGCATTGAATTCATAACTCGTTTTAGTTATTGAATTGCAATTATATATTTATATATATTTTACAAAGTTTCTAATACACTCTATTCGTCCGAACCCATAGCCAATGCTCTCCTCTGCCCCAATTGTAACGTGGGATAACAATCTCTCACTAAAACCACCCAGAATTAAAAGAGCAGAAATCAATTTAAAATAACTCAAAGTTGTTCCTCGTCCAAAATTTTCACTAAATGTAATACCTCATTTATTCAATCAGACATACATAAGCCTTGTTCCAAAAGTAAGGCAGGCTCAATCAATTTAATAATTTAGATCCATAAGTCTATGCAATACTATTTATAAATTAATTACAAAAATTTTGTAAATCGTTTTAAACCGATTATTTCATTAATAATAGGACCAACACAAACTAGTTTTCAACAGGAAAATGTATTGCTGACAATGCGATTATAGTCCATGAAGCAATTAATTAGTTAGCAAAATGAAAGGAAATAATAGTTGCATGTTGCTAAAATTAAACCTTGAAAAAGCTTTTGATCGATGGGAATGATTGTTCAATAGAAAAACACTTGAATAATTCAATATCCCTCCAGCTACTACAAAGCTTATCACGTCCTGTGTCACTACAACTTCTACTTCAATTCTTATCGATGGCTCACATACAAAATTTCTTTTGCCATCGAGGGGCACTTGACAGGGTGATCATTTATCAACATACTTGTTTATAATGTGTATGGAAATATTCTCACGTATCATTACCTTATCTATAGACTATCTTCAATGGCAACCACTTAAGGTAACAAAAAAGGGTCCACGACTATCGCATCTATTCTTCGCTGATAATATAATTTTTTTTTAAGAATTAATACTAAAAGTTGTAATGCCCTTATAGATGTAATGATCATTTTAGCAAATATTTAGGCTAAAAAATTAATTTTGATAAATCAAAATTATTCTTTTCAAAAAATCGCACGAATACTGACAAGATATTAGCAATAGACTGTTTCCATATCAATGAGGGAACAAATTTTGGACGATATCTGGGTTTTCCAATATTTCAAATGCGTCAAAAAATGCGGACTTTCAATTTTTGTTAGATAATTTTAAAGTTAAATTAGCAGGATGAAAAACAAAGTTTCTAATAATGGCAGGACGATCTACTCTTATCAAATCAACTCTTAATAATTTATCAAATCATATTATACAATATATCACATTCCAGCATCAATTATAGAAAAGATGGAACAATAACAATGAAATTTTCTATGAGGATCTATACAACAACAAGAAAAAGATTCACCTACTTAAATGGGAAAAAATAATTCTAACCTACTGAAATGGGAGGTTTAGGAATTCAAGGTCTTCAGCAAAAGAATAATGCTTTATCGGGTAGTTTAACATGGAGGGCATTTCATTCGCATCAAAGTCTTTGGGCTAAAGTTCTTATCAATAAATATGTTCCTTTAAGCTCCGTCACAAATCACTCCACTATTTGGCGTAACCTATTAAAAGGATGGAAATCTTTTCAAATAGGATTACAGTGGCAAATTGGTATAGAGGAACATATAAAATTCTGGGATGATACGTGGATAAAGCATGGCTTAACGGTTCCTTCTTTAATAAGTGACCTATTACCAAGTTCACATCTTAATATTAATATTAGCTCTATTTACAAGTGCAATAGTTAGAACTGGAATAACCTCACTTTCCAGTTTCTGGAGGAATTAAAAAATGTAATTGGGAGCACTTATATCTCCAAGTACAAGTGGGAAGCTGATCATATTTTCTAGGCATTAACCAGTGATGGAAAATTTACGGTAAATTCTATCTATAAAGCTCTTCATAATCAAGTTAAAAATGAACATAGTACTACTGTCCGTTTCAAATGGACTTGGGAACGCCAATACATCCTAAATCAAATATTTTATTTGGTTACTTAACTATAATGGACTACCAACCATGCAATACCTACATCATCTTAACATAACTAATAACGCTGAATGCACTTACTGTCATAAAGAAGAAGAATCCTTAAATCATTTGTTTCTTACATGCACGAATGCTAAAAAAATTTGGAATACGTTGGGCACAAGAGTTATATAAATAGTCGGTTAACTTATAACACATCTCAGGAGTGGTTAATTCCTTTAATAAATTATAGTCAGATAAATTTTTCTTGCGCACTTATCTTCCATTAAGTCTTTGGAATATTAGGTAACTAGAAATAAAAATATGTATGAGGCAGACAAGATCTCATTAATAAGAACTTCACTACGCAACAAGCGACTGAATTCTGTTATCTAGTCGCCTCGTCATATAAAATACAAAAAAGGGTTAAAGTACCACTAAAATAAATACCTTCGGAACGTAACATATATAAATTAAATATTGATGCAACACATTTGCAACACACTAATAAAAATGGTATTGGCGGAATAATTAAGGATCATGAAAAAAATTGGATATGGGATTCTCAGGTACAGTACTCTCTCTAGCGCCTATTACCACATAAATACTTGTTCTATTACAGGGACTTATAATTGCGGTACAACACAATTTAACACCAATTCAATTAGAAATTAATGCTAAAGAGGTACTTAGCCTCCTCGAGAATAATAATATACTACATGCTAATTTACTAAATGATTGCAGGCACCTAATGAGATAGTTACATGATCCGTCAGTAAGTCATGCATACAGAGAGCAAAATAGATTAGCAGATCGACTAGCAAATGCATGAAACTTTTTGAACGGAGACTCTATTATGCAGATTTTTGCTGAACCATCACTTTTTGTTAGATATGACTTACAAGTACAACCTGCAGTGTGTGAAACTAGAAGTTATGTCAGTAGTCATAATATTTAGAAATGTTTTACTAGTAACTTGCTTGCTAAAACTACGAACAATATAGCTGCTAGTAGTAATGGTTTACCTTATGTAGTGCAACCTGAGCATGGAAATCTCGGTACGCATATGTTTGTTTAATAGAATGTCTATTTTTATTACCAAAAAAAAAAAAAAAACTGAAACAAAGGCAATACCAACCAAATACAGAAAATAAAAATGCAGCATATATCAGACATAACATGAAGGAAACAGCACAAATCAAGAAACTACATGCACTGAACAAAATATTTCCAAAAGTTTAGTGTATAAAAGTTGCACCAGAAATCCTTTTGAAGAAATCGTCGTCCCACCAGTCTGAGGGACAAGGTTGAGATAACATAGAATTAACAGGGGTATATTGGTCAACATCCTTGTATTCCTTCTTCTTCCTCTTTAACCCCCTTATGGATCCCATTTGAAACTTAACACAAATGATTCAAAGCCAAAAAAAAATTTTAAACTCCAAAATGAAAAAGATTGAGAAAATGGCCAAATGGGTAATGTCAAGTGGAGTAGCGCTAGCAGATGGTGCTATTTGTGAAAAGCCATATGGAGAAAAAGAAATTGACGCTGATGCAGAGTCGTAGAGCTGAGTTGGAGAAAGTGGAGTGGCTGAGGGGGCCATTTGTAAATTAGTTTCTGGGTTTAAAGAAGCATGCAGTAATGTATACTACCTCCGTTTCGATAAAAAGACTTCGGACAAAATATGAAATTGGTCGGACGATTCAAATTAATTGTATTTGCTAGTCAAAATATATGTAAATATAGTATATATTTTGAATATATATCGGCTATTATTTTTAAACATTTAAAATATATATTTCTCTTTTAACACTTTTGTATATTATTCCGCGTAAAAATAAGATTTAATGATGAAAATTTATGTATATGATGACTGTTGATTATAATATAGAAAAATGATACTTAACCTACAACATCGATTAAATTGTGAACACTGAAAAAACAAATTACGCTATTTCAAAAGGATTTAAATTAATAATGAAAAATATTACTAGGTAATACATAAAAGTTTAGCTCTTATAGAAGTTGTTTGGTTCACAGACTATTTACCCAATTATAATACAACGACTTTTTTTTTTTTTTTTTGCAGTGATAAAAACAAGAAGCTAGAATTCAAGAAAAAATTCAGGCGTGAAATCAACTTTCCTTGAAGAGATATTGCGTGTATGCTGTTCTGGAAAAATACGGGCAAGCCATTCAGGATACAACAGAACCACTGCATACTGCAAATCTTCTTATACAACTTTTGGGTGTCTTTATTCTCTTTCACTAACGTATACGGTGTGTTTGGTACGAAGGAATGTTTTGGGCATAACTAACGGCAGTGGTATGGATGGGTCAAATAAAAATTGAGCCGTTAATCAATAATAGCATGGATTGAGAGGAGAAATCGGCCACATTAAAATTACCTTCTGGGGAGGTCCTTTTGATATCCAAAAACTGCTCAGCAACAGTCGGACAAGTGGGGAATGTTGGGGTGAACCAGAAAAGTTTGGGTAGAGCCGGATCTAAGCGTTGGCTAGGTAAGCGTCTTGTAGTAAGAAGAGTAGTTATGAACCGTGTAGACCATGGGGTGGTGAAAGGAGAGCCCCAATTGGTAGACCATTTCTTAAACGGTAGTGACATAGAAATATCAATTTTTTAATGGATGACATGAATAAATTATTTCTGAAAGTTGAGTGGTATTTTTAGGCATTTTCCATCTCCTTCCCCCAAGTCCCCATGTTTTCTTGCTACCCCTCCCCCCCCCCCCCCCCCTCCATAAATACCCAACTTTTTCAAGACTTCATATTCTTCAAGAATTTAATTATTCTTCTAAAAATTCACAGAAACCCAAATGAACAAATATTCTACTTTATCTTTTTACACAAAATTGTGCTTCATAATTAAAAATAAACTACTCATTTTTTGTTTGAAAAAGAAAGTACTTTTCTACGGCATGAAAATAAAGTACCAATTTTATTAAAATAAAATAAAATACTTTTTTTGTTAAAATAAAAGAAAATACTTTTTACTATGTCATTTTGTTGAAACGAAAGAACATACTATTTCTTCATCACGAAAAAAAAATACTTTTTTGTTAAAATAAAAAAATTACTTTTTATATCATGAAAAGAAAATATTTATTTCTTGAAATGAAAAAAATAATTCTACCTATATGAAAAGAATGTATTATTAATAATACTTTTATTTAAGGTGAAGGCTTAGTGGGTGTGGTGGTCGGGATGGGTAATAGGATGGAGAATGTTGAAAAAGAGTTTTAGAAAATATTTTTTCTTCTCTTTATAGGAAAAAATATTTTCCTCCAATCGAAAAAAATAAAAAATATTTAAACCAACTAAATATGAAAAAATTTAAAAATATTTTTCGAAATATAATTTCTTTCGTACCAAGCACGCCTACTATATCTATTCAATTTAAGACCCCAAATATTACAAAATAATTCAAGAACTGTGTTAGTAATTTGTACCAAAGTTATGCGCGTCCGTCATAACAACAACAACAACAACCCAGTATAATCCCACTTAGTGGGATCTGGGAAGGGTAGTGTGTACGTAGACTTTACCCCTACCTTTGGGTAGAGAGGCTGTTTCCAAATAGACCCCCGACATC
Organism: Nicotiana benthamiana; assembly: GCA_034376525.1. Classification (NCBI taxonomy): domain Eukaryota; kingdom Viridiplantae; phylum Streptophyta; class Magnoliopsida; order Solanales; family Solanaceae; genus Nicotiana; species Nicotiana benthamiana. Next base: position 61,070,135 of record CM067332.1, on the reverse strand, counting down.
CTTCCCTCCAAGAACTTTCCACCTTGCTCTTGGGGAGACTAGAACTCACAACCTCTCGGTTGAAAGTGGGGGTTGCTTACCATCAGATGCACGTCCGTCATTGACTTGTGCATAAGGCAAATTTTGTTCATATAGCAGAACTTGTAAGCAATTTGTATCAAAGTTATGCCATGCTCTCATGACTTGCGAACAAGGTAAGTTTTGTTAGTGCCCGTTTGACTTAGATGATTTAGAGTAGTTGATAAACTTTAGGCGTTAAAAACACTTTTAAGCGTTGAAATTGATTTAAAAAAATAAGCAGTTACTGTTTAGATAAAAATATTGAAGTTAATAATAAGCAGCTGAAGAACTGGGTATAAGAAGAGTTTTGTTTTAAAAAGAAGTATTTTAGGGATAGAATAGTAAATTTGGTCAAACTTAAAGTTCTTATAAGTTGAGATTTGATAAGTTGGAGGAGACCAACTTATGAGTTTTGGCTTATTTTTGGCTTATAAGCACTTAATTTATGAGTATTTTTAATTTTACCAAACGTGTAGATAAGCCAAAAAGTACTTATAAGCCAATTTGACCAGCTTATAAATTGGGTGAAGTAGAGAAATAGTCCTCAAAGTGGGTGATCTTGATTTTTTATCCTTGTTTGCCCCATTGATATAATTTCAGTTTAACAAATATTACCCCTCGCTTGTTCCATGGAAAACACTTTAACTTTTGACTTTAAAATTTTACCCATAGGACAAGCAAAAGGTCAAAAGTTAAACACCATGCCAAAAAGTGTCATACTTATGCAATTTTTTGGTGCAAATCACCCTTTGTTCTTCTGTATCGTCAATGTTATTATATCTGGTTGCAACTTTAGGGTCTTGTATTCATATGTTGGCCACTTTTTAAAAATTAGATTCGTGATCTGAACATTAATTTAAGGCTTCTACTATTAAACACGTTTACCACATTCATAAATTATTTAGCTAGCATTTTGCCATAAATTTCAAATTTGTTTTGAAAATCTAATTTGGATAAAGTTTGGTTTGAAGATAAAAATATATTTGGACACACGTATTCAAAATATATTTCCCAACTTTATTTTGAAAAAATATGTATATAATTCCAAAATTTTGGGATTTTAGCCCAAAATTAGCAATTGGGTGTGATTTTGGGATTCTGCCAAAATATAGACAAAATTTATGACCAAACATGAGTTTTAAAAATAAATTCCAAATTTATTTTGGCAAAACTCATGGCCAAATGGGTCCTTAAACTAAGAGTGTATTTTGTCCCGGGCCCGGGCCTAAATGGGCCTCACGGGTCGGGCTTCGCGGTCCCGGGATTCGTGTGCTGGGCCTGGCGGTCCTGGCAGGTGAGACCATCTCATGACGGGCCTAAGCCCACAGTAGTCCGGGCTTAGCGGTCCGGGCCCGGCGGGCCTGCCGATTTTTTTTAAGGCAATATCTTATATAGTAGTTATTAGTATAGTATAGAATATGTTTTATAATAGTATACTAAGTTATTAGTATAGTATATATAATATATATTTCATTGTATATTGTGTTGTAGTAATTCGTATATATTGTATATTTTATTACCCAAATGACATATCTTTCTTAGTCTTACTTCCCCCAATGGAATGAGCACAACAAGGTACTAATACCACCATTAAAAGAAGAAAAAAAACTAAAAAAAGATGTGCCAATGGTGGTACTAGTAATTAGTATATTGTGTTGTACTAATTAGTATATATTGTATATTATATATATATATATATATATATATATATATATATATATATATATATAGTATATTCCCTTATATATTTTCTTGTAATATATATTGTATGTTATGTATATGTATATTCTCTTATATAATTTCATATAGTATATATATTGTATATTATGTATATATATTATAACATATATAGTTACATATTTTTTTGTAGTATATATATTGTATCTCGTATGTATAATGTGTATATATTCTCTTATATATAGTGTATCTTATGTATATATGTTATTACTTATATATTTTCTTGTAGTTTAGGTTGTATGTTATGTTTATATATTCTCGTATATATTTTCTTGTAGTATATATTGTATGTTATATATTTTATGTTATATATATATATATATATATATATATATATATATATATATATATATATATATATATATATATATATTGTAGCTTATAAATAATTCGAAGTAAAGACAAAGAAATATTGAGAAAAAAGTTATTCAAGGATATGTCTTATAATTTTTATTACCGAAAATGGCATATCTTTCTTAGTCTTCCTTCCCCCAATGGAATGAGCACAACAAGGTACTAATACCACCATTAAAAGGAAAAAAAACTAAAAGAAAATGTACCAATGTACAAGTTACATCATAATCTACATTGTATCTCTAAAAAATCTCATAAATCCGTCAAGGTTGGGAGGAGGTTGTGTTGGTGGTGGTGGAAACGAAGCTTGTTCATCACCACTTCCGGGTGAAGCCGAATCCTTCGAAAGTTCCGCTATCATTTCTTCATAAGCTTCATCTATCGCCGGTTGTGATTTTTCAATTCCAAAGTTTCTTCTTTCTGCGCGGATCCAATCTTTAAAAAGTATCAATTTTTCCAAGCTATCCCTCATCGCTGCTCTATGATCACCTATTTGTAGTCTTGCTTGACTGAAAGCGCTCTCTGATGCAACAGTTGAAGCTTGAATTGATAAAACATCCCGAGCCATCCTTGCAAGAACCGAAAAATATTTTTCCCTTGACTTCCACTATTCCAAAAGATCGAAAGAGCCGTCTGGATTCTCCTTTTCAAGCCCCTGAGACAAGTAAACTTGAAGCTCATTTAGATGTGAAGTTTCATCATAATTATCACCTTGAGAACCTCGGAACTCCATCCAAGATTTAAGAGTTGTTAAGCCCGCAGCTCTTTTAGACGATTGTGAGCTAGACGAAGTAGGGTTTGGAATATTTGGCCTAGCATGCTCTAAGGCAACTTTATAAGTATTATAAACTGTTTGAGCATTAATTTTAATTGATGCTTTTGCATCTACAAGTGTAGCAACTTCCTCGTTTGAAAGATCTAAAGCCTTATAAATATTTGAATACCAAAAATGAGGACCTCCCAATTTCATTGTAGGATTTAACATTGCAGCAACACCAAAAATAGGAGGGATTGGGAAAAAATATTTTTTAAATTTTTGTTTCATTTCATTTATAGCAAGTTCATAAATATCCCCACCCTCGCCAAATTCAACAAACAAATCAGCTAGTGCGGAAATATAAACTAAACAGTTTGAAATAGTAGGATAATATTGCCCAGAAAATGCATTCGTAGCAACTTGAAAATGTTCTAAAAAATCTAAAAGAATTTTAACATTCGTCCAATCTTGGGTAGTAAGCATTTCATCATCATCCTCACCACCTACCCGAGAATTAAACGTTGCATTAATCGGGTTTCTATATTCCTATGCAACTACTAAACTTTCGTACATACAATTTTATCTAGTCGGGCAAAGTTTAGGAACCTTTCTTTCTCTAAGGCCATATTCATCACTTTTTTTTATATACTCTCTAAGCCTAGTTCTACGGTTTGAATAAAAAAACCAATTAAGTGCCATTCGAACCTTTTCAATTTCTATGTTTAAAATTCGCATACCATCACCGACAATTAAATAATAAATTGACAAATACATCTAACATGGAAAATATTGCTTAATGCGGGATTTAGTGTTTTTGTAAGCATGCCTATAGCAGTAGTGTTACTAGAAGCATTATCCATAGAAATTTCCATTATTTTATCGCTAAAGCAAAAATATCTACAAATATCATAAATAGTGTTAGCTATAAACTTACATGTGTGACGTGAATTAATGGCCACTACTTTCACCGGTTTTACCTTTTCCTTTACCGAATATTTTTTCAAATAAAATGTCATACTAATTATAATTATGTAAACTAAACCACACAAAAATATATTATTAAAACATAAGAGTTGAAACGAGTTTACCGGATTGCCGAACAACTTAAATTAAGCAATTGTAGTAGAAAGATTGAACGAGAGATTGAGAGATATTGATGAATTGGTGAATAAAAATGAAAGAATGATGGGGTATTTATAGTTGAGATATGGGAAAAATTATAATAATATAAAGTTCGGGGGCCAAATGGCTATTTTACAAAGTCTCAAACGGCTATTTTTACAAAAGAGCCGTTACTCATTTTTTTTAAAAAAAAATTTTAAATAAAAAAGAGCCGTTGGGCATGCCAGGACCGCCCAGGACCGTCTGGCAGTCCCGGGCTCACGGATTTGAAGTTTTGGACCAGTCCGTCGTGGGCCTATAGGATCGGCAGGCCCGGGACCGTCAGGACAGGCCACCAGGCCCGTGAAGCCCGCCAGGACCGCTGGCCCGGTCCAGTCCTGGTTCAGGACCGAGCCACAGTACACTATTACCTTAAACTATAATACTAATTTTGAGTCTTGAGAACTACAGGGAGTCGTACATGCATAATTAGAGGCCTATGTATACACTATCCTTCCAGACCTGATGGTGTTGTTGTTATGCAATACGAATCTAGATTAGGCGGGGCATTAAGTTTCGGATACCATTTTATTATACCAAAAGTTGATGGATTATAATAAGCAGCGGAAGCAATCCCAGTTTCAAATTCACATGTAATCTAGACAACTAGCGTAAACGAGATTTTACGGTTACCTCTTGAAGCGTGAACATATCTCTTCTACCATGTGATCCTTCAGTTCCATAACTTCTCAATGGAATCTCCATCACCCGCACAATCGTGATCCTCGAACGTTCCACGATCTTCTACTGTGTTACCCGAATAATACTGAAAATAGCAATATCGTGTGGGCGAAATTTCTAGGAAAACTTGGCTGAAAATTTCAGCCACCATGTCTTTTTTTTCTAGGTGAAAAACCTTATGTATTTATAGCACAAGTTTTAAGGGTTAAGACCATTTTCCAAAACCTGTTGAGTTTTCTTTTCCACCAGAAAAAGGATTTCTTTTCCTATTATTTAGGCACAGTAGGGACCGCATAATTTAATTAACAGGGCTTCCAATTATGGAATTAATTTATAATTTTCGAAATTAATATCTACCATAATTAATTACGAATTATTTCATTAAAAATTCATAATTGCACTCCATCCATCCATTAAATCTTATTTAACTCCCAATGATAAGATTCAGCTACGAATCAATTAAATTAAATTAAATTACTGACGATTTAATTTATTGATTATTTCCTTTAGACTTTCGCTTAACTTATTTCATGTGTCGGATACAAAATTCACCGGCCGGGTTTACACAAAACTTATAAGCTTTCATAAAGGTGTATCATCAATCTCTAAACCGAGACATTGATTCCATCAACTAACTATTACTTCGCCAATGTACATTATTATTATCCAATTTACCAGGCATATTGAACCACGAAAGAATCTCGCCTTTTAATAAATCAAAACAATAATACTATACACATCTAATAATAATTATATCAAGATTAAGAGTATAAGTACATTTAATGGCTAGAGAGCTTATTTTATTAATTCAGCATAAAATACTTATCTCTACCTGATTCGTTCAATACATACAAAATATACTAGCACAAGAAGCTGGAATTAAACCATTCCCATAATCAAGATAAATTATATTTAATCTTGTGCTACAATCATTCTTGATGGTTTGTCCAATTCCATAATTAGATTGTGACCTCAAACTTTATACTAATAAGAACCGATGATTTAATCTTCCATGTATAAGCTAAACTCTATACACTAAATCATATACTATTAAGCAAAGGACACAGAGTGTTATATGATCTATTTAAAACTTTATTAAAACTAAATAAATAATTATTTCATAATAAATACTATATCTAAACCAAACCCATGGTTAATAGTATATATCCCAACAATCTCCCACTTAGACTTTTAACCATAATAATTATTAGAATATACTATATCCAAATGCATGGTTAATAGTTTATGCCCCAACAATCTCCCACTTAGACTCATAACCATGCATCTACAACATTCTCAGGCATTCTTTTATATGACTATTAAAAGTCTTCACGAAATAAGGTTTTGTTAAAGAATCTTGTCAAGTTATATCTGGTGCAATATTTGTCCAGTAGTGCTTTGTCGTAACTATCTAGTTTGGTATTAAACTCTTCAGGAATCCTGTTACCGAAACTATCCCAAGAATGTACAGTGAGCTATGATTTTATTTAGCTTTCTCCCACTACGACGAAGTACTACTAATATTACCTTCATTACCTCACGACATTGAAATGTTAGTAACGTCTTACTGTAGTGTTCAATGTTCAAACATCACTCCCACTCGATAAAGGCATATCATGTCTATTAACATTTTCCCACTATTTAAATGCAATAGAGCGTCAATTCTGACGTGTGGGTTTTGATGTTCTTGAACATCAAGTTATTTCTTTTCCCAGTTCCTGCAAAATAGTTTACTTCTAGGAATATATTTTATTAAACAGTCCTTATCTCGAAAAATGCAATTGTTTTAACAATTGCCTTATTTTCTTTAGGACAATAAAATAAAGCTTCATTCGTTTTCTTGGATATTCGATTAACATGCACCTATCCATTCTTAGTTCCAACTTACATATCTGCTTTCCCGTTCAGCACATATATGGGACAATCCTATATCTGAATATGACACAGACCGAGCTTACATTCAGTCCACAGTTCTATTGGTGTCCCAGGTACTAACTTAGAAAAAACTAAATTCAGAATGTAATTTGCAGTTTCCAGGAAATATTCCAAAAAATAAATAAGGCAAATTTGAATAACACGTCATTAGTCTATCCATATCCAAAAGAGACTTATTTCTTCTTTCTACTACACCACTCTATTATGGAGTTTACAGTGTAGTCAATCGAGATGTAATCCCTTATTCTGATATGTAACAAGAGAACTTTTTAGAGATGTGCTCGCCACTACAATCAAATTGTAGTAACTTAATATATTTCTTTAATGCTTCTATGTTTCAAGTCTTAAAAATCTTGAATTACTTAATTCATTAAGACTTACAGTGCATCAAATAAATATATTAATATTTTGAGTAATCATTTATGAACATCAAAAAATACTCAAAATCTATCTCTTACGAGTATATTCAAGTAACCATACAAATAAAAAAGGATTCATTCTAACTTATCACTAGTTTTATTTCTTTTTAAAAGGAAACATCTTTTAGTCAAATTTTCTTTCAAATAGGATCCACAAGTTGGTAGTGCCTCTACTTTCAATGAACCTTAAGGTTCATCCTTGACCAACTTGAAATCCTATCGAGATTAATATGACTTAGACAAAAGTGCACAAATAAGTTTTACTCAATTTTGAAGAACATATTCTCTTATGAGGTAGACTAATATTATTCTGTTCAGGAGAGACATCAATATACAATAACAAGGCCATGCATTCATGTACCACAACAGATAAAACATTTATTAAGGTCAATAACTCAAGAGTTATTCGAAAAATAAAATAAATATCCATCTCTTATTTTGCCCATAAACCGGAATTAAATTCCTTCTAACAAAAGTACATATATTGCATCCTTAAAATTAATGCCTTATCACTAAAAAAAATTTAACAAGTAATACGATTAGTTGCATAAAATCATTATGGAGTTGAGATAAAAACATTAAATAGATGATAATAAGTCAAAACACTGAATAGTAAAATTCAGACAGCATTCAATATTTATATACATACATGCATCTGGAATAATAAATTTCGATGGGAAAAGAATCATTCATGCAAAGTATAATATATAATGCAAGAATTATACAATCCAAAAATAAATAGAACCAACTCAGATGGAGAGCATACTATTATCTTCAGTCAATTGTATATAACTTTTTAATACAAAAATTCCAAACACACTACACATATATGTCATGCATCTTGAATAGCAATTTCGATGGGAAAAGAACTATTCATGCAACATACATATGCAATGCCAGATTATTCACTATAAAAAATGAAACAGCCCAACTCAGATGGAGAGTATACTGTTAATATAAGTCAAGTGAACATCATTTTTAATAGCTCTAGTTCCATTGATCCAACATGTATACTCAGATGGAGAGTAAGTACACGATATCAATTACTAGTATTTCACCTAGTGGGCTTATAATAAATTTATCCGATATTAAGGAAGACCTAAAGTCAACGCGTAAATTTATTACGCACTTGAAATTAATAGTGAAAGACCATAGAAATATAATTCTATCACCATTTAATCATGATTGTATATTAGTTACAAAATTGATTTAACCCTTAAACTCAGATGAAGAGCTAACATAGGTTATCAATAACTAGTAACTATATCCAGTGAGTTCATAATAAATTTATCTGATATGGAGGAAGACCTAATGTCAACGCGTAAATTTACTATCTCACTATAAATAAAAAAAATGAAGACCATATGGGTTAATTCCTATCACCACTTTATCACAACCACAAACTTTTCTCTGAGTATTAAGTTCCACAATTTTAAAAAAATACTCAATACCCCATTTAAACAGTATTAAAATACTAAAATTAATATTTCACTGCATAGCAGTGATTATTGTTCATTGAACTGTTCTGGTAAATCTACCAAATTTCATATCAATCGGAATCGTTAATGTCACAATCTCCAAAAGTTGCGACCAAATTTAGAAAATTATCATTTTTAAGCATTTTTTAAGAATTTAAAATATGACCTGTATTTTTCTTATCATATATCAATTCATGTCAAATCAACATGTGTTATCATGTTCCAGATTAGACATAAATAAAATGATAGAAAGAATTACTTTTCGTATGTAAATCACATTTTAATCCGTCAAACCTCCAAAAAACTCATCTAAACGATCCCGAATCGTCAAAATACGTTGTGATTCACTGCATAGCAATGATTTTTTCGTAAATGACCGTTTCCGATGATCCGACCGAATTTCAGGTCATTTGGAGATCCTGAAATTCATGATCGTCAAAACTGGACCAAATTCGAATAAATTATTTTAGGCGTAGTTAGGATTAAATCAATGTAATTTGCATTCTTCATATATATTATATCAAGTTAAATCACATGTTTCAGATTTAACACAAATATAGCCTATATATAAGGAATAATTTTTCATATTTATAACAAATTCAATTTAATAAACTACTTGAAAATCCATCTAAACGACCTCAAAATACCAAAAAATAACATGATTCATTGCATAGCAGTGAGTTTCTCTCACTAGATCGTTTTTAATGAACCCACCAAGTTTCAGGTCAATTGGAGTCAGTCAAATTCATGACCACCAGCCTGTAACCAAACTCAGAGAATAACGTTTTAAGAAGTCTCATGAATTAAAATAAATATGATATTGATTTCATTCTCCTTATAATTACACTATGAGCTCAAGGCATATATTATGTTCTTCCTATTTCTAGGATATATAATATCTCCTTTTACAATAAATTATCCTTTTATTAAACACATAAGAACCTGAGATATAATATTTTCTCTCGTTCGGTGAAAACCCCAATATCTCTTCTCATGGGTGGAGTTAGTTTAACTAGTACCTAAAGATAAAACTCTTTTTCTAATTAAGAACCTCCACCATTAATGTAGATTTCTTAAGGATAATTTTTACCTGGTATATTAAACATATTTCAATGACTCAAATAAATAGACAATTTTGTGGATCCTACTTATTAATTATAATGTTCAATCCATGAATAGATATAATTTCACATGTACAAATTTACTAAGAATTTTTCATGAGTTCAAATAAGCAAACCACTTCAGCGGTAACTATTTATTACTCATAAAATTCTCAATTTACAAGTGAATATATATTTAGCTCATAAAATTATTTAATGGTAGACCATAGCTTGAAAGTCATACCAACAATATAAAACCTATACAAAATACCGTCATATTTCACTTAATCAGAACCTCCAATCAGAGAACAAAATTCTTCATTGAAAATCCAAACTAGTAATCACGTAGGGCATGAAAACATAAACTTAAATTTGAGATTTTTTTATGCACAAATATGCCAAACGCTCCAATCATTAGTCATCTAGGATATCAAATAGAGAATTTTACTTTTTTACAAAATAATTATATCATCACACAATATCAATTATACCTTGTAAACCTAGTCAATAAACTCCTACACATTTATTATTGAATATTATACAACAACACGTCTATTTGCTAATAGTCAATGTGTAAACCTATTATATGACTAGTATTTAATCATGGGGACCATGGGGAGTCACCCCCACCACCATTAAATTAAAAAGAAATTAAATTTTTTAAGAAATAATTTCCAGAAAATAGAAAAACATCCAAAACACAGTCCAAACGGCCTCAAAACGCTGAAAATCACCATGGTTTACTGCTAAAGCAGTAAGTTTTTCTCACCATGTCTTTACCGATGGATCCACCAAATTTCAGTTCAATCAGAGTCCGTCAAGTTCGCTGACCTCCGAAAATACTGGCTATTCGGTCAAAAACAGATTTTGCGTTTTTCTAGGGTTTACCCCAAAAATTCAGATAATCTCAATCAAATATCAATAAGAAAACAAATATCTCATGATTACAAGAATAATCCAAATATTTTGCATAGTTAATTCACAAAACAGAGTGCAGCTTTTCAGAAAATACATATTAATGTAATTAAAAAAAACGCACATAAACACCATATTCTCGTTTCATGAAAAACTTAGTTATCTAATTAGATGTGAGTGGGCTCTGATACCAATTGATGGATTATAATAAGCAGCGGAAGCAATCCCAATATCAAAATCACATGTAATCTATACAACTAGCGTAAACGAGATTTTACGGGTTACCTTTTGAAGCGTGAACATATCTCTTCTACCATGTGATCCTTCAGCTCCATACCTTCTCAATGGAATCTCCATCACCCGCACAATCGTGATCCTCGAACGTTCCACGGTCTTCTATTGTGTTACCCGAATAATACCGAAAATAACAATTTCGTGTGGGCGAAATTTCTAGGAAAACTTGGCTGAAAATTTCATCAATGTCTTTTTTTTTTCTAGGTGAAAAACCTTATGTATTTATAGCACAATTTTTAAGGGTTAAGACCCTTTTCCAAAACCTGCTGAGTTTTCTTTTCCACCAGAAAAAGGATTCCTTTATTTCCTATTATTTAGGCACAGTAGGGACCACCGAATTTAACTAAAAAGGCTTCCAATTATGGAATTAATTTATAATTTTCGAAAATTAATATCTACCATAATTAATTACGAATTATTCCACTAAAAATTCATAATTGCACTCCTTATTCAATTTCGAAATCCATCCATTAAATATTATTTCACTCCCCATGTTAAGATTCAGATGCAAATCAATTAAATTAAATTATTAACGATTTAATTTATTGATTATTTCCTTTAGACTTTCGCTTAACTTATTTCATGTGTCGGATACAAAATCCACCGGTCGGGTTTACACAAAACTTATAAGCTTTCATAAAGGTGTATCATCAATCTCTAAACCGAGACATTGATTCCATCAACTAACTATTACTTCGCCAATGTACATTATTATTATCCAATTTACCAGGCATATTGACCGACGAAAGAATCTCGCCTTTTAATAAATCAAAACAATAATACTATACACTTCTAATAATAATTATATCAAGATTAAGAGTATAAGTACATTTAATGGCTAGAGAGTTTATTTTATTAATTCAGTATAAAATACTTATCTCTACCTGATCCGTTCAATACATACAAAATATACTAGCACAAGAAGCTGAAATTAAACCATTCTCATAATCAAGATAAATTATATTTAATCTTGTGCTACAATCATTCCTGATGGTTTGTCCAATTCCATAATTAGATTGTGAACTCAAACTTTATACTTATAAGAACCGATGATTTAATTTTCCGTGTATAAGCTAAACTCTATACACTAAATCATCTACTATATAAGCAAAGGACACAGACTATTATATGATCTATTTAAAACTTTATTAAAACTGAATAAACAATTATTTCATAATAAATACTATATCTAAACCAAACCCATATTTAATAGTACGGTTAAGGGTCAAATATATCCTTGTACTATTCAAAATAGGTCATATTTATCCTCCGTTTGAATTCTTTATCAAATATGTCCCCACCGTTATATATTAGGGCGATATATATCCCTGAGCCGTTAAAACACTCTCCCATATATTTAAATTACGGATAAGGGTCAAATATATCCTTGTACTATTAAAAATAGGCCATATTTATCCTCCGTTTGAATTTTTTATCAAATATGTCCCCACCGTTATATTTTTATCAAAACACCCTCCCATATATTTTTAGTAGCACGTGGCATCTTATGATTGGACTAAACGACCCGCCCCACTCCTTTAATTAAACCAGCCCCGAGCCAATGAAATTTAGTCTTTTTCTCCGTTCAATCCCTTTAATACTAGATAGTGATGGCCCATGTTAGCATGGGCCCAATAATACAAAGGCTAAAACTCTATTTTTATATAAAATTACAGCTATATAAATTGGCTCATGAAAATGACCCTCAAAATCGGATAAGACGAAAATGTATGCTAATTGTTGGATATTAGTTACATGCATCAATGAATAAAATGTCCAATCTTGAATGTTGCGCGGTCACTCTTTAACGCCATGAGAGTACTATTTCTATATTGAAAACATAATTATTATTCTTCTAATGATATCTGGTGAATCTCACTCCCAACCCATGAAGCTGCAGATGGAAGTATGAAACTATATTTCTGTGCTAGCTTTCTTTTATTTTGTACTTTTTTTTTCCAAATTGGCATCTTCATGTAGAGTTGCGGTCTGTTAAGTTTTTGGCTTCTAGACTTACAAAATTTCTCGCATATCGTATAGCTGCAAGTACATGAATTATAAAGGAAAAAAATAGAACTTAGCAATAGTAGTACTAGTATCCGATAAGCATTCAAATGGATAATAGTTTAGAAATCAATATGGTGTTGTACTACATAAGTTATGCAATGAACCAGACACAAAAACTATCCATTTAGTAAATAACATACTCAATTTCTTCTTTTTTTCGGTCCATCTCATATTTATGGCATAGGATTGTTATCACTCCCTACTTTTTAAGGCACCCGCAAAAAATCTTTTCATCATATAGCAAAGAAGCATGCGTTTTGCAGAAGCATAAGCATATTGAAGGGATTGAACGGAGAAGAAGACTAAATTTCATTGGGTCGGGGCGGGTTTAATTAAAGGAGTGGGGCGGATCGTCTAGTCCAATCATAAGATGCCACGTGCTACTAAAAATATATGGGAGAGTGTTTTGATAAAAATATAACGGTGGGGACATATTTGATAAAAAATTTAAATGGAGGATAAATATGGCCTATTTTAATAGTACAAGGATATATTTAACCTTAACTGTAATTTAAATATATGGGAGAGTGTTTTAACGGCGGAGGGATATATATGGGCCTAATGTATAACGGTGGGGACATATTTGTTAAAGAATTCAAACGGAGGATAAATATGACATATTTTGAATAGTACAAGGATATAGTTGACCCTTAACTGTTAATAGTATATACCCCAACAAAGTATCATTCTGGATCCAATAGTATTTACTATCATTATAGGTATTATTCTGGCTCTTCAACTTGGCCACTGAACAGGAGCTCCATCTCTTGCACCAGAAGCAGAAGCGGAGCCGGAATTTGAAGTTTATGGATTCGAGATTCTAGTCATTTTTAAATTACTGAATTTTATATTAATAGTTCGTACATATTCAATGGATTTCTTAAGATAAATACATGATTTGAACCAAAGCTATTAGGTTCGCGGAACCCGCAATTCGAGTGCTAGCTCCGCCCTGACCAGAAGAAGGAAAAGAAAAAAAAAACACAAAACTGAAGAAACTTGAAAAAGAAAACTACGCATCACATGGAAATTACAATAAAAACATTACAATTGATTCATAATGTAAGCTGTGCAAGCCATACCTAAAAATGCATCACGAAATCTTCATCCTAAGATTGATAATGTAAGGTATAAATCCACTTATATAGTATGAAAAAAGAACACTATAACCACAGTTTCTTTCTTTTACAATCACATACCTCTTCTTTATCTTCCCTTTGGATTCATTAGCTGAGAAAACACTCCAGATGAAGTTGTTACATCAGATTCTCCATGGCTAACAATGTCAATTTCGTCAGCTGGTCCCGACTCAACACGTGGAATTGAGTAAGGTATATCCGGTATGTTATGGCTGTTCTCGTCCTCTAATGATTGTGTTGCAGCCTCTTGCAAGTGAAGAGCATATTCAAGATTCCAAAGAACATCTCCCATCGATGGCCTCTCACAACCGTACTCAGCCAAACACTTCTCAGCTGTTTCACCATATTTTCTAAGCGAATCAATGCTCACTTTTCTGACAAGATAAGGATCGATTATCTGCTCTAATTGGCCCTTTTTTTGCCAATGCATTGCCCATTCGGCAATGTTTACTTGTTCTCTTGGAAGAGATGGATTGATTGCTGACCGAGCACATAGAACCTCCATAAGTACTACTCCAAAAGAATAGACATCAGACTTCTCTGTGAGTTGCTGTCGACGATAATACTCTGGATCGAGGTAACCAAAACTTCCTTTCACAGCAGTACTCACATGAGTTTGATCCAATGCAGGACCAAATTTTGATAGACCAAAATCAGCCACTTTTGCGGTGAGATTTTCATCTAACAAGATATTGGTAGTCTTTACATCGCGGTGGATGATGCACTCGGCTGCCCCCGTGTGAAGATAATGCAATCCTTTTGCCGCTCCAATGCATACTTCTAGTCTTTGTTTCCATGATAGATGAGGAATATCTGATCCATACAAATGTTTTCTAAGAGGTCCACCTGCCATGAATTCGTATACGAGGATCATCTCATTGAGCTCCTCACAATAGCCAATTAGAGAAACTAGGTGTCTGTGGCGAAGCTTAGATAACATCTCGATCTCTGTCCTGAACTCCACAAGTCCTTGTTGAGATTTACTGTTTCCCCTCTTTACAGCAACCATAACCCCATTTTCTAGGACCCCTTTGTAAACTTTTCCAAAGCCACCAACGCCAATGACCAAACTCTCGTCGAAGTCCTTGGTAGCTTCACGAATCTCAGAGAAGGCGAAGACGCGGCCCAAGGTCCGCGAAGGTGTCGTTGAAGCAAAACTACCTGCTGATATTTTGGTTTCTGAAATTCCAACTTGGTGTGGAAAAGATAGCCATGACAAAGATTTTTGTTTCGCCAATACCTTTGGCTTGCGGAAACAAACAAAACAGAGAAAACAGGATGCTGCGATGAGCAATAATCCTGCTAACCCTCCTACTGTAGCAAAAATTGCTACCATGACATGTCTCTTAGTATTCGATCTTTTGGAATCACTAGAATATATGACAAATTCTCCATCGAGGCTATTACTAGGATTGCTCATTTTCATTATCTCCAAACCGTTTAGAATTGCATTGGCTTGAGTAGTCCTTAAATTAGAAGGACCAACTTGAACGAAAATTTTGTCCGATTCCATAGTCATATTTACTACAAAGTCCGCAAAGTAAGCAGCCGACAATGCCATTGTCTTGGTAGAGATATCCAATGACTCCACAGCCGTTTGGTTATTGATGTAGACATCGAAGATCAAATTGTTAAGAGAAGCACTAACAATGTCACAGAAATGCATCCTAATGAAGTAAGTGAATCCATGTTCAACTTGAAATGCCCATGTAATATTAAACTTCTGATCCATTACTTTGGCATCTGCCATTTCTTGAGCAGTAGCATAAACCCAATTCGGTGCAATATCAACCGACTCACCCGCTGGATACTTGACTGTTTTCGGATCCTTAGTCACGTTGCGGGCAGAAGAAGGATGGACAAGAAATGAATGATCTGAATTCCATATCCTCCACAAAGTGTCATTTCTTGGTGTCACCTTTGGACCTCCCATATTCACTCTATAAGCTGTTTCTAAGGCAACCGAGGACGGAATAACAAATCCGGGACCCATTGGAATTGGGATAACACTAAAATCAAATTGTCCCTCAGGTATAGAAACCACTTCTATCCCATTGATAAATGCAATTGAGCCACTAGCTGGAGTCAATGTAAGTACTAAGTTCTCAAAACTCGATCCACCTATTTCGACTACGTATTCCTTCAAGAGAGGATCAATTTTCCCCAATTTTGAAAAGGAAAACTCATGAAGCAGTGTAATACCATTTGCCACTACAGAAAAAACAGCTGATTTTAGGTTATGCTGATTATTCTTGACAGGGTAAAAATGCAACCTTAACCAATGTCTACCAATTTCCTTTGTACTAATGGTATATACTGAATTTTTAGTAAATACTCTAGCAGAATTATGAAGTTCAGATAAACCATTTTCACTATTTGACACTGTAATAAGTGAATTGGTACTCAACCCCACATCAGAATCCCCAAAATCAGGTTCAAAAACCCTACCATCTTCAACTTGTATAGATTTACTACTCCCACAACTAATCAAGAAACAGTCAATTGGAGTAAAAGAAGCACATACCAATGATGAAAAACTGATAAAACACACAATGCTAGCAAAAAACAACTTTTTCAAAGAAACCATCTTCAATTCAAACACACTCAGTACTTCTGCTGGCGGAAGGTAGCAGGTATCAGCTAGATTTAGTCGAGGTACGCACAAACTGGCTCGAACACCACTATTATCCAAGAAAATTCAAAGATACAACATAGCAAGAAGCAGACATTTAAGGTACAAGACAGACTACAAAAACCAACAACAACAAAAACAAATCCCGTGAAATCCGAAGTTTGGGGAGGGTAATGCATAGGCAGATCTTACGTCTACCTTATCATGGTGGAGAGGGGTTTACGACATACCCTCGGCAATATGGGGTAAATTCTTGTCCATGTCTAATTAAGCTGAAAAAAATAGCATACCTTGGTGTGTATGAGAGAGGAAAAAATCTAGCAAAATCGGAAAAAGGTGAAGGAGAAGTGTGAGGTTGAAGATGGGTACTTTGTGAATTCCAAGAATTTGGAACTTTTGGGTCGGTGGAAGTGAGAGTGTTAGGAAAAATTTGAGCTAGTTGGGTGACAGGTTTGATGACATTAAAGTTGAAGCTTAGGGAATTGAGATGAGCTAATAACTAACACAGCCAGTTTACAACTGTCTCTCTTTCTACTATTATATCTTAATAACTGTCTGCCTTCTCTAGATTCCTAAGTGAGTTGACCAACTTTTTTTCTTCTTTTCTGATGGTTCAAATTCACTTTTCAATTTTTTTCCTCTTTTTTTTATGGTTTAAAATGGAATTTTATTATTATAGTTAGCACACCTAATAATTTTGTTGATGTTGATGGAGATATTTTCCTAATCTCTTCCAATAATATCTTAAGATGATTTTTGGGAAGGAGTCGAGAGTATATCGGAAATAGACTCTCTACTTTTATAAGATTATCTTCCAAAATCTTATTTGTGAGATTACATTAAATTTGTTATTGTCATTGTTGTTGTTGTTACATATGATTATTATTGGGAAAGACTCTCATTAATAGCACTATTCTATAAGCTTTCACGATTATTTCATGATAATTTACCTTTTGCAACGAAAAATTTTGTAACTTTTTAAGATCACATAGTTAGAAAATATATGTAACTTTTAAGATCACAAGATTTTAAAATATATATATTTTTTAAAAGTTAGAAAGATGATCAAGATTTGAGATCAATGAATGGAGTATTATTATATTTTTTAAGAAAACAAGATCATCAAAGATTATTGTTATTATTAAAAGGGGAAAACAACTTATTTTGCTTATGTTTTCTTTGACAATCGTATGAAAATGATTTAAAAATTTATGTTTCTTCATATTGAGCACACCTTGATCATCATTTAATAGATTATCCAATCCGGAATTATTTGTTCAGTCCGATAAATAACAAAAATAAAATTGAAGAATGGATAAAATGAGGATTCAGTGATTTGCATCATCTTGTTATTTGCGGCCTCTGCACGATAGCACGTGTAAATCACATGCCTGTGTTTTCATCACCTAATTAAGTAATCACGTGATCCATCCTGTTAAGATGCAGTTTAGCTCTTTAATTAATCTATATTTTTCTAACTCAAATTAATCAAATCTTTGTTTGTGTCAGTAACACACTAACGTTTCGCAGATTACCCCATTAAAAAATAATATTTTGGAAATATTACTTTATCTTTCCTTTCGAGGCGGAATAGATTGAAAGAAAGGACTTTTTGTTCAAAAAGATAAAGGAAAATAGATTATAAGTTAATACTTGACTTTTCTTAAACTCTTTACTTTTGGTCCTTTTTCTATTTGTTAGTGTAACTTCAAGTATCCCTACTGATAATCCTTAGTTTTCTTATATACTATTTCCTCAATCACATCTTTATTTTTCGTCTAGGCTGGTCCAGTATTAGTAGGACCAAGCATAGGCGAAAAATAACAACAACAACTATCCAGTATAGTCCCACAAAGTGGGGTCTGGGGAGAGTAATATGTAGACGGGTCTTACCCCTACCCGAAAGGGCAGAGAGGCTGTTTCCAATCGACCCTCGGCTCAGTGAAGGAAAGGAAAAACAAAAATAAAAACAAAGAAGCATTAGTAAACCCAGCATAAATAACTATCTAAACATAAGAACCATAACTAAAATAGCATGCAATAATATCAGACACTAACTACCATAAATAACTACCACATAACTACTATAAGATAACTACTATAAGGGAGACACAATCCAATACACACATCATCTATGGATAGCCCTGTCGAGTCTCACCCAACCCCGGGTAAGGAGTACGAAAAACTCTAGGAGCCCCTATCCTACAACCCTGATACTAGACCTCCAGACTTTCCTATCAAGGGTCATGTCCTCGGAAAACCCGCATTCTAGCCATGTCATGCCTAATCACCTCTTCCCAATACCTCTTAGGCCTCCCTCTGCCTCGCCGTACGCCGACCATCGCCAACCGCTCACAACTCCTCACCGAGGCATCATGACTTCTCCTCCGCACATGCCAGAACCACCTCAGCCTCGCTTCTCGCATCTTCTCATCCACCGGGGCTACCCCCACCTTCTCTCGAACAACTTCATTCTTAATCTTATCCAACCTGGTGAGCCCGCACATCCACCTGAGCATCCTCATCTCCGCAACAAAAAGCTGTTAAATAATAATGAACAAACAAAAAAATAACTCTATTAGGAAAATGAAACTGGACTTGGAGAGCATGCAACATGCTCTTCATTTTGACCTGTCAAAAGTTACATTATGTCCTTAGATGTTCATGTGAATCAAATATTTTCATCCGCTCGCAAAATGTTTCTTGTCTTACAAAATAGATAAGAAGGTAATTTCACAAACAGTACGTAAACCATCGGGACATTTAGCCAAAAGGTGCCAAGATTGTTCTCAAATTAACAGTCACAACTACAGGAATATTACTAACGGTATTTAAAACAAACACAGCTAACAAAATTGTCAAACGAGCTATCTTTGCTGAGAAAACGAGTTCCTCTTTTAGATGATTCCGATCTTGTTTGCCACATCCAATGCATCATAGTCTGGTGTCAATCGAACAAACGCCTTCTTGGTTCCATCAGGTCTGCACAAAATTAATGCATATTTACTGTCAACAGCTTTCAAAGAGCACAACGTTTACGACCAAGAACCAATGAAGCAGAAGCTAGTGACAATATGGAATTTACATAGCAGTTATTAAACAAAATTACTAACTAGTATGCATAGATGATGATAGTAACCAACAACAGCAACAACAACCTACTATAATCCCACAAGTGGGGTCTGAAAGGGTAGTGTTTATGCAGTCTTTACCCCTACCCTGGTGGGGTAAACCCCTAACCTGGTGGAGTAGAGATGTTGTTTCCAATAGACCCTCGGAACAGCAACAACAACATGCCCACTCAAATCCTATAAGTGGGGTCCGAGGAGGGTAGTTTGTATGCAGCCTTACCTCTACCTTTGTGAAGGTAGAGAGGCTCGATAGATCCTCGGCTCAAGGAGCATAGATGATGATAGTCATCAACGAGAACCAACTAATACTTAACATAATACTTATTAAAGTGAATGTACATATTTGCCCTTAGATTAGCATATTCTGCAATGACAGCTACTAAAAGACCATCTGAGATTCCAAGTTTTTTATGTTATCCCAACTATTACTATCAGAGGATTTGGTATTCACCTGACCAAAGTGTTCACTTTCTTGGTCTGAATATCATACATCTTCTTGACGGCATCCTTAATCTTCTTCTTGTCAGCTTTGAGATCAACAATGAAAACCAAGGTGTTATTATCCTCAATCTTCTTCATTGCAGACTCAGTGGTTAAAGGATACTTGAGGATTCCGTAATGATCCAACTTGTTCCTTGGAGTTGCACTGATACGGGGATATTTTGGGTTCCTCTCCTTCTTCAATGTCTTAGGCCTGTGAAAGGTAACCTTCGTTCTGATCTTGTTTGACTTTTTCTGGAAGGTTGATCCTGATTTCACAGCCTTGGCAACCTTTGCTGCCTGAGCTTTGGGGTCTGCCTTTTTTGTGCTAACAGCTTTGTCCCAAAATATACAATATAATCAATGTCGTATAACGCAAAAAAAGAGTGTCATGGTAGTAACATAGAATACAATTGACGCCAATGACAGGGTTACCATCTTAAGAAATAGATAAACATATACAATATCTTATCTTCATATCAAGGACAATTTCCTAGCATGGACCATTTACAAGTTAAACAACCTATTTTCTGCTATTAGACCGGCATAAAATGGGAAAATGTAATATTAGTAAGCAATTCTTGCCTCAGAACTCTATATCATAAAGGGGCAATCCGGTACATGAAGCATAATGCATTCATCCAGGGTCCGGGAAAAGGCCGCACCCCAGTAGGATGCAATGTAGGCAGCCTACCCTAATGCAAGGCCAATGGCTAATTTCACGGCTCGAATCCATGATCCATAGATCACAGAACTCTAT
Organism: Nicotiana benthamiana; assembly: GCA_034376525.1. Lineage (NCBI taxonomy): Eukaryota > Viridiplantae > Streptophyta > Magnoliopsida > Solanales > Solanaceae > Nicotiana > Nicotiana benthamiana. Next base: position 61,049,035 of record CM067332.1, on the reverse strand, counting down.
ATCATGCTTGCACAAAAACTGGCCCGTGATGCAATTCCAAATATAAACTTCTAATCCATCCAATTACTGAAAATAACCATTTCATCAATGCAAATTCTAATGGTCCTAGATTTCATGGTTTTCAGATACCAAATTAGGAACTTATTACTTGACATTACCAGGAAAATAATCAGATACCAGGCAAGGAACAGGATTTTTGTTGTAGAACCTCATTACTATTTCAACATCAGAACTCATTTTTAAACTCACAGGATAGATTCATAAATAAACTAAAGATATTAAAGTTCATTGAAGCATAGAATACCTTTGGCGGGTGACATTGTTGACTACTGCAACGTGAATTCTTACAGCCGCCGGTGAATATTAGGGCTTTAAACTGACAAGGATATAGCCACTGCTGTACTACACAAAGGTTGTTATTGGGCTTTCTTTAGAGATTTGGGTCTTCTTGTGGTTTTGCCCAATTTTATCGGATGTCCCTAGACCTACTGAAAATATGGACAAAATTGCAGGTACTAGCCAGTTTTTGGATTGGCAATTGAAAAATAGTTAATTTTTATAAAATTATTGAAAAATAAATACAATTTTACCGAAATATGAAAAGTTCCTGCGAAATTATGGAGCTCTTGCGAATAAACTTCTAGCACATTATGTTGGAACTCTAGCACACGAAAAGCTCTAGCATAATATGTTGGATTATAGAGCTCCTGCATATAAACTTCCCGCTTATTATATTAGAACTCCAGCACATTATGATGTAAGCTCATATATAAAAATCCGAACTCTAGCATATTATGCTAGTATATTTTTAGATTTTTAAGGGTATTTTTGTTTAAATTTTATCTTTACATGAAAAAAGTTGCTAAATATTGATTACTTTTGAATCCTTGACTTTTTAGCTACTAATTGTAAATCTGATTATTTCTTAGTTTTACCCGAAAACTTGGGAGATTTTCACAAAATAAGACCATTTCACGCTACTGTTTAATTTTTGTTTCCGTTTTAAATAAATTTTGCAAAAATAGGTCAGCAGGGCATAACTTGTTCAAAGTTAAGCTGGGTTGGGGCGTAACTTGTTAATAATTATTTTTCAAATTTATATCGCTTGGTTATATATTGTTTATTCTCTTATTTAAGACAAGTTGTGAATTTAGAATATTATAATCTTTTACGATCAAAGAAATTGGGACGAAATTGTCAATAGCATTAGTCAATATTAAATATCATATATACATATTTTTCTTTCATAACATAAACTAAATATTCAATTTAGATTCAATCCTATTCGAAAATCAAGCATTGAAACATCTAGAAGGGTTTTAAACTCTAACCTTTAAAGTATTTTATTTTCGCAGTGTATGCTATATTATTCTATTGGGCCGAATAGTGCATAATATTAAGGGAATTTTTCATAAAGCACTATCTTTTAGTCCTAATTAGCCATTTATAGATACCCTTTATTATATTACATTTTATAGATACCTTTTATGTTTTTATACAATGTATTTCATGTATATAAGATGTTGTATTCATTAATACAAGAATAAAAAGAGGCGATAAAACGGGAAATTAGCTAAATAAAATCTATATTTAGCTGTATTCATGCGAAATTTAAGTCGAATACAAACCAGTTTTGCGCAATTTCTGGTAACGTAAAGTTGTTTTAAATGGAAGGAAATCAAATCACTGATAGTCTCCTAATTTAACTCAACAAACCAAAATTATTACACATTATTCTGTATTTGATCAGCAAAATACAACTGAGAAGCGTGAATACAGTGAAAAATAGAGCAACATATACAACTGTTCAACGTGAATACAGCAAAAAAGCATAGGAACATCTGATCGAAATTCTTCCATTATCTTCTATTTCTCGATTGATACAAATTCTATACAAAATAAGGTATAGTTCATCTATACATATGACAAGTTTAATAGTTTTGTTGCGTCATTCTAGCAAATGGAACGATAAGGGCAATGATATCGATTTTTTAATTGAGGGAATACTGATTAAAGAATATGCCTCCTTCAATGATCTAGTTGCTTCAATTTCTAATCAACTTGGTATTGATTTGAGCTCAAAGACCATTAAAATACAATACAATGTTGAAGGAAATCGCACGCCAATGGAAATACACAATGACATGGGTTACAGAGTGTATGTAGAATTGAAAAAAAGAACAGAGAATTTGGGGTGTATCCTTTGTGCATAACAACTATCGAAAAAGAACTTAATTCTAGAGGTAGTGTAAATCAAGGCGAAATTGTACAAATATACGAAGCAGTTGAAAGGTACGTTTGCGATACAGATGATACACTAGCTATAGAATTTGTCAATTCAGGAGAAGCGATTGGTGAGTTCGAAATCCACAAAGATTTGATAATTTCAAAAACTAATCAAAAGGAGGTTATGGCTGGACAAGTTTATAAGGATAAGGCTACATTAAAAGACGTGATAGAGAATTATGCTATAGCTCAAAGATTTCAATTCCGGATTGATCGTTCTAATGCTGTCAGGTTTGATCTTTCGTTAACTATGTTGTATTTATGCGTATTTGTGTGTTTCGTCTTGATGAAAAAGTATGAAAACATATGTATGTTTAGGACGCTTAAATACATGTATTCAGATGTATTTTACTGGTGTAAAAATATAACAGTGGCTTTAATTATTTTCTTATTTTATCTACTGTGGTATTAAGTGCTTGTATATTCATACAAATATATTCAGTTGTATTTATTGTGTTTTAACATATCCAACTATATTGGAATGCAGTAGTATAGAAAATGAATTATACACTTGTAAATTTTTTAATAAGTATTCATGATGTATGTATGTATATATATATATATATATATATATATATATATATATCAGATTCTATTTGTCTGATGTGTGAGTTGTATTTATTGTAAACAAGAATGCTAATCAAATGTAAAATGATCTTTGCAGCTATGTATTATTATGTATTTCAGAAAATTGTGAATGGAGGTTTAAGGCTTCAAGCATTAACAAATCAAAAATATTCAAGGTGAGAGAATTCAATGATAACCATACATGTCCGCTAAAGGACAAGGTGTACGAGCAGCGGCAGGCTAGTAGCAGCCTTATAGGTGGTATTATAAGGCCAAAGCTTACAAACCATAAGAGAAAATACATTCCGATGGACATTATTGATGATGTGAAATCAGATTGAGGTGTAGATGTTAGCTACATGTTGGCGTGGAGGGCTAAAGAAAAGGCAATGAATTTTCTTAGAGGTGAACTGGCTAATTCATACAAAAAATTACCAGGATACTTATATACAATGGATACTACATATCCAGGTTCCCATATCAGAATGGTAAAATCGCCAAAGAATGAATTCATGTACGTGTATATATCATTGTATGCCTTAATAAAAGGGGTTTGATCATTGTAGACCAATTGTTGTCGTGGATGGAAGTCACTTAAAATCTTACTACGTCAAGCACGATGGATGGTGCAGGTTAGTATCTGAATAATAATACAATATGTTAACTTTTTACGTATTCAGTTATATTATAGTGTATTCAACTGTATTCATCTATGGTCAGTTGCATTGAACTTTATTAACCACTTAGCGTCAGTTGTATTCAGTTGATATATTCAGTATTACTCAACATATGTATTCATCTGTATTCAGGTATTTTTTATTAAATTCAAATTTTTTAATCCCCTAAATTCTTTTCTAATAAATGGCACTTTCATACAGAATTATTAAACACATGTATGCATGTGTATTCAGCTAATTTCTGTATGCAAATGTATGCAGCTTTATTAAAAATATGTATTTATCTATGTTATATACATTTTCAGTTGAATTCAACTACTTTAGTCAGCTGAATTCTATTGCATTTATTATAAGCTTTATTCAACTTGTATATTCAGAAGTATTTCTAAACAACTGTATTCATCTATATTAGACATGTATTCCTCTGTATATTGGCAATATTATTTTCTAGTTCAGCAGTTAAAATCACCCTATTTAAAAAAAACTATATTCAATTTTATTTACAGGTCACATATTGCCACTAGCATATGGTGTTATTGATTCAGAGAACGATGCTGCTTGGACATAGTTCTTTGAGCAATTCAAGATAGCACACGGTGTAAGGGAAAACATGTGCATCGTTTCAGATAGAAATGAGAGCATCATTAAATCTGTATCGAGCGTGTATTCGGATGTACCGCATTTGGCTTGTATATGGCATCTATGGAACAACGTATATAAGAAATTCAAAAAGAGCCATGCCAAGTTGAGTGAAATATACTTCTCAATGGCAAAAGCATACATAAAGGCTGAATTTGACAGCCTGATAGAGAAGGTAGATATTAGGGTGAAAGAATACTTAGAGTTAGCTGGTTACAAAAAGTGGGCTAAGTTGTTATCCCTGTTAATAGGGGATGGACAATGACATCAAATATTGCTGAGTCAATCAATGCAGCACTAGTTTCAGCAAGGGAATTGCCTACACGACTTCCTAGAAGAAGTTAGGAAGATGTTTGGACGTTGGAATTGTAGTAACCGCAAATAAGCCACACAGACATACAAGACTCTTGGCAAAAAATACCAGGAGATGTTGGAGTTCAATGAGACAATGTGTACACGTATGACTATAAGTTAATTGTTATTGTCATTTGTCTATATTTTTTTTAGTAATTTTTAGAATTACTTATATGAATACAATCATTTTTAAGTAAGAACTACCGTTAATATATATGAACACAAATACATTAAAGCACAAATTGGAATAATATTACATTGATCTGATATGAATACAACTTAATATAACTAAGTACATGCGGGAAAATCTATTGGAATACATCAGAATATAACTAGTTGTATGCTATTTAATGTTAATATGTATTGTGAATACATATGGTTCTAATGTTATTGGTATCATACTATTGCCTAAAGTACAACAGACATTTGATAAGTTCTGCAATTTTCTAGTTGATATTTTGCTGGTATAATGTATGTTGTGTCGATATATATGCAATATGCGTCTATTCTATGTAAATTATTAATTCTGCAATATAAATATGGTAATTAAGGTATATGTATTCAAAACTTATATTTCTATTTTTAAATGTAGGTGATACTATCAACTGAATACTTACATACGGTTAACGATGGTGGGAGGAATTACACTGTCTGCTTGTTAGACAGAAAATGTGTTTGTGGAAGGTTCCAAATTGATGAATTGACATGCCCACATGCTTGGGCTGTATTGAAGACCAAGTTTCTAATGCCAGAAGAATATTGCTCTAACTATTACAAACCAAGTACAATTGTAATGACATATGATGTGCCAGTGTACCCGCTACCGGACAAAAATGACTGGAATATACCAGAACATGTTGCAGAGGAGGTTGTACTACCACCGAAATGGAAAAGTCCTCATGGAAGGCCAAAGAAGAAGCGCGATAAAACTTTAAGTGAATTGCTGCAGCCGAAAAATCAACATTCATGTAGCATATATGGGCAGGGAGGACATAACAAGCGAACGTGTAGAAATGCTCCACGTAATAAATAGTTATATTCTGACATGTATTTGTGGTTGAATGATTTTTTAGTACTTATGATGACATTATCAGCTATAATAAATTCTCTTTATCGAGTAGTATTTTGAAATGAATTTCGTTAATATTTTCAGAGTACTTGTAGTTGAAGTATATTTATACATATAAATATATTGTTGGGTCAACAACTGAATACAGTAAAATACATTTGAATATATCCGAATATTAAACTTAAATACAAATAGCTAATACTGAATAATACACTTAAATACAGCTGAGTAAATATTTACATATTATCTGAAGTTGAAAGATGTATATGAATGGACGGATCTGAATATAATTGAATACAACTTGATTGAAAAAAATATAGTTGTATTTTTTTACATAACATACAGTAAGCTAAATACAATTGAATACAACTGAATTTTCAATTGAATACAACAACTTGGTCAGTAGCTGAATACACCAAAATACAACTAAATACATCAGGTGAATACAACAGCTTAATACAGTAAAATACAACAGTTGAATACATTAAAATACAACAGCTGAATACAGTAAATACAAGAGCTGAATACAGTAAAATACAGTATCTGAATGGATGCAATACAACTGAGTAAATCTTTACATATTATCTTAACTTGAAAGATGTATATGAATGGATGGATATGAATATAATTGAATACAACTTGATTGAAAAAAAATACAGTTGTATTTTTTTTACATAACATACAGTAAGCTGAATACAATTGAATACAACTGAATTTTCAATTGAATACACCAACTTGGTCAGTAGCTGAATACACCAAAATACAACTAAATACATCAGCTGAATACAACAGCTGAATACAGTAAAATGCAACAGTTGCATACAGTAAAATACAACAGCTGAATACAGTAAATACAACAGCTGTATACAGTAAAAATCAGTATCTGAATGGATGCAATATAATACAAATGAATACAACTGGAACGAAAAAAATACAGCTGTATAAGCATAAATACTTATGAACAAAATAGTGAAACTGTCATTGAAAAGTTGCAATTGTCATACATGAACACTGTTGGTATAAGTGACAATTTTTTCAAACTAAGTAGCATCTACACCCAAAAATACTCAAAAGAGCAGCCTCTGCCTGCTGAAACTACAGTCCAAAAATAAAATAACATAAATCTATTCTAAAAATATCTGTATCTTTCTTCGACTCAGTGATTTGCCTAACAATCTTTGAAGGTGCTTCATTCTCGCTTATGGCATCAGCGTCTATCTTGTACATAGAATAGTCCCAGAGTAAAGTATCATTTCTTAGATGGAGAAGAGTGGAATCAAATGTTATTTTTGGAATCTCTCCAATAGTGCTCAGAAATTCTGGGTATGCTGCAACATGCACTCCACAATCCCTAAAAAAATAATTGATTGAAACAATTAAAAATAATCCATACAGTTAGATTTCTATGCAACATATAAGAATGGTGACTGCACACTTACATGCTGCCCGCTTTCTGTTGAGGCAGATCTGAAATGAAACAAACTTCAAAAGGATCGTTATGTGACTTATCAATGTATGCTGGACAAGCAGACCAATTTATGCGTTGTTTATCTCCGTAAAAGCCACTGATTGATAGATAAAAAGGTAGAAACTTAGTACACATGAATACATATAAATACTTACGTAAGACTAAATACAGTGACCAGGCTAAATACATATTAAAAAACTAGATACCACACAAATTACATAAAAAGTAAGTACGATGAATATATATGAATACATTTGAAAACTTACTGGAAGATTAAACAGTTGCAAACAAAAATAACCAAAGCTGAATACACATGAATACATATGATTACCAGTAAAATTGATATATATTTTGAAAAGTTGGAAATAAAATCTGAATACACATGAATACATATGAATACAAATAAAGCTAATTTTAAATCTGAAGAGTTAGAAAACCAAAGCTGAATACACATGAATACATATGAATACCAGTAAAACTGATATTAATTTTGAAAAGTTGGAAACCAAATCTAAATACACATGAATACATATGAATACAAGTAAGGCTAATTTTAAATTTGAAGAGTTGAAAACCAAAGTTGAATACACATGAATACATATGATTACCAGTAAAACTGATATTAATTTTGAAGACTTTAAAACACATCTGAATACACATGAATACATATGAATACACATGAATACAAGTAAAGCTAAACTTAAAGTTGAAGAGTTGGAAACCAAAGCTGAATACACATGAATACATATGAATACAAGTAAGGCTAAATTTACATTTGAAGAGTTGGAAAACCAAATCTGAATACACATGAATACATATGAATACAAGTAAAACTAATATTAAATTAAATTTGAAGAGATGGAAAACTAAAGCTTAATACACATGAATACATATGAATACCAGTAGAATTGATATTAAATTTGAAGAGTTGAAAACTACAAAAATACATAAGAATAATTATACATACTTAAAGAAAAACAGAATATAGTATACAAAATTGTACAAAAATACAATCAGATACATATGAATACAACATCGTACTTTGAATGAATATTGATACAAATAACAATTATCTTTTGGTGTCGTGTATCATTCATATTTTTTTCCTCTTTGAAGCAACTGGAATTTTTGCTTCAACTGAAATTTTTGTTTCTTTTGAAGATTTCTCAACTTGGACTTCTTTAAACTTGTCATTGCATAATTTAGTTCTTCTTTCAGCAAGTGGAGATGATGATAAACCTACAAAATTTGACTCCGCTTGAGTTATTTGCAACGAGAAAGAGGCCCCATCAAAATTAAGAATTTTGGTGGGTATACCTCTAATCACTCTGTTGGGTGGCATTGAATCCGCCATTGAAGAGGAAAATCAAAGCTTCCCGGTGAGCAAACAATACCAATGGTTATTGTTTCAGAAATTTATGAAAAAATCGAAGAACAAAAATTGCTGAACTCGCGGGCGTATCGAAGAACAAAAAGATGCTGTCAAAATCAAAGAAGACAAAAATTGAATCAAAATCGAATAACAAATGTTACCAGTCGTATGGGCTGAATTCGCGGGCGCAATTCCAGTGATTCCGTAGTGATTTCAGTGAATTTGGGTGGGAAAATAGTTAAAGAACGTGGTTATGTGGGAGAAGATGTGGGAGAAGAGAGAAACCTGTATGCAAAAGAGAGAGATCGTGTATTTGGTGAGAGAAATTAGTAAAAAGGAGAGAGAAAAATATTAAATAGCGTATATGGTGCCTTAGTAGGATATAACTATAATTATTATTTTTGCTATAAAGAATAAAAGGTATTTATATGATGTAATATTTTAAAATGGTATCTATTTAATATAAATATGGTACTAAAATTTTCTATAGGGTGTAAAAATTCCTAATATTAACATCTTGTAGGCTACGTATTAATCAATTAAAACGCCTGATTCCAAATTAGTTGATTGTCAATCATATAGATTACCTGTATTTATTTGGTTCAAGTCGAGGTTATTTTATATTTTATATTAATAGCAGTGAATAACTTACTTTTAAAGAAAATTAGAGACTAATTTAAATATTCTCTAAATCTTACATTTATCCAATAGTAGGAAATAATGTGAATTCACTTATATGTTGAGCTTTTTAGAGTCGATGTCAAGCTGGAATAAAAGATGAGGTTTGCACCATGTTTATAACATAAGAATATGCATAACTTTTTAAAGTCATGATCAAGTATTTACTACAAAGAAATCTTTAGGTGGGTGCACATAAATGATACACAATTCTATGCATATTATATACGAATTATAATATATTATATAGCAGATAAAGATTAATGCCCTAGACTCGTTGAGTATTATATATTTTAGCCTGGTTGATTATAAATACCTTAGCTCGGTTTTATATTCTGATATATAAGAAATTCTTTCGCTTCACTGATATATGAATACTTCCTTCGCATAGTTGCTTGTACAGCCCAAAAAAGAATTATTTTATTGTCTTTACAAGTCGAAAATGCTAACAAAAGAAGAAACAACAACTATGTTTCTAATTCTGACTGCATGAAGTATTATGCAATTTCTGAGTAATTATTTTATCAATATTGCATTCTTATTTGAAAATTAAAGAGTTTCTATTTCAGAAAATTCATTCAGTACAACTGGGATTTTTACAAGACAAGTTATTTGTAGAAAAGACAAAGGAAAAATACATAAGTTAGTTCATGTACTTTTATTTAACCCCTAAACTCATTTAGAGTGAATTATTCTAAATATTAATATCAGTCTCATAATATGAAGTATTTTAATTTTTACACACGCGCCACGTTTTATAAATTTTACTCTCTTTTTTTCTATCTTATATTTTTACACTAATTAATCATAGTTAACTACTAAAATCCTTAAATAATAATCATATATTTTCATCACGAGGAAGGAGAATGGTCGTGCCCGGTGCCGATGGAGGAGGATGGCAGAAAGGTGGGATTTTAGAAATGGTGGTTTTTCGGAAAAAGGAGAAAGGTAAGAAAAAAATGAAAGAGACCTACCTTTATTTTTTATTTATTTATTTTATTTATATTGCTTAATACACATATCATCAGTCGGGGCCACTTTATTTTTTTGTTTACGTGCTTCTATTTTTTTTGTTTTGGCCAGATCAGGCCTTAGGGTGGCAAATACTTTAACTACAACAACAATCCAGTATAATCTCATAAATGTAGTTTTGGGAGGGTAATATGTACGCAGGTCTTACCCCTACTTCAAAGGGCAGAGAGACTGTTTTCAGGAGACCCTCAGCTCAAAAAAGCAACAAGTGACGATATATTAGTACCATCGATAGACTCATAATAAAATAACATAAAGTACATAACATAACATAAAATAACCTAAAATAACAAAATAACCATCAATATAAGAAATATAGGAAATACGAGCAAGATGGAAACTATACTAATATCCATCATATAAAGCCCTTCATTAGTAGTATTCTAAGCCTAACTCCTAACTGGCAAGTCTCACTCTAGTGAGCTGTAAAACTATTCATAACTTCCCTCTAACCTACAACCTTAATGCTCGACCTCCACAATTCTCTGTCAAGGGTCATCTCCTCAGTAATCTTAAATCGCGCCATATCCTGCCTCCTTTAGCTCTCCTCGTGCCCAAATACATTTAGGGGAATACCGTAAAGTTACAATGTGCTACTGAGTATATTTTTTCAAAGACAAACTACTTTGTATTTATTGTACAATTTTATTGAAAATATATTCAAAATGTTAAAAATAGAATTCTATTTGAAGCGAATGTCTATCTTGTAGAGAGTTTTACTTTGAGGCTAAGTCATTTTTCCTCCTATAAATAGAGGGGTCTTACCCCATTGTAAATCACCCCAAAATTCAATAAGAATTCTCTCTCTCTCTTTCTCTGCAATATTGCTCTTGTTCTTTTATTATTTTATAACACGTTATCAGCACGAGACTCTACCGTCTCAAGAAGTTCTTTTGAGAAGATTAAGGTAATTTTTCTCTCCTTTTTAATTATGACTGACATTATGAAAAGAAAGTTCGTTGCCCTTGAAATTTCGGGCAAGAACTATATGACATGGTTGTTGGATGCTTAAATCCATTTAGATGCAATGGGTCTTCGAGACGCCATTAAAGACAGAAATAAAGCATCCACCCATGACTGTACTAAGGCCGTGATTTTCTTGCGCCATCACCTTGATGAAGGATTGAAAATTAAATATCTCACAATCAAAGATCCACTTATTTTGTGGAATGGCTTAAAAGAATGATATGACAACTTAAAGTTGGTCACTCTGCCACAAGCACGATATGATTGGGCTCATCTGAGGCTCCACGACTTTAAGACTGTTTCTGAATATAATTCTGCGATGTTTAGAATTACTTCTAAATTGAAACTCTATGGAGATACTATCACTAATTATGATATGCTTGGAAAAATGTTTACAACGTTTCATGCCTCCAATAGTTCTGCAACAACAGTATAGAGAGAAATGTTTCAAGAAGTACTCTGAGTTGATTTCTCTTCTCCTTGTGGCTGAGCGAAATAATGACTTGCTCATGAGAAATCATGAAAATTGACCCACTGGGTCTACACCATTGCCTGAAGTGGATGAGGTGTATTCCCATTATGCTAAGCATGAAAAAGGCCATGGCTCTAATCGTGGTCGTGGTTGTGGTCATGGCCCTGGCCCTGGACAAGGAAGAAATTTTCGTGGTGTCGATCACCCCCCAAGATAAATAACCACCAAAAGCAAAAAGGGAAAGATGAGAAGCCAAAAGCAAATAGTTCATAAACCGAATGCTATTGTTGCGGTGGAAAAGGGCACTGAGCAAATATTTGCCGTGTACCAAGACATTTGGTTGAGCTTTATCAAGCATCTCTAATGAATAAAGGCCCTAAAGCAAATTTTGTATCTGACAATAATTTTGATATCACCCACTTGGATGTGACAGACTTCTTTGAGCACCATGATGGGAAAATAAACCACTTGATCGGTGATGGATCTGTGGTTAAAGATGATTGAATAGTTCAAATTTTATCTTTGCTTATTCGTAATAGCTAGTGATAAACATCATGTAATCATAGTTCTTTACATGATTAGGAGCCATTAGTACAATTAGTATTATTTTAAGAATTAGTGTTAGTTCGTTCTAGTATCCGTTTTAAATAATATTTCAGCCTCTGACCATATCATAATTATTTTCATACACATGCATGTGGTGAGAATTCAAATATGGAATATTGTTTTAGTATTTAATATTCCCCGTACATAAATTCTTATCAAGTATTTCTAATACTAAAGTGTATTTTGAGTATAATATATCAAAAACATATATATCTATTCTGTACTATATTACGAACTTAGTGTGCAATTATTGCCTTTACATATTTTAATATTGTAATGAAAATTCATCATAACTGTAACAATATTTTTCAGCAGTGTGCATACATCAGGAATATATAATGCAATCATAGAGTAGTACATGAAAGACATATCGTGATTTCACTGTTTAATAGTGCTAACAAGTGAAAAAAGCAGTAATTGCATGTGATAATCTTGAAGCTTTCTCGTAATGTTAATAACCAAACACAAAAATCAAACTATAGCACTTATAATTGTATTATTACTCCTAATAAATTAAAATAAAATTGATGTCTTGTTAAAATTTGCATGTTGGCCCAGATGTTATGTGTATGTAATACCAGTATTTTGTATTTATGTGCATTCTTTCATATAATAAATACATTTTCTTCTTTATATATTTTTTTTCTGAACTTCCCTTTTAGACTAATATGTATTCGTATATTTTTTTTGTATGTCAAACCATGGGAAGCAAATATGGATATCTCACAAAACAAACTTCGATCAAAATTCAATTGTAAAAATATTTGTTTAATTGATTAATGTACCACACATACAATATTCAAAGTGAAGAAATATTTCTCTCATTTAAGTATGTGTAAGGCAGATGTTACTACAATTTTTGGTAGTAGTAAATTAATTGAAGGTTTTGGAAGAGCTACTATAACTCTGCCCAAGGGAACAATATTTATCATAGAAAATGCAATGTTCTCCTCCAAGTCCAAGAGGAACTTGTTGAGTAAAAAAGATATCCGTCAAAATCGATATCATATTGAGACAATAAATGAGAATAATCTTGAATATCTCATCATTACAAAGAATGTCTCTGGCCAAAAGAGGGTGATTGAGAAGTTCCCATCTTTATCTTGTGGCATGTATTGGACAAGAATTAGTGCAATTGAGGCACATTCTACCGTAAACCAAAAGGTTACTGATTCCAATACTTTCGTACTTTGGCATGATCGATTGGGACATCCTGGATCAATTATGACGAGATGGATTATAGAAAACTCAAATGGGCATCCATTAAAGAATTTAAAGATTCTTTTAAACAATGAATTTTCTTGCACTTCTTGTTATCAAGGCAAGTAAATTATTAGACCATCACCAATAAAGGTTGGAATTGAGTCATCTGCGTTTTTTGAACGTATACAAGGGGACATTTGTGAACCTATTCACCCACCTAGTGGGTCGTTTAGATATTTTATGGTCTTAATAGACGCATCTTCTAGATGGTCTCATGTGTGCCTATTGTCATCTCACAATCTTGCGTTTGCAAAATTAATGGCATAAATAATTCGATTACGGGCACAATTTCCCGATAATCCAATTAAGTCTATTAGACTAGATAATGCTGCTGAGTTTTCATCCCAATCATTTAATGATTATTGCTTATCAATTGGGATAAAAGTGGACATCCTGTAGCTCATGTTCACACTCAAACTGGTCTTGCAGAGTCTTTATTCTTTAATTAAACGTCTGCAGTTGATAGCAAGACCGTTACTCATGAAAACGAGGCTGCCCACTTTGGTTTGGGGTCACGCCATTTTGCATGTAGCAATGCTAGTTCGTCTCAAACCGACAAATTATCACAAATATTCCCTGTTGCAATTAGTTTTGGGTCATGAACCTAATATATCCCATTTAAGAATTTTTGGATGCGCAGTATATGTGCCTGTAGCACCGCCATATCGCGCCAAAATGGGTCCGCAAAGAAGGTTTGGAATATATGTTGGGTTTGAATCGCCCTCCATTATTCGCTACCTCGAAACATTGACAGGGTTTCACTGCACGATTTACAGACTGTCGATTCGATGAGACACTTTTCCCAAAATTAAGGGGAGAAGTTGGTGAAACCAAACGGGAAATTTTGTGAAAAAATCCATCATTATCTCATCTTGATCCACGTGCCTCTATTTGTGAAAAAGAGGTGCAAAAGATTATCCATTTGAAAAGAATAACAAATCAAATTCCAGACGCATTTACGGACTTGAAAAGGATAACAAAATCACATATCCCCGTAGAGAATGTTCCAATCCGTATTGATGTCCCTATTGGACAATCTTCTAGTGTCATAGCTAATGAGTCTAAAGCACGCCTAAAACGTAGCAGACCATTAAGTTCCAAAGATCGAAATACTAGAAAAAGGAAAACAAATGAGTAAAATGACACTACGAAAGAATCTCATGAGGAAATTCATGATCTATTAAATTCTGAGATTCATGAAGAATCCATTGAGCCCGAGACTCAAGAAAATAAGGAACTATCAATAAGTCCAATCGATATTAAGATAAATTTTAATTGAGTGGATATAGTGGTGGATTATGTCTTTGCATATAATGTTGCATCTAGCATTATGCAAGAAAGTGAGGATCTTGAACCTCAATCTGTTGGAGAATGTCGACAAAGACTTGATTGGCCAAAATGGCAAGAAGCAATCCAATCAGAATTGAATTCACTTGCAAAACGTAAGTTTTTGGGCCTATAGTTCAAACACCTAATGGTGTTAAGCCTGTTGGCTATAAATGGGTCTTTTTACGCAAGAGAAATGAGAAAAACGAGATACAAAGATATAAGGCACGCCTTGTTGCACAAGGATTTTCACAAAGGCCTGGTGTCGATTATGTAGAGACATATTCGCCCGTTATGGATGCTATAACTTTCCGTTATCTCATTAGTTTTGCTGTCCTTGAAAAGCTTGACATGCATTTAATGGATGTGGTTACCTCCTACCTTTATGGCTCACTTGATAATGAGATATACATGAAAATTCCCGATGGATTCAAAATGCCAAACACACATAATTCAAAGTCCCGGGAAATATTTTCAATCAAATTGCAAAATTCTTTGTATGGTCTAATGCAATCAGGACGAATGTGGTATAATCATCTTAGTGAGTATTTATTAAAGGAAGGCTATATAAATGATGCCATTTGCCCATGTGTTTTTATAAAGAAAACAACATCAGAATTTGTTGTACTTGCTGTATATGTTGATGCCATAAACCTTTTTGGAACTCCCATAGAACTCCAAAAGGCAATTTATTATTTAAAGAAGGAATTCGAGATGAAAGATCTCGGAAAGACAAAATTATGTCTTGGTTTGCAAATTGAACATTTGGAAAACAGAATTTTTGTTTATCAATCTGTCTATATAGAAAAGGTATTGAAACGGTTTTACATGGATGGAGCATATCCTTTAAGTACTCCGATGGTTGTTCGATCACTTGATGTGAATAAGGATCCATTTCGAACTCAAGAAAAGAATAAAGAGCTACTTGGTCCTGAAGTACCATATCTTAGTGCAATTGGCGCACTAATGTATCTTGCAAATACTACAAGATCTGACATAACTTTTTCAGTTAATGTCTTAGCAAGATATAGCTCTGCTCCTACAAGGAGACATTGGAATGGAATCAAACATATATTGTGGTATCTAAAAGGGACTACCGAATAGGCTTATTTTATGGCCATAATTGAAGTCCTAATCTTGTTGGTTATGCTGATGCTGAATATTTATCTGACCCACACAAGGCTCGATCTCAAACAGGTTATGTGTTTACCTGTGGAGGCACTGCCATATCTTGGCGATCGACTAAGAAATCAATTGTGGCTACTTCATCTAATCATGATGAGATAATTGCTATTCATGAAGCAAGTAGAGAGCGTGTGTGGTTGAGGTCTATAATACATCAGAGACAAATGTGGTTTGAAATGTGACAAATTACCCACGATTTTGTATGAAGACAATGTAACATGCATAGCTTAATTGAAGGGAGGATTCATAAAAGGAGATAAGACAAAGCATATTTCACCAAAGTTATTTTTCACACATGATCTGAATGGTGATATCAATGTGCAATAGATTCGTTCAAGTGATAATATGGCTGATTTGTTCACAAAATCTCTATCGACGTCAACCTTCAAGAAGCTAGTGCACAAGATTGGGATGCGAAGGCTCAAGGATGTGAATTGATTCTCTCCTAAGGGGGAGTTAATGCGCGTTGCACTCTTTTTCCCTTACAAGGTTTTGTCCCACTGGGTTTTCGTTGCAAGGTTTTTAACGAGGCAACCAATAGGCACATTTCTAAATATGTGTACTCTTTTTTTTTTCTACAATTTTTTTCCATTGGGTTTTATTTTAGTTAAGGTTTTTACTGAGGCACATTACTTATTGAGTAGACATTCAAGGGGGGGGGGGGTGTTAAGAATAGAATTCTAGTTGGAGTGAATGTCTATCTTGTAGAGAGTTTTACTTTGAGGCTAAGTCATTTTTCCTCCTATAAATAGATGGGTCTTACCCCATTGTAAATCACCCCAAAATTCAATAAGAATTTTTTCTCTCTTTCTCTGCAATATTGCTCCTATTCTTTTATTATTTTATAACACAAACAATTCCAGGATTATTTATTTTAAGCTTTTCCAAACTGTACAAAAATTTCAAAATTCTCACTATAGGCTGTCTCCGATAAAGAAGAAGACACAATTGTTTGACCAAAAGAGGATAATCTTTGGTTAAACCAATTAATCAGTTATTTAGTAGATTTAATACTAATTAAAGCTAATAACTTTATATCTTGGATTGATAGTACTAAAGGTGTGAGCAATGAAGAAATGAAATTAATGTGCAAGTAATAAATGTATTGAATGTAAAAATGTAGATAAAGTATCAAGTATTAAATAACCATAAATAGCAATAAATGTAAAGATTCACCCAATATTGAATGGGGTGAATGATTCTTCCCTATGACAATAATGAATGACAAGAATATAAGAGAATTATTAAGCACTTTCTCGAATCTGGTTGAAATGACAATAGAGAATCCCAAAAGGGTCGAATCTATCCAGAAAGTTGTTCTTTATATTTATCTAGAGAGCTTATTTTTCAAAAGTGTTCTTATCATATATGATATTACATGCCTTTTGCCTTATCTCTCCTTCTATTTATGTTGGATATTCCCAAAAAACTCTAAAAGTACAAACAGAAAGGATATTTAAGAGAATATTCTCTTTGAAGATCCCAAAATAAAACTAGTCGTTGCTTCTATATGCTCTACGACCTCGGCCGTGGTTAATCACTTGACGACTGGTTCCGTTGATTAGTGGTCAACTTCGGCCACATTTACCATGGGAAGTTATAAATTACTCACGATAATCATCCCTTCATAGTGAATTTCCTCAATCAAATTTTGACACATATAGTTAGTCCCTCCGCTCATCAAGGTTGTCCTTTAGTCGGCCTCGATAAGAGAATTTTATTAGTCGCATTTGAGAAATTCAGGTGTACAGGTCGAGTAGTAAAGATCTTGATCAAGATGGTAACATGGCGCTTTGCAGGCTACAACTTATCGTGATGTTAATTCAGAGTGACGCCACAAAATCATGCACCATTATTACGCATCTTCCTGATAAGGTGCATCACTTTCTGGCCCCATGTTGTTTCGATCCTTGAGCATCGGCGGCTGATTTTTTCGATTGCGGTGTCTCTGTTCTCTATTTATTGGGATTGGGAACCCCTTGTATGATCCTTTATGTTTTCTAGCATTTGAACCTGCATATTTTCCTCCCTTTTTCTTCTTTCTGTATTCTCGCTCCCGTTGCTTCCATTTTCTCACCTTTGTTCTCCTTTCTATTTTGAGCGATTTCTGCTACTTCTACCTCTTTCTGTTCGTTTCTTCTGCATTTGCAACTAACAAAAATGGTCAATACACCTCTTGTCTCTGATGGGGTTCCTGAACCAACTCCACTAGCAGTGATAATGCCCCCTCACTATGTTGGCGCTATTGTCGTTTTAGAGGAAATCATTTCTCGTAATTCAGGCTCTAAGTTGAACTTCTCAAAGTCAACTGTGGACGAGCCTGAACCTGTGAAGTCCGAGATGGATGTAACCCATCTTGCCGAGCTTAGGAAAAAATACAACATCCCTACTCACATCGATCTGGTCCCAGCTGCGAATGACGTAATCCATATTCATCGTCCTGGGTATTGTGCATTCTACACGTAACCGTTCCAAATAGGCTATTCTCCTCATTTTCCCCCATTGGCAGAGGAATGTTGTTGCTACTATGGCATATGTCCGGCCCAACTCTCCCCCTATATTTATAAACTCTTCCTGATGTTGATAAAGTATATGGATCTGGCCAACCTCGAGATCTCTATACACCATCTGCTACACCTCTTCGTGCCAAGCTTTCACACTGGTACAATGATACACCTCCACCATCGCAAGACCAAGGAATTGGTGGTGAAGATGGACGATTAGGCAAATCATCGGTTTTGTTTTAATTTTTTCTATATTGAGACTGAGCACATGGTGCCAAACCCTAATGGATTCACTGAAGCGTGGAACTTCGCCTGTACATGTTTTTACTCACTGATTGCTTGTCATCTCTCTTTGCAACCTAATCATTCTTCTTTTTTTGTGCAGCCGATAAGGAGCCTTCTATGTTGGTTGTCGATATTCACGACTGGGTGAGTCAAATTTTACCACACACGGTGACAATCCGTGAATGGTCATCATTTAACAAGAAGTTTGGATGTAACCCTTCTTCGACTGGCAAGTCATTCATTTCGGTCTTTTGTTGCTTCGACTTTCATGGCATCTTCTTTTTCACTCCCTCCCTTCATGTAGTAGGGTCAATTTCAACTTTTATTTTTGCTTTTAAGTCGGAGGGTTGTGAGAAGAGTGATGGCTCCTACCCTAGATTTTCATCAGTCAGTTGCATCAATCGGTTCTCCACTTGCTATGATTGCAAGCAAATCTGTACCGATTGTTGCTTCTTCTCAGACCTCGACAGGCCCTTCGATGGAGACTCCGACTTCTCCATTATTGCACTTAGTGGACGAGTCATTGCCGAGCAAGGAGGAAGCAATTTTTTAAAACGACAAAGAGTAGAAGTTGGCGGCGAGACAATAAAAAACAAAGGGTTAACAAGGGGTGATCCCGAGCTGGACACAGCTACGTTTGAGGGCGATGTGGGTTTGATCACAATGACTTTGCTGCCTGCAGAGGTTTCAGAAATTGCTCCTTTGAATGTTTTCCTCGACTGATCGTCTTGATTTAAAAGAACTGTTGGTAGGCGTTAACTTAAACATGGACGAGTATGTCTTTGATTAGTTCGAGTAAAGTTAAACATCGCCATAATTAATTCGGATGAGGTTAACTGTGAAATGAAATTTGAGCTAGATCAAATGTGAGTTGATTCAAGCGAGATTGAATGTTACTCTTAACTAATGCGAACAAGGTCAAATGTGCGTTTCTTAGTTAATTCAGACGAGGTTGAATCTGAGTTGATTCAAGAGAGGGCGAATGTTACTATTAATTAATTTGAACAAGGTCAAATGTGAGTTGATTCAAGCGATATCGAGTTTTACTTTTAATTAATTTGATCAAAGTCGTATGCAAGTTGATTCGAGCGAGGTCGAATGTTACTCTTAATTAGTTCGAAAGAGGATGAGTACGAGTTGATTCGAGTGAGGTCGAATGGTACTCTTGATTAATTCGACCGAGGTCAAATGCAAGTTGATTCGAGTGACGTCAAATATTACTTTTAATTAATTCGATCGAGGTTGAATGTGAGTTGATTCGAGTGAGGTATAATGTTACTCTTAATTAATTCGAACAAGGTCAAATATGAGTATCTTGATTGGTGTGGTGTCAAAACTAGGTGGGAGACATAGGCAAACATCATGTGCTGTCACGACCCAGATTTCCCACATTCGGGAGTCATGATGCTGCCTAGTAGTGAAATCTAGGCAGGCCAATCATTACAATTATTTTACCCTTTTCATTTTTAATCCTTTAACATTTGTGAATTAACACTATATAAACAATGGAAATAACAATGCGGAAGAATGAAATGTATCAACTTAATAATAATACCGATATAAATCCATAAACAAAAGCTACCCAGAACTGGTGTCACAATCTCACAAACTCTCCAGGAATACTACAAATAGGGGTTCGAAAGATAAATGCAAAGTTGTTTATGAAATTCATAAAAGAAACAATATGGAAAGATAGAAGGAGATGCCAAGGCCTCCAGACGCCTGCAAAACTACCTCGGTCGCCTGATGGACTGAAGGCAATAACCTCACTGCATTCCAAAAGCTGCCGCACCGGGATCTGCACACAACGTAGAGTGTAGTATCAGCACAACTAATCTCATGTGCTGGTAAGCTCCTAGCCTAACCTCGACGAAGTAGTGATGAGGCTAGGACAATACTACCAAATAAACCTGTGCAGTTAAATCATTTACATCGGAATAATAAAGGCAAAAATTTACAGTTACAGATAAGAGCGGGAAATATGCTGCGAGGAATATCAATTAACAACAGAAAACTAATAGAGGAATGTAAAGAAATCCATATCTCAATTATCAGCAACAAACAAGAACTCAATAACACGTGCATAACATCACCCTTTGCGCTTTTACTCTTATTCTCACCATAATAATTAATAGAATCGGCACGACATCACCCTTCGTGCTTTTGCCTTACATAATCATGGCATTGAATTATCCTTCGTGTATTATCACTCATTTCATGGCACGACATTGTACATCATGAGGCATGGCATTACCCTTCGTGCTTTTACCTCATAATATTGGCACGACATCACCCTTCGTGCATTAACACTCTCAAAATCATACACGTCATCACCCTTCATGCTTTACACTCTTCCTCACCCAAACAACAATCACAAAGCAATTTGGGCAAGGGAATCAATAATATCACAATGAAATCCCGGCAAGGGAACAATAGCGAAACAACAATATCCCGGCAAGGGAAACAATATCATGAGTACTAACATCCCGACAAGGGATATAATATCAAAAGCAATAACATCTCGACAAGGGAGATAATATAATAAACCTCTTCTCTTTTCCACATTTACTTCACAACTCAACTCTCAACTTGAGACAATGCTCTACAATATTCAATTACCAATAATAATTCCACAAGCTTTGTTCAATAATAGAAATCATCATATAAAGCATGGGCAATACGAAATGGAGTCACACTAATCATAGAATAAGATTCATGGGCATGCTTGACACGGATGTATAGATACTCGTCACCATGCCTATACGTTGTACTCAATAATTAACCCATAGCAAATAAGTCTCAACTCCTAACCCTCAAGCTAAGGTTAGACCAAACAGTTATCTCAATGCCACGAACACAATCCAAGCCTCAACTACCGCTTTACCTCTTGTTTCCACCACCAATTCGCTTGTATCTAGCCACAATTTACTTAACGATATCAATAAATTCTAAATGAATCAATTCTAATGCATGAAAATAGGTTTTCCAATGATATCCCCAAAAAGTCAAAATTCGACCCTGTGCCCATATGCTCAAAACCCGAGGTTCGGACCAAAAATTGATTACCCATTCACCTACAAACTCAAATATATAATTTGTTTTGAATCGGATCTTAAATCGAGGTCCAAATCTCCAAAAATTGAAAATCCTAAGTTCTACCCAAAACACCTAATTTCCCCCATGAAAACCCTTGATTTTGAATTGAAATCATGTGAAAAGATATTATAGATTGAAGAAGATGAGTTAGAAATAACTTACAATTGATTCCGAGAAGTACTATTCTATTAAAGAAGATGAGTTAGAAACAACTTATAATTGATTTCGAGAAGAACTATTCTTCAGAAAATCGCCGAAGAGAGCTTAGGGTTTGGGAGAGTTTGAAAAATGGATAAAAATGCATCTAAGTCCTAATTCACTAGTCGTAGATGTCGCAATTGCGACCAGGGATCGAAATTGCGAACCCTTTCAGGACCTGTTAGATTCGCAAATGCGAAGAATCTGATGCATATGCGACCAAGGGAAAATCTGGTCACCTTCGCACTTGCGAGGGACTAGTCACATTTGGGACATCGTATTTGCGCGAAATGGTTGCATTTACGACCAAGGCCTTCCTAGGCTAGGTTCGCGTTTGCGACACTAGGGTCGAAATTACCAAGCCTGTCCTCTTTGCAATTGCGAAGCCTGATCTCACAATTGCGACATCAAAGGCCTGGCAAAAAATACCAAATATCAGCACTTGCTCCTAATTCCAATTTCACTCTATAGTCTATCCAAAACTCACTCAAGCCCTCGGGGCTCCAAACAAAACATGTACGTAAGTCCAAAATATCATACGGACTTGATCTTGTGATCAAATCATCAAAACAACATCAACAACTATGAATTAAACCTCAAATTCATGAAATCACTCAAGAACATCATAGTTACTATTTTCTCAACTATAGGTCCGTTTTATACCAAACCAACTCCGATCTTTATCATATTTTACATATTCATCTTCGTTATTATTCAAACTTGTACGGGGCTCCGAAACCAAGATACGAGCCCGATACCATCAAGAAAATTCATCAATTTGTTTGGTAATAACTTTCCTTCCATCGTTTCTCTTTGGAATGACCCTTTTCTTGCTGCCGCTGTAATTTTGTATGGGTCGTGCCAATTAGTCCCTAGCTTTCCTTCTCGTGGATCCTTGCTTGCCTGTGTTTTGGCTTTGTGTACATAGTGTCACACCTCCTTTTTTCATTACACCCCCGGAAAGAGCAGAAAGGGAGTTTTTCCAATTTAAGTGACAATAAAAATGGAATTATTTATTTAAAATCAGAGTCTCCACTTGGGATAATTTATGGTGTCCCAAGTCACCAGTTCAAATCATAAATCAAGGAAAAGATTGACTCTATTTACGGTCTTCGAACACAGAAATCTGGGTAAGAAATTCTGTTAACCCGGGAGAAGGTGTTAGGCACTCATACTTGGCTTGTTAAATTGATTAATTACTGATTTTATGCATTTACCTTTCATCTCTTTCTATTTAAGAAAAATATCTTGAAACGGGTCACGCGTACGTGTACCAGTTTGTTTTGGCGCGTCAAAAATTTTGTCACGCGAATGTGTCCATAATTTATAATGCTTGATTATTATTAAGAAAATTTGGCCGAAGTTGCGCGAACACATACTTCGATTTACTTTTTAGAAATCGTTATCATGTCACACTAGCGTTTCCACAACCATGATAATATATTAAAAGAGCCTAAAGCAAAACTACAAACATTTGTCATTTTATATCTAAGTCATAAGAAATTAAACGAGGGTTGTATACGATTTAATTATGGATGGCACACATCAGCCTAAAGCACTACACTTAATTAAAAGGTATTATGCTAATAACAAATTTATTATTATTGAGAAAGTTTGGTCGAAGTTGCACGAATGCATACTCCAAATTATTTTTTAGAATCTTAATTATGTTACACGAACGTGTACACAATCACGCTAACCAGTAAAATAGTGCAAACTACCAACAGAATGGGGAGTGAAGCTATGTTGATAGTGGAGTGCTAAGTACTTCTACTAATTTCTACGGATGAACCATAAGAAAAGCCACATAAATATATGAATTGTAAAGTTACATATTGCCGCGACAAACAATCAGTAAAAAGATGCAAGGTATTTATTCCTAGTGGATTTGGCCGTATTCCGGACACCAAAAAAAAGATGATATGGCGCCTTGCAAAAAAAGATGATATGGCCGTATTCTCAACAGGTTTCTTTTGCAAAATAATCCAACAATTATCTACTTTCACACTCCACTTAATTTCATATACAAATTCACTCATGTATCCTAGAAGCAGCATGTATCGACTTCAACGAATAAGGCCTATGAGAACAATTTGTCGGGTTCAATATACGAGAAAATGACTAAGATAATAGAAAACCAGAATAATTAACAGGCTCAGATGAGTATTGTAAATCAAACATCACTAAACTATAATAGCAAAGAAGAGGGACAAACAATGAAAATTTAATCCAAGGATGACAACAAACTCAATGACTAAAATTTAAACAAATACAACTTAGAATCAGGGGGTTCAACAAATGCACCATGAATGCGGACCTTAGAAACATGCACAGGAAGCTTTAATTTTAGATGAAGTTAAGCGTTGCCAATTAACATGCATAGAAACTAAAGAGGCAGGCAAAGATTATTTCTGGAAAATTGCACACAAGTACACCAACATTTCAAGCTTTCAACTAATGGTCGTGAAGTCTAACATTTCTCAGTCGAACGTATAAGGGATCGAGCGAATCAGAACATGAGGAAGGCGACTAAACTCATGAAACTCCAAGAGATTGAAACAACCATTTCAAACTTCCTAAGGTCATGTGATTAATCTTTTGATAATAACATAATCCAAGCACAAACTGTGATTCTTTCAAAGTGTTAAACAGATTCATGGACAATATGTCATATAATAAGTCCTGATTCCAAACAAAACACCAACTGTCATCTTCAAGTAATTCTCCATTACCAAATGTTAACAGTCCATTCATGCAAATAGAGTTCAAATAATATTACAACACCCAATATTCTGAAATTATACACTAAATCTAAGCGACTAAATCACACTAAGCTATTAGCATGAACCGACACTCAGCACAAACAAGAAATTAAACTAAACGAAACGAAGCATCTAATAACACATAATGATGATAATTAACAGTAACTACATCAGAAATTTAAGATGTCTATTCCAGTTTCAACTTCAACTTCCAAATCTTCATACATGCTAGTCAATACTCAGTTCCATGACAAGTTTTGATAGTGTACCTGGAAATTACAAAAGGAGGAAGAGGTGAAAGCAATGAAAAACAACAGCAGTAGAACCCAACAAACAGTAATGAATCAGCAAACCAATTTGAAACCCCAGCAAATGAAGTATAATAGTCCAGACCCCAATTTCAATCAATCGATGAGCTAGAAGACTTCAAACTAGACTTGATCTTAATTCATTGTGACACAAATGAAGCATAAATTGTTTCAGCAGTTAAAGATCTCACAATTTGAAGCCAACAATCTAAGAAAAGTGCTTTTTTCTGATTTTTTTAGCCGTTTTTTTGTGTGGAATTGTTTATCTCTTCTCCCCCTCTTGAAAGGCAAGAATAAGATATCTTTATAGGCAAGGCAATCGGGCAACACACAAGAGATAAGATTTGCACTCTTATCCCTTCTAAATTTTGTTTTACTTAAATGTCCTTCAATTTTTGACGTTCTTGCCAAGCAAGTCTATTTGTAGCTTCTAAGAAGCTTTTTCAGGTTGTTACTGAAAGATTCTTTACTTGAATTACCCAAATTAATCCTTGGTTACCCTATTTTTACCCCCTGGACCAAATAGGTATGGGTTATGAATCCGAACGGGCTTAATGGTTCATTAAACAGCCCAGGTTCATACCAAACAAAATTCTCTTGGTATGGGGTCTAGACTGACCTTAGAGGCCAAGTAACAAGGCTGACCCAAAACCAAATTAAAGCATGTGAAAGGGAAACACTTATATAACTTCAGAAAACTAAGAGCCAAACAAATTGACTAATTAATGATCACAAACATACGGGGAACTAATTGAGCTATTAAGCTAAATGATTAAAACAAAAAGTAAAATCAAAGGTTCAAACATGCAATAAATAGAATTAGATAAAACAAAGAAATCAAAAAATAATTTTAAAAAGGAAAACAAATGCCAAGAAGAGAGGTTCTGGATCCGGAACCTTGACCCAGGCTCAATTTGGGTGACCTCTGACCAAAGAGAGAAGAAGAGCAGAGGTGACAGATAAATAATTTCGAAATCAAAAATGAAAGGGACTCTCCAGCTAAGCTTGAAATCAAAACTGATGCTCTGAGTTAACCCAAATAGTGGCAAACGTTTGTTCTTGGAGGAGAACAAACGAGTGTCATCATTTCGCGCCAAAACAAGCTTGAACAAATTTGAACATCCATAAAAGTGACTTTGCATGCGCAGGTTCCAGTTTGAACTCCTAAGGATTGAATCTCTGATTCAAAATTTGAGGAGTTCTGGGCACATTCGAGGGAAAACAAATAGAGATTTGGAGCGAGGGAGCTGTGGAGGTTCTTTGATGTTAGTTTGGGGTTGAATAGAGGTAGCACCGCCACTGGAGAAAACAAGGGCAGTGCTAGGGTTTCCCTTTGAACCAAGATTCGAGACGTTCTAGGGAGTTTTGAGGGAAGGTGATTGGATATTTGGGGTTGGGTGGCGGAGTTGATTTAGGGGTGTATTTGTGTTGGTGATTTGTGGTGACGCCCCCATTGGTGGAGGCTGGAAATAAGGGCGGCTGTTGGGGTTCATCGTCTCTAAGAGAGACGAGTTTGAGAGATATGAAATGTAAGGGGTTCTGACGGGGGTAGGGTCTGTTCGGGCTGTTATATACTTGGGGGAGGGGCGAGTTGAGGTCCGTTGGATCAACAAAATATCGACGGCTTAGATTTGTTCTAAATCAAACGGGGTCGTTTGGACTGGAAAAAAGTGGACTGGGTATTTAATGGATTTTGATCGAGGTTTGGGCATTAGGACGGGTGCAAGGGTTTGGGGCTTGGCGATTTGGCTCAATAAGTCAACCTTGCTTAGTTTCCTTTCTTTTTCTTTTTTTTTCCTTTTCAAATTAAAATAAAACCAAAATTAACTCCTTAAAACTAAATTAATTTAATAAAAAAATCTAATTATCCTTCATAGAATTTATAAAAATTAATTAAGCTCTAAATTAAGAGAAAACCATAATAATTCAAAATTAAAGAGTAAAAATTGCAAAAAAGAACTATTTTTGATTTTTCCATTTTCATAAAATAACTTAATTACTTACTTAATCCTACAATGCTAAATTAAATTGTAAGTGCAAATGCATATTTTTTTTGTACTTTTCATTAATTAAATAAAGTAAACGAATACAAACAATTGACAAAAAAATACCCCAATAATCCACAAAGTTGCAAGTAATGAAAGAAACTATTTTGTTTTTAATTTATGGGAGTAATTCATATAGGGCAAAAATCACGTGCTCACATCTGCCCCTCTTTTCTCGAAAACATGAAGAGTTTTCGAGCAAAGATAAAGTGAGCGAATACGAGCGATTTTTGCCCATTTGAATACTCCGTGGGAAGCATTTTGAAAGATTTGACAGCACCCTGCTTCCGAGGTTGTCCTTGGCTATAAAGGAATCATGTTAGTGTAATTCAGGAATGTTTGGTAGCTGGGACTACCATAAAGTTGTGGTTCCGCTGTTGCTGCTGCTTACTGAACCCCTTATTACACCATGACAAAATAAAAGAAGCTATACTAAGCAATGATCTGTGAATTACAGAAGTCCTATTTATTTCTTCAAGTTTGATCTTGTGATTCTTGTTGTCTTGTATTCTCCCTGTGCACTTCCTTTGTTGATTGCTTGAGTTGCGATCTGAGATGTTTTTCCTTTTGTCAAGGTGGGTCCCTGATTACTAGACTTGAACTATATTCCTGTGAACTCGGATTGTCTTCCCCCGTCCTCCAGGGGGTGCCTGATTGCTAAACTTGAATTGTATTCCCTTGTTCTCCAGGTGGGTTCCTGATTGCTAAAACTTGGACTGTATCCCCTTGTTCTGCAGGTGGGCTCTTGATTGCCAAAAATTTGAATTGTATCGCCTTGTTCTCCAGGTGGGTGCCTGATTACTTGAATTGTATTTCCTTGTTCTCTAGGTGGGCGCCTGATTACCAAAACTTGAATTATATTCCCTTGTACTCCAGGTGGGCTCCTGATTACCAAAACTCGAACCGTGTTCCCTTGTTCTCTAGGTGGGCTTCTGATTCCCAAAACTTGACTGTATCCCCTTGTTCTCTAGGTGGGCACCTGACTGCTAAAACTACCCTTGCTCTCCAGTGGGCTCCTGACTACTAAAATTTGGACTGTATTCCCTTGTTTTCCAGGTGGGCTCCTGATTGCTAAAACTTAGACTATGTTCCCTTGTTCTCCGGGTGGGCTCCCGATTGCCAAAAACTTGAATTGTATTTCCTCATTCTCCATGTGGGCTCCTGATTGCCAAAACTTGAATTGTATTCCCTTGTTCTCCAGGTGGGCTCCTGATTTCCAAAACTCGAATTGTATTCCCTTGTTCTCCAGGTGGGCTCCTGATTTCCAAAACTCGAATTGTATTCCCTAGTTCTCCAGGTGGGCTCCTGATTGAAAATTTGTATTCCTTCATTCTCCAGGTGGGCTCCTGGTTGCTAAAACTTGGACTGTATTTCTTTGTTCTCTACGTGAGCTCCTGATTGTTAAAACTTGAATTGTATTCCCTTATCCTCAGAATCTTTGCATCTCTCCTGAAATTACCAAACCATTCCACTGATGATGCTTCTGGTGATTCTTTATATCCCACTTTACATCATGCTGTCTTTGGTATGTTCTGGCCACATTATGCTTTGCATTTTTGGGAGTTGGTAGTAAGCTTTGAAATCTTTTCTTAGTTGCTCAAACAAAATTAACCTTGAAACATCTTAGAAAATAAAGACCCAAAAGAAAATGAAATGCAATGACTTTGAGTGTTAAGGATAAGAAGAATCCAAAACTGGATGACTGCTAAAAGGATAAAGAAAAGAAAGTTATCTGTGTGGAACAACTAGTACCAATGATTATGACATATATTTAGAATTAATTGTCCTAGTCTGTCCAACCAATCAACTCTCAGTTGCCATGCTTTGTTGCCCCGAAACCCGGTTTATTCAACCAAACCTTGATTTTGTTCATCCTGCGGTGCCCTGAAAGGTTTTCACCAACAAACCTCTCTCCTTTGTTTATTCCTCAACTCATTATCTCCTTAAGGTGTCCGTGAAGGTTTTCACCAATAAGATTCTCTCATTATTTATTTTTCTCAACTCTTGTCGCTTTACGGTGCCCGTGAGGGTTTTCACCAATAAGACTCTCTCATTTTGATTTCTGTCAACTCTCGTCGCGTTATGGTGCCCGAGAGGGTTTTCACCAATAAGACTCTCTCATTTTCATATTCCTTGCTCGGACCAGAGTGTTGCCCTTGACAGGAATCATCTATACTTAATTCACTTGGCATCTTTTGACAACTAATTAGAAGGTCTTTCTTTGGACCATAATATGGGCGTTTGGATAGTCTTAGAAAGAAAGGATATCAAAAGGCTCAAAACAATTTAAATGGGTTTAAAATTATAACTTTCGGAATCAAGTTTCTTACAACAACCACAACTTCTGCCCTAATTTCTTTGCTTGGGGACTTTTGGATTTTTGTTTCGATGGGCCGAACCATGACGCTGCCTATGTATCCTTAAGAGGAATCAGGTCGAACGTAGTTTATGTCATAGAAATTGCTTTGTTGTTGTGATTTTCTCTTTTTTCCCTCTTTTCTTTTTTTCTTTTCTTTCTTCCTTTTCTCTTTTGTTGTTTTGTTGTTTTTCCTTTTCTTCTCTTTTTCTCTTTTTTTTCCCTTTTTTCTTCTATTTCTTATTTCTCTTTTCATTATTTTTCTTTTCTCTTTCCGATACTTATATTTCACGCTTGCGCTTATGATTTTGCTACTGATTAGGGGTAGGAAAGAAAACAAATAACGCTCAAAGGGGGTAACAAAGGATAAAGTATTTAGATGGCAGAATAAAATACCTTCGTCATTCAAATCTTCAGAATATGCCAAGCACAAACAAACACAATTTAACCAAGGAATATCGTACATAGTATCTCTTGACCGCATCGGAATTGATGGCCATTTATACACACTTGCCGTCTACATCTGTTAAATACAAATCTCCATTGGACAACACTCTCATCACGATGAATGTACCCTACCAATTTGGGGCGAACTTGGCCTTTGCCTCCATCTGATGAGGGAGGATACATTTCAATATTAAATGACCCACTTCAAACCTCCGTGGGCGCACCTTCTTGCTATATCTCTTGTCATTCTTTGCTGATACAATTGGCCATGGTATACTGCTGCTAATCGTTTCTTGTCAATCAAACTTAGCTTCTCCATACGGGTTTTGACCCACTTGTTATCATCAATTTTGGCCTCAGAGACAATCCGAAGGGATGAGATTTCAATCTCTACAGGTATTACTTCTTCTTTGCCATACACCAACAAGTAAGGAGTTTCCCCTACTGAAGTACAAACAGTAGTGCGATAACCCAAAAATGCGAAGAGCATCTTCTCATGCCATTTCCTGGAACCCTACACCATTTTTCGAAGTATCTTCTTTATGTTTGTGTTGGCTACCTCAATTGCTCCATTCGCCTTGGGGTGGTATGGGGTGGAATTGTGATGTGTAATCTTGAATTTCTCACATACCTCTTTCATTAGATGACTATTGATATTAGCCCCATTGTCTGTTATGATCACCTTTGATATCCCAAACTGACAAATGATGTTTGAGTGCTCAAAAATCGACCATCGCTTTCTTGGTTACAGACTTGAACGTTTTAGCCTCTAGCCACTTGGTGAAATAATCAATGTCCACCAAAATGAACCTGTTCCCATTGGGCGCTGCTGGCTCGATGGGACCAATGACATTCATGCCCCAAGCAACAAAGGGCCATGGTGCAAATATTGCGTGTAATTCAGATGGCGGGGAATGAATCAAATCTCCGTGCACCTGACATTGATTACATTTTCCGGTGGTGGATTATCTCAAATTTGGTGTCAAGACTTCCTCTTCACCTTGCGATCAATCCTCAATTCTCTTTTTCTTCAAATCTATAGCCAATTTTTCTAGATCTTAAATCTTGCGTTTCGGACTACTATTCACCGGAACTCATATTGAAGCTAGATTTCAATTTCTATTAGCAAGCTGTATAGTGTGTTAAAACTTAGACGACGATTCATATTCATTATCAGCTCTGTCTAAGACAATTGATTCATTGTCATCGACATTTTCAGCATTATTGGAGTAGATTGTTATTATGGAGGATCTATTCTGATCATCCATGGTTACATCATCCTCTCCCCAGCATCTGGCTGTGGGAGAGGTTCATAACGTTCAGAAAAATGCTCCAAATGAAATCAAAAAGCAATCGTATGCATCAACAATTCTAGCGAAGCAATCTGCTCCAGCCAATATTGAGCTATTTCCAGTTGTAGTTAACCAGGGTGAACCTGTTATTCAGTTCACTACGGATGAGGTTAACAATTTCATTAAGGAAGAAGGACTGCATCAGGCAGTTGTTATTAAATTCTCTTATGGCGGACCAGAGCTATCGGAAGTGCGAAGAATTTTTTCATCGCAATTTGATGTGCAAGGTCATTGTAACATTGGTCATTTAGAGTATCGTCATCTGTTAGTCAGATTTGATCTTCACAATGACTATGTTAAATTCCTTCCAAAATCTAATGCATATCTTAAATCCAAACGCGATGAATATTTCTTTAGAACGTTCCCATGGTCTCTAGAATTCAATCCAAAATAGGAGACGCCGATGGCAGTTGTTTGGATTTCTCTTCCAGGCCTGCCACCAAATTTTTTTGCTAAGAGATCGTTAATGTCGATAGCTTCAGCTGTTGGAAAACCTCTGGCAGTGGACAAGGCTACTCATGATCGATCGAGACCTAGTGCGGCAAGAGTTAAGGTGATTATTATTCTTTTGGATAATCATCCTAAAAAGATCAAATTGCAGATTTTTGATAGAATAACAGGTAAAACTGTCGAGTTTTATCAACAAATAGTTATCGATAATCTGCCTAAGTATTGCACTTATTGCAAGCATCAAGGTCATGATATCAAGGTGTGTAGAATTAAAAAAGAGAATTGTGCAGCAGAGGTGCTGACAGAGGCTCAATTGGACTGTGATAAGGCTGGCCAAGAGGTCGTGGAATTAGACAAATTAAAGGGGGATGCCAGGGACTATTTAAATGCAAAAAGAGCTGCACAATCTGTCAAGGATACACAAGGAAAAGTTGTTAATGCAGGAGTTGATTTAACAAAAATATCAGTGCAGATTGATCAAACTGCAGAAGGAAAAAATGTGAATAATGAAGTCGCGCAGAAAGTGGTTAATACACAAACTGGTTTGGCTGTGAAGGACTCGAATGAATTTTCTGTACTGGAGATTAATCCAAAAGCTGTTCATGTTCAGTCGATTGGGTCTTCAGTACTGGAGAATACAAATGCTTTTCATGTTGAGTCACAGGATAATAATAAACAGATTGGTGATGTAGATCACTGCTGTAATGTGCCAATGCAGTCATTGAGCCCAGATGTCCAAAATGGTGAAATATTATCAGATCTTAATGGTCTGAATTGTGCCAATGCAGTCATTGAGATGCAGGTTAATGAAGGGAAGAAACCTGTGAATACTTCAAATCCAAATGCTGTTCATGGTGACTCGAATGAGTCTAATGTACTGGAGATAAATCCAAAAGCTGTTCATGGTCAGTCGAATGAGTCTAATGAAGTCGTGCAGAAAGTGGTTAATACACAATCTGGTTTGGCTGTGAAGGACTCGAATGAATTTTTTGTACTGGAGATTAATCCAAATGCTGTTCATGTTCAGTCGATTGAGTCTTCAGTACTGGAGAATACAAATGCTTTACATGTTGAGTCACAGGATATGACTAAACAGATTGGTAATGTAGATCACTGCTGTAATGTGCCAATGCAGTCAATGAGCCCAGCTGTCCAAAATGGTGCAATATTTTCAGATACAAATGATCTGAAATGTGCCAAAGCAGACATTGAGATGCAGGTTAATGAAGGGAAGAAACTTGTGATTACTTCAAATCCAAATGCTGTTCATGACCATTGCTGTAATGAGCCAATGCAGTCATTAAGCCCAGCTGTCCAAAATGATGAAATATTATCAGATCCAAATGGTCTGAAATTTGCCAATGCAGTCATTGAGATGCAGGTTAATGAAGGGAAGAAACCTGTGATTAATTCAAAGGAATGTGACCACTCTAAATTGAAATCATCTGCTGC
This sequence comes from Nicotiana benthamiana, assembly GCA_034376525.1. Taxonomy (NCBI): domain Eukaryota; kingdom Viridiplantae; phylum Streptophyta; class Magnoliopsida; order Solanales; family Solanaceae; genus Nicotiana; species Nicotiana benthamiana. The sequence goes on along the minus strand of CM067332.1, from coordinate 61,015,820 downwards.
TGCAGTCAATAAAGAAGTGCAGCATGAGGGAAACACTGTTTCATTGAAAGTGTTAAAAAAGGCTGATTTTGAATCTTCAATAACACAGAGCACACATGAACAAGGGACAGTCTCTGGAGTCAAAAATGACATGGCTCTGCAGAATTCAATAAGATTGGGTGACCTTGATGAAGCTCGATTGATTTCTGTCATAAAATCTGGACAGAATGGACAACATCGCAGCTGTAAGATGCAGCAGATGGGATCTCAATCTTGTGATTCTGATATAAATTGGGAAGGTACAAATCCTACTTCAAAATTGAGGGATGATCATGCTCAGTTAAGTACTGAGCCAGTACATGTGGTAAACAAAAATGGAATTGTTCATGTGACAAAGCAGACCCCGACAGTTTCCTCTTCATAGGAGGGACAACTGCTGTATCATTGCAGTAAGCAGCAACAAGGAAATCCTCCTACATCATATTCACATACACAAGCTTCATCAAACAGTATTCAAGAAAGAGTCACAACAACTGCTGATCAATATGATTCAACAATGACCAAAAAGGCAGCAGCAGCAACTGTTTTGAAACAAAGCAAGCAGGACGCAGAGGAAAATACAGCTCTAATTCTAAGCTCTAAGTCATCGGCAATGTTTGCTGGAGGGAAGATTCAGACTGTCAAAAGTTATCCTATCATTCCTTATAATTATATAGAGCAAAAGGATCACAAAGTTTTCTCAATCTTCAATGGACAGAACAAACCATCAGTTTTAGCTAACAGGAAGGAGTTGGTTATTAAATCGAAACTTTGGGACCAACGACGATGTGATGATGAAGAGGGATGGGAAGAAGGATCTAATGGCTTTTCATCATCAGAGGACGATCAAGAAGATGATGACGAAAATTCGTTAGCAGACTTGTTTTCTCAAGAAAAGAATGCAACTGTCTCAAGCAGGTTGTTAAATCATAACGCCCCAGCTTACAACCCAAAGCTTCAAATAATGGGTGAATCGCCAACTGCTGGAATCAAAACAGTTGAGCAAAACAGTGAACAAAAGCAGATTATACCTATATCGGCTATGCAAATATCTTCCGAACAAGGACAGATCCACAATGGTAAGGAAGCAATGCTTACATTTGAAGAAGGGGAGGAAGAAGAGATGTTAATGCAATGTCGTAAAGATGCTGCAAGAAAAGGTGATTTATCTCCAATGCACAGTAAAACAAACAAGAAAGGTCGTCAAAGAGATAGAAGCTGGGACGGCAGGGTGACAGAAAAAGGTAACATAAGACGCCCTCCAATGAGAATCGCGAAACTAAAGCAGTTGTCGCAAAGAAACAATAACTAATCATCAATTATGAATTATGAAGATCCTTAGCGTTTTTCATATCTTTGTTAATTTCATCAATTGTAACATCATCACAGAGTAATTATAAACTCTGGGACGATCATATTTCATTTGGTGTATTTTGTTTTAATTTATGTATTTTTATTTTGCTATTAATAAAATCTTAACCCTAGGCTTTGCCTAGCGGTCGCCAAAAAAAAAAACCTCGCTCCATGGTTAGCCAATAATAACCTGCTTATCCACTCTTATGCAGCCCACAAACTCTGGAATGTACCTCGGTCATGATGGTCGTTGCTCGTCTAGAATCTATGCATCTCAACAGCCTAAGATCTGGCATTCTTTTGTACAATACCCCTCCCTTGAAGTAAAATCCACTTGGTAAGCGACGAATTGTTCTCTTTCGATCACCTGTTGCTTTTACTAGATACACCCCGATCTTGCTATATTCCTTAATATTGTGAAACCAAGGCTCACCATCGAGTTCTTCTTCCACCACATCACAGTAAGCATGTTAATCACGGACTTGGATATATAACAGATCAATATAAGCCTTATCTGGATGAAGTGACATCGATGCTAAGGTAGCTAAAGCATCAGCAACCTCGTTGTGGTCCTTGGAATATGCCTTAATTCTACTGATTGAAATCGTCGACAAAGATCATGCAAACATTGCCGGTACGGTATGAGCTTCAAATCTCGTGTTTCCCATTCCCCTTGAATCTAGTGCACCAGAAGGTCCAAGTCCCCTAAGACTAAGACTTCCTGGACACCCATGTCTGCAGCTAACCTCAAACCCAAGATGCATGCCTCGTACTAAGCCATGTTGCTGGTGCAGTAGAAAGGAAGTTGAGCCTTAACAAGGTAATGATGTCCTATCTCAGAATTCAGTACGACTCCTATCCCAACGCTTTTCATGTTAGCAGCTCCATACAAAAAAAGTTCCCAACCTGGCTCTCTAACTTGTTCTAACTCATCAATGTGCATTACCTCTTCATCAGGGAAGTAAGTCTTTAAAGGCTCATATTCTTTATCTGCTGGATTCTCGGCCAAATGGCCGGCACATACTTAGGCTTTCATAGCACTCCGGGTCACATAGATGATGTCAAAATCTGTGAGAAAGATCTTCCACTTTGCAAGCCTTCTTGTAGGCATAGGCTTCTGAAAGATATAACGGATGAAAACAAGATATGAGGTAAGTATTGCAAGATGATAAATAATGCTTCAACTTCTATGCCACCCTAGTTAGGGCACAACATGTCCTCTCAAGCTGAGTGTACTTAACCTCGTACGATGTTAACTTTTTGTTTAGATAATAGATGGCCTGCTCTTTCTTCCAGTGATATCATGATGACCCAACATACAACCAAACGAATTGTCCAACACCGTCAAATACAAAATCAAAGGTCCCCCAAGTTCTGGTGGCACCAACACAAGCGAGTTTGACAAGTACCCTTTTATCTTATCGAAAGCTTCTTGACACTCATCTGTTCACTTGACCACATCATCCTTCTTTAACAGTTTGAAGATAGGGCTCACAAGTTGTCGTAAGCTGAGAAATAAACCTACTAATGTAATTCAACCTCCCTAATAAACTCATTACCTCAGTCTTGTTCCTCGGAGGCGATAATTCTTGGATAGATTTAATCTTTGATGGGTCCATCTCAATACCTCGACGGCTGACTATGAATCCCAACGACTTTCCTGAAGGCACACCGAATGCATATTTATCAGGATTGAACTAAAATTGTACCAGCGGAGCCTTTGGAAGAATTTTCTCAGATCTCCGACGTGGTTAGACTGCTTCCTGGACTTTGCAATTACAATATTCACATAAACCTCAATCTTCGTGTGTATCATGTCATGGAATATGGTTGTATTGCCCTCATGTATGTTGCCCCAGTATTTTTCAGACCAAAAGGCATAACCCTGTAGCAGTATGTTCCCCATGGCGTGATGAATGCCGTTTTTTCCGCGTTATTCTCATCATTAGAATCTAAAGATAGTGTGACGACCCATAGGGGTCATCCACTATTTTCTTTCCCATTCCATACTTCTGAGACCTTGAAAACCTCAATTTTAGTTGCCTCGATTTGCGTGCACAGTTTAGGGCGCGTAGCCAAAAAGCTTAAATATGACTTTTATGAGAAAAAATGTTAAAATTCTGATATTAATTGAATAAATTTAACTTCGATCAATATTTTGGATAAACAGACCCGGACCCGCGATTTGACAATCTCGGAGGGTCCGTAGGAAAATATTAGACTCGAGCGTATGTCCGGAATTAAAATCCGAGGTCCCGAGCCAGAGAAATGAATTCTTTCAAAGAAACTATTTTTCCGAAATTGTTAAAGAAATTTGAAATGAAAATTGATTAGAAGGTGTTGGTATTAGGCCCGTATTTTGGTTCCGCCCCGGCACAGGTCTTATTTGTATTTTAAGATATTTCTGTGAAGCTTGGTTGAAATCGAACGTCATTTGACGTGTTTCGGACCTAAAACTCTAAATTTGAAAGTATATGAAGTTTGATGAAAACTAGTGATTTTTGAGATTTGATTCATTGATTTTGATGTTATTTTGGCGACTTGATCGCACGGTTTAGTTCGAAGGATGTTATTGAGTTAGTATGTGTGTTTGGTTAGGAGTTCTGAGGGCTTGGGAGTGTTTCGGAGGTGTTCCAGGGAGGTTTTGAACTGAGAGAAATTGCAGAAAATCTGCAACAGGTGCACAGGCCAATCCTTTTTCACGTCTGCACCCTCTCTCCCGCGTTCGCGAAGCCTCAGATTTTTCTTCATCACATTCGCGTACCAGTTATTGCATTTGTGTAAGCCTATATTCCCCCTTCAGTGCGTTCGCGTAAGGCCTCACGCGTTCGCGTAGTCAAAACTTTGGACCCATAGTATTTTCCTCTTCGCGTTCGCACTACTCCACTCGCGAACGCGATGGTTGTCAGCTCCTGCCCTTCACGAACGCGACCTTACTGTCGCGAACGCGTAGGGTAATTTTGCCCAGCAATTTTATTACAGTTTTAAAATAGAACCTGTTCGGGATTTCCCCCATATTTCACAGAAACCTCTCTTCTCCACAACCTTGGGATGATTTTGGGAGCACTTCTTCACCAAAGCTTCTTGGGTAAGTATTGCTTGACTAGTTTCCTTCATTTCCCATCAATCTCCATTGAATTCCTAAGCTTAAATCATGAAATTTAAGGTAGAAGTTGGGGGAAATGGGTAGAGTTAGAACTTTTAAATTTTTCTAGATTTAAACCTCATTTTGGGGTCGAATTTGAAAACAATTTATATATTCGGGCTCGTGGAATTGGTGATATGAATTTAGTCCGAACCTCGTGTTTTGACCAAGAGGGCCCGGGGTCGATTTTTGGAATTTGGAAATAAAGCTTGGAAATCTATATTTAGGCATCGAGTTTGATTTGTTTAGCATATATTGATATTATAAAGTCATTATTGTATAGATTTGATTGGGTTGGAGCCGAACTCGAGAGGGAAAGAGGTTTGTTGAGGATTGATTTGGCCGTGGGAGTTGAGGCAAGTGTTTGGTCTAACCTTAGCTTGAGGGAATAGGTGTTGTGTCTTATTTTCTTCTTTCTAAATTGTCGAGTATAACATATAGGTATGGTGACGAGTGTTTATACGTGGGCGTCTAGCATGACCATGAGTCTTTAAATTACAAATATCTTGATTTCATTGTATTTCTCTTGCTTTGGTGATGATTCCTTTTTTGTTGAGAAAAGCCGTGAAAGGAAATTGTGACCTATGAACAACGAGGAGCATTGGCTCAAGTTATATTGCAAATTGTGAACGTATATGAAATAGTTGAACCCTTTGGAGCACTGACTCAAGTGGTAAAGTGAGATAAGGAATAAAAGTTAAAGAAAGAGAAAGAGTATCTAAAATGTTCCCTTTCCAGGATATAGTTGTTTAATGATTATTTTTCCTTGCCGCGATGTTGATATTATTGATGTTATTCTCTTGTCGGGATTTCTATTATTATGTTGTTTCGTTTATTCCCTTGCCCCTGAATGTGATTGTTGTTTGGGTGAGGAAGAGTGTTAAATCATGAAGGGTGATGCCGTGCATTGTTTTATATTGTGAGGAAAGAGTGTAAAACACGAAGGGTGATGCCGTGCCGTACGATGTGCCATTCCGTACTGATATTCATTGATTATATATATGTTAGGAATGAGAGTAAAAGAACGAAGGGTGATGCCGTGCACATTTGTTATATTGTTGCTTGGTGGGGATGAGAGTAAAAGCACGAAGGGTGTCGGTGCACTTGTTGATTTGTTTCTTATTTTTGTATGAGTTATGCTTTTCCTTCATGTTAGTCCAATTTTTCTTGAAACTGTTATCTCCCCATAGTATGCTTCCCCTCCCATATTGTTTACCTATCTTGTATTTTGATTCTGCTGCATATTTATAATTGCACAAGTTTATGTGGTAGTCCTGTCTAGCCTCGTCAGTACTTCACCTGGGTTAGGCTAGACACTTACTAGCACATGGGGTCGGTTGTGCTAATACTATACTCTGTGCTATTTTTGTACAAATCCAGGTTTCGAGCAGTAACAACAGTAGCGTGGGAGTAGAATTTCAGCCTAGAGGCTCGAGGTAGCCTTGCAGGCGTCCGCAGGCCCGACGTCTCCTCTATCCTTACTTTAGACTTTCATCTCCTTGTATTCGAGATAAATAGATTTATGTTTCTTTAAGACTTTGTATTTAGTATTCTTAGATTTTCGTGAGTATGTGACTCCAGTTCTTGGGTAGAGATTCATGTTGGAAATTCCATATTTTTTATTAAGCTAACTAAATTTAAGACTTCTGCTTATGATTTTAATCTCGTTGATTTTATTTTTAATATTGTTAAATTACTAAAAGGAACATGTGTTTAATGAAAAGTAATTAAGTTTGGCTTGCCTATCTCCTATTAATAGGCGCCATCACGATCCCCGAGGGTGGGAAATCGGGGTCGTGACAAGTTGGTATCAGAGCATTAGGTTGCATCGGTCTCACAAATCACAGACAAACTTGGTAGATCGCTACTGAGACGTCTGTATTTATCCCCCAGAGGCAACAGAGTTAAGAAAACTTTACTTTTTTTCTTTCTTGTCGTGTGGTTCTGTTTCTCAAATACTGATTGTCTTTCTACTCTGTTATTTCGCAGATGGAATGAACACGCTCTTCCGCATCTTCTAATCAGCAGTCTGAGCCTCAGGCACCTCCCACTATGGGCAGAGGACAAGGCTGTGCTAGAGGCCGAGGTAGGGGCAGAGCTCAACCCCGAGCAGCAACACCAGCGGCGGAGCCTCAGGTTGATTTTGAGGAGGAGGTTCCGGCACCAACAGTTCCATTGGGCCCAGCTCAGGTCCCATATGGGTTTATTGCTACCCCAGTTCTTCAGGATTCTTTGGTCTGATTGGTGGGTCTCATGGAGTGTGTGACCCCAACGGGTTTGCTTCCTGTAGCACTAGATGTCTCTCAGGCTGGAGGAGGGCCCAGACTCCTGCTACACGTACTCCGGACCAGGTAGCTCCCCAAGTTTAGATTCCAGTAGTTCAGGCAGCTGTGGCAGTTCAGCCGGGGTGGTTTCTCAAACCGGCTATGGAGTGGCTATGTATGCAAATGCTTTGTGGAGGTCGGGCAGGTTCACCAAGCTCTTCACTACTACCTTCAACGGTGTATCCACCAAGGACCCTCAAGATTATTTGGACAGCTGCCACGAGGTTCTTCGAAAAATGGGTATTGTTGAGTCCAACGGAGTTGATTTCGCTGCATTTCGCCTATCTGGATCCGCCAAGACTTTGTGGAGGGATTTCTGTTTATCTAAACCTTCAGGGTCTCCACCCTTGACCTGGGAGCAGTTCATGCATACATTTCTGGAGAAGTTTCTCCCTGTCACACAGCGTGAGGCCTATCAGAGGCAGTTCGAGCGTCTCCATCAAGGATCCATGTCATTCACCCAGTACGACCAGGTTTATTGAGGTTGCTCGCCATGCTATTGTCATACTCCCCACTGAGAGGGAGAGAGTGACACAGTTTATTGATGGACTCATCCAGCCTATTCGTCTCCAGATGGCTAGAGAGGCAGGGAACGATATCACTTTTCAGGAGGCGGCCAATGTGGCCCGGAGGGTCGAGATGGTATTGCCACAGGGGGTGGTCATAGAGTAGACAAGAGACCCCGTCAGTCAGGATGATTCAGTGGTGCCTATCTGGAGGCAGAGATTCATATGATAGGTGCCAGCCTTCTAGGCCTTTCCAGTCAGCCCTCCAGGTTTCTCAAGGTGCCCCAGGTAGCCGTGGTTCTCACACGCACTATTCTGATCAGTAGCCATTCAGTCCACCGCCAGCTCCCATCAGTGAACAACCACTTCAGAGCTTCCGTGGTGGTCATTCGGGTTGACAGGGCCAGTCTCTATTTCCTCAGCAGCTGAGGTCTTGCTACACATGTGGTGATCTTGCTAGGTTTTTCCCTCGAGCACCAGGTAGTTCACAGCAGTAAGGTTCTCACTCCATGATACATGCACCAGGAGTTCCATAGTTCGCCCAGCTAGCTAGAGGTGGGGGTAGAGGTGCTAGAGGTGGAGGTAGAGGTCATAGAGGTGGAGCTCACGCCGCCAGGGGTGGAGGCAAGCCAGCAGCCACCTGTCCTAGAGATGTGACTCAGGGATGTGGGGCCCAGCTAGGTGTTATGCTCTTCCAACCAGGCCAGAGGCTGAGTCTTCAGATGCAGTCATTACAGGTAATATTCTGGTTGGTGATAGAGATGCTTCTATGCTATTTGATCCAGGGTCTACATATTCATATGTATCATCTTATTTTGCACCGTACCTGGTCATGCCTAGTGATGCATTGAGTATTACTATTTATGTGTCTACACTGGTGGGTGATTCTTTCGTGGTCGACCAAGTTCATCGTTCCTATGTTGTAGTGATTGGGGGTCTTGAGACCCATGTCGATTTGTTGCTTTTAGACATGGTCGACTTTGATGTCATATTGGGGATATTGGTTGTCCCTGAATCATGCTATATTGGACTGCCATTCCAAGACCGTGACCTTAGCATTACCATATTTGCCTTGTTTATAGTGGAGAAGGACTCTCGGTTGTTCCACTCGCAGTTTTATCTCGTAGGTAAAGGCTCGACGTATGGTCGAGAAGGGGTGTTTGGCTTATTTGGCTTATGTCCGTGATTCCAGTGCTGAGGTCCCCTCTATTGATTCTATTCCCATTGTTCGATAATTCCCTGATGTGTTCCCTTCAGATTTGTCAGGTATGCCGATCGATAGGGATATCGACTTTTGCATTGATGTGGGTCACGGCATTCAGCCCATTTCTATCTTGCTATATCGTATGGTCCCGCCTGAGTTGAAAGAGTTAAAGGGTCAGTTGCAGGACTTGTTAGAGAAAGGATTCATTAGGCCTAGTGTGTCTCCATGGGGTGTGCCGGTGTTGTTCGTCAAGAAGAATAATGGGTCAATGAGAATGTGTATTGCTTACAGGCAATTAAACAAGGTAACGATCAAGAATAAGTATCCACTGCCGAGGATTGATGATTTGTTCGATCAGCTTTAGGATGGCAGGGTAATTTCCAAGATTGACTTGTGATCTGGATACCATCAGTTGAGGATTAGGGCATCTGATTTCCCTAAGAGTGCTTTTAGCACTCTGTATAGGCATTATATGTTCTTGGTCATGTCATTTGGGTTGACCAATGCCCCAACAACATTTATGGAGTTGATGAACTGAGTGTTCATGCCTTATTTGGACATGTTCGTGATAGTCTTTATTGATTATATTTTGGTAATCTCTTACAGACAGGAGGAGCACGAGCAACACCTTAGAGTGATTCTTCAGACTCGGAGGGATAGTCAGTATGCCAAGTTCTCCAAGTGTGAGTTCTGGCTGAGTTCAGTAGCATTTATGGGACGTTCTCCAAGTATGAGTTCTGGCTGAGTTCAGTATTATTTTGGGTCAGGTTGTATCAACAGAGGGTATTCAGGTGGACCCAAAGAAGATTGAAACAGTCAAGAACTGGCATAGACCAACATGAGCTACAAAGATTCGGAGTTTCTTAGGGTTGGCAGGCTGCTATCGTCGGTTCGTGGAGGGGTTTTCATCTATTTCAGCCCCGATGACTAGATTGACCTAGAAGGGTGCCCAGTTCTGCTGGTCGGAGGAGTGTGATGCGAGCTTTCAGAAGCTTAAGACAACTTTGACCACGGCACCGGTGTTGGCTTTACCCACAGGTTCAGGACCTTACACAGTCTATTGCGATGCTTCCCGTGTTGGGCTTGGTGCTGTGTTGATGCAGGGTGGCAAGGTCATTGCCTATGCTTCCGAGGAAGTTAAGATTCATGAGAAGAACTATCCACTGCATGGTTTGGAGTTGGCATCTATTGTTCACGCCTTGAAGATTTGGAGGAACTATTTGTATGTCGTGGGTTATGAGGTGTTCATTGACCACATGAGTCTTCAGTACTTGTTCAAGCAAAAAGAGTTGAATTTGAGGCAGAGGAGGTAGTTGGATATTTTGAAGGACTATGATATCATCATTTTATATCACCCGGGGAAGGCCAACGTGGTGGCCGACGCATTGAGTAGGAAGTCAGCCAGCATGGACAGTCTTGCTTATTTTCCGGTCGGCAAGAGACCACTTGCTTTAGATGTTCAAGCCTTGGCCAATCGACTTGTGAGGTTGGATATTTTTGAGCATATCCATGATCCACAGTTTGATGATCACCATTTGTGTGTCCTTTGAGACACGGTGCAACATGGAGGTGCCAAGCAGGTGACCTTGGGTAGTGATGGTATTTTGAGATCGTAGGGGTGAGTTTGCGTGACTATTGTTGTTGAGATTTAATAGTTGATCTTAGTGGAGGCCCATAGTACCCGTTATTATATTCATCCGGGCGGTGTGAAGATGTATAAGGATCTGAGGCAGCATTATTGGTGGCGTAAAACGAAGAATGATATTGTTACGTATGTGGCTCGATGTTTGAACTGTCAGCAGGTTAAATATGAGTATTAGAGGCCTGGATGGTCGTTTCAGAGGATTGAACTTCCGGAGTGGAAGTGGGAGAGGATTACCATGGATTTCGTTACTGAACTTCCGTTGACCGGAAAAGGCTCGACGCAGTTTTGGGTCATTGTTGATAGACTGACCAAGTCAGCATATTTCATTCCCGTGGCAGTCTCTTATTCATTCGAGAGATTAGCTGAGATTTATATCTGAAAGATTGTTCGCCTTCATGGTGTGCCGGTATCTATCATTTTGGATAGGGGTAGGCAGTTTACCTCGCGTTTTTGGAAGGCAGTTCAGCGAGAGTTGGGCATTCAGATGGAGTTGAGTACAACATTTCATCCCCTGACGGATGGTCAGTCCGAGAAGACTATTCATTTAGAGGATATGCTCCGAGCCTGTGTCATTGATTTTAGAGGCTCGTGGGATCAGTTTTTTCCCTTAGCAGAGTTTGCCTACAACAAAAACTACCAGTTGAGCATCCAGATGGCCCCTTATGAGGCTTTATATGGTAGGCAGTGTCGGTCCTCGGTTGAATGGTTTAAGCCGGGAGAGGCTCGGTTGTTGGGTACATATTTGGTTCAGGAGGCCATAGATAAGGTCAAGATCATTCAGGATAGTCTTTGTTCAGCTCGGTCTAGGCAAAAGAGTTATGCAGACCCAAGGTTCACGACGTGGCATTTATGGTGGGTTAGCGGGTATTGCTCCGAGTGTCGCCTATGAAGGGCGTGATGAGATTTGGGAAGAAGGGCAAGCTTAGCCCAAGGTCCATTGGTCCGTTTGAGATTCTTGATTGAGTGGGAGAGCTGGCTTACGGACTTTCTTTTCCGCCTAGCTTATCAGCCGTGCATCCAGTTTTTCATGTATCCATGCTTCAGGTATCACGGCAATCCATCCCACGTATTATATTTCAGCACTGTCCAGTTGGATAAGGATTTGTCTTATGAGGAGGAGCCGGTAACTATTCTAGACAAACATGTTCGTCAGTTGTGATCCAAGATCTTTCCTTCTGTTCGTGTTCAGTGGAGAGGCCACCCCCTAAGGCATCGACCTGGGAGTCCGAGTTTAATAGCAGAGCTGTTATCCTTATCTATTTTCCGACTCAAGTATTTCTTTCTTTTTGTCCATTCGAGGATGAACGATTATTTTAGAGGTGGAGAAAGTGATGACCCCTATGTGTTTCTTTCCTATTTTGTGCTTCCGAGAGCTTGAAAACCTCAATTTTAGTCGCCTCAATTTTCGTGCTTAGTCCGGGAGCGTAGCCGAAAAGCTTAAATATGAATTCTGGGAGAACAAAATACTAAATTTTGATATTAATTAAATAAATTTGGCTTCGGTCAAACCCGCGATTTGATGGTCCCGGATGTCTGTTGGAAAATATGGGACTCGAGTGTATGCCCGAAATCGAAATTTGAGGTCCCGAGCCCGAGAAATGAATTTTTTAACAGAATTTGTTTTTCTGAAATTATTAAGAAAATTTGAAATGAAAATTGATTAAAACATGCTGGTATCGGGCCCGTATTTTCCTTCCGGCGCCCGGTACAGGTCTTATATGTGTTATGATATTGCTATGAAGTTTGGTTGAAATCGGCCGTCATTTGACGTGTTTCGGACCTAAAACTCTAAATTTGAAAGTTTATGAAGTTTGATGAAAATCTAGTGATTTTTGAGGTTTGATTCATTGATTTTGATGTTATATTGGCGATTTGATTGCATGATTAAGTTTGGAAGATCTTGTTAAATTAGTGTGTGTGTTTGGTTAGGAGCCCCGAGGGCTCGGGAGTGTTTCGGAGGTGTTTCGGGGAGGTTCTGAACTTAGAGAAATTGCAAAAAATCTGCAACAGGTGCACAGGACAATCCCTTTTCGCGTTCTCACCCTCTCTCCCGTGTTCGCGAAGCCTCAGATTTTTCTTCATCGCGTTTGTGTACCAATTCTCGTGTTCGCGTAAGCCTATAGTCCCCCTACGCGTTCGCGTAAGGCCTCACGCATTCCCGTAGGCCAAACTTTGGACCCCCAAAATTTTCCTCTTCGCGTTCGCACTACTCCACTCGCGAACGCGATGGTTGTCAGCTCCTGCCCTTCGCAAACGCGACCCTACTATCGCGAACGCGTAGGGTAATTTTGCCCAATGATTGTTTTTACAGTTTTAAAACAGAACGCATTTCTCCCATATTTCACCTCTCTTATCCATAGCCTTGGGATGATTTTGGGAGCACTTCTTTACCAAAGATTCATAGGTAAGTATTGCTTGACTAGTTTCCTTCATTTCCCATCAATATCCATTGAATTCCTAAGCTTAAATCATGAAATTTAGGGTAGAAATTGGGGGAAATGGGTAGAGTTAGGGATTTTCTATTTTTCTTGATTTAGACATCGTTTTGGGGTCGAATTTGAACACAATTTATATATTCGAGCTCGTGGGGGAATGGGTTATACGAATTTGGTCCGAACCTCATGTTTTGAACAAGCGGGCCCCGGGTCGATTTTTGGAATTTTGGGAAGAAAGCTTGGAAAATATATTTAGGCATTGGGTTTGATTTGTTTAGCATATATTGATATTATAAAGTAATTATTATATAGATTTGGTTGAGTTGGAGCCAAACTCGATAAGGAACGCGATTGTTGTGGATTGATTTGGCCGTGGGAGTTGAGGTAAGTGTTTCGTCTAACCTTAGCTTGAGGTAATAGGTGTTGTATCTTATTTGCTACTTGCTAAATTGTCGAGTATAACGTATAGGCATGGTGATGAGTGTCTATACGTGGGTGTCTAGCATGACCGTGAGTCTTTAAATTACGAATATCTTAATTTCATTGTATTTCTCTTTCTTTGGTGATGATTCTTTTTTTGTTGAAAAAAGTTGTGAAAGGAAATTGTGACCTATGAACAACGAGTAACATTAGCTCAAGTTATATTACAAATTATGAGCGTATATGAAATGGTTGAAACCTTTGGAGCACTGGCTCAAGTGGTAAAGTGAGATAAGGAATAAAAGTTAAAGAAAGAGAAAGAGTATCTAAAATGTTCCCTTGCCAGGATATTGTTGTTTATAGATTATTTTTCCTTGCCGGAACGTTGAGATTATTGATGTTGTTCCCTTGCCTGGATTTCTATTACTATGTTGTTTTTTTATTCCCTCCCTGAATGTGATTGTTGTTTGGGTGAGGAAGAGTGTTAAAGCACGAAGGGTGATGCGTGCGTTGTTTGATATTGTGAGGAAAGAGTGTAAAGCACGAAGGGTGATGCCGTTCCATAGGATGTGCCATTCCATACTGATATTCATTGATTATATATATGTGAGGAATGAGATCAAAAGTACGAAGGGTGATGTCGTGCACATTTGTTATACTGTTGCTTGGTGAGGATGAGAGTAAAAGCACGAAGGGTGATGCCGTGCACTTGTTGATTTGTTCCTTATTGTTGTATGAGTTGTGATTTTCCTTCATGTTAGTCAAATTTTACTTGAAACTGTTATCTCCCCACAGTATGCTTCTCCTCCTATATTGTTTACATGTCTTGTGTTTCGGTTCCGCTATATATTTATATTTGCACAGGTTTATATGGTAGTCCAGTCTAGCCTCGTCACTACTTCGCCGGGGTTAGGCTAGACACTTACCAGCACATGGGGTTAGTTGTGCTGATACTATACTCAATACTATTTTTTCACAGATCCAGGTTTCGAGCAGCAACAGCAGTACCGTGGGAGCAGACTTTCTGCCTAGTGAGACCCGAGGTAGCCTTGCAGGCGTCCGCAGGCCTGGCATCTCCTCTATCCTTACTTTAGACTGTCATCTCCTTGTATTTGAGATTAACAGATTTATGTTTCTTTCAAACTTTGTATTTAGTATTCTTAGATGTTCATACGTATATAACTCCAGTTCTTGGGTAGAGATTCATGTTGGAAATTTCATATTTTTTATTCAACTAATTAAGTTTAAGACTTATGCTTATGATTTTAATCCCGTTGATTCTATTTTTAATGTTATTAAATTACTTAAAGGAACATGTGTTTATTGAAAAGTAATTAAGTTTGGCTTTCCTAGATCCTATTAGTTGGCGCCATCACGATCCCCGAGGGTGGAAAATCCGGGTCGTGACAGATAGCCTTCGTAGCAATCCACAAAAGATTCAATCTCGTGTTTGGCGCAATTATCAATTAGAATGTGGATATTTGGTAGTGGGAAGTTATATTTTGGGCTTTCCCTGTTGAGATCGCAATAATCGACACACACCCTGGTCTTGCCATCCTTCTTTGGTACATGAACAACATTGGCTAACCAACTGGGATACCGCGTGACTCGAATGACCTTTGCCTCGAACTGCTTTGTGACCTCCTCTTTGATCTTTACGCTCATGTCAGTTTTAAATTTCCTTAACTTCTGTTTGACGGGAGTGCATGCCAGGTCAGTGGGCAATTTGTGAACCACCACGTCAGTGCTTAGAGCTGGCATGTCGTCATATGACCATGCAAAAATATCCTTATATTCAAACAGTGTTTTGATTATCTCTTCCCTAAGCTACGGCTCAAGATGGACACTTATTTTTGTTTCTCTGGCATTATCTGGGTCTCCTAGATTGATTGCTTCTGTATCACTCAGGTTTGGTTTTGGTTTTTCCTCAAAGTGGCTTAATTCTTTACTAATTTCTTCAAAAGCCGCATCCTCATAATACTCTGATTCATCATCACATTCTATTTCTTGAATTATTATATAAGCATTAGATTGTCTTTCAAGACTGGGCCAAAGACTCCTTATGCATGTCATGTCATTGAAACCAGCATAAAAAGAACTATACAAGCAGGAAAAGAAAAGAAAAGAAAATAAAAACTATCAGAAATGATGAAAAAGGGAAATTGCATTTCACTGAAATTGAAAGACAACAAGGTTTATACATCCAAATGGACGGAACATAGAATCTGAATTACAATCTTAGTAATCTAGATAAACTAAAAGAAAATCAAAGCAAACTACCAAAACTCCTCCCTGGTCGGTAGAGGATTAGCTTCCCAATTATTGAGCTTTGCACTGGGCCCAACAAATTGCACATCCACCTTGCTATAACCCTCTCTAGCTTCCACCATATTCACATCTTCAAACAGCTTCTCATACCTTTCCAGTAATTCTTTATCAGGACCTACCACAGAACTGGAACTTGTTGTTACCGGTCGCTTCTTGGTGTCGTGCCTAACAAATGATCTGAAGATACGTGGGACAGGCTTTGGAAGGACCCATGCTTTCTGTTTTATCTTTATGGCTCTTTTCATATCTGCAATTGTGGGCTTGAATCCCAAACCAAAGGTGTCCATGTATTTGGGTAGAGACACCGGTTGTACGATACCTTGCAGCGACGCTCCCAAATCCTTCCCTGGGACAAAACCATTTCTCAACATTTCAACGGCTACCATGATTAATGCAGCAGCTACCTTCGGAACTGGAATGCATTCCTCTTCTAAAATTTTCTTTACCGATACCGTGTCAGAAACCTGATATACCCAAGGCCTTTTTGTCATCCTCGGCCTCAATGAATGGTACAATGGCATCACCATGGGTATACAGATTGTCCTCACCGTGTACAACTATTTCCTGTCCATCCCATTCAAATTTTTACCATTTGATGCAGAGTAGAGGGGACTGCTTTAGCGCCATGGATCCATGGTCGACCCAACAACAGATTGTAAGAGACATCCACATCTAACACCTGGAATTCTATGGTAAAATCAACTGGTCTGATTGTCAGCTCGAGTATTATGTCACTGACCGAATCTTTCCCTCCACCATTCAACCCTCGTACACAAATATTGTTCTTGTGAATTCTTTCATCATCCACTTTCAGCTTGTTTAGAGTGGAGAGAGGACAAATGTTTGCACTTGAACCATTGTTGACCAATACCCGGGTAACCACGGAATCTTCGCAATTCACCGTAAGACAAAGAGCTCTATTGTGCTTTGTTCCCTCTACGGGCAATTCATCATCAGAAAAAGTGACTCTGTTTACCTCAAAAATCTTGTTGGCTATCTTTTCCAAGTGAATTACTGAGATTTTGTTAGGAACGCGGGCCTCGTTAAGGATCTTCATCAGTGCCCGACAGTGCTCGTCCGAATGGATTAACAATGACAATAGTGAAATTTGAGCAGGCATCTTCCTTAATTGATTCACAATAGAATAGTCTTGCACCTTCATCTTTTTCAAAAACTCCTCTGCTTCTTCTTATGTCACAGCTTTCTTCACCAATGCTGGGTTATCTTTGGCGGTTTTAGGTTTTCTCAACTCTTTGGAGGCAAAGCATCTCTCTGACCGGGTCAATCCATGGGTCACGCGGACTTTTTCTTTAACCTCCTTCCCTTTATAAGTCATGGTCACTTGCTCATAGTTCCAAGGGACGGCCTACTGTTGACTATTGGTAGCTGAGTTATAAGTTTGATGATGACGAGCTTGGTGCGAGCACCTTCCACAACCACAATAGGCTTGTTTGCCACCCCTGGTACCACCATCTTTGCTTTTTCTTGTTTCACCGCACAATCACTTGCGGACCCCTTCTTGATTGCAGCAAAAGGCTCACTGCTTGTTCCATTCAACTTGAGCATTGGCATCTCGCTTGTTAGTGTTTCAATCGGCTTCCCCTCACTGGCTCAGATCATCATGACGATTTGTGAAGGATTTTTGGGCTCTATTTCTTTATGCACAATCTCAATCATGCTCGTTTCTTGATGGGTTGGTAGCGGGTTCTGGTTAATGTTGGGTGCTTCTAGGCTTGGACCTACATCCGATGTGAATCAATTAGCTCCTAGATAGTGTTTTTCAAATGCCAACATTTCTCTATGTCATGCCCTGGAGCCCCAGAACAATATTCGCAATTGATAGAATAATCAAGATTTCTCGGGGGAGGAGTTGGCAACTTTGCTTCAATCGGCCTCAACATATCTAACTGTCTCAACCTGTGGAATAAACTAGTATAGACTCTCCCAATGGAGAAAGTTTTCTTCTTCTGTAACCTCTCATTCTTAATGGCTTGATTGTCCCGGAAAGCTGGTCTCGGGGGGTTTTGGAAGGCTCTTGGGGGTGGATAGGCATTCTATGGAGCTGGGTAAGTATTTTGTAGGGTTAGCGCACGCTATTGTGCATGGGCGGGAGGTTGAGTGTATGTTTGTGCGTGATGGACAGAAAAACAGAGGTCTGGACGTGGGTAGCAGTGTTGTGGTAGGCTATATAGAGTGTGGGGGTAGGTTTGGTGGTGGGGTCGAGGTTAGTTGTAATGTGATAAGCTCTTGGATCCGAACCAAGTTCCTTCATCAATCGTTTCTACCTCCTTCTCCTTCTTCTTTCCAATTGCTTCCCCAATTCCGCTTTGAATGGCCTGGGTGGTTGCCTTGATTGCTGAATAGGTCATGATTTTGTTAGTCTTGAGCCCCTCCTCTACCATGCTTCCCATTTTCACTACTTCATTAAAGGACTTGCCCACAGCCGATACCAAGTGACCAAAATAAGTAGGCTCTAAGGTCTGCAAGAAGTAATCTACCATTTCACTTTCTTTCATTTGAGGGAACCCTCGTTTCCTGCTCACTCCAACGGAAGCCATACTCCCTAAAACTCTCATTGTGCTTTTTTTCTCAAGCTTTGTCAAAGACAAACAATCTGGAATAATTTCAACATTGTACTGGAAGTGGCGAGCAAATGCATGTGCTAGATCATCCCACGTATACCACCTTTCGTGGTCTTGTCGGGTATACTATTCCAATGCTAAAACGCTCAGACTTTGACAGAAATACGCCATTAGCAACTCGTCTTTCCCTCCAGCTCCCCTCATTTTGCTGCAAAACCCTCTCAAGTGTGCTATTGGATCACCGTGCCTATTGTATAAATCAAACTTGGGAATCTTAAACCCTGCCGGCAATTGCATATCCGGTAACAGGCATAGATCCTTATATGCTATGCTTACTTGACCTCCTAGTCCCTACATGTCTCCGAATGATTGTTCTAAGCTTTTGACTTTCTTGAATATCCCCTCCTATAGGGATTTTTGGCCTATTTCTCAGCTTCTGCAGAGAGATCAAAATTAGGAGTGTATGAATAGGGTTCCGGGGCTTTAAAATTAGGCTTCGGGGGGTAATACTTGTAGAAAATCATTCTATCTATGATATGTGCGCTTTGGTTGTATTAGCATGATTTTCAGGTATAGGTTTTGATGAATGACAAACAATGAAGTCAAGTGTCAAACAACGTTATTATATGACAAACAATCAAGATTGAATGTCAAGAAGCATATTGATGATGGAATTTCATAGACAAGCCAAAGACGAGCTCAAATGTTCAAGACCGAAGACCCAAAGCGTAGGTCGTTAGGTAGAACCAATGTAAGAGCAACGCTTAAGTTATCTCGTCTTTTGGCTCAACATAGGTCATCATAAATTTGCATAAAATCATTTTATTAAATCATATTTATCATAAACATATTTTAAACACTACAAACAAAATGATGTTAACATTTTCATTTTAGCCAAAATGATTTTCAAACATGTTTTTCAAATCTGGACATAAATAATCGATTATGTATTTTTAATAATCGATTATGTTAAGACAGTGTTAATCGGATTTTACAAAACAGAAAAATAATCGATTATGTTTTTCTTAATAATCGATTATGTCCAGACAGTGTATAACCGTATTTTTCAATACAGCAAAATAATCGATTATGCCTTTTAGGTAATCGATTATGGTAAGACCGTTGCCAGTGTTTGAACACTGGAACAGAGTAATCGATTATGCAGAATCAAATAATCGATTATTAAGCAGAAAATCAGCTTCCGATTTTCTGAACGTTGGAGAAATAATTGATTATCAAATCTGCATAATCGATTATCTTAGCACAAAATCAGCATAATTGATTGCCAATTAAGCAACGGACATATCACTTCTTTCACCTATAAAAAGAGGTCTTTTGAGCTGATTTTAAAAACACAACACCTCCCAATATTGATATACATATTGACATTATTTGAGCATCATTTTAGAGTTTTTGTTGAGCCATTTGAGAGACAACTTTAGTTGTTCATAGAGCTAAATTTGTATCTCTTTATCTACTCTTTTGAGAGAGTTCTTGTTGTAAAAGAGAAAGGTGTTTGAGAAGATCATATCTTCTCATTGATTGTCGGGTTTGCTAAGTACCTACAATCTTAGTGGTTTAAGTCTTGTGGTGTGGTATCCACGAGCAAGGTTGAAGTCTTGAGGTGCGGTATCCTCGAGCAAGTTGAAGTCTTGTAGAGTGTACATCTACGAGCAAGTGTAACGGTTTGTTAGGCACCCGAAAGCTTAACGGAGTTAGTGGAATCTCGAAAGAGTCTCTCGGGGACTAGACTAACCACAAGTTGTGGTGAACCAGGATAAATTCGGTGTGTTCTTTCCTTGCTATTTTTATTACCGAATTTATTTTATTCCTGCAATTTTTAATTCCGCAATATTTATCAATATTCTCGTGTCGCACTATTCACCCCCCTCTAGTGATGGGCATAAAACCTAACAATTGGTATCAGAGCCTAACTCTCTGAAAGCCTTAACCGGTTGAGAGCGATATATATTTTTTTGAGAATATTGAACGCAGGAATGATGAGCGAAGGACACTCCACCAATAGGCCTCCACTATTTGACGGAACAAATTACACATATTGGAAAGAGCGGATGAGAATCTTCATCCAATCAAATAACTTTCGTTTGTGGCAAATCATCAAGAACGGTGAACAAATGCCAACAAAGGAGGAAGATGAATATGATGTCGAGGACATCAAGAAAGTTGAAAATAACGCAAAGGCCGTCAACCTATTATATTGTGCGGTGAATCCGGATGACTATCGGAAGATTTCTTGCTGCACAACCGCCAAGGAGATGTGGGACAAACTCGAGATTACTTATGAAGGTACGCCTCAAGTCCGAGAATCTAAAGTTGATTTTCTAACACATGAATATGAACTTTTAGAATGAGGGAGAATGAACCCATCGGTGTTATGTTCGAACGATTCTCAACAATCGTCAACGATCTTCATGCTCTCGGGAAAGTGTACACGAACAAAGATCTTGTTCGAAAAATCCTACGAAGTCTTACTCCCGAATGGCGATCCAAAGCCAATGCCATCCAAGAGTCTATTGGAATCACGGACGTCACAATTGATGGACTACGAGGTAACCTCGAAACTTATGAAAGCACAATTCTTAATCCCTATCCTAGAAGTAAAAGTTCGAGTCTCGCCTTCAAAGCCTCATCTTCTAAAAGAGTAGAGGTAAGTGATTCGGATAGCGATGATGATAATATTTTCAATGATATAATTGAAAAGTTTTATAAGTTTATGAAGAAGGAAATAAAGAAGGAAGAACCAAGTCCTTCATGCCAAAATTGTGGAAAACTTGGCCACACCAAATCACATTGTCCAAAAACCAAGGACAAGAAAAAGAAGAAACATCATCAGCGCGTGACATGGGATTTGGACAGCTCGGGCGATGAAACTGCCGCATTATGCCTCATGGCAAACGAAGAAGAAAAGGTAAGTATTTCTAACTCTTACTCGTTTGAAGAAATACAAAATGCCTACGATGAATTATATGGTGGATTTGTTAAAGCTTCCAAAACCATAAAAGAATTGAAGAAAACACTTTCTTTGCAAGAAAAAGATTTTGAGAAAACACTTTCTTTGCAAGAAAAAGATTTTGAAAAACTAAAAGAAGAAAATGATCTTTTAGAAAATGGCAATACTGTTCTTAAAAATAAAATCAAAATTTTAGAAGAAGAAAATGGATTTTTGGAAAATGACAATGTCGATCTCAAAAATAAAATCAAGGAGATGAATGAAGCCTCTTTAATTGTTCAAAGTTCAAATTGTTCTTCTTGTAGCTCTTTGAAAATAGAGAACGTAGAACTTAGAAATACACTAGAAAAATGTAGTGTAAATAATTCTAAAACAAGTGAAGCAATTAAAAAGGATGATAGAAATGAGGTTAAACCACCTAGACACAATTCTAGGAATATTATTAATGAGTCTAGAATGAATAATATTAGATCACCTAGAAATGACTCTAGGAATTTCAACGCTTCTAGGAATAACAACTTTTGATCACCTAGAACGCATTTGGCTCAACCAAGACATATGCACAACCCGAACGTTATATGTCATTATTGTAACCGGGTAGGACACATTGCACCCGTATGTTTTGCTAAACATAGAGATTCATATTTTGATTATGATTATTATTTGCCTAACCCCCAAGGACCGAAAAGAAGTTGGGTACCGAAAACCTATTTTTAGGTACGTTTGCAGGTGTGCTTGAAGACTACAAAATCGTAGTAGATGCACCAAGCACGAAACCTAATTGCATCAAGGGGGAATTTCGGTTAGTTATCGTATTTTTGATAAACATATAATAGTTGATATGTGCTAACAATTGATATTAATTATTGATCCATGTTTTGATAAGTTTTATTTTGAATAACAATTGGTATCAATTATTTTTATATTAAATTGATTGATTCATGAATATTTTTAGTTTAAATAACAGTTGGTATATTTGCGAAAAATGACCGTTATTATGATTGACATGTTTTTTACTAACGTTTGGTATAATTTGATGTTGATATGATTTCTTTTATCTAACAATTGGTATCGTCAATAGTTTAAATAACAATTGGTATACTCTTTTTGCTAATGCCAAAAGGGGGAAGAATTTAGGCGATATGCATCAAATAAGGGGGAATGTCTTCACATTCTAGTATGCTTTACTTGAGGGGGAATATTCAATTAAGGGGGAATTATATGAAATTGTTTACATGAATTATATGTTGAGATATAACATGAATTTAGGGGGAATCCGATATGCATATCTCCTATTGTTTGTCATTATCAAAAAAGGGGGAAATTGTAGAAAATCATTCTATCTATGATATGTGCGCTTTGGTTGTATTAGCATGATTTTCAGGTATAGGTTTTGATGAATGACAAACAATGAAGTCAAGTGTCAAACAACGTTATTATATGACAAACAATCAAGATTGAATGTCAAGAAGCATATTGATTACGGAATTGCATAGACAAGTCAAAGACGAGCTCAAATGTTCAAGACCGAAGACCCAAGGCGTAGGTCGTTAGGTAGAACCAATGTAAGAGCAACGCTTAAGTTATCTCGTCTTTTGGCTCAACATAGGTCATCATAAATATGCATAAAATCATTTTATTAAATCATATTTATCATAAACATATTTTAAATACTACAAACAAAATGATGTTAACATTTTAGCCAAAATGATTTTCAAACATGTTTTTCAAATCTGGACATAAATAATCGATTATGTATTTTTAATAATCGATTATGTTAAGACAGTGTTAACCGGATTTTACAAAACAGAAAAATAATCGATTATGTTTTTCTTAATAATCGATTATGTCCAGACAGTGTATAACCGGATTTTTCAATACAGAAAAATAATGGATTATGCCTTTTAGGTAATCGATTATGGTAAGACCGTTGCCAGTGTTTGAACACTGGAACAGAATAATCGATTATGCAGAATCAAATAATCGATTATTAAGCAGAAAATCAACTTCCGATTTTCTGAACGTTGGAGAAATAATCGATTATCAAATCTGCATAATCGATTATCTTAGCACAAAATCAGCATAATTGATTGCCAATTAAGCAACGGACATATCACTTCTTTCAACTATAAAAAAAGGTCTTTTGAGCTGATTTTAAAAACACAACACCTCCCAATATTGATATACATATTGACATTATTTGAGCATCATTTTAGAGCTTTTGTTGAGCCATTTGAGAGACAACTTTGAGTTGTTCATAGAGCTAAATTTGTATCTCTTTATCTACTCTTTTGAGAGAGTTCTTATTGTAAAAGAGAAAGGTGTTTGAGAAGATCATATCTTCTCATTAATTGTCGGGTTTGCTAAGTACCCTCAATCTTAGTGGTTGAAGTCTTGTGGTGCGATATCCACGAGCAAGGTTGAAGTCTTGAGGTGCGGTATCCTCGAGCAAGTTGAAGTCTTCTAGAGTGTACATCTACGAGCAAGTGTAACGGTTTGTTAGGCACCCGAAAGCTTAACGGAGTTAGTGGAATCTCGAGAGAGTCTCTCGGGGACTGGACTAACCACAAGTTGTGGTGAACCAGGATAAATTCGGTGTGTTCTTTCCTTGCTATTTTTATTACCGAATTTATTTTATTCCTGCAATTTTTAATTCCGCAATATTTATCAATATTCTCGTGCCGCATGATTCACCCCCCCCCCCCCCTCTAGTGACGGGCATAAAACCTAACAATACTGGTTATTATGGGCTTCTGGAAGATCTGTGCAGTGTAGCAGGTGGGGGTGCCACGAAGATAGGAGTGATTGGCGGAGGAGGGTGTGGAACTGGTTTGGGTGGTGGAGATGGTGGTTTTGGGAGGTTGTGCCCTAGTAGTGTTGGTAGATAGGAAAGCTTGGGGATGAATCGATGGCAGGATGATCATGAAACTGGGCTAATGGCGGGATGAAGGCAGGGTTGGCAGGGTAAGCTGGTGGTGGTTGCCCTTTTCCCCATGCTTGGTACATTTCAGCAATTTGTTGCTTCAGTTTATACATCTCTTATTTCATTGCATTAACATCCAATTCTTCCGCTTTTCTCAAGGGATTGATGATCCTTACATCAGGATCCTCGTTTGCCATGGTCAACTTATTTTTGGAGAGTGTGTTGTATAGGTGGGTTTCCAGAATTCCACAAAACTAACCACATGCCTGCTACTGGAAAGACAACAACAAACTAGTTGCGGTCGGGGACTAACAGATAGGCAACCACACATTTGGTATGAATTCACCTAAGGAGTTATCAGTTTCTATTATGCATTTGATCGGCTGCTTGCATCATCCCGGCTTTTCCCTATTTCTATGTACGACTTCTTCTTTTTTCTCTCTTTTTTTTCTCTTTTTCATTCAGCTTGTTTCTGCTTGATTTCTCTTTGTTTATTATCTTTCTTATTTGCCATTGTTTCCTTCTCACGGTTTCTTATTTGTCCTCTATTTTGTTTTCTCTCTTTTTCTAATTTTTCCCTTTTCTTTTGGTTATGGTCGAATCCTGTGGAGATTGCCTACGTATCATGACCGCATGAATCAGATTGAGCGCAGTTCTGGAAAATAAGTCTAGAAAATAAATAACAAAATATATTTTTTTTAGGATTTCACATTTTCATAAAGTAAAACAGTTTTAATTACAACTACCAAATTATAAAAATAACAGACCCGAGAAGAAAAATTAACAGACTCCAACTCAAAACTAGTCCAACGGACTCTGACAGAAAGGTGAAAACAACAGACTTGACAACCAACAACAGACTCCCATAAAAGAAAATACTGACTTCACAAATAGACTAGCAGACTCTGGCAGAAGATGAAAATACAGACACAAGGGTGGATGAAAAACTCAAATGAAAATCATGAATACATCAAGGCCTCAATTTCCCCTGGGGCCCACGGGACATTATTCGGTCTCACCACATGCCTGCGTGCTAAATCCCCTTGGAGGTGATGAAGGTCTTTCATTACCTGGTGAACAAAGGTCATTGCTTCGGCAAAAAATATGGATCTAGTCATATCTTCACAACTACTGCACTTCATTGCGATGTAATCGGCAATCCTTCTAAGTGTCTCTCTCTACTGGGCCCCAGCTTCCAAAGTTTGTTCGGCACTTGACTTCGTTCTTGAAATTGTTGCAAAATCTTTTTCTAGCTGTACCATTGTTGTATAATAGTGCTCTCTTTCAGCCTTAAAGTCCTTCGCCTACTTGACCATTTTGTTCTCAATGGTGATGGCCTTTTTCTTCAATCCCGCAACCTCGTTGTCGTACATTTCTTTCAACTATTTAATCAGACGTGCTTGTTCTTCCGTATTTTTAGCCAGTTGCTTTCGGCCTTAGCTAATTCACCCTCCGCTTTGTTTAGATCAAAGCCATACTCACTTACCTTTTGCCTGAGGTTGTTTATCAGCTTTTCATATTTTACACTTTGGGCTGGATTTTCGGCTGCCATTTGCATTTCCCAAATCCGGGTCCGAAGGGCATCATTTTCTTTGACCAACTTCTTTTTTTCACCTTTGGCCTCTTGTGCTTGGAAGTCATTGTTGAATTCCATGTTTCTCAGCTTCTCTTTCAAGGTGTGAATCTCGGCTTGATATGTTTTTTCTTTTTCTCCCCATTCCAATATTTCTTGGATTTTATCGTCAAAAGCTTGAATATGAGGTCTTTTGGTTGGCCTCTCAAGTTCGGGCTCCGGCTCGTTGTTTACGCAAGACCTTTTCTCAAACCAAGTAGAATAGTTTGGATCTACTTCCCCCTTTGCCATATCCGCTATCTGAGTGCCATTTTTCGAATCCTGCTGAACTAAAGCCTCGGGTAATGCGGCTTCTAGATGCAGCTTTATGACCTGAGTGCTTAGATTTTCATCTTCGGGCACAATCTGATATCATCCTAATTGCCTCAAGACCGTATGCGGTGCATATGGATGGAAACTCTTTACCCCCATTATTCTTAAGTAGCCCTTGGTAGCAGTTATGTAGATGGTTTATGTCCTTGGAAGCCACCCTATAGTCCACTCGACCTATCCCGCTTTGAGAGCTTTCAAGTGGGAGACCCATGCTTCAAACCCTTCCGGCACGTGGCAATCCTTTACCCTCTCCTCATAGCTGGTGATGAAGTTACTCGGGCTCGAACCATAACTCATGAATATGGGATGATGGTGAAGATGCTCGATCAACCACATTTGTAAAAGGATTTTTCAACCTTTG
Source organism: Nicotiana benthamiana (assembly GCA_034376525.1). Taxonomy (NCBI): domain Eukaryota; kingdom Viridiplantae; phylum Streptophyta; class Magnoliopsida; order Solanales; family Solanaceae; genus Nicotiana; species Nicotiana benthamiana. Next base: position 60,989,660 of record CM067332.1, on the reverse strand, counting down.
AAGAATTGAGCCCTGGCTTTACACAATGTCAATTCGATAAATATCCGCCAACACCAACAGGACAAGTATGCGATCTTCCTTTGTAATGAGGACTTGTGCAATTCTAACCATACGAGTATCCACCGTCCCTTCCTCATTTGAAAAGACCATGATTCCCAAGAATGCCACAATAAATGCAAACCAACGATGAATTTGCCAATAGCCCTTATTTTGTTTGTTGCACAAACCTTTTTCACGTGTTTCAAACCCAGCAGAATGCCCAAACCTGAAGTAAAAGAAATGGAAAGAACAACATCCTTTGCTTATGTGGGCTTTATTCATCTGTTTACTGATGTTGAAGAGGTCAAAGAACTTGTGCGCTGACGGAGCCATTGGAAATATAAGTTGCTGCTTCCTCAAGTCCCGACCAAACTCATTGTACCCAGCAATCTCCTCCAATGTATGGGTGATCTCAAAGTCCAAGAAATGGAAAACATTATGGACATGGTCCCAGAATGTTACCAAAGCCTTGATTAAATCCTCCCAAGGTCTAATCTCAAAAATGTCTATGAGGGCATCCAGTTGCTTTTTTACCCATTTCTGACCATCTTCATCTAGATCATTCCACCAAATACTCAAGTGCAACCTAGCCTGCTCCCTAACCACTTCTGTCAGATCCTGGATAATATTCATCTGCTCTTGTGGAAGGTTAAAGTCAGGGTTGACTCCGGCGGACCTTTTGTGAAACAAAAGTCTAAATAAAATTAAAGAACCGACGATTCCTGCCAATCAAACGACCATTTTTGCAAACGTGGCCCCCTCCTAATTCCTTATGGAATTGAGGCTGGGGGGACTTATTTCATGACAACTTCACAAACTTGTCCATTCCTTTCGAGAATAGCCTTCAACAATTGAAAATATTCTAAAGCTATCTCGGCAAAAACGGTTTAAAATATTGCCGAAGCTGGATCGGCTCGTTTTAACCAAGACTTCAAACTACATTCACTTGAACATTGGTATTCATTTTCTTATTTTTTTTCAAAATAAGGCCGAGCCTTATGTAGGTTGCCTACGTATCTCACATTCGGTGAAAATCATACCTGTGTAGTTCGGTCAACTTTGGAAAAGGACACAGTGTTTGATTTTTTGAAATAACCCTTTTTTGAAAAAAATTGGCAGAGTTTTGGGATGCTTTCAAATGTCGGGGGTTTTCTTTAGAACCGAGTTTTATTCGTTTCCCTACATCACTCTTGGTTTTTCTTTTGCTTTATTTTACCTAGCTGGTCAGCATGTAAGCTGAAACAAAAAAATGTTCACATAGCAGATAAAAATGCATCAGGATGGTCTTTTATTTTTTGAGGTACACCTGTCCTAAACAGACCCAAGCCATGTGTTGAGTCCCCTAAGTCAAATGCACATGATGCAAACAAAAGCTCCTATTAGGGATCCGGCATGAGGTTGTGTTCTTCTAGGTTTCAATCCTAGGGTTTTGGTCTACACTTGGGGTACCCAAGCGGGAAACTGGGGCCGAAGAGGGGCGACATACCGGGAGCAGTGAAGTCTGCACGGCCTTGTTGCTTGCCCAGCCTCGTTCTATTTGGTATAATTTCTACAGAAAAGTGGGCTATGTGAATGTATGCACCATTTCTTAGAAGACTCAGATGAGTGGCATAAGAAGACAGTTATAAACAATTCAAACATTATCAAAGAGGCAAACAGATAACATTTAGCATAAATGTTCACAGAATACAGTAATATGAAAAATAAATAAAAGCAAGTAAAAATCATGAAACAAGCTCGAATTCTTGAATCCTGAACCAGCGATTCTGGGTTCGATCCCCAGCAGAGTTACCAGATCTTTCACACCTTCTTTTTTCATTACACCCATGGAAGAAGCGGAAAGGGAGTTTTTCCAATTTAAATGACAATTGAAATGAGATTATTTTTTAAAAATCAGAGTCGCTACTTGGGATAATTTATGGTGTCCCAAATAATTGGTTCAAATCCCAAATCGAGGAAAATATTGACTCTATTTACGGTCTGCGAACACATAAATTTGGGTAAGGAATTCTATTAACCCGGAAAAAGATGTTAGGCACTTTCGAGTTCCGTAGTTCTAGCACGGTCGCTTCGATCATACTTGTCTTGTTAAATGGTTTAATTACTGATTTTAGAACCTAGATGCATTTACCTTTCACCGCTTTCTATTTAAGAAAAATATCTTGAAACGGGTCATACATACGTGTACCCGTTTATTTTGGCGCGTCAAATATCATGTCACGTGAATGTATCCACAATTAACAACGCTCGATTATTATTAGGAAAATTTGGCCGAAGTTGCATGAACGCCTACTCTGGTTTGGTTTTTAAAATTCATAATCATGTCACGCAAACATGTCCACAACCACGATAATATATTAAATGTGCCTAAAACAATAATACGAACATTTGTCATTTTACATCTAAGTCATAAGAAATTAATACGAGGGTCGTATATGATTTAATTATGGATGGCACACCTCGGCCTAAAAGACTACACTTAATTAAAGGGTATTATAGTAATAACAAATTTATTATTATTGAGAAAATTTGGTCGAAGTTGCGCGAATGCATACTCCGGATTATTTTTTAGAATCGTAATTATGTTATGCGAACGTATACACAATCACGCTAACCAGTAAAATAGTGCAGACAACCAACAGAATGGGGAATGAACATGTTGATAGTGGAATGCTAAGTACTTCTACTAATTTGTACTGATGAACCATAAGAAAAGCCACATAACTATATGAATTGTAAAGTTACATATTGCCGCGACAAACAATCAGTAAAAGGAGGCAAGGTATTTATTCCTAGTGGATTTGGCCGTATTCTAGAGACCAAAAAAAAGATGATATGGCCCATTGCATGTAACCATTATTACACCAATAGTATAAACAATTCTCAACAAGTTTCTTTAGCAAAATAATCCAACAATTAACTACTTTCACACTCCATTGAATTTCATATACAACTTCACTCATGTATCCTAGAAGCAGCATGTATTGACTTCAATGAATAAGGCCCATGAGAATAATTTGTAGGGTTCAATATACGAGAAAATAACTAAGATAACATAAAACCAGAACAATTAGCAGGCTCATATGAGTACTGTAAATAAAACATCACAAAACTTTAATAGCAAAGAAGAGGGACAAACAATGAAAATGAAATCCAAGGATGACAACAAACTCATTGACTAAAATTTAAACAAATACAACTTAGAATCAGGGGGTTCAACAAATGCACCGGGAAGGCACACCTTAGAAACATGGACTGGAAGCTTTAATTTAGACGAAGTTAAGCATTGCTAATTAACATGCATAGAAACTAAAGAGACAAACAAAGATTATTTCTAGAAAATTACACACAAGTACACCTACAGTTCAAGCTTTCAACTAATAGTCATGAAGTCTAACATTTCTCAGTCAGACATATAAGGGATCGAGCGAATCAGAACATGAGGAAGGTGACTAAACTCATGAAACTCCAAGAGATTGAAATAGCCATTTCAACCTTCCTAATGTCATGTGATTAATCTTTTGATAACAACAGAATCCAAGCACAAATTATGATGCTTTCAGAGTGTAAATCAAATTTATGGACAATATGCCATACAACAATCCTGATTCCAAACAAAACACTAGATGTCATCTTCAAGTAATTCTCCCTTTCAAAATGTTTAACAGTCCATTCATGAAAATAGAGTTCAAATAATATTACAACACCCAATATTCTGAAATTATAGACTAAATCAAAGCGACTAAATCACACTAAGCTATTAGCATGAACCGGCACACAGCACAAACTAGAAATTAAACTAAAAGAAATGAAGCATCTAATAATGATGATAACAAACAGTAAATACATCGGAAATTTAAGATGTCTATTCCAATTTCAACTTGAGCTTCCAAATCTTCATACATGCTAGTCAATACTCAGTTTCGTGACAAGTTTTAATAGTGTACTTGGAAATTAAAAAAGGAAGAAGAGGTGAAAGCATTGAATAGCAACAACAGTAGAACCCAGCAAACAGTAATGAACCAACAAACCAATTTTAAAGCCCAATAAATGAAGTATAATAGTCCAGACCCAAATTTCAATCACTCGATGAGCCAGAAGACTTCAAACCAGACATGATATTAATTCATTGCAACCCAAATGAAGCATAAATTGTTTCAACAGTCAATGATCTCGCGATTTGAAGCTAAAAATACAATAGAACGGTGCTTTTTATCTGAATTTTTTTAGCCGTTTCTTTTTTCTGGAATTTATTGTCTCTTCTCCCCCTCTTAAAAGGCAAGAATAAAATGCCTTTATAGGCAATGCAATAGGGCAACCCAAAAGAGATCAGATTTGCACTCTTATCCCTTTTAAATTTTGTTTTTACTTAAAAGTCCTTCAACTTTTGACTTGCTTGCCAAGAAAGTCTATTTGCAGCTTCCTCAGGTTGTTACTGAAAGATTCTTCAGATGAATTACCCAAATTAACCCTTGGTTATCCTGTTTTTTACCCCCTGGACCAAATCGGTATGGCTGATGAATCCAAACGGGCCCGATGGTTCATTAAACATGGGCTCAGGTTCAAACCAAACCAAACTCTCTTGGAATGGGTTCTAGACTGACCTCAAAGCCATAGTAACAAGGTAGTCCCAAAACCAAATGAAAGCATATGAAAGGGAAACACTTAAGTAACTTCAGAAAACTAAGAACCAAACAATTTGACTAATTAATGATCACAAACAGGCGGGGAAGTAATTGAGCTATTAAGCTAAATCACCAAAACAAAATGTAAAACCAAAGGTTCAAACATCTAATAAATAGAACTAGACAAAACGAAGAAATCAGAAAATAATTTTGAAAAGGAAAACAGACGCCGAGAGGTTCTAGATCCGAAACTTTGACCCAGGCTCAATTGGGACGACCTCTGACCAAAGTGAGAAGAAGACTAGAGGTGACACATAGATAATTTCGAAATCAAAAATAAAAGGGATTCACCAGCTAAGCTTGAAATCAAAACTGATACTCTGGGTTAACCCAAATAGTGGCAAATGTTTGTTCTTGGAGAAGAACAAACCAGTGTCATTATTTTGCCCCAAAACAAACTTGAACAAACCAGAACATCCATAAAAGTGACTTTGCATGCGCAGGTTCCGGTTTGAACTCCTAAGGCTTGAACCTTGGATTTAAACATTGAGAAGTTCTGGGAATATTCGAGGGAAAACAAATGCGGATTTGGAGCGAGAAAGCCTTCGAGGTTCTCTGATGTTAGTTTGGGATTAAATAGAGGCGGTGCTACCACTGGAGAAAACAAGAGCGCGCTAGGGTTTCTCCTTTGAACCAAGATTTGAGACGTTCCAAGGAGTTTTGAGGGAAGGTGACTGGAGATTTGGGGTTGGGTGGTGGAGAGGATTCAGGGATTTGTAGGGGCGCAGCCACTGGTGGCGGGTGGAAATAAGGGCACTGCTAGGGTTCATCATCTATGAGGGAGATTAGTTTGAGAGATAGGGTTTGTTCGGGCAGTTATACACTAGGGGCGAGTTGAGGTCCATCGGATCAACAAAACATCGACAGCTCAGACTTGTTCTAAATTAAACAAGGTCGTTTGTACTGGACGGAAGCGGACTGGGTATTTAATGGACTTGGGCTGGGTTTGGGGGTTTGGACGGGTGCAAGGGTTTGGGGCTTGGCGATTTGGCCGAATAAATCAGCCTTGCTTACTTTCCTTTTTTTTTTCTTTTTTTTTCTTCTTTTCTTTTCCTTTTCAAATTTAAAAAAAAACAAAATTAACTCTTAAACTAAATTAATTTACTAAAATAAGATAACTATCCTTCATAGAATTAATAAAAATTAATTAAGACCTACATTAAGTGAAAACTATAACAATTCAAAAATTAAAGAGTAAACCTTGCAAAAAAGAACTATTCTTTATTTTTCCATTTTCATAAAATAAATTAATTACTTACTTAATCCTATAATGCTAAATTAAATCCTAAGTGAAAATGCACATATTTTTTGTATTTTTTATTAATTAAATAAAATAAACATGCACAAGCAAATGCAAACAATTGACAAAAAATGCCCAAAAATCCACAAAATTACAAGTAATGAAAGAAATTATTTTATTTTAATTTTATGGGAGTAATTCATATAGCGCAAAAATATGTGCTCTCACGTAGTCCCCGACTTTGAGTGGTATGATCTTGGCTTTTTTGTTATAGTATCGCTTTTCCTGCTGTTTCTAGGTGACCATCCTTATGTACACCATATCTCTTTTTTCTTCAGCCTCATCGAGGTCTTGCCTCCTGCTTTTGTTTTCTCTCAGCTCGCTTTCGTGTGAGTACCTTAGACTTGGTTCTCCGACCTTTACCGGTATTACTGCATTGTTCCCATATACTAGTGAGTATGATGTTTCTCCTGTGCTTGTTTTTGGCATTTTGCGGTACGCCCGTAGCACTTTCGGCAGCAACTCTAACCACAACCCCTTTGGTGTTCTCGATCTTCTTCTTCATGATATTCAGTATTGACTTGTTAGAGGACTACGCTTTCTCATTGCGTGTGGTATTATATGGCCTGGAGAGTATTTTCTTAATATGCCATTTCTCGAAGAACTCGACGATCTTTTTTCCAGTGAATTGAGGCCCATTGTCACTACTGATTTCTTTGGGAAGGACAAATCGACACACGATATTCCTCCATATGAAGGCAATTACTTCTTGCTCGCATATTTGGTCGAATGCACCTACTTCCACCCACTTGGGAAAATAGGCAGCTAAAACTAAACGAAATCATATATAATCTCGTCCTGCTAGGAGGGGTCTAATAATATCCGTTCCTCATTTGATGAAAGGCCAAGGCGAGATAACTGAGTGGAAGTGCTCGCCCACTCGGTGGAATATGGGGGCATATCTTTGGCATTGTTTGCATTTTTTACGAAGCCTACAATTTTTTTCATTGTAAGCCAGTAATATCCTGCTCATATGAGGCATCTAATTAGGGCTCAATTGCCGGTATGAGCTCTGCAGTGACCTTTGTGTACTTCCTCCAGAATCTGTCGCGTCTGGTATTGGCCTAAGAATTTGGCTAGGGGGCCACCATGCGTTCTTTTATACAAATCATTGTTAATAATGATGTACCTGGCCGCTCGCACTCTTTCACCGGTGCCAAGTTAGGTTTATAGTTCGTACCTCGATTTGGTCGATCGACGAGTGGAGGACAGTGACCAAATTCCCTCTTCCGGTTATAGTTTTAGTGGCTGCTGCTAGTTTGGCAAGGTTGTCTGCTTCGATATTCTGTGTTCAAGGGATTTGGTCGAGTTGGCATTCGTCGAACTCGGGTCACAGCTTGCAGATCTCGGCCTAGTATTTTAGTAGTCTTTGTTCCTAGATTTGTAAAGTCTTTATGACTTGATTGACAATGAGATGAGAGTCGCACCATAGGACGACTCGCTTCGCTCCATACTTGAGTGATAAATTTAGCCGCGCAACCAAGTCCTCGTACTCGGCTTCGTTGTTAGTCATAACTGAGCATCTTATGGGCCGGTGAATTACTTCACTTGTTGGGACCTCGAGTACGAGTCCCAGTCCCAGTCCTGATGTTTTGGAGGCACCATCACTATACAAAACCCATTGGTCATGTATTCTGGAGGAAGTTCAGGTGGGTTCCTTATCGCCTTCAGGCATTATTTTTGTGTCAAAGTATATAAAGCCCATAGGCCATTCTTTTTTACTGGTTAGATTCTCCGGTATTCCTTCAATAGCTTTAATTTGGTCGGGATTGACCTCAATGCCTCATTGTGATACCAAGAATCTAAGACAATTTTCGGGATTCGATTTCATACCGTATTACCTGAGTATGTCGAAGGACTCTTTCAAGTGGTCAATGTGATCCTCTTTCCTTTTTGACTTGACCAACATGTTGTCTATGTAGACTTCCATGGGTTTGACGACTTTGTCTTTGAACACTTTTGTCACCAACCTATGACACGTCGCCCCCGCATTTTTTAGTCTGAAAAGCATCACTCTTCAGTAGATGTCCCTTGGTGAGTGATGAAAGTGGTCTTCTCTTGGTCATCCTCCTCCATGATGATCTGGTTGTAGCCCGAGTAGGCATCCAAGAAGCTTAATAGCTCGTGGCCGGCCATTGCATCAATGAGCTGGTCGATATAGGGTAGCAAAAATGAGTCTTCGGGCAGGCTTTGTTCAGATATGTGAAGTCTATGCATATCTGGCATTTTCCATTCTTCTTTTTCACCATGACCATGTTGGTGACCCATTGAGGGTACCTTGATTCTCTAATAGAGCTGTTTTTCCATTAGTTTTTCAACGTTATCGTTGACCGTGTCATTTATTTTAAAGTTGAATTTCTGCCTAACTTGCCACACTAGGGGTAAAATGGATGACGATCAACTTGTGTGTCGCTATTTCTTTCGGGATGCCTGAGAAGTCTGTGTTGTTAGCTAAAAATTGATGGAATTTACCTGGTTCTTGAAGTTTGTGGCCAATGTAGTCTTTTCTATTACAGTCATCTTTGACGAGTTATACGGGGTCAATATCATCTACGGTTGACCATGTGGCTTCTACGATTTTGGATTCCCCGATGACATCTTTCTCTTCGTCATCACCTGACCCAGACCCTGTTAATTCTACGCGGCCTCGGCTTTGCCTTTCAATTGTTAGGTGTATGTTCAGTCTTTGGCGATGCAATAGCATTCTCGGACAGTGCGTTGCTCTCCTCGGACGTTTAATCCCCCCAAGGGGTGGGAAATTTGATGACTTGATATAGACGGTAGGGGATGTCTTTCATGGTGTATATCCAGGGGCGGCCTATGATAGCGTTTTACACTGTATCCTAGTCCATGATGTGGAACGTGGTCTCCAAAGTGATGCTGCCGACCAGGACGGGAATCGTGATTTCTCCGGATGTCTGCTCAAATACATTGTTAAAATCCATTAATGTGATAAAGCGTGGAACTATCCTATCCTCGAGCTTCATTTGTGCAAGAACTCGAGGGCGGATAATGCACGCACCGGTCCCATCATCGACCATAATGCATTTTACATCAGTATCAAAGATGCGTAAAGTAATAACATGGGTGTCATAATGAGGAAAGACCAAACCATAGGTATCCTACTTATCAAAGATGATACTCTCTTCAAGTTCGTCATACCGTTCATGAGTAATTGATTGTTTCAGCTTGTGGATGGTCATGATTTTTACACTGTTGAGTGATGCATACTCGGCTCTTCTGATGATCATTTGGATGGTTGAGTTAGGGAGGGTGGTTTTGGTGGACTCTGATGTTGTCGCGTCCTCGATCAAAGTTTTTCCTTCCTTGATTGCTCAAAAGTTCTTTCAGATGTCCTTGGTGAAACATGTTCATGCCCTCTTACCTGATGGCGGTGCAGTCCTCGGTATAGTGGCCCCGTTCCTAATGGAATTCAAAGAGGGCGTTTGACTTTCTGGTGTTGTGGTCGGACTTCATCTTCTGAGGCCACTTCACTTTTGGGCCGAGCTTCTCCAGGGCATAGGCTATTTCTGAGGGAGAAACACAGAAATTGTGAACAAATAGTAGTGGAGGCATACCTCTTTGGCTTCAGTGAGTCCCTATTGGCGGCCTAGATGATCCATCTCCATGATCGAGAGGTTGTATGACAACAACTCTGACATACAATTGATGTCATTCACGGTTGGGTCGGGGGCCTGCATGGTCCCTTATGCTGTCATTTCTTCGGTCTTTCCTAGATTCCATTTGGACTGAGGTTAGCCATTGAGTTGGCCCGTTGAGGTTGTCCTTGTCAGCTCACACTTTGCCACAGTAGGCATTATGTAGCTCATCCCAAGTGGATGGCGGATAGTTCATGATTCGGCTTAGCAATTTTCTGGTCTCCCTCAAACCATTCCTATTTAATCTGTTCTGGAAAGCTGCAACTGTCATTGCCTCTGATAAATTTAGTAAGGTCATCCTCACACGATTAAATCGAACGAGTAAATCTCTTAGCCCTTCAATGGGTGATTGTTTAATGGTAAAAATGTCATTCACCCTCACCTCTGCTTTTTTAGTCCCCGGCATGGGCAGTTACAAACTTATCGTCCATTTCCTCTAACGTCTCTATGGAGCGTGGAGATAGTTGTGAGTACCAAGTTATCGCTCCCTCGGTGAGGGTTTTTCCAAACTTATTTGGTAATATGGAATACACTTGTTCTTTGGCGAGGTCGTTGCCTTTTATTGCAGCGAGATAGTGGGCCACATGATCCTCAAGGTCCGTCGTGCCATTATATATTTTCAAGTACGATAGCATTTTGAAGGATTTAGGTATGGCGTATAATGCAGCTTCTTCACTGTACAGTTGCTCAATGAACTGTCCGACGTACCTTTTTGGTAAGAGTTTTGGGGTGCCTACTATTTCCTCTACCCTTTCTTGATGCTCTTTCATTTGGTCACGGTGAATTTTGTTCTCATTCTCCATCTCCTCCATCTTTCTCAAAATAGCTATTAGGGTGTTGTTACCTGCATCACTAACATTGTGAGTAATACCTGTTACAAGCAGAGGGATGTGCTACTCGTTTGTCACTGGTGTGATGCAGACTCTCGCATTTTCTCTGTTCATCCTTTGGGCGGGCTTGTCGATAATGATGGTCAGCGTGTTTGTCAACCATGCCTCGAGCAATTTTTTCACTACTGGTGGTGCCTCTTCCATTGTGGATGTAGAGGCCCATTTACCGTGTGAGGTTGTGATGCTATCGCGAGGAAAGGGTGAACACTCCGCCTGGGGGAGGCGTTTGGTGTCACGTCCTCAGTGTCTGTTCGAGTGACTTCGTTGATAGTTTTTAGGAGGTTGGTAGTAAGACCGGCTACTGCTTTTATTATTTCCTCTCCATTACCTTCCATGTTAAACTATGCACGTTAGAAAAGACAAAGTTTTATGCTGCTTTCTTTTATATCTGAAAGAAACAAAGACTTTCACCAGGAAGTCCCCACAAACAGCGCCAAATTGTTTGACCAAAAGAGGATAATATTTGGTTAAACTAATTAATCATTTATTAAGTAGAGTTGATCCTAGTTAAAGCCAATAACTTCAGATCTTGGATTGATAGTATGAAAGGTGCGAGCAGTGAAGAAATAGAATTAATGTGCAAGCAATAATCGTGTCGAATGTAACAACGTAGATAAACTATATGTGCAAGCAATAAATGTGTCGAATGTAACAATGTACATCAACTATCAAGTATTAAATAACCATAAATGACAGTAAATGTAAATAAGGAGAAAGATTCACCCAATACTGAATGAGCTAAATGATTCTTCTCTTTGACAAGGATATAAGAGAATATTTAGTACTTTCTCGGATCTGGTGGAAATAACAATAGAGAATCCCAAAAGGGTAAAACCTCTATAGAAAGTTGTTCTTTGTATTTATTTAGAGAGCTTACTTTTCAAAAATGTTTTTATCATATCAGATTTTATATGCTCTTTGCCTTATCTCCCCTTCTATTTCTATGGGATATTCCCAAAAAATTCTAAAAGTACAAATAGAGAGAATATTCCCTTTGAAGATCCCCAATATAAAACTAGCCGTTGCTTCTATATGCTCTACGCGACCTCAGTTGTGGTTGACCGCTTGACAGCTCATTCGGTTAATCACTGGTCGACTTCGAACACATTGCCCATGAGAAGTTACAAATTATTCACGAAAATCATCCCTTCGTATTGAATTTTCTCGGTCAAATTTTGACCAGACAACAATTTTCCTAGACACAAATACAGGAGTTAAACAAGATATCCACAAAGCCTTTCCTAAGATTACTCACTAGGCTATTCACTACTAAAAATTCGGTCAAAATTGATCGCGACCGACTGATCGACTTCGGTCGGTGAAATCAATGGGCGAAAAACTGATCAAAGTTGGTCGGTTGTTAAAGATATTTTATTTTTCAATTCTTTTTTACGAAACTGACTAGCTTTTGTCGATTTTTTTGCGCAAAAATACGGGAAACGATTTTTGCATCCCACAAATTATTTTTCAAGAAACAGACCAACTTTGGTCGTATATTCATTTAAAATAAATTAAAATAAATATTCAAAACCGACCGAATCGGTTATTTCAGTCGGTGATATAAAGAAAGCAACCGATTTCGATCGATAATTTTATTTTTTAATACAACAACTAAAATCGATCGGTTATTTTTGCATGAAAATACAACTAAAAAGTATAAATAAAATAAAAAAAGCCTTGGACCAAAATGTACCAGTGGTAGAATAGTACCCTACCACTATACATACCTCGGTTTGATTCCCAAGTGGTGCATTTTTTAGTTACATAATTTAAAATATCAATGATTTTTGTTGGGTACTACCGATAGACTTTGGCCGATTTTTTCGGCAAATTTTTTTTTTGATACTGACCGAGGTTTTCGGTCGCTTCTATTTGTTCACACATAAAAAGTAGCAAATAATTAGACTTTGAATTATGTAGGAGCCGCACGAATACAGGCCCTTGATGCCACAAATTATGACGTAGGCTCGACCATTTAGGTCGACGTTAGGCGGACACCCCTCCAAGGTGCAATAGAGGTCACCAACCTAGGCCATGGACCTTATTAATCTCCCATCGACCCCCCGTCCAGATAAGTATGTTACTTCTTTGTCCTTGACCTTATTTTATAGTATACCTTCACTAATTTTCTATGTTTTTCACTTAGTGATGTGGGACTGAGTGATCATTCTTCGATTTGTATATCAATATTGGATTTCAAGTTTTCAGAGACTTCCCACAGTTGCGATATCTAATATGTAACTCAACCTTTGACCAAACACCATGCATCTTCCTTGTGCATATTTCTCTATGTATTAAAAGAACAAATTAATAACAAAATCATGACTGGCAGTATTTCTCCAAATCATGCTGCTTAGCTTAATAAAGCATAACGTTAACTATACTAGTTTAACTATGATGCAGTTAACATGCAAATTAGCCTCCTTGAAATAAGACAACATGAAACACCAGGTATAAACTAAAGATCATGGAATCTTTCCTTAGTTATTTTAAACTTATAGTAAATTAGGCAAAATAACAAAAAAATTAAGAGTCTGTCAGATAGCCATTAGTCCATCTCAGCACACCAAAGTTGGGGCCGAGAACGATCATCTACGGCACCATAACCTGTGGGCTGTGGGAGGTGTTAATCACTCTGGTCTAAGGACCATGATTCATCCACCGACTTGGTTTTCTGTCTTCTTAGAACTCAAGGATACAGTGGTACGAGACTATAGAAATGATCCTGTTCAAGTAAGGTCGTGTCCATCAATGTTGCTGCAATAAAATATAATAATTCCTTGCTTGGGTTGCTTGTCGGTGTGGGAGGAAAGATGACAAAAAGAAAGGGGTATTTAATTCTTCTACGTCTTTATAAGTCAACAATTATGACTAAAATAAACTACAATTACCTTATTATTTATTCTAACTATATTTTAAAGTTTCTTGTTACAAGTTTCATTGAGTAGACGAGTTTGATTAGAGTTGGACAAGATATGATGTATTTTCTACATGTATAAGCTTGTTTAATACATTTAAAGATATTTCCTCAAAAATACTCTAAAAGTTCCTGGATTACAAAATTTAAAGTTGTTCCAAACTATATAAAAGTAAAAATTGTTTCACATTTTTTTAAATAGATTGTAGGGGAGAGGGGAAGCTAGGAAGATATTACAAGGTGGAGAATCAAATATTCAACGAGGTTATCTAAAGCCCTTCCAAAACTCAGAAAACAGGACATTACTGTAAGGGTCTATTTGGAAAGCCATCCAGTAATAGAATTGATGTAATTGCTATTATGGTTATTATACAATATAGTTATTATGATGACCGATTTATTTAACGTAATTACAATGTAATCACAAATGTATGTTTGGTTGCACAAGTGTAATTATACAGCTAGATTAAATTTTAAATAAAATAATTTTCAAAACTTAAAAGAAAATATAATAAAGACATGCCTATAAATAATTTTTTGTAAGTATAAATGATATTAGTTTTTGTATTAAAGATGCAAATATTTTCTTGAATATACATAATTACTAATCATATATTTATAACTATTATAGTACAAATAGTTGATATATATATATATATTCTAAATTAATAATATTTAGTTTAATTAATTATAAAAACTAAAAACATACGTTTTGTATACATCATAGAATGCATGTTTGATTAAGTAAATTAATATTTATAAATATATTGTCATCACATTATTCAAATGAACTTGCTAACTTGTATTCTCACCTGCTCATGCTTAACTTCGAGATGTTCTCCTCATCGCCTCGTTAAAAACCTCTTCGAAAAAATCCAATTAGGACAAAACTTAGGTGAGGAAAAAAGAGTACGGCTCGGAGAACATCCTTTTTTAGAAGTTGAAGTAGTTGAGTTGGGCGATATTCCAATTGTTTGGTAGTAGCTTTTCTTCCATCGTTTCTAGTTGGAATGACCATTTGCTTGTTGCCATCATAATTTTGTATGGGACGTACCAATTAGTCCCCAGCTTTAATTCTCGTGGATCCTTGTTTGCCTGTGTTTTGGCTTTGCGTACGCAGTTCCCAACTTTGAGCGGTCTGATCTTGGATTTTTTGTTGTAGTATCGGTGCGCCTGTTGTTTCTGGGTGACCATCCTTATGTACACCATATCTCTTTTTTCTTCAGCTTCATCGAGGTCTTGCCTCCTGCTTTCGTCGTTTCTCAGCTCGCTTTCGTGTGAGTACCTTAGACTTGGCTCTCCGACCTCGACCGGTATTACTGCATTGGCCCCATAGACTAGTGAGTATGATGTTTCTCTTGTGCTTGTTTTTGGCATTTTGCGGTATGCCCATAGCACTTTCGGCGGCAACTCTGGCCACAACCCCTTTGGTGTTCTCGATCTTCTTTTTCATGATATTCAGTATTGACTTGTTGGAAGACTCCACTTGCCCATTGCATATGGTATTGTATGGCGTGAAGAGTATTTCCTTAATATACCATTTCTCGAAGAACTCGACGATCTTTTTTCCAGTGAATTGAGGCCCATTGTCACAACTAATTTCTTTGGGAAGGACGAATCGATACACGATATTCCTCCATATGAAGGCGATTAATTCTTGCAAGCGTATTTGGGCGAATGCACCTGCTTCCACCCACTTAGAAAAATAATCAGTTAAAACTAAAAGAAATCGTGCATTACCTCGTCCCACTTGATAAAAGGCCAAGCCGAGATGACTGAGTGGAGGTGCTCGCGTACTTGGTGGATCATTGGGTCATATTTTTGGCATTGTTCGCATTTTTTACGAAGTCTGCAGCTTTTTTTCATTATAAACCAATAGTAGCCTACTCGTATAAGGCATTTGACTAGGTCTCAATTGACGGTATGAGCTTTGCGGTGACTTTCATGGACTTCCTCCAAAATGCGTCGCATTTGGTTTGGGCCTAAGAATTTTGCTAGGGGGCTTCCATACATTCTTTTGTACAAGTCGTTATTGATGAAGATGTACCTAGCTGCCCGCATTCGTAGCTTCTTAGCTTATTTTTTATCATCTGGAAGCACTCCGTCCTGCACATATGTGACAATACGATTGCGCCAATCCCAAGTTAGGTTTATATTTTGTACCTTGATTTGATCAATCGACGAGTGGAGGAGAGTGACCATGTTCCCTTTTACAATTATACTTTTAGTGACAGTTTGGCAAGGTCATCTGCTTCGATATTCTGTGCATAAGGGATTTGGTCGAGCTGGCATTCGTCGAACTCGGGTAACAGCTTATACATCTCGACCTGGTATTTTTGTAGTCTTTGTTCCTTAATTTGGAAATTCCCTATGACTAGATTTACAACGAGCTAAGAGTCGCACCATAGGACGACTCGTTTTGCTCCGTACTTGAGTGCTAACATTAGCCCTGAAATCACGGCCACGTACTTGGCTTTGTTGTTAGTCATATCTGGGCATCTTATGGACTGGTGAATTACTTCGCCTGTTGGGACCTCGAGCACGAGTCCTAGTCCCAATACTGACGCGTTAGAGGCACCATCAATATACAAACCCCATAGGTCATGTATTATGGAGGAAGTGTGGGCAGCTTCTTTTTCGATTTCAGGCATTATTTTTGTGATGAAATCCGCGATGAAGTCGATGAGCACTTGTGACTTTATCGTCGTTCACGGTTGATAGGTTATATCATGCTTGCTCTTCTATGTCCTATTTGTCCAATCTGCCCGACAGCTCGAGCTTGTGAAGAATACTCCTTAGTGGAAAGGTCTTGACCATCGAGAAGGGGTGACACTGGAAGTAGGGTCTCAGCTTTTGTGAAGCTACGACTAAAAATAAGGCTAACTTCTCGAAGTGTGGGTACCTCATTTAGACATCAACTAGAGTTTTGCTAATATAATATATATGAGTTCTGAACCTTTGTTTTCTCGGACCAGGATCGCACTCATGACCATATTAGACATGACCAGGTAGACGAGGAGATGTTCCCTAGGTTCTGCCATAGCAATCAATGGGGGCGAAGACATGTACGACTTCAATTCTTTCAAGGTTTTGACACACTCGGAGTTCCATTGGAGTCCATTATCTTTCTTGAGTACGCCAAAAATTATGGTATTTGTCGGAGAACCTTGAGATGGACCTCGAAAGGGCGGCTATACGCCCAATCATCTTTTGCACCTGTTTTTACTGGTTAGATTCTCTGGTATTCCTTCTATAGCTTTGATTTGGTCGGGGTAGACCTCGATTCCTCATTGTGATACCAAAAAGCCAAGGAACTTTACTGAGTTTACGCCAAAGGCGCACTTTTCGGGGTTCCATTTCATATCGTATCATTTGAGTATGTCGAAGGCCTCTTTCAAGTGGTCTATATGATCCTCTTTCCTTTTTTACTTGGCCAACATGTCGTCCATGTAGACTTTCATGGTTTTTCCGAGTTAGTCTTTGAACACTTTTGTCACCAACCTCTTATACGACGCCCCCACATTTTTCAGTCTGAAAGGCATCACTCTTCAGTAGCATGTCCCTTGGTGGGTGATGAAAATGATCTTCTCTTGATCTTCTTCCTCCATAAGGATCTGGTTATAGCCCGAGTAGACATGCAATAAGCTTAATAGCCCATGCACGGCCGTTGTGTCAATGAGATGGCCGATATTGGGTAGTGGAAATTAATCTTTCGAGCATGCTTTGTTCATATATGTGAATTCTACGCGCATCTACCATTTTCCATTCTTCTTTTTTTACCATGACCACGTTGGCGAACCATTAAGGGTACTTTGATTCTCTGATAGAGCCATTTTCCAGCAGTTTTTCAACTTTATTGCGGATCACGTCATTTACTACAGAGTTGAAATTCCGCCTAACTTGCCGCACAGGTGGTAAAACGGGTCTATGTTCAACTCGTGTGTTGCTATTTCTTTTGGGATTCCTGGCATATCAGCATGGGAAAAGGCAAACAATTCTGCATTGTTATCTAAAAATTGAGGGAATTTACCTAGTTCCTGAAGTTTATGGCCGGTGTAGGCTTTTTTGCTGCGGTCGTATTTGTCGATTTGTACGGGGTCAAGATCCTCTATGGTCGACCCTATGGCTTCTACGATTTCGAGGTCCCTCATGACATCTTTCTCTTCATCATCACCTGACCCCGACCCTGTTAATTATGCAACCTCGACTTTTCCTTTCAATCGTTGGGTGTATGTGCAGTCTTGGGCGATGCGATAACATTCTCGGGCAGTGCATTGCTCTCCTCGGGTGCTAAATACTCCCCAAGGGATGGGAAATTTGATGACTTGATATAGGCTACATGGGACGACTTTCATGACATGTATCTAGGGGAGACCTATGATAGCGTTGTATGTCGTATCCTAATCAATGATGTGGAATATGGTCTCCAAAGTGACGAAGCCGACCAGGATGGGTAGTGTGCTTTCTCCATCCGTTCAACTGTCTTGTTAAAACCCATCAGTGTGATTCAGCATATCACTATCCTATCCTCGAGCTTCATTTATGCGAGAATTCGAGGATGGACAATGCACATACCACTCCCATCATAGACCGTAATGCATTTTACGTTAGTATCTAATATGTGTAACGTAATAACAAGGGCGTCATAATGAGGAAAGACCAAATCATGGGTATCCGACTTATCGAAGGTGATATTCTCTTGGAATTTGTCATACCGTTCATGAGTAATTGGTTGTTTCAGCTTGTGGGTGGTCATGAATTTTACGTTGTTGATTGACGCGTACTCGGCTCCTTCGATGATCATTCGGATGGTTCGAGTTAGGGAGAGTGGGTTTGGTGGACCCTGATGTTGTTCGCGTCCTCGAGAAAAGTTTGTCCCTCCTTGATCGCTCAAAAGTTCTTTTAGATGTCCTTGGTGAAGCATGTTCATGACCTTTTGCCTGAGAACGGTTCAGCCTCGACTTTGTGGCCCCGTTCCTAATGAAGTCGCAGAGGGCATTTGACATTCAGGGTCGGACTCTATCTTCTACGACCACTTCACTTTTAGGCCAAGCTTCTCTAGGGCATAGACTATTTCTGAGGGAGAAACGTAGAAACTGTAAGCAAGTAGTAGTGGAGGCATACCTCTTTGGCTTTAGTGAGTCCCTATTGGAGGCCTAGATGGGCCGTCACTTTGATCGGGAGGGGGTATGGCAACGACTCTAACATATGGTTGATGTTTTTCACGGTTGGGTCGCGTGCCTACATGGTCACTTCTGTTGTCATTTCTTCGGTCTTTCCTGGATTCCATTTGGGCTGAGGCCAGCCATTGAGTTGGCCCGTTGAGTTCATCCTCGTCATCTTGCATTTCAGCATAGTAGGCGTTGTGAATCTCGTCCCAAGTGATTGGGGGATACTTGATGAATCCGCTTAGCAATTTTCTGGTCACCCTCGAGCCGTTCCTATTTAACCCGCTCTGGGAAGCTGCTACTGCCATTTCCTCTGATACATTTGGTAAAGTCATCCTGACACGATTGAATCAGGCAAGGAAATTTCTTAGCCCTTCACCGGGTGAGGCCTAGATGGGCTGTCACTTTGATCGGGAGGGGGTATGGCAACGACTCTAACATATGGTTGATGTTTTTCACGGTTGGGTCGCGTGCCTACATGGTCACTTCTGTTTTCATTTCTTCGGTCTTCCCTGGATTCCATTTGGGCTGAGGCCAGCCATTGAGTTGGCCCGTTGAGTTCATCCTCGTCATCTTGCATTTCAGCATAGTAGGCGTTGTGAATCTCGTCCCAAGTGATTGGGGGATACTTGATGAATCAGCTTAGCAATTTTCGGGTCGCCCTCGAGCCGTTCCTATTTAACCCGCTCTGGAAAGCTGCTACTGCCATTTCCTCTGATACATTTGGTAAAGTCATCCTGACACGATTGAATCAGGCAAGGAAATCTCTTAGCCCTTCACCGGGTGACTGTTTAATGGCAAAAATGTCATTCACACTTGCCTCTACTTTTTAGCCCCGTGAGAGGCAGTTACAAACTTGTCGGCCATTTCCTTAAACGTCTCTATGGAGTGTGCAGGTACATGTGAGTACCAAGTTAGTGCTCCCACGATAAGGGTTTCGCCAAACTTCTTCAGTAATATGGAAGACACTTGTTCTTTGGCGAGGTTGTTGCCTTTTACTGCAGTGACATAGTGGGTCACATGATCCTCATGGTCTGTCATGCCATCGTATATTTTCAAGTATGATGGCATTTTGAAGATTTTATTTATGGCATATGGTACAGCTTTTTCACTGTACGGTTGCTCAACAAACGGTCGGCGTCTCTTTTTGGTAAGGGGTTTTAGGCGCATGGTATTTTGTCTACCCTTTCTTGATGCTCTTTCATTTGGTCACGGAACATTTTATTCTCGTTATCCATCTCCTCCGTCTTTCTCAAAATGGTTGTTAGGGTGTCGTTACCTGCATCACTAATGTTGTGAGTAATACATGTCACAAGCGGAGGTCCGTGCTGCTCGTCTGTCACTGATGCAACGCAAACTCTCGCATTTTCTCTATTCGTCCTCTGGGTGGGCTTGTCGAGAATGCTGTTCAGCGTGTTTATCAACCACGCCTCGAGCAACTTTTTCACTACTGGTGGTTCCTCTTCCTTAGTGGATGTAGATGCCCCTTTACCGTGTGAGGTTGTGATGCTGTCGTGAGGGAGGCTTGAATGTCACAACCCCAAACCGGCCCGGTCTTAATGGCACCTTTCATGAAGACGATATCAGCCGGCAGAACACTCACATTAACCCCTTAAGAATTAAGAGTCATTATTAAACCTTTAATTGATCAATTGTCCATAATACAAGTCTGAATAAAACGCGAAAATAACATACAAACCCTACATCAAGGTGTACTAGTCATGAGCATCTATCAAGGTTTGAATACAACAAAAAGTCTAAAATAATATACTAAATATACTAATAGCAATGTGAGGAAGGGAGCGGCGCTGCGAACGTCATGCAGCCACCTGCTAACTCTGATAACTTCGCGTCTGAGCAAGTCAGCATCCGCTATCAGGTTCCGATATACCTACATATGCACAGGAGGTGCAGAAAGTAATGTGAGTACTCCAACCCAGTAAGTAATAAGAGTAAATAAAGACCGAGCAGTAGGAAACAATGAATCCACATTCACGTTAGGCTCAATAAACACAATCAGGCTTTCAAATCATAATACGAGTCAACCTTCCCTTTTAAAATCCATCTTTTAATAAAATCATTTTTGAAATACTTTCCAGCCGTTTCAATAGGGGTTCAATACCGTTTAAAATAATAATAGAAATTAAATTCATGATTGGCCCCTCGGGCAAAGCACAATTCGTAAAGCAGCTCCTTGGGCAAAATAGTAATCATAAACACTTCATAACTTGAACATCTCGGTGGAAATAATCAAATGTCAAATTAGTGATTAATTTCTAAACATCTCATAAACCCAAATTTAAATAAAAGTTATTTTAAAATATTTGCTCGATATTTCAACAAAGGCTCAATATGAGAATGTGTGAAAATAGTCACTAATTCAGCATATACATTATAAACTCACTTTAAAAGGAGTGAAATTAATAAATTCATAAACATGCCTCTCAGGCAAACTTCTACGATTGTTAATCATAGATGCTGGGGCTGAGTACGATCCTCTACGGTTCTACAACCCGAAGGCCACGGAGGTTGTTAATCACGCTTGCTCTGATCTAATAGCCAGAATTCATCCACCAGCAAAAAGATTGAAGTTTTATAAGATTGCGTATAGTACTAACAAAATAGATTTAAAGAGTACCAGACTTGGTTTTTCTGTCTCCATATATAGTGGTACGAGCCTATATAACAGATCCTGTTCAAGTACGGTCGTGTCAATCTATATTGCTGCAGTTGAATATAAATACTTCATTGCTTGGTTTTCTTGTCAATGTGGGAGGCAAGGCGAAAAAAAAGGAAGGAGTATTTAATTCTTCTAATATCTTTATAAGTCAACATCTGTTGTTTTCTTTTCCCCTGTTTTTTTACGTTTGCGGATATGGCTACAGAAATTCTGAGTAATCTTTTTCGATTTAATTCCTGTGATATCTGAAAAATCTAAGGATTTAAATTCTAAAGATTCATACATTTGAGTAGTACGAGGTGACTTGAACGGGCGAAAACATAAGCTATTGAGAATGTACGCTCAAGCAATTCATCAATCACAAGTTATAAATGAGTCTCAAGAAGCAATTATACTTTGAATTGGGTAGGGGCCGCACGACCGCAACCCCCGCTACACAAGTTATGACGTACGCTCGACCACTTGGGACGACCTTAGGCGCGCGCCCCTCCAGAGTGCAATGGAGATCACCAACCTAGGCCATGGATCTCCTTGATCGCCCATGGACCCCAGGTAAGTATGTTTCTCTGTTGTCCTTGGCCTTATTTTATAGTATCGCCTTACCACTCTTCAACCTTTGACCAAACACTATGCGTCTTCCTTGTGCATATTTCTCTCTGTGTTAAATTAATAACAAATCATGAATGGCAGTATTTCTCCTACTCCTGCTGCTTAGCTTAATTAAGTTAATGCGGGCTGTTTGATTGGAAACAAGTTATCTCGTAATTAATTATT
The DNA here is from genome assembly GCA_034376525.1 of Nicotiana benthamiana. Taxonomy (NCBI): domain Eukaryota; kingdom Viridiplantae; phylum Streptophyta; class Magnoliopsida; order Solanales; family Solanaceae; genus Nicotiana; species Nicotiana benthamiana. Next base: position 60,967,548 of record CM067332.1, on the reverse strand, counting down.
TCGGGATTAATTATCTCAACAATCATCAAGGCGAAAACCAGGGAGTATTATTTAATTCTTGTAACGTCTTTATGAATCAACAACTATGACCAAAATAAACTACACCTACCTTATTGTTTATCCTAAACTATATTTTAAAGTTTCTTCTTAAAAGTTTCATTGAGTAGACGAGTTTGATTGGAGTTAGACAAGATATAATGTATTTTCTACATGTATAAGCTTGTTTAATATATTTAAAGATATTTCCTCAAATATATCTTAAAAGTTCCTGGATAAAAATATTGCTGTTATAAAATAATACAAGAACAAGAACAATATTGCAGAGAAAGTAGGGAGAGGAGAATTCTTATTGATATTTTTTGGGGTGGATTTACAATGGGGTAAGACCCCTCTATTTATAGGAAGAGAAATGACTTAGCCTCAAAGTAAAACTCTTCTATAAGATAGACATTCACTCTAATTAGAATTCTATTCTTAACACTCCCCCTTGAATGTCTACTCAATAAGTAAAGTGCCTCATTAAAACCTTAACTAAAACAAAACCCAATGGGAAAAAATTCTAGAAAAGGAAAAAGAGTACACATGTTTAGAAATGCGCCTATTGGTTGCCTCGTTAAAAACCTTACAAGGAAAACCCAGTGGGACAAAACCTTGAAAGGGAAAAAGAGTGCAACGCGCATTAACTCCCCCTAATGAGAGCATCAATTCACATATTTGAGCCTTTGCATTCCAATCTTGTGCACCATCTTCAAGAGATCGTTGGTATAGATTTGATAAATAAATCAACCATATTGACTTGAATGAATATTCCGCACCTTGAAATTATCATTCGTGATAGATATATAATGTCTTCACAAATATCGTGGAATGGCTCTTCAATATCTCCATAGAGATATCCTCGCTATCACATTATCTGCTTAAAGTTATAGCAAGATAAATATGTGCACAAATTGCACTAAGAAAGTAGTACTTCAAGATCAAGAATTGTATATGCTTCAAGAAACTTAAATCCTTCATAGATTGACATATAAGTTAAGTCATATAAGCCATATAATAGACTTTGGATGCATATCAAGTTTTCATGTCATGTTAGAGAAATAAGATATCGAAAAATGATTGCACATACCATTGATTTTATACTTTCAAGTATTTGAACTACATGTCCAAAACGACATGTCTTTCATATGGAATCAATTCTACTTAAATTGTGTCTCTACCATTTGGCCAATATTTTTATTTGTATTCGACAAACTTAAGATCCTCATCGATATTTAGCGCTATCATAGATGTCGTCGACGAACATTTTTATGTCGGTTCCAGTAAATTTTCATAAAGACATAACATGGAGATCTCTTCATTCATATATTCAGGTACCTGAATCTCTCATGAGATTTTATGAAGTGTTATGTCATGTGATCTTCTAGATCACTTGCCTCCTTATTATGATCACTTTGATCATTTGCTCATCTTCTTTATTAAGAAGTTCTTTTTGAAATCGATTTGTCTATACGCTTTAAGCGTATCCAAGACTTTGTCCTTCTAGGACTTAATATGAGCATTTGCAGTGAGAATATAGTTACTTTCTTTGGGTCAGCAAATGCGTATGGCATGCTTTGCAATATGTTGCAATTGAATTATCTTTTTATGAACTTCAAGTTCATATTATGATATTCGAGGATCTATACATACAAATGATAATTCGTTCCATGTAATATACTCTCGTGTATAACGTATATCAAATTGATATTGATAACTTTGTTCTCATAAGCAATAGTTTAGCTATTAAGTGGAGGCACTCAATAAATTATTTTGCTAAACCAACTATGATGTAAACCAACTTATCAAGATGAACTATCTTGAATAGAAATCTGGAAATTATGCTCGAAATTAGATTACTGAGCAATTTACCTCGCAAGCACCGGTCAGGTTGCAGGTTAATAATAATCGCACATGTAACCATATCATAGATGCATCATATGTGGTATACATGGCAGGTGAATGAGCTCATATTCACCTTTGATATTTTCAGAATTTATGGGATTCAACCCCAACTTTAGCTGGTCAATCAATTAATGAGAACAAGTAATATAAGAGGATTCGTGAATGCGTCAGGCATTTGACTTGCTATTCTTTGCAAATGGATAATATTTTGCACCTCTTTTTCACAGATAGAGGTATGTGGATCAAGATGAGATAATGATAAATTTTTCCACAAAATTTCCCGTTTGGTTTCACCAACTTCTCCCCCTAATTTTGGGGAAAGTGTCTCATCGAATCGACAGTCTGCAAATCGTGTAGTGAACAAATCCCCTGTCAATGTTTCGAGGTAGCGAATAATGGAGGGCGATTCAAACCCAACATATATTCCTAACCTTCTTTGCGGACCCATTTTGGTGCGGTATGGCGGTACTACAGGCACATATACTGCGCATCCAAAAATTCTTAAATGGGATATATTAGGTTCATGACCCAAAACTAATTGCAACGGGGAATATTTGTGATAATTCGTCGGTCTGAGATGAACTAGCATTGCTGCATGCAAAATGGCGTGACCTCAAACCGAAGTGGGCAGCCTCGTTTTCATGAGTAATGGTCTTGCAATCAACTGCAGATGTTTAATTAAAGATTCTGCAAGACCATTTTGAGTGTGAACATGAGCTACAGGATGTTCCACTTTTATCCCAATTGATAAGCAATAATCATTAAATGCTTGGGATGAAAACTCAGCAGCATTATCTAGTCTAATAGACTTGATTGGATTATCAGGAAATTGTGCTCGTAATCGAATTATTTGTGCCATTAATTTTACAAACGCAAGGTTGCGTGATGACAATAGGCACACATGAGACCATCTAGAGGATGCGTCTATTAAGACCATAAAATATCTAAAGGACCCACTAGGTGGGTGAATAGGTCCACAAATATCCCCTTGTATACGTTCCAAAAACGTAGGTGACTCAGTTCCAACCTTTGTTGGTGATGGTCTAATAATTAACTTGCCTTGATAACAAGAAGTGCAAGAAAATTCATTATTTAAAAGAATCTTTAAATTCTTTAATGGATGCCCATATGAGTTTTCTATAATCCGTCTCATCATAATTGATCCAGGATGTCCCATCGATCATGCTAAAGTACAAAAGTATTGGAATCAGTAACCTTTTGGTTTACTGTGGAATGTGCCTCAATGGCACTAATTTTTGTCCAATACAGGCCACAAGATAAAGATGGGAACTTCTCAATCACCCTCTTTTGGCCAGAGACATTCTTTGTAATGATGAGGTATTCAAGATTATTCTCATCTATATGATATCCATTTTGACGGCTATCTTTAAAACTCAACAAGTTTCTCTTGGACTTGGAGGAGAACATTGCATTCTCTATGATAAATATTGTTCCTTTAGGCAGAGTTATAGTTGCTCTTCCGGAGCCTTCAATCAATTTACTACTACCAGAAATTGTAGTAACATCTGCCTTACACATACTTAAATGAGAGAAATATTTCTTTTCTTTGAATATCGTATGTGTGGTACATGAATCAATTAAACAAATATTTTTACAGTTGGACGTTAATCCAAGTTTGCTTTGTGAGATATCCATATTTGTTTCCCATGGTTTGACATACAAAAGAAATATACGAAAATGAGAATAAACAAATTTAATCCGTTGCTTCATAATTAAACAATATTTTCAAAATCTGCTGAGGTTAATCGATTAACTAAGTTGATAATCGATTAACTTAGGAAACGGTCATTAGGTTAGTCGATTAACTAAATCTGATAGTCGACTAACATGCCTTGCGGAAAAAGTCCAGTTTAATAAGAAATATAAGATAATCGATTATCTGATATGTTAATCGATTAACTTAGGCAACGGTCATTAGGTTAGTCGATTAACTAAATCTGATAGTCGACTAACATGCCTTGCGGAAAAAGTCCAGATTAATACGAAATATTAAATAGTCGACTACCTGACATGTTAGTCGATTAACTTTACTGAAAAAAAAAATATCTTTAAATATTAAGCATATTGAAGCATTCTAAAGAACGAATACTAACACTATTCCATGAATTAAATAATACGAGTTGATAATAATGACTATTAGTTTATTCACTAACTAATACAAATAAGTAAAATAAAATCAAACAACTCAATCTTCCTTAATCACAGATCCATCACCGATTAGGTGGTCTATTTTCCCTTCAGGGTGCTCAAAGAAGTCTGCCACATCCAAGTGGGTGTTGTCAAAATTATTGTTAGAGACAAAATTGGTTTCAGGGCCTTTTCTCTTTAGAGATGCTTGATAAAGCTCAACCAAATGTCTTGGTACACGGCAAATTCTTGACCAGTGCCCTTTTCCACCGCAACGATAACATATAGTTTCTGAACTATTTGTTTTTGGATCCTCATAATTCCGCTTCCGCTTTTGGTGGTTATCTCTCTTTGGGGGGGACTGACACCAGGAAAATTTCTTCCTTGTCCACGTCCACGGCCATGACCCCGATTACGACCACGACCATGATTAAAGTCATAGACTTTTCCATGCTTAGCATAATGGGAATACACCTTATCTGCTTCAGGCAATGGTGTAGACCCAGTGGGTCGATTTTCGTGATTTCTCATGAGCAGGTCATTGTTTCGCTCAGCCACAAGGAGAAGAGAAATCACCTCAGAGTACTTTTTGAAACCTTTCTCTCTGTACTGTTGTTGCAGAACAATATTGGAGGCATGAAACGTTGTAAACGTTTTTTCAAGCATATCATAATCAGTGATATTATCTCCACAGAGTTTTAATTTAGAAGTAATTCTGAACATTGCAGAATTATATTCAGAAACAGACTTAAAGTCTTGGAGCCTCAGATGAGTCCAATCATATCGTGCTTGCGGCAGAGTGACCAACTTCAAGTTGTCATATCTCTCCTTTAAGTCATTCCACAAGGTAAGTGGATCTTTGACTGTGAGATATTCAATTTTCAAACCTTCATCAAGGTGATGGCGCAAGAAAATCAAGGCCTTAGCACAGTCTTGGGTGGATGCATTATCTCTGTCTTTAATAGCGTCTCCAAGACCCATTGCATCCAAATGGATTTCAGCATCCAACACCCATGTCATGTAGTTCTTGCCCGAAATTTCAAGGGCAACGAACTTTCTTTTCATAATGTCAGACATAATTAAAACGAAATTAGGAGGAGAAAAAAATACCTTAATTTTCTCAAAGGGATTCTTGAGATAGTAGAGCTTCGTGCTGATAACGTGTTATAAAATAATACAAGAACAAGAACAATATTGCAGAGAAAGTAGGGAGAGGAGAATTCTTATTGATATTTTTTTGGGGTGGATTTACAATAGGGTAAGACCCCTCTATTTATAGGCAGAGAAATGACTTCGCCTCAAAGTAAAACTCTTCTATAAGATAGACATTCACTCTAATTAGAATTCTATTCTTAACAATTGCAAACTTTTTTTTTTTATCATGTTTACATATAGAGGGTAGGGGAAAAGGGAAATGTGGAAGATATTACAAGACAGAGAATAAAACCTTATTATAAAGTTTCTTGAAAGAAAAAGAAAGACACAATTTTGCCTAAAGCCTTTCCAAAACTCGGAAAACATGATACATATAACTATAAGAATAGAGTTGAGAATGTGGCTCAAACCAATAGATTGGCTTGTTAATGAGACACTTTAAAAATAGAAAAGTTTACGGAAAAATCCAAAATAAGCTCAAACTTATCAACTTCTAACAATTAATTACAAACGTGTCAAAACTAATTAAGTACATGTAAAAATAAAAACCTCATAGAGATAAATAAGGATTCTTTTCCTTCGAGAATCACATACGAAGATCTTCTTCCATATTTTAAGCGTGATCAGCAACAATAAATGCAAGACGGAAAAATATTTCATAGATAGGCTAGCGAAGAAGGTGATGAAAAACAAAGGAAAAAATATACAACATTCCAAAAACCTGAAAATATACATAAGATATACAACAGGCACAAATTTAATACACAAGTGATACACAAAAGATACATAGGAGACATAGTGAAATACATATATTATCTTCTTCCATGTTCATCTTGTGTACTTTGCATTTGGCTCAAATTTCAATTCGACCCTCCTAAATTTTTTACCAAATCATTCCAAAATTGATATTTACACTCCTTAAGATGTACCTATTATATTCCAACAGCACCAATTCAACATAAATTTTAATTTTGAAAATCTAAATTTTAAATTCAACCTTAAGCAAGCTTAACTGGTTATTCATGGCGTTTTCAGTTTAATCATTCGACCCAATCATACAAAAACGTTTAATAGTAATTTTTAAATTGAATTAAGGTGATCGATCCTATGAATTTCAACTTAAAGGAAGTAGAATATTGTAATATTGCTCAAGTCTGGTGTCTCAAAAAGTTTGAACTGCTTTTGTATTTTAGCAAAATAGATATGCGTTACAAAATGACTTTTGTGTTATTTCCGGTAGATACTATTTTATTTTAGGCTAGTTTTGGTTGAAATTACTTATGAACTGACAGCTTGAGTAGTTGTCCCTAAAAAATAATTGTGTTTTGATTGAATAGGGGTTGCGTGAACATAAACCCCCAATATCACAAATTATGACGTAGACTCGACCACTTCAGCCGACGCTAGGCGACTATGCTAGTTCCTTGTGAATCTTTTAGTTGTATTAAATGAAGAAATTAATAACAAAATCAGGAAGGGTATATTTCGCTAAACTATTGAATCTTTCCATCGTCATTTTCAAGTTGTCCTAATTCTTTTTCTGAACAAGAAATGTACCAAGAGTTCATCTTCATTCCAAGAAAAAAACATATGTCACCACCAATTCTGAGTGAAGTCTGTACCTACATTTTGATTCTTCCTTTAGGTATATATCATACCTATGCCCGCTGCTTCACAGTTTTATGGAATTTCTGATGCATTTCAAAAATTTGGCAACAGTTTTCTGATTGTAAAGAAGTATTGCCCTAAACTCCTAACAAAATGCTGAATGGTTTAGGGTGTGTTTGGTACGAAGAAAATGTTTTCCAATTTTTTTATATTGGTTGGTTTGAATGTTTTGAAAAATAACTTCCTTATCAAGAGATTGGTAGGTACATTCCTCTTTCTCTTCTCTTAGTCGACTAGACTTCCCTCACATCCTACTCTTCATTATAGAAGGTTCTTTATTCCAAATACTGGCGAATCACCTTCATTCAATGCTAGCATCTCTCTCAGCTGAAAGAAGATCAACTCTCAAGCTCACCCCTTTTTTGCTTTAGTCAGAAGAGCCTCTCTCCTCCTCGAGTTCTAAATCAGCAAGAGAAGAGGAAGAGAAGAGAATATTTTTCAAAACTCTTTTTCAACCCTTCCAGTCATATTCCCTATTCCCCATCCCCACCTACCCACCCCCAACCCCATACCATCCCCACTCCTTCGCCTCCCACCCACCCCCACAGGCCCCACCCTACCCCCATCCTATATATAGTACTTTCTTTTCATGTTATAGGTAGAGTACTTTTTTTTCGTTCACAAACAAATATTTTCTTTTTATTGAATAAAAAGTATTTTTTTCATTTTTAACAAAAATAGTACTTTCTTTTCACGATGTAGAAAAGTATTTTCTTTAATTTGAATAAAATGAGTATTTTCTTTTCATGATCTGGAAAAAGTATTTTCTGACATTTGAACAAAATGAGTATTATCTTTTCATGAAGTGAAAAAAGTATTTTCTTTCATTTCATTTCAACATAATAAGTACTTTATTTTTTACCCAAAAAAAAAGTATTTTCTTTTTAGTTATAGAGCACAAATTTCAACATTATTTTTACGTAAAAAAGTAAAGCAACACAATAGTTATTTTGAATTTGTGTGAATTTTTAGAAAAATAATTAAACTCTTGAAGAAAATTGAATCATAAAAACATTGAATATATGGGGGAGGGGGGAGGGAAGGGAGAGCACAGGAAACATGGGGATTTGAGAGAATGGAGGTGAGAAGAGTAGCATAAAAAATTATTTTACTAAAAAATATTTTCTACTCTCTAACCAAACACTAAAAAATATTTTCCGAAAATTTTTTTTTACTCACCAACCAAATAAGGAAAAACAAGTGATGAAACCACTCATTTTTCATAAAAACATTTTATAGGAAAACATAATAAGTACTTTATTTGAATGTATTAAGCATATAGCTAGCCAAAAATTGATCAAACACATTCACCGGTGATGATTGCAAAATACTAAATATACCATCTTATGGTTAAAATGGCTTGGAACCAACAGCAATTTTGCACATCATTGGCACAAAAGCAATGTACAGTGAAAGAAAGGAGGAAGTAAATATCAAATAAGAACACTATGCTTTGCCTAAACTGGCTTTTGAAATTTCTAATTTCTAAGTCATGGCAAATGTACAATGAAAGTTAAGTCAGCAAATTGCCTTTAGGGTCATCGGGTGTTCAGCACTGTACATGTACCTTCTCAGCTAAACCACCTCTCACAACTTCTAAATCAGCCTCCTGCAGAAGAAAATAGCAAAAATTTGAGCAACATATGATTTTTTCAACCGCAATAATATAACGACACAAGTACATTTAGAACTTATCATACCATGAACAGAGGAGGACCTATGTGTTATGTTGAGGGGTCACTGGACCCCGTAAACTTCGTGTAGATATCTTGTATTTGTATATGTACATATCGAGAAAATGATTACTTAATTTAAATTACTTGGCACCCTCAACAATAAAAGCCTTAAGGGGGCATTGGTTGAGCAGAATATTGTGCCCTGTCACATTAAAATCCTGGGTCTGCCTCTGACCATGACATTTCTAAACCATCACATTTATATGGATGCAAGAGCTTGTCATTAACGGAAAAATGAAAAGACAAAAGTTAAAGAGTTTCCAAATGTAGAAAGGTATCGTTCTTTTGGAACAGACTAAAAATAAAAGAATGTCATATGAAATGGATTAGAGTGGGTAATTATTATTTCAAACATATTAAGGTAACAACTATGCCGCCTATGGCCTAAGCATCTGCTTCTCTTTTCGGTTCTGTAACTGACTATGCTTTTCTGTTAAAACATGACTTTGAACTCCTCAAGTATAATAAACAAAAGCATACTCCTCAGTGAATGGCTGAATGATCAAAAGATAACATCATAATCCAAATCTAAAGAGCTTTCTTTTAGATAACAATGAAGAATTCCTTTTGTTTTGTAAGAAAGTAGTTCCCAAAAATCTCAAGCCAAGCTAAATGTCGTTTGTACTATATTGGTAGAAATATTTTGGATACATACCTCCACATTATAGTCAGGTGGACTATACTCAAAAGCTAGAAAATGTTGCAGGAAAATTGTGGAAGCTGAAAATATAAGAAAGAGGCAGTGATCTACTGGAATTCTTGATGCGTCCTCAATCATGTTAGCATTACCAGGAACTCAACAATGCTAGGAACTCAGCCGGTTCTTCATTTTCTTTCACAACCTAGTTGAACATTGAGAAAAAACACATCATACCACAGGAAAAAAAAGAACCCCCGAAATCCCCTAAATAGAAGAAAACAAAAAAGAAAAATGAAAGGGGAACACAAGAAAAATACACATCTTTTGCAACTTGTGAGTGCTTATGCAACCAACAAATTAGCAAAGCTATTATCTGATAGTAATCTTAAATAAATATAGAAGAGGGAATTGTAAGGACATGCAAATTGTGCTTCTGCTTTTCCACGAACATAACATGCAGTTTCAACTCTGAATTCTTCTAACATTATCAAATGCTCTATATCCACTAGATGAAGTACCCCATGCTATTAATTAACCCATCAATCAAAAGCAACGACAAGCTTTGCACTGAATTCAGTGCTAAAATATGCCTTCATAAGAAAATTAATCAAGGACAAGCACAAAACACTTCTCTTAGAATGCTGGTGTAGGCGGTATTGGGGCAAGAAGACTACAGGCATCATCTGAGAAAATATGAGGGTGTTTGGATTGGCTTTTAAGCTGGTCAATTCAGCTTTTAAGCTCTTTTTAGCTTTTTCAGTATTTGACAAAGTTAAAAAGTGCTTAAAATAAGTTAAAAACTGCTTAAAACAAACCAAAGCAATAAGCTGGTTGCTTTTTGGCTTAAATTCTATTTCTGTCGAAAGCTATTTTTTTAAGCCAATCCAAACGGGCTCTATATCTTATGCTAAATTAACTAAAAATTATAGACTGATCAGGAAAAAAACTAAAAGCTAGAGAAGCTCAAAGGTGAAGGATGAAGAGCAATTTCCTGATTCTAGCACATACTAATATAAAAATGCTTTCATTTTGTTTCTTTTTTTCGGGTTCGGGAGGGGGGGTTATGTTACAGCTGAAACACAGAAGAACCCATACATCAAAAAAACTACAAGTGGCCGGAAACAGAGAAAGAACATACATGAAAACTGTGAGAACAGTGAGGCTCTAGAACTTAGATCAAGAAACGAAGCAACAACAAAAGTACAAGAGTATGAACTAGAGATATACCTTAATGTTAGTGTCAATTGGCAAAACCATATGATGAAGAACATCAGTAGCAGCCTGTTTCCAGTCAATCTCTCCTGGATCATCAAGCCCTTTGCGGTTTACTTGCCGAATCTTGCTAGTCTCACAACTAAAAGACCTTCCTACCCAAACATACACAGTTCTACCTGCATCTTTTCCAAAACCTGAAGTTGGAATAACGAAAATATAAGCACCCTTAGAATCCAAATCATCTATGCTACAACTAGCAAGTTTCTCCAAGCCAGGCCAACGATATACAACTGGTTGCACTAGGTAACAAGATGCTGCATCGGTATCCGCAATTCCATTTGAAACAGCCGTGCAGCTCCTTTCATTGCATGGTGTTTCCTCCCACGACTCATGAAAGCCACTAAACAAATCAGTTTCTTGATCAGATGGATTAACAATACTTAAAGTACCTAAAGACCTGTGCAGTTCATCAATTTTACTTCCATTTATCTCTTGTGTGGACTGTAAAATCTCTCCCAAAGTAGATGATTCATTTGAAAAATCATTTATCACTTCTGCTATGCCAATGCCATGGCCTTGTTCATTGGCAACACTCTTCGGAGGACCAGCTTTCCTCTCAAAATCATCAGTCAGCATTGGCAGCTTGAGACACTTCGACAAGCTACCTCTCCGCTCCGCAATAGAAAGGGGAAACTTTTTAGATAACACAGGAGATGACTGTGAAGAAGCCTGGGAAGTGAAGTTGACATCAATATACTTTGAAGTTTTAGATATGGACTGTGGAGAAATCTTGGAGGGTAGAACAGACACACTGGAGTTAGATGGAGTTGAAGTTAAATCTGCACAAGAGATAACTGAAGGTGATACCACCGGAGAATCAGACAGACATTTTGAATTGATGCTCGAATCAGACGAGATAGAGTCCGGAGAGAGATAAGGAGGTGACGAGGTTGATGACGATGAAGACAAAGATGACGTTGAAGATAAGGATATTTTAGATGGATAAGAAGATGAACACGAAGACGACGAGGACAACATAGAAGAAGAATGTAGCTGTTTAGCTGCACAATTATCTAATGTTATAAACATAGAATCAGGATAGATTCTAGAGATGCCTGACTTTGATGAAAAGACAAAATCCCTCATATTCCCAGACACAAACTTTCGCCTTAGCATGCTCCAGGAACTTTCTCTAACAGGAAGGCGGGTTTCATGATCAGTCTCACATGATGCAAAAGGAGGCACAAAGCCGCCTGAAGTAGCTTTCTGGAAAATCTCAAAGTCAACATTGTACATATCCACCTTTCTTTCCCCTGGACAGACCTTACTTGATGAGTCAACAACATCCCCTCCATTCTTTAATTTGTCCATCAACGGCAGGAAATTGGAGAAAGCATCCCAGAAGTACAAAGGTTCCTCACCTTCTGTAACCGTTATGATCGGGCACTGCACTTTCTCGTAACGAACAATCTGGCAGACAGCCCCTCTGGCATCTCTTTCCATGATTGTCTCACATTTCTTACCGATCCAAACATATATCGCAGAAGGTATATGTATAATAAATGCACCTCTGGAATCTAATGCTGACGGAGAGGGGTCATTTAACATTTTTGGGACGAGATGCAAAGGATCGTATGGAGAATGAGGTGCGACTCTGTACATCCTCAACAATGAACTTGGACTCAAAGGAAAGGCGTGAACTCGTTTTTGGCATTGTAACAACTGGCAGGCAAAACCCATATTTGGATCGGCAATACCCCTTGCTGCCTTTACATACTCAAAGGCGTCGTCGAAACTTTGTCCTTCTCTCCACATACGATAAGCTATAACCAACGAGGTTGACCGAGAGACCCCTTGGCAGCAATGAACAAAGACCTTTCCATGTTGCTCCCTGACATCTTCGAAGTAGTCAAAAACATCATAAAGAATGCTCGTAATATCTTCTGACGGGCTATCCTGCAACCACAATGTCCGGTACACGAAATCAGACTTAAAATACTCAGGGCATACAAACCCCACACAGTTAAGAACATGGGTAATCCCATTTTGCTTTAGTATATCCTTATCTCGTGCAACTGCATCCCCACCAAGATAAATGTGATCTGCCACCTTTGAACACTCTTTATCGAAGAAAGCAATCTTTTCTCTTCTCACAAGCCCGCCATTCGTCTCTGGATTTCTATGTATGTTAGACAAATCCAGCTTAAGCCTCTCACTGTTGCTACTGGAATCCTTCCCACTTGGGGTAGAAGGAAGTGGCCACTCTCCAATATCATCAGATCCTGCTCTCGGCCACTCATCTAGACTTCTACGAGCAATTGCTAATGGCTGCAGAGGTGGAAGACACGACCTAGCCTTGAAACTCTGTTGTGATCTAGGGGTTAAAGGCCTCCTACCCTGCGAATTATTAGGATCCAATCCATCCCTATCAATATCCGGGTTCAGCGGAGGCAGTGAAGTCCTCGAAGACGACCATGATGCTGACCGCCAGTACATTCTACTCCGACCATTTATCAGTTGGCATGGCTCCTGAGAACCACCATCAGCCCCACCAGCCGAGGCATCTTCCTTTCCCGGCATTCCAACAATCAAAAACTAGGGGCAATGTCTAACAGCCACAGTAAAACTTCAAGATACTAAAATCCCTAAAATCTTTTAAACTTCTGACTTTTGAGTTCACATCCAGGAAAACTAACCCAAAAAGGCAAAAAACCAAGAAAAGCAGACCCAATTCAGTAAACAGAACCACACTAAACTAAAGCTAAAAACCCCAACTTTCAAACCACAAATTTCACCTGCAAAAAACAGTTAAACAAACAATAAGTCAAACTAAGTCAAAATACTCCACATAACCATTTACTGAATATTAACCAACCAACCAACTAAATTTCAATCCGAAACAAGTTGGGGTCAGCTATATTAATCTTTAAGCACCCATTCTGCTTTATTTTAAAAAAGAAAAAATTAAATCTTTTTACAAATCTGAGATTCAGAACAAGAACCTAGCAGCATAACACATAAACAGTAACAAGCCAAGATCTAAAAAACCCAAACTCAAAAAAGACACGATAATTTCAAAAAAAGTCCATATTTTTTTAAGATTCAAAAAAACCTAACTGCTAAAGTGAGTGTTTGAATATATTTTCACAGTCTCTAAGTAAATCAACACAGTAAAAATAAATATACACACAGTTTATGTTATGTACAGAAATAAAACAAAAAAGGGAAAATCTTGGATTTGTAACTTACTCAAGAGAAAGTTAAAGTAAACATCGTTTGAGACCCAGAAGAATAATTTGTTTGGGGGAAGTGAAGAGTATAAACGAGGAGGATGAAAGGTCTAGTACTGTAGCTCAAAGGAAATGATAGAAGAGGAAAAAATAGGCGATGTAGCGGCCTTTTTTTTCTTTTCTTTTTTCCTTTTATTTTACTTTCAAGTCTTATTAAATACCCTCTTCTAGTAGTACTTACTAGTTTATTTTGTGACACTATTATTATTTAAGTATTTAATTAATTAACGTAAATTATAAATTTATAATATAATTCTAAATTTACGTAAAATAGATCTGTGTGATCCGGCCCTTCTTCGGATTTCAAGTTTGAACTGTGAAAACAACCTCTTGCAAAATACAGGATGTATATAATCAGTGGCGAAGCCACATGGTCACAAGGGTGGCCAACTGACTACAACACTGTATATTTAGGTAAAATATTATATTTTAGATGTATATAACACATATTGAATATCCTTTGTCGGAAATTTTTCTTCACTTCTTTCAAATTTGAATACCCTTAGGAAAATTCTAACTTCGTCACTTCGTATAATAGATCCGTGTAATTCGATCTCTCCCCATACCCTACGCATAACGGAAACTTAATATATCGAGCAGTCCTTTTTTATATTTTATGTAAATTTTAAATATGTATGTTTAACTCAAAAAGAACTTGAAAATTTGCATCTGGATTTATATAAAAAATTAAACAATTTAATTATATATAAATACGGAGTATGAAGTATTTGAGAAAATTAATGTTAAATTGTCGGTGTACGTTATATATTAGGATTATGATAATAGTAAATAAATTGTTGAAGTAATAGTTTGATTGAAAAAATTGGTGCATTGAAAATTTTAAAATTTAAATAACCTAATAGATTCCTATCTTCCAAATAGTTAAATTCCAAGTATGATTCTCCAAAAGGAAGAAATTATATAGTGAGTTTCGACCAAGCCTCATGGATCAATTTTGCTTTGGATTCATCCTCGACTTTATTATTATAATAGAGGGATGGGATTCGAAAAAAAGGAAAGATAAAAATAGTAAATGAGTTATTCCTTTATACTTTATTGGATATGTTTATATGTTTGACCTTTTCAGAAATAAAAAAATGATTTACAAATTTCATTAATTACGAGAGTTGAACTGAAATACAAATATTATCAAGATTTTGAAATTTCTAAATATGGACCATCCTATTAATTGAAAGTAGAAGACATATTAAAAAAAAATTAATTTAGTAGTAGAAGTAAATATTTAATATTTAGAGTCAATACTAGTAGTAGTATAGTAAATGTGGTCTCTCTAGTTAGTGCGACTGATAAAATGCCCACAAAGTCATGTGAAAAGTAACTATTACAATAAAGTGGCTTCTGTTGCTGTTTTTATTTTCCATTATTTACTTGTGACTTTGTGAAAGACACTATATTGTGTTTTAAGGGTCTTTATTGCCACTTACGAGGAAAAAATAAAAAAAATAGCTAGATTTATAAGTGATGATTGAAAAATAGCCACAGTTTTAAAAGTGATCGAAATTTAGTCATTTTTTATGTAAAGATAAAATTTAAACAAAAGTACCTTTAAAAATTCAAAAATATTCCAACATAATACAGTCAAACCTCTCTATAACAACCTCGTTTGTTCCAATATTTTTTAGTTGTTATAGTGAGGTGTTGTCATAAAGGACATATATTATAACATAACATAAAGATCAATTTCAAAAAGCCTTGATTTTTGTAGTGAATGGTTGTTATATAAAAACATTGTTATAGAGAGGTCTGACTGTATGCTGGAGTTCGATTTTTTTACATATTTCAGCATAATATGCTGGAATTTCATAATGTGTTGGAGTTCCAACATCATATGTGAGAAGTTTCTATGCAGGAGCTTCATAAGTCAGCATATTATCTTCGAACTTTCCGTATGGTAGAGTTCCAACATATTATGCTCAAAGGCAAGTTCTATAGAGCGGTGGTTAGGCCGGCCATATTGTATCGAGCTGAGTATTGGCCAGCCAAGAAGTCACATATCCAGAAGATAAAAGTAGCAGAAATGAGGATGTTGAGATGGATGCGTGGGCACACTAATCTGGATAAGATTAGAAATGAAGATATTCGGGAGAGGGTGGCCGTGGCTCCCATGGACGACAAGATGCGGGAAGCGCAACTTAGATGGTTCGGACACGTGCGGAGGACAAGTCTAGATGCACCGCTTAGAAGGTGTGAGTGGTTGACTTTGGCAGGTACGAGAAAAGGAAGAGGGCGGCCTAAGAAGTATTGGGGCGAGGTAATCAGGCAGGACATGGCGCAACTTTAAATTTTCGAGGACATAGCTCTTGATAGGGACATGAAGAGGTCGAGCATTAGGGTAATAGACTAGGAGGTTATGACGACCCAAACGGTCATCACTTACTTTTAATTGAATTCTATGTCTCCGAGACCTTGAAAACCTTATTTAGAGTTGCCTCGATTTATGTACGCAGTCCGGGCACGTGGCCGAAAAGTTTAAATATGAAAATCTATGAAAATAATAAATTTTGATTATAATATGAGTTCATTTGACTTTGGTTAATAATTTGGATAAACGGACCCGAACCCGGACCAGACCCGTGATTCGACGTTTCCGGAGGGTCTGTAAGAAAATAAGGGACTTAGGCGTATGCCCGGAATCAAATTTCGAGATCCCAAGCCCGAGAAATAAATTTTTAAGTAGAATTATTTACTGAAATTATTTAATAAAATTTAAAATGAAATCTGATTAGAACATGATAGTATCGGGCTTGTATTTTAGTTCAGGCATGTCTTATACATGGTTTAAGTCATTTCTATAAAATTTGGTTGAAAATGGATGTCGTTTGATGTGATTCGGCCTAAATTGGAAATTTTGATGTTTTAAGAAGTTTGAAAGAATTCATGAATTTTGAGGTTTAATTTGATGTTTATGATGTTATTTTGGCGATTTGATCGCACGAATAAGTCTGTAGGATATTTTTGAGACAGTATGTATATTTGGTTTGAAGCCCCGAGGGCTCGAGTGAGTTTTGGATAGCCAAGGGGTGCATTTTGAACTTAAAAATTTGCTGGTGTGTTTAGGCCTGCTGGTGTGTTCAGGCATGCAGGCCTCGTATTTGCGAAGCCTGGCTCGTAAATGCGAGTTCGCAATTGCAAAGGCTGAGTCGCAAATGCTAAGACAGCCTAGGCCACTCTTCCTCGTAAATGCGAGCTTCCTTTCGCAAATGTGAAACTTCCCTATTCATCATTGGGTCGCAAAAAGGATCTTTTCTTCACAACTACCAAGTCGCAAATGCGACATTTCTGATCGTAAATGCGAAGGTCCAGTAATTATGAAGTGTTTGCAAATACGAACTCTGTTTCGCAATTTCCACATCAACAGAGGTTAGGTTCGCAATTGCGAACCCCTGTTCTTAATTCCCATATCTGAAACATGCATTTTATACTTAGCCGATTTTTGAACCCATTTTCATATTCTCTCAAACACAAACACACTTAGGCGATTTTCCAAGAATCCCTTATTCTCTAAATCATTTATAAGTCATTTTTAACTAACTTTCTTCAATCATTAACATCTTTTGACATGATTTCAACTTAAAATTAAATATTTTCATGGGAGAAATTAGGTGTTTTGCGTGGAACCTAGGTTTTTTTAAAATTAGGGATTTGGACATCGATTTGAGATCCGATTTCAAAATAAATTATATATTTGAAGTGGGGAAATGGGTAATCGGGTTTTGGTTCGACCTCGGGTTTTGACCATGTAGGCCTGTGGGAGATTTTGAATTTTGACCAAATTTTGGAAAAATCATTTTTATGCATTCAATTAATTCATTTAGCGTTTATTAATGTAACTAAGTAACTTGTGACTAGATTCGAGCAGATTGGTGGTGGAATCAAGCGGTAAAGCCATAATTGAGACTTGAGTTGTGTTTGAGGCATCAAAGTAAGTGTCCGAACAAACCTTAACTTGAGGAATTAGGAGTTGTGTCCTATTTGCTAATTGTTTCTTATGGAGTATGACGTATAGGCATGGTGACGAGTATCTATACGTTGGTATCGAGCATGACCGTAAGTCCTAAATTGATAATTGTTGTGTTCATTAATGGTTCTACATATTCTTTAATTGGAGATTATTGAAATTGGGGCAAGGATTTAGTTAATTTTCATGGAATTTACTTATGACTGATTATTGGTGTTAATTGAGCCAAGTAGAATTTGAGCTACGGTTGGTCATAGTTGATTCTTCCTTGGATGTTTGTTTCGATATTTTTGTTCCCTTGCCAAGATTTCTTTGTGATTTGGCTTGAAATGGGAGCAGGTGGTACGCCAACCACGAGATTTAATCAAATGAGAGCGGGTGATATGCCTTCCACAAGATTTAATGAAATGGGAGCGTATGATATGCCTACCATGAGATTTAATAAAATGGGAGTAGGTGGTACGCTTACCATGATATTTAATAAAATGGGAGCGGATGGTACGCCTACCACGAGATTTAATAAAATGGGAGCAGGTGGTACGCCTACCACGAGATTTAATGAAATGGGAGGGGGTGGTACTCTTACCACGAGATTTAATAAAATGGGAACGGGCGGTACGCTTACCACGAGATTTAGTGAAATTGGAGCTGTTGGTACGCCTACCATGAGATTTAATGAGATGGGAGCGGGTGGTATGCCTACCACAAAAATCAATAAAATTGGAGCGGGTGGTACGCCTACCACGAGATATGAGAATGGAAACGGGTTGCATGTCTGCAACGATATGAGTATTGAAAGTGAAATCTGCCTTTATTTTCCCTATCTCTGTTAGAGTTAAATTGCTGATTTCCTTATTAATCTCTTGAGGTTCTGTATTATCTGCTATCCTCGAAGCATGATCCCCTCCCCAACTTTATATTATTTATTTCCGTCTATCTTTTCGTTGTATATACATATAACTGCACAAGTTTATCTGGATTCTGGTCCTAGACTCGTCACTACCTCGCCAAGGTTAGGCCAGGCACTTACCAGCACACGAAGTCGGTTGTGCAGATACTACACTCTACACTGTGTGCAAATCCCGGAGCAGCATTTGGTCATCAGCAGTAGATCGGGAGCTATCCTTCAGTCCGAGACTCCGAGGTAGCCCTGCTAGCGTCTGCAAGCCCGGGTCTCTTCTATCAGTTTTTATGTTCTGTTGTCATTTGTATTTGAGACAAACTATGTCCTTTTCTTTCAGACACTTATTTATATTAATCCTAGGTAGTGTTTGGATGTTGTGGCACCAGGTTCTGGTTAGAGGCATGTGTTGATCTTCAGGATGTTTTTTTTTTGGTTTTATATTCCATTTAAGGCTTTCGCTAAATTCATATTCCGCTGCTATTTATTGTTTATATCATGTTAATTTAAATGGGTTTAAAAAGAATATAAAAAGGAAAAAGGTTTTAAGGATTTTAAGGATTTACCCTCTAGAGGCTACGAAGTTAGGAAAGTTTCACATTTGTTCTTTCTTCTCGTGCGGTTTGGTCTCTCAATGCTAATTGAATTTTTAATCTTTCTTTCACAGGTGGCGAGAACATGCGCTTCCTCATCTACCGATCAGCAGTCCGAGCCCCCAGTAGCTCCCACGAGGGGCAGAGGGCAAGGCTGAGGCCGTGCTAAAGGATGAGGCAGGGGCAGAGCTTAGCCCAGGGCAGCATCACCTGTAGCGGAGCCTCGTGTTGATTTTGATGATGAGGTTCCAGCCTCGGCAGTTTCGGCGGGCCCAGCTCAGGTCCTAGAGGGGTTTATTGCCACCGCAGTCCTTCAGGATGCTCTGGTCCGTCTAGTGGGCCTTATGGAGAGTATTACCAGGGCAGATTTACTTCCTGTAGCACCAGCCGTCTCTCAGGCTGGATGAGGAGCACAGACTCCTGCTACTCGCACTCCGAAGCAGGTAGCTCCTCAGATTCAGACTCCAACGGCTCGGCTAGTTGGAGCAGTACAACCAGGTGTGGTAGCCCAGACCGACAATGGCGCAACCATGTCTACCGATGCTTTGTGGAGATTAGACAGGTTCACCAAGCTCTCTACTACTACCTTCAATGGTGCATCTACTGAGGATCCCCAAGATTATATGGACAGCTGTCACGAGGTTCTTCAGAATATGGGTATTGTTGAGACCAATAGATTTGATTTTGCTACATTTTGCTTATTTGGATCCGCCAAGACTTGGTGGAGGGATTTCTAATTGGCTAGACCATCCGGATCTCCATCTTTGACTTGGGAGCAGTTCACACGGCTATTTATGGAGAAGTTTTCCCTATTGCATAGCGAGAAGCCTATCGGAGGCAGTTCGAGTGCCTTCAGCAGGGATCCATGACTATCACCCAGTACGAGACCAGATTCATAGATTTGGCTCGCCATGCCCTTATTATACTTCCCACTAATAAGGAGAGAGTGAGGCGGTTTATTGATGGACTCATTCAGCCGATTCATCTCCAAATGGCTAGAGAGACTGGGAGTGAGATATCCTTCCAGGATGCAGTTAATGTGGCCCGGAGAGTTGAGATGGTTCTATCACAAGGGGGTGGTCATGGAGCGGATAAGCGGCCCTATAATTCAGGGAGATTCATTGGTACCTCGTCTGCAGGTATAGATTCTTATGGTAGAGGCCATCCTCCTAGGCCCTTTCAGTCAGCTCTTCAGGTTTCTCACGATGCTTCAGGCAGCCGTGGTCCTCAAATGCAACATTTTGATCATCAGTTCTTCAGTGCGCCACCAGCTCCTATTAGTGGACCACTTCTTCAATGTTTCCGGGGTCGCCAGCCCCAGCAGCCGAGAACTTGTTTTACTTGTGGTGACACGAGGCACGTTGCTAGACATTTCCCTCGCACACCAGGTAGCTCTTAGCATCAGAGTTCTCGTGCTATGGTTCAGGCACCAGGTATTCGACATACTGCCCAACTAGCTAAAGGTGGGGGTAGAGGTGCTAAAGGTAAAGGCAGAGGCAGAGGTCCTAGAGGTGGAGCTTAGACCGCTAGAGGTGGAGGCCAACCAGCAGCAGGTTGTCTTAGGGACATAGTTCTAGGTGGTGGGGCCCAGCCTCGATGTTATGCTCTTCCACCTAGGCTCGAGACTGAGACTTCAAATGCGGTTATCACAGGTACTGTTCTGATTTGTGATAGAGGTGCTTTACTGTTATTTGATCCAGGGTCTACATACTCGTATGTGTCATCTTATTTTGCATCGTATCTGGTTATGCCTAGTGCTTCATTGAGTGTCCTTGTTTATGTGTCTATGCCTGTGGGTGATTCTATTGTGGTAGATCAAGTCCATCATTCTTGTGTAGTTGTGATTGATGGCCTTGAGACTTTTGTGGATTTGTTACTTCTAGACATGATCGATTTCAATGTTATAGGATGGACTGGTTATCCCCTTACCATGCTATCTTGGACTGTCATGCCAAGACTGCAACCTTAGCTTTACTGGGTATGCCTCGTTTAGAGTGGAGAGGGACTCATGGTCATTCTACCCCCAGTGTTATCTCCTATGTGAAGGCTCGGCGTATGGGGTGTTTGGCCAATTTGGCATATGTTCGTGATTTGAGTGCTCAGGTCCCCTCTATTGATTCTGTGCATATTGTTCGTGAGTTTCCTGATGTTTTCCCTTCATACCTATCGGGTATGCCGTCTGACAAGGATATTGACTTTTGCATTGATGTGGCTTTGGGCACTCAGCCCATTTCTATCCCGCCATATTGTATGGCCCCACCTGAGTTGAAAGAGTTGAAGGTACAGTTGCAAGACTTTCTTGAGAAAGGTTTTATTCGACCCAATGTTTTGCCTTGGGGTGCGCCAGTGTTGTTTTTTAAAAAGAAGGATGGGTCAATGAGAATGTGTATTGACTACCGGTAATTGAACAAGGTTACGACTAAGAATAAGTATCCGCTGCGGAGGATTGATGATTTGGTCGATCACCTTCAGGGTTCCAAGGTATTCTCAAAGATTGACTTGAGATCTGTCTACTATCAGTTGAGGATTAGGGCATCCGATGTCCCTAAGACAGCATTTCGCACTCGGTACGGGCATTATAAGTTCTTGATTATGTCATTCGAGTTAACTAATGCCCCAGCAACTTTTATGGATTTGATGAACTGAATGTTCAGGCCTTATTTGGATTCGTTCATGATATCTTCATTGATGATATATCGATATATTCCCGCAGTCAGGAGGAACAGGAGCAACGCCTTAAAGTGGTTCTTTAGACTCTGACGAATAATCAGTTATATGCTAAGTTCTCGTAGTGTGAGTTTTGCTTGAGTTCGGTTGCATTCTGGGTCATATTGTATCAGTAGAGGGTATTCAGGTTAATCTGAAGAAGATTGAGGCAGTCAAAAACTGGCCTAGACCAGCATCAGCTACAGAGATTCAAAGTTTCTTTGGATTGGCAGGCTACTATTGTCGGTTCGTAGAGGGGTTTCACCTATTGCAGCCCCGATGACTATGTTGACCCAGAAGGGTGCCCAGTTCAGGTGGTCGGAGTATGATGCAAGCTTTTAGAAGCTTAAGACAACTCTGACTATGACACCAATGTTGGTTTTGCCCACAGGTTCAAGGCCTTATACAGTTTATTACGATGCTTCTCGTATTAGGCTTGGTGCAGTGTTGATACAGGATGGCAAGGTCATTGCCTATGCTTTGCGGCAGTTGAAGATCCATGACAAGAACTATCTAGTTCATGATTTGGAGTTGGCAGCCATAGTTCACGTACTGAAGATTTGGAGGCATTATTTGTATGGCGTGGTATGTGAGGTATTCACATATCACAAGAGTTTTCAGTATTTGTTCAAGCAAAAGGAGTTGAATTTGAGGTAGAGAAGGTGGTTGGAGTTGTTGAAAGATTATTATATCACCATTTTATATCACCCGAGAAGGGCCAATGTGATGTTCGATGCCTTGAGTAGGAAGTCAGCCAATATGGGCAGTCTTGCTTATATTCCGGTCGGTGAGAGGCCGCTTGCCTTGGATGTTCAGGTATTAGCCAATCAGTTCATGAGACTGGATGTTTCTGAGCCTAGTCGTGTATTAGCTTGTACGGTCGCTCGTTCTTCATTATTAGAGCGTATCCATGATTGGCAGTATGACGATCCGCATTTGTGTGTACTTAGAGACACGGTGCAGCACAGAGGTGCCGGGTAGGTTACCTTAGATGATAATGGAGTTTTGAGATTGCAGGGTCAAGTATGCGTGTCTAATATGTATGGGCTCTGAGAGTTGATTTTGGAGGAGGCCCATAGCTCCCAGTAGTCTATTCATCTGGGTACAGCAAATATGTATGAGGGTTTGCGGCAGCATTATTTGTGGCAGAGAATGAAGAAGGATATTGTTGCATATGTGGCACAGGTGTTTGAATTTTCAGCAGATCAAGTACGAGCATCAGAGGCCTGGTGGTTTATTCCAAAGGATTGAGCTTCCCGAGTGGAAGTGGGAGCGGATCTATGGACCTCGTTACTAGACTCCTGCAGACTCGGAAGAAGTTCGACGCAGTATGGGTTATTGTTGATAGGCTGACCAAGTCAGCACCATTTCATTCCTGTGGTAGTCTCCTATTCTTCTAAGAGGTTGGATGAGATCTATATTCGGGAGATTGTTCCCTTCATGGTGTGCCCATGTCTATCGTTTCGGACCGGGGTACGCAGTTTACCTCGCACTTCTAGAGAGCACTTTAGCAAGAGTTGGGCACACGAGTTGAGTTGAGTACAACTTTTCATCCCCAGACTAACGGTCAGTCCGAGCGGACTATCCAGATTTTGGAGGATATGCTCTGAGCTTGTGTCATTAACTTTGGAGGCTCATGGGATCAGTTTTTGCCTTTAGTAGAATTTTCCTACAATAACATCTACCAATCGAGTATCTAGGTGGCTCCTTATGAGGCTTTATATGGTAAACAGTGTCGTTCTCCAATTGGATGGTTTGAGTCGGGAGAGGCTCGGTTGTTGGGTACGGATCTGGTTCAGGAGGCCTTGGAAAAGGTCAGGATTATTCAGGATAGGCTTCGTACAGATCAGTCCAAACAAAAGAATTATATAGATTGCAAGGTTCGAGATGTGGCTTTCATGGTTGTTGAGCTGGTATTGCTTCAAGGGTCGCCTATGAAGGGCGTGATGAGATTCAGGAACAAGGGAAAGCTTAGACCTAGGTTCATTAGTCCATTTGAGGTTCTTGATCGAGTGGGAAAGGTGACTTATAGATTTGCATTGCCGCTGAGCTTATCAGCCGTGCATCCAATGTTTCATGTGTCCATGCTTCGGAGGTATCACGGCTAGGGCTGCTTATCGGTCAGATTGGGCGGTTATTTACTCTTAACAGTTTGGCTTATCGGTTATCGGCTTTTAAATGTGTTAATTTGCTAGCCACCCGATAAGATATCGGGCGGATTGGTATCAGTTTAGCTCTTATCGGACGGTATCAGGCAGATTATCTGCCTAATTCAATCTATATTGCATGCATTAATTGTTTTGTTTCAAATAGAAGAGGTTTAGCTTGGGACCAATCGCACACCGATTACGAGATGTTAAACTAAGCTACGTTTCTTATATTGTTGGGCACAGACAATGAATTGGCACTTGGCTCCGAGGAAAAGGAGCAGAGGAAAGGGCAAAAGAAAACAGAAAGTTAAAAGATAAAAATATAAAAACAACAAAAAAGCAAAGCGAACACATTTAATTGTATTAAAATTGCCCATTAACAAAAAAGTATATTAACCATTTAATTTGTTCTGATATACGAATTCATTGTGATTTGCATTTATTACTGCAAAATCTTTTTTAGTTCTGCTAGCTTAAAAAATATACTTCGGCAGAAATAGTCCCTACAAAGCCAGCCACTGGACGTCATCATAGCTCTTTCCAGAATGCACTAGTTGTCCAAATCCATATATATATATAACGGATTATCCGTTAAGAAAATTAAATAATCCGCCCCCAAATCGATAAGCTGTTAATAAAAAGATTTTAATCTGTTCTCCATCCGTTAAACCGTTATCCCAATACCAATAAGCCATTAAGCTTCGATTTCGGTTCGGTTCGGTTTTCGGTTTTGGTTCAGTTTTGAACACCCCTAATCACGACGATCCAGCCCACATGTTAGATTTCAGCACTGTCCAGTTGGACAAGGACTTGTCTTATGAGGAGGAGCTGGTAGTTATTCTAGACCGGCAGGTTTGTCAGTTGAGGTCAAAGAGTTTTCCTTCTATTCGTGTTTAGTGGAGAGTTCAGTCTCCTGAGACATCGACCTAGGAGTCCGAGTCCGATATACGGAGCCGTTATCATTTTTTTTTCCCGATACTGGTACTTCCTTCTTATGCACTGTTCGAGGACGAATGGTTGTTTTAGAGGTGGAGAATGCGATGACCCTTTAATTGAATTCTATAACTCCGAGGCTTTGAAAACCTCATTTAGAATTTTCTTGATTTGCGTGCACAGTCCGGACGCGTAGATGAAAATCTTGAATATGAAAATTTGTGAAAAATAATAAATTTTGATTATAATATGAGTTAATTTGACTTCTGTCAATAATTTGGATAAACGGACCCCGACCCATGATTTGATGGACCTGGAGAGTCCGTAGAAAAATACGGGACTGAGCGTATGCCCTAAATCGATTTCCGAGATCCCAAGCCCGAAAAATAAATTTTTAAGTAAAATTATTTTTTAAGGAAATTTGAAATGAAATCTAATTAGAACATGATGGTATCGGGTCCGTATTTTGGTTCTGGTGCCCGGTACAAGTGTTATATATGGTTTAAGTCATTTCTGTAAAATTTTATTGAAAACAGATGTCGTTGATATGATTCGGACCTAAATGGGAAAATTTAATATTTTAAGAAATTTGAAAGAATTCATGCATTTTGAGGTTTAATGCGATGTTTATGGTGTTATTTTGGCGGTTTGATCGCACGAATAAGTCTGTAGGATATTTTTGAGGTTGTGTTTATATTTGGTTTGGATCCCCCAAGGCATGGGTGAGTATTGGATATACCACAGGGTGCGTTGTAAACTTAAAAATTCGCTGGTGTGTCCAGGCCTGCAAACTTGCTCGAAAATGCAAGTTCGTAATTGCAAAGCTGAGTCGCAAATGCGAAGACAGTCCAGGCCCCTCTTCCTCGCAAATGCGAGCTTCCTTTCGCAAATGCGAAACTTCCCTTTTCATATTTGGGTCACAAATGCGATCCTTTCTTCGCAATTACCAAGTTGCAAATGCGACATTTCTGATCGTAGATGCGAAGGTCTAGTAATTATGAAGTGTTCGCAAATGCGAATCCTGTTTCGCAATTCCCACATAAGCAGAGGTCACGGTTCTCATTTGCGAACCCCTGTTCGCAATCCCCACATCCGTGACCTGAATTTTTTATACTTAGTCGATTTTTTAACCCATTTTTCATATTCTCTCTAACACAAACACCTTAGGCCATTTTCCAAGAATTCCTTCTTCTCTAAATCAATTGTAAGTCATTTTTAATTAACTTTACTTAATCATTAACATCTTTTGACATGATTTCAACTTAAAATCAAAGATTTTAATGGGGAAATTGGTGTTTTGGGTAGAAACTAGGTTTTTTCAAAATTATGGATTTGAACCTCGATTTGAGGTCCGATTTCAAAACAAATTATATATTTGAGTTCGTGGGTGAATGGGTAATCGGGTTTTGGTTCGAACATTGGGTTTTGACCATGTGGGACCCAGGGCGATTTTTGATTTTTTGGGCAAAACTTTGAGAAATTCATTTTTGCATTCAATTGATTCATTTAGCGTTTATTAATGTAATTAAGTAACTTGTGACTAGATTCGAGCGGATTGGTGGTGGAATCAAGGGATAAAGCAATAATTGAGACTTGATTTGTGTTCGAGGCATCGAAGTAAGTGTCTGGTCTAACCTTAGCTTGAGGGATTAGGAGTTGTGTTCTATTTGCTAATTGTTTCTTGTGGAGTACGACGTATAGGCATGGTGACGAGTATCTATACGTTGGTGTCGAGCATGACCGTGTGTCCTAAATTGATAATTGTTGCGTTCATTAATGGTTCTACAGATGCTTTAATTGGAGACTCTTGATATTGGGGCAAGGATTTAGTTAATTTTCCTGTAATTTACTTATGACTGATTATTGGTGTTAATTGATCCCCTTGGATGTTTGTTTCGATATTATTGTTCTCTTGCCAGGATTTCTTTGTGATTTTGCATTGGCTTGAAATGGTAGGGGGTGGTACGCCTACCACGAGATTTAATCAAATGAGAGGGGGTGGTACGCCTACCACGAGATTTAATAAAATCGGAGCGGGTGGTACACCTACTACAAGATTTAATAAAATGGTAGTGGGTGGTACGTCTACCACGAGATTTAATGAAATGGGGGCGCGTGGTATGCCTACAACGAGAATTAATAAAATGGAGTGGGTGGTAAGCCTACCACGAGATATGAGAAATGGGACCGGGTTGCACGCCTGCAATGAGATAAGTACTGAAAGTGAAATCTGCCTTTATTTTCCTTATCCGTGTTAGAATTAAGTTGTTGATTTTCTTATTATTCTCTTGAGGTTCTGTATTATCTGCTATCCCCGAAGCACGATCCCCTCCCTGCTTTATCTTGTTTATTTCCGTTTATCTTTCCATTGTATATATATATAGTTGCACAGGTTTATCTGGAGTCTGGTCCTGGCCTCATCGCTACCTCGTCGGGGTTAGGCCAGGCACTTACTATCCCATGGGTCGTTGTGCAGATACTAGACTCTGCACTGTGTGCAGATTCCGGAGCAGTATTTGGTCATCAACAGTAGATCGGGAGCTATTCTTCAGTCCGAGACTCCGAGGTATCCCTGCTAGCGTCCGCAGGCCTAGCGTCTCTTTTATCAGTTTTTATGTTCTGTTGTCATTTGTACTCGAGACAGACTATGTCCTTTTCTTCCAAACACTTATTTGTAGTAATCCTAGACAGTCTGTGAATGTTGTGGCACCAGGTTCTGGTTAGAGGCATGTGTTGATCTTCAGAATTTTTTTTTGTTTTATATTCCATTTAAGACTTCAGCTAAATTTATATTTTGCTGTTATTTAATTGTTTATATCATGTTAATTTAAATCGGTTAAAAAGAGAATTAAAAACGAAAAGGATTTTAAGTTCGTGGCTTGTCTAGCTTCTACGAGTAGGCGCCATCACGACTCCCGAGGGTGAAAAATTCGGGCCGTGACAGAGGTAGTCGAGAGTTCTTCCCTCTTTGTACTAAGTAGCCTGATAGAGTTTTGTTTAGATTTGTTAGTGGTCTATATTGTATTCACATTGTTATTTTATATAATTTTGTGTTATTTTTCTTTTACTTATTCGTTGTTGTTATTTTCTTTCTGGCATCTTTTATTGTTGTTACATGCCTTTTTTTGTTTTTTTCTGATATTATTGTCTCTCTTGTTGAGCCGAGAGTCTCCAGAAAAAGCCGCTCTATCCTTTTCGGGGTAGGGGTAAGGTCCACGTACACTCTACTCTCCCTGTATCCCATTTGTGGGATTTTATTGAGTATGTTATTGTAGTTGTTTATACGCATGAGCTCCATAATCATGCATATTATACTGGAACTTTCTGTATTTCAGCAAAAAAAGTGACTAAGTTTCATTAACTTTACAAATGCTGGCTATTTTTTAATTACCCATATGAAAACTTGTTACCCCGAACTATTTTCACCATTTACAATGTTAAAATTAAGAAAGTGTCTTTTTATATCTTTTATGTGTAAAAGCAAATCTTTCATGTGTAAAAAAAGAGAGATGAGATTATAAAACTAAAAACAAATTTGCAGAGACCCACAACAACCCTAGAATAATATAGTTGTCAACAAAGTCATCTTATAGCTGATGTAGTTGCTTTTTTTAATAGCCGTAATATTTGAACCAGCTTGTACGCATCTCTACTAATTTCATAAGCATCAGATCTATAGCTAATTAACTATTTATCTAGGTTTAATCTCATTTAACTATTGTCCAGTCAGATTAATACAAAAAGGTCACACCATGACTACTACTACTACTAGTAGTCATTTATTTCTTAATATGGTATTTATTTATTTCCCTTTCCTTGAAAATATTGGCAGAACTATTTTAAAAATTGTCCTCTGTAACAAAAAGGGATTTTTACACAAAAATCTCAGGAAACTAACAATTACATTCTCCTCTTTTTTGTGGGAGGACAGCCTTTGAATGTCACAAAAATCGTGTTTATTGTATTGACAAGTTTACTGGACTCATGTTCTTGATATGATATGACTTTTGTTACATATTGCACGAAATTTGTATTTAATGCTAATTATTGAATTGTTTTATATTTTGTCTTATAAAGTATGAGGGATATATGAAGTGAAAATGAAAAGCTAAAATTATTTTTCCCCCTAATAAATGTATCTAATTAACTAAACATCGTTCATTTGAGATAGATGAAATGTAGTTTAACAATTAATATTGGAGGCTACTAAGAGTCTAAGCTTAAGAGGACAATATGTCTCATAGCTAGTAGCTCTTTGCTTAGTAGTGAAAATATGAAATAAAATAAATAATACCCTTTGGATTAGAAAAACAAGCGATCACAAAAGAATAAATGGATTTATTTAATGTTCATTAATCGACCATGTAAAAAAATGTTAGGGATATGGTAGATATGTCATAGATTCAATCTCATATTTGATGATTTGAACATATTTTTGTGAATGTTATTTGATATAAAAATATATGATATTCTTTATCATAGTTATTATTAATTGTTTGATTAATTTGATAAGGTTCTTGATTAAATTTTGAGATTTTTCATCGTGACAAAGATCATGATCATGAGAGTAAAGTCTCTTATAATTTAATCTAAATTTATTCTTGATCATAGGATTATTAATTTGGACATTAGTAATTTGGTTAGATCAATATGTGATCGTCTTTATTGGATAAAGATTAATTTATCCCATTAACAAATCACATAGATAGATGATGCATATAGAGATATGATCATTGGACCGACTCATTAGATAATTCATAATAGTTAGAATTACCATAACTGTCAATAGGATATTCTCTTGAAGAATGTGATGTAAAAATTACCTTTGAAATGAGATCGTCATAATAATTGACAAGTTATTCATTGTGCTTTGATACCATACAACTATGGCCCTAAGGCGATATTTGAAAAGATATTGGGTATGATTAAATACATGTAGAATTAGTGATTGATCAAGATGGATCTGTTAACTCTTGATAATGAGTTTAAGCTCCATGTTGTCATAAATTATAAACGATCAAACTAAGACCGTGGCCAGAACAATAGAATGAAGGAAGAAAAGAGTTTCTTAGGTCATTCAATGGTCGATTATATTTGACGTGAACACATAGTTGGTCGCCTATTAGGATTTAACAAAGCTATTAGGATTTGACAGTTGAATTTTAAATTTTGTATTAGATACGACGGGAATCTGTAATAGGCTATATGATTCTATTGTTATTTTTAATTATTATTAGTTCATGAGATTTAACTAATAATATTATTCTGGAATAAATTATTATTTTTGTGATGTATGTGATATATAAGATTAAACATGTTAGAAGAATGTTGAATTTTGTTTTTATGTCACGTGCTTGTTCGTTGCATAATTTTGAATTATTTATTACATGTGGTGTAAATCAATTTAGGAGTAAGCATGTAGACAACTTGAATTAAATTTACATGCTATAAAAGATT
This sequence comes from Nicotiana benthamiana, assembly GCA_034376525.1. Classification (NCBI taxonomy): domain Eukaryota; kingdom Viridiplantae; phylum Streptophyta; class Magnoliopsida; order Solanales; family Solanaceae; genus Nicotiana; species Nicotiana benthamiana. Next base: position 60,937,036 of record CM067332.1, on the reverse strand, counting down.
TGATCTTTCTGTTATTAAAAACTATTTTAGTAACAATTCTCTCTCACTAAAATTTGAGTTCTTAAATAATAAAATATAAGATATTTTATTGTAGGGCTATCCATCAAGGTAAATAACTTTACTTATTTCTTGTTTATAAGGAGTGACCTGACTATCATGAGACTTATAATTCGAGAATATATTAAAATTATTTATTGCATCAGATGTATGGATTGAAAGAATTATTTAATTTTACACTAGACGCCTGGACCACCTGGCGGAGTATAAAATTTAATAAGTTCTCTGCTATCATGATGGTTGAACTCAACTATGCCAATAGAATCGACCTAACTACCAGAGGACTATTTGACATAGAGCTATTTAAGGAAATTGTATAGGGATACAATTGGTAAGAGTACCTACATTTAAAATATATGTGAGAAACGACTTGGCTTCCAAGAGGTTCATACATATTGTTAAAGAATTCCTTTACTCTACTAACAGAAATAAAGATTTCGTAAACTATAATGACGGTAAATAGTTAAAATAATTATTGGAAATATCATTTAGATAAAAGTCTATGTCTGTATGATATATGCAAATATGTTCTTATATCATTGCCTTTTCTTTTCTATACTTTAGATTTTTCAATATGTCTATTATATCACTGCGAGAAATACCTGAGACCAACAAGTTGGTAGGATCATACTTTGATGACTGGTACAGAAATTTGAGAATAGTTCTCATGCATGATAAGTGCATTAATGTAATCGATAAGCCTGCAAAGATAATCCCACCAGAGAATGATGTTCAAGGAACCACACTTGGAAGAATGCCTTGCTATTAAACACATAATTCTCGCTTCTATGAGTTCTGAACTTCAGATGAAACATTAGAATATGGATCCAACTACAACCACTGAATATCTTAAGAAGTTTCGATTTACAGTTGGACGTTGAAAAATCTCCAATTGGACCACTTTTCAATCATATGATTTTTCTTACCGAGGAACATGAGAAGTTGGGGTACAAGCTTGGTAAAGAGTTTTCTAAGGATTTGATCTTGCAGTCAACTTACGATGCTAAATATTTTTACTGTAAGAAGAAAGGGTATTGGAAGAGAAACTGCAAGGAGTATCTTGCAACTCTAAAGGACAAGAAACAAGGTGAGACATTAATGAAAAATATTTTCAAGGTTTCTTTAGCTACTAATTCTTCATTGTGAGTATTAGATATTGGTAGTGGTTATAGCATCTGCAACATGTTGCAAATGTTTAAGATAAGTAGGAGGCTAAAGAAAGGAGAAGTTAATCTACAAGTTGAAAGTGATGCAAAAGTTGTGGCCTTAGTTGTAGCATCAATTCCTTTAATAATGCCTATGGGCAAAGTACTTATGTTGGATGATTGTTATTACATTCCTAAATTTGTTTCGAACATAATTTCAGCTTCTATGTTAGACAAGCATGGTTTTCGCATTAATATAGGCAATGGTATTTGTTCTATTTATTATAGTGATAATTTATATCTGAATGGCTATCTCCAACATGATGTTTATGTCACAACCCCTGTTCACCCTCCGTGAATATGTCGTGAAGACATCGAGTCCCTACGACTAGGTAAGCCTAACAATGTGGAAACGATATAACTTGCGGAATATAATAACTTAAAACTAAACAGCTAGAAGAAAACTGTATATAGATGTCACTTGACCGATACAACTCAATATCTCAACTACTATAATGCCATCCCAAAACTCATAAACTCACGGGAACACAAGATAACAGAATGTAATACATTGCTCTAACTCCAGATGTCAAAAACAACAATATGAAGGGAAAGCTAACTGCTAAAGCTAGAATAAGATAGAGACTCCTGGTCTGCGGACATGGCAGATGTACCTCGAAGTCTCTACTAGATCTCTCCACCTCGAGGATAATACGTCTGGGTGGAGGTATTTGGATCTGCACGTAAAAAAACATGCGTAGAAGGGGTATGAGTACACCACATCAATACTTAGTAAATGCCAAGCGTAATCTCGATCGGGTAATGACGAGGAAGGTCAGAGACCCACTAAGAACAAACATAATAATAAGTCTTGCAACAATATGAAAATAAACAGAAATAATGAGTACAACTATGAAGTAAGACAGGTTATACAAGGTAACAAATAGCACATTGAGAATAAGGTAACACAGAGTAAATAGCTCATTATCAGTACTAACAACGAGGATCTCCCAGGATACTGTCCTGTAATCTATTCCATCAACTGTACAAGGATTTCCAGGGATATTGTCCCGTAGTCCATCATATGTGTATATCTAAAGGATCTCCTGGGATACCGTCCCATAGTCCAACTATCAATGCACGGGGATCTACCGGAATCTGATCCGTAGTCCCAAAGTAAATGTGCAGGGGGGAGAAAATTACTGGAAATCTAACTTGTTGTCCCAAAGTAAATGTGAAGGGGAGTCTACTAGGAATCTAACCCGTAGTCTCAAAGTAAACAAACAAGGGGGAGAACTACCGAAATCCCACATCTGTAGTCCTAATGTAAATACGCAGTCACAACAAGAAGATATTCAGGAATAGAGTGCAAAAGAAATACCAGAAAACAAGCAGTTATGGCCTAACATGCCTCACATAGTACAATCAAAGCAACTTAAGCAAATATGAAATTTAGGTCAATTAAGCTTGATTTTCTAAACTAACACATGCTATAATTGCAAGTAGAATAAGGCAGGTACTAAAGAAAACGCTGGCTAAATATTTGAAGTAAAGTTGGATTTTCAAAAATTAGATCAATTACGCGCTTGTCACCTCAAGTACAAGGCATTCAATTACCAAATATCATATTCTAAGGGGAAGGTCCCCCACACAAGGTTAGACAAATCACTTACCTCGAATCGGCTCAAAATCAACTAGAAATCACGCCTTTGCCACGAGTATCAAACTCCAAATGGCCCAAATCTATTCAATTAATTGACATATCGTAAATAACATCTCAAACAACTGATGTGACATATCGTAAATAACATCTCAAACAACTGATTCTACGATTAAATTCAAAGCTAAGACGTAAAATTAGGTAAAATAACCAAAATGCCCCTCATGTCAACGGCTCAGAATCATACGAAACTTATATTTTTGGAAACCTCATATTCTAACAAGTCTATTCATAATAAGAACACAAAAATTGGAGTCCAAATGACCCCTCAAATCTCAGATTAAAAATTCAAAATTCCAAGCCCTAGTTCTTCCATTTTTGTCCAAGTTTTCATTAATTTCTAGGTTAATTTCACAATAGTATCATGTTTTTGTTGATAAAACTTACCTCCAATCAATTCTCCTTGAATCCCTCTTCAATTCCCTTCAAAAAGCTCTCAAAATACTCAGCTATGGTGGGAAAACGGCTAAAACTTGCGGATGAAATGTTTATAAACCTTCTGCCCAGCTCCTGTAATTCCTTTATCGCGGTCGCGACCAAGGTCACACGACCGAGAAGCACTAAAATCCAAGGCTTAAAAAATGAGTTATGTGAATGCGACCAAACAATCGCGAATGAAATGCTTTAACTTTCCCTCTTACGCGAATGTGACCTCTCTCATGTGAGCATGTAGAACAATGCACCTGGACCCCCACGCGCCAAATTCCACTATGCGACCACAACAGACATCACACGAACGCGATGCCCACACTTCATGCCTTACGTGAATGCAATGACTCAATCACGATCGCGAAGGCCGATTTCATACCACCCCCAATATCCTTCTATGTGATCGCGGCTCGACCCATGCAAACGCGAAGTCTTAAAACCCGTAACACCTGAGATGAAATATCTGCAGCTTGCCAACAACAAAACTAGCCCGATAGACCATCCGAAACTCACCCGAGGCACCCGGGACCTTAACCAAAAGCACCAACACATCCTAAAACTTCATTAAAACTTGTTCCAATCATCATAACACTTCAAACAACACTAAAATCTTCAATTCACTTCGAATTCAAGCCTAATTTTCTAAGAACTTCCAAAAATATGTTTTTGATCAAAACCCCGACCAAACCACCTCCGAATGAACTGAAATTTTGCACACACAGCTCAAGTCACATAACCAAGCTACAATAACTCTTAGAATTATATTCCAACCCTCAGATCAAAATCTGACTATCGGACCAGAAACTTTCAAAACTAAAACTCCGGCATTTCAAGCCTAAATTAGCTACGGACCTCCAAAACACAATCCGAACACACTCCTAACCTAGAAATCACCTAACGAAGCTAGTGGAACCATAGAATTTCCATTCTGAGGCAGTCTTTACACTGTTCTGACTAGGGATTACTTTCCAACACTTAAGCTCTCATTTAAGGACTAAGTGTCCTAAAACTCTCCAAAACTCAAAATCGAAAATCCCCGCAAATCAAATTAGAAGAAACAAACTTAGGAAAGTAGTTAATAAGAGATCGAGACATAACTTCTTAAGACGACCGGCCGGGTCATCACATCCTCCTATACTTTAATATTCGTTCGTGCTCGAATGAGCATAGAGACATACCTAAGTAGTGAAGAGATGAGGGTAATAACTGCGCATATCCTGCTTGGTCACCCAGGTCACCTCCTTGGCCGGCTGACCCCACCACTGAACCTTTACTGAAGCAACGTTCTTTGACCTCAACGTTCTGGCCTGCCTGTCCAATATAGCAACTGGCTCCTCAACATAAGATAGATCTTTGTCCAGCTGGACTGAACTGAAATCCAACATATGCGACGGATCACTGTGATATCTTCGGTGTATCGAAACATAAAATACCGGACGAACCCCTGCCAGGCTGGGAGGTAAGGAAAGCTCATAAGCAACCTCCCCAACACGCCTCAATATCTCAAAAGGGGCAATAAACCTCGGGCTCAACTTCCCTTTCTTCCCAAATCTCATGACGCCCTTCATAGATGAAACTCGAAGCAGAACCCGCTCTCCAAATATAAAGGAAACATTACGAAACTTTCGGTATGTGTATATCTTCTGTCTAGACTAGGCTGTTCAGAGTCTATCCTGAATTACCTTAACCTTCTCCAAAGCATCCTATACCAAATATGTGCCCTCTGGCCTTGCCCGGCTCGAACCAACCCATCAGAGATCTACACTGCCTACCATACAAGGCCTCATATGGTGCTATCTGAATGTTGGACAGATAGTTGCTTTTGTAAGAAAACTCCACAAATGACAAAACTAATCCCAAAATCCTCCAAACTCAATCACGCACGCGCGAAGCATATCCTCAAGAATCTGAATAGTACGCTCGGACTGTCCATCCGTTTGGGGGTGAAATATTGTGCTCAACTCCACCCAAGTACCCAAATTTTGTTGAACGGCCCTCCAGAACCGTGATGTGAACTGAGTACCTCTATCTGAAATAATAGAAACTGGAATACCATGTAGACGAACAATCTCCCAAATATAAATCTCCGCCAGTCGCTCCAAAGAATAAGTGGTCACACAGGAATGAAATGAGAGGACTTGGTCAGCTGATCCACAATCACCCAAATGGTATCAAACTTCTTCAAGGTCCATGGGAGTTCAACTACAAAGTCCATGATGAGCCACTCCCACTTCCACTCCGGAATCTCTATTTGCTAAAGCAACCCACCTGATATCTGGTGCTCGTACTTCACCTGCTGGCAGTTGAGGCATCTAGCTACATATCCCTAACTATATCCTTCTTCATCCACCTTCACCAAAGTGTTGCCTCAAGTCCTGATACATCTTCACGGCACCCGGATGAATGGAATATCGCGAACTATGGGCCTCCTCTAGAATCAACTCCCACAGCCCATCGACATTGGGTACACAAACCCGACCTTGCATCCTCAATACTCTGTCCTCGCCAATGGTCACATCTCTGGCATCACCATGTTGAACCCTATCCATAAGGACAAGTAAATGAGGGTCATCATACTGCCCCTCCCTGATACGATCAAATAATAAAGACTAAGAAACCACGCAAGCTAGAACCCTACTGGACTCTGAAAGATCCAATCTCACAAACTGGCTGGCTAAGGCCTGAACATCCATCGCCATATGCCTCTCAGATACTGGTAGATATGCCAAACTCTCCACCCGGCGACTCAAGGCATTAGCCACTACATTGGCCTTGCCCGGATGATATAAAATAGTGATGTCATAGTCCTTCAGCAACTCTAACTACCTCTTCTGGCGCAAAAATATATCCTTCTGCTTGAACAAATGATGCAAACTCCTATGATCAGTATAAATCTCACAAGGCACACTGTATAAATAATGACGCCAAATCTTCAGGGCATGGACAATGGCAGATAACTCAAGATCATGGACATGATAATCCTTCTCGTGTATTTTCAACTGTCTGGACGCGTAGGTAATCACCCTACCATCCTACATCAATACTGCTCCAAGGCCAACTCTAGAGGCATCACAATAGACGGTATAAGACTCTAAACCTGTAGGCAATACCAAAACTGGGGCTGTAGTCAAAGCTGTCTAGAGCATTTGAAAGCTCGCTTCACACTCCTTTGTCCACTGAAATAGAGCACCCTTCTGGGTCAATCTTGTCGCATGGGCTGCAATCGATGAAAATCCTTCCACTAAACGGCGGTAGTAGCCCGCCAAGCCAAGAAAACTATGAATCTCTATAGCTGAGGACGGCCTGGGCCAACTCTGCACAACCTCTACCTTTTTCGGATCCACCCGAATGCCCTCACTCGATACCACGTGGCCTAAGTATGCCACCGAATCCTACCAAAACTCACATTTTGAGAACTTTTCATGTAACTTCTTCTCTCTCAAAGCCTGGAGCACTATCGTCAGATGCTACTCATGATCTTCTTGAATCCGTGAACACACCAGAATGTCATTAATAAAGACAATGATAAAAGAATCAATATATGGCCAAAATACACTGTACATCAAATGCATGAAGGCTGCTGGGGCATAGATCAGCCCAAATGACAGAACAAGAAACTCGTAATGACCGTACCGAGTCCTGAAAGCAGTCTTCGAGATATCTGGATCCCGAATCTTCAACTGATGGCAACCTGAGCGCAAATCAATTTTAGAAAACACTCGTGCGCCCTAAAGCTGGTCGAATAGATCATTCAATACGAGGAAAAGGATAACAGTTCTTCACTGTGACCTTGTTCAGTTGGTGATAATCAATACACATACGCATAGATCCATTCTTTTTATTCACAAACAAGACAGAAGCACTCCAAGGTAAAACACTGGGCCGGATAAAGCCCTTATAAAGCAATTCCTATAACTGGTCCTTCAACTCCTTCAAATAAGGAATGCTATACAACATGGAGGAATAGAAATAGGCTAAGTGACCGACAACAAATCAATGCCAAAATCAATATCTCTATCAGGTGGCATGCCCAGAAGATCAGCTGGGAATACATCGGGAAAATCCTGCACCACTGGGACCGAATCAACAAAGAGGTATCAACACTGACATGTCTCACATACGCTAAGTACGCGGCACACCCCTTCTCAACCATACACTGAGCTTTAAGAAGGAGATGACTCTGTTGGGAGTGTGATCTAAAGTACCACTCCACTCAACATGCGGTACACCTTGCATAGCCAATGTCACAGTTTTGGTGTGACAATCAAGAATAGCATAATGGCACGAGAACCAGTCCATGCCCAAAATAATATGAAAATCAACCATGCTGAGTAGCAATAAGTCTACTTTAGACTCAAAACCACGAATAGTAACCAAACATGACTGATAAATGTGGTCCACAACAAGTAAATCCCCCCAGGAGTATAAACATAAACATGGGAACTCAAAGAATCCCGAAATACACCCAAATGCATAGCAAGATTTGAGGATACATAAGAGTAAGTAGAGACTGGATCGAACAGAACCGATGCATCTCTGTGGAAAACCAATATAATACCTATGATAATAGAATCGGAGGCAACAGCCTCGGCACGAGCGGGAAGGGCATAGTATTTGGCCTAGCCTCCCTCTCGAGGGCGACCACTGCCTCCCCAGCCTCTATATCTAGCTGTCTGAGCAGGTGGGCGGTGGTTGGAGATGTAACCATAGCCTAGGAACTCTACGGGGCACGCTGTGGCTGAGAAGTCTGTGAAGATGCACCCCTCCTAAGTCTGGGGCAATCCCTAACCATGTGGCGTGTGTCACCACACTCAAAACAATCTCTAGGAGGAAGTGGTGGCTGCGACTGGCTAGGGCCAGGTCTGCTGGACTCACCTCTGGTAACACCCCACGCAGGAGGCGCGCTAGAAACTGGAGGTGCATAATAAGTCTTCTGAGGCCTAAGAGGATGTGGAGCTGGAGTACTGCTAGCTGTTGGAAGAGTGGAATGAACGGGGCAACCCGTATAGCCCCTACCATGACGACCTGTACGGGCGCCAGAATAGTGGCCCGACTCTTGAGACCTCTTGGCCTCTCTCTCCTCTCTCTCCCTAGTATGAATACCCTTAATCCTCCTAGCAATTCTCATCACCTGCTAGGAATAAGCCCTCAATAAACCGGTGAACCTTTTCGCGAACAGTAGCAACCAAGGATGGTGCATGTCTAGCCAATCTGGTATAACGAATAGCATACTCTGAAATAGTCATAGCACCCTGGCGCAAAGGCTCAAACTCTATGCACCATACATCCCTAAGGCTCTAAGGGACATACTCTCACAGGAACAACTATGAGAACTGAGCCCAAGTCAGCATTGGACTGTCTATCTCATAGGTGTGCCACCACTCATAGGCTGCCCCTCGAAGCTGGAAGGTGGTGAAAGAAACGCACTGGATCCTAAAATACCCATGGTACAGAAAATGCGGTAACACTCATCAAGAAAACCCAAAGCATCCTCCGATGCTAGACCACTGAATACAAGAGGCTTGTACTTCTTAAACCTCTCAAGCCTCAGCTGCTCATCCTCAAATGTTGTTGCCCTATCTCGAGGATGATCTAGTACTGAAGGCGGTGCAGGTATAACCTCTGGGACCTACGAAACATGCACTCGCTACTCCGGAGTGCGGGCGGCGGGAGTCTGTGCTCCTTCTCCCGCCTGGGATGTGGCTGCAGCAAGAGGAAGCAACCCTGCCAGAGCCAAAGTGGTGTACATACTCATGAACTATGCTAGTGTCTCCTGGAGAGCTGGAGTAGCGGTAGCAGTAGTAGTAGTAGGCGTGTCAGGTACCTGGACTCCAGTTGGACCTGTTGGTGGTATCTCAGAGATAGATCGCGCAGGTGCTCTGTCTACACCACGTGCGCGTCCTTGACTTTTACCCTAGCCCCGGCCGCGGCTTCTGACAGTTGCAGTAGGGGGCATGGGTGCCTGATCATCTCGAGTAGCACGTGTCCTCACCATATATGAGAGAATAGAAAGACAGAATTTTTAGTTGTGATATCAAAAATCTCGCACGACAAGGAAATCAAATAAAGTGGATTTTCCTAACAGTTACATAGCCTCTCATAGATAAGTACAAGCGTCTCCGTACTGATCAGCAAAACTCTAATAAACCGTCATGTGTTCCCCGACTCCTATGAACCTAGAGCTCTGATACCAACTTGTCATGACCCAAGTTCTCCCTACATGAACATGTCGTGACGGCACCTAGTCTCTACGACTAGGTAGTCCTAACAATGTGGAAACAAATAACTTAAAACTGAACAGCTAGAAGAAAATTGTAGATAGATGCCGCTTGGCATATACAACTCAATAACTCAACTACTACAATGCCATCCCAAAACTCATAAACTCACTTAAACACAAGCTAACAGAATGTAATACACTACTCTAACTTTAGAATGTCAAAAACAATAGTACGAAAGGATAGCTAATTGCTAAATCTAGAATAAGATAGAGACTCCTGGCCTGCGGACATAACAGATGTATCTCGAAGTCTCTGCTAAATCTCTCCGCCTCGAGAATAATACGCCTGGGTGGAGGTACCTAGATATGCACATAAAACAACATGTGCATATGGGTCATGAGTACACCACAGCGGTACTCAGTAAGTGCCAAGCCTAACCTCGGTCGGGTAGTGACGGGGAAGGTCAGGGCTCTAATGAGAAATACACAAAAATAATGAGTACAAATATGAAGTAAGACATGTTATACAATGCAATAAATAACACCCAGAGAATAAGGTAACACGGTGTAAACAACTCATTATCAGTACCAACAACGAGGATCACCCAGGATACAGTCCTGTAGTCCATTCCATCAACTGTCCAAGGACCTCCTGGGATACCGTCCCGTAGTCCATCATATGTGTATATCTGAAGGATCTCCCCGAATACCATCCTATAGTTCAATTATCAATGCCCGGGGATCTACCTTAATCCGATCCATAGTCCTAAAGTAAATGTGTTGGGGGAATTTATTGAAAATACAACCCGTAGTCCCAAAGTAAATGTGCAATGAGGGATCTACTAGGAATACAAACCCTAGTCCCAATGTAAACAAACAGGGAGGGGGGAGCTACCGGAATCCCACATCTGTAGTCCCAACGTAAATACGTAGTCACAACAAGAAGATATTCAGGAATAGAGTGCAAAATAAATACCAGGCAACAAGTAGTTCTAGCCTAACATGCCTTACGTAGTACAATCAAAGCAACTTAAGCAAATAGGCAAATTAGGTCAACTAAGCATGCTTTTGTAAACTAACACATCTTATAGTTGCAAGTAGAATAAGGCAGGTAAGAAAGAAAACTCGGGCTAAATATTTGAAGTAAAATAATATTTTAACAATTAGCTCAAGTACGTGCTCGTCGCCTCACTTAGAAGTCATTCAATTACCAAATATCATATCCTAAGGGAAGGTCCCCCACACAAGGTTAGACAAGCCACTTACCTCGAATCAGCTCAAAGTCAACTAGAAATCACGCCTTTGCCACAAGTATTTGACTCCAAATGGACCAAATCTATTCAATTCAATGACATATCCTAAATAACATCTCAAACAATTGATTCTACGATTAAATTAAAACTAAAATGCGAAATTAGGTAAACTAACCAAAACGCTCCTCAGGCTAACGTCTCGAAATCATATGAAACTTATATTTTCAGAAACCTCATACTCTCACGAGTCTATACATAAAAAGAACAAAAAATTGGAGTCCAAATGACCCCTCAAATCTAAGATTAAAAATTCAAAATTTCAAGCACTAGTTCTTCCATTTTTGTCCAAGTTTCCATGAATTTCTAGGTTAATTTCACAACAGAATCATGTTTTTAGTTCATAAAACTTATCTCCTATCAATTCTTCTTGAATCCCTCTTCAACTCCCTTCAAGAAGCTCTCAAAATAATCAACTATGGTGAAAAAAGGGCTAAAACTCGTGAATGAAATGTTTATATACTTTCTGCCCAGCTCCTGTAATTCCTTCATTGCTATCGCGGCCAAGGTAACGCGATCGCGAATCACTAAAATCCAAGGCTTCAAAAATGAGTTGTGCGAACACGACCAAACAACCAAGAACTCGATGCTTCAACTTTCCATCTTACACGAACGTGTCCTCTCTCATGCGAACGCGTAGAGCACTGCACCTGCACCCCTCACACGCTAAATTCCTCTATGCGATCGCAGAAGATATCACGCGAACGCGAAGCCCACACTTTCTTCCTTACGCGAACGCGATACCTCAATCGCGAACGCGAAGGCCTATTTCAGACCACCCCCAATATCCTTCTACACGATAGTGGCTCGACCCACGTGATCACGAAAGCTTAAAACCTGCAACACCTGAGATTAAAAATCTACAGCTTTCCAACACCAAAATTAGCCCGATAGACCATCCGAAACCCACCCGAGGCCCTTGGAACCTCAACAAAAAGCACCAACACATCCTAAAACTTCATTCAAACTTGTTCCAATCATCGAAACACCTCAAACAACACCAAAAATTTCAATTCACATCGAATTCAAGCCTAAGTTTTCTAAAAACTTCCGAAACACATTTTTTATCAAAACCCCGACCAAACGACCTCCGAATGACTTGAAATTTTGCACACACATCCCAAATCACGTAAAAAAGCTACAACACCTCTTGGAATTCCATTCCGACCCTAGGATAAAAATTTCACCTATCAACTGGAAACTTCAAAATTTAAACTTCAGCATTTAAAGCCTAAATTAGCTATGGAACTCCAAAACATATCCAAACATGCTACCAACCCTGAAATCACCTAAAGTAGCTAACGGAATCATCGGATTTTCATTTCGAGGCTGTCTTCACACTATTCCGACTTGGGATAACTTTCCAACACTTAAGCTCTCAATTAGGGACTATGTGTCCTAAAACTTTTCGAAACTCAAAACCAACATCCCAACAAATCAAATTAGCATAATTGAACTTGGGGAAAGCAGTTAATAGAGGAACGAGGCGTTAACTCTTAAGACGATCAGCCGGTTCGTCACAATTTATGTCTTACCTAATGTGAATGCTAATTCGATTATACTTGTTTCAAGTCTTAATAGGAAAAGAGATGATCAAGTTAATCTTGCATACCTTTGGTATTGTAGGCCTGGTCATATTGAAGAGAAAATAATTAACAAGTTGTAAAAGTATAGGTACCTTGACAAATATGATTTTGAATCATATCCAACTTGTGAATCTTGTCTCAAAAGAAAAATGACCAAATCTCCATTTACTAGAAGTGGAGAAAGAGCTTCTGAATTATTAGGACTAATTCATACAGATGTTTGTGGGCCCATGAAAATTCAAGCAAGAGGTGGATATTCTTACTTCATTACCTTCACTGATAATGTGTCAAGATATGGATTTGTGTATCTTATGAAAACACAAGTCTGAATCTTTTGAAATGTTCAAAAGGTTTCTTAGTGAAGTTGAAAAGCAGAATAGTAAAAATATCAAAGTACTAAGGCCTGATAGAGCTGGAGAATATCTTAGTGAAGATTTTACTAGATATCTCAAAGAGAATGAGATTCTCTCACAGTGGACACCTCTAGGAACACCACAACACATTGGTGTGTTTGAAAGGAGAAACCGAACCTTATTAAATATGGTGAGATGTATGATGGGGTTCACTGATCTTTCAATAAACTTATGGGGATATGCTTTAGAAGCAACAATATACTTACTTAATAAAGTTCCCTCTAAGTCAGTCTCTACAACACCATATGAGTTATGGAAAGGATGTAAGCCTAATCTTAAACATATTAAATTTTGGGGTTGTCCAGCTTATGCTAAGAGACTACAGTCTGATAAACTTGACTCGAGATCTGATAGATGTAGGTTCATTAGTTATCCCAAGGAAATAATAGGATATTATTTTTATCACCCTTCTAATCATAAGTGTTTGTGGCTAGAGGATCAACCTTTTTGGAAAGGAAATTTTTTTTACAATTAAATTATAATGGAGAAATAGAACATGATGAAGTTCAAGAAACTAATGAATCAACACAATATAAAGATCATGAGACCCAAGTTGAAAAACCTTTATTGGATGTTTTTACGTTGACAAGGAAGTTGCCATCTTCAATGGTTGAAGTTCAAGAACTAAACATAGTTCAAGAACAAGTTAATGAACCAGTTCCAAACTAAATTGAACAATAACAAAATCCAGCACAAAGTGAACAAGTTGTACAAAAACCTCTTAGAAGGTCTACACGAGAACATCATGTACCAACTAGATTAAATCTAAAGGTACAAGATGATGTATCAAATGAGGTTGATCATAATTATGATGACCCTGAGACCTATGAAGAGGTGATACGAGGTTTTGATAATGAAATATGGCAAATGAATATGAAAACAGTTTCCTTAACAGTGAGCTAGAAGAGAATATGTACATGATACAACTTGAAAGTTTCACATCTCCGCATGATCATAATAATATTTGCAAACTAAAAGTGTCCATTTATGGACTAAAGCAAGCATTTTGAAGTTAGAATATTAACTTTAACAAGACAATTGAAAATTTTAATTTTGTTATATGTGGCGAAGAACCTTTTGTGTACAAAAAGGTTAGTGGGAGCACAATTATATTCTTAGTATTGTATATTGATGATATATTGCTCATAGGAAATGATATATTGGCATTGCAAAATACCAAAATTTGCCTATCTGAACAGCTCTCCATGAAAGACTTGGGAGAAACAGCTTATATATTAGGAATAAATATCTATAGAGATAGATCGAGGAAGTTGCTTGGACTTTCCCAGTCTTTGTACAATGATACCATTATGAAAAGGTATAACATGAATAATTCCAAAATAGGTTATTTACCGATAGGCATTGGAATTACTCTAAGCAGGGAGGATTGTCCTAGAATACCTGAAGAGAGAGAACGCACGAGTATGATCCCATACGCTAGTGTACTAAGAGTTATCATGTATACCATGACATGTAGACATGTGATTTTTGATCCTCCCCAAGATTTATCATATTTTAACGTGTAAATATTTAATTTAGGCCTAATAGCACTATTACCACTAATTTTGACGCTTTTACTTTATTTTATTACAAGAAAAATAATAAGTACGAAAAAATATTTTAGTTTATGTATCTTTCATAAATTTTTTTTTTAAAAAGTATAAAAATAGTACCTTATTTTTATCTTTATACAAATTTCAAATAACAATATATATATATATAGTTTCATATTTTAATATAATTTATTTTAATTAATTAGGATTAGCTTTTGTATTGTGTAGTATTTTTATTTTATTTTTAAAGGAGTGAATTAAGGCGTTGGATTATAATTTTAAGAGTTTTAGAGCTCATTTTTAGGCTCAACTCGGATTAGCCATTAAGTCAATACCTAATACCCATCAAACTAACCCTAAGAACCCTTCTAGACTTTTTCTTTGAAATAAAAAATAAATACAAAAACCCTAAAAACCTAAGAGCAAGTACACAAAATATAAACCTAAACCTATACGATATAGGTAAAGCCGAAAAATCCAAATGGGAGGGGGATATACACTCTGCAAAAATACAGAGCGTAGCTTTTCACAAAAAACCCCACCCCCGGACCACATCTTCATCACACACCCCACCCCATGGATTCACCTTCTTCTTAAAGAAGCAGACCCTAGAGACCCTAGCTGTTAGCCGTTGAACACCATAGCACCCTCGATCTTGAGCTTCTTCTCCAGCCATTTCTGATCGAACGACCCTTTCTCATCTCTTCACGCCGGCGACCACCCTATTACGACCATTTCCACCAAACAATCAGCCACCCATTTTTCAGAAAAAAACAACAAATCAATTAGACTTGAAAACTAAGAAAAAGTCTCTAAAAATCCTTATTTCCAAGAAGTTTTTGAAGTCGAAATTTGCTGCTCGATTGTTGAGGTTTCGAAACGGTGCGATTTCAGTCGAGGTTCGTTCGAGGTTATTTTCATGATCTAAGGATCCATCTCTTGCTGTTGTTAATGAAGATTTGATGTTAATTTGAGTGTTAGAGATTACTGGAATTCAACCTTCTTCACATTCAATTCGACCTTAATTAATCTTCTGATTTTGGTTATCCATCTTTGACTTCAGTTTTTTTATTTAAGTTTAATGTAGTTCGAAAATTAAAAAAAAGATATTAAATCCTATTTTGACTTTTGTTCGTGGAAATTGATTGAGAGGTTGTTTGAGTTCGGAGTTTCGACCGTTCCGATTGAGTATACATTTTGGATGTGTCGTTATTCCCAGTTTTCTTCCACTTTGTTAAAAGAATTTAAGCTGCACAGAATCGGAAGGAACATGAGGTGCTTGGATTTCTGTTTGGCCATATTAACATGGTAGATTGAGGCGAGGTTATTTTCGATCCTGAAATATATGTTTGACGATTATTTCAGGTTCTCGTCCCTCTATATCTCTTGCTCCGTTTTGGTGTGATTCAATGAACGTCTTGACGCTTGGCTGATTGAAATTGTGTGAAATGCCTTTGATGTATTCGCAAGTTCTGTGTTCTTGATTTGTTTCTTTCCATCCTTATAAATTGGTAATTGCCGGAGTATTTCATCACATTCGATTGTCAAGATGTTGAGCTAGTGTAGGTGAAATGAGAGGAGTAGAAATCTGGAAGGATTATTGATGCAAAGTAAATGTCATTGTAGTTTCACCTTTTAATCTATTGATCTTGTTAGCATCCAATTTCACTACTGTTTGTTCGGTTAAGTACGTAGTAATTCAATTTATTTTTAGAAGTTATGTGATGTTAAACTGGAATGGCTATCGGGCCTGACCCTTTGGCAGAATTGAGAAGAGCGCGGATGGCATTTGATCTCGAATTTAGAAATAAATAATTATGACATCCCGTAGTTTGCTTTAGTTGAATAAATCCTTTGAAATTAGAATCGAGGCGCGTCATTTAGCGAAATTTCCATGACCCTCGCAAAGTTGAAAATGCGTAGTTGCTATAGGCGCGTAATTTAAAATTACCTTCCTAAATTCAGATGTGCATTTCATGCGACCAAAATCTCAATCTTAACAACGTTAAATAAAGTGTGTCTCGGATTGCAGGTGCATTTCATATTGCGTGGTCCAAAAATGTATTTTAGATGACGTTGAAATCTTCAATAATTAAAAGTGGTTTAAAGTTAAAATGCACATAGGTTTAAAAATATCATTAAAAACATGCAATTAGGCCAATAATAATAGTTGAGTAATTGTACTAGAACCACAGAACTCGAGAATGCCTAACACCTTCTCCCAGGTTAACAGAATATCCTTACCCGGATTTCTGTGTTCGCGGATTGTAAAACAGAGTTAATCTTTCCTCGATTTGGGATTCTAAAGTAGTAACTTGGGACACTATTAATTATCTCAAGTGGCAACTCTGAACAATAAGTAAATAATTCCGTTTCGATTGTCACTTTAAGTTGGAAAAAACTCCCTTTATGCACCCTTCCGAGGGTGTAGAAAAAGGAGGTGTGACACCTGGTATGGCTTTTGCACTTGGAGTGACCAGCCAATATCAGGCAAATCCTGGTGAGGAACACTAAAAGGTGGTAATGATCATTCTTAAGTACTTAAGAAGGACTAAAGACCAATTCCTCATTTATGAAGATTCTGAATTAAAACTTGAAGGTTATACTATGCAAGCTTCACTTTAGATAGATGTTAGCAAATCTGTTTCTGGTTATGTATTCACCTTAGATAGTGATGTAGTGAGTTGGAAATTTTCCAAAGAGGCTATAGTAGCTGATTCAGTGACTGAAGCAGAATATATAGTAGCTAGTGAAGCTACTAAGGAAGCTGTATGGATGAAAAAGTTCTAAACTGAACTTGGTGTGGTTCCTTCAATAGAAGGTGCAGTTCCATTGTTGTGTGACAGCACTGGAGCCATTGCTCAAGCACAAAACCAAGATCACATCAAAAGTTCAAACACGTTTTGTGAAGGTATCACTTGATAAGAGAAATAGTTAAATGTGGAGAAGTTGAGATTCAAAAGGTTGATGCAAAGGAAAATATTGCAAAACCATTCACTAGAGCTCTTGGTCCAAATGAGTTTGGCAAGAACAAGTGGAAAGGGAATGAAGTACAAGAGTGACTGTGTAACGATCCGACTGATTGTTTTGCATTCTAGTGCCTCGTTTCCTTAAATAAAACTTTCCACTCTTGCTTTAGCTAATTTATAACTTGTGGGGTCAGTTGGTTCAGGTATTGGAAAGGTTTTGAGTAAAATATGTCTAATTGCTTCTTTAAGGTTTTCTTAAAAGATCAAGTTTGACTTCAGTCAACTTTATGGTAAAATGGACCCGGACTCATAATTTGACAATTTCAGAGGGCCCGTGGGAAAATACGAGACCTGGGCGTATGTCTGGAATCGAATTCCGAGGTCCCTAGCCCGATTAATGAATTTTTCTGTGAAATTGTTAAATTGAAGATTAAAGGAATTAAAGAAAGCTAATTAATCATTGATTCCTTAGGTATCGGGCTCGGATTTTTGTTCCGAAGCTTGGTACACGTCCGTAGTGCTGTTTAACACTTGCCCGTAAAATTTGGTGCCAATCCGAGTAGTTTAAGGGCATTTTGACCTGTTAGAGGAGAATTAAGAACTTGAAGTTCAATAGTTTGATTCATATTGGTTTTAGGGAGTGATTGCTAGATTTAGCGTTGTTTTGAGTGTTCCGAGGGTTCGAGTAGGTGCCTCGAGATTACAAACTTGCCGGTATGTTCGGGCAGGGCTCGGGAGCCCCGAGCATCAACGAGCGAGGTTCGAGCGAAGTAGGAAATTTAAGAAAACAACTGAAAGTTGCTGCTTTTGCCATAACCACATATGCAATTCTTGGACCGCAGAATCGGGACTGCAAATGCGGTCCATCCGTCGCAGAAGCGGAAAGGGTCCAGGCCAAGGGAAAACGTAGAAACGGCCCAGAGACCGCAGAAGCAGTTCCGCTTAAGCGATCCCTAGATCGTAGGAGCAGTCCCGCCTCCCTTTTCCCAGTTCCGCAAATGCGGCTCATTTTTGCATGTGCGAGACCGCAGATGCGGTCCCCTAACCACATAAGCGAAAAGCGTTGGGCGGTAGTCTTCATTTAAGTCGAGCTCAAACACCATTTTATCATTTTACACTCAACCTTGGGGCGAATTTGGGGCTCTTGAGAGAAGGTTTCAACTGAGCAATTCAAGGTAAGTTTTTTCCACTCATTACTAGTTTAAATACATGTATATTAGGTAGATTGAACACTAAAAATTGGATAAAATCAAAGGATTAGAGCTAGACCAAGGGTTTTAATACAACTAAGATTTAAGCATGAAATTTGTTATGGAATGAACTAGATGTCATATATCATTGATCCTTAGGTTGTAGAGAACACCTCCCTTCGAAAAATCTCGGAATCCGGGCACGTGAGCCCTGGGTCAGAATTTAGGAAACTTGTGGGAAAGGTTGAGAAATTACTAAAATATTTAGAATTCGACCTTGTAAGTCTTTATTGACTAGTTCTTACTTTGTTTAACTAGTTCATGCTCGTTCGGCTACGAATTGAGGGTTTCGGCTTGTTCTCGATATTGGAAGTGTGCTTCGGAGCGAGGTGATCCTCCTTTCTAACCTTGTAAGAGGGAATTGTCCCCATAGGTGAATTCATTGGTCATGTGCTCCTATATGTAGGGGCTACATACGCACGAGGTAACGAGAGTCCGTGCGTAGCTACTATTATGCTATTGTGTGGTTAGTCTAGGACCCAAAAGCATGTTATACCTGGATTAATTGTAACTTATCGATAGCTCGAATTGCTTAAACCACATTGAATTAATAAATACACATTTCAAAAAGGATTAAACTTCTTCCTTAAATTGTTAAAAGAGAAAGTGGCTTTTATTGGATAAATATTCCCCGATGAATTTTTAATTGGCTATCTAAGCATGCATTTCTATGTATGTCTGCGTCGCATGTATGATTCGCGAGCAGGGTGATTGTTCATTTTATGTTGACCGCATCGCATGGATAGTTCGCGAGCAGGGTGATAGATGCATCTATGGTTCGAGCGGTTCGACTCTCGGCAGTGCACAATTTACTTTTATGTTGGACCGGGCCGTACGTTCCTCAGTGATTATCTGCACATGACTTATTTGGCATTCTATTACGGATTAAACTTCATATTCGCTCAAATATACAAATGGGCACTCATGATGAAATGTTAAAGGAAGAACGGATGTTTTATATTTACTAACCCTTATGATTTGAGTTATTCTTGCTTATATAAATTTTCTCAATCGAGTCGGCCTCTCGTCTTTGCTTCTTCGAGATTAGACGGGATACTCACTGGGTACATATTGCTATGTACTCATACTACACTTTTGTACTTAAATGTACAGGTTCTGAGACAGGTAGATCTGGTTATCATTACGGTGCGTATCCGTGAGCGGACTTGGAACTTCTACAGTGAGCTGCTTTCCCTCCATGTCGACCTGTAGCCGAAGAAGTCTTTCTTTTGTATTTTTATTTTCTGTCTATTTGGATTTAGACTGTAGTATAGTATGATATTCTCTTGGATGCACACTCTACTAGATGCATGTAGCTTGTGACATCAGGTTCTGGCACACACTTTGGTAGACGATTATTTTGGGTGTGTAACTATATCACCTACAGTATTTTGCTCTTCTAGTTTAAATTCCAAGTTAAGTGTTATTTTACTTCTTTATAATTAGAAGCAACACAAGAATTATAGTAAGGTTTTCGCAATAGCTTGCCTGGCAAGGGCGTCAGGCGCCCTCATGACCTATTATGGAAGTAGGTTGTGACAACATGGTATAAGAGCGCTAGGTTCACATAGGTCTCACGAGTTATGGGCAAACCTGATAGAGTTTTGTTGATCATTACGGAGATGTTTGTATTTATCTTCGAGAGGCTATAGGATATTAGGAAAGATTACTCTTTATTCATTTCCTGTCGTGCAGTGCTTAGTATACTAATTTTCCCTCTTCTATTCTCTCACAGATGGTGAGGACTTGCATTGCTAACGTTTCGGACCCGGGAGGAGCTGTTCCTTCCGTTGTTAGAGGCCGAAGAAGAGGCCGGGGGAGGGCACCGGCCCGTGGTGGGGGACGAGGGCGACCCAGAGCCATTCCAGTGTCACCACCAGCCAATCCTGTGGAGGAACCTATTATTTATGAGCAGGGCGAGGTGCTCGCAGTTGAGCCTACCCGGCTAATTTCATGACAGCGCCAGGTCTCAGGAGGTCATGGGCCGCATGCTACGGTTCACTCTACGACTCATGCTAGTTTATTTCCACTAGACCAGGCACTTCACAGGCAGGAGGTGGAGCCAGACCCCTACTGCCCAGGCTCCAGGTCACACAACTGCAGTGTATCAGACTCCGGGCGTACTACCCGCAGATGGGGCTCAGCCAGTTGCACTAGTGGCACCCCAGCCTAAGCCAGCTGTGGATGGTGATCCATAAAAGTTATTGGACAGATGGACCAGGCTTCACCCTCCAGTCTTCAGGGGTGAGCATCATGAGGATGCACATGACTTTATAGATAGGTGCAAGGATAGGCTGCACAACATGAGGATATTGGAGTCGCACGGAGTTGACTTCACTACTTTCAAGCTTGAGGGCAAGGCAAGTATATGGTGGCAGTCCTATGTACTTGGCAGGACAGCAGGTTCTCCTCCCCTCACTTGGGGTCAAATCACTCAATTATTCCTAGACCGATACATTCCTCCCTCTGAGAGGGAAGAGCTGCGGAATCAGTTTGAGCACCTAGAGCAAGGTCAGATGTCAGTGACCGACTATGAGGCGAGGTCATCTGAGTTGTCTCGCCATGCACTTATGATACTTTCCACAGAGGTAGAGAGAGTGCAGTGATTTGTTGCGGGACTACATCCCACCATCCGGTATGGCATGGATCAAAAGGTAGAGATGGGTACAGGGTACCAGCTAGTGGTTGAGATTGCACGCAGGATTGAGGGTTATCGTCTGAGAGGTAGAGAGCAGATGCAGCAGGACAAGAGAGCTAGATTTTCAAGGGAGTTCAGAGGTGCCCCAGTTAGGGGTAGAGGCCACTTCGGGAGGGGTTAGCCCAGCACGCCTCCACACTCAGCACCACCACCCCCTCGCGGAGGTGCCCAAGCGAGGCCTTATTTCAATGCGATGCCGGAGGCTTCTTAGTGCCCGCCAGCTACTGAGGGTTCCTCCGGCAGGTATTCTAGGTATCAAGATCCTTTTAGCGCTCCTTTCAGTGCCATGCCGGAGAGTTCCTTTCGTCCACCTGAAGCGTGCTATGAGTGTGGAGATCCGGGTCACCTGAAGAAGACTTGCCCCAGGCTTCGGGGTAAGGCAGTAAAGAAAGGTCAGCAGCCCCAGACCCCGGCATCGGCTGCCCAGCCACCTAAAGATGGGGGACAGATGGGTAGAGGCCATCATAGAGGTAGAGGCCAGAAAGGGAGAGGTCAGCCAGTTATTCCCCAGTCCGGTGGAGGCCAGACAGCTAGCACTCCAGCTAGGTTCTATGCTCTTCCGGCCAAGCCAGATGCATTAGCCTCAGATGACGCCATCACAGGTATTATTTTTGTCAGTAGTAAAGATGCTTTGGTATTGTTTGATCCAGGGTCTACCTACTCATATGTGTCACCTCTGCTCGCTCGTTTTCTGCTTATTTCTCCTGAGCCTTTGGGCACTCCTATTCATGTGTCTACTCAGTGGGTGATTCTGTGGTTGTGGATTGGATCTACCGGTCTTGTATGGTCACTTTCTTTGGTTTCGATACTAGAGAAAATATTCTGTTGCTTGATATGATTAATTTTGAGGTTATCCTGGGCATGGATTGGTTATCCCATATCACGTCATCCTTGAGTGCTATGCCAAGACTATTTCACTATGATACCAGGATAGCCGAGATTGTAGTGGAAGGGTTTCACAGTTGATATGCCTAGTAGGGTTATTTCCTTCTTGAAGGCTCGACACATGGTCGAGAAGGGGTGTTTGGCCTATCTAGCTTATGGTTTGAGACGTCACCGCAGAGTCTCTGACTATTGATTTAGTGCCAGTAGTCAGAGAGTTCCCCGATGTTTTTCCTTCTGATCTTCCTGGCATGCCTCTAGATCGTGATATTTATTTCTGTATTGATTTGGCTCCAGGAACTCAACCTATATTTATTCCACCATACCGTATTTCTCCCAAGGATTTAAAAGAGTTGAAGGAGCAGTTAGATGAGTTGTTAGCAAAGGGGTTTGTCAAGCCCAGTGTATCACACTAGGTGCACCAGTGCTATTTGTGAAGAAGAAGGATGGGACCATGCGGATGTGCATTGATTACCGCCAGTTGAACAAGGTCACCATCAAGAACAGGTACCCGTTGCCTCGTATTGATGATTTGTTTGACCAGCTGCAGAGTGCTAAGGTGATTTCTAAGATTTACTTGAGGTTAGGTTATCATCAGCTGAAGATTCGGGACTTAGATATTCCGAAGACTGCATTTAGGACTAGGTATGGCCACTATGAGTTTCTGATGATGTCATTTGGCTTGACTAATGCTCCAGCGGCATTTATGGACTTGATGAACAGGGTGTTTAGGCCTTATATTTATTCCTTCATTATCGCCTTCATTGACGACATCTTGATATACTCACGTAGCCTGGGGGAGCACGAACATCATTTGAGAGTAGTGCTTCAGACCTTGCGAGAGCAGAAGCTATATTTTAAGTTCTCCAAGTGTGAGTTTTGGCTAGAGTCTGTGGCATTCTTGGGGCATGTAGTGTCAGGAGAGGGTATTAAAGTGCATCCCAAGAAGATTGAGATAGTTCAGAGTTGGCCACGTCCTACTTCAGTGACCGAGATCAGAAGTTTCCTGGGATTAGCAGGTTATTACCGACGACTTGTGCAGGTCTTGCGTCACCTCTGACTAAATTGACCTAGAAGGGTGCTCCATTCCGATGGTCCGACGATTCTGAGGAGAACTTTCAGAAGCTCAAGACGGCCTTGACTATGGCACCGGTTCTTATATTTCTTTTCGGTTCAGGAATGTACACGGTATATTGCAATGCTTCCCACGTTGTCTTGGGATGTGTATTGATGTAGGAGGGACGAGTTATTGCATATGATTCACGTCAGCTAAAGATCCATGAGAAGAATTACCTTGTGCACGATCTAGAGTTGGCAGCGATTGTTCATGCTATTAAGATATAGAGGCATTATTTGTATGGGGTGTCATGTGAGGTTTACGCCGACCATCGCACCTTGCAGCATTTGTTCAAGCAGATGGATCTTAATTTGAGGCAGCGCATGTGACTTGAGTTACTAAAGGATTATGACATTACCATTCTTTATCATCCGGGCAAGGCGAATGTAGTCGCGGATGCCTTGAACAGAAAGGCGGAGAGTATGGGTAGCCTAGCATTCATTCCAACAGAAGAGGCCACTAGCCTTGGACGTTCAGTCCCTAGCAAACAGACTGGTGAGGTTGGACATTTCAGAGCCCAGCCAAGTTCTAGCATGTGTAGTTGCTCAGTCTTTGTTATTGGGACATATTAAGGTGCGACAGTTTGATGATCCACATTTGGCGGTTCTCAGAGAGACGATACTTCAGGGAGGTACCAAGGAAGTTTCTATTGGAGAGGATGGTGTGTTATGGCTTCGGGGCCATCTATGTGTTCATAATATTGATGGCTTGAGAGAGAGGATTCTAGAAGAGGCCCATGGTTTGAGGTACTCCATTCATCTAGGAGATAGAAGATGTATCGTGACTTGAGACATCATTACTGGTGGCGTAGGATGAAGAAGGACATCGCGGAGTATGTAGCTAGATGTTGAATTGCCAGCAGGTCAAGTGCGAGCATCAGAGGAAAGGTGGCCTACTTCAGCGGATGCCCATTCCAGAGTGGAAGTGGGAGCGCATCACAATAGACTTCATAGTTGGGTTTCCGCGGACTTTGCGAAAGGTTGATTCAGTGTGGGTCATTGTGGATAGGTTGACCAAGTCGGCCCATTTCATTCTAGTGGCGACTACTTATACAATGGAGAGGTATGCTCAGATTTATATTCAGTAGATAGTCCGATTACATGGCGTGTCAGTGTCCATCATATCAGACAGAGGCCCTCAATTCACCTCCTATTCCTGGAGAGCTGTTCAGAATGATTTGGGGACCCGTATAGAGCTTAGCACGTCATTCCATCCTTAGACCAACGGGCAGCCGGAGCGGACAGTTCAGATTTTAGAGGATATGCTTAGAGCATGTATGATTGACTTTGGAGGGCAGTGGGATCAGTTCTTGCCTTTAGTAGAGTTTGCATACAACAACAGCTACCAGTCCAGCATAGAGATGGCCCCGTATGAGGCTTTATATGGTCGATGTTGTCGTTCTCCTATCGGGTGGTTTGAGCATGGTGAGGCTAAGTTACTTGGTACATATCTAGTACAGGATGCCTTGAATAAGGTAAAGTTGATTCAGGAGAGGCTCCGCACAGCTTAGTCCGGACAGAAGAGTTACGCGGATCATAAGGCGCAAAGTCTCGCCCATGAAGGGCATTATGAGGTTCCGGAAGAAGAAAAAGTTGAGCCTAAGGTTTATTGGCCCCTTTGAAGTGTTGAGACGGGGAAGTTGGATATGAGCTTGCTTTGCCCCTAGTTATCGGGAGTTCACCCAGTTTTCCATGTTTTGATGCTTTAGAAGTATCATGCCGACCTATCCCACGTGTTGGACTTCATCACCATTCATTTAGATGAGAGTTTGGGCTATGAGGAGGAGCCAATTGCTATTATTGGGAAACAGGATCGCCAGTTGAGGTCCAAGAAGATTTCTGTGGTGAGATTCCAGTGGAGTGGCCAACTGGTAGAGGAGGCGACTTGGAAGTCCGAGGAGGACATGCAGAGCAGATATCCCCACTTATTCAGCAGTCTATGTACTTTTCTATGTCCGTTCGAGGACAAATGTTTGTTCAAGAGGTAGAGGATGTAACGATCCAACCGGTCATTTTGCACTCTAGAGCCTCATTTCCTTAAATAAAACTTCCCACTCTTGCTTTAGCTAATTTATAACTTGCAGGGACGGTTAGTTCTTGTGTTGGAAGGGTTTTGAGTAAAATATGTCCAATTGCTTCTTTAAGATTTTCTTAAAAGACCAAGTTTGACTTCAATAAACTTTTTGGGAAAACGGATCCGGACTCGTGACTTGACAATTTCGGAGGGTCCGTGGGAAAATATGAGACCTCAGCATATGCCCGGAATCGAACTCTGTGGTCCCTAGCCCGAGTAATGAATTTTTTTGTGAAATTGTTAAATTGAAGTTTAAAGGAATTAAAGAAAGCTAATTAATCATTGATTCCCTAGGTATCGGACTCGAATTTTGGTTCCAAATCTTGGTATAGATCCGTAGTGTTGTATAAGACTTGTCGTAAAATTTGGTGCCAATCCGAGTAGTTTAAGGGGTTTTGACCCATTAGAGGAAAATTAAGAACTTGAAGTTCAATAGTTTGATTCATATTGGTTTTAAGGAGTGATTCCTAGATTTAGCATTGTTTTGAGTGTTTCGAGGGTTCGAGTAGGTTTGCCTCGTGATTTCAGACTTGCCAGTATGTTCGAGCGAGGCTCGGGAGCCCCAAGCGTCATCGAGCGAGGTTCGAGCGAAGTAGGAAATTTAAGAAAACAATTGAAAGTTGTTGCTTCTGTCATAACCACATATACGGTTCTTGGACCGCAGATGCGGTCCATCCATCGCAGAAGCGGAAAGGGGCCAGGACAAGGGAAAATGCAGAAGCGGCCCAGAGACCGTAGAAGCGGTTCCGCTTAAGCAATGCCTAGACCGCAGGAGCGGTCCAGCCCCTTTTTGCCCAGTTCTGCAGATCCGGCTCATTTTTGCATGTGCGAGACTGCAGATGCGGTCCCCTAACCGCAGAAGCAAAAAGCGTTGGGCGGTAGCCCATATTTAATTCGAGCTCAAGTACCATTTTATCATTTTACCCTCAACCTTTGGGTGATTTAGGGGCTCTTGAGAGAAGGTTTCAACTTAGCAATTCAAGGTAAGTTATTTCCACTCATTACTAGTTTAAATACATGTATATTAGGTAGATTGAACACTAAAAATTGGATAAAATCAAAGGATTAGAGCTATACCTAGGCTTTTAATACAACTAAGATTTAAACATGAAATTTGTTATGGAATGAACTAGAAGTCATATATCATTGATTCTTAGGTTGTAGAGAACACCTCCCTTCGAAAAATTTCGGAATCCGGGCACGTGGGCCCAGGGTCGAAATTTAGAAAACTTGTGGGAAAGGTTGGGAAATTACTTAAATAGTTAGAATTCGACCTTGTAAGCCTTTATTGACTAGTTCTTACTTTTTTTAACTAGTTCATGCTCGTTCGGCTACGAATTGAGGGCTTGGGCTTGTTCTCGATATTGGAAGTGTGCTTCGGAGCGAGGTGAGTCTCCTTTCTAACCTTGCAAGAGGGAATTGTCCCCATAAGTGAATTCATTGGTCGTGTGCTCCTATATGTGGGGGCTACGTACGCACGAGGTGACAAGAGTCCGTGCGTAGCTACTATTATGCTATTGCGCGGGTAGTTTAGGACCCAAAAACATGCTATACCTGGATTAATTTTAACTTAGCGATAGCTCGAAATGCTTAAACCACATTGAATTAATAAATACACATTTCGAAAAGGATTATTCTTTCTTAAATTGTTAAAAGAGAAAGTGGCTTTTATTGGATAAATATTCCCCGATGAATTTTTGATTAGCTATCTAAGCATGTATTTCTATGTGTGCATGCGTCGCATGTATGATTCGCGAGTAGGGTGATTGTTCATTTTATGTTGACCGCATTGCATGGATAGTTTGCGAGCGGGGTAATAGATGCATCTATTGTTCGAGCCGTTCGACCCTCGGCAATGCACAATTTACTTTTATGTTGGACCGGGTCGTACGTTCCTCGGTGATTATCTGCACATGACTTATTTGGCATTCTATTGTGGATTGAACTTCATATTTGCTCAAATATACAAATAGGCACTCATGATGAAATGTTAAAGGAAGAATTATATTTACTAACCCTTATGATTTGAGTTATTCTTTCTTATACAAATTTTTTTCATTTTACTGGACCTTAGTGAGTATCGAGTCGACCTCTCGTCTATGCTTCTTCGAGATTAGATAGGATACTCACTGGGTACATATTGTTATGTACTCATACTACACTTCTGTACTTAAATGTACAGGTTCTGAGACATATGGATCTGGTTATCATTCCGGTGCGTATCCGTGAGCGGACTTGGGACTTCTACAGTGAGCTGCTTTCCCTCCATGTCAACTTGTAGCCAAAGAAGTCTTTCTTTTGTATTTTTATTTTCTGTCTATTTGTATTCAGACAGTAGGATAATATGATATTCTCTTGGATGTATGCACTACTAGATGCCCGTAGCTTGTGACACCAGGTTCTGGCACACACTTTGGTAGATGATTATTTTGGGGTGTGTAACTATATTACCTATAGTATTTTGCTCTTCTGGTTTAAATTCCAAGAGACACAAGAACTATAGTAAGTTTTCCGCAATGGCTTGCCTGGCAAGGGCATCAGGCGCCCTGATGACCTATTATGGAAGTGGGTCGTGACAGAGTAGCTCTAGTGCAAGTGGGAGATTGTTATGGATATAGTAGATATGCCCTAGATCCAATCTCATATTTGATAATTTGAATATATTTTTGTGAACGTTGTTTGATATAAGAGTATATGGCATTCTTTTATCATAGTTATAATTAATTGTTTGATTAATTTGATAAGGTCCTTGATTAAATTTTGAGATTTTTCATCGTGATAGAGATCATAATAATGAGAGCAAAGTCTCTTGTAATTTAATCTAAATTTCTTCCTGATTGTAAGATTATTAATTTGGACATTCATAATCCAGTTAGATCAATACTCATGTGATCGTCTTTATTGGATAAAGATTAGTTGATCTCATTAACTAAATCACATAGATAGAGGATGAATATAGAGATATGATCATTGAACCTACTCATTGGATAATTCCTAATTGTTAGAATTACCATAACTATCAATAGGATATTCTCTTGAAGAATGTGATGTAAAAAAAGTTTCATAATAATTGACAAGTTATTTATTGTACCTTGACACCAGACACCTACGGCCCCAGGATGATAGTTGAAAGGATATTGGGTATGATTAAATGCTTGTAGAATAAGTGATTGATCAAGATGGAATCTGTCAACTCTTGGTAATGAGTTTAAGCTCCATGTTGTCATGAATTATAAACGACCAAACTAAGACCTTGGCTAAGGCAATTGAATGAAAGAAGAAAAGAGTTTCTTATGTCATTCAATGGTTGATTATATTTGACATAAACAAATAGTTGGTCGCCTATTAGGATTTGACAGTTGAACTATACCCTAGGGTGATCCGGAGCTATAAGGACAGAAGGAATTACTATATTATTCTTCTACTGGTTCTTGAGAGTAAATTGTATATTTCATGCTATCCAATCGTTAAGGAGTGTTGCTAGACGCCACCCTTGATTAGTATATTAATGTGATCAATTTATTGCTAGTTTAGTATAGAACCTATGGTGTCGCACACTTACGAGTATTCTGATCTTTGCTAAAGGATTAATTAACTTATTATTTGATAATTAAATTAAGGAATTTAATTAGTCAAATAAATTTATTATTAGTCTACATGAAATATTATTATATTCATTGCTAGCATAGACAATATAGTTAATATTGTGAACAAACCCAATTTTTTATTGGAATAGAAAATTAAATTGTATCTCTTGGTTGTAATATATAAGGGATATATATAATATTAATTGATATTAATTATATAAAAGTTATATATAATATCAATTTAATTTTGTAATTGGGTTAACGTAAAAGTCTCAAAAGGACTTGTCGGCTTATTTCAATCACGTACATTCCATTAAGAATGAGATTTGTACTATTCAATTTGGATTGAATTAAAAGGTCCATAAAGGGTGTGGCTTCTATTCATGTACGGAATGTGATTTGGTTTTCTAATTCTAATAGAAAAAGTTTTACAAAAGTTCAATTTTGGAATGAACTTCTAAAAGAAGTAAATCACGTTTATATTTTTCCTTAACCTAATGAAAGGTATTGTTGGCTTAAGTGATATATAAATACATCACTAAGGGTTAAGAGGCCACAAAATACTTTAAGAAGTCACAAAATTAAGAGAAAAACGTACGAGAACAGTTCTTGTCGTGTGACTTTGATTATTAAATTCTTGAGAAGAAAAATCACTTTATGAAAGTGCGAATGCAATATAAAGTCAAGAGAGAAATATAATCACAAGAAAAGTATTTCTTGTTTTTTTAATTTGAGTTGAAATTTTTGAGAAAAATTTCACCATAATATTTCCTTTAATTTGTTCGTGGGTTTCATTGATCAAAGTATTGATAGCAAGGATCAGTCTTGGTGTGAATATGCATAGAGTCTTCGCATTATCGAACAATTTGAAACGGGACTTTCTTTACCAAGTACGTCTTATATCCGATATTTGAGATGTAAATAAATTTTAAACACGAAAAAATTTGCCTATAATTATTATTATCTTCCGTTGCATGTTATGTATACTTATACACAATCCTTTGAAATATACTCTAAGCTCCTTAATCTTCGATTATCCTTTTTATTTTTTATTTAATTTTAATGAATAAGGTTATTCAGTATTTATATTGACAGGAAATAAAAATTACTCAATAAAGTAATCGAGGAGCGCACAAACCTTCAACTTTTATTCGATGTGGACCCGAGTATCTCTCCCCCACCCCCACTTCTTTCCCAAAATAATAAAAGTGGAATATCTTGTAGCCATGGCAATTAGCTTGGTACTCCCTATTTGATAATTAAATAGAAGAATCTGATACTGTCACTTGAAAAAGAAATTTTGGAGAATGCATAAGAAAAATGTGAATGCCGTGTGGAATAATTTGAGTTTGCAATAATGCAAATATGAGTCATATTTCAAACTTGAGAAGAAAGTAGTGCTTCTTTTTCACTCAATTTATTATTTAGTGAGTGGAAAGAACTTTAAACGTTACTTACTTCAGGAATTAGGGTAGACCATTTGCTGAAAAAGCTAAAACAAATTTAATAAAGATTTAGAATTTTATAACAATGGGCGCATATGGTATATATTTACCAGCGGCGGAGCCAGTAATCGTAAGGAATTCAAACTATAGAAAAGTAAATATACAAAGAAGTTAAGTAACATTTATTATATATACATAAAAAATACTTCTGATTTAGCATGTAAAGAATAATTTTACGGCGAAGGAAATTCAAATGAACACCCTTCTAATCCTTTGCTCCGTCCATACTATTTACTTTAAATCGAATAATTTAATCATAAAAAATCATAACTATAATGAGAATGCGCATTACTTGACCATAATCAAATGATTAAAGCTTATATACAAGATACACATTTTACATTCATTTGCTTGATGCAAACCTAATGCGGATACATATCTAGTAATGTTTGACTGTTTGACTTAAGTCAGAAGGGAAATAGGAATATTCAATTCAAACGTCTTGTCTAATCACCAGCTATGTTAATTATACATTTTTTAACTCCACTAATGCTTTCAATAGGAAAGTTTTCATAGGCAGTAGTAGTAGTTGTTGTTTTTGTTTTTGTTGTTATTTTTCTTTACTGAGCCGATGGTCGATTGGAAACATGCTCGCTGTCCTTTCGGGTATGAGTAAGGCCCGTCTATATATTATCCTCCCCAGACCATACTTTGTGGAACCATACTGGATAGTTGTTGTTATTGTTAATTCCACTAATGCTTTCAATAGGAAAGTTTAGTCAATTCTTAGTCTTTTTTATATGCTATAATCCCAATCACTTATAGCATGCAGTATTCTAAGGTCACTGTCACTGCCAATTCTAGAAACCTCTTTGTCCGCAAAATTTATTCGATAGTTTGTTAGTACAGATGTTAAGTCAAAATTGGGGAGCTAAATTTTATGTTTATTTTAGGCCCCTTTTGTCCATAAAAATAAAATAATAAAGAAATCAAAAATGTGTTTGTCCGTAAATTTTACAGTTCTTGAAAATTTTCGAAAATAATTTTTTCAAATAACAAAAAATAATTTTGATAATTTATTTCAAAATTTTCAGAAAAAACTTTTTCCCCACTCGCAAAGCTACAACATCTTTTCAAGTGAATGTCTGACCAAACATAATTTTAAATTTCAAATACTATCATTTTTCAACTTAATTCTAAATACTAATATTTTTTTTTCAAAAATTACTATTTTAATGTCCAAACGCCTACTCAGTTTACCCAATACATATGCAGATGAGTAAGCACATACTCGCAGTGGCAAATCCACATTGATTGATCACTCTTCGTCGAAAAATTACATTATATATATAAGTAAAATATTATATTTTATAAGTATATAACACATATTAAACACCCTTTGTCGAAAATTCCTCACTTCTTTTAAATTTAACACCCTTAGGGAAATTCCTAGCTTCGCCATTGCATATCTCCTCCTTTCACTTTTACTTAGCATGTATACTAAAAATATATTTTCATTTTTACTTGTCACTTTACGCATATCCAGAGAAGATAAAAAAAAATTCTGTTATACCCACAATATTTATTACTCATTTCAAATCATTTTCTCAAATACAATAAAATATGCATCATTTGATATGGATATCATAGTAAATTATGTACTTAATTTATTATTTTTTTAAAGAGCGTTAAAAATCAAAACGTGCCAAGTAAAAATAAATGGAGGGTGTACTAAGATTAAATAGTCAAAAATACGCTCAAATTGATCAGGAAACCCTTATTAAAAGATCCTCTTGGATGGTAGAAATTATGGAGATTTTCTTTTGGCGCAATATGAAAAGAGAAGGAATGAAATAAGAATATGAAATTACAAGTTCGAATGTAATAGATGAGGCGAAATAATGTCAAATCCCAAGTCTGTAAGCATAGAAGTCTTGCAAAGATCATCCATTTTTTTCTTATTCACATAAACAAACCACTATAAAGTTACAGCAAGGAGGCAGAGAACTAGAGAGTAAACGACAATCTCAAAGTGGAATCCTTCTTAAGCCCAGGAGACCATGCAGCAGCGTCAAGTTGATAAGACTTACTAGTTCACAAGCTTCACAAACTTACCAGTTCCAGCACACGGATCGAACTAGATGATACAACACAAGTTATTGTTCATAGCATGACCCTGGGCCCAATGGAGGACGTCGAGCATAAAAATTGGTAACTGGAGCAGTTGGAACCCCACGCCTCGTCAAGAGGCATCGGAAGTACTCCAACCTTTGCAATGCAGCCGAAGTAGTATTTGTTGAAGATGTTGCCTCCTTGTCGCTCCACAACCGTTCTAGATGGTAAACAAAAAGCAATATCAAAAGCAAGATTGAAATTTCTTCTGGAGAAAGAACACCAAATATATGACAGCAAAATACTAAGTGGAAGACTAGTGTCAAGCAATGCTACCATTTCCTGGCCGGTATTGTGAAGCGTAGATGTAAATACCAAAATGAAAAAGAGAAAAAAGGTCTTGGTTTCAGAAAAAGAAGTCGTCATGCTTCTGCCACTTTGACCAAATGCTCCTTTAAGGAACGCCATCATAACTAAGGTTGTAGAACAAGATATATTCGTGATATGTAGCATAGTTGAACTACAATAAGTTTCGTGTAATCCAACATATCCAAGAGAATACCAGCTACAGCTGCAGCCCGTGGCCATATGGTTTGTTGAACATCTGAAGCATCTGCGGTTTCACCCCACATGCACGCTTCACCTCCAAGTAGAAGTTTTTGCTCGGAAATACTCTTTATTCCTTCCAGCGGCTCCGTGTAATAAACTTTATCCCAAGGGACATCTAAGTGGTCCAGATACCAAAACCCCTGATTGCTATAGATGCATCTAAAACCTTTTGCAACTGCCTCTTGACAAACACCACCACGTAACCTACATTAATAAGATATTCAGATGGTTGCATATTAACCAAAAAAGCCCCATCAGATAACCAATAGATTGTTTCTCACCAGTTATGCACCACAGTCTGCGGGTTAAGTTTAGACGGAAACGTATTGAACGTTTCTTCCCTACAATAATGAATTCACACACCATGTCATACATTAGAAGAAGAAAAAACAAACGACTGTCTTAAACCTGAAATAAATGCTCGTGATTGTTTTTGAATTAAACAAATACTTCTCCAGAAAACAAACTTTTAGTATGCATTATAAACAGAAAGCGTCACGTCAGTCTCTCTTTACTGATTGTCATCTCCTAATAAATCTAAAGTACTAAGAAACTAAATAAAGGGCTCGACATGTCCTCCAATTAATGTATTTGCAACACATATTTTCAACTCTAATTTTAATACCTTTGCCAAGTCAAACAAAGGAGATAACCCACAGGACTGTATCTTACTTCATTAAGTTCAAAGGAACCACAGTCCAGCAATATCTTCACACTGATTTTATTGTGGCTAATTTTTTTTTAACCATTATTTAGTTTATCTTCATCATTCCTTTTGTAAGTTGCAACTGATAATGAAGAAAAACATGAATTTACAAGTATAACAGCGCCGTTTCTTTGTGATAGAGGAGAGCACTTATAAGTGAAATTACCAGTTAACAGGTGTCCAGTTATGTGATATAGCTATTTCTTGAGCTCTGAGTACAAAATACTCATATGCATCCTTCGAAGTCATATTATGATCTTGAAGCCTGCAAACAGAATGAGGGTATGAACAACACTGCAGAGAAAAAATCAAGATAGCTTACATAATTAAAGAGATGCCACTGAGCATGTTGTCAACCAAGGAAGAAGTCATCTAAATCTAAAACACAAAATACCATAATAACACTACATACATAGAGAATAGCTACTCCAACAGCCTTTTATTGGTGTAAACACGGATGACATTTCAACTACAGCTTGGTCTCCATACGTAATATGAATGTGTGAAACATAAGATGCATATTTGTAGTCCCTATAATCACTCGAGATTTTCAGCTTCCTGATATAAGTTCACGACTGAAACACTAGGTGCATCATTTTTTGGAACTTCAGAAAGGACATAAGAAGAGAGAGGTTACCATTGCTTGATGTGTGGCGTAGTTGTCCAACAAGCTGCAAAAAATAACAGCTTTCAATACTTCTTTTTAATAATTTCTTCCATCCTTTTCTGGGAGAGCTGGAACGGAGTGGGCAGTTGGTCATGACATCCAACCAAAAAAAATTCCAACAAACAAAAATTCTTTTCATGTGTGTGAGTGCATGCATTAGCGAGAAAGATATGCATATAGTGAGAGTTCTTTTTTAACAAGAGAAAATGGACAAAACAATGGTCAAAAAATGTTAATATCTTTTCTTCTTAACAACTAATATAAAGCATATCACCATCAATTGTTTGATAGCAGCCTAGAACAAAGGGAAAAAATATTTGCAGTGCTAATGAAAGAAGAAATCCTAAGTTATCAGTCTTATGGATGATCCACAGAAAAGAAGTTCCGGAAACACAAATTATAAGATGATACAACACCGAAAGTTCTGGGAATCTAAAATGAAGGATAGTCTGCCACTACATGCCCATGAGTGGCTATCACTGTGTACTTGCAGCATCTAAATTCTATTCTAGAGGTCTCTTCTTGTTTTGCTTCCTCACTGTTGGGAGATGTGTGACCATCTCATCTAAAAGCTTAAGCTTTTAGAGAGAGCACACTTTTGTTTACTTAATTATATCTTCAGTATGCCTCTGCACGTGCGAACCTAATTCTTTTTCATGGGCCAAAGTACGTGGAAATTACTTTTGATAATACATGGCGGTGAGACTCAAATCTAGGACCTCTGTCTGCTCTAGTACAAGCTGAAAGGTGTGACCATCTCATCCAAAATCTTTTAGAGAGAGCACATTATTAATGTAATTATGTCTTCAACACCTACAAATAGAAAGAAAATAGAAAAACAGCACTGTTGTCTAGTTCACGCATTCTACATAATTTCTTTA
Source organism: Nicotiana benthamiana (assembly GCA_034376525.1). Classification (NCBI taxonomy): domain Eukaryota; kingdom Viridiplantae; phylum Streptophyta; class Magnoliopsida; order Solanales; family Solanaceae; genus Nicotiana; species Nicotiana benthamiana. The sequence continues at coordinate 60,901,607 of CM067332.1, read as the reverse complement.
TCTAAGAGAAGAGACGTAGTAGTTTAACCTTTATGAAGAATTTCAGTATACTTCTAGACCAACGATTCCTTAATCTTCACAATTTTGACTCTGACGAAATGAGTTATCTTGACTTGACATTTGTGGATATATAGATAATCGTTTTCTATTCCTTTTGCTCATAGCTAAAATTAGTAAAGCAGCAAAACATAAGGAAATTTCTGCAAGTATATCGAAAGATACTAACTTGTGTTGACCTCATCACCACCTAAGTGGAAGAGCTCAAATGGAAAAATCTTCCTCATGTCTGCAAAAAAAAATAAAAAAATAAAAAAAATTGGTATTTAACATCCACAATTGACAAGGCAGAGAAAAACTAATGTTTCTTCAAGCACAACTTTGAGTTAGATGATGTTTTTGATGATTAACTGAAAAACTCCTAATATTGAAGACGAAAACTGAGTATACTGACACCAAAGACATACTAAAAATGCGTGTAATAAAGGAAAATTTTAAACTTTATTTATTTAAGAAAAATAACCAACAGCAAGGGATAGAATAGAGATCACAAATAAACCAAAAAAGAAAAAGAAGAGACATGAAACTCAGAGAAAACCACATTAGAGAAAACTGCTTCATCAACAATATAAAAACCATGCTGATCTTTTACGTGTTTCTAGCTAATGGTTATAGAGACAGAAGTTAACAAGCTGGTCCATAAATGAATATAAACATATAACAAATGCTACATAAGAATTAACATTTGAGGGAACAACGGAGAATTATAACTTAAGCTGTAAATTTGTTTTAAGTCCTAAAAAAGCATGAGATCATACTAGAATAAGAAAATATCATGTATAGGATTTTATCTCACACTAGTCCAGCAGAAATCAGACCAGATTATGCAATCATTACTTATTCAAGAAACTGTATGTCATGTACAAGTTTCGGACAATGAAATGGGTGCCATAAAACTGAAAAGGAAATTGATCTTCATTTTCAAGTTTTTGCGAAGTCTGATAAGTCCTAATAAAGTTTTTTTTTCAAGCTTGTAAGCTGTAATCATGAAATCCATCAGCTAGGTGCTCCAAATAGCCATGTTTTACTACGAGATTCGTATCCACGTAAAACTAAGTGAAACATTTTGACGGATAAGTATAGAGGGTGCTAACAAATAAAATATTCCAGGATACAAGGTACATAGCGAGAGAGATAGAGATGTCATACAGAAAGGGAGAAAGGCAAGGAAAGAAATGAGAAAGGTGACAAAGAGAGAAGGATAAGAGATAGAGAAGACACAGACGGAAAGAAAGAGAGGGAATGAGACCAAAGAATAAGAGAGTAGACAAAAGCAGGGGGAGAGAGAATGAGAGGGGGGAAAAGAAAGGAGAAGAGGGCAAGAAGCAGGAGTTAAAGAGAGAAGATAATGTGATACTCAAATGAATTCATCATGTGTCCTACAATTGTCCCACATAAAGTACACGAGGCCCTATCTTCAAAGTCTAACTATAAGATAAGATTATCTCTAACTAATAAATAGGCTCTAATCGCCAAAGAAAAGATAATGATAATCCAATCAAATATCAGTATATAGGGAAAATATACCCTTCATAGCTACATCAAATAGGGGAAGATATACAATTACATAATTCCAGAAAAAATGGGAGAATTCTTCAAGAGAAACCTTCCGAACCAACCTGCCAGGATGCCAGCAATGACATCAAAAGTATAGTTTTTTGAGACATCTAGTGGCTCTTTACAAGATGGAGAAGGCCAAAGATCAGGGTACCCTGCACCCCTGCATAGTGAATAAAACCAAATTGAGACATGAAATAAATTCATAACACAACTAAAGGGACTGATGACCTACACTGAATAAGAAAATATTCATATTCCTTATAACATTCTAACTTAAATTTTACATCTTTTTTGGCAACACATTATTACCACCAAAAATGTCCTGGCAAAACTAACAAGACAAAGCTCATCTGGAATATTCTCCATGGACCACTCTGTCAATATGTTTTCCAGTGTATGTTTATCAACCAGTGTATGTACCTCTGTTCTGCTTAGAGGTACAACTACTTTCCCCATGCAAATATCAGATTCTTCTATATTTCTTTCCGTCTTTTCTCTTTATTTTCATTTAACATTTCACTTTCAAAAAAAGGGACACCTTCCTTTATTTCAGAAATCATAGTTTGATTGTTGGAATGGTGAACAAATATGACTGATCTGAAAAGTAAAGAGCTCAATACACAGGAAAAGCTCTTCCACTTGTCGCCTCAATAATACATCTCTCAATGTTTTTGTGCTTTTTGCCTAAGCACTGATATCTTTATGCAATACCTAGAAAAACCAGACTGGCCGACTTAGTTTAAAACCTGAAGAAGATTTAGTCAGATAAGAGTTAAAGAGCAATTAAGGCAAACCAGCAGCAATTGCCCCCAGGGCCTAGCTCAAGAGGCAAAGAGTGGTGGATTTGTGTCTTAGGTCACAGTTTCAAGCCCCACACCATGCAAAGCAAAGCCTGGTATTTAAGTGGGGAAGGGTAGAGGGGCGGGCCCATTATCCACTGAGTTTCGAAGGATGTGGTTGGTCCAAAGGATCGGCCCCAGACGGATTTCTCAGTCATAAAAAAAAAAAAAAGGCAAACCAGCAGCAATTCAAAATCTCAAAGATCCATAGTTTGCTAATAAAAGCTCAATAGACCCAACAGTACGAGGGGAACATCAATTCTCTAAAACACGTACCATGATTCAGCATGACCTGGAACATCGACTTCTGCCATAACATTGATACCTATGCAGGTAATATTGCGGTTTAGAAAAGGACAAAATACAATCTATTTACTTAACAAGAAAAGTGCAGCCGCATTGCATTAACCAACAATCAAAAACTTAAAAGATGAGGTAATGAAACATTCGCAGACTTCAAAGATGTCACATACCTCTCATCTTAGCAAAGCTTCAATGTGATAAGACATCATGAAGACAAGAAACAAGGAGAACTCTGTCAGCATCATTTTTAATATAGGAACATCTGACGAGAAGGAAAAACAGAACAAACAACTGAAACAAATAATAACATAACAGATTATCATAGTTCTAGGAGCAAAGAACTGTTTCAATTTTTCCTGGAAGCTTTAACAATACCCAGAAACAATTTGAATAAGAGCCTATGCATTAAAATTACCTAATCAATGCCGACAGCACTTATTCCTCGCACTCTCCGCCCTCCCTCTGCCGCCCTTTCCTTTTCTTTTTGGTGGGTGGAGGGTTGCTAAAGTTTGTGTCTGATTCAGATTTGAAATGTTACATTATAGCACCCTTTATGCTATGGCTCTTCTGGGATGGTATGAGAAACAACCCTTTTTTGACTGTCTTTAAATGAAAGGATAAGCTTGCAACTTTAAGTTCATAGTACTCATTCAATTCAACATCAGATAGCTCTCTAAGAAATTTTCCCAACTAATTGGATAGCTTTAACCTATACTCTAGATGGTACAAAATGATCCTTTTGATGTGTTGAACTAGATCTCAATATAGCTTTTTTACTAAAGTTAAGCGTTAGATTTAATAGTACTCCAATATTTGGTTTGGCTAAAATGGCAGGTAATGTGAATAACAAAAAGGGACGACTCCAGACCTTTCTAATGTTTAGGCAAGAGAGGATCAAGCAAATACAATGTGGATCAATTCACAAACCCCATAACCCCCTCTCCCTCCCCTCCCCGATCAAACATTTGGATCCAGTGTGATATAATGATATAAGTACTTCACAAAATTGGCCTCTCTAAAGCCATATGAACGATTGTCTAGGATACTATATTTGCTTACTAACAGCCACTTGAGATGAAGATTTTAACACCTCCAGTCACCACTTTTTCATTTTTTTCTTTCTTCTATAAGAAATATGGAATAAATGTTCATGCGTTTGACCAAAACATATAGGAAATAAAAAGAAAAAATCACTTCCTGTGCTCAAGGTTATTGAAGAAGTTTTGGGGGAAGATCCTTCATACCAAAAAGACTGTAAATTAGCTAAGCCGGGGGGAAATTCTTACTCAACAATTTCATAAGCATCCTCAACAGTGTAGCGTTCCCACTTTGTATATGACCCTTTCCACAAGTTTGGATATGAAGGCACTTCTAGAGGAAATGACTCTTCATCTATGATGTGCCAATGAAGAACATTCTACTGATTCCAATCAGCAATATCAGAAAAGCAGAACCACCCAATTCAAAACTGGGTCAGAAAAATAGGATTCAACAACTTACAAGTTTAGCGTAGGACATGGATTCAATAATTTGCTTGATGATTTCAATTGGCAAATAGTGCCTTGACGTATCTGCAAAACAATTCAGCAATACAACAAGTAGATCAGTTAGAGTATCTACAAAAGGCAATGTCCATAGGTTTTGACTCATTCTCAGAAGTATGACGAGTTACATATTACATGACCACCAAGTCAAGAATCAAATGGATCAGTTTAAAGCATGATACCTAGCAGAAGCCCCCTATATGCAAATCTTGGCTTGTCTTGAATAAACCATGGAGCCTTGCGAATTTGCACGGTTTTAACCCCATAATCAAAAATACATAACTGACTCATTGTCTGCAGAAAAGGGTTTGAGTAAACATTTGTTATCAGCGAGCATATGAAACCAAGAGTCATAAATAAACCATGTTCATTCAACATACTTACCTCAAGTCCTCTTAGTGCACCATAAATAGAATTTGCCTGCAGTTTTGACGAAAAATTACTCATGTACTTCCAGGTGTAAAACTACAACTAATGAATGCACAATCTAGCACCCTCATCATGTAACACTCGATAGCAGAGTAAGATATTACAGGACAAGACTTTTCTTCTTTTTGTCCTTTTTCTTGAAAAGTCGGTCAACACTACAGAATGAAGTTAAGCCACTATGATAAAGCTGTTGGCAATAAAACCCCTACCAAAATAATATTCACGGTAATAAAAGCGGAATAATAATGTAGCACCGAGATATGGTAATTATCAAGAATAAAAGAGTAATAACGACACCAAGATTTTTACGTGGAAAACCCTTCTGAATAAGGGAAAAAACCACGGCCCTGAGAGGAGCAACTGATATCACTATAGTAAGGAATTTTACACTTGGTAGGTCCGAGTAAAATACTCCAAAGACCACTACAACACTCAAAAGAAAAATAACCCTCTTTTTTTATTCCACCTCACTACAATATCTCTCAGTCTCTATTTTCCTCACAGACTATTTTCTTATACCCTATCTGTGAAAACTTATTCTTTTTTCTCTCTTTCTGTTGGTGTAAAAAATGAGAGCCGAAGCTCTCATTTTGTAGGCAGAATACATCCTGCCTTTGTTGACATTTTTATATCTGCAGCATGCCAAAGTTGACATACTGCAGCACACCTAAGAAATGTAAAACAAATGTGGGCTGCTGCCTACATTGAAAATGAAGAAGCAAAGTTTTCTTCCTTAAAGTGGGCTGGACCCCACAAAGGGCAAAGGTGAAACTAATGGCCAGAAGAATGGCTAAACTACCTAAGTCATTCTGGGGTGAAGCAGTTCAAACAACATGTTACCTGATCAATAGGAGTGTTGTCGTCATTCTTCTGGCCATTAGTTTCACCTTTGCCCTTTGTGGGGTCCAGCCCACTTTAAGGAAGAAAACTTTGCTTCTTCATTTTCAATGTAGGCAGCAGCCCACATTTGTTTTACATTTCTTAGGTGTGCTGCAGTATGTCAACTTTGGCATGCTGCAGATATAAAAATGTCAACAAAGGCAGGATGTATTCTGCCTATAAAATGAGAGCTTCGGCTCTCATTTTTTACACTAACAAAAAGAGAGAAAAATGAGTAAGGTTTCACAGACAGGGTATAAGAAAATAGTCTGTGAGGAAAATAGAGAGTGAGAGATATTGTAGTGAGGTGGAATATCAAAAGAGGGTTATTTTTCTTTTGAGTGTTGTAGTGGTCTTTGGAGTATTTTACTCAGACCTACAAAGTGTAAAATTCCTTACTATAGTGATATCAGTTGCTCCTCTCAGGGCCGTGGTTTTTTCCCTTATTCAGAAAGGTTTTCCACGTAAAAATCTTGGTGTCGTTATTACTCTTTTATTCTTGCTAATTACCGTATCTCGGTGCTACATTATTATTCCGCTTTTATTACCGTGAATATTATTTTGGTAGGGGTTTTATTCCCAACAAGTGGTATCAGAGCCCAGGTTCGGAGGACGGAGTAGCGGACCGACGCGTGCGGAGTTCTCGACGGTGTGCCAAACTGGACCAGAGGTGATCTCCAGGCTAATAGGGTAAGGTGTCTGCGGAAATGCCTTGTGTCGAAAGTCTTCCCGACAGAAACAGATGGTCGGGCGGCGGGTCCCGCGGTAGTTGCGGCGGTGCAAGATGGGTGGCAGATCGGGAATCGGATAATCGCTGAAGGGGAGGTCACGAGTTGTGTGGTTGTTTGTTTGAGGGGAGGTTTTTGGGATGCAAACAAAGCTCCCACACCGGCAGAAAATAGAAAAAGAGACCAACATATATATGATTACCCAACCCCATTAGTATGAGGCCTTTTGGGAGATGCCCAAAAACAAATCCGTGAGGGCTTGGCCCAGAGCGGACAACATCATACTAATGCGGGGTTGGAGTGAAGGTACGCGCGGTCCCAACAAAAGCTATACTAGCTAGCTAACCCAGCTATCAGAGAGCAATAAAAGAGATGATACAATAGGCTAAGTTTACTATCAGGACTATTCAGCAGTTAGAGCAAGAGTTATGACCACAATTCTCCACATATAAGTAAAGAGTAGCAATGCTACTATAAGAACAATATATCGATAGGAAAGGAAAAAGAATACGAGAAAGTTTTATAAGCATATAATTTTACCCTTCACTTGCGAAAAATTTATTAAGAAACCATCACTCTACATTCTTCCGACTCCTTAAATCTCTACTTACTAATTTTCTTACAGCACAAATTTTCTCTTCAGATTCTACAGATACATTTGAGATCAACACATGTTTTGAAGTAGACTGGGTGAATCATTCTCCACATCTTAAGCATTAGATGCATTCTTTTACTTCACGGAGATTTTGATCTAGTTCAACTTCCTATAAGAGCTTGTGGGCAGAAAAAGGGTTTTAGCAGAAAAGAACTTATAACTCAAATTAGATTGAGCAAGAAATGCAGGGGCAGATACCCCTTGCCCAAAGCGGTGTCACGCTATAATAATTTATTCATTTGTTCATTCCTTCAAATGCTGACACCTGTTACGAAACATGTGTATGCAACTGAAAAAATGAAGAAGAGTTCCATCACCTTAGTGTTTATTAACATTACTCAACTGTAACCTTACCTCAATCGAGACTTCCCCGATAATTGAATGTTTATTGCTCTTCGTCACCAATAATGAATAGCTCTCATCAACACCAAGTTGCAGCTGGAAAATGAAATAACGCGATTCAAATCACCAACATAAATCACTTCTAATTTCTCCATAAAATGGTCTCTCTATCAGCTAAAACTTTTAAATAAGGCGGTTCACACAATTTGACATAATATCATCATAAAGGTTCAAAATTGATGTATTAGGCCATACAGAATGTCGTATTGCAAACATAAATAGATACAAAGAGAGTAAAGTTCTATTTAGGTGTAAAAAACATTTCCACAATCAGGTCAACTATAAGATAATTACATGTAAATGCCATGATACGCATTAACAGTAGCGGAGCCACCTTATAGCAAGGGGTGTCAAATGACACCCATTCACGGGTAGGTAAAAAAAATTATATGCATATACACTATATATAGAATCCGCTTGATTTTTTTGTATATTTACTTTTACATATTTTGACACCCCCTTAGTGAAAATTTTGACTACGCCGCTGCCCATTAATTGGTAACCTGGTAAAAGTGGTAGCTAACAATCTTTACCCTATTAACCCATTAATATCCATAAACAAATCATATATTTTTTAGATGACACAGTTCATACAATTCAAAACAATACTCATCCCAACAATAAGATAAACGAATAAGTAACTATTTTCAAAAAATAAAATTACCTCGTCGTTATCGGAATGAACAATGACAGTGAGTTGAGTAACATCAAAAAATTCACCAGATTTAGAACCATGCTTGAAAATAATCTTTTTGTATCTCTCAAATGCTTGTTTAACAATAACAGACTCACCACCATTGCCAGTAAAAACAATAGACAAATTGGGATCAACAGTAAGCGTATCGTTAGCGAAAGTGAATTGAGAAGGCAAAGGCCATAAATATGTTAATGATTCGTCGAGCTCTGTAGTTTTATGAAGCGTTGACTTTGTAGAACGAGAGTTGACCAATGGGAGAATTAAGAGTAAGAAGGAGAGGGTTTTGAGTAGAAATTGGGAATTTGAGGACATATTTTTGGAGGATGAAATTGATTATTGGAAATGGAGAATGTGGAGTATATATGAAGATATGATTTTAGTTTTTGTTTTGAAATTAGGTCAATTGAATGACTGATGGGATGTCACTGGTTTTAACTGTTGGCGGTTTCTGTTGTACTTTTATCTGTATCTTTTCCGTCTCTGTTGCACTTCACCTGCTTCTCTCCTTTGACGACAGTAAGGGGGAGTTTTAACTAAGAGCCCGTTTGGACATATAACTTTTTTTTTCATTTTTTAAAAAAATTTTCACTTTTGTTTGTTTATAAAAATTTTATGTTTCACTTGAGGATAAATTTTTAAAAATTACAAAAATTGTTTATGAAAATTTTCACTCAAATTATTCACAAAACTTTAAAAATAACTCAAACTGAAATTTATGTCCAAACACAACTTTAAATTTCAAATACAATTTTAACTTGAAAAAATTTTCACCATTTTTCAGAATTTTACATTTCTTATGTCCAAACACCTACTAAAAAACTAAGTGGGTGTTTGGACATAAGAATGTTAAAATTTTGGAAAAAAGTTGGTGAAAATAATATTTTAAAATTAGAGTTACATTTGGATATGAATACAATTTGGAGCTGTTTTTGAATTTTTGTAAATATATTTTAGTAAAGTTTTTGGAAAATAGTACTTTTGGAGTTTTTCAAATTTCCAAAAAATTTTCAATTTCAACTTCAATTGAAATTTAAAATTTCATGGACAAACATTAATTTTCGAAAAAAAAGTAAAAAAATTCAAACAAAAAGTGAAAAATTTTAACTAGGAAATTCAGGTAGCGTTTGGATATAAATTTAGTTGATTTTTTTAAAAAAAAAAATAGTTTTTGAAGTAGTGTTAAAAAAATAGTTTATGAAAGTTAAACTTATGTTTGGCTATACATTTTATTTGAAAATTTTTTTGAAGTTTTATGGGTGGAAGAAACATTTTCACACAAAAACTGTTCTAAACCAATTTTTACAGTTTTTGAAAATTTGAATAAGAAAAAATTAAATATTCCACTAACAAGCAATATTTTTTTTAAAAAATGAAAAAAGAAAAGTAGAAGATAATATGTATAATCAAACGGGAGCTAACCGGACTGTGGGTACAGTAGATCGTATAATATATTTATTATATACAATTCAAATTAAATTCACAAGTCAGGATCCATAAAATTGAAGGAGAAAGCGCACTATTTCAAGGTTTGAACCTAATCCATTATCGATTTGACACTGTATAATTTGTTTAAAAATATACGTAAGAAAAACAAGATAACGGCTTATTTAAGGAACCAGACGATGACAATTACGAATTTACAAAATCTATTCATAGTACGTAACTAAAAGAAGAAAAATTATACAAATTTATCACTCGAGTTTGATGCTCTTTCTAGGAAATCCCAGGATGACAATCGTCAGGTTAGGAGTTTATGTTTCTTTTTCTTCTATAGTTTAGTTTGGGTTAGAACACTGTTATTCAGAACTATACTTTTATATTTAATATTTAAACTTAGCTCAAAGTAATAATATAAAATAAGAAAATATATAACAATGTAGGGAGCGAGAAGAAGAAATTCTTTTTTCTTGTATGTATTCAAGTACGTACAATATCACTTTTATCCTCTATTTATAATACTACATAGAGGTATAAAAAAATTCCATAAACAAAACATTAAACATTTGAGATGATAAGAGGTATGAAATTACAACTATAACTCCATATAAGTATTGGAGTAATAGAAGTTATGGAGATAATAGAGAAGAGTAGTAGGTATTACTCCTTTAGAAGTTATGAATATCTACCATAAAATAATTATTATTTATAACATCACATTCAATATGAAATAAATAATACTAATATTTTAGTATAAAAAGATATTCTGATATTATTAATACTCATGATTAGCAAATGCGGAATAAAATCTCGAATTTACTGGTGGCTATTGTCACTTGTATTGCTAGAAGATGGCACGATTTCAGTTTCATGCACAGAAACTTGATTAATTTTCTGTAGTGAAATATCCAATTTAATTCCTATTGAGAGATATTATTAATCATGCAGTTTAAAGTATAGTATTATATTTTATTCTTTATGAGATAATTATTTATTTAATTTATTTAATTTAATAAAGTACTATTTTAAATAGATCATTTGTTATATGTGTGTCCTTTTAGTTATGTAATAGACAATTTAGTGTATGAAGTCTTAGCTTATGCACAGAAGATCAAATTGTTGGTTCTTATAATTAATAAGTTATATTCACAATTAAAGATATTGTTGGACAAAATATCTTGATGATTGTAACACAAGATTATTGTATAACTTGTCTTGATTATGGAAGTAGTTTTACTCCAACTTCTTGTGCTAGTATACCCAGTGTATATTGAACGAACCAAGTAAAGAAATAATGTTTTTGTACTGAATATATAAAACATGTTCTCTAATTCATTAAATGAGTTTATACTCCTAATCTTGATATAATTATTATGATCAATGTAATTTGTTTATTGTTTTGATTTATCAAAAGGTACGACTCTATTTAGAGTTGTTTATTACACTCATATCCCATATTTTTGTTACATAATATGTACCAAACTAAATTTCCATCCTAAATTAAGACTACACAATTAATACAAAATCAGAATCTTAATAAATTTAGACCAAAAATAACGCCCCACATTAAGGTTGGGAATTAATGATTGATTTTCTACCATTTAAAGTCTAGATCATGTAAGGTAACATATTTAATGTATTATATATCTCTTCTAAACCAAAAATAATTGTGATTTTCGTCCATATTGTCCAGCTTCTTCTCTTCTTTCTTTTCTTCATCTTTTAATCCTTCTTCTCTTCTTTCTGTTTATCATCTTTTCTTGTTTTTGTTTCTGCACATTGGTAGCTCTATTATCAATATGGAAACCCTATTTTTGGGGGGCTTTTTTACATTTCTATATCACATAAGAAATTTTTTATAGTCAATATTTTTTTAATATAAATTATTGTTTAATTATAATATAAATATAATATTTTATAGATAATCTTAAAAATAATATAACTTTATTTGTAATTTTTTTGAAGAAATTTTGTAGGTCAAGAGAAAATTTTGTAATCAATATTTTTTTTCAACATAGATTGTTGTTTAATTGTAGTATTAGTAATTTTGTAGATACCCTTAAAAACAATACAACTTTATACAGTACTAAAATTGATTTTGTAGTTTATTTCTAGAAATTTTGTATATGAATAGAAAATTTTGTTGTCAACATTTTTTTTCAACATAGATCGTAGTTTAATATATTCTTGTTTGGTGTAGGAAAAAAAAAACAAAAAAAGTTGTAGATGTTGAAGTTATTTCCAGAGAGTTTTAAAAATGTAGATAATTGTAGTTAAATTTAGTTAAATGTAGTTATGAAGTATTTCCGGAGAGTTTTAAAAATGTAGATAATTGTAGTTAAATGTAGTTAAATGTAGTTATGAAGTATTTCCAGAGAGTTTTAAAATGTAGATAATTGTAGTTAAATGTAGTTAAATGTAGTTATGAAGTATTTACATAGAGTTTTAAAAATGTAGATAATTGTAGTTAATAGTAGTGAACGTTTATATGCCGTTTGTTTGTAGCTGATTTGTAGTTAACTGATTGTTGCTAACATAGTTAATTTATTGACACCTTATTATTTTCTTTTTGATCTTGAATTGTAGGTGAGAGCTTCACAACATATTTTAGTTATTCCAGATTATCGGAACGAATATAACAAATAAATACGAAACGAAAAAATTTACTGGAAACACTTCATATAACCTTAACTACATTTAACTACATTTGACTATATTATAAAAACTCACTGGAAACACTGCATATAACCTTAAGGTAATTAAGGTTATTTAATGATGTTTCCAGTGAGTTTTAAAAATGTAGTCAAATGTAGGTAAATGTAGTTAAGGTTATACGAAATGTTTCCAATGAGTTTTTAAAATGTAGTCAAATGTAGGCAAATGTAGGTAAATGTAGTTAAGGTTATATGCAGTGTTTCCAGTGTGTTTTTAAAATGTAATCAAATTTTTGTAGTTGTATGAACTTTGTAATTAATTGTAGTTACTTGTAGGTACATATAGACGATTACAAGGCTCGTGCACTTGACAAGTTTACAACTTCTTCAAGCAAGAACAATAATAAAAAATAGAAAAATAATAAAAATAGATCAAAACAAGAATGAAAAATAAATTTGATTACAAATAACTGATAATCTGAAAAATACAATGAAAAAAATAAGATTACAACAGACACTCCTGATATTAGAACATCTTCGAATAAAAATAAAATTTTTAAAAGTTAAGTTTTCATAAAAATAAAATTTTTAAAAGTTAAGTTTTTCTGCTCTAAAAAATTATTTTTATTTCTATTCAAAATCAGTTTTTTCCTTCTAAAAGTTTTGGCCAAATATTGTAATGTTAAGAAAAATAATGGAAAAATGCATTCCACAAAGAATGCATTTTTGAAACCCGACGTCGAACTTTGAGTATATAAACTCCATCTTCAAAAATTCAAAATCTTCTTTCGACTTTTTTTTTATTTTTTGAATTATTAAAATCAATATTTTCTATTTTACTTTCTAAATTATTTAAAAACATTATTGTGAATAACTGGAGTAAACTAATTAAAAGAAAATTATGAAAAGTGAGAGGCTTAACCCTTTAGCAAACTGGAATAAACTAATTAAAAGGAATAACTGGAATGAACTAATTATTTACTTACTATTCGAAGTTTGTTACAGTAAGGTGCAAGTTGAGATCTTCCATTATAAATGTGTAAAAAAAATATATGAAAAGATCTTGTTCCACAAATTAAACCTTTAATTGTTCCACAAATCAAGCAAATAATTAATGAGTTGATTATTAACCTTAAATATAATTTTGGTACATAAATTGAAAGGTGGTATACTTAAATGTAATAAACACAAACCTTAAACATGAGTGGTTATAAGGTTTGGTATATGGGATGTATATGTAAAAATCCCTTTATTATATACAATTCAAATTAAATTCACAAGTCAGGATCCATAAAATTGAAGGAGAAAGCGCACTATTTCAAGGTTTGAACCTAATCCATTATCGATTTGACACTGTATAATTTGTTTAAAAATATACGTAAGAAAAACAAGATAACGGCTTATTTAAGGAACCAGACGATGACAATTACGAATTTACAAAATCTATTCATAGTACGTAACTAAAAGAAGAAAAATTATACAAATTTATCACTCGAGTTTGATGCTCTTTCTAGGAAATCCCAGGATGACAATCGTCAGGTTAGGAGTTTATGTTTCTTTTTCTTCTATAGTTTAGTTTGGGTTAGAACACTGTTATTCAGAACTATACTTTTATATTTAATATTTAAACTTAGCTCAAAGTAATAATATAAAATAAGAAAATATATAACAATGTAGGGAGCGAGAAGAAGAAATTCTTTTTTCTTGTATGTATTCAAGTACGTACAATATCACTTTTATCCTCTATTTATAATACTACATAGAGGTATAAAAAAATTCCATAAACAAAACATTAAACATTTGAGATGATAAGAGGTATGAAATTACAACTATAACTCCATATAAGTATTGGAGTAATAGAAGTTATGGAGATAATAGAGAAGAGTAGTAGGTATTACTCCTTTAGAAGTTATGAATATCTACCATAAAATAATTATTATTTATAACATCACATTCAATATGAAATAAATAATACTAATATTTTAGTATAAAAAGATATTCTGATATTATTAATACTCATGATTAGCAAATGCGGAATAAAATCTCGAATTTACTGGTGGCTATTGTCACTTGTATTGCTAGAAGATGGCACGATTTCAGTTTCATGCACAGAAACTTGATTAATTTTCTGTAGTGAAATATCCAATTTAATTCCTATTGAGAGATATTATTAATCATGCAGTTTAAAGTATAGTATTATATTTTATTCTTTATGAGATAATTATTTATTTAATTTATTTAATTTAATAAAGTACTATTTTAAATAGATCATTTGTTATATGTGTGTCCTTTTAGTTATGTAATAGACAATTTAGTGTATGAAGTCTTAGCTTATGCACAGAAGATCAAATTGTTGGTTCTTATAATTAATAAGTTATATTCACAATTAAAGATATTGTTGGACAAAATATCTTGATGATTGTAACACAAGATTATTGTATAACTTGTCTTGATTATGGAAGTAGTTTTACTCCAACTTCTTGTGCTAGTATACCCAGTGTATATTGAACGAACCAAGTAAAGAAATAATGTTTTTGTACTGAATATATAAAACATGTTCTCTAATTCATTAAATGAGTTTATACTCCTAATCTTGATATAATTATTATGATCAATGTAATTTGTTTATTGTTTTGATTTATCAAAAGGTACGACTCTATTTAGAGTTAGTATATGCCTAATAGATTGGACAATAACGATAACATTTGTGAATAATAATTAGTTGATAGAATCCATGACTCGATTTTTGGTTTGATGATAACCTTTTAAGTAAACTTATAAGTTTTCATGTGAAAACCCGACCAATGAATTTTGTATCCGTCACATGAAATGGTTTAAGAGGAATTATAAAGGATCAAATTAGCTAATTAAATTAAATTTTTAGTGATTTAATTTAATTAACTGATATTTGAAATGTTAACACGGGAGTTAAAATAAATGTTAACAAATTTTCAAAATTCATATTGAGGAGTTCAATTGCAATTTTTTAGTGGAATAAATTATAATTAATTATAATAAGAATTAGTTCATGCTAATTTCGAATTAATACTATAATTAGTAGCCTCTTATTATTTATGTGGTCCCTGCTATACCTAGTAAAAATCTAGATAGACTTGCGTAAAAAGTAACTTTGGAGAAAAGTCATCCTTTTGAGTTAGAATAGAATTTCATGATATGAACCCGAAGTTCATAAAAGGGATAATTCAATTGCAACATATTGCAAAGCATGCTATACGCATTTGCTGACCCAAAGAAAGTAACTAAATGGAAGAGATACAATTCAAGAAGAATTGATTCCATATGAAAGACATGTAGTTTTGAACCTATGGTTCAAATGCTTGAAAGTATAAAGTCAAAGGTATGTATAGTCAGTTTTCGATATCTTATTTGTCTAGCATGACATGGAAAACTTGATATGCATCTAAAGTCTATTATATGGCTTATATGACTTAACTTGAAAGATTTAAGTTGCTTGAAGCATATGCAATTCTTGGTCCTGAAGTACCACATCCTTAGTACAATTTGTGTACATATGTATCTTGCTATAACTATAAGCATGATGACATTGAGAATGCATTTATGGAGATATTGAAGAGTCATTCCACGACATTATATGAAGATGTTCATATCTATCAAGAATGATGATTTCAAGGTACGGAATATTTATTCAAGTCAATATGGTTGATTTATCAAACATCTACCAAAGATTGTTTTGAAGATGGTGCACAAGATTGGAATGCAAATGCTCAAGGATATAAATTGATGTACTCATTAGGGGGAGTTAATGCGCGTTGCACTCTTTTTCCCTTACAAGGTTTTGTCCCACTGGATTTTCCTTGCAAGGTTTTTAACGAGGCAACCAATAGGCGCATATTCAAACATGTGTACTCTTTTTCCTTTCTTTAATTTTTCCCAATGGGTTTTGGTTTTAAGGTTTTATGAGGCACATTATTGAATAGACATTCAAGGGGGAGTATTATAAAATAGAAGTCTATTTAGAGTGAATGTCTAAGAGTTTTAGCTTGAAGCTAAGTCATTCCTCTTCCTATAAATAGAGGGGTCTTACCCCATTGTAAATCACCCCAAGTATTAATAAGAATACTTCTCTCTCTCCCTATTCTCTCTCTATATTGTTCTTATTCTTGCACTATTGTTCTTGTCTTTATATTATTTCATAACAAATTTAAGATATTTTGCCTTTTTTTAATGTTGACATAGAATTAAAATCTTGATAGACGTGGACTGTGGAATAGCACATTATTTACTACAATCAAATTTCCTTCGTTCTATTCCCTCCACACACAGCACCACCTCCCAAACAAGCCCCTAATCTTGTTGTACGGTGATTGTTTGTGTTCCAAGCAATCTACAACATGTGTGAATTGAGACCTCTTGATAATAAGCGTTTCATTTCCATGATAAGCCTACATAACCCAAACACAAATCAATCGAATTAGTATAATTCTGAATACAAAAACGAAAAAGAGTGATTGTTTGCAATAAATTTTCGAACATACCAAAAATGACTGCAATCATAAAAGAATAAAGTATTCTTATTTATTAATTGTAAATACAATTTCATTTTTCTTGATTCTTTTCTCTTCATTATCGTGTTTCTCAAACATAATATAATGCAAACTTTCTTGGATTTATTTGATACCCATGAAATATGTTGTGGATCTTCTTAAGGTATTTGATTATCAAGAATTATCCGGCCACATCTTGATCTTTTTGTGAATATCCTATGAGCATATGGGACATTCGATATGATCTCCATTTTTTAGATGCCTTTTTAAGATAATATGTAATCCTTTTTATAGGAGCGACCTAGAGTTATGGTAGAGTACATGAGCGAAGGTACATAGCCTTAAGGGTGGTCAACTGACCACATTTCGTCAAAAAATACGATATATATATATATATATATATATATATATATATATATATATATATATATATATATATATATATATATATATATATATATATATATATATATATATATATATATAAGTAAAATATTATATTTTAGTGGTATAAAATAATTGTTGAACACTTTTTATTCAATTTTTTCTTACTTATTTTAAGTTTGAACACCTTATATGAATTTTTTGATTTCGCTACTGATAAAACCACCTCCAAATTTTACGCAAAATACCCTCCAACAACAACAACAACAACAACAATTATCCAGTATAGTACCATAAAGTGGGGTCTGGAGAGGATAATATGTAGACGAGCCTTACCTCTACCCGAAAGGGCAGAAAGGCTATTTCCAATCGACCCTCGGCTTAGTGGCAAAATACTCTCCAAGTAACCCAATAGACTTTGAGGAATTAAAGAGTCCACCGGTAATGTCTTGAATAAAGATCGAGCTTGATCCATTAAATTTTAGGTGTATATATTTGAAAGAATTTCGAAGAGAGGGGCTTATTGGTATGTTAACGTTCATTCCCAGTCGTTCACTTTCTTGGAAAAAACTTGTCAAGTGAGGCATAAATCATGATGCCAATAGTGTTGGTCCCAAATCCCAACTGTGTGGTCCAAAATTTTATACTAACTGTCTTTTTGTACGCCTCTAAAAAAAGATACTATTATTTTCATAAGAGTGTTTATTTTTTTATACTACTTTTTTGACTTTTCTTTAAATGGCTTTCTTAATTATCTCTCCATTAATTGAAACAGTAAGAGTAGGTTTGCAAAAAATAATAAGTAACAATTAATAAATAACTTCTTATTTTTTTAAAACAAATTTTATTTGTCAAAAGACTAATTCTAGGACGGTGGGAGTATTGGAAAGGCACACAAGACATATTTAAACTTCGACGGGCAAAATAAATTAGATTTAGATAAGCTTTTCTGGAGAATTCTCCTTGCAAATAAAAAAGGGATATTTCTAATTGGTTGTCGTTCTTTAAAATTTTTTGAATGTTTATACATTCTTTTCTATAGTAATCACCATAAGCCTTTAGGAATGATTCAGATTGAATATACAATTTTGGTTTTTGAATTAAACAAATGCAATTCGAATTCAATTTCAATAAGTTCGGATTGGATGTAATTTTTTAAGTTCAATTTTGGCTCGGTTTAAATATTTTGAATTTTTGATTTTGAGCCTATAAGTATAGATGTTTCTTCTCCTTATAAAAATGAATATCCAGATAAAGATTCATGTACATTACCTAATAAGTTCCTCATTCTCACTGCAATCATCCAAATAAAGTATTTAAGCAATAAAGTTAAGAAGTAACAATAGTAAAAATATGTCCAAATAGAAAGTATTCTAACGGTAACTTAGATTAGTATTGAGTACATGAGATTATATTTAATGGATAGAGTATTAGACGTATTACTATTTGCAAATGGATAATGGCCTAAATATAAAGTATAAAAGTTTCAGATTTTCGGATATCCCCAAATCTGAAGTATCAAATGTAAATTCCAAACAAATTAAAAAATTAAATTCGAAATACAACAATCCAAACAAAAAATTTTAAAAATTCGAATTTCGCTTTGAATTTCGGGTCCCAAACTATGCAAACCTTAACTTGCAAGAACATTTTCTCTTGAACAGTTTCTTTTGCTTTTTTCGACTCTTGAACAATTTCTTTGAAGTATAAAAATGTAGGCAGGAAAATTTTCCAAACTTTGTGATATTGTATTGGCTCTAAATATAATGGAAGAGCCCCGAAATGGAAGAGGCAGAGAAGAAAACTACACCATATTTATGTATTTATTAAATATAGCAATATTGACACTTGTTTACTTAAATCAGCTGTAATCAAATTCAATGTATGGTTGAAAAAAAAAATCAATATGTTTTTTTCAGCTTTGCTAAATATTTTCTGTCAAGTTATAAAAAATTTAAAACGTAGCTTTCTGATTATAGAAATGGTCAACCTTTAGTGTAATTCGGCTAAACGTACAACTAATAATTTCGTGCACTTCTCCAACCCGCCCCCCCAAACCCCACTACCCCACCCCAACCAAACAGGAACATGAATTTTGTCTCATTTTAGAGTGCATTAATAAGTAGGAATGAATACTCCCAAATAAGCGTCTAGATACGTTTTTGCTCAATCATGCATTACTCTGATTAAAGCTTATTTATTACTCTGTCCTGGTTTATGTGTTAAAGCTCAAATTTCTCTGAGTCAAACTTCTTAATTTAATAGTGAATTTGGGCAATTTTTAAGTTTTTGGAATAAATTTTATATATTTGAAAACTAGGTAAAATATATATTATAGGTCACACTAATAACTATTTAAAATATCTAAAAGGCATATAAAAATAATCATTGTAAAAAAAAAGCTTGTTTGACTCTGAAATTTGAACTATGCCACATAGATTAGGACGGAGGGAGTAACAATCAAGAGTTTATGTAACATTAATTAATAAATACATTAATTATGACTCTCGATATGTATCACTTAATTATTATTAGTTGTATGTATTTTACATCAATTTTTAACTAATTATGGAAAAGCTAGTGATGTTGTGTAAAAAGTAAAAACAAAGTCAATTTTTTTTCTATTATCTTTTTCTTATTCAATAATTTAACATGTAAAATATTGATAATGACCTCTATGGGGTTTTGTTGCCTGGCTTTGGAATAAGTTACACACTCTCTCTCTCTCAAAATTGGTAAAGTTCCACGTATTTAACTTTGTGTGAACTCAGGGTATTGATCTAGAGTATTTCAAAAATACTCAAAAAATCTAAAAGATATAATCAAAGAAAAACTGTTTGACCTCCAATTGAAAATAGTGTTTTTTAAAATGGTATAAAAGGGAGTAAATTTGAACTTGCAATTACAAGTTAGATATTACTCACTTACTTTTAGTGATAGTACATTATAGTAATTTCTAAATGCATTTAAAATTCATTTTTTTGACATATAAATTGAAACTCTACTATTTTAAGTAGTCGAAATAAATAACGTTTATTAATATTGTTCATTGAAGATAATAACTTTATCTCTATAAAAGTAAAGATAAAATATGCGTATATATTATTCTCTTTAAATCTTATTATATGAATATGTTATTGTTGTTATTGTTAGAAGAGACTTGAGACAAAAATAATAATTATTAAAGTATGGTTGCCCCTTATATAGTTGGAACCCACTTTAATTTTTGCAAAGATATTCGAAGAGTGAGTTGAGTCCAACTAAAGAAATCAAGAATGCTTTTGAACCACTAATTGCAAAAGAATAAGATGCTGAAATAATAAGCTTTAGTACCTTTAATTATAAAGTGTATCCTATGATATTGTCTTTGAATAATATAAGATTTTACATATAAATACACCTTAACCAAACATCTTGTCTCTATATATTTGATTTTATCAATTAATAAAAAGTTTACAACATGAAACAGATTTCAAATAAATAAATAAAGTAATTTCTTTTCTGGATCTTCACCAAACATCGAATAATCAGTTTAAAACTTATAACACGTTTAAATCAAAATAAAATACTGGAATGATCCATGCAAAACTTATGTGTGTGTGTATTATATACACATTTTTGATAACAGGTGTAGTTAGTTTTGACAGACGAGAATGAACCTCGAATTTGCTCTAAATTAAGATACATAATAGTTGTACACAAACATTTATCCCTTCATCGAAGTTAATAGTATTAGTACTTATTTGACTTTAATTTGTAAATTTACCATTTATTAATTTGATAAGATTTGTGTGTTGTATTCAACTTTTTTGTTTTGTTGCCCATAGTTATTCTATATTTACATTTGGCTTAAGACTAATTCATTCGCATCGTGTAAAGCCTATTAATGAGAGGGAGAAATTAAAAAATAGCCCAATTTTAAAAATAATAGAAATTTAGTCACTTTTTATGTAAAGATAAATTTGAATGAAAATACTGTTCAAAATCTGAAAAATGAGTTCCAACATAAGTATACTTGAACCCCAACATATTATACTGGAGTTCCAGGATAAAAATGCTGGAACTCCAGCATAATATGATGGAGTTCCATCATAAGTACACTAGAACTCCAGCATAATATACTGGAGTTCCAGCAAGTATACTGGCTCATTAGATGCTTCATAACATGCCATAAACTCCGCTTCCATGGTAAAAGTGGCTGTAAGAGTTTGCTTGATGCTTCTCCAAGAGATAGCACCGCCCGCAAGCATGTAAATATAGCCTGAAGTGGACTGCAAACTATCCTGACATCCAGCAAAATCGGAATCGGTATACCCAATGATCTCAAGCTGGTCCGATTTTTGGTATGTAAGCATGTAATCCTTTGTTCTCTGTAAGTACCTCATGACCCGTTTGGCTGCCTTCCAATGGTCCATTCCCGGATTGCTTAGATATCTGCCTAACATCCCAACAATGTATGCATATCAGGTCGTGTACATACCTGAGCATACATCAGACTACCTACCGCCGAAGCATAAGGCGTCTTCTGCATTTCCGAAATTTCATAATTATTATTTGGGCACTGTTTGAGACTAAATTTGTCTCTCTTAGCAACAGGGGTGTTGCCTGGTTTACAATCCTGCATGCCAAATCTTTTCAGAACCTTATCGATATAGCCCTTTTGTGACAGACCGAGAACACCTTTAGAGCGATATCGTTGTATCTGAATTCCTAATACAAAAGAAGCTTCACCAAGATCTTTCATTTCAAATTTCTTTGAAAGAAATTCCTTAGTTTCAAGCATTAATGCTATATCGTTACAGGCAAGCAGTATGTCATCGACATATAAAACCAGAAAAATATACTTACTCTCACTGGACTTATGGTATATACAGTCATCAGCAATATTCGGTTCAAAACCAAAAGATGTAATGACTGCATAAAACTTATAATACCATTGACGAGAAGCTTGCTTGAGCCCATAGATGGATTTCTTTAATTTGCAAACCTTCTTTTCTGATTCATCCAAAACAAAGTTTTCAGGTTGCACCATATAAATTGTTTCCTCAATGTCACCATTGAGAAATGCTGTCTTAACATCTATTTGATGAAGCTCAAGATCAAAATGTGCTACTAATGCCATTATAGTTCTGAAAGAGTCTTTCGATGAAACTGGAGAGAAAGTCTCTTTATAATCAATGCATTCCTTCTGAGTGTAGCCTTTTGCGACAAGACGAGCTTTGTACTTAATAACATTGCCCCCTGAATCCCTTTTGGTTTTAAAAATTCATTTACAACCAATAGGTTTAATACCTTCGGGCAATGTAACAAGCTCCCGAACGTCATTATCGCTCATAGACTTCATCTCATCATTCATGGCATCAATCCACTTTTGAGAGTTAGAACACTTAATGACTTGACGGAAGTTGATTGGATCATCTTCCTCAAGTCCAATATTACTTTCTTGTTCTTGGAGAAATACTACATAATCATCCGAAATTGCATTTCTCCTCTCTCTAGTGGATCTCCTTAATGGCATTTCAGTTTCTTGAGGTTGTTGAGTTTGATTTTCATTAGTTATATCAGGGTCCTGATGGGGGAGATTTTCGAGATTGTCTTGAACCGAGTTGTGTGATCCGTGTCATGAAGACCAAGATCAACAACTTGAGGGAAAGACACATGTTCTTCCTCAAAGACAAAATCTCTAACAACTTTATCTCCCCACCCCCAAACTCAATATCCTCAAAGAACCTAGCATTACCCGTCTCAAAAATAGTTCTAGAAGTGGGATCATAAAACTTAAAACCCCTGGATTTTCAGAGTATCCAACAAAATAGCTACTAACCGTCTTAGCATCCAGTTTCTTTTCATTCGGCCTATAAGGCCTTGCCTCAGCTGGACAACCCCAAATGTGTAAATGCCGAATACTGGGTTTATGCCCAGTCCAAAGTTCATATGGGGTTTTGATTGTAGCTTTAGTTGGAACTCTATTAAGAATATAAGCTGCGGTTTTTAATGCTTCACCTCAGAGTGAGTCTGGCAAAGTTGTACGAGAAATCATACTTCTTACCATATCCTTAGGGGTCCGATTTCGTTTCTCAGCTACACAATTCATCGTAGGACTGCCTGGCATAGTATACTGAGGGACGATCCCACATTCATCTAGGAATTTAGCAAAAGGCCATGGACGTTGTTCACCGGAACCATCATATCGACCATAGTATTCACCACCACGGTCAGATCTAACAGATTTAATTCTTTTGCTTAGTTGATTTTCAACTTCAGCCTTAAATGATTTGAACACGTCTATGGATTGGGACTTTTCATGAATAAGATATAGGTACCCATAACGAGAGTAATCGTCTATGAATGTGATAAAGTATTATTGACCATTCCGACAAGGAGTAGGAAATGGCCCACAAATATCCGTATGTATCAATTCTATGACGTCCGAAGCTCTCTTAGCACCTAATCTAGTCTTGTTTGTTTGTTTTCCCTTGATACACTCAATACAAATTTCCGAATTTGAGGTATCAAGAGAATCAAGAATTTCATCTGACACGAGTTTCTGAATTCTTTGAATGGATATGTGACCCAATCGTTTATGCCAGAGTGATATAGAATGCTCATTAGTTAATTTTCTTTTAGTACCACTTAAACTTGTATGCAAAGTTTCTTTATTTGAAGTTATTGTATCAACCAAATATAAGCTATCAAATGTTGATAAAACACAGTACCAATAAGATTTGAATTCTGAAAGAGACTAACTTTATTGTCACCAAAAGAACATGTATAACCGGATATGTCCAATTGGGGAACAGAAATTAAATTCCGTCTAAAAGACGGTACAATAAAAGTCTCATCCAAATCTAAATGAAAACCGGTCTTAAACAACAGCCTAAATTTGCCAATAGCTTCAACTGGCACCTTCTTGCCGTCACCCACATAGATGTATCTTTCACCATCATTTGGTTTTCGGCAGTACATGCAACCCTGCATTGATATACTTATGTGAGTAGTAGCAGCAGAATCTACCCACCAAGTATCCTTAGGTACCGAAATTAAATTAACTTCAGAACAAACAAGAGAAAGAAATGTACCTTTTTTCGCACGCCAGGCATGGTATTTGGTACAATCTTTCTTCACATGATTAGCCCCTTTACAGAAGAAGCAACCTAATTCAGTAATTTCAACCTTAGGTTCCTTATGTTGCTTAATCTTGGGCTTTGCAACCGCAACTTCCTTACCTTTCCTCTTCTTAGTTTCCTTAGAAGAGGATGCCAAATGAGCACTTTCTGTCTTATCTAGCTTTATCCTTTCCTCTTCTTGCACACAATGTGAAATGAGCTCATTAAGAGTCCTTTCTCCTTCAGGCAGTTGTAACTGACCTTAAACTGATTAAAGTGTGCAGGAAGAGATATCAAAACAAAGTACACAAGCAGTTCCTCAGGTAAATCCAGCTTGAGTAACTTTAGTTCCGAAGCAAGATGAGACATTTCCATAATGTACTCCCTAATGTTTCCCTTGCCCTTATACCTCATGGAAACAAGTTTACTCAATAGTGTAATTATTTCCGCTTTTTCGTTTTGCATAAAATGCTGTTCAAGGTTTCCAAGGAAAACTTTGGCATTAGGTTCATCATTCATAGTGCCCCTGAATGATTCTGGAATTGCACGTTTCATAATCATTAGACTCATGCGATTCGAGCGTTTCCCACTTCTCCATCACCCTCCTTTCATCAGGAGAGGATGTATCCTCAAGAGGAGTAGGTTGCTCGGTCCGAAGAGCAAGGTCAAGATCCATGCAACCGAGAACGATCATGACGTTCTCTTTCCATTCCTTAAAGTTTGTGCCGTTAAGCACAGGGATGCTATTGATGTTGGCAGAGATCGTAGAAGCAGAAGAATTAACTGAAAATAGAACAAAAGGATTACTGAATACATGCTTACAATTACTTGAACGTTAACTTTACTTTATAGATTCAAAATAGGCATATCCCATTACAAGATACCTAGCACAACATTGATTTTAGTCTTTGGACAGAAAAACAACTTGTAAGTGGTACTCTTGGTGTAGTGATCAAACATAGACAATAAACTCATGTCAAATATCAAACCTTCCTTTGGGCCGATTTAATATTCACATGGAAAACCAAATAATTGTCTCATATTAATCACCACAAGCATGTTTGAATTCCTTCCAAATAACAACCTTCCTGTGGGCCGGTGTTAAACGCATGGAAGACTAACATCCACAGTCATCTTATATTTCAAGATTAATCAATCTACACAATAGAGGTTACTTTGGCAACATAATGCTTCAATTGACTGATTTAAAATAATAGATGCTAAAAACTTTAGTTCCTTAAGCCATATTATGAATCTTAACTTAATATGTTACATGTTTTGACATGCAACAACTGAATATTAATTGTTATTTTACTTGAGAGGACAATTCCAAAAATATGAAAATTGATGGACTAAAAAAAACAATTAACATTCAAAACTTAAATATTAATGTATAATACATTAATAATCAAACTTAAACATTTCAATTGAATAATAATATGTCAATTAAAATCTGAAACTTAAAAGATTTGAAACGTTTTTAACCTTACTGGTCCAGGATAATCGATTATCTTAAACAGATAATCGATTATTCTGGCATAAAATTTTTTTTCATAAGTTACTGGACCAGAATAATCGATTATCTAAACCAGATAATCGATTATTCCGGTATTAAGAAAAAAATTTTAAGTTACTGGACCAGAATAATCGATTATCTAAACCAGATAATCGATTATTCTGGTATTTATAAAAACGTTTCAAACTCACTAGACTAAGATAATCGATTATCTGTCCAAAATAATCGATTATCTTGGAGCAGTGAACCTTACTGTTTTAACATGATTTTCAACAAGAATCTTAAACAAGAAAACATGTTGTCTACCAACTAAAATCATGCATAATACAATATTTTAATTCAAGTAAAGATTAACATGATATTAAAACATCAAATTTCATCAAAACACAACATTCATAAGAAACATGCTATTTCATGGTACTTGAATTTCATAAATAAAATTCTAACAAAACTTGAACATGAATCCTAACATAACATGAATCTTATGAACATCCAAATTATCCAAATATGAAGGTGGCTCTGATACCAATTGTTAGGATTATGATTCCAACTAAATATAACAACCTTCATATTGAACAATTCGGAATTAAACTACATGAGCGGAAGCTAACCTGAATCCATGTGTGGAATTTGTTGAACCTCCTTTGATGATTGTCCTTTAGTCCTTATGAAGATTGCTCCTTTGATCCTTCCTTCAAGAATGTCTTGAAGATGCATGACACCACAAGAATACTTCACAAGGCTTAAACATATGTGAATTGACCCACAATAATAATAATATGACAATGATCGAAATGGTATATGGTTTTCCACAATTATTTGCAAGACAACAATGGTGTTTTTGCTCTTGATTCAATGGGAGGAAGAAGAGTTTGTCTTGCAATAATGTGGGAACCATAACCCCCACTTTATAACAAAAGAGTTACATAACACAAGAGTCACAAGAGTTACATAACTCAAGAGTCACAAGCTTGTAACCATGGTTACATATATGTAACCTTAGTTAGCCCATCATTAACTAAGGTTACCCTTTTGGGTATCTACACATTAGTCCTACACTTTATATGACAACACATTGGCCCCCTTAACATAATGTCTATAAGACCACAAAATTAGGCCAAATCAAAAGATAGCACATAACATATAATTTATCCATATATTGTTCATATGTATGTAGATATAAGTCCATATATCTTACACTCCATTCTCCAGTATATTATATTGCAGCCAACAAAGTATACCGGTCCAGCATAATATGCTGGAGTTCATACACATGTGCATCGAATCTTCAGTATATTATACTGGACCGGTCTCTATTGCAGCAAAATAATCGCTATTTTTTACTGATTTGGTAAACATTAACTATTTGTGATTGATCAATTCGAAAACTGATACCGTACTATTTTAACCTTTTTATTCTTAGAATTCAAACTAAATGTCTCTTATTAAGGATAGGTGTATCATATGTATCTCATCACTACATTTGGTGATTAACAAAATTCAATCAAGTGCAAGTAAATGTTCAGGGTAGGTAAAATAAATACTAGTAAGTACTTAAAAAGACGGGCAAAAATGGAAAAAGGGTAAACAACAAGAATAAAATATGGGGAATGAAATTCCTGAATCAGGATCCCTCTCCTCATTTCTCATGTGGCATTTACAGTTATACTAATATTTTCCGCCAATCACCATTTCTTCTTCCTCGCACAGCCACAGGTCCTCTGACACTCCCGGTGGGGGCCACCTTCCGCCTGACTCCACTAACGTTTTCCTCTTTCCGCCGCCGTTCGCCGCCGAGATCGCATTCTAAATTTATGCTCCGTTAACCAACCGCTATGGACAGAACCTACGCCTCTCCTAGCTCCCAAAACCTCACGGCTATAGCTACTTCCGCAGATAATTTTGCTTCTTCTTCTTCTTCACCTACTTCTATGTCGGCCGGTAGTCACCGCTCGGTGAAAATCATCCCGCTGGAACATCCGTCAACTACGACGACGTCTTCGTCTTCTGCGCCGTCTGTTGTATCGAAATGGAAGGCGAGGATGAAAAGGATGACGTGGATTGAGTGGATTGACTTCTTCTTTCCTTGTTCCCGTTGGATGCGAACTTATAAAGTGAATGAGTACTTGCAACCTGATCTCATGGCTGGTATCACCGTAGGCATCATGCTCGTTCCTCAGGTACTATAATTTCTTTCATTACCGGTCAAATTATGAATTGAATTTTACAGAAGAGTTTATGTTTGATGCACTGATAGCTTATAAAATATTTTTACACGATCAAGGTTCTTCAAAAATAAGCTAGAATAAACTGTGAGTTAAATGACATGGAAAAAAAATGAAAGAGAAAAAGGGCAGCCCCCTGCATTCACGCAGGGTTCAGGGAGTGTTCGCGCCCAAGGGGTGTGACGTGGAAAACTTACCCTAAAGCGAGCAATGAATGCTTCCACGGATCGAACCGGGACCTATAGGTCACACGGACACAATGTTACTGTTGCTCCAGTCTTCCCTTTGGTTAAATTACATGAGGGTGCAAAATATTGAACTAAGTTATGAATTGAATCTTACAGAAGAGCTTTGGTTTAATGTATTGAGGATTCAAAAAATATTTACACAATCAGGTTACTTAAAGGTAATTGATGTTAACTCTATTTAATAACATTGATGTAACCTAGAATAAATGGTAAGTACTCTGCTGTAACTGGTTAAATTACACTAATGGTGTAAAATTTTCATGCCATTATATAAAAATCCTTTACAGGATTGTCATCTCTGACTGTGTTACTGTAACCATTGCTGAGTTAAGTTGATAATACTGTAAATTCATTGTTATAGAATTCATAGGTTGGTGGTCCCCAGTTAATCACTTTCTCTGTCCAATTTTTTGTGTTGGAGTTCTGGGGACAAGGGTCTAGGTTTTCATGTTTTTCAAAATAAAGTTTACAGATTTGTAGGTAAAAAGTACTATTATGAGACAAAATAGGTAATAACTCAATATATTAAAAAATATGTTTGAAAAATTGTAATTTAAAAAAAAAAGGCATTTACTTAGTAATTGTATCATATAAAATGGGACAGATAGAGTACTACTTTTTTTCCCTCCATTTTCTTGCTATACACATAGGCTAATCCAGCTTATTAACTGTGGGTGCATGTAGTGCATCGGGTTCATAGAGAGTGTGTGTGTGTGTGTATATATATATATATATATATATTATAATTTAAGGACTTCTCTAAGTATACATATTAAGTAACGCATTCACTGCATTTAAATTCTGGATCTGCCTCTAGTTATGAATTTACTGGCATATCTCTACTTTTAATTTGCATAATTCAATCAGTGTAAGTTCATTCCACCCTGTCTCTGCGTTTCTTAAATGTATTTTACCAATTTCACAAAACCAGTATCACAAGTTAAGATTATATGTAGCTCCGGGTCCTCTTTTTACTCTTATGATCTGTAGTACCGAGCTCAAAGTAGTTATAATTGATGCTTGGCCGCCTACAAAAAAAAGTTAGATCTACGACGTTATAGACTGAAGGCCTTGTCGGGCTCACTTTTCTTCTTAAGTTATTTTGATTGGGAATGAGTATGTAGACAGTGGAAGCTTTAGACTAATTGCTAACATCAAAACAATAATGGGGTAAACCAAATGTCCTCGCCTTTAGTCTTAAGCATTATATGAGCTATCTTCTTATGCTAGACTGCTTGTCGAGTGTACCTTTTTGGAGGCACTTTTGGTCTTTCAATGAGAATGAATAAATTATAGTATGAATTTTCATTTTTAACCGATTCTGTTGTGTGAACAGTCGATGTCGTATGCAAAGCTGGCTGGGCTTCGACCCATATATGGCCTTTGTAAGTACATCGTTGGAACTTATTTACTTCTTTGTGTTTCTTTTGTTAATTCTGATAACCCATATCTGAAAGAAAATTCTACTTGGTTAAACTAATTTCCATGACCTTTTCAGAATTTTTTCAAATGTCTAGTTGTTTATGGACCTTTCTTTTCTAGCTATGTTCATTTGATTCTTAATAAGTAACAAAATCTTTATCTTCTGTTTACTTGGTTACCTTCAAAATTGTATCTTCTGTTAATCTGTGCTTTGCTAAACAGATTCTGGTTTCATCCCTATATTTATCTACACCATATTTGGGTCATCTCGTCAGCTTGCAATTGGTCCAGTTGCATTGACGTCTCTTCTAGTGTCAAATGTCTTGAGCAGCATAGTTGATCCGTCAGACAAGTTATACACGGAGCTTGCGATATTGTTAGCACTTATGGTTGGCATCTTTGAATGCACAATGGCACTCTTAAGGTATTTCTGCTTTAAACTTTAGTTCTTTCTTACTTTGTTTAAATTTGAATTTTCTAGATTGTCATAATCTCTTGTTGTCACTGTGAGAAATAAGCAGATTCCATGTCTATCATCTCTTAACTCGCACAAAGAAAATCAGAGCTTCTAGGATAATTTTTTCACCATGTTCCTGTTCAACTGACTGAAACCATTCGTAAGAAAGGGGATTGTAAAAATAGATTATGCTAAGTAATTTTAGACACAACAGGGGAATTTCACAATTTGTAGTTATATTTTTGTCGCACTGGCTTAGTGCAAGCATTTATAAAATTTTTGATTACTTATTCAAAAAAAGAAAAGAAGAAAAACCATGCTTAACATTGACCTAGACCTACTTCTTCCTAAGAGAGTATAATTCAAATAACGCAGTCCGTGCAAGACTTGGAAACTTGAGCATCTAAAGAGTTGATAATGATTGCTAAAAATGGGCCATTTGATGTTTCCTTTGGGTATGAGTTCTATATCCTTGATCGAATTTTCTTTCCATCTGATGGAAAATTCTGCATCTTCATTATCTTTCTGACTAAATTTGTTATACGTCTCACTCCTTATTTCAACTCCTCCATAGGCTTGGATGGCTCATACGTTTCATCAGCCACTCTGTGATTTCTGGTTTTACAACCGCCTCTGCTTTTGTCATTGCCTTGTCTGAAGCAAAGTACTTCTTGGGCTATGAAATAGAACGGAGTAGCAAAATCATACCTTTAGTCAAAAGTATAATTGCTGGAGCAGATAAGGTACTTTCCAGAATTAAACATTTGCAGGTTACTCCATTTTATGCTTGCTAAGAGAAAATTAAATGCTAGCAGTAATTTACATTGAAATATGCAAATTGCAAATTTGATTTCTTTCTTTCGTGTGTCGGACATGCTATTCACTGTTAACCTGAACTTGCAGAGACTATAATTTTTATCAGATGCACCTATCTACTCAACTTTGACGTGACTGTTCTGCAAAACTGTACTGTTGGGGAGGATTTTTAGTTTTAGTCAAAGTTTATCAGGTTGTATAAATGGGCAATTTTCTACACTATTAACTTGGAGAGCCATTTTTCTCAATCATGTAGAGACAAAGGAAATTCATTAAAAGAATTAGTACATGAAGGTCGTATAAGTTAGCTAGGGATAAGTGCTGAATGTCATCAAAGGATTGAAATCGTTTTGTTGGGGATTTTGAAACTGTTCCAGGCAGTTTTAAGCGACAATATTCCTTATTGCCTTTTCCAGAGTAGATTTTTGAAAAGGCAAAAAGATTTCCATTCCTTTTCTTAAGTTAGAGAGGTGATTCTTTGTCTAATTGCTACAAGATATTCTTTCTTTCTTCAAAGGCTAACTGGATTTCCTTTTGTAGTTCTCGTGGCCTCCTTTTGTTATGGGCTCACTGATGCTAGCTATTCTTCTGACCATGAAGCACTTGGTAGGAGTTTACGGACATTTTCATGTGTATTATATACTAATTTTATCAGTTATATGAAGGTTCGTGTGCTTTAAATGTTTTCTCTTCAGGGAAAAACAAGGAAGCATTTGCGTTTTCTGCGTGCAGCTGGTCCCCTCACAGCTGTTGTTCTGGGTACAACTTTTGTGAAAATCTATCATCCACCTTCAATTTCGTTGGTGAGAACGACATGTATTAAGCTCAACCTGAACTTCAGGAATTGAGTCTAAGATTAGCAAAAGAAATTACATGTGAGCTAATGTGAGAACACAATAATGTTGGATTAAATGTACATTTGCCACTTTTTTCCTCACATGGACTGAAAAGAATAGTTGTGTAAAGTTATATTAATATCTGACCTGCAGGGTCGGTAGGACCAAAATCTTGATCTTAACCACTTTGAATTATCCATTAGAGCATTTCCTTAGATGCTACACATTCATTGATGCTTCTTTTTATATGTTTGTCAGTTTCACTTTAAAAACAATATTCTCGACTCCACATGAACAATTGAGAATGCTCTAGTCAGCTACAAATGTTGTCCTAATTGGGTGTTATCATCGCTAAGCAATAGATATGACTGAAAAGTAGGATTGATGCTTATACTGATTATTTCATTAAAAAGAAAGGGGTCTTCTATGGTTTTTCTAGGGAGCTTTTGCTGCATTGACCTTTAGTTTTTTTTTTTGGGGGGGGGGGGGGGGGTAAGGGGGCGGCACAGGAGGAGCTTGCACATTGGAACGTCCTTAATGTCAAAAGATATAAAGAGGAAAGGATATCTTCACTTGTGATGTATCTGTGTTATTAAAAACAGATCAGATAAAAAGTTTAGTATGGTGAGAGGCATGGATTAATGGAAGGATGAGCGGTTATGTGTTCATAGGATCTTGGTTGAAATATTAAACCTACATCACAGAAAAGATTGTTGCACAATATTGTTCTTTTTAAAAACATTTTCCTATTTGTTACTCGACATGATCTGAATTGACAGAACTGTTATCACTCCAATAAAGATGTGTATGCTTTGCTTTAGGTGGGTGATATACCTCAGGGGCTGCCAAAGTTTTCTGTACCAAAGCATTTTGACCGTGTAAAGTCTTTGATCCCTACTACAGTTCTTATTACCGGTGTAGCTATCCTGGTAAGTAAGAATTTAATCATTGTTATAATTGTGGGTGCTTTTCAATTTCATCTTTTGGTTAGACAATCCTTTTGTGATAGGTGATACCAGTTTCCCAACTTTATAGGAATCAGTGGGGATTGCTAAGGCACTGGCAGCAAAAAATGGATACGAGTTGGATTCGAATCAAGAGGTGTGTGACTTTTGATGATCTCGCAAGAACTGCTATTCATTCATTTACCGATTTAACTATGCTCTGTTATGAGATTTGAACAAGTTATGATAAACATTAACTTGTTACTCATATTTCGTTCTTCTCCTCTTTATATTTGTCATGGCGTAATCACGAAATGTCATGCTCTAGTCAGAAAATTTAGGGCTACAACTTATAGGGCTACAACTTATGGTACTGTTATTGTACCAGTTATTTGGTCTTGGCTTGGCCAACATTTGTGGCTCATTCTTCTCAATTTACCCTACAACAGGTGAGTTTGGAAATTGTGTGGCTTGATCAATTCCACATCCGTATCTTTCCACAACTTTTCCCAGCTGGTCTATGACAAAGTTTCTCTTTTCCTAATGCCCTGGCAGGCTCTTTTTCTAGATCAGCCGTAAATCATGAAAGTGGAGCAAAAACTGGCTTATCGGGACTTGTGATGGGAATTATAATGGCATGTGCTCTATTATTCTTGACTCCTGTATTTGAATACATACCTCAGGTAAAGGATATTGTTTGAAGGTGTAAAGTTTTCAACCTTCTCTTGGTAACTAGATTACTTTCAACTGTCACATTGTTTGACCTGTGTTTCCAGTCTCTTATCCTCTAATTTGGCTTCAATTTGAATTTGTTATGTGTTCTGTGAGATGTATTTAATCGACTCTCGTTATGACAAGATGATTACATCTTTTTTTTTTCTTTCTGGATATGGTAAACTCCACTCTCAAATCCCCGTACCAGGGAGCCTATGTAGAGAGTTTTGGGAGAATTAATATTCTTGTATTGCTCACAAAAGTATATATAGAGTACAGAGAGGTATCAAATCCTACCAACTATCGGACTGTACAATAATGGAAGAAATCAAATCCTACCAACTATAGGACTGTATAATAATGAAAGAATATTCTACCAATAATAAAAAGATACACACAATATATTCTAATACGCCCCCTCAAGATGGAGGGCCAGAGGACACGCCAATCATGGACATTAGTAGAAGAAGCCGAGGACGAGATAAGTGCTTGGTGAGAGCATCAGCAAGCTGATCAGCAGAGGATATGTTAGCAACACGAAGAGACCCATTCTGAACCAACTGACAAACAAAGTGATAATCAATGGAGATGTGTTTCATGCGCGAATGGAACACAGGGTTGGCACAGAGGTAAGTGGCGCCAATGTTGTCGCTGTAAATGACAGGAGCAGCCGGAAGAAAGACATGAAGCTCGCGCAGTAGGGAATGAAGCCAACGGACTTCAGCGGCAGCAGAAGCAATGGCACGATATTCAGCCTCAGTAAAGGATCGTGCAATGGAACGCTGCTTTTTGGAGCTCGAGGAAATAGGATTAGGCCCCAGAAAGACAACATAGGCACCAGTTGAGGAGCGGTCATCACAGTTTCCACCCCAATCAGCATCAGAGAAACAATGCATAGGTATAGCAGATGAAGGACGCAGCCAGACTCCGAAGTGACGCGTCCCATTCAGATACCGGAAGAGGCGCTTAACTGCACCCCAATGAGTGACAGTAGGAGCGTGCATGAACTGTGAGAGTTTATTCACAGCAAAGGAGATATCAGGACGAGTGAAGGAGAGATACTGGAGGTCCCCAAGGGCCTGTCGATAGGCGGATGCATCGGCAGGAGCCGAGCCGTCGGCCAGATGAAGGCGAGTGGACGCCGCTGTTGGCGTCTGAACAGGGTTGGACTCCAGCATATTATGACGAGTCAAAAGATCAACAACATACTTATGCTGAGAAAGAAAACACCCCTTGGAGCTGCGCAGAACCTCAACACCAAGAAAGTAGCTTAGATCACCCATGTCTTTAAGAGAAAATTTAGTCCCAAGAGAGTCAATCACACGGTTCAAGAAGGCAGAGTCATTACCAGTCAATATGAGATCATCAACATATACCAAAAAATAGGCTGTAATACCAGAATGCTGAAAGACGAAGAGCGAAGTGTCAGAGATAGTGTTGACGAAACCCATGGCCGAAAGGCATTGGCGGAGCTCACTGTACCATGCCCGGGGTGCCTGTTTGAGACCATAAATAGCTTTCTGTAACTTACAGACATAAGATGGATAGGCTTTGTCAACAAAACCCGGTGGTTGTGCCATATAGACATCCTCTGTAAGCCTCCAGTGGAGAAAGGCATTGTTCACATCCATTTGACGAAGAGGCCAGCCCTTGGATACAGCTAGACTGAGAACCAAACGCACAGTTGCCGGCTTAATAACCGGACTGAAAGTCTCCTGGAAGTCGACACCTGGTCGCTGATGAAAGCCTTTCGCAACAAGTCGGGCTTTGAACTTATCCACATTACCGTCAGGCTTTCGTTTGATACGATAAACCCACTTGCAGCCCACAACATTCTGTGAAGAATCAGGTGGAACAAGATCCCAGGTGCCATTCCGTAGCAGAGAATCAAACTCCAATGACATAGCAGCGCGCCAGCGCTCATCAGACATAGCACTAGACAAATTCTGAGGTTCTGTAACAGCTGGAGAGGATACAACAGACATACTAAACTTCTTGTTGGGCGTAAAGATGTTATTTTTGCTGCGAGTTTGCATGTGATGACCACCCTGAGAGGATGAAGGTGGCGGCATAGTGGGTGTAGCGGCGGCGGGGGCCGCTGGCGGTGCCGTAAGAGGCGCTGGTGGCTCGGGCGTTGGCGCCGGCAGTGCATCCGGTGAAGGATCGCTAGTGGGAGCGGCGGCAGGTACTGGTGGAGGCAGCGGAAGGACTTCTAGGGTGACCGCAATGGGTACAGGTGGAGACTCGGGGTTAGACAATTTGGAGAACGGGAAGATATCTTCATGGAAGGTGACATGACGCGAGACGAAGATTTTAGACGTTGAGGGATCAAAGCATAGATATGCGCTTTGAGTAGATGAGTAGCCGAAGAGGACACAGGCACGAGATCTGGGTTTCATTTTGTGTGAGGTGTAGGGCCGAAGCCAAGGGAAGTATTGACAGCCGAAGACACGCAGTTTGGCAAGGTTGGGGCGCCTATGGAAGAGAGACTCAAAGGAGGAGAGCATCGAGAGATTTGTCTTGGGAAGACGATTAATGAGATAGACTGTTGTGGCAAAGGCATAAGGCCAGTAAATGAGAGGGACAGAGGAATAATGAAGGAGAGTGAGACCAGTATCGACAATATGACGGTGACGGCATTCAGCATAGCCATTGTGTTGAGGTGTATGAGGAGGTGAAGTGAGATGTGAGATGACATGAGAGGCAAGAAAAGAGCGTAAAGCTAGGAATTCACCCCCATTATCAGTATACAGAGTAATGATTTTAGTAGAGAAGTATTTTTCGACAATGGACTTAAAAGTGGGGAAGGTTTGTAAGACATCAGATTTACGGCGTAAAGGGAAAAACCAAACGTACTTAGAAAAATGATCAACAAAAATGACATAATATTTAAATCCTTCATTAGAAATAATTGGAGAGGACCATACATCAGAAAAAATAAGCTCCAGCGGAGCATTAGAAGATAAACTTGACTCAGAGAAAGGTAACTTATGACACTTATGAAGCTTGCAAGAGACACAAGCAAAATCAGACACACTACTGGACGTTATACTGCTAGAAGACACTAAATGACGTAAGATTTTAGCTGACGGATGACCAAACCGAGAATGCCATAATGACGCAGGGAGCTTTTGTGCCGTGAGGGTGGACGGTAGACGGGAAGCCGCCGGCCAGTAGTAGGCGTCGTTCCTACGTGGGCCGCTGACGAGTGTTGCCCACGTGCGACGATCCTTCACCTGAAAATCAGTATCAGAAAAAACAACATTAACATTATGTGACGACATAATTGAGCAACAGAGATCAAATTTTTACGAATATGTGGAACACAGAGAGCCCCAGGCAATAAAAGAGATGAATAACTGAAAAATTGGCCAGTATGTGTAATTTTTAAACCTTCACCGTTACCAATAACCACATCATCGAAACCAGTGTAAGGACTGTGAAGAGACATGTTGGCAAGATCATTGGTTATGTGATGAGTGGCACCAGAGTCCAGGATCCAATCAGATGGAGAGTGATGGGCTGTGTGAGCAGCCGGATAAGATGACGCAGCGTATGCTGGTCGCGGCAGAGGTCCACCGTAATGGGGCTGATTTGCGCCGGAAATAGGATAGGACGGACAGCGGCGCGCGGAGTGGCCAAATTCTCTGCAGAGCTGGCACTTCCCATTGTACCCGCGAGATTGGCCATTATTGGAGGAACCACCGCGGCCGGAGGATAAACCACGGCTGCCACGGCCGCGCCCGCGGCCACCGAAGCAGTTACGGCCGGACTACTGTCCGGCGACGAAGGCAGACGACGGAGCCAAATCAGATGCGGCGGAGGTGGTCGGCGCACGGGCAATAATCTGAGCCTCCATGCTTAACAGCTTGTCATGTAATTCAGCAAAAGAGATTGGAGATTCACGGGCTTGGATAGCATGAGAGAGCTCCATATATGGATCATCAAGACCATTTAGAACCTTAATGACAAGATCCTCAGAATCAACAGTAACACCCAGGAGAGATAATTCATCCACAATCACGCGAATACCGTGCATAAAATCAGTAACAGATTTAGAACCTTTTATCGGATTATGGAGCTACTGTTTGAGAGCCATGATACGACCACGAGAAGCAGTGCCGTATGTGCGCGCGAGGATGGCCCAGGCCTCTTTAGAGGTTTCCGCAGCGGCAATAAAGGAGATGATCGTCGGTGTGATCAACGAGATGATGGCACTGAGAATAAGATTGTCCTGGCGAATCCAGTAAGGATATGCTGGATTGGGGGAAGTTACCTCCTTGTCGACGATAGTGGCTGGTGGGCACGGCTTCGATCCGTCCAAGAAGCCGAGGAGGTCGTAACCCGTAAGAAGGGTTCGGAATTGGAATTTCCACGCCAGGTAATTAGTGGAATCCAATTTAAGTGGGATCTGAGCCGATGCATTGATGGCAATCGGCTGGAGAAGATCGTTGGATGTCGTAGCGGCCATGAAGCGCGAGGCAGAGGAGGCGCTGCTCGACGTCGAGAGAGAGAGGGCTGCCGGTTAGTGCAGCGGCGGCGAGGTAAGACACCGGAGAGAGGCGGTGGGCTGAGAAGGTCGGCGGCGGCGGGCTACCGATTAGTGCAGCGGCGGCGGCGGCGCGGGTAGGGAAGAATTAGGGTTTCTTTGGCGATAAGCCACTGGCGTATGATACCATGTAGAGAGTTTTGGGAGAATTAATATTCTTGTATTGCTCACAAAAGTGTATATAGAGTACAGAGAGGTATCAAATCTTACCAACTATAGGACTGTACAATAATGGAAGAAATCAAATCCTACCAACTATAGTACTGTACAATAATAAAAAAATATTCTACCAATAATAAAAAGATACACACAATATATTCTAATAGCCTATTGCTGGCCCTTTCTCCTTTGGTCTATTGGGAATCGAACCCGCAACCTAATGGCTGGAGGCGGAGGGTCTTTCAACTAGGCTACTTTTCATTATCGAAGCTTCACTTACCGAGAGGAATTGAACAAGAATGAAGTAGAGCAAAAATGCGTGAGCAAGAGCTCAGTCAAAATAACGCCAAGGACGGTGGGTGTAGCGGATTTTATCCTCCCCCTGCTGAAGATCAGACACTCCACCCATTTCATAAAGTATTCGACCCGGTTTAACAACAACTACCCAATATTCAGGGGATCCTTTTCCTGAACCCATACGTGTTTCTGCGGGTCTTAGTGTAACTGGTTTGTCTGGAAATATAGGTACTCCTACATCTTCGAATTGTTGCATGCTTGCAATTTAGTGGTCAACATTTGACCATTTCCTGTCTTAATTATGATACTTTAAACTCTTCCACTGCTCTTGATTTTTATTCATTTGTATTGCTGTTGCAGTGTTCCTTGGCCGCGATTGTGATATCTGCTGTAATTGGACTGGTATGTGTGCCTCTTCTACCAGGGAATTATTTCTTTCATTTTATGTTGTTAACGTTGCCATTCTATTGAATGTAACTTTCTTATATACAGATATAGTTTTAGTTGAAGTTAAACAATATCAGCATAATTTAACTAAATACACCAGCAACTAGTCTATCATGCGTATTTGGGTTTATCATGGCATAGCTTCCTGCTGTGTGTATCTTAACATTCTGTGCTTTGAAAGGTTAGTGTCGAATCATCGACCAGCAAGGGAAGAACATCCTGCATCTTTACCTTTTCTTTTTCACTAAGGCTTCTATAGGTTATTGTTATAGGAGAATTTTCAGTTCATTGTTTGATTTTCCTGACACTCTATTCATATCTTCCCTGGGAAGAATTGCTGTATGATCAAGAAATATGAGTCATATAGTAAAACATAGTAAGCTGGATTAGAGGAAATATTCTTTCAGCTGGCAAGAATCATTTTGATGGTTTCCATTTGTAATTTCTTGAATCAGCTCTTAGCTATCACTTCTCTATTTATTTTAGATAATTCCTGTAAAATTCCTTGTTTATTTATTAACTATTATCGCTAAGCACAAATTTCTGTAAGATATTTATCAACTTGAAGCATCAAACGATGAAATTCTGGTTTCAGTGCTGACTGTTTTAGGATCAATTAACTCTGCATATTATTGGAAGTGGAGATGAATGAATTTTAACTGCAGCAAGTTTCATGCTTAGATTGCAAAGTTAGATTCATGTTTCTATTTTTCTTCCTTTCAGGTGGATTACGATGAGGCTAAATTTCTATGGCGTGTTGACAAGAAAGATTTTCTGTTGTGGACTATTACTTGCATGACAACCTTATTGCTTGGCATAGAGATTGGTGTCCTTGTAGGGGTTAGTTTTTCTCTCTAATCAGACCTAAATATATTGTACATTTTTATTCTGGATGTTGAATTGATGTTTTTTCCTACACTAGAAATTGAGAGCTATCTGTTCTCTTCAGCTAACTGTTCTTTTGCTATGAGCTTGGCCTGTTAGTTACATAATTTTATAGAGTTCTTTAGTACAACTATTTTGCAGGAAATGCTTCAAGTTTAATTCCTTGACCATTGAAATATTTTGAAGTAAATGCTTGGAGTTCAATGCCTTGGTTATATCACATAATGGAACCAAAAAAACATCCTGCATTGCACATGCTATAATTCCTTAACCAGAAAAAGAACTTGATAATATGCAATAGAGGTCAATAACTACCGGCCGATAACCTTTGTGTTGGAAAAATATAGTATCTGATAATCTTAAGGTTAAACTCAGCTTGCCAATTTTTTGGTCTCATTTATTTGCAGGTTGGTGTCTCACTTGCTTTTGTTATCCATGAATCAGCAAATCCACATATTGGTGAGTTACTGCAATCGTCTAATATCCATGTACTTACATGAAATGTGCGGATCCCATAGCAGATCATATTATGTAATTTGACATGTTAATTTATTTGGAGTTTTAATTTAACTAATATCTGCTTGTTGCCAGCACAATTCTTAAGCTTTTTCATATCACTACCCTGTAATTGCATCATTGACTTCTTCATATTGGCATTTCTATTTTTTGGTTCCTCCTGGTGTCCTCTGAATTTTCTGTTCTCAATATAATGTTTTATCTGGATGTTTTTCTCATTCCTTCACATATTTCATTTTGCTGGTTACACTCAGTTTTACAAGCATTTCTTTTTCCACTAGTTCTTTTACTGGCAAGTTAACAAGATAATCAAGTACTTATGATATTTAAACCACTGGTGATAAGTTTCAATCTCTTTTGTTTCTGGTCAATGCTTTATAAATAATATAATTTTCGATGACATGAGTTTCTTTCAGCTGTCTTGGGGCGTCTTCCTGGAACTACTATTTACCGAAACACTCAACAATACCCTGAAGCATATACCTATAATGGGATTGTGATTGTTCGAATTGATGCACCTATTTACTTTGCCAACACCAGTTACATCAAAGACAGGTGACAATATGATGTTTTTCTTTGTCTTTGTTTTTCCAAAAGGAGAGCAAGTTTTACCTTGAATTCGGTATTTCTGAAACATTGTCACTAAACTGTTACCAGACCCCACCTGGTGGGAGTATACTGGGTAGTTGTTGTTGTTGTCACTAAACTGTTAAGGCTTTCAGCAAATCATATCCCACATGTCCTTGTGATCTGTGTTTTATTTCTTTCACAGGTTACGGGATTACGAAATTGAAAAAGATGAATCTACAGGTCGGGGACCAGAAGTTTCAAGAATTCATTTTGTGATCCTTGAGATGGCCCGTAAGTCTCCATAAGTTGGCACATTTTTCTAGCGTAGGCTGTGTCAGCAGGACAAAATTATGATGAATCGCTATTTCCTTCGCGATGCTTTAGTAGTGCTAAAGGTCTTTCTATCTTTGGTCTTTACAATTGTCTAATATATTCCGGTATTAGATGAAAACTGAAGAAAAGTAAAATGCTCTGAGGGTTGAGTGGACTATATCTACGATTTGTTTGTTCATACTAATCACAGTTCTTATATCTATTCCAGCTGTTACATATATAGACTCCAGTGCAGTTCAAGCTCTGAAAGAGCTCCACCAGGAATATAAATCACGAGACATTCAGGTTGAGAGTCTCTCTTTGGTTCAGATTACAAAAACATGCATATCGAATTCTGTATCCTAGAGTAATATCTTATTTCGCAACTTATCACAGTGATAATATGTGTAATATTGCAGTTAGCCATTTCCAATCCCAACCGCGAAGTGCTTCTGACCTTAGCTAGAGCTGGTGTGATTGATCTGATTGGCAAGGAGTGGTACTTTGTCCGAGTCCACGATGCTGTTCAAGTTTGTCTTCAACATGTTCAGAGGTTAAGTGAATTTCCCAAGGCACAAGAACTTTTGACAGAAAACAAACCAAGCTTGTTCCAGAGGCTATTCCATCAAAGGAAAGATGAATTTCCTCAACCTGAACTTGAATCAGGTTTCCAGGAATCTTTTCTTACCAAAAGCGCTGACCCTCAGCTAGAATCACTGTTGTCAAAAAAGCCATGATAAAAGGCTGCTTACAAAGTGTATCAGTGTGTATGTCATGTAATGTGTCTGATTTTTGGACTCCTTTTTGATTGATTCATTGTAACTAGCCTTCTATTTGAACAGACAGAGCTATTCATCATATGTAAAGTGTATTCTGTATCTTTTTTCCGGCGGAAATGCATTCTTCCCCAAGTTTGTAATAAGATGACAGTGCAAAATTTGTATCTCATAGTGGAAATACAAGAAAGCATTATTTACAATTGCTAGCTGAGTGAAGTTCCCTGCAAAAGTAATCAGTTAATCAGTTGGTGCCATTTTCACATGATAGCCTTACAAGTATACTTATTTGTATTACCGAATCAAATAGCTTATTCCAGGACTACAACTTATTTAAATATTTTATATTAATGAAAATTGTGACTAGAGTATATTTGTGTAATTGTAATAACAATATCCAATTTCACATCGAACATTAGATTACTTGATCCGTGTATAACTCAGCGCAAAATTATGCGCAAATTAGTTTGATTGTTCGAAAAACTAATCTCCGATAAGTTGTGTTGGATCAATTCATAACGGACTAATGAGTGGTGGGTAGATTTATTGCCCTAATTACAAAATGTTTCCTAACTTTTAAAATTAGTATTCCATCTTATATATTTCATCATAAAACTCATAATAATTATTTTTAGCTATCTAGTTCAACAATTTATTGGTTAAAATGTTGAGGAACTTGACTTCTATCCTTGGTGGTGATGGGTAATTGGATGTAATGGTGAGATCTAGTCATCAAGGTGATTAGTCGATGAAATTGGGATGTTCTTTTTGGGTCTGCTAAAAGAAAACGAAAAAGGCTAGAAAAGATTCTCCAAAGAATTCTGAGTCCCACATCGAGGAGCAGGCATCCTCACCAAATGTGTCAGTAGTATAAGATCCCGAGAGGCAGCACGGAGAAAAGTTGCCTTAAACTAATGAGTAAGGAAAACAAAGCGGGCGGTGAGAGCCGGCCGCAGCGCTCGTCAAACATTTTTGTGGCGCAAGAATTTATGGAGGGGTTATAGGCTGGCCAAGTGTTGACGCTGCCTACTTCGCAGAACTCACTTGTGCGGGCCTCCCAACCCACCCCCCAATTCTTAACGTAAAACTTTCCTATAGTAATTTCCTATATAAATTATGTATAAATTTGTCATGTTAATCTTGGAATTATAAAAGGAATTTTTACATATACATATACTATATAGTAAATTTTATTATTATGTTTAAGATTTGTGTTTATTTTATTTAAGTATACCACTTTTCAATTTATGTATTAAAATTATATTTATGTTATGAAATAATATATATATATATACAAGAATAATAGAGAGAAAAGTAGAGAGAGGAGTATTCTTATTGATACTTTGGGATGATTTACAATGGAATAGAACCCCTTTATTTATAGGGGGTGGTGACTTAGCTACCAAGAAGTAAACCCTAGAATCTCTCTAAATATGGACATTCACCTAAAATAGAATATTTTATAACACTCGCCCTTGAATGTCTATTCAATAATGTGCCTCGTTAAAACCTTAACTAAAACAAAACCCAATGGGAAAAATTAAAGAAAAGGAAAAAGAGTACACATGTTTGAATATGCGCCTATTGGTTGCCTCGTTAAAAACCTTGCAAGGAAAACCCATTGGGACAAAACCTTGGAAGGGAAAAAGAGTGCAACGCGCATTAACTCCCCCTGAAAAGAGCATCAATTCAGATCCTTGAGTCTTCGCATTCCGATCTTGTGAACCAGCTTCTTGAAGGTTGACGTTGGTAGAGATTTTGTGAACAAATCAGCCATATTATCGCTTGAACGAATCTGTTGCACATTGATATCACCATTCTTTTGAAGATCTTGTGTGAAAAATAACTTTGGTGAAATATGCTTTGTTCTATCTCCTTTTATGAATCCTCCCTTCAATTGAGCTATACATGCTGCATTGTCTTCATACAAAGTCGTGGGTAGTTTGTTACACTTCAAACCACGTTTGTCTTGAATATGATGTATTATAGACCTCAACCACACACACTCCCGACTTGCTTCATGAATAGCGATTATCTCGGCATGATTAGATGAAGTAGCCACAATTGATTGCTTAGTCGATCGCCAAGATATGGCGGTGCCTCCACAGGTAAATACATAACCCGTTTGAGATCGAGCCTTGTGTGGGTCGGATAAATATCCAACATCAGCATAACCAACAAGATCAGGACTGCAATTATTGCTATAAAATAAGCCCATATCGGTAGTCCCTTTTAGATACCGCAATATATGTTTGATCCCATTCCAATGTCTCCTTGTGAGAGCCGAGCTATACCTTGCTAAGACATTAACTGAAAAGGTTATGTCAGGCCTTGTAGTACTTCAGGACCAAGTAGCTCTTCATTCCTTTCTTGCGGTCGGAATGGATCTTTATTCACATCAAGTGATCGAACAACCATCGGAGTACTTAAAGGATATGCTCCATCCATGTAAAACCGTTTCAGTACCTTTTCTATATAGGTAGATTGATGAACAAAAATTCCGTTTGCCAAATATTTAATTTGCAAACCAAGACATAATTTTGTCTTTCCGAGATCTTTCATCTCGAATTCATTCTTTAGATAATCAATTGCCTTTTGGAGTTCTATGGGGGTTCCAATAAGGTTTATGTCATCGACATATACGGCAAGTACAACAAATTTCGATGTTGTTTTCTTTATAAAA
The DNA here is from genome assembly GCA_034376525.1 of Nicotiana benthamiana. NCBI lineage: Eukaryota > Viridiplantae > Streptophyta > Magnoliopsida > Solanales > Solanaceae > Nicotiana > Nicotiana benthamiana. The sequence continues at coordinate 60,857,035 of CM067332.1, read as the reverse complement.
ACACACGGGCAAATGGCATCATTTATATAGCCTTCTTTTAATAAATACTCACTAAGACGATTATACCACATTCGTCCTGATTGCTTTAGACCATACAAGGATCTTTGCAATTTGATTGAAAACATTTCCCGGGACTTTGAATTATGAGCGTTTGGCATTTTGAGTCCATCGGAAATTTTCATGTATATCTCATTATCCAGTGAGCCATAAAGATAGGCAGTAACCACATCCATTAAATGCATGTCAAGCTTTTCAAGGACAGCAAAACTAATGAGATAACGAAAAGTTATGGCATCCATTACAGGCGAATATGTCTCTTCATAATCGACACCAGGCCTTTGAGAAAATCCTTGTGCAACAAGGCGTGCCTTATATCTTTGTACCTCGTTTTTCTCATTTCTCTTGCGTACAAAGACCCATTTATAGCCAACAGGCTTAACACCATTAGGTGTTTCAACTATAGGGCCAAAAACTTCACGTTTTGCCAGTGAATTCAATTTTGATTGGATTGCTTCTTGCCATTTTGGCCAATCATGTCTTTTTCGACATTCTCCAACAGATTGAGGTTCAAGATCCTCACTTTCTTGCATAATGCTAGATGCGACATTAAAAGCAAAGACATAATCCACCACTATATCCACTCGATTAAAATTTGCCTCAATATCGATTGGATTTATTGATAGTTCCTTATTTTCTTGAGTCTCGGGCTCAATGGATTCTTCATGAATCTCAGAATTTATTAAATCATGAATTCATCATGAGATTCTTTCGTAGTGTCATTTTGATCGTTTGCTTTCCTCTTTCGAGGATTTCGATCTTTGGAACCTAATGGCCTGCCACGCTTCAGGCGTGCATTCGACTCATTGGATATGACACTAGATGATTGTCCAACAGGGACATCAATACGGATTGGAACATTCTCTGCGGGGATGTGGATTTTGTTATCCTTTTCAAGTCCGTAAATGCGTCAGGCATTTGATTTGCTATTCTTTGCAAATGGATAATCTTTTGCACCTCTTTTTCACAAATAGAGGTATGGATCAAGATGAGATAATGATGCATTTTTCCACAAAACTTCCCGTTTGGTTTCACCAACTTCTCCCCCTAATTTTGGGAAAAGTGTCTCATCAAATTGACAGTCTGCAAATCGTGCAGTGAACAAATCCCCTGTCAATGTTTCGAGGTAGCGAATAATAGAGGGCGATTCAAACCCAACATATATTCCTAACCTTCTTTGCGGACCCATTTTGGTGCGGTATGGCGGTGCTATAGGCACATATACTGCGCATCCAAAGATTCTTAAATGGGATATATTGGGTTCATGACCCAAAACCAATTGCAACGGGGAATATTTGTGATAATTCGTCGGTCTGAGACGAATTAGCATTGCTGCATGCAAAATGGCGTGACCCCATACCGAAATGGGCAGCCTCGTTTTCATGAGTAATGGTCTTGCAATCAACTGCAAGCGTTTAATTAAAGATTCTGCATGACCGTTTTGAGTGTGAACATGAGCTACAGAATGTTCCACTTTTATCCCAATTGATAAGCAATAATCATTAAATGCTTGGGATGAAAACTCAGCAGCATTATCCAGTCTAATAGACTTGATTGGATTATCAGGAAATTGTGCTCGTAGTCGAATTATTTGTGCCATTAGTTTTGCAAACGCAAGGTTGCGTGATGACAACATGCACACATGAGACCATCTACAGGATGCGTCTATTAAGACCATAAAATATCTAAAGGATCCACTAGGTGGGTGAATAGGTCCACAAATATCCCCTTGTATACGTTCCAAAAACGTAGGTGACTCAGTCCCAACCTTTGTTGGTGATGGTCTAATAATTAACTTGCCTTGATAACAAGAAGTGCAAGAAAATTCATTATTTAAAAGAATCTTGAAATTCTTTAACGGATGCCCATATGAGCTTTCTATAATCCGTCTCATCATGATTGATCCAGGGTGTCCCAATCGATTATGCCAAAGTACAAAAGTATTGGAATCACTAACCTTTTGGTTTACTGTTGAATGTGCCTCAATTGCACTAATTTTTGTCCAATACAGGCCACAAGATAAAGACGGGAATTTCTCAATAACCCTCTTTTGGCCAGAGACATTCTTTGTAATGATGAGATATTCAAGATTATTCTCATCTATTGTCTCAATATGATAGCCATTCCGGCGTATATCTTTAAAACTCAACAAGTTTCTCTTAGACTTGGAGGAGAACATTGCATTCTCTATGATAAACATAGGTAGAGTTATAGTTGCTCTTCCGGAGCCTTCAATCAATTTACTACTACCAGAGATTGTAGTAACATCTGCCTTACACATACTTAGTTGAGAGAAATATTTCTTTTCTTTGAGTATCGTATGTGTAGTACATGAATCAACTAAATAAATATTTTTACAGTTGGACGTTGGTCCAAGCTTGCTTTGTGAGATATCCATATTTGCTTTCCCATGGTTTGACATACAAAAGAAATGCACGAACATGAGAATAAACAAATTCAATCCGTTTGTTTCACATTTGAACAATATTTTCAAAATCTGATGAGGTTAGTCGATTAACTTAGTTGATAGTCGACTATTTTGGGAAGCAGTCATTAGGTTAGTCGACTAACTAAATCAGATAGTCGACTATCTTGCATTGCGGAAAAGTCCAGTTTTAATGCGAAATATTAGTTAGTCGACTAACTAAGTTGATAGTCGACTAACTTAGTAAACAGTCATCAGGTTAGTCGACTAACTAAATCAGATAGTCGACTAACTTAGCTTGCGGAAAAGTCAAGTTTTAATGCGAAATATTAGATAATCGACTAACTGTTAGGTCAATCGATTAAATTTACTGAAAAATAAAAATATCTTTGAAATTTAAGCATATTGAAACATTCTAAAGAACTAATATTAACATTATATCATAAACTAACTAATACGAGCTGATACTAATGACTATTAGTTTATTCACTAACTAATACAAATAAGTAAAATAAAATCAAACAATTCCATCTTCCTTCATCACAGATCCATCACCGATTAAGTGGTCTATTTTCCCCTCGGGTTGCTCAAAGAAGTCTGCCACATCCAGGTGGGTGATGTCAAAATTGTCGTCAGAGACAAAATTTGTTTCAGGGCCTTTATTCTTTAGAGATGCTTGATAAAGATCAACCAAATGTCTTGGTACACGGCAAGCTTTTGACTAGTGCCCTTTTTCACCGCAACGATAACATATAGTTTCTGAACTATTTGCCTTTGGATCCTCATAATCCCGTTTCTGCTTTTGTTGGTTATATCTCTTTGGGGGGTGACGGACATCAGGGAAATTTCTTCCTTGTCTACGTCCACGGCCATGACCCCGATTACGACCACGACCATGATTAAAGTCATAGCCTTTTCCATGCTTGGCATAATGAGAATACACTTTATCTGCCTCAGGCAATGGTGTAGACCTAGTGGGTCGATTTTCGTGATTTTTCATGAGCAGGTCATTGTTTCGCTCAGCCACAAGAAGAAGAGAAATCAGTTCAGAGTACTTTTTGAAACCTTTCTCTCTGTACTGTTGTTGCAGTACCATATTGGAGGCATGAAACGTTGTAAACATTTTTTCAAGCATATCATAATCAGAGATATTATCTCCACAGAGTTTCAATTTAGAAGTAATTCTGAACATTGCAGAATTATATTCAGAAACAGTAAAGTCTTGGAGCCTCAGATGAGCCCAATCATATCGTGCTTGTGGCAGAGTAACCAACTTCAGGTTGTCATATCTCTCCTTTAAGCCTTTCTACAAGATGAGTGGATCTTTGACTGTGAGATATTCAATTTTCAAACCTTCATCAAGGTGATGGCGCAAGAAAATCAAGGCCTTAGCACAGTCTTGGGTGGATGCTTTATCTCTGTCTTTAATGGCGTCTCCAAGACCCATAGCATCTAAGTGTATTTCAGCATCCAACACCCATGTCATATAGTTCTTGCCCAAAATTTCAAGGGCAACGAACTTTCTTTTCATAATATCAAACATAATTAAAACAAAATTCGGAAAAAGGGAAATACCTTAATTTTCTCAAGAGGATTCTTGAGATGGTAGAGTCTCGTGCTGATAACGTGTTATGAAATAATATAAGAACAAGAACAATAATACAAGAACAAGAACAATAGAGAGAAAAGTAGAGAGAGGAGTATTCTTATTGATACTTTGGGATGGTTTACAATGGAATAGAACCCCTTTATTTATAGAGAGGTGGTGACTTAGCCACCAAGAAGTAAACCCTAGAATCTCTCTAAATATGGACATTCACCTAAAATAGAATATTTTATAACAATTTAAGGTTTAATTATCAACTTATTAATTATAGGCTTGATTTGTGCACGTTTTTTATCAAAATCGAACTCTCTCTCTGCTTGAATTTCATCCGCCATTGTCGAAGCTTGAACAGTTTCAGATCGAGAAGTTATTCTTAATCCACCATATTTTCAGTCCATAAAATTGTATCAAAGCCAGAAATCCTCTACAAAACCGATTTCTCTCTCTCTGCTTTGAAGTCGGATAACACGTCAGTTTGTATGTCCTTTGGCGTGTAAGCTGTCTTAGGATCACAATACTTTGGAATGACAATGCTACCAACTATTGTTGCAATACATTTGCGCTGTATGAATGTTTCGTCCATTCAGCAGCATGTGTGTTGTCGGCTAAAAATTCTTATCTTGAACAATGAAGAATCATGAATTGACGTTGCGTTGAAATGCCATTTGCAGTTCTCAGCTACACATACAAGCCAGTAGCTACAAAAAAATCCAATTTTCAGACATATTTATTAAAAACTACAATTAACTACAATTAACTACAAACTGACTACAATTAACTACAAGCTGACTACAAGTAACTGCAAACTGACTACAATTAAATCAAAATTGACTACAAGTAACTACAAACGGACTACAATTAACTACAAACAGACTACAAGTAACTACAAACTGACTACAATTAAATACAAACTGACTACAAGTAACTACAAACAGACTACAATTAACTACAAACTGACTACAATTTAACTACAATTTGTATAAACAAACCTAGCTTCAATAATCTGGAATCTAGAAGAACTAACAATTTGATTGACTATCACGCTGTAAATTCTGATTTTCGGTATTGGATGTAGAAGAATGAGAGATTTTCGAAACTGATGGCTACGTATGAGAAATTCACGCAAAGAGATTTGCGCTGGGATTAGATATTTTAAGGTTTTAAAAAGATCATTTAATTAAGACAGAATCAAACATTAATTGGGATGCTTAAAATCTGGCGCTATTTTAGGCTATAAAATCAGTCAGATATGGTTTGGTACATTTTTGGTAACGAAAACGTGAAATATGCGGGTAATAACCAAACAAGCCACAATAATGATAATAAGGTTTGCTATATGACATATTTAGTTAAAAATCCCATTATAAAAGGCATGGAGTGTAAATATCAGTGAATGCTAATCTTAGCCCATTTAGGATGGATTAGTTCTTTTTGTTGCCTCGGTAGGAAGCTCCATTGTAAGCCCTAAACTGGTAAGATTTTTGGATTAAAAAATAGTAAATATTCGTTCGGAATATGCTTTGCTTGTGTGAATGAAAATTAGAATATGCTTTGCTTGTGTGAACGAAAATTAGAGCTACAAGAATGAAATAAAGATGTGGGCTTTTATCTTTAGATCAAATTGACATGATGTTGTCATTACCGTTTGTGCATTCAATTGATAAATTATTGAATTTGAAATTGATTGTACATTTATTTTTGCTGATGTATGTTGTTTGCAGACTTCACATGTGAAAAAGGGGGAATCCCTTAACTAAGAAGAGTAGTTCTTTGAGCAGTTCCCGTCACTAACCTTATTTCGAATTATGTGGCTGATCCGCTGAGAAAAGACGGTAGACAAAGAGAAAGTACCCACTTTTCTTAAGTTAAGATGAATCTAATCTATTGAATAAGGTTTCGCAGAAGCACAGAGTAGAGAGCTAGAGCGAAATACTTATAGCGAGTAATGTCACACGCCTTTTCACTTCCAATCCTCTTATATATAAAAGGATTTGTAAAGCTCAAAAGGATCTTTTAATTAAAAAATCACAAAATTATGTTTAAAAGAAAATAGCTCAAAATTGTCACCTGACGTTGGTTTCGGTCTGTCAGGTAACTGTTGTATAAAAATAATTTTGCCCTTTTAAACACTTTGGACTCTAAAACTAAGTCTGTAACGGAGATTCGGGTAAAGGGGTTCATTTGACTGGGGGAGAAGGTGATAGGCGCTATCCAAGTTCCGTAACTAATACGGTTGCGTACTCGATCAAGTTGACTTTTAAAACATTCAATTGAGATAAAAAACACAGAAAATGAAAAATAAACACACAATAGGCTCGAGGTCGTTCCCACCTAAATAAAAAAAGAAAAAATAAAATAAAAATACTACAAGTTTCTACTTTTAGCCTCCATTTACAAATACTTCTGGGCATACCTCGGATAAAAATATATACAGATTTTTCGGGGCATTCTGCGGATATATTCAACTAAAGGAACGACCTCTCGCCGCGAAACCAATAAAAATCCTAAGGCTTGCCTACCCAAATGATAACGACCTAGGCATACTCCTAGCGACTAAAAATAAAATGATTAAATTTGATTCTCACCTTATGATCAAGAGCCAATTCTAATTTTCATAGATTATTTCTCTGATCCAACCCCTCAAAGTGTCGCTATATCCATTCAAACTAATTATGCCATGTCTTCAATTTCAAATGTATAGAACACATCTTATAAAACATAATTCAATGAAACTAACTAAGATTAAAATCATAACAAATTAATTCAATCATTCCAAGAATAAATTAAATAAAGTAACAGTAAGGCTAACCAAAACATGGAAATTACAGATCAATTCAACCACAAAGTTCACAAGAAAAGTGAAGAAAGAAAGACATGTGAACCTGAAAATTAGCTTTAATCTGACTGAAATTTTAAGTAGATTACACGAGCGATGAACCAACCGGTATGGATGAGAGTGGAAACGGATAGGAACCGACGAGCGAAACCTCGAACGACTTCGAATCTCGACAGCGAAGAAGCCCGAACTGTTGTTTGTACTTGAAAGGTTTTAGAGCTTTTCTGAGGTGTTGTTTCACTGCGGCTGTCAGATCCATATCCTCTCTAATGTTCGTGCGTGTGTGTGTGTCATGCCGTTTCCGGAGAGTTTTCCGCTAGTTTGATGAGAGGAGGAGTCGAATGGTGGTTTGATGGCTGAAATTCAAGTCATGGAGGGAAGGGACTGAGGCTTGCTGGTTTTGGAATGGGCTGGTTGCTGGTTTGTGAAGGTTGTTGAATGGTGACGGCCCTGGTTGGTCGAGTGATTGAGTGTCACCGGTGTTGATGTGGCTTGGAGAAGACAAAGAAGATGAAGGATCAGGGGTCGTTCACCGGTATTGAAGGAGTCGACGGCGGCTTGGATCCTCTTGTGTCTTAGGGTTGTAGGGTTTTGTGTAATTCAAGAAGGAGGAGTGGTTGGGGGCTGCCGGTGATTTCCGACGGATTTCAGACGGCGGCTGCTGCTTTTCTGTTGGCCCAAGTAAATGTTAATTTTGAAGACTAACAAAGGAACTCATGATGAACCAGGGCCATCATTCAGGTGCACAAAAACGGGCAGATTTGAGCATGTGGAATACACGTGAAGGAGATAAGCTTAACTTGGTATGCTTAATATCTCATGATCGAAAAGGTTACATAATCGATAAGGAGAAAGAGTCCTTAATCAAAGAGAACACAACTCAAGATAAGGAAGGAGTTAGAAGTTGAAATCAACTAGAACTCTTCCATCTAGGAAGAGTTGCATCAGAATTCTAGTTATTCTTTATCTACTAACTCTATAAATTGTAGGATGTTCTCATATTACAAGTGTTGCACAAAATGCAAAAGTTAAATGTGAATTGAGAGCAAATAGCAAGACTTTTTGCAAGCAGTGCTTCAAGTGTGCAAACCTGAAGCTACATGAACCATATTGAAGAACTGGCTCCACAAAGAGTTTTATGTGTCTTTCTTAGTCCAATTGTAGTATGCGTTTTCATATTGTACCTATCAGCCTTCATAGAAGCAATTGTATTAGGTACCGAGAGTGTTCAAGTTAGAGTAAGTTGTCATAACAGTTAGAAGCTGGTTGCTAGAACTGAATTAGAACTGATCTTTAGATTTTTATATATGCTGTTTTGGCTCAGTGATTTAGTGAAGTGTTGGAAAAAATCCTACTGAGCAATAGGTCTTGTTTTTTACCTTTTGAGCTGGGTGTTTTCCATATAAAATCTTTGTATTTTTTTATTTTCTGTATTTATTATTCCGCAACAGTAGTAGTTGGAAAACATAGAAAAAACAAGTCCTTCCATAAGCAATTTAAGCGAAAAATTGGATACTACACAAATCACCCCCTATTGTGTAGTATTGACGTGTAAAACATCAATTGGTATTAGAGCAGGTTATCCTTGAAGAGGCTAACACCTTATGAACAGATGAGCGCACCACCTGTAAACTGGGAAGGACAATTCACTGATAGGCCTCTCCACTCTTTAATGGCCACTATTACTCTTGGTGGAAAAATATGATGAGAGATCACATCATCGGAGAAGATTATCAGCTATGAGACATTGTCACTGATGGTCCCCTGGCTAATATGAATAAGAATGCTAAAGGAATAGATATGTCAAAAACAAGAGCTGACTGCAATGCTGATGACTTGAGGAAATGGGAAAAGAATGTAAAGGCCAAGAAATAGCTTGTGTGTGGACTTGGTCCAGATGAGTATAGTAGAATTCAAAGCTGTACCACTGCTAAGGAAATCTGGGACTCTTTGCAAATGGCTTAGTAAGGAAAAGAGGTCTAGAGGAACACTGCTATATTCCCAATATAAGAATTTCACCACGAAGGAAGGGGAAACCGTCTATGAGATGTATACAAGGTTCACCAGACTGACAAATGAACTTAAGTCTCTTGGACGGGTTATTCTTGAAGAAGACAAGATTGAGAAAATTCTAAAAAGGGTTTTGTCTGTTACCTGGGAAAGCAAACTCGCTTCTATTCAAGAAACAAAGAACATTGCCGCTCTTAAGTTGGATGAGATAATTGAAAATCTCACTGCTTATGAATTAGAAGGCAAATCATGAAGATGGATGTACCCAAGAAGGAAAGGAGCTTGGAATTTAGAATCACTGAAGGTGCTGATCTAGTGGAGGATGAAATGACCATGATCACAAACGACTTCAAGAAGTACCTAATGAGAGGAAATGGTTCTTCAATAAGTGGAAGCTACAACAAACTAAGGGTTCCTAAAAACAAACCAACTAGGGGTGTTATAAGTTTTGGAAGACTGATCACCACATCAAAAATGCCCTCTATGGGAAATTGAATGGAAGAAGAAAAGAGTTGAACGAAGGAACAGGAAGAAGAAACAAGTTCAACCCAAGAAGAACAAAGGATCAACAAAGACTATGGTTGCTGCCTAGGGAGAAAGCTCAGATGAGGACTCAGAGGGTGAATATGGAATGAAAAATCACTTATGAAAATTGGAGAATCCGATGAGGAATCTGAGGTAAGTATAATTCATCTCAAAGACAAGATGAAATTTTGGTCTAAAGAAAGATTATCTGAGTTACTCCTGGATTTCATTGAAGAATTTGAGGATCTAAACAATGAATAGGAACACCTGTATAAGCAGTGTGTGATTTTAAAAGCCAAGTGCAGAAATATGGAATTTAGGGCTAGTGAAAATGATAGTAAAATGCTGAGTTGAAGAATCATGTTCTTGAACTTGACACTAGTGTCCTAGAGCTTAGGTCTGAAAATTTAAAATTGAAATCAGGAACTGGTAAAAAGAAAGTTGATCACACACAACTCACTTTAGAATAAAATTTAGGAAAAATGAAAGATGAGTTGTACAAAAGAGATGAGTAGATAAGAGTCCTTAAAGAGGATCTAAACAAGGTCAAGCACGAGCTAGACAAAACTTGTAAATGGAATAGGTCATCCGATGCACTTTTATGGCTACATGAACACCATAGTAGAAATAAGCGAGGACTTGGCTACGGGACCTATGCACCTAAGTGGGATCCTAAAAGCAAGTACCTCACACTTCCCGAGAACATAATTTGCACACGCTGTGGTAAAACTGGTCACTATAAATCTGAATGTATTGCAACAGAAAAGGCTAGTCAAAAGAATAAAGAATTTGTTCAAGGAAAAAATAGGCTACCAAGTTGGGCGAAAAAGAATCTGATTCACTTATTTGCCTATAGAAAGGGATCCAAACTAGTTTGGGTTCATAAGACTAACCCCTGATTTCCTTTATGGGTCCAAGCAAAGGGGAGCAACCAAATATGGTACATGGATAGTGGTTGCTCAAAGCATATAAGAGGAAGCAAGAACCAGTTACTTTCACTTAAGGACCTCAAATGAGGTAATGTGTCCTTTGGAAATGGGAAGAAAGGTGAGGTCATTGGTGTTGGAAAGGTAGGTAAGACAAACTCAGAATGTCTACTGGATTGATGGATTGAAATACAGTCTAATCAGTATGTCACAACTGTGTGACAGAGGTAACCTTGTAGTATTCACCTCTACCAAATGCTTTGTGATTAACCTTACCACTGACAAAATTGTTTTGCAGGGAAAAAGAGTAAACAATACATACATTGTAGATTTGTCCACATTTTCAGAAAATGAACTCACTTGCTTAAGTGTCTTGGACAATGATCCCCTCTGTCACACCTCCTTTTTTCACTACACCTCCAGAAGGGTGTATAAGGGAGTTTTTTCCAATTTAAGTGACAATCGAAATGGGAATAATTATTTATTAAAAATTCAGAGTCGCCACTTGGGATAATTATGGTGTCCCAAGTCACCAGTTCAAATCTCGAATCGAGGAAAAGATTGACTCTGTATCACAGTCCGCGAATCAAAAATTCGGGTACGAAATTCTGTTAATCTAGGAGAAGGTGTTAGGAATTCCTGAATTCCGTGGTTCTAGCACGGTCGCTCATATGTTATTATTGGCTCAATTATTTGATTTTATTATAAGTTTTAAACCTATGTGTATTTTTAACCTTAACCACTTCTAATTATTTTTAAGGAAAAAATACGTCACTTAAAATATGTTTTGGACCGCGTCACATAAATGCACCCGTAGTCCGTAACATATTTATATAAAATTATTGAGATATAGATTTGGGTCACATAAATGCGCACCCGAGTTTAGGAGGGTAAATTATTAAAATAACGCGCCTAAAGCAACTCCGCGTTTGCAACTTTGCGAGGGCTATGAAAATTTGTTAAATGACATGCCTCAATTTCTAAGGATTAAATCAAAATTAATTAAATGATGGCCATGCAATTTTTATTTTTGTTTGGCACGATGCACTTCGATTCTAATTTTTAAAAGAAAGTTCAAGCTAAATATTTAAGGGCCATAAACTATTTTCATTACCTAATATGGCTTGCCTCCACTAATTTAAAAGAGTGAGTATTGGAATATTAGAGGATCTTGGGTCCCGCTCATCTATGAAATGTTAACTAAAACTTGATACTTAATGCTGGTGATGAATGGCCCAATTGGTAAGACGTGAACAACTTTCTTCATTACAGCTGTCTTTGGGCCCAAAATCGGACCAATACTAAAATTATTTACACACAAATTACTTGAAGTTCTAAGCACTTGCAAGTTGAATTAATATCTGTAAATAAACTTATATCGAAATCCTAAAACTATTGAACTAATCAGGTTTTCGAAATCGCTGGCAAATAAATAACGGAGATCTGGCATCGAACCCTTTATGGATACAATATTTCATGGCCATGGGCTGATTTTCTTGGGCTTCAACTTAAACCCATCAGCCTCAAGCCTTGGCATTTAAACAGATACCTGAACACGAGGCAGACAAACATTTTTGGTGATATTAAACTCCTGGCCTTTAAGCTATATGACAAGTTTACATAGTGAAAAGGAATAAGAATCTGTTTTCATTTTTAATACAAAATAGGATCTCCTGATTAACAACCTTCCAAACTACATTGGAATTGAGAAATCAGAAACATCTAATACTCATTATTGAACTAACATGCTAAGCAGAACCCTTATAGAGCATTTCGACCAGTCATTTTTAGTAGCACTATCAAACATGTGAATGTGACAACAATGTAACCATCCAAACTCATGAGAAGTAATTCAATACCAACTAAGATTAACAAGTGCAAATAAGAGTCCTAATTGCAGATCTTAAAGTTAGCTTGAAATGTTCATAGCATATCATTATTTGACATACCAAAACAGAAAGCATATATGAACAAATCAAATGAAAAGAAAACAGAAGAGAGGGAGATAGCTCGTAGAGCACCTACTTAGCCAAATCGAGCTCAAACCTAAGAGAAACGAGACCAAATACAGGCTAGAATCAACAAACTATTTGCGTTCAGATTAAAAATTAACTACAGAGAAACAATGAACTAAGCTATAAGACACCGTAAATACAAAGTAATAAGGCTAAACTCATAATAGAAAGCTGCAAAACATGTTTTGAACTTTAGAATTTTCATTTTTATTCCTCAAATCAATCTTCACATGAGGTAGAATGCAGAAGTGTACCTGGGAAATATGAAAATAGTGAGGTCCAGTGGATGAACAAAGCAGCAGCAGCACAGCAGGACTCAACACTATTAATCCATTTCAACCAGAAAATGAAGGGAAACAGCCCAAAAGCCACTCTCAATCGAACACTAATCAAAGCTGACCTCAAACCAGAGTTCTAATAATAATCCAAATTCAACCCATTCCACCCCAAATGAACTAGGATTTTGTTTCAAAAATCAAAACCTCGAGACTTAAACCAGAATTTTAATGGAACACTAAGTTTTGAATATTTCCAGTCGCTTTTGAGTTTTTCTAAGCTTTTATCTCTGAATTTTTTCCTTTCTTCTCAAGTAAGAGTACCTTTATAGGCAGACAAATAGGGCAACTAGCAGATTTCAGTTTTTGCATTTACGCTATTTTCTAATTTTTGTTTTTGCTACTCTATCCTTGAATTTCTGACTTGTGTGCCCAGTATGGCTGTTTTCAGCTTCTAGGAAGCTTCCTAGGCAGTTACCCAATAGATTCCCTAGCTAGACTACCCAAACTGCCCCTCTCACCCCTATTTATTACCCTAAAAACCAATCTGGGTCAGCTGACCAAACTAATGGGTCTAAATAACCAAATTAAATCCCCAATTGGGCCTTTAGTTATTTAGAAACTAATTAAAACACTTAGGGAGCCTGGATTAGAACTTGACCCAAAATTTTCCCACACAAAGAAATCTGGAACCATTTCTTTAAATTGCAGCCAAAACAAAAATAAAATTGAATGAACTAACCATCTAACACATAACAGTAATTTAACTAAATCAAAGTCTTAATTTCATTAGCTAGTGATACAACTGATAATGAAACTCAGATAGTAATCATGCTATGACCAAAATAGGATTGGAGAACGGACTAGAGAAGAACAAACAGATAGTTAACAATTTTGTATAAAACTTGATTCGAATTTCGACTGTGTTGTCTAGAAAAAGGATAAAAGAAGAAGAACAGAAGCCGAAGCACCAAGATGAATTGAACAGAGGAAGAACTCACCTCACAACACTTGAATTCGAGGCCTGACTTTCCGACTTCATCGCCGAATAATGTTAACCGTTTGTTCTTTGTCAAGAACAAGCAAACAAAACCATTTCATGACAAAATTGATTCTAAAACTTATGAATGCTGGAGCAATCACTTTGCATGCTCAGGTTTGGATTTGGCTCTTAGAGACTCGGATTTTGGATTTAAGATTCCAGAAATTTAAGGAGGATTTGAGGGAAATGGCTTATAGATTCAGTATGGTGGATTAGGGTTCAGATATGGAGAAGACATGAGGGAGATGAAGAAAGGGGCGAGTGGAACTGGTCTATCCCTGAGAGATTTTGGATATTTTTATGTGAAGTGGGGAAGTGCTTGGAGTCGTTGGATGGAAGGAAATAGAGGGCCATGATCGTCTCAATCACCAGAGAACTCTAAACGATAGAGTTTTATTTAAAAGAGGGGAGGTGAGGTTTCGACCGGGTATAGGCGGTTTTTGGGGCGGGTTTGGCCGGGTATGGAGAAAAAACAACATTGGGCTTGGGTTTTAACTAAAATAGACCCAAAACTCTTACCTCTTTAATTCCTTTTCTTTTTCCAAGTTAATTCTTTTTCTTTTTTTTTTAAATTAAATAAAAACCTAAATTAATTCCTAGATCTTAATAAACCTATAAAATACTGATTAAACTCAATGAATTATTTATTAATAAGACAAATTAAAAGAAATATAAACTATTTTTTGTGATTTTCCTTTTTAAAAAACAAAAAAATAATTACCAATTAATTCTAAAATGTAGAATTAAATCCTAAAATGCAAATGCAACATATTTTTGATATTTTTCATTAATTAAACAAAATAAACATGCAAAGATATGCAAATAATTATAAAAAATCCACAAAATTGCAAACAATGGAAATATTATTTTGTTTTGAATTTATGAGAGTAATTCATGTTTGGCAAAAATCACGTGCTAACACCCTCCTTTGGCATAAGAGACTTGGACATGCAAGTCTGAGTCAACTTAAGAAATTAGTCTTTAAGGACATGGTGATAGGACTGCCTAATATCAAGTTCGAGGAAGACAAAGTTTGTGAGTCTTGTACAAGGGGAAGCAGGTAAGATCCTCTTTTAAATGCAAGAAAGTTGTATGTGCCGCTAGAATGATGGAACGTATCCATATGGATATCTATGGCCCAATGAGAACATTAAGTAGATGTAGTAAAAGATATGTGATGGTGCTTGTTGATGATTTCTCTAGGTTTACTTCGACATTTTATTAACATCTAAAGTGAAGCATTTGATATGTTTAGTTCTTTTGGTAGAAAAACTCAAAAACAACTAGGTAATCAACTTGCATCAATTAGGTCTGATCATGGAACTAAATTTGAAAATGCTAAGTTTGTTGAACTTTTTCATGCTATATCATAAATAGTTACATGACTAGACCTCTTGTTAAGAAGATTCCATATGAGTCACTTAAATGGAGAAAGCTAAATATATCCCATCTTAGGTCAATTAGATGCAAATACTTCATTCGCAATAATGAAAAAGATTCCCTAGGTAAGTATGATCCTAGAAGTGATGAGGGAGTATTCTTGAGATATTCTTTACATAGTAAAACTTATATGATCTATAACAAAAGAACTATGTGTGTAGAAGAAAGTATACATGTGATTTTTGATGAAACTAACACTCTTTCTGAGAGGCAAGAACACGATAATGAAGAGATTGGGCTGATAAGAAACTCAAATAGTGAAGCCACAGTCCAGCCTGAAGATGCATCACATGAAGGAACATGTGATGAAATAGGTCATTCTACCCAGGGCAACATGACTGGGGGAACTGACTAGATAGGAACTGATCCTCAAACCTCGAGAGAACCTGTCCATGAACCGATTCTCAGTAACAAACTAGGAAGGAACATCCAAAGAAATTTACACTCCTATTGTAACATCCACAAAATTGGATATAGATGAACCTGGTTCATCTATTGATCAGAATTTGTATAGGGGAATGATTGGTTCTCTTTTATATCTCACCACTAGCTGACCTGACATTAGGTGCAGTGTAGGTCTTTGTGCTCGATTTTAGGCAAATCCAAAGGATCCCCACTTGACTAATGTAAAGAGAATATTGAGATACTTGAAAGGCACCAGTGACCTTTGCCTTTGGTATCCAAAAGGTAGTAATTTCAACCTAGTGGGATATGATGACGTTGATTATGCATGCTTCTTAGTGGATAGAAAGAGCACCTCAGGTGTGGCACACTTCCTTGGTTCAAGTCTTGTGTCAGGGGCTACTATAAAGCAAAATTTAGTGGCCTTATCTACTGCTGAAGCTAAGTATGTTGCTGCCGCTTCATGATTGTGCTCAATTGTTGTAGATCAAGCAGTAGTTGATGGATTTTGATATTGAAGTTAGTTGTATCCCTATTTTCTGTGATAACACTAGTGCTATTAGTATGACTAAGAATCCAGCTCATCATAAGAGAACTAAGCGTATAAATGTTAGACACCATTTTCTGAGGGACAACTATGAGAAATGCTTGATCATTGTGGAGTTTTGTGCTACTAACAAGAAATTTACTAACATCTTCACAAAATCCTTAAGTAGAGATCACTTTGAGAGGAACATGATGGAATTACGGATGATTAAGATCATCTAAAAGGATCAATTCAAGGTTAAACGAATTTTTTGGCTAGAAACTCTATAAATTGTATATAATTAGATTAAATCTTGCCCAGTCTCATACTTTCCATAGTATATTCTTGTGCTATGTGTTAAAATGACCTATTAATGTCTAATGATATTTTCTCTATTTGGAAAATTTAGATTTAAACAAGATAATTATTAGTGAAGAACCTGGTTCATCAAGATAACACGGTATGTTTTCTACAGTTTACATAATTTGAAATAACTATATTTGGATCATGAGCAGAGTCCTACCAAATACCAAAGTTGTTTTGAACTTATCCATTACAAGTGAACCGGTGTCATTCAATACTCCTCACCATATTAAACTATCTAGATTCTTTTAAGCCTGCTATTGAGGGGGAAGAAAGTGGCTATTCCAAAATTGAACAAGTATCTTCTGATTCTAAAGTTTCTACTAGGACAATTACTAAAGTTGCTGCAATTTGGAAAATAGATTTTTTGGATTTATAGTAGGTGTTGAGACTACAGAATCTAGAGAAGTTGGTGGTAAAAATGAAAGAAAAAAGAGAGCAAGGGTGCTGGGAGCACTATGAGGGGAAAGGGGACAAGAGTGGCTGATTCTTCACCTACTCATGTGAGTTTAACCAAACACGCGTGTGCAATGGTTGTTTGGGGAGATGAACCTGGTTCATCTATAGAAGAAACCCTGCCAGACCCTTAAGAAAGTGACTGAAAGCTATAATCCAGCTTCTTGATAGAGTTATCAATGGCACAAAAAATCATACCATTCCCTATGGCTTCATTTTCACAACTGTGCTTGCACATTTCAATGTACCTAAGAAAAAGTGGGAGGTTAGTATAAGCATGGATCATTTTTGGTTAATACTCTGCTTGCTTGCGATTATGAAGTCAATGTCACTACTAAATGTCATGACCCTAGTTCACCATCCGTGAACACTTCATGACAGCACCCAGTTTTTGAGGACTAGGTAAGCCTAACGGTGCGGAAATAACAACAATTACGATAGTAATAACTTAAGAACTAAGTAACATAAAGAAATGTATATCATCTGCCACTTGGAACATACACTTCACACCACAATTATGTAACGAAATCCCAAAATCCAAAATCTCACGGGCAACACAGGCTATGGAAAGTACATAGTACGGCTCTAACTCCGGAAATGTCTACATTAATGAAATGCAGGAACAACTAGCTAACTACAAGATCGAACAAGAAGGAAACTCTTCGGTCTACGAACCCTACAGATATACCTCGAGTCTCTGCTAGATCTCTCTGCCTCGACGATAGTGCGCCTGAGAGGAGGTACCTGGATGTACACATGGAAAATATGCACCAGAAGAGGCATGAGTACACCACATCGGTACTCAGTAAGTGCCAAGCCTAACCTCGGCTGGGTAGTGACGAGGAAGGTCAAGGCCCTAATGAGGTAAATATAATATATAATGAGAGAAAGAAAAACAGTATAAGTAACTCCACAACGAGAATCTAAACAGAATAAATAAGGGAAACAACAGTAGGAAAACAGAACAAACCAATACAAGTAACATTACCCGCAACAGGAAATAATAACCGGGGATCTCTTGGTATCCTCATCATATCCGCTAGGGATCTCTTGGTATCCTCATTATATTCACTAGGGATCTTTTGGTATCCCGATGATATCTTGGTATCCTCATTATATTCACTAGGGATCTCTTGGTGTCCCGAGGGTCTCGTGGTATCCTCATTATATTCACTAGGGATCTCTTGGTATCCTCATATCTTACAATCTCATGTGCCACGAATCTCTTGGTATCCCGCACCCTCAATCCAGAACATATGCAGTGCAGGGGGATCTCCCGGGAGGCCAACCCGTAGTCCCAAAGTAAATATGCATGGGGATCTCCCAGGAATCAAACCCGTAGTTCCAAAGTAAATATGCACAACCACAATCAAAGAAATATTTATAATGAAGTAAAACAATATAAGCAACAGATAATTCCAGCCTACCATGTTTCACACCATGCAGTTAAGGCAATTTAAGAAAGTAGGCAAGCTAAATCAACAAACATGACTTTCTCAACTAACACATGTTATAATTACAAGTGAGGTAAGTAGGCATAAAAGAAACTCAATCTCAATATCTAATGGAAAGAATCAGATTTTTTCAAAACTTAGCTCAAGCACGTGCTCGTCACCTCATCTACAAGGCATTCAATTAACAAACATCATATCCTAATGGGAAGGTCTCCCTCACAAGGCTAGACAAGCCACTTACCTCAATCGACTTCGAAAATCAACTTGAAATCCCTCTTTTGCCACGAGTATCCGACTCCAAATGGCCCAAATATATTCATTTCAATCACATCTCATGAATAACATCTTAAGCAACCAATTCTACTATTAAATTTACAGCTAAGACGAAATTTTTGGTAAAATAACCAAAATGCCCCTCAGGTCAACATGGTCAAAGCCCGAGGTTCGAACTAAAATCTGGTTACCCATCCCCCCACGGGTCCAATTATGTGATTAGTTTTGAAATCGAACCTTGAATTTGAGGTCTAACCCCTAACTTAGCAAAACCCTAGGTCCTACCCAATACACCCGAATTTACCCATTAAAACCTTTGATTTGATGTTGAAATTATGCAAAAATGTGTTAAGGAGTGAAGAAAATGAGTTAAAAACCACTACTAATCATTTTGAAAAAGAAATATTGCTTAGAAAATCGCCTCTTAGTTTTTGGGTTTTTTAAAAGTGAGAAATAACTTAAAAATCTTGAGTACATATACTCTCTAAACCTCCAGCGCGCACCGTGCGAGGGTGACTGCGACCGTGCTGGTGTACCTGAAAGTTGCAGGTCTTTTGAGCTTGGCAGCACGGGTCGCGCGGCTCACACCGCGGACCGCACAAAAACGGACGTGACTGGGCGAGAGAAGCAGAAGGCTGTAGGTCCTCTGAAGCATGCAACACAGACCATGCCAGGGTGACCGTGGCGGCGCGGTTCACGCAGCGGACCGCGCGATTGTGACCGTGGCCGCGCTAGAACCTGCAGCTTGCACCCAACCTGCAACACCTGGTGTTTTAAGTCTAAGACACTCCTGGAACCTACTTGAAACTCACCCGAGCCCTCGGGGCTCTAAACAAAACATACGTACCACTTCAGAAACGTCTTACGAACTTGTCCGTGCGATCATATCGCCAAATAACATCATATACATCGGATCCAAAACTCATGATTTCTTCCAAATTTTCATAAGACATTAAATTCCCATTTCAAGTCAGAAACACGTCAAACGATGTCCCCTTCCAACCAAACTTTATAGAAAGTGCTCCAATTATATATAAGACTGGTACCGGGCACCAGAACCAAAATACGAGCCCGATACCCCAGTCTTCCAAATCAAATTTCAATTCCATTTTCTTTAATTAATTCTAGAAAACAATTTCACATAAAAATTTATTTCTCGGACTTGGGACCTCGGAATCCGATTCCCAGGAATACGCTCAAGTCCCATATTTTCCTACAGACCCTACGGGACTTCCAGATCATGGTCCGGGTCCGTTTACCCAAAATGTTGACCAGAGTCAACTTTTAATCATATTAGTATCAAAATTCATCATTTTCATACAGAATTTATATTTAAGCTTTCAGGCTATGCGCCGGAACTGCATACGCAAATTGAGGCTACTCGAGAGGAGGTTTTTGAGGCCTCAAAAGTACAGAACAGAGAATAAATAAGTGATGACCCCATCGAGTCGTCACATCCTCCACCACTAACTAACCTTTCGTCCTCGAATGGACAATAGAAAAGAGTAACTGAGTCCGGAAAAAGGTGAGGATAACAGCCCCACATATCAGACTCGGACTCCCAAGTCTATGCCTCAGGAGGGTGACCTCTCCATTGGACACGAACAGAAGGGAATCTCTTGGACCTTAATTGACGAACCTGCCGGTCTAGGATAGCTACTCGCTCCTCCTTATAGGACAAGTCCTTATCCAACTGGACAATGCTGAAATCTAACATGTGGGCTAGGTCGCGTGATACCTCTAGAGCATGGACACATGGAAAACTTGATGCATGGCTGATAAGCTAGGCGGTAATGCGAGTCTATAAGCCACCACTCCCACTTTATCAAGAACCTCAAACGGACCAACGTACCTAGGGCTAAGCTTACCTTTCTTCCCAAATCTCATCACTCCCTTCATCGGCTTTACTCAGAGCAATACCCGCTCCCCAAGCATAAAGGCTACATCTCGAACCTTGCAATCTGCATAACTCTTCTTCCTAGAGTGAGCTGAACGAACCTGTCCTGAATGATCTTGACCTTGTCCAAGGACTTCTTAACCAAATCTGTACCTATCAACCGAGTCTCCCCTGGTTCAAACCATCCAACTGGTGATCGACACCATCTACTATATAGATCCCTCGTAAAGAGCCATCTGGATGCTCGACTAGAAGCTGTTGTTGTAGGCAAACTCCGCTAATGGCAAGAACTGATCCCATGACCTTCCAAAATCAATCACACACGCACAAAGCATGTGCTCAAGTATTTAGATAGTGCGCTCGTACTGTTCGTCCATCTAGGGATGAAATGCTGTCTAAACTCCACTCGAGTACCCAACTCCTGCTGCATGGCCTTCCAGAACCGCGATGTATATTGAGTACCCCTGTCTGAAATAATAGAAACTGGAATGCCATGAAGACAGACGATCTCCCGGATATAAATCTCCGCCAACCACTCTAATGAATAAGTGGTACACACAGGGATAAAATGAGCGGACTTGGTCAACCGATCCACTATGACCCAAATGGCGTCAAACTTCTTCACGGTTCGTGGGAGTCCCGATACAAAATCCATGGTGATGCGGTCCCACTTCCATTCCGGAATCTCTATTTGTTGAAGCAATCCGCCTGGTCTCTGGTGCTCATACTTCACCTTTTGACAGTTGAGGCATCTGGCTACATATCCAACTATGTCCTTCTTCATCCATCTCCACCAATAGTGCTCCTCAAGTCCTGATACATCTTTGCGGCACCCGGATGGATGGAATACCGCGAGCCATTGGCCTCCGTTAGAATCAACTCCCATATCCCATCAACATCAGGCACACAAACATGAACCTGCATCCTCAACACCCCGTCATCTCCAATGGTCATGTCTCTAGTATCGCCACGCTGGACCTTTTCCTTAAGGTCAAGCAAACGGGGATCATCATACCACTGCTCCCTAATACGATCCAATAGGGAAGACCGGGAAACCATACAAGCTAGCACGCGACTAGGCTCTGAAAGTTCCAATAGGGAAGACCGGGAAACCACACAACCACACATGCGTAGAAGAGGCATGAATACTCCACAGCGGTACTTAGTAAGTGCCAAGCCTAACCTCGGTTGGGAAGTGACGAGGAAGGTCAAGGCCCTACTGAGGTAAATATAATATATAATGAGAGAAAGAAAAACAGTATAAGTAACTCTACAATGAGAATCTAAACAGAATAAATATGGGAAACGACAGTAGGAAAAACGGAACAAACCAATGCAAGGAACATTGCCCACAACAGGAAATAATAGCCGGGGATCTCTTGGTATCCTCATCATATCCGCTAGGGATCTCTTGATATCCCGAGGATCACTTGGTATCCTCATATATTCACTAAGGACCTCTTAGTATCCCGAGGATCTCTTGGTATCCTCATTATATTCACTCGGATCTCTTGGTATCCCGATGATCTCTTGGTATCCCTATTATATTCACTAGGGATCTCTTGGTGTCCCGAGGATCTCTTGGTATCCTCATTATATTCACTAGGTATTTCTTGGTATCCTCTATCTTACAATCTCATGTGCCAGGGTTCTCTTGGTAACCCGCACCCTCAGTTTAGAACATCTGCAGTACAGGGGGATCTCCCGGGAGACCAACCCATAGTCCCAAAGTAAATATGCAGAGGGATCTCCCAGGAATCAAACCTGTAGTCCCAAAGTAAATATGCATGGGGATTTCCCCGGAATCAAACCCATAGTCCCAAAGTAAATATGCAGCGGGATCTCTCAAGAATCAAACCCATAGTTCAAAGTAAATATGTTGGGGTATCTCCCAGGAATCAAACCCCTAGTCCCAAAGTAAATATGCACAACCATAATCAAAGAAATATTCATAATGAAGTAAAACAATACAAGCAACAGATAATTCCAGCCTAACATGTTTCACACCTTGCAG
Source organism: Nicotiana benthamiana (assembly GCA_034376525.1). Lineage (NCBI taxonomy): Eukaryota > Viridiplantae > Streptophyta > Magnoliopsida > Solanales > Solanaceae > Nicotiana > Nicotiana benthamiana. The sequence goes on along the minus strand of CM067332.1, from coordinate 60,834,493 downwards.
TTAAGGCAATTTAGGCAAGTAGGCAAGCTAAATCAACAAAACATGACTTTCTCAACTAACACAGGTTATCATTACAAGTGAAGTAAGTAGGTATAAAAGAAACTCAATCTAAATATCTAAAGAAAAGAACCGGATTTTTCAATAATTATCTCAAGCATACGCTCGTCACCTTACGCACAAGGCATTTAATTAACAAATATCATATCATAAGGGGAAGGTCCCCCACACAAGGTTAGACAAGCTACTTACCTTAATCGGCTCCAAAAATCAACTTGAAATCCCTCTTTTGCCACGAGTATCCGACTCCAAATGGCCCAAATCTATTCATTTCAATCATATCTCATGAATAACATCTTAAGCAACCAATTCTACTATTAAATTTACAGCTAAGACAAAATTTTAGGTAAAGTGACCAAAGCACCCCTCGGGCCAACATGGTCAAAGCCCGAGGTTCGAACTAAAATCTGGATGCCCATCCTCCCACGAGTCCAATTATGTGATTAGTTTTGAAATCGGACCTCGAATTTCAGGTCTAATCCCCAATTTAGCAAAACCCTATGTCCTACCCAATATTCCCGAAGTTACCCATTTAAACCTTTGATTTGATGCTAAAATTATGTAAAAAGGTGTTAGGAAGTGAAGAAAATGATTTAAAAACCACTTAACAATCGTTTTGAAGAAGAAATATTGCTTAGAAAATCGCCTCTTAGGTTTTGGGTTTTTGAAATGTGAGAAAAACTAAAAATCCCGAGTATATATACTCTCTGAACCTCCACCGCGAATCGTGGCTGCGCTGGTGTAGCTTAAAGTTGCAGGTATTCTGAGGTCGGACCGCACAAAAATGGACGCGGCCACGCGAGAGAAGCAAAAGGCTGTAGGTCCTCTGAAGCATGCAGCGGGGACCGCACGATCGTGACCGCGGCCGCGGTCGCGCTAGAACCTTTAGCTCGTTCCTGACCTGCAACATCTGGTGTTTTGAGTCTAAGACACTCATGGAACCTACTCGAGCCCTCGAGGCTCCGAACCAAACATATGCACAACTTCATAAACATCTTATGAACTTGTCCGTACGATCAAATTGCAAAACAACATCATATACATCGGATCGAGCCTCAAATGCATGATTTTCTTCCAAATTTTCATAAGACATAAAATTTCCATTTCGGGTCCAAAATACGTCAAACGACGTCCGTTTCTAACCAAACTTTACAGAAATTGCTCCTATCATATATAAGGCTGGCATCGGGCATCGAAACAAAAATACGGGCCCGACACCCCAGTCTTCCAAATCAAATTTCAATTCCATTTTCTTTAATTAATTCCAAAAAATTATTTCACATAAAAATTTATTTCTCGGACTCGGGACCTCGGAATCTGATTCCAGGCACACGCTTAAGTTCCATATTTTCCTATGGACCATCCAGGACCGCCAGATCACGGGTCCGGGTCCGTTTATCCAAATTGACTAGAGTCAACTTTTACTCATATTAGTATCAAAATTCATCATTTTTCATACAGAATTTGTATTTAAGCCTTCCGGCTATGTGCAGGACTGCACACGCAAATTGAAGCTACTCGAAAGGAGTTTTTTAAGGCATCAGAAGTACAGAATATTAAATATGTGATGAACCCATTGGATCGTCACACTAATGAACATAATTCATCCAAAAAGGTACTAGTGAATAGCAGGTTAGTGCCTTGGTGTAAGATAGTAGGGCTAAGGATGCTGAGATCGAAAGGCTGAAGAAGAGGTTAGTTGAGATGGAGACTAAGAGAAATGCTCTCAGAAATGAGCTGGCAAGAGAAAAAGAGAAGAATGACAGTATTTTTCAAGGTTTGCTGAAACTCCTCCAAGTAAAAAACCAAGTGTTGCTCCCAAACGAATATGTAAGTATACGCGGTCATTAAGTAATAAAGTGACTAAAAGTCGGATGTCGAATCCACGAAGACTTGTGATTTACTATTAACTAAATTATAGTGTCCTAACTATCTAAACAAGATTTAAACCTAGAATATTTGATTCTAAACTAATTAAATAAAGAAATATAAATATGAAGTTTCAACAGAAGAAGAGCAGATTTTTATGATATCAATATAATGAATACGATCTTGGGTTATGGGCTATCTGACAATCCTATTGTATTCTTCAATTGAATTGACTTATTAATTTATCTGGTTTATTGGTTGACAGGGGTAATATTGCTCAAAAGAATCCGTCGAGTTCTTACTTGCATATTCAAGCTAGCCTAACTCCTATATGTCTATGGAATTAGAATCAACAAGAACACATTTACAATCTATGTAAACCAACCAAGCAACACAATTAGGTATATGTCTATCCAAACCGCAAATTCGTTCCTCGATGCCCAGGTTCAAGAACATGCTTTACTCAATCCTATATGCAATTTAGAATTTTCACTTTCGAGTTCCATTCTAGAATCGTAGATAATATTCGATTAGTGATCAAGAAATTAACTAATTAAGTGTAGGATTGAATAAATAAAGCAATATGATAAACTAGAAATCAAAATCAATATTCAAATAACAATAGTCATGAAAGAACCACAACCATAGAACATGAAGTTTAGCTCTACATAGACATGGTAACAAAACAATAAATCTTACAACGAAACATAAAATCACTAAGTTTAGTAGAAGCAAAATAAAACCCGGCCTCCACGGTGGCTCCTTGCTCTCCCTTGGTTAAATTCCCTTCAAACGTATGTTAAATGTATGATAGATGACCTAAAAGGGGTGTTTTGGCCTATATATTGCGTACAAATGTCGTGTGCCAAAGTTTTCCTAATCCTAGTCCAAATCAGCTTGAGGGATTGATGCTGGGGTGGATGCTTTGCATCCACCTCGTCCTCCACTTCTCAGCTTCGCATGCTAAGGTGGATGATTCGCATCCACCATTTGTTCGTCAATCTCAGCTTTTCCCAGGTGCGGAAGTTATGGGGATGCTATGGGCTGACTTTACTGCTAAGGGGCGTACCAAGTATCTTCTTTCCAAAGTTGGATGCTACGCATCCAACCTCTTTTCCTCTAGTTGAAGCACCTTTTCTACATATTTTTGCACTCCAAACACCCTAAATCTTTACACATAACTCCATTAGTCATAAAACCAATAATTAAAGCATGTTGGGTATTTTTAACACCAAAAATCACCAAAAAGCGGTTAAAATATGAGTGAAGTAATATCAAACCATAATATTCCTAATATCACCAATTACCTAGTCCTTCCCAGCCTTAAGCATCCTAGCCTAGTGTAGATCAACCAGTGACCTAGTTCAGGACGTTCTGTTTCTTTTGCTCATGTTTTCGATAGTTTTATTTCTTCTTGTGCTTTGTGGTAGAATCTTATCAATCATCAATAAAATTCACTGTTTTTGCTCTAACTGTTGTTCATATATCTTTGATGGTTAAAATTCTTAGTTTGATGTATGATGATTAATCCATGACTGCATTTGAAGTCGCCCAGTGGCCATGGGTAAGCTTAAAAATCTAATTATCTCACATTTTTATGCAACTTTTCGATGGTTTCAAAAGGGGGAAAAAGGTTGTGCTTTAAACAAGTGATGCTTACACTTTGAACAGTGATGTTTATAACCTATTGTACCTGGTCCTTGATGATAAGTGATAAAAAGGAAAAATATTTGTAACATTGTGTTGATGTTGAGCTGAGTTGAAGGCCTAAGCTTATGAAAAGCACAGAGTTTGTCATCATAAAAAATGGGGAACTTGTTGGACCAAGTAAAGGTTGGTTTTGGAGACTGACAAAGGAACTCAGGATGAATCATGTCCATCACTCAGGTGCACAAAAATGGGCAGATTCGAGCATGTGGGTTGCACGTGAAGGAAAATATCTTAACTTGGTGTATTCAATATCTCCTAATCGAAAAGGTCGAATAATTGATAAGGAGAAAGAGTCCTTAATCAAAAAGAACACAATACAATATAGGGAAGGAGTTAGAAGTTGAAATCAACTAGAGCTCTTCCACCAAGGAAGAGTTGCATCAAAACTCTAGTTATTCTTCATCTACTAACTCTATAAATTGCAGGATGCTCTCACATTATATGTGTTGCACAAAAACACAGAAGTTAAACGTGAATTGAGAGGAAAATATCAAGGCTTTTTGCAAATAGTTTGTGTGTGATTAAAGTGTACAAACCTGAAGCTATATGATTCAGATTGAAGAACCAGTTTCACAAAGAGTTTTATGTGTCTTTCTTTATTTCTAGTTCAATTGTAGTAGGTGTAATCATATTACCTTTCAGCTTTCATAGAAGCAATTGTATTAGGTACCTAGAGTATTCAAGTTAGAGTTGACTTGAAATTGTCGCGACCGTTACAGGATGGTTGCTACTACTGGATTAGAGGTAAGTCTTAGGTTTACAAAGAGTTTTGTAAATGCTGCTTTGGCTCAATAACTTAGTGAAGTGTCGGGGAAAATGCTACTAAGTAGTAGGTCATAGTTTTTTCGTCTTTTTAGCGGGGTATTTTCCTCATAAAATCTCCGTGTTCTTTATTTTCTATATTTATTATTACGTAACAGTCGTAGTTGGAACACATAGAAGAACCAGGTCCTTTCATAAGCAATTTAAGTAAAAAAATTGGTACCACACAAATCACCCCCTCTCCCCCCTATGTGGTATTGACGTATAAAACATCATTCTCTAGTGTCTAGGGTTTTAGGTCTTTCTAGGTTTTTTTCTAAGGAAGACGAAGATGATGAAAAAAGGTGTAGTCTTTTATGTCCTAGGGTAAAATAAAGCATGGGCTAGGGTTGGATTGAGCTCTAAATCTACCAAATTGGGCTAGGAAAATGCTGAAAATTTAATTTGCTTTTTTAAAAATACTTATAACATGGTATAAAATAACTCTTAATTGATTTTAATAAAATATTATATTTTAAAAAAAAATTAAAGTTAAAACTATTTTTGGCATTTTAAAAGATTATACTAAAATAAAATAAAAATAGGTTCAAAGTAATATATACTTCTAAAGATATATATACGTGAATTAAATAGAGAAATATGGAACTTTTTTTTATCAATTTTATGATGAAAATAATGTAAAAGAGTCAAAATTAGTTGAACTAACTATATTAGACCTAAACTAAGTATTTAAATGCTAAAATATGTAAAATCTTGGGGAGGGTAAAAAATCACATGTCTACAGCTGCCCCTCTTAGACTGAAAATACGAAGTATTTTTAGACAAAGAATGACGAGACAAGTTTTTTTTGGACCTGACCCTTATTTTGAGAGACCAAAACCTAAGAGAAAGGAAGAGAATGTGACTGAGCCCTGGTATCTGCGCTGCCTACATATCGTTGGCTATAAAGGAATCAAGCCACATATAGTTCGGAAGTAGGAATAGTGATGGAGTATACCAAGGTAGAGAGCCGCTCGAGGTGTCGTTCCGTCGAGGTTCCGGTCTGCGGTCCTGTTATTACAACAAAATCAAAAATGAAAAAAACTAATTAAGCCTGTCAGCTATGAATTAAAAAATTTCTATCTATTAGTCTTCTGAAGCTTGATCTTGAGTCTTGAATGGTTCTTCATGCAGACTTTAGATTTGAACCTTGATGCTCGCTAGCTGCAGATGCTAGTTCATTCTTCTTCAGCTTTTTGGATCAAGACCGGACATGTAGCGCTCGTGACTTCAACCACGTCTTAAACAGTTCACATCTTTTTCTGCTTCTGCATTTTGGATTCACTTTCTTTCTTTTTTTAATTGAGACTAATTCTGTTAGTCACCTCAGACTGTTGACTCACATTCTTGCCACGAGCTTCTGCTACTTTTAACTTGAATTGAATTTTGAAATGACTTCCCTCGTTTTTCAGGTGGGCGCCTGCTACTAACTTGAAACTTGAAATAATTCTGAAATGAATTCCCTCATTTTCTAGGTGGATGCCTACCATCAAAACAACAAAGCAAACAAAATTTTTCTGTCCCAGTTTGCACTAGGAAGATTTGTGAGTTGTTAGCAAAACTGTAAATCACCAATGCTATTGATGCAATGATGAGAGTAAACTTAAAGACTTGCCTGGATGTGCGTCTCCTATGAATAAAACCAAGAAAATTTGACTAGAAAATTCATTAGACTAGATTTTCTATCTTAGGAGAAAGATTCATTAGACTAAAATTTCAATCTTAGGAGAAAATTCATCAGACTAAATCCCCTTTTTTATTATCTTAGGAGAAAGATTCATCAAACTAAGACGTCGATCATAGGAGAAAATTCATCAGACTAGGTTTTCTATCTTTGGAGAAAAATTCATCAGACTAATATTCTATCCTAGGAGAAAAGTCATCAGACTAGGTTTTCTATCTTAGGAGAAAGATTCATCACACTAAGATTTTGATACTAGGAGAAATTTCATCAGACTAGATCTTCTATCTTAGAATAAAGATTCATCAGACTAATATTTTGATCCTAGTAGAAAGTTCATCAGACTAGGTCTTTTTGTTTTCTTAGGAGAAAGATTCATTAGATTAAGATTTTTATTCTAGCAGAAAATTCATCAGACTAGGTCTTGTTATCTTAGAAGAACGATTTATCAGACTAAGATTTTGATCCTAGGAGAGAATTTATCAGACTAGGTCTCTTATCTTAGGATAAAGATTTATCAGACTAATATTATGATCCTAGGAGAAAATTCATCAGACTGGGTCCTTCTTTTTGTTATCTTAGGAGAATGATTCATCAGACTAAGTCCCTTTTCGTTATCTTAGGAGAAAGATTCATCAGACTAAGATTTTGATCATAGAAAAAAAATTCATCAGACTAGGTCTCTTATCTTAGGAAAAAGATTAATCAGACTTAGAATTTGATCCTAAGAGAAAATTCATCAGACTAGGTCTTCTATCTTAGGAGAAAAATTCATCAGACTAGGTTTTCTATCTTAGGAGAAAGATTCATCAGATTAAGATTTTGATCCTAGGAGAGATTCATCAGACTAGGTCTTTTTATTAACTTGAGAGAGAGATTCATCATACTAAGATTTGATCAGGAAGAAAATCCATCAGACTAGGACTTTTATCCTAGGAGGAAAAATGTGAAGAGCGATGGCAACATTTTATGCACACTAGCAAGACAGGTAAGGGAAAAGATTTGAGAAACTTCCCTTTGTCGTTTCTTCTCTTCTTCTTTTTTTCTTTTTCTTTTTTTTTTAAAATTTTTGAACCCACTTGCTTACACTGCTTTGTTCTTGTTTCAGTCAAAGAAAACTTGTGAGTTTAAATGTGGTGGTTAGTTTGTGGCCTTGACCTTGAAGGTGGATGCTTCTGCACTAGCCAAGATAGCTTTTATTTTAACTTGGAAGACTGCCTGTTATCGACTACCCATTTTCTTTCAACCCTTGGCACAGAAAATATCTCTGCTCCATTCAATCTCAATATTCTCTATTTGTTGAATTTTTTCAATGAGTTGACATTTACCAAACCCTTGCATTTCACATGAATCCCAAAGCATGTTTTTTGTTACCAACTCAATGTGCATACCACTGTTCCCTAATTTAGGTCACTTTGATGTGCTAGCTAAATTTGTTTTGTGCAATTGGAAAGTTGGTATTAAAATTTAAAGTCATTTCTAACTTATTCTGACCAAACAAACTTAAGAAGGGACTCAAACAAAACAAGAGGAACAAAATAAGGGACAAGGGAAGTAGATGATACCTAACAAGAAAGTTACAAAGTAGAAACTTATCATCGGTGGATACCAACTCTAATGACCATGACATGCACCTTTGGATTAAGTGGCCCAATCTCTCAAGCAAGTCTAATATTCAACTTTTGTTGTACCTATTCGCTGTGAAACTGGCTTCAACGGTTCAATTGTCCCATCTGATCCACAATCCTCAATTGACTTGTAGTGCCATAAATGTTTTCACCATCAAGTCTCTTTTGTCACACCTCCTTTTTCGGTTACGCGTGGTTTCCCCGAAAGGTGACTCGTGTCTAGGAGTTTTTCAAATTAAAAGGACATTATTCGAAATAGGATTAATTATTTATTTCAAGAGTCGCCACTTGGCATATGTTTGGCTTTTGGTGTCCCAAATCACCGGTTTATTTAAAAATCCCAAATTGAGGAAATTTTGACTGCCCAATTGGAGTATGCGAACAAGAAATTCTTGAGTAAGGATTTTTGTTGACCCGAGGGACGGTGTTAGGCACCATCGGATCCCGTGGTTCTAGCATGGTCACTTTAAACTCTTTATAAGTGGCTAAAAAATATGATTTGCTATACCTGTTAATCCTGCAATTTTAGATTATTAACCGTTTTTAACATTTATTTAGGAAAGTTTGCAATGTTATTAAAATACATCGCGAACCACGTCACATAAATGCACCCGCAATTTTAGACATATTTTAATTCCATTTAGAATGGGATTTGGGTCACATAAATACGCATTCGAATTTAGGAAGGTATTTTTATTAAACACGCGCCTATCGCAACTACGTCTTAAAAATTAGTGGGAAGGCCGTGAAATCTGCTAAACGGCACTTCCTATTTTTCTATGTGTATTAATGAATTAAAGAGTCATCGCACGGTATTTGATTGGATTAACGCGGCTCACTTTATTTTATAAGGACATTCTAGCACATACTGAGTTCTCTACTATTGCTTGTGTTTAAATGCTCTAAACATTTTATGTATAGACTGTGTATTTTGGGAAAGTAATACTTGCATCTTTGCCTCTTTCATGGCTGATTATACGCATTGAGTTTCTAGTTTTGGCCAGTCTAGGAGCACACATTGTTTATGCTGTGACTAGCAGCTAGTGGGCCCTGTTCGTGACTGGCTTGGGCCATTTATTCACTCAGCCCAGAAAACACATAGTGTTACAATAGCCCTGATGCATACTGGGCCTCTCACTTGGGCCGAATTCTGATTTGGACGAAAGGTTCCATTACGAACAATTCTCGATAATGTTTTTTTTGGCTTGAAATTATATACAAAGTTAACTATCTACACATTCATAAAGTAGATACTAACGATTATTTTATATCAATTTTCAATATCAGATCTGAACTAAATGATTCACATACTCGTCAGTCGGAGTACATGAATTTAGTTTCCAAAATTCAGTTGTAATTCTAATTACAACATGTTAAATAAACATGAATCATTGCTAATGTATTGAACTTGAATGAATCAAAATGCTACACAATATTCTAATCTTCGAATGATTACCACTAGCTAGTCATACTCCTAATTATACATATCTAAAATAGCAATTCGAATATCCAGATATTACAAAGTAAAATCAGTCCCAATGTCCAATTATTACAAAAATGAATCAGTCCAATATTTAATTACAAGAATTTGATTACCTTATCATTACATCTATATTCAAACTAAATAAGGGGGAAATGGGGAAATGACTCAAAAATAAAGACAACAGATATAGATCTTCTCATTTAGGAATGCATTATACTGGAACTTCATAAATCAATGAGCATCGACATGTACCTGGAATTTTAGCAAGGAAAAGAAACCTATGAATAATGAGGTTAATCAACAAGCAAAATAGCAGCCAACTCGAACAGTGTACCCAGGTTTTCAGCAGGGTTTTGAGCAAATTAAAATCCCAAAAGAATAAGAACAATACTGGTAGTTTCTCACAGATATAGGGAGAGCTAATATGTATTGTTATCTCTAGAATTCAAAATAAAGGTTCTGGATCTTTTTAAAAAAATGCTCAGGTGGTTTCTTTTATAATGGAGCCTTAGGGCATCAATTTTTTCTAAGTTTTTCCTTTAGTCCCTAAGTTAGTTTCAGCTTTTCTTAAATGGTCCTTCATTTCCTAACATGTGCCTCAAGTTTGAGGCACAAATTGCGTTTTAATCCCTCACTAGAATGTTCTAGGGGATTACTGTCAGGTTCCTTGAAGGCTCAAATCCCCTTTTTACCCCTATTTCTTTCTTAAATAACTAACCTGGAATTTTAACCTTGTTTTGTCATCTGGTCTGGTTATAATTGACCCAATTTTAACTTTGTTTTGTCATCTGGTCTGGTTATAATTGACCCAAGTCAATTGTGTTCAAGTTTGGGTCACATTTAGTCTTGGATTAATAGGCTTATTAAACTTCAAAATCAGCCAAAACTAACCGGGTTTTAAAACAAGTGCCTTATGGACTTTCAGCAAACAAACATAATTCCGGATGACCATTCAATATCAAAACAAAGGATCAAAATAATCCATAAGAATGAACATATCCATTAACACTTAACTTTTCTGAAATAGCTCAATCAAAGTACTCAAAAAAACTTGAAAATGAGAATCACATAGCAAGGAGTGAACACTTAGTTCATGAGTTGAACCATAAATGTAAAGGCTAACATTAGCAATTAAAAGTTCAACCAAACAACTCAGCCTAACTATGCCGGTACTGAAGATCACAAATCATTATGAAAATTGAACACTTAGTAGCATAAACGCCTAACCAAACTAATCAGAATATCATGAGATGAAGGTCAACAATCATAGAAATCATACTACTGAAGGATTAACACACTAAGCTTTCAGGATCAGATGGCTAATAAAATGATATCACAACTACTCAAGAGACGAAGAAACTTCAGATTATTGACAAACAAAAGCATACGACAATTTAGACCTATTTCAGACAAGATTGTGGACAAACAAACAAGAAATCCAAACATTTAACAATTAAAGGAATGAAGCAAATATATACAAATAGAGACAGAGTACTTAGCTTCTTTATACACATGCAAATCCACTTAAGACCATTTCATTGGTTCTTGACCCCTTTTTGTAGAGGTTTTTAACCTCCTAGGATAACTGGCATGATGTATAAACGGTTTAAGAGTTCAGGAAATGGTTTTATAATTCTGAGACCCCAATGAGGTCTCTGATATGGATTTCTTCAGTACTTAGGGTTGTTTGGGAGTCGTGAGTGGCATGGTTGGGGAGAGGAAAGGCCAAGGGTTGCATGTGAAGAGTTCGGCCAGGTTCTAACAGGGTTTGAAGTTTAGGGTTACACTTCAAGTTAATACTCGAAGCGTTCTGAATGGATTCAAAGGGTGTAACAGATGTGGTTGGAAAGAGGGTGCTTAGCTGTTTCAGGGGTGTAAGTTTGGAGGGGTTTGGAGTCGAGTCGTCGGAGATGGGGGTTCCGACGACCTTTCTGTGAAGATTTGAGATGATGGAGGGTTATTTGAAGGGAGTGGATTGCAGGACGGGGAATGGGTGCCCTATGGTGTAAACCTGGGAATGTTTGGAAGAAGGTCGCCGGAGACGGTGGTTCCAACGACCTTACTTTAGAATATTCGAGAAGGAGGGGCCTTGTTCGATGGGAACTAATCAAGGGGTGGGATATGGGAGGTTGTGATGGTTTGATGGTGTTAATCTGGGGAGGTTTTGGTGATCGGCCCCCGCCTTGAGGCGATTTCCGGTGGCGGCGTTAGGGTGGTAGGCAGGTGGTCAATAGTGGTCAAGGGTGATCAAGGAGTGGTCGGGGCTAATGTTATATCGGGGAAGATGGTACGAGGAAGGGGAGGGGTTTGGTCTCTGAGTGTATAGAGGTGTTTGGAGATATGTATATGAATTGGGGGGAGGGGGGTTTGATGACCGTTGGATGATCTAAGATCAACGGCTGTGATGAGCCTTCTCTAAACTACGTCGTTTGTGTTGGTCTTGTGTGGATCGGACCGGGGTCGGTTGTTTGGGCTGGGGCTTGTGGGTTTTAAAGGGGAAAAAGGTTTGGGCCACTCAGGTCTGGCCCGATTGTGGCCAGCCTGAGTAGCTATGCATATATATATATATATATATTTTTTTTTTCTTTTCTTTTATTCCTTTTTTGTCTTTTATTTTAATTAACTCCTAATTTTATTTAAAAACCAAAAACTCCTAATTAACACAAATAAAATGCAACAAGTTAAAATTAAACCAAAAATAATTAAAAATGCCGGAAATATGTATATTTTTTTCAATTTGTAAAAATAAACTTATTTAACAATTAAATCATAAACAATTTTAACATGCAATAATGAACACACGCATGCAATTAAATTCTAAAAATTAAAATCCTAAAATAAATATTTTAAAGAAAATCCTAAACTTTGAGAGTCCTGTAGGAGCTTGTTTCAACCGGGTAAAAATCATATGCTCATAGCTGCCCCTCTTTGTGTGGGAACACGAAGAGTTTTCGTGCGAAGAAAAGTGAGCAAATACGAGCGATTTCTGTCCGATTGAATACTCCATGTGAAGCATTTTGAAAAATTTCTGACCGAACCCTGCTTCAAAGGTTTCTTACATATCCTTGGCAATAAAGGAATCATTTCAGTGTAGTTCTGGAAGTTTTGGTAGCTGGGACTACCGGGAAACTATGATTGGTTGCTGTTGCTATTGTTTCCGCTTGCTAAGCTCCTTATTACACCAAAAGAAAATCAAAAGCTAAGCTATCTATGCCTATCAACTACAGTTTACAATATTCCTATCTATGAGTCTCTTGAATCTTGATCTTGAGTCTTGGCTATCTTTTGCGGCAGATTCCGATCTGACTCTTGATGCTTGTTAGCTACAATCGCTGGCTCAAACGTCAGTTTTGAAATTAAGCGGGACATGCAGAGCTTGTGACTTTGATTATATTTTGAGCAGTCCGTGTCTTTATCCGCTTCATCACTTTGAGTTCACTTCTTTTGTCTCTTTTCTTTTATTCTGTTCTGAATTAACACTCGTGATTTCAATCATGCCGTATCTTGTTCCTTAAGGTGAAACCTGCTCAGACAACCACACAAGTAAAAGAACGAAATTTTCTGCCCAAGTTTTCACTGGAAATTTCGTGAATTATTTGCAACACACATCTATGCTACTATTTATTGAAAACAATAAAAGTCGAAATTGTGTATCCCTCGAAAAAATTGCCAGGTTATGCTGGGAAAGAGAAAGTGTTACTGCTGGGGATAAGACGAGAATCAACGGGTTATGCCGGGATAGGAATAAAAATGGTCTTTGTGGGGATGGAAAGAAAAGATCCGCGGGTTATGCCGGGATTGGAAAGTTCCTACTAAGGATGGGTTATGAAGGAATTCCTGAGTTATGCCAGGGGATCCATGGGTTATGCTGTGATGAATGAAACATTCCTAGGTTATACTAGGGAGATCCGCGGGTTATGCCGGGATGAATGAAAAATCCTAGGTTATGCTAGGGGAATTCACGGGTTATGCCGGGATTGGAAGGAGATCCCGGGTTATGCTAGGGGAATCCGGGGGTTATGCCGGGATGAATGAAAAAAATCCTAGGTTATGCTAGGGAGATCCATGGGTTATTCTGGGATGAATGAAAATATCCTAGGTTATGCTAGGGAAATCCGAGGTTTATGCCGGGATGAATGAAAAATCCTAGGTTATGCTAGGGAGATCTGCGGGTTATGCCGGAATGAATGAAAAATCCTAGGTTATGCTAGGGAAATCCGCGGGTTATGCCGGGATGAATGAAAAATCCTAGGTTATGCTAGGGAAATCCGCGGGTTATGCCGGGATGAATGAAAAATATCCTAGGTTATGCTAGGAGAAAGCAAGGCAGTAGAGGACCACAAAGATCATTTTGACTATAATGGGGATGGAGGAGGAAAGGAACAACCCTTAGGTTATGCTAAGGGTAGGGGAGCGCTAGCTCCTAGACTATGCTGGGGAGTGAAAAGTGTAGGGAGGGAACCCTCAGGTTATGCTGGGGATGCGGAGGGAAACTTCTTGGTTTATGCTGGAGGGGGTAGAATGCAATCCTTAGGTAATGTCTAGGAGATCCACAGGCTGCAGAAAGGGGAACTAGGGATCGGGATCTCGTGCTATCATGCTTATTTACGAGTTTGTAGGAAAATGAAAAGAAAACTTCCCTTTCGTCATTGACGCACCACCATCTTCGGTCCTTGTGCTTATCCTTTGGTTGTTTTTGCCCTAAATTCCTTTTGCTTTTCTAGTTTGCACCTATATCTATTTTAATTTAGAAACAAAACAAACTGTTAAGTTTGAACGGTGATTGGTTTGTGGCCTTGTCACGCTTGATTTCGACTTCCTTTGTGTTCAAAAGAGAACCCTTGGCTTTCAATCCTTGCTTTGGTAACTGGCCAGGGGGTCCTCATTTCGGATTGGTCTTTGTTTCTCGGGCCTTGGTTTTTGGGAATTTTGATGAGAATCAATATCCTGTTTAGCTTAAAACCCCTACGATTTTGCTTCACCTTCATGCCTCTTTTGACTTTGAATTTCCTTTCTTTTATTTCCTTAATTTTGAGACATTAACTTTCATGATCAAATGGGATCGGCTAAGCGCGCTTGACGATGTCGGGCATTCCTTTAATTTTTGCCAGGAGAAACCCGTAAGGCCGGCCCTGCTATCTTTCTTACGGAATGGCCAGGAAACCAAAATTAAAGTGGAAAGGAGTGAAACATGAATTTAGAGAGGTATATTCTTTCAAGGGAAGAGAGGGAACTTAACTGGAAATATAAGTCGGCTTTAAATGGCAACGACATGCGTTTTGGACTAGATACCCGGCCTGGATCCATTTCTGCTTTCTGACTTCGACTTTTCCAAAACCCAAGAAATTTACTCATACCTAGGCAGCAATATTTCCTACTTTCGGCTGACGGTGCCCTTTTTGGGTTTTCTCCAATCAGCCTCTCTCATTTCTATTCTCCCGTCGCCCGATAGCGCTCTTTGCGAGTTTTCTCTAAACGGACTCTCTCATTTTGTTTTTCTCTGCTCGCCGTCGCCTTATGGTGCTCGGAGGTTTTCACCAATAAGAGTCTCTCATTTATTTCTCTCACAAATTTGATTGGTGCCGAACCCCGACAAACGGTATTTTCCTCCACGGGGATCTATAACTTTGTAGCCATTTGGACGGATTTGTAACTGAACCAATACATTTCTGCCCCAGTTTTGATTTTCTTGGGTAAATGGGATTTTTATTTTGATGTGATTGAACCTCAGGGAGAGGCTGCCTACGTATCCTTTCGGAATCAAGTGAGACTTAGTTTAGGAAACTTGGTCCTAAGCTAATTTTGTTTGCCTTATTATTATTTTTTTTGCATTTTCCTTTTCTTTTTTCATTTTCTCTTTGTGTTCTCTTTTTTTTTTCAATTTTCTTTTCCTTTTTCTTTTTCTCTTTTTTTTCTTCTTTTTTTTTTCAATTTTCTTTTTTTTCTTATTCTTTTTGGGCTACAAAGAGGGTGAGGATAGCGGGAGAGTAAAGTCTTCGTCATTCCAATCCACCAGGATAATTGCTGCAGGGGATTTAAACATAATACCTTTTACTGCGTTTGCGTTTACCGCTGCCTCGGCCTCGTCTCCTTCAACGTCGCCCAGGTACAATACTCCTCTAGGCAATATCTTTCTGATGATGTATGGGCCTTTCCAGTTTGGGGCGAATTTTCCTTTGGCTTCCTGATGATGGGGAAGTATCCGTCTCAAAACCAGCTGTCCGGCTTCGAAATTCCTGGGGCGCACTTTCTTGTTGTATGCACGGGCCATTCTTTGTTGGTACAACTGCCCGTGGCATATCGCGGCCATTCTTTTTTCATCAATCAAGGTCAACTGCTCCAACCGGGTTTTGACCCATTCACTATCTTCAATTTTTTCTTCAACAATCACTCGGACCGAAGGGATTTCTACTTCGGCAGGTATAACAACCTCGGTTCCATAGACTAGCAAATAGGGGGTTGCTCCTACCGATGTACATACTGTGGCGCGATATACCATCAGTGCGAAATGCAGCTTTTCACGCCATTTCCTCGAGCTTTGAATCATTTTCCTCAAGATTTTCTTAATGTTCTTGTTGGCTGCTTCGACGCACTGTTAGCTTTAGGCCGGTAAGTAGTGGAGTTTCTATGTGTTATTTTGAACTGTTCACATATCTCTCCCATCAGGCGACTGCTTAGATTAGCCGCATTGTCTGTAATGATGACAACGGAAATCCCAAAGTGGCAAATGATGTTGGAATGCACAAAATCCACTACTGCTTTCTTGGTAACAGAATTCAGGGTGATGGCCTCAACCCATATTGTGAAGTAGTCAATAGCGACCAATATAAATCTATGCCCATTTGAGGCTTTTGGCTCGATCGGCCCAATGACGTTCACACCCTAGGTGGCAAATGGCTAGGGTGCTGACATAGGATGCAGCTCATTTGGTGGTGCATGAATTAGATCACTGTGTACCTGGTATTGATGTCATTTTCAACAAAGGTGAAGCATTCTTTCTCCATGGTCATCCAATAATAACCAGTTCGGAGTATCTTCTTTGCCAGTACATAGCCGTTCATATGGGTCCCACGCACGCCCGCATGTACTTCATGCATAATTCTCGCGACTTCTTCGAAGAAACACATCTCAACAAATTAAGATCTGGAGTCCTTTTATACATAGTGTCACCACTTAAGAAGAAATTGCTCGCATGCCGTCAGATGGTTTTCGTTCGTTCTCCGGTGGCTTGCTCAGGGTACTCCTGTGTTTTTAGGAATCTCAAGATGTTGTAATACCAAGGCTGTGACTTTGGTTGCATTGCAATACACATGTATTTCTTTGATTTGGATTTGTAAAGGATCAACATAGGCGTTCCCAGGGTATGGCAGCATGGAAGCCAAAGTTGCAAGTGCATCTACTAACTCATTGTGGCAACGGGGAATGTACCTGAACTGTACCGACCTGAACCATTTGTTGAGGTCTTCGACATGCTGTATATACGAGAGGAGCTTAATGTCCCTTGTCTCCCATTCTACTTGAGCTTGTCGGATGATTAGGTTGGATTCTCCCATGATTAGCAATTCGTCGACATGTTGGATAATAGCCATGTTCATGCCCATAATGCAAGCCTCATATTCAACTGTATTATTAGTACAGAAGAACCGGAGTCTTGTTGTAGCTGGATAATGCTGGCTTGTGCGTGAGATTAAAATTGCCCCGATCCCTGCGCCCTTTTGCGATTGGTGCTCCGTCAAAAACATTTTTTCCAGACGGAGGTCCTCAGCTGCTATTTCCAATGAGTTCACTTCTTCGTCAGGGAAGTAAGTGTTTAGAGGCTGATATTCCTCATCAACGGGGTTCTCTGCTATTGGAAACACGTTCTCAATGCAATATACTAAAACGTGTGTTCTTTTGTTTACGTTTTGATGAATGACAAACGAAGCGAAAATTGATATATGACGAAGTTCAAGAAACAAGCGCACAATTGATATACAACGAGATTCAAGCTCAAGACAAAGTTTTATAGTTTAATTGAGTCATTCTTAATTGTGATCTTGATCCTACAACTTGACTCGTAACATGGCTTCTCTCATAAAACTATTTTCCAAAATCATGCATATTTAATTTAATGTCAAATGATTTTAAATCATGCATATTTACAGTAGTCAAAATAATTTTTAGACATGCCTTAAAAATCTGGACTAAGATAATCGATTATGTACTTATGATAATCGATTGTTTTAAGCCAAGACTGCATGACAATCGATTGTGAACTAATGACAATCGATTGTGAGTAAGACAGTGAGCATCAGGTTTTTTCAAACCTGCATGACAATCGATTGTGAACTAATGACAATCGATTGTAACTGAGGCAGTGTCCATCAAAGTTTTTCAAAACTCAGAATAATCGATTATGAACTAATGGTAATCGATTATGTTGAGACAGTGTCTTCCAGTGATTTTCAAATTTATTAAATAATCGATTGTTACATTGGATAATCGATTGTCAAAGAGACAGTGTCTAAAATGTTTTTCAAAAACTGATAAGTAATCGATTGCTGACTTTGTGCAATCGATTGTGAAGTTGACCGTTGTCGTAAAGTTTTCAAATACCGTCAGGTAATCGATTATTGATTCTGTATAGTCGATTATTTTGATTAAAATTCGGAAAAGATTTTTTGAACGTTATTGGGTAATCGATTATTGATTCTATATAATCGATTGTTTTGATTAAAATCCGGAAAAGATTTTTTGAACGTTGCTGAGTAATCGATTGTTGATTCTGGACAATCGATTGTTTGTGGTAAAATCTGGAAAGGATTTTTTGAACGTTGCCAGTAATCGATTATGGATTGAAAGTAATCGATTATCAAGCGTAAAATCTGGGATTGAATTTTGATCTGACTGGCAGACAATCAATTGTTGGGGTTTGACAATCGATTGTCAGTGAGTAAAATCAGCAACTCTTAATTGGCAATTAGGCAACGGTAATGCCAAGTTTTTCAACTATAAATACAGCTTCATTTCAGTGTTTTAAACACAACAACATACTACAACTGATCATTACATTGCTATAAGCTTGCATACTTTTATTTATCATTTTATATTCAATTTCATAAAGCTTTTGAGAGCCATATTCTTGTCCAAAGTTGTTGTGATCTAGAGCTTACTTCTTTTACTCATATCTACTCATTAAGGAGTATTTTGTTTGAGTGTTTAGTGTTTTATACACTTGTAAGAGAATTGTGATTTTCTTGTTGTAAGGAACTTGTGTTTCCTTGGTTGAAGTCTTGGAGTGTTGTATCTCCGAGCAAAGGTGTTAAGGCTTGTGTCCTTAAGTTGTATAGGTTTGTTGAGCACCCGTAAGCTTAACAAGTTAGTGGAAAATCTCGAGAGAGTCTCTCGGGGACTGGACTAGCCACGTGTTGTGGTGAACCAGAATATATCGGTGCGTTCTTTCCTTTTTGTTTATTTAACGCACTTATTTATTTCCTGCAAATTTTAATTTCCGCAAGTTTACGCTAAATTTTATTATAACGCTATTCACCCCCCTCTAGCGTTAAGCGTATTTTCTAACAATTGATATCAGAGCCATACTCTCTGAAGACTTAACAGTTTGAGATAACCTTCCATGGCTTCTACTCGTGACGCTTTTGCAGGAATTGATGAAGGACAGTGCTCCACACGACCACCTCTATTCAACGATACAAATTATACGTACTGGAAGGAGAGGATGAAGATCTTCGTTCAGTCCAACAGCTTTCACCTTTGGAAGGTGATAATGAAGGGAAACCAAATTCCAACAAAGAAGGTGGAAAACGAATGGGTTCCCAAGTCCGAGGATGAGTATGACGCGGATGACATCCGAAAGGTTCAAAATAATGCTAAAGCAATTAATTTATTATATTGTGCTGTTAATGCTGACGATTACAGGAAAATATCGTGTGGCACAACGGCAAAGGAGATGTGGGATAAGCTAGAAGTTACGTACGAAGGTACGGACCAGGTAAGGGAAGCAAAAATTGATTTCCTAACCCATTCTTATGAATTATTTCACATGAAGGAAGGTGAAAAGGTGGACGAAATGTTTGAGCGATTTTCAATAATCGTAAATGACCTACATGCTCTCAAGAAAACATTCACGGATAGAGAGCTCGTTCGAAAAATTCTTAGAAGTCTCACACCGGCATGGAGATCAAAGGCCGATGCAATTCAAGAATCCATTGGCGTTTCAAACGTCACCATCGACGCACTAAGAGGTAACCTTAAGACCTATGAATCTACTATTCTTAACCCTTTTGTTGATGATCAAAGGAGGCAAAGAATAGCTCTAAAGGCGAGCACAAGCCAACCGCAAATTGATGAGGAAGGAGACAACGAGTTTGGACTCGTTATCAAAAGATTTCAAAAGTTCATGCGCAAGGAGTATGAACGCAAGGGCAAAAAGCAAGGCGAACAAATCAAGTGCTATGAATGTGGTGAAACCGGGCACATCAAATCAAATTGCCCAAACATCAAAAAGGAGAAGAAACCTTTTAAAAAGCAACATGCATACATTTCTTGGGGAGGCGACTCCGGAGATGTGTCAAGCGAAGGAGAAGAAGACGAAGCAGCAAATCTTTGCCTTATGGCACAAGAAGACAACAAAGATGAGGTATGTCAAATCTCGTCTAAAAACTTCTTTACTCTTGAAGAAATGCGAACTGCTTTTGATGAATTATATGCTGAGTTTATTAAGGCTTCAAAAGCTGTTAAGGGCATAAAAGAAAATGCTTCATTAAAAGAAAAGGATTTTCAAAAACAGCTTTCTTTGAAAGAAAAGGATTTAGAAAAACTGGTTTTAGAAAATGAAAAGCTGAAAGAGGAAAACAAGTTTTTTGGAAAAAGAAGCGCCGATAAGCCAGAAAGTTCTACTAAAAAATGTTCTTCTTGCTTGCATCTCAAAAATGAGGTAGATAGACTCAAAGGTACCTTAGATAAGTTTAATTCTTCCCACAAGAATTTGAATGAGGTCCTTGTAAATTTGAAATCAACCAAGCATGGCATAGGATTTAAGAATGAGGTTAAAGAAAAGGTTGAAGCCAAACCCCAACCACCTAAGGCTCAACCTCGGACTAATAAAACAAATGCTTATCCTAGAAATAGCAATCCTAGAACCAATATGCATGCTAGACAAAATGTTGAACATTTTAGGAGACCTAGAAATGACTTACCACCTAGAAATAGTTACCCTAGAAATGATGCATATTTTAGGCCAAATGTTGAACCTTTGAGAAGACCTAGAAATGGCTCTCAACCGAGAAACAATCACTCTAGAAATGCTGCCCATCCTAGAGCTCATAGTAGGAGAAATAATTCTCATGAAATGCGAAATAGTCATAGTGTTCAAAATAGAGTAAGAAATTTTCATCTGTCTAGTTACTATGAACCTAGAAGGATGCATAACCCAAATGTGACTTGTCATTATTGTAGACGTATTGGTCATATTGCTCCTACATGCTTTACACGTCATAGACATATTACTCAATCGCATCATTATAATATGCCTAACCCCCAAGGACCCAAGATGGCATGGGTACCTAAAGAACATTAATTTGTTTTGTAGGTGTGCTTGAAGGGATCAAGTGTACTATGGTACCTTGATAGTGGATGCTCCAAGCATATGACGGGAGATGAATCCAAATTCCTTCAATTAGAGCACAAAGAAGGAGGAAGTGTTATCTTCGGTGATAACAATAAAGGAAAGATCATCGGCATCGGCTCGGTCGGTAAGGATGAAAATTCCTCTATTAAGCATATATTACTTGTTAAAGGATTAAAGCATAATCTCTTGAGCATAAGCCAATTTTGTGACAAGGGAAATCTTACTTTATTTGACTCGGATGAATGCTTAGTGTTCAGACGTAGTGATTTCAAAATTATCCTCCGTGGTTTTAGAGTGGATAATATTTATATGGTTGATCTTGCTAATTCCTCACCCGATTATGTTGATTGTCTAATGAGTAAAGAGGATGATACTTGGCTATGGCATCGTAGAGTAGCACATATCAATATGCATCTTTTGAACAAATTGATTTCTCAAAACTTAGTTGTTGGTATTCCCAATTTAAAATTTGAAAATGACTCTATTTGTGACTCGTGTCAAAAGGGGAAGCAAACAAAAGCATCTTTCAAATCTAAAAACATTGTTTCAACTTCTAGACCATTGCAATTACTTCATATGGATTTATTTGGTCCCTCTCGCATTGGAAGTCTAGGAAGAAATAAATATGCTTTTGTGATTGTTGATGATTACTCGAGATTTACTTGGACTTTATTTCTTGCCAATAAAAGTGATGCTTTTCAAAATTTTAAATATTTTCTTAAGCGTGTTCAAAATAAGAAAGAAACAATCGTCACTTCAATTAGAAGTGATCATGGGGGAGAGTTTGATTACAATCTCTTTGCGGACTTTTGTGACGAACTCGGAATCGAGCATACCTTTTCCGCTCCACGTACACCACAACAAAATGGGGTGGTGGAAAGGAAAAATAGGTGTCTCGAAGAGACGGCTAGAACCATGATCGACGAAGCTAAGATACCCAAACATTTTTGGGCGGACGCCGTGAGTACCGCTTGCTATGTTCTAAATAGAGTAGTAATTCGGCCGATACTCATGAAAACCCCCTATGAACTTTATAAGGTCAGAAAACCAAATATTTCCCATTTTAGAGTTTTTGGTTGCAAATGTTTTGTTCATAACAATGGCAAAGACCAATTGGGTAAATTTGATGCTAAGTCGGATGAAGGTATTTTCATTGGATATTCCTCACGTAGTAAAGCATATAGGGTCTTTAATAAAAGAACCCAAATTGTGGAGGAATCCCCTCATGTTGTATTTTCCAAAAATAATGCTCGCTTGGCGAGAAAGGATTCCGGTTTTGATCTTGCAGGTATCTTAGATAGCTTGAAAGACAAAATACAAGAGGAACCACCCAAGGAAAATAAAGATGAAACTGAGGAACAACCAACGAAAGAAGCGCGACAATTTGGAAAAAGAAACAAAAGTGCCAAATGAGTGGAGGACGATCAAAGATCACCCTTTTGAACAGGTAATTGGAGACGTCGGAGGATAGGTAAGTACCCGAAACTCTCTTAAGAACACTTTAGGACACACTTCTTAAGAGCTCACGTTCTCACTTGGCAACACTAGTTTAAGTTATTACTTCTTTACAAATTACTGACTTGAGCGTCGGAGACGTTTAATTCTATTTTGCAGGTATCGCCCTAAAAGATAGGGGGAATTATAAAGTTTTGGCACAGAACAATCGATTGTTCCAAGCAAATAATCGATTATTTTACCGTGCTGAACATCGATTAGCAGTATCACTAATCGATTATTTATGGTTTATGCTCATTATGCATCTTTGTTTAATAATTGATTCCTTAAATTGCATAATCGATTTCTGTCTCAGCCATTCAGCAATGCTTGTCCAAAACAATCGATTATTTCACATACGTAATCGATTATTTCATGTCAGTAACTCAAAAGTTTGTTACTGTTTGGTCCCGTAATCGATTACCACATTTGACAATTGATTATTT
Organism: Nicotiana benthamiana; assembly: GCA_034376525.1. Classification (NCBI taxonomy): domain Eukaryota; kingdom Viridiplantae; phylum Streptophyta; class Magnoliopsida; order Solanales; family Solanaceae; genus Nicotiana; species Nicotiana benthamiana. The sequence continues at coordinate 60,811,698 of CM067332.1, read as the reverse complement.
CATGTCAAAAATTTTAACTCTTGTTACCGTTTGGCTCCTCAATCAATTTGTGTCAGTTCCAAGTCAGGTCATAACTCTTCAACAATCGATTATTGCATCTCAACAATCGATTGTCTAAACGGTCAGTGAATTTATTTTACCGTTTCTGACTGATTTGGCTTTAAATTCTCAGCAGATTTCTTCCATAAATGATAAGACACTCTCCCCTCTATAAATAGGCTTCATATATGTTCATATTCATTCACTCAAGTATCAATTTTAGCTTTCAAAATATCAAATTCCCTCTAATCCTTTGCAAAATCCAGCAGCTTTCATTAAAAATGTCGGGCCGTCACTCAAAACGTTCCCGTTCTGCTAGGCACGGCGCATCCGCCTCTGCTGCCCCTCCTCGTCCGAACTATCCCTATCAAGATGGTTCCGTTCTATATTTTAATTCCGACATCGAGCTTACTCGATTCTTAACCAAATTTGAAAAGCGCGACATTCTTCCACCCCGCTTTTCAACCCACAAGTATCTTGAATCATTTGGGCCTGCTGCAAATATGCTCAAAAATTCTCAACTTCTTGACTTTTTACTCCTTAGCCATCCTTATATCAATACTACATTGGTTCAAGCATTTTATTCCAACCTCCATGAGGATGATGATGGTGAGCTTGTCACCAACATTAATGGTGTTCAAATTCTTCTTTCCGATGAAAATCTTCATACCATTGCCCGTCTTCCTCATAATGGTGAAGACATTTTTCGGTATTCCGGAGAGGCCGGAGCCCTTTTTGATGAAACAACCCTCTTACACCAAATCGGTCTTACTTCTTATGATCCAAATCTTTCTTCCCGTCGTCCTACAATTACGGAAATGGATCCCAATAATCGGTTGATTTTTTATTTCATCACCCGAGTCCTCAAGCCTCGTAAGCATAACCATACTACCATTTCCCAAAAGGACACCAAGCTCATGCATGCCATAGTTACCGGAGCTAACATCAATTGGTGTCGGCTTATCAAAATTCACATGCGTGACGCTATCGGAGATGATAGGCCTCTTCCTTATGCTCTCCTCATCATGAACTTTCTTGAAGCCACCGGATTCGTCACTGGAAATGGTCCTCTCAAAAAGAGTACCAAAAAGTGGGAAATTTCGGAATCCTCCTTTCATCATGACGGTGATCATGTAGCGCCTGCTCCTCCTCCAACCCGTCGTGCTCCTCCGCCTCAAGAGCCTTCCCTCCAATTTATTTCCGACCAAATTGCTTCGTTGACCTCTTCTTTCGGTCAATTAACTCACGAGATCCATGGATATTTTGACCACGTTCATTATCCATATGCGGGTCTTGTTCCATATGAAGCAGCGCCGGATGATGAGGCGGAAGATGATGAATGAATAATTGTTTTTTTTAAGTTTGTTTTTATATGTTGTGTTGTCTTCCCTGTTGCTGTAATTTTTTTTTCTTTCCAATAAATAAACAAGGTTTATTTCATCTTTGGCATCTTATTATTATGTTATTTTTGCTAATTGCAAAATGGGGAAGATAACGGGTATGATGCACTCTCAGATTATAAGCTTAAATTGAGGGGGAATTCTCAAATTGAGGGGGAACAAATTGCATACTTGTTGCATGTATATACTTGTCTTGAATCGTCAATATAAATTGCAATATAAATTGCTTGTCCTGCATATCCCGCTTAATGTTTGCCATTATCAAAAAGGGGGAAATTGTTGGAAACACGTTCTCAATGCAATATACTAAAACGTGTGTTCTTTTGTACAGGTTTTGATGAATGACAAACGAAGCGAAAATTGATATATGACGAAGTTCAAGAAACAAGCGCACAATTGATATACAACGAGATTCAAGCTCAAGATAAAGTTTTATAGTTTAATTGAGTCATTCTTAATTGTGATCTTGATCCTACAACTTGACTCGTAACATGGCTTCTCTCATAAAACTATTTTCCAAAATCATGCATATTTAATTTAATGTCAAATGATTTCAAATCATGCATATTTACAGTAGTCAAAATAGTTTTTTGACATGCCTTAAAATCTGGACTAAGATAATCGATTATGTACTTATGATAATCGATTGTTTTAAGCCAAGACTGCATGACAATCGATTGTGAACTAATGACAATCGATTGTGAGTAAGACAGTGAGCATTAGGTTTTTTCAAACCTGCATGACAATCGATTGTGAACTAATGACAATCGATTGTAACTGAGGCAGTGTCCATCAAAGTTTTTCAAAACTCAGAATAATCGATTATGAACTCATGGTAATCGATTATGTTGAGACAGTGTCTTCTAGTGATTTTCAAATTTATTAAATAATCGATTGTTACATTGGACAATCGATTGTCAAAGAGACAATGTCTAAAATGTTTTTCAAAAACTGATAAGTAATCGATTGTTGACTTTGTGCAATCGATTGTGAAGCTGACCGTTGTCGTAAAGTTTTCAAATACCGTCAGGTAATCGATTATTGATTCTGTATAATCGATTGTTTTGATTAAAATCCGGAAAAGATTTTTTGAATGTTATTGGGTAATCGATTATTGATTATGTATAATCGATTGTTTTGATTAAAATCCGGAAAAGATTTTTGAACGTTGCTGAGTAATCGATTGTTGATTCTGGACAATCGATTGTTTATGGTAAAATCTGGAAAGGATTTTTTGAACGTTGCCAGTAATCGATTATGGATTGAAAGTAATCGATTATCAAGCGTAAAATCTGGGATTGAATTTTGATCTGACTGGCAGACAATCGACTGTTGGGGTTTGACAATCGATTGTCAGTGAGTAAAATCAACAACTCTTAATTGGCAATTAGGCAACGGTAATGCCAAGTTTTTCAACTATAAATACAACTTCATTTCAGTGTTTTAAACACAACAACATACTACAACTGATCATTATATTGCTATAAGCTTGCATACTTTTGTTTATCATTTTATATTCAATTTCATATAGCTTTTGAGAGCCATATTCTTGTCCAAAGTTGTTGTGATCTAGAGCTTACTTCTTTTACTCATATCTATTCATTAAGGAGTATTTTTTTTGAGTGTTTAGTGTTTTATACACTTGTAAGAGAATTGTGATTCTCTTGTTGTAAGGAACTTGTGTTTCTTTGGTTGAAGTCTTGGAGTGTTGTATCTCCGAGCAAAGGTGTTAAGGCTTGTGTCCTTCAGTTGTAAAGGTTTGTTGAGCACCCGTAAGCTTAACAAGTTAGTGGAAAATCTCGAGAGAGTCTCTCGGGGACTGGACTAGCCACGTGTTGTGGTGAACCAGAATATATCGGTGCGTTCTTTCCTTTTTGTTTATTTAACGCACTTATTTATTTCCTGCAAATTTTAATTTTCGCAAGTTTACGCTAAATTTTATTATAACACTATTCACCCCCCTCTAGCGTTAAGCGTATTTTCTAACATCTGCCAGATGATATGCCAATGCCTTAGCTTTCATCGCCGTACGAGTGACATACACAATGTCGAACTCGGTGAGCAAAATTTGCCATTTAGCCAGTCGCCCTGTGGTCATATTTTTTTGGAATATGTACCTTAATGGATCCAACCTGGTTATGAGGTACGTGGTATGATCTTGCAAATAATTTTTCAGCTTCTGAGCTACCCATGTCAAGACGCAACACGTTCTCTCTAGAAGTGTGTACTTGGCCTCATAACTGGTAAACTTTTGCTCAGATAATAAATGGCCTGCTCTTTCTTTCCCGTGGCGTCATCCTGCCCGAGAATACATCTGAAAGAACCTTCCAAGACTGTTAGATAGAGAAATAAAGGCCTTTCTGGTTCTGGCGGAACCTAAACTGGTAAATTGGACAAGTATTGTTTGATTTTATGAAAAGCTTCCTGACACTTGACCGTCCACTTAACTGCCGCATCCTTCTTCAGCATCTTGAATATAGGTTCACATGTTGAAGCAATTTAGGCGATGAATCGGCTGATGTATTTCAGTCTTCCCAATAGACTCATTACATCCTTTTTGGTCCTGGGCGGGGGCAGCTCTCGAATGGATTTGATCTTGGTTGGATCCAATTAGATGCCTCTTCGGCTAACGATGAACCCCAGAAGTTTTCCCGATGGAACTCCAAATGCGCATTTTGCTGGATTTAATTTCAAATTATATTTGCAGAGCCTTTCGAAGAATTTCCTCAGATCCTTTACATGATCGCCCTGCGTCTTGGATTTTATAATCACGTCATCCACGCACACCTCTATCTCTCGATGCATCATATCATGGAAGATGGTGGTCATAGCCCTCATGTATGTTGCCCCTGCATTTTAAATCCAAAAAGCGTAACTCTATAATAGTATGTTTCCCAAGGTGTGGTAAAGGCGGTTTTCTCAGCATCTTCCTCATCCATCAGCACTTGGTGATACCCTGCTTAGCAGTCTAAAAAGGATCGAATCTCACGCTTGGCAAAAGTATGGACAAGGAAGTGGATGTTGGGCAGAGGGAATCTATCCTTGGGACTCGCCTTGTTCAAATCTCTATAATCCACACACACTCGAGTTTTCCCGTCCTTCTTCGGCACCGGGACCACATTAGCCAGCCATGTGGTGTACCACACTACCCGGATTACCCCCGCTTCAAGCTGTTTTGTAATCTCCTCTTTGATTTTATCACTGACATCAGGCTTGAACTTTCTTTGTTTTCGTAGGACCGGAGGGCATTTGGGGTATGTAGGCAACTTATGAACCACCAAATCCATACTCAAACCAGGCATGTCATCGTAGGACCACGCAAATACATCTTTGAATTCCAACATGAGTTGAACCAATAAATCCCGTATTTCTTTGTTTGCGTGGATGCTTATTTTAGTTTCTTTGATTTCATCGAGATTTCCCAGGTTAACCGGTTCAGTATCATTTAAGTTAGGCTTAGTTTTATTTTCAAAGTGTTCCAACTCTCGAGTGATTTCCCTAAAAGCCTCTTCTTCATTGTATTCCGGTTCCTGGTTTATTATTTCATAGACAGGCAGCAAGTTTGGGTCATGTCAAGAAGTCCGCAAGCATGTCGTTTTCTTTAAAACCACATTATTGGGACTGAAAGAAAAGATGAAAAATAAAGAGAGACAAAAATCAGAGAAAGGCAAAGAAGTGTGAATGAAAAATATTTGTTTTATTTCTTGAAAGATAAACAGGGTTTACAATTGAGATTTAAAGTGCTAAAAGGAAAACAAACAACCGAGTCACACCCTGAAATAGCTCGTGATATGGGAAGAGGAAGCAAGGCAAGCCTACCGAGTCTCCCGTCTGACCAGAAAAGGTGTGGCCTTCCACAAGTTTGGCATCTGGACCCATATACAGCACTTCAGTAGCGCTTGGACCTTCTCCCGGTTGGACCATGTTTACTTCATAGAGCAACTCTCTCATAGCCCTGCAGATCTCATCAATTTCTTATGCCGTGAAGGTTTATTCTTCCTCCTCTTTACTGTATTTTGGTTTTATAAAGGTTTTGTACAAGTGAGGTAGGGGTCGTGGTAAAGCCCATCCTTGGCGCTTTCTGTGATTAGCCCAGGTGATATCTTCTGAGGTTGGATGAAAGCCCAGTCCAAAGAACTTTTCTATGGCAAGCAAGGCAACTGGCTCGGTTATGCCTTCTAGGGAGCTTCCGAGTCCCTTGCCTGGCTTAAAACCTTGGCGCGTCATTTCCTTTACTACCATAATTGAGGAATTTTACAGGAAAGGTTGGGGGAGCGGCTTGCCCTCTTCATGCTGATCCACTACTACGACTTCAAAAGCTTGATAGACTATGTGTTCACTCCCTTCCTTAGCTTCTAGACAGGGAATAGAGGGGTCCCGGTAAATTGATTGTTCGTCCTCTCCAAGAACTACAATCTCCTGATTTTCTTACACAAATTTCAGCATTTGTTGTAGGGTAGAAGGCACTTCCCCTGCTGCATGAATCCACGACCTTCCCAGGAGGTAGTTGTAGGAGGTGACCATGTCCAACACCTGGAATGTTACTTCGAAGTCGACTGGACCAATAGTGAGCACCAAATCGATTTCACCTATGGTATCCCTTTTTATTCCATCGAAGGCTCGGACACGTAAGTTGTTAGGATGGATCCTCCCTGTCCCGATCTCCATTTTCTGTAATGTAGATAGTGGGCATATGTCTACTCCGGAGCCTCCGTCGACCATCACTCTTTTGACGCGGTATCCCTCACACTTGATAGTTAGATGTAAAGCCTTGTTGTAAGTTACTCCCTCCGGGGGTAAGTCATCCTGACTGAACGATACCTGGTTAATGGCAAAGAATCTCTCCGCCATCTTCTCTAACTGCTCTAAAGAGGTCCCAGCTGGTATATAAGCTTCGTTCAAAGTTTTAGCCAACACCTGCTGATGCTCGGAGATTTCATCAAGAGTGACAATAAAGAAATCTGCTCAGGGGATTTTCGGAGCTGATCCACCACTTCGAACTCTGACATTTTCATTTTCTGTAAGAAAGCCTCTGCTTCCTCATCATTCACTGACTTCTTTGGCAAAAATTGTCGCTTGGTAGCGGCGTTCACCTCTTCCATGTCTGAGTATTTCTTTGCGGGGAACCCCTTTTGGGCTTCTCCGAGGACTTCTTTGCCCTTGAATGTAACGATGGTTTCCTGATAATTCCAAGGGATGGCTGAGGGGTTGGTCATGGGCTTCTTTGGTGCGCGACCGATAACCACAAGATCATTCAACACCGGTGGTTTAATCGACCGTACCACATAGGCTTTCTTGGGCATATACATGGTTTTGTTCAGCTCGAACATTTTTGGGGCCCTTAATGTGGGCTGCTTTTCTTTCCGTCCTCGTGGAATGTAAAGCATTGTTTCCTTGGTAGGGGTTGTCTCAGCTTCGACCTAAGACTTCTTCTCTTCTTCGGGGTTTTTGGCTTCATTCATTTTCTTTTCTTCCATCTTCTTTTGGGTGACTTTTGGTTTCTATCTACCTCGGTGTTGGCTATGATGGTTTTCGGAGGGGGATCAAATTCTTTGTCCTCACAGATCATTCCGATGATTTGCCCATTGTTGTGAGCCGGCAACGGGTTATCAGTTACATTTTGGACCTCGTCATCTCTTAGAACTATTTCTTTTGATCAATCAAGTCCTCCACTGCTCGTTTTAAGGTCCATCAATCTTCAGTATCATGTCCCTCTGCCCCAGAGTGGTAAGCACAACGTACACCCCTTTGGTAAGAGGGTGATTCAGGATTCTGTCTGTTTGGGGGTACATGCTGGAGGAGTCCCATGTGGACTAGCTTTAAGAACATGCTAGTGTAGGACTCTCCTTCTGGGGTGAAGTTCTTTCTCTGGGGTGGCTCCCTGAGACGATAATTATTTTGCTGAGGGAGGGAATCGTAATGATTCTGATGAAGCTGATTTCTTGGAGCTTGATTTCAATTGTTCTGCTGTTGAGGTCGGGGGAAGGGCTGAGCGTTCATAACTGCGTAGGGTTGAGGGACATAGTGCATGTCTCGGTGAGGATAGTAATGTTAAGGCGCTCTTTCAGAGAATACATGCCTGTGAGTGTGCTGTTTCCTCATCCCGGAGGCTGCCATGGATGCTTCCTCTTTCTTCTTGTTCCTTGTAATTCATCCCGCCCCTCCTTGTATGGACTGGGAAGTCGCTCTTATGGAAGATTGACTTAGAATCCCCCTTGTTTTGAGGCCATTCTCTACCATCACCCCAATCTTTATTGCCTCTGTGAACGGTTTTCCCATTGCGGACATCAGGTTCTGAAAATAGTCTGCCTCTTGTGCTTGCAAAAAAACGGTGACCATTTCCGTTTCTTCCATAGGAGGCTTCATTCTTGATGCTTGCTCTCTCCATTTAAAAGTATATTCTCTGAAGCTTTCATCAGGTTTCTTCTTCAAGTTGGCTAGGGAATTCCTATCCGGGGCGATTTCGATGTTGTACTGGAATTGTCTTAAAAGTCCCGGGCAAGGTCATCCCATATGTGCCATTGGGTAATGTCTTGATCTATATACCATTCGGATGCAATACCCACTAAGCTTTCCCCGAAGTACACCATCAGGAGTTCTTCCTTTCCGCCGGCTCCAGTTAATTGATTGCAATACTTTTTCAGATAGGCGATGGGGTCGCTGTGGCCATCGTATTTCTCGAATTTTGGAATTTTAAACCCCAAGGGAAGATGTACGTGGGGGAACATGCACAGGTCTGAATAAGATACACTTTTCTGTCCGCTCAGTATGCATGTTCTTCAGGCTTTGCTCAAGACTCTTCATTCTCCTTGTTATTTCATCCTGCTCGGGCGTTTTGGAAGTTTTGTCTGGCACAGGGGTAAGTTCATATGTTGGCTGAGGGTAGCTGTATGTAGGGTATGGGGGAGGCTCATTTTTGTAGTTAGGAGTTTGGAATGTAAAGGATGTGGGGTCAAACACAAGCCTTGGTACTGCAGGCTATGTAATACTTGCGTACGGAGGGGCCGTAAAGATGTTGGGAACTAGCCTGGATGTAAACATTAGAGGGTTGTTTTCAGAAGGCGCCCCAACAAAATTGGTTGACATGGTGGGCTGCCCCTGGAGAATACTCGGGTGAGATAGGGATTAGAGGTACCCCCTGACCTTGGAAATAGCTCGGGAAATCCAGGGATTGCGCTGGGAGGTTCCTTCCCATTGGTCCAGGCATCCCACATTTCTATGACTCGGAGCCGCAGGATCCTGTTCTCTTCAGCCGCTGCAGATTCAAAGGCTGGTACTCCTGTGATTGGGCTGTCCTCTAGAATATGGACGACCGGTAGAGTCATCTTGGTCGACATCTGTATATTTCCCCTTGACCTAGTGAAGTATCCGTGTGAATCCAGTTTACCGCAAAACCAACCACTGCTCTAAACACCTGAACTGGAACACTGGAAAATGTAGTTAGTTTGGGGTAGATAACAAACCGGAAATCACACATTGGGCATGATGCACCTATGGAAATAACAAGTTTCTATATGTTTTCCATAGTCGCATGTGTCATCCCGACATTTATTTCAACTTCCTTTTTGTTCCCTACCTCTTATTATTTTTTTTCTTCTTTTTGGCCTTTTTAAAGAATACGGTCGAATCCTATAGAGATTGCCTACGTATCATGATTTTGCATGAACCAGACCGAGCGTAGTTCATGGGAATAAAAGGTTAAGTACACATCAAAATATATTTGGGAATTTCAATTTTGATAAAGCCATAAACTTTGATTACATGGCTAATAGAACGAAAAGCAACTACCAGACTGGGGCTTAATAACCTTACAGACTCGAAAGGACAACAGATACTCTTTTTCAGAAAAATACAAATTTATGAGTATATTAACACTTCAAATGCTTTTGGAGCTTGCGAGGCATCATTCGGCCTTGCCGCGGGTTTGCGCGTTAGACTTCCTTGGAGATAGCGGAGATCTTCCATTACTTGTCGGAAAAATGTCATAGCAGCGACGAAGAACATGGATTTTGTCATGTCCTCACATTGCATTTAGTGGTAATATAGTCTGCAATTGGCCGCACCTTCTCTCTGACAACCGCTTTTTCTTGTAATAACGCCCTATTTGTTTGGCCCGTGCTTCTAAAGTCCGTTCAGCTGTCTGATTTAGCTTTTGAAACTATCGCATATCTCTTTCCAATCTCGCTATTACCGCATAGAAATGATCTCTCTCGGCTTTGAAATCTTTGGCTTGTTTGGCCATTTGCTTTCAGCTATGACAACCCTCTGTTTTAAACCAGCGCTCTCATTGCCGCTTCCTTCTTTTAACTGATCCAGTATGCGGGCCCTTTCTTCAGCTCTTTTAATTAATTGCCTCCGAGCTCTTAACACTTTACCCTTTGCCTTATTTAGGTCAAAACCGCATTCAGTTACTTTTCAACGCAGGTTCTCTATGAGCTTTTCATCTTTTGTACTCCTTGGAGGATTTTTTGTGGCCGCCTTCATTTTCTGAATCTGGGCTCACAGGCTTCGTTTTCTTTAACCAATAACTTATTTTCTCCATCGTTGGCTGCAGTTTGCACAATGTTTTCAAACTGCAATTATTGAATTTTCTTTTCCAGCCTTCCTATAGTATCTCGATACTCATTCACTTTTGCTAACCAGTCCCAATGCTCTGTGATAAATTCCTGGAGATGGGGTTTTTTTGCCGGCCCCTCTAGGCTCTATACCCCTTTTGTACCAAGTAACATACCCCGGTGCAACCTCACCCTTAGGCACGTCACGTACTCGAGTGTCAGCTGTCAAGTATTGACATTTGCTCCAAATTTGGCGTACTACAGCTACAGGGAATTAACAGTTCAGGATTATCTCAACAACATGGCGACTGATTTCCTCGTCTCTAGGAATCATCTGAACTCTACCCAATTGCTTGAGTACTCTATACGGCGCATAGGTTTGGATGCTTCGGATGCCCATCAAAAGGAAATGATGTCCAGTGGCGGGCATATACACAATTTCGTCCATAGAGAGCCAACTGAATGTCCATTCTATTTGATTTACAAAAATAATCAGAAGATGCGACACCCACTCTGCGACACCCTCATTCTTCTATGCAACCTCTTGTTGGCAGCCCATAATTTATGAACCGAGGCCTGTGACATAAATGCCCAATCAGCCTGATTTGTAGCAGCAAGTTGCAGCCTTCAAAGAAATTCCCTCCTGCTTTACAGATGGTAAGGGCTCGGAAGATATCACACAGGATCATTGGAGCAAGAGTACTCTTTTCCTGGGTCATCAAAGTACTAACCGCCACTGCTATCCGTATGTCGATGTTCCCATCCTTTCGCGGGAATACTAAAAGACCCAAGAAAGACACCATGAACACGAAGCATCGATGCTCCTCCCACTAGAGCCGATTACCGTTGATACAAATAAGGTTTTCAGGGTTGTAGAATCCTCCGTGTGGACGTATCTTTGGTATATAAACTTGAGGGTGCTATGTGAATAGTAACCATGAAAAGTATTATACGTATGAACAATATCCCAACCATATAAGATAATCAACATTTATTATTGGTGAACAATACTTTTGGTATTATTAAATAATATTTTCACTATTAAACAATTCTTTCACTATTTTGATAGTGTTAGTATTGATTAACATGGGTATCCAGGAATTTATGCACGGCGAGGGCTCTGGGTGCAATCAAGTATTGATGTATCAGAGGGATTGTATGGGTCCCGATATATCCGGTCATTTCTTTAAAGTCGGGGTTAGCTCAAAATCCGAGAAGTGGAAGACGCTGTGGGATGGGTCCCAAAAGGTGATTAAGGCCTTTATGATGTCTCCCCTGGGGTTAATTTTTAACAAACTAGTGAGACCTCCCAGATGTGCGTTGACCTTTTTCTGTCCTGCTTCCGCGAGATCATTCCACCACGGTCGCAGCTTCAAGTGAATTTTGTTCATTTTCGTGCTCATTCTGCATATTTATTAGGGCGATTTAGTATTCTCAAAGCATTAAAACTGACATCTTACAAAATTTATTTTAAAATAGGGACCGACTTTGCGAATGCGACCTTTCGACACTTCGGCGAGAAGGTTTTTCAGGCTGTGCTTGCTTACCAGTTTGAATAAAATTCAGAGGTGGCCATTTGCGCAAGATCAGCCTTCCGGTGTCTCTTGTAGCAACATTAAGCTATTGTCGCAATAATGGTGCCATCCGACTTATTTCAAAGTAAGAAAGTAAACTCGGGCATTTTTGACAGTTTTGAAAAGGGGTTGGCCATGCCAAAATAATTTATCAAAACCGCGGACATTATTGAAAAACTCCAAAATTTGGTGCCTTTTCTCTTTCTTTTTTTTTCTTGTTTTTTTTTGGAAAAAAAATCCGGCAGCATTCGGCGCTATTTGAGCATTGGTTTTACAAGTGATCACCCTAGCACTGCTACTCTTCTCAATTTATTCCCTTTGTTTATATTCCAATCAACATGCGAATCCAAGGCAAATAAATGCGCAAGTAGCACATAAACATGCATCAGGATGGTCTTTATTTCAGAGCAGCTGTCCTAGACGGACCCAACCCCTGTATTGAGTCCCCTAAGTCAAAATGCATGATGCAGATAAACATTCCTACTAAGGATCCGGCATGAGGTTTTGTTATACTAAGTTTAGAGCCTCAGAATAGGGTCTAGACTAGGTACCCGAGCGGACAACTCGAGTCGAGGAGAGGGCTTCGTACCAGGAACCAAAAGGCTATCCAGCTTTGTAACTTGTCCGGCCTCTTTCTTATTTTAGGGTAAGACACTAACAGAATAGGGAGTCTCAACGAGTAAGCACATCCCCGGAGGTGAGAAGTGAAGGGTTTCGTAGAAGTTCATATATATAATTCAGGTAATATCAAAGCGGTTAAAGAGACATTTAGCACAGAACTGGTAAGCAAATCAGAAGAAGCCAAATATAACAATTATATTAAGCTCGAATTCTTGAACCCTGAACCAGAGATTCTGGGTTCTACTCCCCAACAGAGTCGCCAGAGCTGTCACACCTCTTTTTTCGCTTGCACGTGGTCACCCCGAAAGGTGACACGTGTCTAGGAGTTTTTCCAATTAAAGTGACATTATTCGAAATGGGAATAATTATTTATTTCAAGAGTTGCCACTTGGGATAGGTTTGGCTTTTGGTGTCCCAAGTGACAGGTTTATTTAAAATCCCAAATCGAGGAAATTTCGACTGCCCAATTGGAGTGTGCGAACCAGAAATTCTTGAGTAAAGAATTCTATTGACCCGAGGGAAGGTGTTGGACACCCTCGGATCCCGTGGTTCTAGCACGGTTGCTATAAACGCATTATAAGTGGCTAAAAAATATGATTTGCTATACCTGTTAATCCTGCAATTTTAGATAATTAACCGCTTTCAAAATCTTTTTAGGAAAATTTGAAATGTTATTAAAACACGTCGCGAACCACATCACATAAATGCACCCACAATTTTAGACATATTTTAATTCCATTGAGAATGGGATTTGGATCACATAAATGCGCACCCGAATTTAGGAAGGTATTTTTATTAAACACGCGCCTATAGCAACTACGTCTTCAAAATTCGTGGGAAGACCGTGAAATTCGCTAAACGAAACTTCCTATTTTTCCATTTGTTTTAATGAATCAAAGATCCATCGCACGGTATTTAATTGGATTAACGCGACTCACTTTATTTTATAAGGACATTCTAGCACATACTGAGTTCTCTACTATTACTTATGCTTAAATGCACCAATCATTTTAAGTATAGATTTTGTATTTTTGGAAAGTAATACTTGCATCTTATCCTCATTCATGGCTGATTATACGCATTGAGTTTCCAGTTTTGGCCAGTCTAGGAGCACACATTGTTTATGCTGCGACTAGCAGCTATTGGATCCTATTCGTGATTTGCTTGGGCCTTTTATTTACTCAGCCCAGAAAACACGTAGTGTTACAATAGCTCTGATGCATGCTGAGCCTCTCACTTGGGCACAGTTTTGATTTGGACGAAAGAGTCCATTACGAATAATTCTCGATAATGTTTCTTTGGTTTGAAATTATACACAAAGTTAAATTTCTACACATTCACAAAGCAGATACTAACGATCATTTTATATCAGTTTTCAATATCAGATCTGAACTAATTGATTCACATACTCGTCAGTCGGAGTATATGAATTCAGTTTCCAAAATTCAATTGTAATTCTAATTACAACATGTTAATTAAACATGAATCATTGTTAATATATTGAACTTGAATGAATCAAAATGCTACACAATATTCTAATCTTCGAATGATTACCACTAGCTAATCATACTCCTAATTATACACATCTAAAATAGCAATTCGAGTATCCAGATATTACAGAGTAAAATCAGTCCCACTGTCCAATTATTACAAAAATGAATCAGTCCAACATTTACTTACAACATGATGATCACCTTATCATTACATCTATATTCAAACTAAATAAGGGGGAAATGTGGAAATGACTCAAAAATAAAGACAACAGATATAGATCTTCTCATTTAGGAATGCATTATACTGGAACTTCATAAATCAATGAGCATCGACATGTACCTGTAATTTTAGCAAGGAAAAGAAGCATATGAGTAATGAGGTTAATCAACAAGCAAAATAGCAGCCAACTCGAACAGTGTACCCAGGTTTTTAGCACTGTTTTGAGCAAATTAAAATCCCAAAAGAATAAGAACAATATTGGTAGTTTCTCACAGATATAGGGAGAGATAATATGTATTGTTATCTCTAGAATTGAAAAGAAAGGTTCTGATCCTTTTAAAAAATGCTCAGGTGGTTTCTTTTATAATGGAGCCTTAGGGCATCAGTTTTTATTAGTTTTTCCTTTAGTCCCTGAGTTAGTTTTCATCTTTTCTTAAATGGTCCTTCATTTCCTAACTTGTGCTTCAAGTTTGAGGCAGAAATTATGTTTTAATCCCTCACTAGAATGTTCTAGGGGATTACTGTCAGGTTCCTTGAGGGCTCAAATCCCTTTTTACCCCTATTTCTTACCTAAATAACCAACCTGGAATTTTAACCTTGGTTTGTCATCTGGTCTGGTTATAATTGACCCAAGTCAATTGTGTTCAAGTTTGGGTCACATTTAATCTTGGATTAATAGGCTAATTAAAGTTCAAAATAAGCCAAAACTAACTAGGTTTAAAACAAGTGCCTTAATGTGGACTTTCAGCAAACAAACATTAATCCGGATGACCATTCAATATCAAAACAAAGGATCAAAATAATCCAGAAGAATGAACATATCCATTGACACTTAACTTTTCAGAAATAGCTCAATCAAAGTACTCAGAAAAACTTGAAAATGAGAATCACATAGCGGGGAGTGAAGACTTAGTTCATGAATTGAACCAGAAAAGTAAAGGCTAACATTAGCGATTAAAAGTTCAACCAAACAAATCAGCCTAACTATGCCAGTATTGAATATCACAAATCATTATGAAAATCGACACTTAGTAGCATAAACTCCTAACTAAACGAATCAGAATATCATGAGATGAAGGTCAACAATCATGGATATCATACTACTGAAGGATTACCACACTAAGCTTTCAGGATCAGAAGGCTAATAAAATGATATCACAACTACTCAAGAGATGAAGAAATTTTAGATTATTGACAAACAAAAGCATATGACAATTTAGACCTATTTCAGACAAGATTGTGGACAAACAAAAAGAAATCCAAACAGCTAACAATTAAAGGGAATGAAGCTAATATATACAAATAGAGACAGAGTACTTAGCTTCTTTATGCACATGAAAATCCACTTGAGACCATTTCATTGGTTCTTGACACCTTTTTGTAGAGGTTTTTAACCTCCTAGGATAACTGGCATGATGTATAACCGGTATAAGAGTTCAGGAAAGGGCTTTTATGATTCTGAGAATCCAATGAGGTCTCAGATCTGGATTTCCTCAGTGCTTTGGGTTGTTTGGGATTCATGGGTGGCATGGTTGGGGAGGGGAAAGGCCAAGGGTTGCCTGGGAGGAGTTTGACTAAGTTCTAACAGGGTTTGAGGTTTAGCGTTACACTTCAAATTAATATTGGAAGCGTTCTGAATGGATTCGAAGGTTGTAACACACGTGGTTGGAAAGAGGGTGTTGAGTTGTTTTAGGGGTGAAAGTTTGGAAGGGTTAGGAGTCAAGTTGTCGGAGATGGGGGTTCCGACGACCTTTTTGTGAAGATTTGAGACTATGGGGTGTTATTTGAAGGGAGTGGAATGCAGGACGGGGAAGGGGAGGTCCTGGTGGCCCTATGGTGTAAAATTGGGGAAGTTTGGAACAAGGTCGCCCAAGACGGTGATTCCGACAACCTTACTTTCGAATATTTGAGACGGAGGGGACTTGTTCGACGGGAACTGATCACAGGATGGGATAGGGAGGTTGTGATGGTTTGATGGTGTAAATCTGGGGAGGTTTGGTGATAGGCCACCGCCATAAGGTGATTTCCGGCGGAGGCGTTAGGGTGGTCAAGAGATAATCAAGGGGTGGTCAAGAGGTGGTGAAGATGGTACGAGGAAGGGGAGGGGTTTGGTCTCTAAGTGTATACAGGTGTTTGGACATATGTATATGAATTGGGGGGGGGGGGGCTTTGATGATCGTTGGATGATCTGAGATCAACGGTTCTGATGAGCCTTCTCTAAACTACGTCGTTTGGGTTGGTCATATGTGGATCAGACCGGGGTCGGTTGTTTAGGCTGGGGCTTGTGGGTTTTAAAGGGGAAAAAGATTTGGGCCACTCAGGTCTGGCCCAATTGTGGCCAGCCTGAGTGGCTGTGCATGTATATATATATATATATATATATATATATATATATATATATATATATATATATATATATATTGTCTTTTCTTTTATTCCTTTTTTCTCTTTTATTTTAATTAACTCCTAATTTTCTTTAAAAACCAAAAAACTCCTAGTTAACACAAATAAAATGCAACAAGTTTAAATTAAACCAAAAATAATTAAAAATGCCAGAAATATTTTTTTTTTTTTGTGTTTTTAATTTGTAAAAATAAACTTATTTAACAATTAAATCCTAAACAATTTAAACATGCATTAATGAACACGCGCATGCAATTAAATTTTAAAAATTAAAATTCTAAAATAAATATTTTAAAGAAAATCCTAAACTTTGAGAGTCCTGTAGGAGCTTGTTTCAACCGGGTAAATCATATGCTCACATCTTTAATTTTGTCCTTTTCTCAACTCACCATCGCCTTACGATGCCCATGAGAATTTTCACCGATAAGACTCTCTCATTTTACCATTTTTTCCTCTTTGTCCTGAGAACAAAGTATTATACATAATGCAAGAATGTCATACTTTTACCACACACTTGATTTGACATCCTCAAAGATTGGTCGGAAGGTCTTTATTTGGACCGTAATGTAGGCTTTTAGACAAGGTTGGAAAGAAAGGGTGACATTAAGGCTGAAAATAATTTAAGATGAAAGGGTTCAAATTACAACTTTTGGAATCAGGCCTTTTGACAAAATTAAAACTTCTGCCCCAGTTTCTTGGAGTCAGGGCTTTTTTTTTTTTTTGGATTTTTGATTTGATGGGATTTGTTAGAAAAATTGCCCCACTATTGATTTCGGGGATTATGAAATATTTTATTTGGTATAATCGTAAGGCTGCCTACGTATCTTGAAGTGACAAGAATCAGGTCGAACATAGTTCAAACACAAAGTTGGACTATTTTGTTGTTTTCTTTTCCTTTTCTTTTTTTTTTCTCCTATTTTTTTTCTCTTTTCCTTTATTATTATTATTATTATTATTTTTCTTTTCCCTTTCTAGTTGCTAACTCTATTTCTGATTCCAAAAGAGGCGTATAAAAACAAAAATAGAGCTCAAAATGGGTAGCAAAGGATAAAAGTGTATGGGTAGCATAATAAAATAACTTCGTCATACCAAACTTAAAAATGTTAAGTATAAACATGCAACTGAATATAAGCAAACAAATCACACATAGTATCTATTGATGGAATCAACATAAACAAAAAGTGCCAACGGGCAATACCTTTGTCCCAATGAATGATCTTTGCCAGTTCAAAGCAGACTTGACTCAACCTTTTCTTGATGTGGAAGAATGCATTTCACCACTGACTGATTTACCTCAAACTGCTTGAGAGGCATTTTCTTGTTGTATGATCTTATCAACCTCTTGATTTCCCAGACTTACTACCTCAGTTTACCTCAATTCAAAGTTCAGTTCATCTCAAAGATGTGTCAACCTTTAGTTGTTTCCTCAAACGCATCCTTTTATCATATTCAAAAATGTGCCATTGCTTCGTGATTAAGAATAACTTTCAAGATCAAGCTAAGAAATATGCATGCATGTCATGTCACTAAAGTTGGCATGAAAAAAAAAATATAAAAGAAAAAATGACCTAAACAAAAACTGGCTAGAATTAACAGAAAATAGGAGATTGTATTAGACAGATGATGAAAAAGGTTTGAAAAAGACAAGAAAAGTAGATATTGGTACAATCTTGGAACAATCCTAAATAACAGTAGACGAGTTACTACAACTAATCGAACTAGAAAAAATGAGAAGAAGAAGAAGAGTTTGAGCCACAAGACAATATCCAGATTACAACCCTAAAATAACCTCGGACAAACAGAAATGACAACAATATAAACCACCAAAACTTCTCCCTAGCTACACAAGAAAGAGTCTTTCCAATTACTAACCTCGATATCTTAGCCACTGGACAGCACATCAAAATTACTTGGACCAATTTCCATCACGTTGACCTTAGCAAATAGCTTTTGGGTCCCTTGGGCCAACTCGTCCTTAAGATCAACCTCTGGAACCGAGACTGATAGCGCTAAAAACATTGCAGTAAGTGGCCCTCTAAGGGATTCAAGACAGTTCTCATAATGCTTTTCCACAAAACTCATGTCTACCATATGCGTCTCTTTATGAACAAGCAATGGACTTTGTCTAGTGTCTTCTGCATTTGATTTTTTCACGGTAATGTCACATGCATCAATAAGCTTCTGGACTGCTCTTTTTAGATTCCAACACTTTTCTATGTCGTACCCCGGGGCACTAGAGCAATATGCATACCTTTGAGAAAAATCAAAATTCTTTGGAAAGTGTTTCAACATTTTTATCTGAATCGGCTTCAACATGTCCAATTGCCTCAGCCTTTGGAACAAACTGGAATATGATTCTCCAATAGGAGTGAAAGACTTTTCTCTATGATGTTGCCTTCTCATTTTGTACTTCGGTCTTGGTTGGAACCTCTTTCAGGTAGGGGGTTGATATGCTTGTAGAGGTGGGTAAGACATTCATGGAGGCGGTGCTAGCCATTATGGGTTTTGTGGGTGTGAAGCATATAGAGTTGCATTGTGGATAGAGTAATAAGGAGGTGAGGTATGACTTTGGGGATTTTGTGGAGGAAAGTAGCATTGGGGAGGATTATTTGGAGTATGAGGATATTCATATGTTCGGTATTGAGGCCGGAAGCATTAGGTAGGAATGCCCACTGGATCCTTTTTTTGGATGGGCTCAACAACATCTTTTCTATCAATCAGAGGATTGGCCCTAGCAACTTGTTTGTTCCATCTAAACCAAAACACCTTAAAACCTTCCTTGGATCTCTTTCCTTAGGCATCAGGTACTTTGAACACAGTCTCCCTGGAGGATCGAGGAAGAGTAGTTGGTGGAGGGGCTACAAAAAAATGAATGGTCAAAGGAACGGGATATGATATCTTTTAAGGGGTGGAGTGTGAAAAGGTTATGGGAATATATCAACAGCAATGGAGACCCGGGCTTGTGGTAGTGGTGGGATAGTTACAGGGTTTTCAGGGTAGTTAATGGGGAATGAAGATGGAGGATGCCCCCTGATCCAAGACTGATACATTTCTGCCATCTATTGTTTCAAACTTTGGACCTCCTCTATCAATTCGGATTCTGACTTCTCAATCTCCCTCGACGGGTTAACAATTCTTGTGTCCAAGTCTTTACTAGCCATGGGTAGCTGGCTCTTTGACCTTGTGTTGTATAGACAAATCATCTAAGTTCCACAAACTAACGACCCTCTGTTATAATGAAAGTAACAAAGAATAGCAAAACAAAGCCAACATGTTAGCGCTAGGGTATTTATCAGAGAGAAATATCACATTGTGTACAATGCACCTAGCAAAAACTAATGGTTCTAGAATGGCTTCGAGGGTATGAAGGTCATATGGCGTCATCCTAATTTCACTCTTCTTGCTCCATTTCCTTCTTCATTTTCTTTTCTAACACTGCTTCGTTTTTCATTTCTTTCCCCCTCTTTTCTTTCTGATTATCGCTCTTTTCTTTCCTATCATTTCACACGTTGCAAAACTTCATTCTCTCTCTTTCCCCCTTTTTTTCTCCTCTTTTTTTTTAAATGATGATTCAATCGAACCCTATGTAGGTTGCCTACGTATTATGCCCTTCATGAATCAGATCGAGCGTAGGTATGGAAAAGTAATGGACAAAATAAATTAAGAAATAAAAATCTTTTTGGGATTTTTCATTTATTGTTTTTGTTTTTTGTTTTTTTCAAAAACAAAACAGGAAGTGCGATAATAAAATACTTGACAAAGGAAACTAAACCATGACAAACTATGACATCACCTAAAAAATGCAATACTATTGGACAAGACTACAAAGTAAAGACCAACATAAAATCAGACTTAAAACATAAAGAAATAAATAAAAAAAGAAATAAAAACTACTAAAGCAGCTCCTGAATGCAGTGGTCCTGGGGCGTCTGTCATGCTCAAGGTGTGATAAATGAATCCCTATCCGAATGACAAAATGAGATCCAATACAGTTAATGACTCAAGAGGCTATGCGACGCCAATACACCACTATTGGACACATACAAGACATGATTAGGCTATTTTTTGCATGATGACTTACATGGCCAAATGTGGCAATTAATGCAAACTCAACAGAGGTAACGTCAAATACATGGAATTATCTCACTAAGGCTTATATGGGTTCAAACTCCTAATGTCATGGCCTAAAATTAATTTGCAGAAATGCCCAATTTTGCAAAAATGACCAATGTGGCTAGAAGTAGCTAAAGATGCAAACTCAAAAAGGAAGGACCTTAAAGTAATATAACACCTAGTTATGGACTCAAAATCCTAAGACATGGGTAATTGAACTACTTTTGCAAAAATAACCCCATTTTGCACGAATAACCGATGTGGCCAAAAGTGGCTAAACATACAAATTCAACGGGAATGGACCTTAAAACTGATAGGACACCTTGATGTGGGCTTAGGACTCTAAGACACGGGTTAACAAGCCATTTTGCAAAATTATGCCTATTTTGAAAAAACAGATGTGGTCAAACGTGGCTAGACATGCAGGATTTGGATAAAACCTCACGATGCCAAGAACCTAATCACTAGAAAGACCGGATCCTATGTGGATTGCCTAAATATCCCGCCCGAAAGGCAAGAATCGGGTATGCGTAGTTCGGGAAGATCGGACATGGGAGAAAGCTGTTTTTTAAAATGCAACTATTTTGGAAAAACTATTTTTGTCTTTTTGAAAAATGATAGAAAAATGTAAAATCTTTTTGGATTTTCTTTTTCTTCCTTTTTTTATTTTTTCGAAAATAATAGGAAAATGCAAAATCTTTTTGGAATTTTTCATTTCTCATTTTTTGGTTTTTTTTTTTTAAAAAGTTGTGAAAGAAAATAATAACTGGGCCCTACTTGCTTCATTTTTCACCCTTCTTTCCCAAACAGCAATTTGTCAAATGACCTTTTACCCTCAAAGATGCAACATGTATAACATAGGGATGATTTAGTATCATTTTAGGCCACGAGCCCATTTTGATAAAATTTAGATACGCCTCCTACAAAGGGACACATTACCTAGGATTGAACCCTGCTAGGTCTAAATGACATGAAATAAAAATGACCTAAAGGCTGACATAAGTTTGAGTTTCACTAATAAGGCAATTCGGAAAAGCGTATGGTCGATAATGGCTGCTCAAGCTTGCATACGTCTGACGCCCCCCTCCCCCCCCAAAAAAATAATAAAATAAAGGTGACTCAACAAAGAGTTCGTGTATGCGACGCGTACTCCGAGACTTGTTGCAGAAAGAACACCCATGGTTATGCAAATAATGACAGTTATAAAGCAGCATACACATAATTAAAAACGATAAATAACCAACCAATTAAATAGGAAATACGACAAAAAAACTAAATACACAAAGCAAATAAAGAAAACAAACACCACAATCGAATATCCTAAAAGCCAACAAGATCAAGTATCAGCTCCAACCTGTAACTCCCCAGCAGAGTCGTCAGAGATGTCACACTCATTTTTCACTTCCAACCCTCTTAAAATATATGAAAGGATTTGTAAAGCTCAAATGGGTTTTTAATTAAAAAGTGACAAAATTTTGTATAAATAAAATAACTCAGAGTTGCCATTTGAAATTTGTTTCGGTGTGTCAGGTCACCGTTTTATATAATTTTTCCTTTTTAAACACTTTGGATTCCAAGACTAAGTCTGCGCCAGAGATTCGGGTAAGGGGTTCATTTGACTCGGTGAGAAGGTGTTAGGCACTCCCCAAGTCCCGTAACTAGTACGGTTGCATATTCGATCAAGTTATCTTTTAAAACATTCAATTGAGATAAAAAACAGAAAATGAAAAATAAACATACAAGAGGCTCGACGTCATTTCCACCTAAATAAAAGAAAAAGAAAAACGAAAACAAAATAAAAATACTACAAGTTTCTACTTTTGTCCTCCACTTAAAAATACTTGGGGGCATATAACCCGGATAAAAATATATACAAATTTCTCGGGGCATTCCCGGATATATTCAACTAAAGGAATGACCTCTCATCGCGAAACTAACAGAAGTCCTAAGGCTTGCCTACGCAAATGATAATGGCCTAAGTATACTCCTAGCGACTAAAAATAAAATGATATTAAGTTTGATTCTCAGTTTATGATCAAGAGAAAATTCTAATTTTCATAGATTATTTCTCCGATCCAACCCCTCAAAGTGTCGCTATATCCGCTCAAACTAATTCTGTCATGTCTTCACTTTCAAATGTATAGAACACATCTTACAAAACATAATTCACACGAACTAACTAATATTAAAATCACAAAAAATTAATTCAACCATTCCAAGAACAAATTAAACAAAGTAATAGTAAGGCTAACGAAAATCAAGTCGTAACAGATCAATTCAACCACAAAGTTCACAAGAAAAGTGAAGAAAGGAAGATATGTGAAACTAAAAACTAGCTTTAATTTGATTGAAATTTTAAGTAGATCACGAGCGATAAACCAACTGGTATGGACGAGATTGGAAACGGACAATGACCGACGAGCGAAACCTCGAACGACTTCGAATCTCGACAGCAAAGAAGCCCGAACTGTTGTTCGTACATGCAAGGTTTTAGAGCTATTTTTGAGGTGTTGTTTCACTACATTTTCAGACTATTTCGGGGTGGTTTGCGGCTGTTAGCTCCATGTCCTCTCTAGTGTTCGTGCATGTGTGTGTTATGCCATTCCCGGCAAGTTCGCCACTGGTTTGATGAGATGAGGGGTCGAAGGGTGGTTTGATAGCTGAAATTCAAGTCATGGAGGGAAGGGAATGAGGCTTGCTGGTTTTGGACAGTCTTGCTAGTTTTGGAATGGGTTGGCTGCTGGTTTGTGAAGGTTGTTGAATAGCGAAGGGGCTGGTTGGTCGACTGGTTGTGAGTCGATGGCATTGTTGTGCCTTGAAGATGAAGAAGAAGATGAAGATGAAGGAGCATGGATCTTTCGCCGGTGTTGAAGGCGTCGCCGACAGCTTGGCTCCTCTTGTGTCTTAGGGTTGTAGGGTTTTGTGTAAGTTCAAGAAGAAGGAGTGGCTAGGGTTTTCCAGTGTTTTTCGGTGGATTTCAGACGGTGGCTGCTGCTTCTCTAGTGTCTAGGGTTTTAGGTCTTTCTAGGTTTTTTTTCTAAGGAAGAAGAAGATGGTGAAAACAGGTGTAGTCTTTTATGTCCTAGGGTCAAATAAAGCATGGGCTAAGGTTAGATTGGGCTCAAAATCTACCAAATTGGGCTAGGAAAATGCAAACAATTTAATTTGCTTTTTTTAAGGTACTTATAACAAGGTATAAAATAATTCTTTCATTGATTTTAATAAACTATTATATTTAAAATAAAACCAAAAATTAAAGTTGAAACTAATTTTGGCATTTTTAAAGATTATATTAATTAAAATAAAAATAGGGTCAAAGTAATATATCCTTTTAAAAATATGTGAATTAAATAGAGAAATATGAAACTTTTTTTTTCAATTTTGTGATGAAAATAATAAAAAAACAGTCAAAATTAGTTGAAATAACTATATTAGACCTAAACTAAGTATTCAAATGCTAAAATATGTAAAATCTTGGGGAGGGTAAAAAAAATCACATGTCTACAAGTAAAGAACGACTTCACAAAGTTTGTAATAAAATAATACGAATTTTAAAAATGCAAGAGCTATATAGAACCACCTTTGATCGGTCTCACATCTTGCCATCCTCTACTTAGTTGTCTTTTCATCAATCATTAGACACAAAAAGCATAATTTTCTGGAATTCCACTAATTGTGGAGTCATTAGCAATTCCCTATATCTTAGGGTGTAGTTCTTGGTAAATAAATATTGAAATTTTTTGGAACTACTTAAAAAGGTAGAAGGTTAGTAGATTGTTCATAATATTCACCGATCGGCTCAGTAGCATGCACGTCCCTTCATATTTTTAGATTTTTATTATGTTATGTGGTTTTGTTTGCCCCGGGTATTGTATTTCTTGTTGCTATTATTTGATACTATTTATCCTTTATCTGTCCCTTTTTTTCTCTTCCGTCTTTCTTCCTTCCTTGCTTCTCTCTTCTTCATCTTGCTCTTCCTGAGCCGAGGGTCTATTGACAACAACCTCTCTACCAGCATTAGGCAGGACTAAGGTCTGCGTATAGACTAGAAGATGATGGGGTCACCTCTGTATGATAGTCACTAGCGTCAAAATTCGACGTGCAACTCATTGAAAACCTAATGATTATGATGACTTATTGCAACGATCCGACCAGTCTTTTTGAGCCCTAGCACCATCGTTCAGCAGTCTAACTACCATGAGCAGCTTCATTTCAGGCATTATGACTTGTACCCATTGTCGAAACTGAGTTTCGGGAGGTCCGGAGAAGATTTGAAAAGAGAATTCTCATTTCGAAAGCTTAAAGTTGAAAGAATTAACTAGGATTGAATTTTTGAGTATACGACCTCAGAACTGGATTTGAAGGTTCAAGTAGGTTCGTATGATGATTTCGGACTTGCGCATATGCTCGGATTAGGTTTTGGATAACCTAGGAGCGTTTTAGCGTCTATTGTGGGGGTTAGCATTTTGGAAGAAATTTCATAAGTTTGGCTTGAAGTGCATTTCAGTGTTATCGATGTCTGGGAGTAGCTCCGTATGGTGATTTGGGAGTTGGGAGCATGATCAGAAGTGAATTCGAAGGTCTGTAGGTCAATTTGAAGTCGTTTGGCTAAAGGTAGAAATTTGAAGGTTTTTGAGAAGTTTGGCCGTAAGTGAAAATGTTGATATCGGGGTTGGATTCTGATTCCAGAAGTTGGAGTAGGTCTGTAATGTTTAATATGACCTATGTGCAAAATTGGAGGTCAATCGGGCTTGATTTGATAGGTTTAAACATCGAGAGCACAAGTTTGAAGTTCTAAAGATAATTAATTTTGGATTGGAGGTCGATTCATGATTTTAGCATTCTTTGATGTGGTTTGAGGCCTCGATCAAGTTTGTAATGTTTTTTGGGTCTGGTTAGTATGATTGGTTGGGGTCACAGGGACCTCCCCGAGCGCGAGCGACAACAGCGAATGCAAAGAAACGAGGACCTGGGCTGGGCAGAATAATTAAAAACGGGGTTTGAGTTCATTTGACCCATTTTCTCTTGGTTTTGGCAATATTTGGAGCTTTTGAAGAGGGGGTTCCATCATTCACCATGAGATAAGTAATTTATGCTAGTTTTGAGTTAAATACAAGGTTTATATATAGATTTAGACATTGAAATTTGCAGAAAACTTGGGGTTTGAGAGAAGAACTAGAAAATTTATATTCTTAGAATTTGGCTACGATTTTGGTATGGAATATAGAGAATGTTATATATTTGAGTTCATGAAGCTATGTGTAAACTTATTCTTCGAAAAGTTTCGGAATTCGGGCACGTGGCTCGAGGGCATTTTTATTAACTTTTTGATCGGGGTTAGGAATTGCTATACATTGTATTGTAATAAGTAACTGAGCATATATTAATGGATTTGTATAATCATTGGCTAGTTTTGGAGCATTTTGCATTGATTTGAGTCTTCGAAAGAGCGTGGATTGTCAGTTATGGATCTTTGAAGTGAGGTGAGTCTCCTTTCAAACCTTGTAAGAGAGAATTGTCCCCATAGATGAATTAATTAAATATGTGCTCCTAATTGTGGGGGCTATGTACGCACGAGTTGACGAGAGTCCGTGCGTATCTACTGTTACGCTTATGTCC
This sequence comes from Nicotiana benthamiana, assembly GCA_034376525.1. NCBI lineage: Eukaryota > Viridiplantae > Streptophyta > Magnoliopsida > Solanales > Solanaceae > Nicotiana > Nicotiana benthamiana. The sequence goes on along the minus strand of CM067332.1, from coordinate 60,785,661 downwards.
AGGCAGTTTAGGACCCAAAAAACACGCTATACGTGGATTATTTGTGAACTCATCTGACGTTTTAATTTCTTAAATCAAATCAAATTAGTAAATGATTTATAAATAGATTAAACTTCATTTTTATTAAATGGTTAAAAGAGGATTGGCTTTCTTTGGATAATTGCTCTATGTGGACATTTTGATTGATTGTTTAAATGTGTGTTTGTATTTGACCGCATGGCATGAATGATTCGCGAGTGGGGTAATAGATGCATCTATGGTTCGTGTCGTTCGACCCTCGGCAGTGCACGTTTTACATTTCTGTTGGATCGAGCCGTACGACCTTGTCATGATTTGCGCATGCTTGTATTGCTTGCCTTGGGATTTATTGAGATTGATATATGCTCTCCCCTACTTGGAATATTTGAAAACTAATTGATTATGAAACCGTATACCTTTAATACAAAAAATGAACTTTCACATGTTTGTGACTTACTTGAAATTTCTGTCATTCTTAATAAATCCATGATTATTCGTATTAATAATATATAGTCATTTGACCCTAGTAAGTGTCAAAGTCGACATCTCGTCTCGACTTCTTCGAGATTAGACGGGATACTCATTGAGTACAAGTTGTTTTCATACTCATACTACATTACTGTACATTTTTATCGTATAGGCACATGTATCTCTAGTGGCCTACTGGGCGTGGTAGCATGGTTGATATGGAGACTTTGGTAAGCTGCATTTCTCAAGGCGACCCACAGCCAACAGAGTCTCTATTAGTTTTCTGTATGTATTTTCTGTCCAATATTGTATTTCGGACGGTTGTTGTATTATATTATTTCTTAGAAATTGTTCATGCTCTTGTGACACCGTGTTCTTAAAGGATTTTATTGGGATTACTCGTGTGACGACATCTATGATTGTGAAATTCAGGAATGAACAGTTGCAACAATCATGTTCAATTTCTTTTGACAGTTTTAGATTGTGGTGCTTTGTAATCAAGGGCGAGAAGGAAGTTCATGGAAAGGTAGCTCACATACCTTTCCAGGCCTAATTCTTTAATAATCACTTCAGCTCTTTCATACTTCTGACGTCGACTCATCTTGCTTGGAAGTCTTAAGAATGCAGCAAAAACTAAGGGTTCCTCTACAGTCAATTGTGGAAAAAGCACATCATCTTGTGTCACGAAACCCACCTAGCACAACATTGCTGGTTAATTATTAAAGACTTCATGGTTATTTCTGTAAATTTCAATATTGGTTATTTAATGTATAAAGAAAATGATTTCAACAATTACTAAAATTGGAATTTGATTGAGTATTTTGGGTTGGCTTTCCGGACAGTGGTGACCGGAGCCATCACGACCCTTAGTGGATTTTGGATCGTGACAACTTGGTATCAGAGCACTAGGTTCCCTTAGGTCTCACGAGTCATGAGCAAGTCTAGTAGAGTCTCACGGATTGGTGCAGAGACATCTGTACTTATCTTCGGGATGCTACAGGGCTATTAGGAGTACTTCCCTTCTTGATTCCTCATTGTGCAATTTAATTCCTTGAGTCTTATGCTCTTGTTTCCTTCCTACTCAATCTTATGCGACGTGAACCACAGGTTACAAATCGAGAATTGAAGGATTGTAATGGTACTGCGAATGTGGTGCATGGTGCTACTCCATGTATTGTTGTCTGAGCTATTATCATCGCCTTGGGGGGGGGGGGTTATTCTTTCGCTTCAATTCAGTAGTAGTACTTTTGAGAGCTTTGAGGCTAGCACAAGTTTCCATGATGCTATAAACTATTGTTCCGCAGTATAGATATGATGGTAAGATGTTTGCCTATGTGTAAGGGCAGTGAATGACTTGAAGGGAGGTTTACTCAGTACATGGTCTAGAGATTCGATAATAATTTCCGGCACGACAAAAGCAATTGGCATATGAATGTACAGATTTGGGCTGACAGAGTAGCGACGCTTGGTATTACAAGAGTGGTGGAGTTTTTCTCCTATGATGAAGTGTCGTTGTCTCTATTGAACGTACTAAGTTTGCCAGTGTTGTGATCTTCTACAATTCACCTTGGGAGAAGGATATCGTGAGATAGTATTGAAGAAGCGATTGTCAGAGATCACGTGGTTCAGTCGTTCAGGATTGAATCGATGTTTCTAATGTTGATGGCTCGAGAAAGATGATCTCTAGAAAGGTCTAAAGTTAGTAGCGATTGTGGGTTCAAGAGCTATGAAGAAAGATTTTATTAAAGGCAACAATTGAACAACAATGGACAAGGAAAGACATGTGGGAAATGTCAAGCGGTGTGTAAAAATTCTAGAAGGCCAGGTATATGAAGAGAAGTTCGAGTAGTTGATTAAGGAAGCGGGTTCGCCCAAAGTGAGAGAGTGACGGAGTTGCATATGGGCTTTGTAGTAGGATGACCACGTACGTTAAGGAGAGTTTGGAGGGATTTGAGAATATTAGTGATTGGTTATTGGGGTCTACAGATTTAATTTGAAATATGGGGTATTATACGGCATAAGAATTGATATAACGGAAATATACTGCTTGAAATGAAGAAGGATATGACATAACTTTGAATTGGAAGAATGTTGCCACACAGTTTATTGGTATCCATGAGAGTGAATGGACTTGTGCAGCTAGAGAGTGAGCTTGGAATCGGGAAGGTTTATTAATATCGTAGTAATTGTACCCCGTGCAGTAGCGTTGGAAGATGTCGGCACAAAAATTCCACGGGTGGGCTATCTCCAGTGAGTAGATCGGTGGTCGCATGGTTGGCGAAACTTCTACGAAGAATTCTATTGGTTATACTTCAAAGATATCAGTTGTGCGAACATAGTTGATGATTTAGAGTATAAAATGGGGTTTTCAGAAAGATTCTGAGAATGTTGGCGGTTGATTGCGCAAGGTTATGCCAATAAGAGATAATGAATCCTAGTGAATTCCAAAGATGTGTAATATTGGCTTCAAGTTAATTGGGAGAGCCTCACTACGTATGATTCGATTGCGTGGTTAAATACTTGCAAGGTTTCCGGTTATTAGCATATCGGTGGGTTATTTTAGCTATGGGAAAAGAACATAAGTGGTAATTTGAGCAAAGGAATTATGAAAGGTGTGCTATCGTTGGACTTATTGGCCCACGTTCAGACTTGGGGAAGGATTCAGAATTTGTGTTTTGTATAGATGCGGGTTCCATGGGAAGTGGTTCTGCCATGTGCTTCACCAAGAGGGTATTTATGTGATATAAGACTTATAAAGTTGATTAAATTAGGGACCAAGTCAGAGTGGGTGAATCCAAGAAATGGTCCTAGTGAATTTAAAATTTAAAGTGTGATACCTAATGATTTCGAGCCTATAGGTGTGGTTAAGAATCAAGCTTGATAGCAGCCTATGAGAAGAGGCACAGAATGTTCTATGATGTTTTGGCTTGTGATGTAGCAATTGAGAGGTACGAAATGGTTCGCGGGATTTGAGACATCATGGTCTCGTAATTCAGGGTCATTCGGCATGAGTGCGGATGGAGTATGTTAAGTGTTGAATGGAGTTATCATTGTTTCTATGGCAATGAAGGATAAATTGGAAGAAAAGGGATAGGTTAGCCATAGTCGAATTGGCATGTTGCTGGTAGTGATCAGTTCTTTCAGCGTGATCAAGTTATGCAAGTGGATTGTGAAGGTACGTGCAAGGCCTGACGGCCACTGTAGTTAGTGTTATTCAGAAAGTATTCTACTGTTGTGGCATGTTATGCAGAGGTCGGCCCCGGAAGGGCTATAGTGACTTAAACCACTACTTAGAGATTTTCATATTCCACGGCTATGAGAATTTACCTGTGTGTTGCTATGGTTCTCCTGAAGTGAGTTAAAGTGAAAATCTATTATATGATGAAGTGTTAGTTTATTACTGGTTCCAGAGTCATGATGAAGTTCGTGTTCTATCGTATATTGGCGCATTGGGTGCAGTGAGTGGTATGGGATTTTAAGTGAGGATCAAGGTTATAGTTCGGTGTTGAAAAGGATGTCACGAGCTTGGATGAGCAGGAAAGTAGTTTCGATGTTTAAGGTAAGTTGGTATTGTCTTTAGTGTCACCTGAGATTAGTGTTTTGTGAAAAAGGCTTTACATCCTGGTTAATGATTCGTCATCACTTTTTAGCGTTAGTGCGGCCGGTGGTTTGGAGGTACGACCCAGTTATTTGTTATAGTAGGCTGTGGGAGCCTGTCCTATAGGAAGGTTGTATAGGTGTGGAATATAGTCACTTGATTGATTAAAGATTTAAACCAAGTACGAAGGTTGTCGTAATGTCGTTAAATTAAGAATTTGATGCCTGGAGGGCACTCCGTTTATTGTGTTGTGGACTATGGGGAATTACTCCGGTTGTGATGGTTGTTCTTTTGTGTTATGAGGAGAAGGAAGTTAGTATGGACCTTTGAAAGGTCATTAGCCTAGTTAAGTGCGATCAGAATCATCTTGAGGTTTGTGGATGGATCTAAATTGAAATATGAGCTCTAAATCAGTCCAGATGTGTTCATTTCAGTAATGTGCTCCATATGGAAGAGTAGTCAAGGTGTCATTTTATCGTCAGCTATTTCATGAAATGATGTAGTGCACCGTGCGAGTTGTGAGGTGGATCAGTGAATTTCTTATATGTTGAGGCTCTGCGTAGAGATGATGTTATATGAGGGGGATGGCTTTTGAGATTTAGATTGTTTATCTCACCTCAGTTGTGCTTGAGTTTTGTAGCTTATGGCACTCTATGTCCCCACATAGATGATATTATACACTTAGCGTGCTTGTGACCAATATACAGTATTTTGTTGTAATGAGAAATTTAGCTCGATGTATATCTCCTTATGTGAATTCTATGTGTGGATCGGGTTGCGCGCCGCAAAAGTGTGATGTTGAGTATAGTTTTCGACATGCTATTTTTGTATGCCTTGTTTCCTATTTTCTAACGTAAGTCTATATTACTGCGTGAGTTGAGTAGTTCCTTCGAGGGTTCATTTTTCCTTTGTATCACGTTCGAGTTCATAGCCTATTGGCACAATGCGGCATCATATAAGGCTTTTGGTCATGTCGGGGTGCCTTATTTCCTGAGCATTTCGTACTAGGTGAGATGAGATTATTGAATTTGAGATCACTGCAATCTGAGTGTATGAAGTATGTTAATGAACTAAGACCATTGTTTGGTTCAGAATGCGGTGATAGTTCCTGCCAAGAGTATAGACCCAATGAATTGTTGTTTCGGCAGTGGTTATGAATTTCTACATATCTCTTTTGGCATGTCGGTATTGTAAGAGTTAGAACAAGACCTATATATGTCACGCGATGCCATGGGAGCATCAGATACGTGCAATTTTGACTAAATTGATTAGAGAATGTTGTTATGGTCCTATGAGTAAAATGGTGCAAGGTGTGAATTCAGCTAAGGTATGCAGTCACGTCTTGGTACTGCGTATAGTGATTCATATGATGAACGTATGTTGGAACAGATCGGGCATATAATTCCGAATGTTGGAATTAGGATCTAAGGCTTATTTGCTTGAATAAAAGGAAATATCACAGAATTGATCTAGCTAATGTGCTCAACTGGGTTGTGGTAGCACGGGAAGGTGCATGAGGTGTTAAACAGTGATTTCAAACTACTGCAATGTAGTTCTCAACATGTTCGAGGACAAATGCTTGTTTAAGTGAGAGACAATGTAACGACCCGACCGGTTGTTTTGAGCCCTAGCGCGTCGTTCAACAATCTAAGGCTATGAGCAACTTCGGAATTGAGTTTCAGGAGGTCCAGAGTTGATTTGGAAAGAGAATTCTCATTTCGGAAGCTTAAAGTTGAAAGAATTAACTAGGATTGTATTTTTAAGTAACGAACTCAGAATCAAGATCTGAAGGTTCCAGCAAGTTCGTATGATGATTTCAAACTTTGGCGTATGCCCGGATCGGTTTTGGATAACCTGAGAGTGTTTTAGTGCCTATTGTGTGAGTTAGCATTTTGGAACAAATTTTATAAGTTTGGCTTGAGGTGCATTTAAGTGTTATCTATGTACGCTTAGGATTCCGAGTCTGGGAGTAGCTCCGCAAGGTGATTCGGTAGTTGGGAGCACGATTGGAAGTGAATTCGGAGGTCTGTAGGTCATTTTGAAGTCATTTGGCTAAAGGTAGAAATTTGAAGCTTTTTGAGAAGTTTGACCAAAAGTGAACTTTTTGATATTAGGGTTGGATTCCAATTCCGGAAGTTGGAGTAGGTCTGTAATGTCGAATATGACTTGTATGCAAAATTTGAGGTCAATCGGACGTGATTTGATAGGTTTAAAAATCGAGAGTAGAAGTTTGAAGTTCAAAAGTTCATTATCCTTGGATTGGAGGTTGATTCATGATTTTAGCATTGTTTGATGTGGTTTTAGACCTCGAGCAAGTCCGTAATGTATTTTGGGACTGGTTAGTATGATTGGTTGGGGTCCCGGGGGCCTCGGGTGGATTCCAGGTGGTTAATGAATCGAATTTGGGTAAAAAGTTGTTGCTGGTATCTGGTTTCCTTCTTCGCGAACGCGAAAGGAGTCTCGCGAATGCAAAGAGGAAAGTGGGAGGCTGCTGGATTTGGCCTTCGCGAAGGTGAAGAGGAGGTCGCGAACATGAAGAGGAAGCCGCGAATGCGAAGGGGTGGGCTGAGCTACTACTCGAACACGGATGAGAGATCGCGAATGCGTTGAAGGAAAAGCTGGGCATGGGTCTTTGGCCTACACGAACGCGAGCCCTTGTTCGCAAATGCGAAGGGGCTGGGTAACTGGCCTTCTCAGACATGAGCGACATGCCACGAAGGCGAAGAAAGGCGGACCTGGGCTGGGCAGAATGTGTAAATCGGGCTTTGAGTTCATTTCACGCATTTTTCTCTCGCCTTGGGCGATTTTTGGAGCTTTTGAAGAGGGGGTTCTGTCATTCATCATGAGGCAAGTAATTTATGCTAGTTTTGAGTTAAATACAAGGTTTATTTATGGATTTAGACATGAAAATTTGTAGAAAACTTGGGATTTGAGGGAAGACCTATGAAATTTATATTTTTAGAATTTGGCCACGATTTTGGGTGTGGAATCTAGAGAAAGTTATATATTTGAGTTCTGAAGCTATGGGTAAACTTATTCTTCAAAAAGTTTTGGAATCTGGGCACGTGGGCCCGAGGTCGTTTTTGTTAACTTTTCGATCGGGGTTGAGAATTGCTATACATTGGATTGTAATAAGTAATAGAGCATATATTAATGGATTTGTATAATCATTGGCTAGTTTTGGAGCATTTTGCATCGATTTGAGTCTTCCGAGGAGCGTAGAGTGCCGGTTAAATGTGTGTTTATATTTGAACGCATCGCATGGATGATTCACGAGCGGGGTAATAGATGCAGCTATGGTTCGTGCCATTCGAGGTAGTGCACATTTTACATTTCTGTTGGATCGGGTCGTACGACCTTGGCATGATTTGCGCATGCTTGTAAGGGTTGCCTTGGGATTTATTGATATTGATATCTGCTCTCCCCGACTTGAAGTATTTGAAAACTAATTGATTATGAAACCGGAGACCTTTAATATAAAAAGAAACTTTTACCTGTTCGTGACTTACTTGAAATTTCTGTCATTCTTAATAAATCCATGATTATTCGCATATATAATATATAATTATTTGACCCCTAGTAAGTGCCAAAGTCGAAATCTCGTCTCGACTACTTAGAGATTAGACGGGATACTCATTGAGTACAAGTTGTTATCATACTCATACTACACTTTTGTATATTTTTTCTGTACAGACACATGTATCTCTAGTGGCCTGCTGGGCGTGGTAGCTTGGTTGATACGGAGAATTAGGTGAGCTGCATTTCTCGAGGCGACCCACAGCCGATAGAGTCTCTTTCAGTTTTCTGTATTTATTTTCTATCCAATATTGTATTCCGGATGTTTGTTGTATTATATTATATCTTAGAAATCGCTCAAGCTCGTGTGATACCTGGTTCTGGGCTGATTGTTTTTGGAATTATTCGAGGTTAAGCTGCTAAAGACTTCATGTTTATTTCTGTAAATTTCATTATTGGTTATTTAATATATAAAGAAAATAATTTCAACAATTACTAAAATTAAAATTTGATTGAGCATTTTGGGTTGGCTTGCCTGACAGCGGTGTTCGGCGCCATCATGACCCTTAATGGATTTTGGGCGGTGTCACTTATCATCCAAGTATTAACAAAAAAAACGTTCTTGAGAGAGAGAGAGGGAGAGAGATTTCTTTGCAAAATGGATGCTATGAAAAGGGAAGGTGTTTGATTAAGCATGTTTCATACTTGAAATTTCTAGTTTTTAATAAATAATAAAAAGGTCCAGTGATAAAAAAAGCATTGAAACTTAAAATTATCGAAGTCTTACAGAAGAAATCAAGATTAAGAGTATGGTTATACTAAATGGAGTGAAAAAGAGTCTCAAACTATTAGTTGTCGTTGTTGAGTCAGATTGTTGAAGAAGGTTATCGCAAAATGATATGTATTTTTTCATTTGTGGATCGATAAGTTGCAATGTTTGATGGTTTCAATTTTAAGGGATGAATTTGGGAAAAATAAAATTCATTAGGTTGACTATTATGTACTAGTACTAAACTATAAATGAATTCAAAAAAAAGAAGATAAAAGTAAAAAATAAAGCAATTTGCTATTAAACATAAATTACATTGTATTCAAAGAACTAAAATCTTAATTAAGTTGAGTATTATATATTGGTACTAAATAATAAGTGAATTTCAAAAAAATAAGACAAAAGTAAAAAAAATAAAGCAATTTGCTATTAAATATAAATTGCATTGTACTCAAAAAATAAAAAAAGAAAAGAGGAAAAAAACTGAAAAGGAGTAGAATAGGCTGCAGATGGGTTTCAAACTTGCATCACGAGCAAAGAAGGAAATTTAAGTGCATAATGCAACCACTTGTCATGTCAGTCTTTTTGTGTTTAGGGGCGGACCTACATTGTGGAACGAGAGGTCACGGGACCCCCTTTTATATATATATATATATATATATATATATATATATATATATATATATATATATATATATATATATATATATATATATATATATATATATAAAGCGAGGTCCCGTGACCTCTCGATCCACAATGTAGGTCCGCCTCTGTCCCTAGACCCCACATATTTGGATCAAACTGGTTTGTTGTTGTTAAAACCTAGTTAGTTTCTCCTCTATACAAGGGCGACTGAAGCACGTATGTGGCCTAAAGACAAAATTTAATGTGAGCCCTACATTTTTAAAAAGTCTATTTTCCTAGATTTTTGAGATGCGAAGTTGTTAATAAATATATATAATCAATTTCTTCTAATAATCATTTTTTAATTGATAATATAGCCAACTTAATTAATTTTTCTTTAAGAAATTATTGATCTTAAATGAGATAATATCTATTTTAATTTTAAAAAACTTTTTTTGCGATGAGGAAACTATTATATGAACCATTAATACTGGATGAAATTCAAAAATAGCCAGATTTACATGTGATAATTGAAATAGCCATAGTTTCAAAACTTCCAAATTTATCCATTTTTCATGTAAAGATAAATCTAAACGAAAATATTATTCAAAATCCAAAAAATATACAAGCATAATATACTGGAGTTCGAATTTTTTACATATGAACTTCCAGTATAATATACCGGAGTTCCAATGTATTGTGCTAGAACTCCAGTATATTATGATTGTGCTGACCTAAAGGGTCATCACCTATTTTTTTATCCATTCTATGCTTCCGACGTCTTGAAAACCTCATTTATAGTCACCTCGATTTACGTGCGTAGTCCGATCATGTAGCCAGAAGCTTAGTATGAAATTTTGTAAAAAGATACTAAAATTTTGATATTAAAATGAATAAATTTGACTTCAGTCAGTATTTTAGGCACGGAACCTGACCCGTGATTGGACGGTCTCGGAGGGTCCGTAGAAAAATATGGTACTTGGGCGTATGTCCGGAATCGAATTCTGAGGAGTAAAATTATTTTTCTGGAATTATTATGGAAAATAAATGAAAATTGATTAGAACGTGTTGGTACCGGACCGGTATTTTGGTTCCGATGTCCGGTATATGTCTCACATGTAATTTAAGATATTTTGTAAAGTTTGGTTGAAATTGGACGTCGTTTGACGTGTTTCAGACTCAAAATGGAAAATTTGAAAGTTTATGAAGTTTGAAGAAAATTATGGATTTTAAGGCTTAGTTTGATGTATATGATGTTAATTTGGTGATTGATTTGAGTTAGTGTATGTGTTCGGTTAGGAGCCCTGAGGGCTCGGGAGTGTTCTGGAGGTGTCTCGGGATGCCTCTTCCGCGTTCGCGAAGCTCAAAGTTTTTCTTTTATCGCGTTCGCACCCTTGCCCTCGTGTTCGCATAGAGTTAATTGACCATGGGGGACTTAGCCTTCTTTCCTCTTCGCGTTCGCGTCTGTACCCTCGCGATCGCGTAGCTTGATGGGACCTTTTCATTGCGTTCATGTGAAGTTCCACGCGTTCGTATAGACCAATTCTTGACCCCCCCCCCCCCCCTTGCCTTTTTCTCTCCGTGTTCGCATTCTTTATATCACAAACGTGATGGTCTATTGAGTACTACTCTTCGCGAACGCGACCATCCTCCCGCGAATGCAAAGGGCAATTTTCCCAGTTATTTAAAAGTTCCAAAATAGAACAATGACGAGATTTCTCACAAGTTTTCACGAACTCCTTCTTCTCCAAGGTCCTTAGGCATCAATTGAAGCTTCCTTTTCAGAAAAACTTCATGGGTTAGTAATCCATAACTCATTTCCTTCATTTTTCATCATTATCTAATGAATTCCTAAGTCTAAAACATATAATTTAGGGTAGAAAATTGGGGGTTTGGATAGAGTTAGAGATTTTCGAATTTTCTTGATTTAGACCTCGTTTTGGGATTGAATTTGAAAATAAATTAAATATTCGGGCTCGTGAGTGAATGGAGAATTTGATTTTGGTCCGAACCTCGTGTTTTAACTAAGCGGGCCCGAGGTCGATTTTTAGGATTTTGGGAAGAATGATCCAAAAGTTGTATTTGACCGTAGAAATTAATTTGTTTAACTCTTATTGATGGTATTGAGTCATTTATGCGTAGATTCGATTGGGTTGGAGCCGGATTCGAGAGGAAAAGTGGTGATTGTGGATTGATTTGGCCGTGGAAGTTGAGGTACGTGTTTGGTCTAACCTTAGCTTGAGGGAATATGTGTTGAGTCTTATTTGCTACTTGCTAATTATCGAGTACGATGTATAGGCATGGTGACGAGTATCTATACATTGATATCTAGCATGACCGTGAGTCATTATATTGCGAATATTTTGATCTTTGTTGTAACTTCCATGCTTAATTGATGATTTCTGTATGTTGTAATGAGCATGTGAAAGGAATTTTGATCTTTAAAATTCGAGGAGCATCGGCTCGAGTTGAAATACAAGTTGTGAAGGTATATGAAAAAGTTAAATCCTTGGAGCATTGGCTCATGTGATAATGTGAACTATGAGGTGAAAATGAAAGAAAGAGAAAGAGATATTGGTTTATTCCCTTGCCGGGACATTTTATTATTTTGTTGATTTCTCCCTTGCTGGGATATTGAATTTTATTGATATTGCATTCCTTTGCCAGGATTTCTTTTCTATTCTGTTTACTCCCATGCCCCTTATTTGTGATTGAGGAAGAGTGATAAAGCACAAAGGGTGATGCCATGCATTGTTTGATATGGTTAGGAAAGAGTGTAAAGCACAAAGGGTGATGTCGTGTCGTACGATGTACCATTCCGTACTGATATTCATTGACTATATTGTGAGGAAAGAGATTAAAAACACGAAGGGTGATGCCGTGCACTTGACTATTGATTGTTTGATTTGGTAATGACGAGAGTAAGAGCACAAAGGGTGATGTCGTGCATTATTTGATTTGGTAAGGACGAGAGTAAAAGCACGAAGGGTGATGCCGTGCAAATTTGTGATCTCTGATTCTCATTGATATTCTGGTCTTGTTGCTTCTTTCTTTATTTCAGATTTCCTATTTGAAATTGCTACCCCCCCCCCCCCCCCAGCATGCTTCCCCTTCCTTTATTGACTGGTTGCTTCCTGTATTTCCTTTCTAATATATATATATATATATATATATATATATATATATATATATATATATATATATATATATATATATATATATATATATATATATATATATATATATATATATATATATATATATATTCGAACTGCACAAGTTTATTTGGTAGTCTGGTCCTAACCTCATCACTACTTTGCCGAGGTTAGGCTAGGCACTTATCAGCATATGGGGTCGGTTGTGCTGATGCTACACTCTGTGCTCTTTTGCACAAATCTAGGTCTTGGGCGGCAGCAGCAGTAGCGCGGGAGCCAGCCTTCAGTCCAGCGAGACGCCGAGGTAGCCCTGCAGGCGTCCGCAGGCCCGGCGCCTCCTCTATCCTTTATTTTAGTTTGTTATCTCATTGTATTCGAGACAAATAGTTATATTTTCTTTTAGACGATTGTATTTTGCACTCTCAGTAGTTCGTGAGTATTGTGTCATCTTAGGCAGAGGACTATGTTGGATTTTCGCATTTTTATCAGGTCCTTTAATTAAAGACTTCCGCTTATTTATTTATTTATGTTGTTTTATGTTATTTCTGATAATTGTTAAAAAGGAGTATATGGTAATGAAAAAGTGATTGAGGTTTGGCTTACCTAGCTCCCATAAATAGGCGCCATTACAATTTTCGAGGGTAGGAAATCCGGGTTGTGACAATGATGGAGTTCCAGTATAAATATAATGGAACTCCATTATAGTATACTGAAGTTCTAGCATAATATACCAGAAGTTCATATACAGGTGCTTCAATCTCCGATATATTATGCTGAAACTTTTTGTGTGCTGGAGTTCCAATCTAATATGCTGAAAGTTTATAAATAGGTGCACCAATCTTTGGTATATTATGTTGGAACTTTATGTGTTGAAGCAAAACAGTGACTATTTTTAATGGCTTTGCAAACGCTGGCTATTTTTAATCACTAGTCCGAAAACTGGCCAGCATGTGCTATTTTCACTTTATTGCTCCCTCTCATCCAAAATAAGTAATCATTTCACCTTTGGCACCCCCATTAAGGAAATACAAACTCCTAGAGGAAAAAGACATTCACTAAATTAACCTTAATTAATTGTTACGTTGATAGATTGGAATATGCAAATATGGGAAAATTTCGAAAAAATAAAATTATTTTATTTTTTATTATATAAATGGACAGTTATTTTTGGACCAAAATAAAAAGGTAAAATGGTCACTTGTTATGGACCGGAGGAAGAATTTTTTATAAGTATTTTGAAAAGAATCAAATTTTTTTATTTGATTAAGTATATCAATTAGATTATTATATTCTACTTGTAATATTTTTTTTTAAAATCCTATAAACCTATTACTTCTTACTATCTATAACATTAGCACCTGCCATGGTAATAAAATTTAAAATGCAGTTTTTAGAGTTAAAAAATAAAATGAAAAGAAATTGAAGTCGGTAGCTATATTTTGAAATGGGGCTTACAATTTTAATCCTCTATAAATAGTATATTAATTTTTAGTTCTACCCCTGAACTAGTAATTTCTTGCTCTTCATCAGAATTGGCGGCTAGCATATTGTGAAGATATTCAACAAATTGCAATAATTCAGGTGTTAATCTATCATCCTCAATCATTATCTCATCGGTAAAGTCAGAAATATTGTTAGTTTCATCTTCACCCAGAGTTTCTTGCCATTCAAATCTTCACTTCTGTTTTATTAGTACTTATACACACATATATGAAAAAAAAAAAAATCTTATCATTTATTTCATACTTGATGTCTATCGGATATATTACTTAAATGATATAAGGTTTTTAACTTCACATAGTAATATTATTATTTATATTAGAAAAGGAAAATTTAAATAAATGAAATATTAGACATATATTTGCAATATGTTACTTTTGATATTATTGTAAAAAAATATATTTACTAATATGAAGATTTAAGTAGTTTAATTCAATGTTTTTAAAATATTTTTACTGTTTAAGAATAGACACCTTTCTTTCCTTTTTGCAATTTTTTGTACTTTTTATATTTTTTATACAAACATTAAAATTGTCTTATTTGAAATAAAATTATGAAACCCATTATTAAAAACCCATTACTAGCCTCCTATTAGAACCATTTATCCGCCCTGACATTCTCAATAAAATTTATAGAGTCTCACTTAAAATAAGGCAATTATGGCAAAAGCATTAAAGGTAACGAGTTTGTCATTCAGTTACCAAATGTGCATGAAGTTGGTTGAACAGTACCTTTATAGTGGGGCAGTAGTCTGTAAATAATTATTGAATGACAATGAGGGGCAGTTCAACAAAACTGTCGGACTAAACCAAAATATATTAAAAAGACCTTAAAACATCGTTTATAGAATTCCTATAATATTGAGACTTCAAAAAAACCTACATGACTTTGATATAGTGGTGAGAGCACGACTCATGATGTATGAGTTAGGCGCGCCTCATATGGTATTGAATTCTTCCTTTAAGTGAAAATGGTAAAGGGTGAGCCCATTATTCATTATATTTTGGACCTTGTGACATTTGCCTAGGGGATTTCTTAGTTAAAAAAGATGAGACAAAAAAGAACTTACTTTCTGGGGTGTGGATCAACCAAATGTGAAAAAAAAAATTAATTTAGAGAATTGGAGTTGAAACTAATTAATCGTAAGAACCATAAGAAAGGACTATACATAAAGAAAAAAAGATAAAATTGATGAGAAAGTAAATATATTATTTAATTTAGTGAGAATTTGTTTTTCAATTAACTCACTCAATTTTACGTCTACCAAATATTAAAAATTATTAAAATTTAAATTTTTTTATTAGTAATTATATAAATATAAATTATGGAGTATATTATATAATAATATAGTAGTAATTTTTATTTTTAGGACCTTAATTATTTGGGGCCTAAGGCAAGGGCTGAACTTGATGTTGTGTTAAACATTGTTTATATGGGATATGCTTGCTCGGTTGCACCATGTTTCTCCCAACGAATAGTACGTATATTCTTGTGTTGGTGAGCTTCACACGACTTTTCATGGTGCTATTATGGTCTAAGTCCAATGATGAGACAAATTCATGATGAGTAGCACCCAAGTCAACACTCCATTGGTCGGGCGCAGCTTGTGTACCTGAAAGAAAATTTGCCTCTAAATGACTATAAGATTGTGACCTGCAAACATTTTTAGTATGACCTTGTCCGTTGCACAACTGATAGCAAACAAGGTTATCAGTGTGACGTCTCTGAGCAGGAGCATTAGTACGATTATTGTAAAGCTATTGTGAGTTTTTGTTTGGTCAACGAGTACTGCGGTTACTGGAATTGGTGGATCTGTTATGAGTTACCATAGCATCACTAATTGGTGTGGTTTTCTTATTCAAATACTCATGTTTGAGAAAGAACTCATGATCAATCAGTTTGGCATACAACACCTTGTAAGAGATGATGGAATCTCTTGCTCGGATTGCAATGGAAAGCTCACAAAATATGGCCCTAGACCACTCAAAATTTTCACAATTAAACTCATCATTGGAGATTGAAGCACCGAAAATGGCAAGCTCGTTGTAGAGAGAGCACATTTCATGGAAATATTCTGGGGGGAGTCCTTATATAGTCGTGCAAGCTGATCGTGAAAGCTAAAGACTCGCATTTAGGACTTGTTGGCATAAGCCATGTGGAGGGAGTCCCAAGCAAGTTTAGCAGTGGAGGCAGCGTGCAGTTGCAGTTGCAACTATAGTTGGATCGGCAGAAGCCATTATGGCATTCTGGATCAACTGATCTTGACAGAACCAAGTGTTATAGCTTGGATTCTCCAATTGCCTATCATTTTGTGTGATAGTTGCCGAAGGAATGGGAGAAGAACCATCAAGATGACCGAACAGATTGTACCCATGTATGAGCATGAAAATCCGGGCTTTCCATATCACAAAGTTATTGCTGCCAACAAGCTTTATTGGTGGTTACAACACCGATTTAACTAAACAATAACACTAGTTGCTACTAGTGGAGTCAGCATTTGTTACATTAGAGGCCATTTTAAGTGTAAGCATATGATGGTAGTCAAAGAATAAAAAAGAAGCTGCTAAGAGTCAAGGAGACTAAGTGTGAAGACTATTAGGTAAAGTTATTTTACTTCAATATTCTCTAAAAATTAGATGACCAAATTACCCCTTACTTAAATACTACCCTATAATATTATTACACTAAAAATTAAAATTGCCTTCCAAGAAATAATAAATTTGCATTATGATCATGATAAATGAGAAGTGAGGTGTTTAGATTCATGCAATAACTTAGTGTCTATTCATATTCTAGATGTTGTTTTCTCCTTTCTGGATACTACTGCAAATAAAATATCTCAACCTTTGGCAAGCAACAACAACAATCCGGTATAATCCCATTTAGTGGGGTCTGGAGAGGGTAGTATGTACGCAGACCTTACCCCTACCCTTGAGTAGAGAGGTTGTTTCCAAATAGACCCCCGGTATCCTTCCCTCCAAGAACTTCCCACCTTGCTCTTGGGGAGACTCGAACTCGCAAGCCTATTCAATAATTATTTATTCAACTTCTATTACAATAACAGTAACAACAATTCAGTATAATTTCACAAATGAGGTATGGGGAGAGTAGTGTGTACGCAGACCTTACCCCTATCCTAAGGTAAAGAGGTTGTTTTCAAATAGACCCTCGACATCGTTCCCTCCAAGAACTGTCCACTTTACTATTGGGGTGACTCGAACTCACAACCTCTTAGTTGGAAGTGAAGGATGCTTACCATCAACTTCTAATAATTGTTACAATTTTTTTTTTAACTTTATAAAGTGGACAGCTAAACCAAGTAAAACAATTCTTCCCCTATCAAACCATTGTCAAATGGAAAAATACTTTTTGTTTCATAAAAGATATTTTTTAATTTGGCAAATCTGCTCACCATTTGCAACAACGAACCATTTACAAGTCTAATCAGGTAATTGTTTCCTTTTCCTGTTAGTTTATATGAGTGTTATGCTAATTCTATAGTTTTTGTATGTATTTTTTTCATTATTATTGTCATAAATTAGTATTTTTGTTTATAAAAATTATTTGGATATACAGTATAGTCCTAGTACTATATAATGAACAAGCAAGATTAATTTTACTGAATGACTTTGAAGTGAATGCAAAATTTAAGCTACAAGTGAAATATAGTCAACAACATTATATACGATTTACAAGGGGAAGCCTGGGAAGGCATATGAGTGCGCCTCTCATAGATGAATACCGACTCAATCCACTCTTATTGCAGGGGAATCTCAGCCAGTCGGTGTTAGGTTGGCCCCTAAAGTACTATTCACCTTGAAGGAGTGGTTTGGCCATCAATCTACTTTGTGGGTAGGGGTTCAGACTGATGATTATTGCGATTGTTGTCTGTAGGGTATGTGGCCAGAGACGGATACAAGATTTGAGGTTTATAGGTTCCTGTCGCAATCTCAAATTAATATACAAGAATAACTGTGTTCACGGTTAGATATTTATAAATATTTAGTAATTTTTTAACAAAAATAGAGAGCGTATGCAAAAGATACTAGATTCATGAAAAACCATATATTATACTCTAGATATGCCCCTGTATATGACACCCTACAAGTTGAATAATATTGTGTCCGAAAATTTTCCTTTGAATTGTTACAGCGCTCGTTGAAGGAAGTAAATAAGTAAGAAATGGAAAGCCACATATTAATCACATTATGTGCCAATATACCTCACTATTAAACCTAAACACGAGTCTTTCTTCATTGTGATGTCTGATGATGTGAATGAGAAAGTATATGAAAGAGAGATACAAGTACTCCAACATATTCACTGAAAAACAAGAATTCTACTTGTTGAAGTCACATGCGAATTTATATTAATGACACCGCCTCATCGAAATTTTTAGTAAATAGTATATATAATTAAAATACAAAACTATAAATTGAATAAATATAATACAGTCCACTCCCTTGGTTAAGCGGGTTACTTTCCTAGGGAAAGCGAAAGTTTGAATACCCTTTTCATTTTCTTGTTTTAAAGTTTTGTGCCTTTTGCATTGCTGTATTAACAAAACACCGAACCATCGCATCAAGACTAACGATGAAGATTATTACGGTATAAAGTTCTTTAGAAAATTATCCTTTATACCCCTTCAAAATTTTAATAGTTAATATTTTGTCCTTTATAAAAAATGATCTTTCGGCGCAAATATATTGCATATAATAGCCGAAAAAAATAAGCATTATAATACAAGCGCATGTAACCTAGTGGATAGGACATCTATTTCCAAGGTTGAAGGTTGTAAGTTCAACCCTCCCTTATATGCTAGACCAGCTCTTTTTTGCCTTTTTAAATTGTATTTTGTATTTCTGGATCTGATAAGTATTAGCTAAGAATTAAATAAAATATGTAA
This sequence comes from Nicotiana benthamiana, assembly GCA_034376525.1. Taxonomy (NCBI): domain Eukaryota; kingdom Viridiplantae; phylum Streptophyta; class Magnoliopsida; order Solanales; family Solanaceae; genus Nicotiana; species Nicotiana benthamiana. The sequence continues at coordinate 60,767,104 of CM067332.1, read as the reverse complement.
TGCAGGTCATGTATGAAATGTCTATTTTGTATAATTTTTATATAATAACAGTCTATTTTTGTATATTTTTTGTAGTAACAATCTATTTTGTATAATGACAGTTTATTTTGAATAGTGATAGTTTATTGTATATAAATAATATAGTGACAATCTATTTAGTATATTTTTATATAGTGATGGTCTATTTAGTATAATGATAGTCTATTTAATATATCTTTTGTATAATAACGGTCTATTTTGTAAATATTTTATATAGTGACGGTCTATTGTATATAAATTATATAATGATAGTCTATTTCGTATATCTTTTGTATAGTGACTCTATTTTGTATAATGATAGTTTATTTAATATATATTTCGTATAGTGACGAACTATTTTGTATATTTTTTGTATAGTAACGTCTATTGTATTTAAATTGTATAATAAAAGTCTATTTTGTATATATTTCAACGTTATGCATAATTACCTGAGAAAAACAATCATAAATCTTGTACAATTCAATAAGTGTATCGTATAAAATTATTATAATACAATATACTTAGTATACACTGACTAAGTAGTTTCTAATACTTAGTCATATGCAATAATCTATTTTGTCGATATGTTATAATTATTTTTTAATAGCACATATTCCTATCATTTCATGAAATTAAATAATTTAATTTTTGTTGGAATTATTTTTGAACAACAAATAGACGATGCTTTTATTTGGTAGTTGCCAAATAAATTTTTTTACCAATTCTTCTTCGATTTTTTTTAATCGACTTATTAGAAGAAAATAAATTAACACATGGTGAACCAGAAATGCTTGTGAGACCATAGGAAATAGAAACTAAAGGACGAACGAATTAAAAATACATAGGATATTCATTGGGAATAGCAGTGGATTTCTTTTTGGAATTTTTATGCCACATAGGAAATCTTATTAGCCTCAATGTTTAAGATTTGATTCAATTACACTTAGTATATCAACTTATCAATTCTATATCATACTTAAATAAGAGTCTAATTAATGGGCAGTTTTTACTCCTTAATTAAAGTTGTCCATATATCACACGTCTCTCTATCTCCCTAATTCCTAAGACCTGTGTCGTTTTCCCCCTCCCCTTTCTTCCTCTTCTCCATTCCTTCTTCTTCTCTAACAATACAGAGATGAAAATTACAATTTTATTACGTACGAAATAGTAGGGCCCGCGCTTTCATATTCTTTTCGGATACAAAATCATATTCTTATGATTTTACGACATAGAGCTACTGCCTTGTTGGTACGTAAGCAAAAGCAATCTAGGGCTCTCAATTTTTCCGTTAGAGAAGAGAAGCATAATTTCAGCCTCAGGCGTATCAAATGTTGATGTCCATCTCAAAATGCTATATAATATTTACCTTCAAATTACCCCTGAAACCAAAAATTGATTTGTAGTTTTTTTGTAAAAATTTTGTAGGTGAAGAGAAAATTTTATAGTCAACATTTTTTTAACATAAATTGTAGTTTAATTGTATTATAAATATAGTATTTTGTAGATACTCTTAAAAACAATACAGCTTTATACAATACTTAAACTGATTTGTAGTTTATTTGTAGCTTTTTAAAAATAAATTTAAATGAAGAGACAATTTTGTAGTCAACATAGATTGTAGTTTAATTATCGTATAAATGTAGTAATTTCGTAGATACCCTTAAAAATAATACAACATTATACAATACTAAAATTGATTTGTAATTTTTTTTGTAAAATTTTCTAGATGAAGAGAAAATTTTGTAGTCAACATTTTTTAACATAGATCGTAGTTTAATTGTAATATAAATATAGTAGTTTTATAGATACCCTTAAAAAATACCGCCTCAGGCGTGTCAAATGTTGATGTCCATCTCAAAATGCCATACAACCTTCAAATCACCCCTGACCCCAATCAATCCCCTACCCCTTTTTCCGACTTTGATTAAAAGATTCAACTTTTAAAGACTAAGCTTTACTATGAAACCTTAAATTGATTAGTAGTTTTTTTTATAGAAATTTTGTAGGTGAAGAAAAATTTCTGTAGTCAACATTTTTTTTCAACATAAATTATAGTTTAATTGTAGTATAAAGATAGTAATTTTGTAAATACTCTTAAAAATAATAGCTTTATTCAATACTTAAACTGATTTGTAGTTTTTTCGAAGAAATTTCGTAGATGAAGAGAAAATTTTGTAGTCAACATTTTTTCAACATACATTGTAGTTTAATTGTAGTATAAACGTAGTACTTTTGTAGATCCTCTTAAAAACAGTACAGCTTTATACAATACTAAAATTGATTTGTAGTTTATTTGTAGAAATTTTTTAGATGAAGAGAAAATTTTGTGGTCAACATTTTTTTCAACATAAATCATAGATTAATTATAGTATAATATAGTAATTTTATAGATACCCTTAAAAAATATTGCTTTATACATACTTAAACTGATTTGTAGTTTATTTATAGACAAATGTAGGAATTTAATAGATATTAACATAAAATCAGACTTTCATAGAATTTGTAAAATAAAAATTTTAATCATCTCCCCCTAATTCCTAAGACCAACGTCGTTTCCCCCTCCCCTTTCTTCCTCTTCTCTATTCCTTCTTCTTTTCAAAAAATACAGAGATGAGACCCATTTTTTATAACCAGATTTTTCCCATTTAATTATAGCATGATTGGGATTTCGGACATAATTGAGTGTTGTTGCTGAGGTATTATTCTATATTTTATTATTTTTTTGATTTATGAATTGAGAAAAAAAATATGAAGAACAAGGTATCAGCAGTATTGGCTTCTATAATTTGACTTGATTTTGTTGAATAACTAGTCGCCTTTTTGATGTATGGATTGAGGAAGAAACTCGACGAACTGATTTCTATAATTTGATTTCAGTTTGTTGAAGCTTTTCGTCTTTCTTTTTTAAATTACGAAAAAAACTCGGGAGAGCTTAGATAAAGGATTTGAGATCAAATTTGAACTGAAGGTCGTTAAATGAATTAGGATATTTTTTTCCTGATTTTTAGCACGCCATATTAGGAAGATTCAGCTACTATTAATTAGTAATTAATTAATGGTATAAAAATTGTAGAAAAACAGTGCACATATCGGGTAATTTACAAAATATGCATATATTTGATAATAAAATTTTATATATGAAATAGGAAAGAAAAAACCCTTTCTTTTTAGGTGTTGGGCCAATGTTATGGCACGATGATTTCTATTTTGAAGTGTTGTGTTATATAATTTCTATTCCTAGCCGTTATATTTAGTTTAGGGCTATAATACGTAAGATATAATTTTATGGCTACCAACTGTTATAAATTTTTAACGGATGGCTATATGATTTTCTCTCTAAGTTCTTTTCATCCATTTCAATAAGTTGGTTCATTTTATTTTCCTGTTCATCTCGTTTCTCAACTATAAAGTTAAGAATGACCTAAGGAATCAAATAAATAATGAGCTTTTGACGTTTAATGCCTTCTATTAAAACTAAAAAAAAAATTTAGTATTATTCCAAATCAGGTTATTTTGAATACATTTCAAAAAATGAAAGCTGATATAAAGAGTTCAATGATATACTTGAGTTGTATTTTATTAACATGATTCGAATTTTGTTATTATTAACACGATATTCCTATAATAATTTATTTATTTGCTCACTTCTTAAAATAGTGACATAGCTTATGAAAAATTATGAGTACGCCATTGGACTTGAAGTTAGTGACAAAACTAAAATTTAAACTCTATGCGGTTCAATCTTTAAAGTTTTTCGTATTAAATTCATAGTATTTTCAGTTATGAGTTTGTATCTAGTATCTATCATCTATTATAATTTTAATAAATTTTTATACATAAATTTATGCTGTGCATCAAAAGTATTAAGTTTAATTGAATCCAATAATAATATATTGCATCAGCTTCTGGTTAAAGTCAGAGTCAGTTTGAGTCATACGACTCCATGAAACCACATTATATTATGAAGGGATAATAACATTAATTGTTGGACCATAAAAAATTAAAGAGAACGAGATATACTGCCTTTGCTTGAAGAATTGTTCTTTCTAGGCGTGCTAGCCAATTCCTTTCTTGAAAGCGTTGTGTAGTAGACTTAGGAATTCAGACAACTTAGTCCCTCTGTCTTTTTTTATCAAGTAATAAAGGATTCCAGTAAACAAAGGAAAAAGCTCCCGTATACAACTGGTATACCAAAGAAATAGAGAACCTGTAAAAATAAATGGTTCTCTGTGAAAAGATATCCAATCTTCTTACTGGCTCGTCTTCTTGTGTAGAAGCGGATAGTAGTATGATAGCCCTGTACATTAAGTTTTTACTATACGCAAAATCCGACGAAAGGAGAGATGGGGGAGGGAGGGTAGGGAAGGGAAGGTACCGCAAGGGTCTATTGTATGCACTCTTACTTAGCATTTATGCCAAAAATTATTTCTATTCCTCAAACTCGTAATTTTCTGATCACGTCCTTCAAAATTCTAACACTAACATTTGCATTGTATCACATGTTATTTTGTGCTGACAACTAATTGCATTAATCCTCTTCTCTTTTTATAGTGAAAAGAATAGCAGAAAAGCTAGTGAGTGATGAATGTACATGTAATATAATCAATCAATCAGACACATGTTTACAACTGGTTGGTCGATAATATTATCGATGTATTTTAACCTAATATTGCAGGTTTTTTATCATGAAAATAGTTACTAATATTTGTATTATGGTAGACTATCTATATCACATCTTTGAGATATGATCCCTTTTTCGAACCCTAAAAGAAATTCCTTGTGCATCGAGCTGTCATTTTTATACCAGGTTGTCTGACATAGAAGCAGTCACTAATGTATGAATTAGGGCAGACTGTCTACATCACACTCTTGGGGTGTGGCCCTTCCTCTAGCCTGCATAATTACGGGATATCTTGTGCATTGAGCTGCCCTTTTAATAGCAGGTTGTCTGATGTGAAAACAATCATTAATGCTTGCAATAAAACAAATTATCTACATCACACTCCTTGAGATGTAGCCGTTCTCAAACCCGACATAAACGCGAAATATCTTGTGCACCAAATTATTTCATAGCAGGTTCTCGGTCTTATTTTTTTCAGTTGCTAATACCACTTTCTATGGATGGTTACTGGATTTTTAAACTTTTGTCCACATTAGGTTATTTCTCAATGGCTGGACAAAATCATCACGTGGAGGCTGCTGCCTATGATAATATTACAAGACAAAGAAATAGTCATTTTGAAGATCTCTTCTAATCCCCTCTCCACCAATTATAATTTATCTCTCACGTGGGATTCTTGTCCCTACAACTACTATACTTCTCCTTTTGTTGACTATATAATTTTATTCCATTTCACTCCTCAGCTCATGATCTCTTATCAAACATCACAATTCATGTACTATCTGATCTCATATACTAATATTTTCTTGATTTTGCTTTGCTGAAGATCATCAGATACTAAACTATTATGGGTGATTCCTCTGCTTCATACATATATATGGTAAATAACAAGTTGCATAATTCTAATTTACAAATTCTGTTCTTTTTTACGTGGAAAAGATCAACTTCAGATTTAACTGACTCAAATTTTTCAAATTTACTTTTGTTGATTTTGCTTTTGGAATTTGGAAATCTTATTTATTGCGGTATATTTTGTTGTTTTTGGTTCCACCCATATATACTAACCTGATTATCCTTCATTTAGGTACATCAACTAATAGAAAAGTGCTTAATATTCCACATGACCAAAGAGGAGTGCATGGAGGCCCTTTCCAAGCATGCAAATATCAAACCTGTCATTACTGCTACTGGTTTGTGCTGTAATTTCTTATCGGATCTAACTTAACAGTCAAATTTCTCTATAACAGCGTTGTTTGTTTCGATATTTTTTGATTGCAATAGTGAAGTATTTTTATAAAAGTTATATATTAATAACGATAAAAAAATCGATTCCGAGAAAAACTTAACTTTTATTATGAATGACTATTATATAGAGATGTTGTTATAGAGAAGTTTGACTGTATACGACAAATTTTATATTATTAGTGCATTTTAAAATATAATATTGTAGTAGCAAGTTACCTGCTTTACTTTCTACAGCTATTAGTTTCACTTATTATAGACGGATACTTGTAGTTATCTTTTAATTAAGTGACCTAATAGTATAAATTTCCTTTTATACCGTCATTATGTTGATATTATGTGATCTTATGTTGTTCCTATCCCTACACATGCATGCACAAATTGGCACTATGAGGCACTTGGAAACAATAAGCTAAGACTACTTTTAACAATTATTATAATGGTGATACAGTCAAATCTCTCTACAATAACATGCTTATATAATATTCATTCACTATAAAAGTCAATTTTTTTCAGAATTGATTTTAATGTTGTACTATAATATACATGCTCTATAATAGCACTTTATTTTAGTAGCCAAAAAATATCAAAACAGACGAGAATGTTATAGAAAGGTTTGACCGTATAAGAATGAAGAGCTTTTCAAGGGTAGTGATTAGTTAAAGCTATACAAAAAGATACTGCTAATAGGAAATTTCCTGTATTTTGCAGTGTGGAATGAGTTAGAGAAGGAGAATAAAGAGTTCTTTGAAGCATATTCTCAATCACATAACAAAGATTTCATTACAGAGGAAGAGGCACGTGCAATGATTCATAAAATAATATTGGACAATGATCATACAAAAAATTCAGACTAAGATCGTTTGAAGGAGTTACACAAGGAAGAACATATAAACGTGCTAAAGTGATATATTGTTGATAGTGATGTCCTGTTGCTTTCTGCTCAAACAGTATATACATATGCCAAAAATTGAAATGTATCCAGATGGGGATCTATGACTGGTTCTGTTGCTTTCTGCTCGACAGTTTATACGTACGCAGAATTGAAATATACATATATATATATATATATATATATATATGTATGTATATATATATACATATATGTATGTATATATATATACATATATGTATGTATATATATATACATATATGTATATATATATATACATATATGTATATATATATATATACATATATATATATATAAATAATAAGGTTACACTCATAAGCTGGCTAGCTCTAAGATCGCCGATTCACCTGGCTGCGTCGATAGAACTATGGAAGCAGTACGAGAGACGGATCAAGAATTTTTAATTTATGAGTTCTGGATGTTGGAATAAATCCGACTATAAAACTGTAACCTTCATATCGAATTATTTGGAACAATAACATAAGCGGAAGCGTACCTGAATCCATAGGTGGAAGCTCCTTGATCCGGCTTGGAAATCGTCCGGGGTTGAATTTTCCACTTGATGTGCAAGACAAAGATTTTCTCTCTATCAAGAATGGTAAAATGAAGAGATATGTTCTTGCATCAAATGGGAACCATAACCCCCTCATTTATAAGCATGTAACCTTAGTTAGCCCATCATTAACTAAGGTTACTCTTTATGGGTATCTACACATAAATTATATATATATACTCTATACTTTATATGACAATGTATTGGCCTACTTAATAATAATATCCAAAGACCACTAATTTAGGCCAAACCAAAAGATAGCATATAACGTATAATTAATCCACATATTGTCCATATGTATGTAGTATAAGTCCATATATCTAACAATCTCCCACTTGGACGATATACTCATGCATATGTACAAACCTTAGTATTATATGTTACATTATAACTTTATGAGCTCAGTATTGCTATCAAAATAAAATCGTCATGATCAATCCGGTCCATCAATCATATCAACATAGGATCTAAGAGATCTTAGTTACTCTTGCGTAACTAGACCCAACATTGATCACGTATATCAATATAACCAACGACATGGATCAAGTATAGGTGTGTAGCATGGAAATAACATAAAGTGTGGTTTGAAATAGAATGTCTATTTCCAACTGGTTCACTTTATTGAGATCAATCATAAACCATAAGAGTACATAAAACTTTAAGACTGAATATCTGCAGATAAAACCTTAAAGACCGAATTACCAAATGTACTGGACAATATATAATTGTATAACACAAACTCCCACTAAAACTCATAATCCTCAACTGATTTGACACCCATGTGAGCAATATGCTCATGAAATACTTTGGGTGGCAATCCCTTAGTAAGCGGATCCGCAATCATGGAGTTTGTATTGATGTGCTCTATGCACAATTGTCCATTTTGTACTCTTTCTTTAACAACCCGAAACTTGACGTCCATATGCTTTGCCTTCGTCAAACTACTGTTATTGTTAGCATAAAGGACTGCTGATCTGTTGTCGCATAATAGCCTGAGTGGCCTTTTGATACTGTCTACTACGCGCAGGCCACTAACAAAATTTCGCAGCCATAATCCCTCATTGGATGCTTCATAACATGCCATGAATTCCACTTCATGGTGGAAGTCGCCGTAAGAGTTTGCTTGATGCTTCTCCAAGAGATAGCACCGCCAGCAAGCATGTAGATATAGCCTGATGTAGACTTCAGACTATCTTGACATCCAGCAAAATCGGAGTCGGTGTACCCGATGATCTCAAGCTGGTCCAATCTCCGATATGTGAGCATGTAATCATTTGTTCTCTGTAAGTACCGCATGACCCTTTTGGCTGCCTTCCAATGGTCCATTCCCGGATTGCTGAGATATCTGCCCAGCATCCCAACAATGTATGCGATATCAGGTCGTGTGCATACCTGAGCATACATCACACTACCTACAGCCGAAGCATAAGGTGTCTTCTCCATTTCCATGGTTTCAAAACTATTCTTTGGGCACTGTTTGAGACTAAACTTGTCTCCCTTAGCAACAGGGGTGTCGCCTGGTTTACAATCCTGCATGCCAAATCTTTTAAAAACCTTATCGATATAGCCCTTTTGTGACAGACCGAGAACACCTTTGGAGCGATCTCGATGTATCTGAATTCCTAATACAAAAAAGGCATTACCAAGATCTTTCATTTCAAATTTCTTTGAAAGAAATTTCTTAGTTTTGCGTAATAATCCTATATCGTTACTGGCAAGCAGTATGTCATCGACATATAAAACCAGAAAAATATATTTGCTCCCACTGAACTTATGGTATATACAGTCATCAGCAATATTTGGTTCAAAACCAAAAGATGTAATGACTTCATGAAACTTGTGATACCATTGACGGGAAGCTTTCTTGAGCCCATAGATGGATTTCTTTAATTTGCAAACCCTTTTCTTTGAGTCTCCCGAAACAAAGTTTTCAGGTTGCACCATATAAATTGATTCCTCAATGTCACTATAGAGAAACGCTGTCTCAACATCCATCTGATGAAGTTCAAGATCAAAATGTGCTACTAGTGCCATTATTGTCCTGAAAGAGTCTTTCGATGAAACTGGAGAGAAAGTCTCTTTATAATCAATGCCTTCCTTTTGAGTGTAGCCCTTTGCGACAAGGCGAGCTTTAAACCTAATGACATTGCCCTCTGAATCCTTCTTGGTTTTAAATATCCATTTGCAACCAATTGGTTTAACACCTTCGGGCAATGAAACAAGCTCCCAAACGCCGTTATCGCTCATAGACTTCACCTCATCATTCATTGCATCAATCCACTTTTGAGAGTTAGAACCTTTCATGGCTTGACGGAAGTTGATTGGATCATCTTCCTCAAGTCCAATGTCACTTTCTTGTTCTTGGAGAAATACAACATAATCGTATGGAATTGCACTTCTCCTCTCTCTAGTGGATCTCCTTAATGGCACTTCAGGTTCTTGAGGTTGTTGAGTTTGATTTTCATTAATGATATCAGGAACTTGATTAGGAAGATTATCAAGATTGTCTTGAACTGGAGTTGTGTGATCCGTGTCAGGAATGAGAACACCCTGATCAAGATCAACAACTGAAGGAAAAGACACATGTTCTTCCTCAAAGACAAAATTTCTAACTTTATCTCCCCACCCCCCAAACTCAATATCCTCAAAAAATCGAGCATTACCCGTCGTCTCAAAAATAGTTCTAGAAGTGGGATCATAGAACTTATACCCCCTGGATCTTTCAGAGTATCCAACAAAATAGCTACTAACCGTTTTAGAATCCAGTTTCTTTTCATTTGGCCTGTAAGGCCTTGCCTCAGCTGGACAACCCCAAATGTGTAAGTGCTTTATACTGGGCTTATTTCCAGTCCAAAGTTCATATGGGATTTTGATTGTAGCTTTAGTTGGAACCCTATTAAGAATATATGCTGCGGTTTTCAATGCTTCTCCCCAGAGTGAGTCTGGCAAAGTAGTATGACAAATCATACTTCTCACCATGTCCTTTAGTGTCCAATTTCGTCTCTCAGCTACACCATTCATAATAGGACTGCCTGGCGTAGTATACTGAGGAACGATCCCACACTCATCTAGGAATTTGGCAAATGGCCCTGGACGTTGTTCACCTGAACCATCATATCTACCATAGTATTCACCACCACGGTCAGATCTAACGGTCTTAATCCTTTTGCTTAGTTGATTTTCAACTTCGGCCTTATATGATTTGAACACGTCTATAGATTGGGACTTCTCATGAATGAGATATAGGTATCCATACCGAGAGTAATCGTTTATGAATGTGATAAAGTATTGTTGACCATTTCTACAAGGTGTAGGGAATGGCCCACAAATATCCGTATGTATCAATTGTAAGACATCTGAAGCTCTCTGGGCACCTAATCTCGTCTTGTTTGTTTGTTTACCCTTGATACACTCAATGCAAATATCTGAATTTGAGGAATCAAAAGTATCAAGAATTCCATCTGACACGAGTTTCTGAATTCTTTGTTTGGATATGTGACCTAAACGCTTGTGCCAAAGTGATAAAGAATTCTCATTAGATAATTTTCTTTTGGTTCCACTAGAACTTGTATGCAAAGTTTCGTTATGTGAGGTATGTCAAACAAATATAGGCTATCATATGCTGATAAAAGGCCAATACCGATAAGATTTGAACCTTGAAAAAGACTCACTTTATTGTTACCAAATGAACAAGAATAACCGAATATGTCCAATTTGGTAATAGAAATTAAATTCCGTCTGAAATACGGTACAACAAAAGTCTCATTCAAATCCAAACAAAAACCAGTCTTAAATAATAGCCTAAAATTTCCAATAGCCTCAACTTCAACCCTTTTGCCGTCACCGACATAGATGTATCTTTCACCATCACTTGGTTTTCGGCAGTTCAGGCAACCCTGCATAGATATACTTATGTGAGTAGTAGCACCAGAATCTACCCACCAAGTATCTTTAGGTACCGAAATTAAATTAACTTCAGAACAAACAAGAGCAAGAGATATACCTTTTTTCGCACGCCAAGCGTGGTATTTGGTACAATCTTTCTTCTTGTGATTAGTCCCCTTACAGAAAAAGCAACCTGATTCTGTAGTTTCAACCTTAATTTCCTTATGTTGCTTCTTCTGGGGCCTTGAGACCGCAACTTCCTTATTTTTCCTTTTCTTGTTGTCTTTAGAAAATGATGCCAAATGAGCACTTTCTGTCTTATCTTGCTTGATTCTCTCTTCCTCTTGCACACAGTGTGAAATGAGTTCATTAAGAGTCCATTTCTCCTGTAGGCAGTTGTAACTGACCTTAAACTGATTAAATTGTGCAGGGAGAGAGATCAAAATTAAGTACACAAGCAGTTCCTCAGGTAATTCCAGCTTGAGTGACTTTAGTTTCGAAGCAATATGAGACATTTCTAAAATGTACTCCCTTATGTTTCCTTCGCCTTTATACCTCATGGAAACAAGTTTACTCAAAAGAGTACTAGTTTCCGCCTTTTCGTTTTGTGCAAAACGCTTTTCAAGGTCCTCAAGGAAAACTTTGGCATTATTTTCTTCAGTCATAGTGCCCCTAAAAGATTCTGAAATTGCACGTTTCATGATCATAAGACTCATGCGATTTGAGCTTTCCCACTTCTCCATCTCCTTCTTGTCATCAGAAGAAGATGTATCCTGAAGAGTAGTAGGTTTCTCAATCCGAAGTGCAAAGTCTAGATCCATGCAACCGAGAACTATCATAATGTTTTCTTTCCATTCCTCAAAATTTGTGCCATTAAGCACAGGGATGCTGTTAATGTTCGTAGATATTGTAGCAGCTGAAGAATTCACTGAAAATAGAACAAGGACAATTTAAAACATGCTTACAATTATTTGAATTTTAACTTTTGTATATATATTCAAAATAGGCAAATCCATTACAAGATACCTAGCACAACATTGATTTTAGTCTTTGGACAGAAAAACAACTTGTAATTGGTACTCTTGGTGCAGTAATCAAATATTGACAATGAACTCCTGTCAAATATCAAGCCTTCTTTTGGGCTGACTTAATATTCACATGGAAAACTTAATAATTGTCACATATTTATCACCACAAGCATGCTCGAATTCCTGCCAAATAACAACCTTCCTTTGGGCCGGTGGTAAACGCATGGAATTCGAACATACACAGTCAACTTATATCTTAAAATCAATCAATCTTCACAAAAGAGGTTACTTTGGTAACATAATGTTTCAATTGACTAATTTAAAATATTAGATGCAAAATTAATTAGTTCTTTAAGCCATATATTGAATCTCAACCGAAAATCACATGTTTATAATGTAAAATCTGAATAATAATGGACAAAACATTAATGTTATAATATTAATCTTGCATTATGTCTCCATTAATATCTTAATTAAAAAAAATGTTTCTCTTTAATAATGGAAAAACGTTTCTTTAATTAATTGTCTTCATTAATGTCTTAATTAAAAAAAATGTTTCTTTAATAATGAAAAAAATGTTTCTTTAATTAATTTTACATTAATGTCTTAATTAAAAAAAATGTTTCTCTTTAATAATGGAAAAACGTTTCTTTAATTAATTGTCTTAATTAAAAAAAATGTTTCTTTAATAATGGAAAAAATGTTTCTTTAATTAATTTTACATTAATGTCTTAATTAAAAAAACGTTTCTCTCTTAAATAATGAAAAAACATTTCTTTAATTAATTATCTTCATTAATGTCTTAATTAAAAAAACGTTTCTTTAATAATGGAAAAAACATTTCTTTAATTAATTTTACATTAATGTCTTAATTAAAAAAACGTTTCTCTCTTAAATTGCCAGAATTAATCTACAGCAGTGACCTCAACAAGTTACTCAATACATTCTGAATCCATGGATTAAAAGCTGGCTAAATACAACCTTAAATTAAATCATGATTTTAAAAAAGATTATCTTTGAAAAAACCAAGTTACTGCAACTGATCAGGAACCCTTCAAAGATGTAGTATTTAGAATTCATGATTTAATTGTAAAAATTCCACTATTGACAAAATTTACACATGAACTATAGAAATAGTTGAATAAAACAATTCATAATCATGCAATCAAAACATAACAAACCAAAGCATGTATGGATCTTATATACATGATTTCTTAAAATAATCAGAGAAACAAACAATTGCAAGATTTTCTTTTCTTAAAGCTTAATTCGTGTAAACGATGGCAACCCAAGTAATATTTCATTTTGTTTTTCATAACCGGAAAATAATCTTCCCACAAGATTATTCTGAAATTATCTAGAATCGTATCCAAAATTTTACGGATTAAATTTTACGGATTATTTTAAAAGGAATAAGCAGCAGGAACATAATACCATATGTAAATTGTAATCCATAAAGTTATGGCAGTTTCAACTTTAAGAACTCCACACCCAAACCGAATACATGATGTCAATCAAATCACTATTTTGAATGATTTATATGCCATTCAAGAATCAATAAAACATTAAATCATGTCATCATATAATAAAATCCAAAACGTATGCATGCAGTAAAATTAATTGGTTGATTGGATTCTAAAGAAAAAATAACAAAGTCCACGAACAATCCTAGATCAAACTTTAACAATTGTTTTTACAAGCAATTTGATTTCCAAGTAACCCAATATGAAGTTGGCTCTGATACCAATTGTTGGAATAAATCCGACTATAAAACTGTAACCTTCATATCGAATTATTTGGAACTATAACATAAGCGGAAGCGTACCTGAATCCATAGGTGAAAGCTCCTTGATCCGGCTTGGAAATCGTCCGGGGTTGAATTTTCCACTTGATGTGCAAGACAAAGATTTTCTCTCTAGCAAGAATGGGAAAATAAAGAGATATGTTCTTGCATCAAATGGGAACCATAACCCCCTCATTTATAAGCATGTAACCTTAGTTACATGCATGTAACCTTAGTTAGCCCATCATTAACTAAGGTTACTCTTTATGGGTATCTACACATAAATTATATATATATATACTCTATACTTTATATAACAATGTATTGACCTACTTAATAATAATATCCAAAGACCACTAATTTAGGCCAAACCAAAAGATAGCATATAACATATAATTAATCCACATATTGTCCATATGTATGTAGTAAAAGTCCATATATCTAACAATGGATCATAATCTTTTTTACTTACTGAGTTCAAAATAGACTGTTTTTATGCCTATTCAATGAATTTTCTGATACAAATATAGGGTTTGAGTCAAAGCCCCGTAGCTTTAAGGCTGGCGCCACCCTGAGTAGTACTGTGGTCTATTATTGAAATGTTTATTTTATTATATGTGTATTCATTCAGCTCGCAAATCTCAAGTTGAGTAGATATAACAGAGTACTGTTCAAGCAAGTTGGTATTGATGAGCCAAAATCTCAAAAGGCTTGTTAAATAGGAGCTGCTAAGGATGTGTCATGGCCCCTTGGAATCTGCAATTGTCATCTCTGTAAGGTGTTGTCTAGTGAATTTGGATTTCTAGCTGTCTTGTAGTACTGCACAAGATTCATGTGACATGTGATTTTGTTGTTATTAAACAATTAATAAAGTGTAACATAGTGGGGGCTACTTATTCATTTTCATATCGCAATCATGCACCTTTGGAATATGAATTTACAATAATCGGGATTCCATATAATGAAGATTTATCATACATTGATTAAGTCTTAAGGTTGTCAACTTACCACAGCTTTTTTCTATAATCCGGACTTGAGACCGGCAATATGAACCAGCTCACACAGACAAAAGTGTGAAAAAGACTTAGTTAGTGAGGAGTCATACCAACGATCCCGGCTAGCTCGGGACTGACTAACTCAGGACTGAGGCATAGTTGTCGCTTCTAGTAGACGCGATGACTTTTATGGCTCTTTCCAGTTAACCATCTTTCAAAATGACAGGATTCAAACTAAGAAAATATAGTAAGTTTGACTATCAAGCCAGAGGATCTGAGTCTATTAGGGTGAGTACAGGTTTCATTGACAGTAAATAATTTGAAATCCTCCCAAGGATTAACATATAGTTGCTGTCAGCTTGTTGGATGTTTATGGCTTTTCTCTTGCATTTTTGCTATTCACTACTATAAAGGAAGTTTAGGAGAACGCAACACTTAGCTCCTCGTCTGATTTCCAAGGCAAATATGAAAATTAAGCCAATTTTTTGGTATTCCCTCTTCACTTCATGCCGTTAGATTGTTAATGGCCTTGATAAAATTTTATATATTCTGTCAAAACCAAAGAAAATCCAAGCTTGTAAGTTGTTCCTCTACACTTCAAAAGAATATGTCGACTCAACAAATGAAAAGATTTCACAATGTTATCCCTTGTGGTCCAAATAAAGAGAGGACGAACAACAAGGAGGAACAATGGCGGAGAGGGATAGCATCAGTGAGAATGAGAAGCGAGGGCCATTGCCTGGGGCTCGAGTTCAGAAAAAGGAACTAATAAAACGATAACATTGAGCGCGTGAATGGGTATGGTCTAACGGTGAATAAAGAGGTAAAACCTTGAAAAAGCCGTGTTCAAATACCAGTAGAGTCAACAAACGTACCCAACAGAATAGTTGATGTGTCGAGGAGCCTGAACACCATCACTATCAAAAATAAATAAATAAAACGACAACAATTTAATGATGTGATCAAGAACAATCCAAGCCTAGGTCTTCAAGTTCCAAACAACGAACAACAAAAAACCCGTGCAATCCTACAGAAGGGATCTGAAAAGGGTAGTATGTACGCAGCCCTTACCCTAGAGGCTGTTTCCAATAGACCCTCGGCTCAAGGAACGAGACACCTACCTCAATAAAGAAGAGAGGTTGTTTCCGATAGACTCTCGGCTCAAGAAAAGATGAAAAAAAAAGCAGTACAACAACAAGATAATAAGTTCCCGACAGCAAACATTCAACTATTTAAGCAATTGAACAGGTGAGGAAGCTCCTCTAATTCTGACCTCCTTCCTTCTACAGTAAGCATACATAATATGAAACCTTTATTATTTTCTTCAAGTGAGCATATTCTCTCTTTATATATAACAAATGACGAGTGCAAAGCTCTAGCAATGTCTAGTTTACTGAAAAAAAAGAGTTGCTAATGTAACATTCCTTCAGCTGATTTGACTATATCTATTTTTGATCAAGACATATTTCACTGAAAACTTGGCTATCTCTATCTAGCAATTCTGTATAGTTTTAGCAAAAAACTAACCAGCATATTTCATTAGCTAAAACGAGTTTTAGAACATGACTTATTTATTAGAACATAAAGAGCATTACAAGCATGATCAAACATTAACAACTTTTAGATCTTACGAGATACATTCATATTCCATAATGGTGCATCCTCAACTGCTATCTACCCGCGGAAAAAACGGGATCATAATTTTGAGTCGATTCATGGATTGACCTTTGGAGCCCATCCTGCAATTATGTATTCTTTTGCAGCCTTGGTTTTCTGGAAAGACTCACGCTCGAAGAGCAACTGCAGAAGAAGAACAAAAAGGTGTCAACTCTTGCACCACTTTGCTTTTGTTACGAAAAACTGGAAGAAATAACATCCTAGCACAAGCTAAGCATGGACAGAGTAAAAGGGCCGCCATACATGGAGTCCGGAAGAATCTATTGCATGCAGCCTTACACTGCATTTCTGCAAGAGGTTGTTTCCACGACTTGAACCCGTGACCTCTTGGTCATATGGCAGCAACTTTACCAGTTATGCCAAAGCTCCCCTTCGTAACATGGACAACGTGAAGCAAAAGAATATGGAATCATAAAATCAGAAGCTAACATGTGAAAGGTTTTATACCATACACAAAATTTTATACTTACCGCTGTCCCATTTTATGTGAAAAGTTTTAATTAGGCAGGAAAATTAAAAAGTTAAATGTGATTTATACATTATATTAATTGTTTAAAGAAAAACATAAAAGACTGCCAACATTTTAGCACACAGATGAGAAATAAAACAAACTATAAGCATGGAAACCCTAATGAAAATATAGAGTTCCAGGAGGAGAAAGAAGCCTGTTAAATGGTTGACAGCCAGGATAAGCTGTCCCAAATATGTCTTCTTTGTGCAACTGAAACACCTGATTCTGATCACATCACTGCTTCCATACATTTATTTTAAATTATTCCCTCATACATTACACTGGTTTTTTTTGTTGTTGTTGTAATAAAGAAATCATCAAATGGAATTAGGGCTCACTTAAAATTCGGAATTCATGTTGTTGAATGTAAATTACGGACCGAGTAAAGAAAGTGCATACCTTCATGTAATTACGCACATGACTCAAGCTTTCAGGCACACTCCACTTCTTGAAGTGGCCAAGAGCCACCTCGAGATGGTACAGTTTTGGAGCCAAACTCAGATCGACTGAACAAATATTCGCCCCATTGACATATGGTCCCTGAAGAAATTCACCACCAACTGAAGTTAACATCACTGTAAAAATAAGAGAACCATACTTAAATAAAAAATTATCACGCAGCTCAGTGAAAAAAGCATACATGAGCCTTGAGATGCTCTTCCAAAGCCTTTAATTCGTCGAGCAGAGCCTGCTCTGTACCATCACTAGCATCCTTGCTCTTCAGAAATGTGACAAAGGTAGGAAATATTTTCGAGCCCCTGTAATCCCAGGTAAGTTACAGATGATATTCCACCCATTGACATCAAGGGAATAAAAAGGAAACAGCAACAGACGGACAAACACAGTATAGAGACAATCAAGTAAAAGGAAACACTCGGTAGACGAACAAACTAATTACTCCATTGCTCCTTATTGAATCTTCATTTCGACTTAGCATATTAGTATGAGAATCTATATGTGAAAAATATGAAGCACTGTGGTAATTTCTTGTTTCTGCAAACAAATAAGATTATCTTGTATGTACTATGTAGTAATTAAAATGTAAAAGGTGGTGCTTGGTTCAAAATTTTGAAAGAGCTTTTGCAAAACTTCTTTTAGAGTGTAGTAAGAACTGCTTATCAACCAAAACGATAGGAAAGGAAAAACAATTGTTTTTCAGAAACTCTTCTTCAAAATTTTAAACCAAATGCTCTCTAAGAGATTTGAGATATACAAAGACAAAATATGTAAATTCAATTTGGAACACAGGAAGCAGGAGTTCTTGCATGATCTAAAGAAACTCAAGGCATAAAAGTGAAGAGAACTATAACAGAGCTCATTTAAATTTTGATCTGACCAGGGTAGGGTGGCTGCCTGGGGGTGGGGGTTGTGGGGAGGGGCGGGGCGGGGGATCAAAGAGTGTAGACTAAGCCTTGCCCTAGTAACTTAAGGAGTAAAAAGTTTCAGAAAGCAAAGCCTTTTTTTAAATATCAACAAAATTAACAGGGAACAGATAGTCCAAAGAATTTTAGGGGGTAAAAAGCAAATAAAGGTACCGGATTAATCTGAAATGTTAGCATTAGCGAGATGAGGTTAGTTTGAACTAGTTTGACCAAAGGGATAAATTACTCTGTGTTTGAACGAACTATGCCCACATGGAGCAAAATGTATATTGAGGATTCATAAACCCAAACCAAGTATTTTGAACCGAGCTGTAGTTGTTTTGATGGTGCAAGGAAGGAGGGGATCCTATTCATATCATGTACAGAAGCATAAATGTACCTCACAAAATGTGCCCAACCCTAAGACGGATTAACAATTTACTTCATCCCAAAGAAAAAGAATTAAACTTGGGGAAGTTAAAACAAGAAACCTTTTTGCAGAACTTTTAAGGTAAAATGCCATATTAATGTAACTGGAAAACAGCAACAACAACAACAACAACAACTACCCAGTATATTCCCACCAGGTGGGAGTCTGGGGAGGGTAATATGTAGACAAGCCTTACCCCTACCCGAAAGGGCAGGGAGGCTGTTTCCAATCGACCCTCGGCGCATAGGACAACAGCAAGTCTGTAAAATGCTTCCACTTTTAATATCAATTGGGAGTAAGGGACAAATAGATAATGTTACAAAATTATCTTCTTCTTTTTGTATAACTTGTGATACATATAACATGAAACTTCAATTTATCTATAGCAAGTAAATGCAGAGATGCAGCGATAAAATATGCAATATTGAGCCGAGGGTCGAAAACAGCCTCTCTGCCCTTTCGGGTAGGGGTAAGGCTCGTCTACATATTACTCTCCCAAGACCCCACTTTGTGGGACAATACTGGGTCGTTATTGTTGTTGTTGTTGTTGTAATATGGTCAGCGTACAAACTAATTTAATCACATGGGGAAAAAATAGTAAGAAAACATACACAGAAGCAAATTCGGATGGAGTAGCGAGAGAGGGATTTGGGTATTTCTCTTCAAGAAGCGCAACAATAACATCAGAATCAGGGATCCATTTTTCATCAAACTTGATCACTGGGACTTTCCCTTCTGGATTCACCTCCAAGAACCTGAAACCACCCGAAAACAAAATTTTCATGATCAGAGTTAAAAAAAATGTAATCTTGGGAATCAAAAAAATAATTTTGCTTCAAAATTTTACCATTTGGGCTTGTCACTAACATTGATCAAGTGCATCTTGTGAGGCACTTTCTTTTCCTCCAATGTCAGAAGTGCCCTTTGGCTAAATGGACCTTAGTATCACAAAACCATCAAAATTTTAGAAAATGTAAACACCAAAGCCATGAATTTGACCCAAAAAGAGAAAACCACACACAATTCCTCCAATGCCAGAACAACCCTTTGGCAAAATAAATCATGGAATCATAATAACATCATAGATTCAGAGAAATTGAAACCAAATCCATCATTATTTACACACGCTTGCGCACAGCAACAAGGATAAAAATCTTAAACAGCAAGAAATTACAGTCTCAGAAATACCCTTTAGCTACATGGAGCTTAGTACAAAAAACTCAAAACCAAAAAAACTGAAAATTTACCCCAACAGACACACACAAACACACACACACTAAAACAATGGTATAAATCTTAAAGAGCAAGAGATAATTGCAGTCCAGAAGTACTCTTTGGCTAAGTGGACCTTAGTATCACAAAGACCATCATAAATCAGAATAATTAAAACCAAAGACATAAATATTTGACCAAAAATAAAACATGCGCGCACGCACACACACACACACTAAAACAAGGGTTAAAATCTTAAACAGAAAGACATTAAAGTCTCAGAGGTACCCTTTCGCTAAATGGAACTTAGAATCAATAAAGCATCACACATTTCAGAAACACTCAGACCAAGGCATTAAAATTTGCAGACAAAAAACGAGAACACACAGAGACACACACTCAAACAAGGGTATAAATCTTTTAAAGACCAACAGTTTACAAACTCAGAAGTACCATTTGGTTAAATGGACTTTAGCATCACAAAACCATTAGAAATTCAGAAAAATAAAACAAAACTCATAAAAATTTATACAAATAAAAACACATACACCTAAAAAAAAAAAGAATAAGGGTATATTTTTTTAGAGAGGAAGAGATTACAGTCTCCGAGGACATTAGGGGCACCCACAGCAGCCTTCACGCAGATTTCAACAGCCATTGATCTACAGCTTTTTTTCTTTTCTTTTTTGTAGTGTAGTAAGGACCAGAGAATTCTACTATTTGTGAATATAGTGTGTTTTTCTTTTGGAACTGTGTGTGAAGTGTAGAATAACGTCTATTTAAAGCATTTTCCTCATGTCCAAAGCAGGGGCTACGTTGCAAAATGGTATTCACAAATGTGGACAAAAATGGTTTCTCTTTTAAAAAATATATATATTCTCTTTCAATTCGTGTCTTACACTCTTACTATCCTTTTAATTTATTTAAAAAGTATATTTTTCCATATTTAACTTCCGTTTGGTCATAAATTTGAATTTTTTTTTCAAATTTCATTTTAAAATTTTTATTTATATATTTTAATTATTTGTTGGCATATTTTAAAAATAAAATCTTCAGATCTCAAAAATACATATCCAAATATAATTTCAATTTTCAATAATTATTTTTCTTCTCATCTTCAAAAGCTTATTTTTTCCAAATTTCAACCATCCATATCCAAACACAATCTTAGTAACTCCAAGCGTATTTGATGCCGCCTTCAACGGCATTTGGTGCACTACATTCATCTTTTGTTTAATATAATAAGATTTAAAATTCTTCTTACTTTTCTTAAACTCCGTATATGTAAAATTAAACTCCGTATATCCCTATCTATTCTTTTTAGCCTATCAGTATATTCATGGAAATAAATTATTCTTTGGTCAAACTAAGACACGTAAAATGGTATATAAGGAGTATAAGATGATGATGTAAAAAAATTTAAAATTTCAAAATATTAAAGCTAATTCCAAAAAAAATTAATTATACAAACATTATTACTTGTACCAATCTGAAAGATAGTTGTATTTTTTGCAAAGAGAGTCATTTTCAGATATCTTTTGGTGTCCTTTTTTTATGAGTATTTTTTTTTGGCTGAATATGTAATTAGGTTAGTTGTACAAATCTGAAAGATAGTGTATTTGTCTTGTTTCTCAAACTGAAAGATACTGTATAACAGTAGTGATTTTGTACAATCTGACTTGACACAAAAGTAGGTTATATATAAAGAGTAATTGTACAATCTAAAAGATACAGATTTTGACAAAACCATTATAGGATTTGAGGTTGAGAAATCTGTCTTAGATTAACTGGAACAAGAAATATTTATTAATAAAACGGGAAATGCTATTTTGGTCCTTAAATATTGTGTTATTTCAGTTTTGATCCTTGTATTAATAAACTTACCACATATAACCTTTGATTAAACCAAATATGTGATTGTAGTCCCTAATACTATTTTATATTAATTTTTTTGTTTTTCATTACGAAAATGCCTTTTTATCTTCTTCCAACGAAAGTTTGTGACTTCTCCGTTCATGGTGGAAGTTTTTTTCAATTTTTCATCATTCGTATCATCATAACTACTACCATATGTTCTTTCTCACTGCCAAATATTATTTAAAAAATTAATTTTAGTAAAAGGTTCTTCAACAATCATATTTGCATAGGAGGGTTGATAAAGAATCGCGGAAAATGGCAGAGGAACTTTTATTGTATACTTGTTTTTCATCGTATAATATTTGCAATCTCTTCTACATCTTTGTGAAATATATGAAAAAGCTTAATAATGTATATTGAGATGCATTCCTTTGGCCAGCATACCGGTGCTCTTCTTCAAAAAGTGTTTGTTAATTTGTAGTTTTAAAGGAGAAGGGGATGAAAAAAGATAAATAAAGACTTTAAAGGATTTCCGGGGCCAAGCGGGAGCAGAGGCAGAGGCAGCAGGGTAGGTAACAACAACAATAATAATAAACCTAGTATATTTCACATGTGAGATTTAGGAAAAATTGCGTGAACTTATACCTTATTATTCCTGTCTTGTGAAAGTAAAAAAATCGAGACACCACGACAGGTATTCTAAAAAATGAAACAAAATTGTCAGAACGGACGGTAAAACCTTTCGCGGAGCTTGAGGTATATATCCTATTGGGACATTTTATTAAAAATAAAAATTTAGAGGCTAAAATCATACATATAATTTTTTCTTTTCCTGACGTAGTGTGGTTTTAGATTATGATTCCTCTACTATATTTACCTCGGATATAAAATTAGTTGGTATAATTGATTATACCCTAATGATTTTGCAAAGCAGATTCATAAAATGGTCAACTAGATTTTTCTTTATTAGAACAACGGAAGAATCATGAAAAGGGAAATCTAAACTTGTATTTGTTTTGAAAAATAGAATAAAAAATGGTTCATAATGCTCCATTTTGTCAAAGGAATCCTCATCTTGTTGACCAATGCTTTTCAAGAAATACAAAGTGTGATATTCTCTCCCTACTTCTTCATGGCCATAGTTAAAAGTAGTGATACAATAGGTTTAATTAAAAGTATCAAATACGTTAAGCTATATTAAGAGAAATAAAATATAATATATAATACAAAATCTCAATGATCTTATTGAGATTGTTACAATATAGAAGAAATGGAACTTGCTCAGAAGCTTCAATGGCGATTCTAGAGAGTTCTAAAAGAGGAAAATATTTTAGAGTAGAAAGAAAAGGAAATGAATTAGGAATATATATATATATATAACAACTGTGATATATCTAACTACTCATAACTTTAAGTAACAAACTAATCGCCTAAGTGTGCTGACTCAATATATACAAATAATAAGACTCTCTCCTCTCCCCCCCAGTTGGATGTGAGGGTCTCATATCCAATTTGCCAAGAACATCTGAATGCTTGAATGTCAGCCAATTGGTCAGTCGTAGCCATATGGTGAAGAGAATCAGGCTTTCCTGAAGCTTGTTCCTCACAAGTGACAATCTACTTTAATATAATTAGTCCTTTCATCGAACATAGGATTATGGGCAATGTGGATGGTAGATTGGCTATCACAAAAGACAACAATGGGACTGAACTATGGAATAAGTAAGCTCTTCAAATGACATGTTTAACCATATAGTCTCTTGTTTCTTAGATTTCTAACTGATAGGACTATTCTTCACCAAGACAATATAGCCAGTAACAGATCTCCTAGAGTCAGGGCAGGCTGCCCAGTCAGAGTCACAGTAGGCAGAGATGGAATGATTAGTGCTATTGGAGAAAAATATGCCTAGTGTCGGATCCTTCTTGAGGTATCTGAGAAGGTGGAAAGTAGCAGATAAGTGTGTATATCTTGGTGCTTATATGAATTGGCTGAGAAGTTGCACACTGTAAGCTATATCCAACCTGGTATTGGTTAGGAAGTTGAGTTTTCCCTCTAATTTCATGTAGTATATGATATATGGTAGAAGATTGCCTTCACGTGCCTTCAATTTCAAAGTAGGATCAAGAGGGAAAGACAAACTATTGTAGCCAAAACAACCATACTCTTTTAATAGGTCTAAGGCAAACTTCTTTTGAGAAATAACAACACTATCCGACCTGTAAAGGACCTCCAAGTCCAAGAATTAGTGAATGTTGGAAACACGTTCTTAATGCAATATACTAAAATGTGTGTTCTTTTGTGTAGGTTTTGATGAATGACAAACGAAGCGAAAATTGATATATGACGAAGTTCAAGAAACAAGCGCACAATTGAAATACAACGAGATTCAAGCTCAAGACAAAGTTTTATAAGTTTAATTGAGTCATTCGTATTTGTGATCTTGATCCTACAACTTGACTCGTAACATGGCTTCTCTCATAAAACTATTTTCCAAAATCGTGCATATTTAATTTAACGTCAAATGATTTTAAATCATGCATATTTACAGTAGTCAAAATAATTTTTAGACATGCCTTAAAAATCTGGACTAAGATAATCGATTATGTACTTATGATAATCGATTGTTTTAAGCCAAGATTGCATGACAATCTATTGTGAACTAATGACAATCGATTATGAGTAAGACAGTGAGCATCAGGTTTTTCAAACCTGCATGACAATCGATTGTGAACAAATGACAATCGATTTTGATGAGGCAGTGTCCATCAAAGTTTTTCAAAACTCAGAATAATCGATTGTGAAGCTAATGACAATCGATTCTGAAGAGACAGTGTCCTTCAGATTTTTCAAAGTCACAAAATAATCGATTGTGAACTCATGACAATCGATTGTGTTGAGGCAGTGACTTCCAGACTTTTTCAAAACTATTAAATAATCGATTGTGAGTATATAACAATCGATTGTCAAGAGGCAGTGTCTAAAATGTTTTTCAAAAACTGATAAGTAATCGATTGTTGACTTTGTGCAATCGATTGTGAAGCTGACCGTTGTCGTAAAGTTTTCAAATACCGTCAGGTAATCGATTATTGATTCTATATAATCGATTGTTGTGATTAAAATCCGGAAAAGATTTTTTGAACGTTATTGGGTAATCAATTATTGATTTTGTATAATCGATTGTTTTGATTAAAATCCGGAAAAGATTTTTTGAACGTTGCTGAGTAATCGATTGTTGATTCTGGACAATCGATTATTTGTGGTAAAATCTGGAAAGGATTTTTTGAACGTTGCCAGTAACTGATTATGGATTGTAAGTAATCGATTATCAAGCGTAAAATCTGGGATTGAATTTTGATCTGACTGGCAGACAATCGATTGTTGGGGTTTGACAATCGATTGTCAGTGAGTAAAACCAGCAACTCTTAATTGGCAATTAGGCAACGGTAATGCCAAGTTTTTCAACTATAAATACAGATTCATTTCAGTGTTTTAAAAACAACAACATACTACAACTGATCATTACATTGCTATAAGCTTGCATACTTTTGTTTATCATATTATATTCAATTTCATAAAGCTTTTGAGAGCCATATTCTTGTCCAAAGTTGTTGTGATCTAGAGCTTACTTCTTTTACTCATACCTACTCATAAAGGAGTATTTTGTTTGAGTGTTTAGTGTTTTATACACTTGTAAGAGAATTGTGATTCTCTTGTTGTAAGGAACTTGTGTTTCCTTGGTTGAAGTCTTGGAGTGTTGTATCTTCGAGCAAAGGTGTTAAGGCTTGTGTCCTTAAGTTGTAAAGGTTTGTTGAGCACCCGTAAGCTTAACAAGTTAGTGGAAAATCTCGAGAGAGTCTCTCGGGGACTGGACTAGCCACGTGTTATGGTGAACCAGAATATATCGGTGTGTTCTTTCCTTTTTGTTTATTTAACGCACTTATTTATTTCGTGCAAATTTTAAATTCCGCAAGTTTACGCTAAATTTTATTATAACGCTATTCACCCCCCCTCTAGCGTTAAGCGTATTTTCTAACAATTGGTATCAGAGCCCAACTCTCTGAAAACATAACAATTTGAGAGAACCATCCATGGCTTCTACTCGTGATTCTTTTGCTGGAATTGATGAAGGACAGTGCTCCACACGACCACCTCTATTCAATGGTACAAATTACACGTACTGGAAGGAGAGGATGAAGATCTTCGTTCAGTCCAATAGCTTTCACCTTTGGAAGGTGATAATGAAGGGAAATCAAATTCCAACAAAGAAGGTGGAAAACGAATGGGTTCCCAAGTCCGAGGATGAGTATGACGCGGATGACATCCGAAAGGTTCAAAATAATGCTAAATCAATTAATTTATTATATTGTGCTGTTAATGCTGACGATTACAGGAAAATATCGTGTTGCACAACGGCAAAGGAGATGTGGGACAAACTAGAAGTTACGTACGAAGGTACGGACCAGGTAAGGGAAGCAAAAATTGATTTCCTAACCCATTCTTATGAATTATTTCACATGAAGGAAGGTGAAAAGGTGGACGAAATGTTTGAGCGACTTTCAATAATCGTAAATGACCTACATGCTCTCAAGAAAACATTCACGGATAGAGAGCTCGTGCGAAAAATTCTTAGAAGTCTCACACCGGCATGGAGATCAAAGGCCGACGTAATTCAAGAATCCATTGGCGTTTCAAACGTTACCATCGACGCACTAAGAGGTAACCATAAGACCTATGAATCTACTATTCTTAACCCTTTTGTTGATGATCAAAGGAGGCAAAGAATAGCTCTAAAGGCGAGCACAAGCCAACCGCAAATTGATGAGGAAGGAGACAACGAGTTTGAACTCGTTATCAAAAGATTTCAAAAGTTCATGCGCAAGGAGTATGAACGCAAGGGCAAAAAGCAAGGCGAACAAATCAAGTGCTATGAATGTGGTGAAACCGGGCACATCAAATCAAATTGCCCAAACGTCAAAAAGGAGAAGAAACCTTTTAAAAAGCAACGTGCATACATTTCTTGGGGAGGCGACTCCGGAGATGAGTCAAGCGAAGGAGAAGAAGACGAAGCAACAAATCTTTGCCTTATGGCACAAGAAGACAACAAAGATGAGGTATGTCAAATTTCGTCTAAAAACTTCTTTACTCTTGAAGAAATGCGAACTGCTTTTGATGAATTATATGCTGAGTTTATTAAGGCTTCAAAAACTGTTAAGGGCATAAAAGAAAATGCTTCATTAAAAGAAAAGGATTTTCAAAAACAGCTTTCTTTGAAAGAAAAGAATGTAGAAAAACTGGTTTTAGAAAATGAAAAGCTGAAAGAGGAAAACAAGTTTTTTGGAAAAAGAAGCGCCGATAAGCCCGAAAGTTCTACTAAAAGTTGTTCTTCTTGCTTGCATCTCAAAAATGAGGTAGATAGACTCAAATGTACCTTAGATAAGTTTAATTCTTCCCACAAGAATTTGAATGAGGTCCTTGTTAATTTGAAATCAACCAAGCATGGCATAGGATTTAAGAATGAGGTTAAAGAAAAGATTGAAGCCAAACCCCAACCACCTAAGGCTCAACCTAGGACTAATAAAACAAACGCTTATCCTAGAAATAGCAATCCTAGAACCAATATGCATGCTAGACAAAATGTTGAACATTTTAGGAGACCTAGAAATGACTTACCACCTAGAAATAGTTACCCTAGATATGATGCATATTTTAGGCCAAATGTGTTAGTAAATACGCTTAACGCTAGAGGGGGTGAATAGCGTTATAATAAAAATTGCGTAAACTTGCGGAATTAAAAACTGCAAGAATGAAATACGTGCGGAAATTAAATATGGAGAGAACACACCGATATATCCTGGTTCACCACAACCCGTGGCTAGTCCAGTCCCCGAGAGACTCTCTCGAGATTTCCACTAACACTGTTAAGCTTCCGGGTGCTTAACAAACCGCTACAGTTGCTCAAGGATACCGCACCTTAAGACTTCACTTGCTTGAGGATACCTCACCCCAAGACTTCAACCACTAAGACTTTGGTACTTAGCAAACCCAACAAATGAGAAGATATGTTCTTCTCAAACAACTCTCTTTTACAACAAATACTCTCTTAATAGAGTGGATAAAGAGAAACAATTCTAGCTCTATGAACAACACAAAGTTGTCTATCAAATGGCTCAACAAAAGCTCTAAAAATGATGCTTGAAAATGATCAATATGTATATCAATATATGCAGGAGTTGTGTGTTTAAAATCAGCTCAAAAGACCTCTTTTTATAGGTGAAAAAGTGGTGCTGACCGTTGCTTAATTGACAAATAAAATCCCTGATTTTGTGCTTCAACAATCGATTGTTTGGAGGTGACAATCGATTGTCTGACCAACGTTCAAGAAAGATTCCTGATTTTAGGCTAAACAATCGATTGTTAACCCTGAATAATCGATTGTTCTTCAACGTTCAAAAATCAATTTAGGATTGTGGAACGGTCAAAAAATAATCGATTGTATGAAAGTGACAATCGATTGTTGACAATAGATTGTGGGACAAATACAATCGATTGTTTTTATATTTAAAAACCGGTTGCAGTGTCAAAATAATCGATTGTTAAAGTGGAAAATCGATTGTCGACAATCGATTGTCAAAGTAGACAATCGATTATGTTGTTCCAGTGTTCAAAACTTTGGCAACGGTCGATTATATACACTTGATATACACTATGTATACCAGAGTATACCAGAATTGAAAACTTACTTCAAAACCCATTTTGGTTGAAATGAAAACGTTAAAATCATTTTGTTTGAAGTATATATTAAAAATATTTATGATATATATAATTTAATAAAGTGATTTTATGAATGTTTATGATGACCTAATGTTGAGCCAAAGGATAAGATAACTTAAACGTTGTCCTTACATTGGTTCTACCAAACGACCTACGTCTTGGGTCTTCAGTCTTGAACTTCTTTGGCTCGTTCATGCAATTCCGTCATCAGTATGCTTCTCGCCATTTGATTATATCATTGTTTGACACTTGACTTCATTGTTTGTCATTCATCAAAACCTATACCTGAAAATCATGCTCATACAACCAAAGCGCACATATCAAAGGTATACATGATTTCCAACAAAATGTTGAACCTTTGAGAAGACCTAGAAATGGCCCTCAACCGATAAACAATCACTCTAGAAATGCTGCCCATCCTAGAGCTCATAGTAGGAGAAATAATTCTCATGAAATGCGAAATAGTCATAGTGTTCAAAATAGAGTAAGAAATTTTCATCCGTCTAGTTACTATGAACCTAGAAGGATGCATAACCCAAATGTGACTTGTCATTATTGTAGACGCATTGGTCATATTGCTCCTGCATGCTTTACACGTCATAGACATATTACTCAATCGCATCATTATAATATGCCTAACCCCCAAGGACCCAAGATGGCATGGGTACCTAAAGAACATTAATTTGTTTTGTAGGTGTGCTTGAAGGGATCAAGTGTACTATGGTACCTTGACAGTGGATGCTCCAAGCATATGACGGGAGATGAATCCAAATTCCTTCAATTAGAGCACAAAGAAGGAGGAAGTGTTATCTTCGGTGATAACAATAAAGGAAAGATCATCGGCATAGGCTCGGTCGGTAAGAATGAAAATTCCTCTATTAAGTATATATTACTTGTTAAAGGATTAAAGCATAATCTCTTGAGCATAAGCCAATTGTGTGACAAGGGAAATCTTGCTCTATTTGATTCGGATGAATGCCTAGTATTTAGACGTAGTGATTTCAAAATCATACTTCGTGGTTTTAGAGTGGATAATATTTATATGGTTGATCTTGCTAATTCCTCACCCGATTATGTTGATTGTCTAATGAGTAAAGAGGATGATACTTGGCTATGGCATCGTAGAGTAGCACATATCAATATGCATCTTTTGAACAAATTGATTTCTCAAAACTTAGTTGTTGGTCTTCCCGATTTAAAATTTGAAAATGACTCTATTTGTGACTCGTGTCAAAAGGGGAAGCAAACAAAAGCATCTTTCAAATCTAAAAACATTGTTTCAACTTCTAGACCATTGCAATTACTTCATATGGATTTATTTGGTCCCTCTCGCATTGAAAGTCTAGGAAGAAATAAATATGCTTTTGTGATTGTTGATGATTACTCGAGATTTACTTGGACTTTATTTCTTGCCAATAAAAGTGATGCTTTTCAAAATTTTAAATATTTTCTTAAGCGTGTTCAAAATGAGAAAGAAACAACCGTCACTTCAATTAGAAGTGATCATGGGGGAGAGTTTGATCACAATCTCTTTGCGGACTTTTGTGACGAACTCGGAATCGAGCATACCTTTTTCGCTCCACGGACACCACAACAAAATGGGGTGGTGGAAAGGAAAAATAGGTGTCTCGAAGAGATGGCTAGAACCATGCTCGACGAAGCTAAGATACCCAAACATTTTTGGGCGGACGCCGTGAGTACCGCTTGCTATGTTCTAAATAGAGTAGTAATTCGGCCGATACTCATGAAACCCCCTATGAACTTTATAAGGGAAGAAAACCAAATATTTCCCATTTTAGAGTTTTTGGTTGCAAATGTTTTGTTCATAACAATGGCAAAAACCAATTGGGTAAATTTGATGCTAAGTCGGATGAAGGTATTTTCATTGGATATTCTCACGTAGTAAAGCATATAGGGTCTTTAATAAAAGAACCCAAATTGTGGAGGAATCCCCTCATGTTGTATTTTCCGAAAATAATGCTCGCTTGGCGAGAAAGGATTCCGATTTTGATCTTGCAGGTATCTTAGATAGCTTGAAAGACAAAATACAAGAGGAACCATCCAAGGAAAATAAAGATGAAACTGAGGAACAACCAACGGAAGAAGCGCCACAATTGGACAAAGAAACAAAAGTGCCAAATGAGTGGAGGACGATCAAAGATCACCCCCTTGAACAGGTAATTGGAGACGTCGGAGGAAAGGTAAGTACCCGAAACTCTCTTAAGAACACTTTAGGACACACTTCTTAAGAGCTCACGTTCTCACTTGGCAACACTAGTTTAAGTTATTACTTCTTTACAGATTTCTAACTTGAGCGTCGGAGACGTCTAATCCTTTTTTGCAGGTATCGCCCTAAAAGTAGGGGGAATTATAAAGCATGACGCGCAAGAATCGAGTCTTCTTCAGAAAAATCTGTTTCTGTCATCTAATAATCGATTATCTCGTATCAATAATCGATTTTAATGCTATCATTTGAGCTATTATACTCTCTTTATATAATCACGCCTTCTTTCCAATAAATAAACAAGGTTTGTTTCATCTTTGGCATCTTATTTTTGCTAATGGCAAAAGGGGGAAGATAACGGGTATGCACTCTCAATATTTATAAGCTTAAATTGAGGGGGAATTCTCAAATTGAGGGGGAACAAATTGCATACTTGTTACATGTATATACTTGTCATGAATCGTCAATATAAATTGCTTGTCTTGCATATCCCGCTTAATGTTTGCCATTATCAAAAAGGGGGAAATTGTTGGAAACACGTTCTCAATGCAATATACTAAAACGTGTGTTCTTTTGTGTAGGTTTTGATGAATGACAAACGAAGCGAAAATTGATATATGACGAAGTTCAAGAAACAAGCGCACAATTGATATACAACGAGATTCAAGCTCAAGACAAAGTTTTATAAGTTTAATTGAGTCATTCGTATTTGTGATCTTGATCCTACAACTTGACTCGTAACATGGCTTCTCTCATAAAACTATTTTCCAAAATCATGCATATTTAATTTAACGTCAAATGATTTTAAATCATGCATATTTACAGTAGTCAAAATAATTTTTAGACATGCCTTAAAAATCTGGACTAAGATAATCGATTATGTACTTATGATAATCGATTGTTTTAAGCCAAGACTGCACGACAATCGATTGTGAACTAATGACAATCGATTATGAGTAAGACAATGAGCATCAGGTTTTTCAAACCTGCATGACAATCGATTGTGAACAAATGACAATCGATTGTGATGAGGCAGTGTCCATCAAAGTTTTTCAAAACTCAGAATAATCGATTGTGAAGCTAATGACAATCGATTGTGAAGAGACAGTGTCCTTCAGATTTTTCAAAGTCACAAAATAATCGATTGTGAACTCATGACTATCGATTGTGTTGAGGCAGTGACTTCCAGACTTTTTCAAAACTATTAAATAATCGATTGTGAGTATATAACAATCGATTGTCAAGAGGCAGTGTCTAAAATGTTTTTCAAAAACTGATAAGTAATCGATTGTTGACTTTGTGCAATCGATTGTGAAGCTGACCGTTATCGTAAAGTTTTCAAATACCGTCAGGTAATCGATTATTGATTCTGTATAATCGATTGTTGTGATTAAAATTCGGAAAAGATTTTTTGAACGTTATTGGGTAATCGATTATTGATTTTGTATAATCGATTGTTTTGATTAAAATCCGGAAAAGATTTTTTGAACGTTGCTGAGTAATCGATTGTTGATTCTGGACAATCGATTGTTTGTGGTAAAATCTGGAAAGGATTTTTTGAACGTTGCCAGTAATCGATTATGGACTGTAAGTAATCGATTATCAAGCGTAAAATCTGGGATTGAATTTTGATCTGACTGGCAGACAATCGATTGTTGGGGTTTGACCATCGATTGTCAGTGAGTAAAATCAGCAACTCTTAATTGGCAATTAGGCAACGGTAATGCCAAGTTTTTCAACTATAAATACAGCTTCATTTCAGTGTTTTAAAAACAACAACATACTACAACTGATCGTTGCATTGCTATAAGCTTGCATACTTTTGTTTATCATTTTATATTCAATTTCATAAAGCTTTTGAGAGCCATATTCTTGTCCAAAGTTATTGTGATCTAGAGCTTACTTCTTTTACTCATACCTACTCATAAATGAGTATTTTGTTTGAGTGTTTAGTGTTTTATACACTTGTAAGAGAATTGTGATTCTCTTGTTGTAAGGAACTTGTGTTTCCTTGGTTGAAGTCTTGGAGTGTTGTATCTCCGAGCAAAGGTGTTAAGGCTTGTGTCCTTAAGTTGTAAAGGTTTGTTGAGCACCCGTAAGCTTAACAAGTTAGTGGAAAATCTCGAGAGAGTCCCTCAGGGACTGGACTAGCCACGTGTTATGGTGAACCAGAATATATCGGTGCGTTCTTTCCTTTTTGTTTATTTAACGCACTTATTTATTTCCTGCAAATTTTAAATTCCGCAAGTTTACGCTAAATTTTATTATAACGCTATTCATCCCCCCCCCTCTAGCGTTAAGCGTATTTTTTAACAGTGAAGTCTCCCTAAATCCTTGATTCTAAACTTTTTGTCAAATAATGTCTTTAAGTGTGCAATCTCCACTGAATCAGTGCCAGTAATTATGGCATCATCAATATAGACAACTGCAAAAATAGTAAGGGATGAGGTTTCCTTGTAGAAGTGTGAATAGCCATTTGGCAGAATGATAGTACCCTTTAGATGACAGTGCCTATATCAGCTTGGCATACTACTGTATGCTAGCCTATCTCAGCCCATACATAGATTTATTTAATTTGTAGACCATCCCCTCTTTGAACTAAGTTGATCAACCACAAGACTTGGTAACACCCCTATATATATATTTTCATGTAAATCTCCGTAGAGGAATGCATTCTTTACATCAAGTTGGAATATATTCCAACCTTTCTTCACAACAACAATGACTAAAACTCTAACCGTTGTCATATTGACAACAGGTAGGAGTGGCAAACGGGCATGGGTAATGAAAAATAGATCAATTATCCAATTCGACCATATTTAATACGGATAAAAAAAGGTTAACAGGCAGATAATATGGGTTACCCATATTATTCATGACTTCTTGTATATGATCACTTTTTGGGAGAATACTTAGTCTCCCTAACTTGAGGAACCCCCAATTTGAGGCTTTACAATATAAAAGTTAGATTCATTTGTTATCTATTGGTTGCTTTGTGACCCTTTGACCCAAATAGATAGCCCACAAAGACGTGTGGAGTTTTCTAGGCTGAAAGAACTCCTTAGATGAGAATAATTGGGTTTCTTGTGATATATAAATTCAAAGGGACATTTATTATTTAGGTAGGTAGTGGGCAATCTGTTGACGAGGTAGGTTGCAGTCATGATGCATTCTCCAATATTTGGTTGGTAATTTAGATTGAAACACGAGTGCTCTAGCAGTTTCAAGTAGGTATTTGTGTTTTCTCTCCACTATCCAATTTTATTGTGGTGTATAGTGATAACTAGAAATTATGATACATTTTACACTCCTTCATGCTTGAGTTTTGATTAGAAATGTGTATAAAATAGTCTCAAAAGGCTCACAAGACGTGCTTGATTGCAGGTTTGATCAACAAAGTGACAAGATGTCAAAAACTAGCTCAAAAAGGAGTAAAACTTGCACAAGTAACAAACTAAGGCAAAGCTCAGTCAAACGGGGCCAGTGCGGCCACACACCATTCGGTGCGGTCCGCACAAATGAAGTTCAGAGAGTGTGTATCTCAGGCCAAAAGTGCAATACGGCCCCAAAGGATTTTATGCAGTCCGCATTAGATTCGCTGCGACCGCACTCAATTTAGTGTGGTCCATAGAGCCAAGGTTCAGAGAGTTGCTAGATTTAAGATTGAAGCCCAATGCGGTCCGCACTCCATTTCATGCGGATCGCGCTAGAATTCACCGCGGACGCACTCGATTTCGTGCGGCCCACATTATCTAAGTATAGAGAGCTGGATATTCAAGTCAAGAGCCTTTGTGCAACCACACTCATTTTTGTGTGGTCTGCACTAGCCCTACATAGGTATTTTTGTCCAAAATTTTTAACCTAATATAAATAGATTTTTTTCCCATTTTTAGGTGAGCAGAGAGTTTTGTACTGAGAGTTGTGCTCGTAACTTCGTCCCCTTTACCTATTTTAAGTAATATTAGTGTGATTTCAACATTGGATCTTCAAGTTTAATTTAGCAATTAATTATTATGAGTTTATCTTCATCTATTCCTTTATTTTCATCTATAATTATGAGTAGCTAGACCCATAAGCTAGGGTTTTGGCTCAATCCTAGTATGGGTAGTTGATGAGTTTTATGTGTTTAGGGCTTGATCAACTATGGGTGTCTGATATTTAGACTAATTTCATATTTAATTATTGAATTAGTGTTTGCAAACACTAGTTTTTGTTTAGTTGACTTTGGCTCTTCTTGAGAAAGAGAGCCTAAGTCTCTGAAATTGGTCCAACAAAGAATTGGGGCGTACTCAAGAGATTGATAGCCTCATTTAAAGAGTTAAACCTAGAGATAGTAATACCATACTTGAACCTTGATTTCTTATGCAAATTTGCATACTCAATTGGTCTTGAGAAAGTCAATTCGGGCAAAATCACTTGAGCTACCGAAAAGTATAGAGTGAGTAGAATTGTGCAATTGTTATATCATACTCCCCAAATGTGACAATCTAGCTTTAAACTCAAGAATCCGTCAATTGACTCCTAGGCAAAATTCATTACCCTAGTGCCTTTTAATCATTTGAACAATCTCGCAATAGTCTAACCCTAGCTTATTTTAGTTTAATTGAGCATTGTAGTTTTATAAACATAGAATCATAATCAAAACCAAAACTGTGTGAAGTGTAATTTGGTACAAATACACAACTCCACTTTAGATAGACACTCAACTCCAATATCTAGCTCCTTGTAGAAATCGATCCAGACCTTAATCGGGTAAAAGCTGCTCGACCTCTCTCGCTACTCAATAGTGATGGTATT
Organism: Nicotiana benthamiana; assembly: GCA_034376525.1. Taxonomy (NCBI): domain Eukaryota; kingdom Viridiplantae; phylum Streptophyta; class Magnoliopsida; order Solanales; family Solanaceae; genus Nicotiana; species Nicotiana benthamiana. Next base: position 60,731,225 of record CM067332.1, on the reverse strand, counting down.
ATGAATGATGATGAACAATATCAAGTGCCGTAAACTAAGTTATGGAAATTATGTGAAAGATTATATGGTTCGTTTATTTGATGATGTGGTAATTGTTAAAGTTTTTGATTGACCTTTATGATTTCTTTATTTTTATTTGATAGTTCTTTCTTGGGTCGTGATCGGACTCCACCCAAGAAAGCGATGGTATTATGAATGATGATGAACAATATCAAGTGCCCCAAACTAAGTTATGGAAATTATGTGAAAGATTATATGGTTCGTTTATTTGATGGTGTGGTAATTGTTAAAGTTTTTGATTGACCTTTATGATTTCTTTAATTATTTGATAGTTCTTTCTAGTGAGAAAGTGTTTATGATTTCTCTGTTTTTGTATGATAGTTCTTTCTAACTAGATGGTGTTTAGTTATACATACTAGTGCTATTCGATGACACTAACGTCCCTTTTACCGGGGACGCTACGTTTAAATGGATGTAGGTGTTCTTATAGCAGGCGGTGTTGGTCGCAACTAGTGCCGCATCATCCTTTTATCTTACTTGGTGAGCCCCACTTCATTTTGGGGATCAGTTTCACCTATTTGTCTTGTACGTTGTATTTGATGTATAGCTGGAGCCTTCTTACTGGTATTTTCATATTACATTACTCATGAGTTATGTTTAGAGGCTCCATAGACAGGTTGTGGGTAGTGTCGAGTATTGGAAATAAAGCAGAAACATTGATGTTTGGCAAAGATTTATAAGACTTGTAATACTTCTAGCGGCAACATGTTTGGTCCCGTCTATGGGGTCAAATCAATACGTTGTAAGAAGACGATTTGACAGTGAAAAAGAACCTCCATCTCGTGACTAGAAACATCTATTTAATGGGACTAGATTCATAGTGAAATTCAAGATAACTAAATAGGAGTATTATAATTATATGATATATGGAGTACTAAAACTTTTGTGTAATGAAAAGCCCCTAGGTACATTAAAACACCAAAATGTAGGTAACCTAAATATATGAGCTAACCTATTTCGTTAAAAGTTTTCTCTTGTTTTCCTTATGATTTCAGCAGTGCCATAAACTATAAATGTAATTTTATTTGACTAGTCATTTTCTAGGCATATCAAGATTTAAGAATGAAAAAGAAATTGATCACGTCCAACTATGTCTTTTAACAGACAAAGCGGTCGCTACAAATATAATTTGATTTTAAATCCGGAGTCGAATCCTCAAGAAACTAATCTATCTATTACACCCTTTTCCAATGTTATTATCAACTAAATCAATCTCTAGATGCAATATTTTTGATCAAATAGGATTGGATTTTTGTTTAACTACTTCAACTACTATTAAAAACAACAGTAAGCTAAAACAAGGATAATTCAATGGTAAAAAGTTTTAGGAAAGTGATTTTCCTAATTACTAGTTTTGGTATTGACTCTTCTCTTATAATCTCACCATAATACTCTATGAGAATTAAGATTTATGGGTTATTGTAATTATCTCTCGATCAACTACAATAATTTACTAGAGCATTCTCTCGAACTACTCTAGCTAACAATATGTGTGCAACTCTAAATTATCCCACCAAAGTTTCGTTATCTCTAAACCTGCTTTTCGATTAAATGAATCTCTTCAATTACCTAAAAGTGGTGTTGTTAAATAGCTGTCTAACCTAATACTCTTTCTCAAGCAATATAAGGTAATTAAACACGATTAATCAAGGGTCCATTCAATTAATCGCCATACAGAATGTAGTTGAACAATCATATCATAAATCCGGCTTGATTATAAAAACTTGAGTCAAAACTTCAACCAATAATTGGTTCAACCCTAGATAAGTGTTTAGTTACTCATAATGAAATAAGAGAAAACTAATAGATTATTCATAATGTAAAATTGCAAGAATTAAAAGGTGATAGAGAAAAACTCTAATGTTTGGATCGTCTCCTCCCACTTGTTCTTCCTCCAAAAAAAGTCCAAAACAAGTTTAATATTATCTTATGCGAGATTCTAGAGCTTATAAGGGTTTCCATAAAACTTTCCCGAAGTTACACTTAAGTCCTCAAATTTTCAGCAGTGTGAACAGTGCACCGCGATCACGGCGGACTACGGTCGACTGCAGTGAAAGTTTCCCTTTTTGCCTCGCGTTTTTTAAACTATCGCGGTCCACCGCGGTCGCGGTGGACTCCTTGCTCAGGCCATTTTCTGCTTCGTCTTGCTCAGGTACTTTTCGAGTGGGCCTTTTCTTCACATTATCGCCTCCAACATACTCCATGTTGCTTCCTCTCATATAATATTCCCTGCGAAATAAAATGACACTATTTAGAGCATTTTAATGATAATTTATCTATAAAATAACAATAAAATATAATCATATTAAAGTGTAAATATCAACTATATAACCTATTATCAAAAATTCATTTACTATTTGTGGCTGATATTTATTTCAAAGAAAACTAAGTTGATCGTGGATATTGATATAATTTTATTGTGGATTGATGTTACTGGTACAATAAAGAGTAAGATTCTAATATAATGTATAAAAATGCCACTTTCATGGGAATCACATTGACTATCTGCATTTTAAGTGTCCCTTTTTTTATGGTAAAAGGTTCGAAAATGATTATTCCATTCTTTTCTTTTTCCTCTATGAAAAGCCATCCATATTTTGTTATATACTCTCTTTTTTTTTCATAGTGGGAATATTAAAATGGCATCTATATAAAAATTAAAAAGGATAGATGTCCTTTTTCCGGAAACTCAGACGAATAGTTTTTCGGAAATCAATACAATCCAAACATACGCAGAAATTAACACTCAATGTTTTCCGTTTACGCACCTAAATTTTAGGGATATCCTACCACTCCACTATTACTGAAATAATTATATTTATTTACTCTCTTTTAAACCTTAGTCATTCGCGCATCTTAAACAATATAATTGAGCACGTCTTTATTCTATTTTAATCGTTAAAATACCCAGAAAAATTAAAGTTTTAACTTCAATATAACCCAACCAACAGTAAAATTCATTCTTCCCATATCAAACTCAATTGAAGAATTCTAATTTCTTCTTCATCTGAATACTGCCGAAATTGCATCAATTGCTCTTTGAAGTTTTGATCTTTGGAAGCAAAGGTTAATCTTCTCCTCCAAACATAATAATATTTCACAGATAATTCAAATTCAATATTTGAGCTTAATTCTTCAAAGAACTTCGGCTTCGAATGGGTTTTCCTCCATACTTATCAAGAATTCTAAATAACAATAAAATCAAAGGATTTTGTAAGTGGTCACTTCGATTTTATTCGGGCAAATCAATTTTAGTCGAGGCAAGAAGAATTTTAATGATGGGCATTAGGGTTCTTCAATTTAGGAAATTTTAACTCATGCGGTGAATAAGTCTCGTTTAGAGGCTGTTAATTTTATTTACTAGACATTTTGAATTGAGAGAAAAATTAAAGAATCAACATAAAAAAGAACTGAGTTTTCATGAAATATTTATAAAGAGAAAAGAGACCATAGAAAGATTTTGGTTCTTTATAAGAACAAATGAGGTCTAAATGATATGTATATTCCATCACGCCCATAACCAGATTTTTCCATTGAATTGAACATTATTTTTTCCTGGTTTTTATATAATGCATTTTTCTGAATTTTCAGTGGGGAATGAATTGGTATTTGGAATTCTTGAATTGGGGAGAAAAGATAGGAAGATGATAAGGCAATATATAATGTGCTATAAAAATTAGATAGAGGAAGGACAATTTGTTGAATGTCGTCCATGTTAATTATGTAGCTTATTAATGAAGCGTGTGTCTCTCACTCAAATTAATATAGTTGGGCCAGAGCTTTGGAGGGAATAAATAGATATTATTGTTTTAATAATATTGAAGTATTAGGATAACTGTAAAGTTTAAATGTTCAAATAATTTTTCAAAACAAGTTGAATGATATTTCTATGCATTTTCTCGAAAATTTATCATGAATGAATCCAAACGTACGTATAGATTATTCATTATTTCACATATATATTAAGATTTTGTATTGGTGAATATTTGGTTCTTACTTTACTGGTTAATGATATAATCAACCAATGAGTTCTGGCTTAATTATTCTCTCGCTAGGACTCATCCAGTCGAAGTAACTAAGAACTTCGGATTGAAGTAATAAGATTATTGAATCATCAGAACAATTTCGATTATCTTTTTTACTTTTTAGCCACAGAGTCTTTGTGAACCCAGTACTATATAAGACAAGCAGTTGGAAAGCATTCATAACTTCGACTCAATTATATACTCTAATAAATATATATTCAAAAAATTATATTTCTATTATAAAATAATATAAAGACAAGAACAATAATACAAGAACAAGAGCAATAGAGAGAATAGAGAGAGAGGAGTATTCTCATTGATACTTAGAGATTGTTAGGGATGTATTACAATGGTAGAAGACCCCTTTATTTATAGGGAGTGGGATGATTTAGCTACCAATAATAGGACTCTAGGATCTCTCTAATTAAAGACATTCACCTTAAATAGAAGTGTAAAATCTCTCTATTTATAACACTCCCCCTTGAATGTCTATTCAATGATGTGCCTCGTTAAAACCTTAAAACAAAACCCAATGGGAAAAATTAAAGTAAGGAAAAAGAGTACACATGTTTGAATATGCGCCTATTGGTTGCCTCGTTAAAAACCTCGCAAGGAAAACCCATTTGGGACAAAACCTTGTAAGGGAAAAAGAGTGCAACGCGCATTAACTCCCCCTAATAAGAACATCAATTTATATCCTTGAATATTTGCATTCCAATCTTGTGCATCATCTTCAAAACGATCTTTGGTAGACGTTTGACAAATCAACCATATTGACTTGAATAAATATTCCGCACCTTGAAATCATCATTCTTGATAGATATGAACATCTTCATATAATGTCGTGGAATAACTCTTCAATATCTCCATAGATGCATTCTCAGTGCCATCATGCTTATAGTTATAGCAAGATACATATGTATACAAATTGTACTTAGGATGTGGTACTTCAGGACCAAGAATTGCATATGCTTCAAGCAGCTTAAATCTTTCAAGTTAAGTCATGTAAGTCACATAATAGACTTTAGCTGCATATCAAGTTTTCATGTCATGCTAAACAAATAAGATATCGAAAACTGACTATACATACCTTTGACTTTTATACTTTCAAGTATTTGAACTATAGGTTCAAAACTACATGTCTTTCATATGGAATCAATTCTTCTTGAATTGTATCTCTTCCATTTAGTTACTTTCTTTGGGTCAGCAAATGCGTATAGCATGCTTTGCAATATGTTGCAGTTGAATTATCCCTTTTATGAACTTCCGGTTCATATCATGATATTCGGGGATATACATATACAAATGATAATTCATCCCATGTAACCTTTTCTCAAGTGTTTATCATGTCTCCCCCTCATGTTAGAAAAGCTAACTCGTTTCCTCAACTTTGGGAAATCATCTTTGTGCATTATCATGTCAATATACACGGCACATTAATAATAAGATGAAATTATTTGGTTCCTGACCCTGAACCACTTGTGAGGGGAGAATATACTCTCGTATACAACTTATATCAAACTGATATATATAACTTTGTTCTCATAAGAAACAGTTTAGCTATTAAGTGGAAGCACTCAATAATTATCTTGCTAAACCAACTTTGATATAAACCAACTTATCAAGATGGACTATCTTGAGTAGAAAATCTGGAAATTATGCTCGAAGTTAGATTACTGAGCAATTTACCTCGCAAGCACCGGCCAGGCTGCGGGTTAATAACAATTGCGCATGTAACCATATCATAGATGCATCATATGTGGTATACATGGCAGGTGAATGGGCCCATATTCACCTTTGATATTTCCAGAATTTATGGGCTTCAACCCGAACTCTTTAGTTGGTCAGTTCATTAGTGAGAACAAGTGATACAAGAGAATTCGTAAAGAACTTTCTAGTTCTTTGATATTCACCTGTGTGAATTTGCACATCATACTTAAAATGAGATGGCTAATACGAATGCTAACTGAACAAATTATCAATATTGGTAAACTTCAAATTTACACCATGACATGTGCACTTATCAATAAACTTCAGGTTTATTATGACATGGGTTTTTATACCAATAGATATCCACTTTATTGTGGCATTCTTTCTTTTGTGTAGTACAAACTGGAGAACAAAGCGGGTAGCTTTTCATATGCAAATTACCCCGCTACAAGTTGTAGTAATAGGAGATATCAAAGCCTTCCTTTATTTATAGTCTCAATATAATCAATCGCTTTCGCGTGTACTTTGGAAACTGAATAAGTTTCTTTGAGACTTACTACAGCACAATACTCATTTGTGTTTCTCCAACATAGTAATAATTGGCTCTTCTAGAGCTCTCAATTAATTTTGTACTACCACAGATTCATCAACATCCATGTGGTGAATATCTTTCTTAAAGAGAAAGTTATACCATTATGGTCATGTCAAACTTATATGCAAGATATGTTTCTTGCATTATCGTTGTCCTTTAATAGTCATATTTCTAAAATACTTTGGCGTACAATAGGTACGTGACCAACGATCATTCATGCCATATATCATCTCAAACCTCCTTCTAGGGGTGAGTGTGGTATCATCTCAAACCTCCTTCTAGGGGTGAGTGTGGTATCATCTCAAACCTCCTTCTAGGGGTGAGTGTGGTATATTTAATACCAATTTCATGTTCATATTCTTCCAATAATGAATATGTATTCGTGAATCAGATGTTGTCACATTCACTTCGGGGATATGTGATTTTGTTATCCTTTTCAAATCTATAAATGCGTCAGGCATTTGATTTGCTATTCTTTGCAAATGGATAATCTTTTGTGCCTCTTTCACAAATAGAGGTATGTGGATCAAGATGAGAAAATGATGCATTTTTCCACAAAATTTCCCGTTTGGTTTCATCAACTTCTCCCCCTAATTTTGGGAAAAGTGTCTCATCAAATTGACAGTCTGCAAATCGTGCAGTGAACAAATCTCCTGTCAATGTTTCGAGGTAGCGAATAATGGAGGGCGATTCAACCTCAACATATATTCCTAACCTTCTTTGCAGACCCATTTTGGTGCGGGATGGCGGTGCTACAGGCACATATACTGTCATCCAAAGATTCTTAAATGGGATATATTGGGTCCATGACCCAAAACCAATTGCAACGGGGAATATTTGTGTCAATTCGTCAGTCAGAGACAAAATTCGTTTTAGGGCGTTTACTCTTTCGAGATGCTTGATAAAGGTCAACCAAATGTCATGGTATACGGCAAGCCTTTGACCAGTGCCCGTTTCCACCGCAACGATAATGTATAGTTTATAAACTATTTGCTTTTGGATTCTTATCGTATCGTGCTTGTGGCAGAGTGACCAACTTCAGGTTGTCATATCTCTTCTTTAAGCCATCTCACAAGATAGGTGGATCTTTGACTGTGATATATTCAATTTTCAAACCTTCATCAAGGTGATGGCGCAAGAAAATCAAGGCCTTAGCATAGTTTTGGGTGGATGCATTATTTCTGTCTTTAATGGCGTCTCCAAGACCCATAACATCTAAGTGAATTTCAGCATCCAACACCCATGTCATATAGTTCTTGCCCGAAATTTCAAGGGCAACGAACTTTCTTTTCATAATGTCAGACATAAAACAAAATTACATCAAGAGCGTGTTCATACTTACGGGCTCTATTACAATTATCACATTCACTTCAGGGAATGGATCATAATCATGTGCTTTACACAATCTCATGTCAAATATTACTTTCATAAAGTGAAAGATTATTTTGAGAATCTTTATTATTCTCATTATCACAATAATGACGATTATAATTTCGTCTATTGCCACGTCCACATCCATTGATACCTTTACGGTAATAATTTTGTCTTCTTTCAGACTTATCACATACTGCTACCACATTCTCTAAAGGGAATGGAGCAAATTCAATTGGACGGAATTCTTTGCCACGTCCACATTCATTGATACCTTCATGGTAATAATTTTGCCTTCTTTCAGACTTGTCATATTCTGCTTCCACATTCTCTAAAGGGAATGGAGCAAATTCAATGGGACGGATTTTCAATTCTTTGCCCACAATCATACATGAATTTAATCATGGCAGGACACAGTGATTTTACCACTTCACGTGGTTATAATTTCTTACAAACTCCATTAGAGTTATAATCAAACTTTGTTGTCTTTGTTCGTATATAAAATCAAATCGTAGAATTTCAAGAATTTGAAAGGGAAAAGTAAATTACTTACCTTTAAGGTATGCCAATTATATTTTCAATGTTTTCTCTCCTTGTTTTCTGTATGGAAATTCTTACACAGAATGGCCTTGTTGATTTCTCATATCTACAGTCACTTTAATTGGCTTCTAGTTGTGAGAAGCTAGCAGCTTCGATGATTGCTCTTCGTCCGCCTCTTTTTTTTTTCGTTTCTTTCTTTGAAGCAAAACCCTACACAAACAGAAGTTAAGACAATCGAAAATTTCAATTGGTTAGAGACTCGTGCTGATAACGTATTATAAAATAATATAAAGACAAGAACAATAATACAAGAACAAGAGCAATAGAGAGAATAGAGAGAGAGGAGTATTCTCGTTGATACTTAGAGATTGTTAGGGATGTATTACAATGGTAGAAGACCCCTTTATTTATAGGGAGTGGGATGATTTAGCTACCAATAATAGGACTCTAGAATCTCTCTAATTAAAGACATTCACCTTAAATAGAAGTGTAAAATCTCTCTATTTATAACAATTTCCATATGAAGACAGCAGAAGCTGTCAAAGAATTATGATTGCAGCGTCCTTTGTTCCCACTAGCCCAAAAATCTTAAATCCTTGGCGTAGTTATTTTCTAGAAAAACAATTTAAATGAAGAAATAAATTTATGATATTGGTTAACAAAAATTAGTTTTCATCAAAAAAGGCAGATAATATCCGTCATTTTTTGAAAAAAAAATTATTTTATTTTTACAATTATCCCTTTGTTTTATATATACCATTTTGAACAAACACTTGCATGTTATCTTACTCTCTCCCCATTTTATGTAACATTTTTTTTTAATTTGTCCCAAAAATTGATACCTTTTCATATTTAGAAATAATTTGACTGTTAACTTTCTCTCAAACATCTATAAATGCATCACATAAAATGGAATCAAGAGAGTAATAAAATTTCAGTAACACACCCTCCATTTTACTAAAATTTATCATTAATCTTTAATAAATAGTACTAGTATATTTTTCAAAAGAAAAAAATCAACAATCAAGCAACAATTTGTTTATATAAAAATTTATACCATACTTTCCTATGTCTATTTATTTATTTATTTTGGGTACAAATTTCCTATTCTATGCTGTCAGTACGCCTCAACATAGTAAAAACAAAAGGTTGAAATGTAAATATCCAATGATTGATTGACATTTCACGACCAAAATTTGGCGCAAACTTTCTGTTGACCAGCAATAATGGCGGCGGCGCGTAACACCCAATTTTCGCAATTAAAACCCTAACCAAAAGCATATTATTATATCCTTCATTAAATTAATATATCAGTTATCTTCCTAATTTCCAGCTGTTCTTCTTCAATGGCTCCATTATACTCCCAAATTTTCAGTCATTTTAATTAATTTATTCACATACAAATCCCCATAAGCTCATTTTTTACATGCAACTTTATTGAAATTTGATCCTCTTATTTTCTCCAGTTTTATTGGAGGTATGCTTGTTCTTGCTTGAATTTCAATTTATAATCATTTTCACTTATCATTACTTTATAGAAATTATTAAAATTACTTGATGACGTCATTCATTTGCTGCTATATAGATTATATCAATTTTGTTGCGTGTAAACATCAATTACAAGGAGTTGAAGATCATCTTCAATACAGGTATCATCTCTAGCTTATGGTGTTTTCTAAATTCATGGTTTTTGCTTGATTCATGGATTTTTTGGGGTTTTCACTGTGTTTTATGGTGTGGCCTGTGGGTGAGTAATTATGTGAAATGAATAAGTAGCTTGGTTTGTTTCTACATAGGATTTATAAAATTCCACTTATGTGAGCTTTGTAAAACATAGAGACGGACCTATGATATACCAAGAGGGGTAACTGGCACGCGTGAAGTTCAGCAAAAATTCCATATTTTTAAAAAATAGTATAATATATTAGCAGTGGTACCCTATAGATAAAGCAATTTTGGTTGAATAATTCAGACTTTAAGTTTGCATAAAGGAGTTATAGTTGCATAGTTGCAGTAGGTTGACTGCCAGCATAAAAGATAGTCTTATTAGGACAAATCCATGGAACATATATAGAGAGATTGAGGGGTATTTGAATCTTCTGTGTATATAGAAAATTTATATACCCGACCGCAACTAGTTTGGAACTGCGGCCTATTTGATTGAGAGTGATGTTGGGAATGATTATGTTGGGTTTGAGTTGACTTCTGTGTTGTGGTTAATGATGGTAATTTGTTGTCTTTTATGATGAAGTTGGACTTTCTCAGTGTTGGGATTTATCATTTATCGATAATGATGATGTTAGTAACCATGGTCTGCTGCTTTTTAGCTTTGGTTGACTCTCTGTCTCTACTTCATTTACACTTGTGAATGGTGATGTTTGAAAGGATCCTATGTTCATTTCTTTGGCTAAAGCAGAACAAGGACATATATTTCTACATCATCAAATCATTTTCTCATTATCTTTGAATCAAAATCCACATGTAAAGCTTTCCCATCTGTGTGATTTAGATTTAATTAAGGTCCCCTTCTTCTTTTCTTGGGAGCTATTTTACTTATGTGAATTTAACTGTCTGCTTTGTCTTTTAGGTGAATACACATGGCTATAGAATCAGCTTTATGTACTCAAAATCTGAAGCTTTTTTTTGTTGTTCATTTAGATTCTGTGTATAAGCGCCATCATTTGATGCCTCTTTGTTTACTTTTAAAAATATTCTTTAATGTTGTAGGTATTATTTCTCTGGTTTTTGACAGCATTCCTCGTGCTCTGGGATGTCTCGGAATACAATTATCTGTTAACTCAATTGCAGAAAATATATTCTATTTTCTGGCATGGTGGCATGTCTTTCATATCTGTTGCATATATTTATTCAAATCTTTTCGAATGAAGTGTCAGTGTGTTATAATGTCTTTAAAGTAGGTGTACAATTTTAGTGTTTAGTCAGTCCTTTTAAGTTTAGAATGTTGTTAGAGTTAGTGTTTAATTTTAGGATCACATTAGTCATTCTTTTGGTTAAATATAGGATATGGATTGTATCCTCTTACCAAGTTTTGTATTCTATTATCATCAAGTCATCAATATATCTCTTCCCTTCTCTTATTTTCTCAAATAGAGTATTATGATTTGCATCTATTTTGCTCTTGTACACAGAATTGTTAATCTGGAAAACTAACACAATTCGCGTCATATCTGTGCAGTGCCTGGTTTAATCGACCAGAGTAGCTAAAGAATTGTTGAAACAGATGGAACAGAAGCATCACAGACCAAGTGTTATAGCAAGGTTGATGGGCATTGACGAGCTTCCACCTCAGCAGCCCCTCCCTTCTAAAAAAAGGAGAGTACTCTCTGAGAACTATCTCCGGAAAACGGCTACTATAGGTTTGCGAGAAAAAAGCTCATTCTCTGTTGGACTCTCCTGCGGAATAAATACTCAGAAGCATCAGTTAGTTAAACATGTATTCGGAGTTGAGATGCCAGATATTTATAGCCATGAAAAAGCAAGCCAAAATGCAGCCAATTTGAAGAGGCAGAAATATAGTGATTCAAGTTTTACATCAATGAAGGAGAAGCATTCTTGCTTTAAGCACTCCAAAGGTAGCTCATCTGAAAATACTTCGAGATCTCTTCAGAGAATTGGGATTGGTACACCAAAGGATGATGCTGGAGAATGTGCTATTCATCACTTGAAGAAAATAAACTTTCAGTTTGATCCAAATGCAAACATGCCTCATCCCTCCCGTAGAATTATTGCGCTCAAACCTAGTTCTAGAAAGTCTCGTGACACCAAAAAACAGTCATTTTCTCTTGGGCTTGCTGTGGAATCCGATCCTGTTGATTTTAAGTACAAGCAATTCAGAAAACATGAAAACAATGGGGTTAGTGTTCCACGGAAAATAGTACAGACAAGGAACCTTGTACAACACGAACTTAATCACAGTTTAAAACTCACAGCAAGAGCAGAAAACATCAACGACACCTTCCTGAAGGCCGAGGATCTGAAACCACCTTCTTCAAATTTATTTAGTACGAGAAGAGAAGATGATACTCTGTATTCCTTTTCAAAAAGGTCATCTTTTGCCAAAGAAGAGAAGAAGCAAACAATTGGAAGATGGAAACTGAAGAATGATTTTCAGGAAGTTGAAATAGCTCGTAGAAACCGGAGTCATGGAGAAATGTTTGCTATGGATTACTTAGAAACAAGGCCTCAATTTTTGGACTGGTCGTTCAGTGTGCACACTGGAAGCTCGGGCCGGTGCAATCCTTTGGATATCAGCAGCAAGTATATGAATAGAAAGCAGAAAGATAGTGCGGAATATAGAGACTTAAACTTGAAGGAAACCGATCAGTGTAGTCCAAATTCAGTTCTGGAGCCACCTTTCGAGAAAGAGAAGCTCTGCACTTCTGAATCCCATGGCTTATGTAGTAAGTAAACACAAACCTTTGTTAACTATTTTCTTCAATAGCTTCATCCAATCTCATTTTACTCTTCTAAACTTGTAAGGTGTAGCAGTGCAACTTCAGTTTCTTGAGACCAACTCTGAGGAAACATACTCAGAAGGATCTGAAATGGGCGTCTCAAATGATGAACACTCCGAGAGAGGGTCTCTTGATCTCCTTGAAGATAGTGAAAACATATTGCCAGACTTCAAAGTTGAAGAAAGCAGGGACTTCTCCTACCTGGTTGATCTCTTAGATGAGGTCAGTTTGCATGGCATGAGCCTAGGAATGTGCTTTGAGACGTGGCATTCTTTGGACTGCCCTGTGAATCCCTCAGTGTTTGACTTATTAGAGAAGAAGTACGGGAAGCAAACATCTTGGCTAAGATCAGAGAGGAAGCTTCTGTTTGACTGCATAAATTCAGGGCTGAGTGAGATTTTGCATTATTTTCTGGATATCTACGTAAGGAAAAAATCTTTAAAGAGAAGGTGTTGTTCTGCATTGAGGAGAATTGATGTTGAAGAAGAGTTGTGGAGGATGCTGGTTAGTCAGGAAAATGAAGTGCACAAGGACTTATCTGGGAAGGCAATTGGAAATGAAACCAAATGGTTGCAGGTTGAGGAGGAACTTAGTAGCATTTGTAGAGACATAGAGAAATATTTGTTTGATGAGTTAGCTGCAGAATTAGCTTTGCATTGAAAGCATATAAAATGGGATTTTTGGCCGCTGAAGTTTTCCTACTATACCCCCCCCCCCCCCCCCTCTCAGGTTACTGGGAATAGATTTAGTTTTCTCCAACAGCAGTTTTGATCTGAAAGTATAGGATGTTGTGTAGAGAATCTGAATGATGTGGCACTATTTATTCTTATATTCATCAAACACTGTGTGCAATTCTTGTTTTTCTGTAGAAATCCCATGCTGATGCATGAAGATGAATGTAGAGAGACTTGGTGTAAACAACAAAATATGAATTCCATTGGTATACTTCTGAAGGCAGAGAGCCAGAAAATAAGAAATTATTACTGAGAAAAGTTATTCCATTGCTTTGGATTTACTTTAGTGCGTAACTTTTTAAATACTAGGAGTAATATTTTTAGGCATGTCACATCTAGAAGGAATGCTACAAGCTACTTTGCGTTGTGACAGTTTTTCCTTTTGCTGCTGTATTGGTGTAAAAAGTTTCCAGGGGTAAGATTTTTGAAGTTCTTTCCTTTCATTAGATATTTCTTTTTATACATAACTAGCGTTTCATAATATGTGATGGCCAAATGAAACTCCATGTTGGATACACCTTTTTGGACTGTGTAAAAGAGCTTTAATATAGATCATAATACCACCAACACAATTAACCAGTAAATTATATGCTCAAAGTACATAATGTAAAGATTCCGAAAATACAGAAAACATGTTGAATTAACGCCTTATCTAGAAGACATGCTGCTTTTTAAGGGGTGATGCAGACAGTAAAGTGGGTAATTGTCTCCAGACCATCAGTAGTATGTTGGTCTACGTGAGGAAGAGTTTCAATGGTGGCAAATCCTTTAGCATTTTCATACTTGCCAGTCCCTCCAATGATGGAAATGTGCGAAATTGGTGTGGCTGTCCTGTGAATTCCAAAGAAACTAATGGTATCATCCACTTCATGATCGTGTTCTCCATGGAATAGAGCAGTCAAGGCTAAAGTGTGGCTGGTGCCATCTGAAGAGCTTGTCAGGTAAAATCCTTGTGCTCTGCCAAGAACACCTGATCCCAGTTCGTGCCCCTCGGTTATTTCATTGTCAACAACAGTAATAGAGCCAAACATGAGCTGCTGAAGCGATAAACCAGAAGGAAGCTGACCGGCTGTTACAAAAGGTTGGTTGTCACCACCATTAACTACATTGTTGTTTCCGCTGTTTTGCAGGATAGTGCTAGCTTGTTGCTGACCATTTAGACCTGCAAGGAATGGATAATTGTTGTTGTCGACAACGTTATTAATGGTGTTCAAAGGAACTCCACCGTTGATTGGGAAGATTTGATTGGTGGGGTTCGAGAAAGGGAGATTGTTGGCATCAGAAGTGGCTACAATTCCAGTGACCACTCTTCCTGAAGGATGTGTGCCACCAAGGATGTCGTGCATGAAAAAGGAGAATGTCGGGTGCTCAAGGACAGGGCTTCCTACTGTGGCTCCACCTGGGGTTGCAGTGGTCACTCCTGGTGTTTGGTGGACAGGGGTAGTTACTGGTGCTGCATCGGCAACAGGGGCTGCTCCAGTGTCTGGTAAGTCCTCAGGAGGGGCCACTGAGGCAGCAGGGGCAACAACGGGGGCAGAATCTGGTTCAGGTTCAGCTGGTAAATCTGCTGGAGGAGCCACTGTGTCAGCAGGGATGGAAGGATCAGCTACAGGCGCCACATCAGAATCAGGACCAGTGACAGTAGCTGGTAATTGGTTACTTGGCAATGTGGCAGCTGGGGCAACCACAGGAGCTACAACAGGATCATCTGTTTCAAATGATGCATCAGCCACTTTGTTCACTTCATCAAGGATTCTTGTTGAACTGGCACAACCGAAGGTGAGGGCTAGCAGCAAAATGCAGAACGTGGCTTGGAGTGTTTTAGAGGTGAGTTGGGAAACTTTTGCCATTTTTTCTTGCGAATGTCACTAGGGAATGAGAGATTAAAAGAAACAATATGGTTGAGTAGATGCTTGATTGATGAGGAAAGACTGGAAACTCAACGGGTATATATAGTTTTGATTACATCCTTAATAAGAAGTGGAGCTGATAAGGTGGTTTTGGTAAGGAGTACTAAATACCCTTTGTAGATACTTTTTTTTTTTTGCAGAACACCAAATCCAAAATGGACATCAGGTTTGGTTGAACCAACTCTAAAAGCTTTTTGCTGATTATCTAGACAGTTATATTACATTATCATCTTAAACCTAATCAAAATACTTTTTTTACAAAATAAGAAAATTAATTAGCTGTTTTTAAGGGTAAACCATACTGTTGTTCTATATACTAGGGACTTTACAGAAGATTCTTTTCAACATCTGCAGGCAGAGTTGCGATGTCTCATTCTTCCTGTATTTCCTAGCTTAAGAAAATGCAATTGAAGTTTCCTTACATAGAGGATAAAAGATTGATATTTACCAGTAAATCTTGTTGAAGGCAGAAACTCTGTGAATTTCGTACAATTTTGAAAAATGAGTTCCTAAACCTTAGAATTCTCCGTAAGTTTCCTAAACGCTAAATATTTTAGTGCAAATCTATAAGGGAATTTAAGTTCGTTTCTCATAAATAGCACATCTTCAAGAATACTCAATATGTATTATCCATTCATCCATCGGAATTATCTGAATTTTTTTTTCAAATGAGCCGAGGGCCTATTGTAAACAACCTCTCTACCCTCACAAGGTAGGGGTAAAGTCGGAGTCACTCTACCGTTGCAGACCCCACTTGTGGGATTACACTGGGATTCTTGTTGTTGTTGAGAAGGGTCACTGCAGCTTATTCCGTGCTCCTTAATTGGTAACATATGTTAACTGTTAACTGCATGAATGTAGTCTGTCATTTTAACAGTACTATGCCTGCCCCTACGCTATTCCCCTCGAGTCTAGGCAGAGAAAGCACTTTCTTTGTGAGCAATTTTTGAATGACTTCAGCTGAATTTAATTATGCACTATTCTATACTTTGTTTGATTTGCTTATCGAGTAAAATGTTATGTTCAAAAAATTCTTTGTGAATTTCATATAACTTTTTGAAACCATTGAAGATCGGTGTATATTTCTTATGGTATACGCTTCAAAAAAGATCATGGTGAACTAATTGAAGTTCAGGTAACATTTCCCTTTGTATTGACAGAAAGCAAGAATTCCACAAAAATTTTGCTATATAAATTATAGGAGTGATCTTCACCCTTAAATAAATCTTGGACAAGCAAGAATTACAATAGAGAAAAGAAATTTTAAATTACATCACGATGATTACTCTAGCAAGTTATATGGTGGACTATATCTTCTACTAACTTTTAACCAAGATAAACACTGAATGAAAGAATCTTGTATGCTCCTTCACTCTTATTAGAGGTTGCATTGATAATCTTGACAGTAGCATAGCCATTTGCGTCATGATACTTTCCTGTACCACCAATTACTGCTATATGTGATTCAAAAACATCACCCTTATGCACCCCGAAAAACCTTAAACTATCCTTGTATTCATTACTAACAAAGCTAGTAGTCATCGCCATCATATGACTGCTACCATCTTCTGAACTAGCCACATACATTCCTTGAACTTTTCCCATCAAAGACGAGCCATAAACGGAACCTTCGTATATGTTCTCATTGATTGTTGTCACTGTCCCTAGCTCTAATTCTTGAAGTGTGGCGATAGCTGGGAATGTCATGCTGATTCCTTCCAAATCAAGCGTGTGAGTATGCAATCCGTTCATTTCAACACTTGGATTTGTGTCGGTCAATGGAATGCCACCCACAGGAGGGAAATAGCCTAATGGTTTCGAGAAGGGAAGCTGATGATGACTATTTACTTTTGTTGATGCAGGTTTTGATGAATGCTGTTTTTGGCTAAGAACATCTAGCATGTAAAAGGATATTTCATGGTCTGCATGATCATGATGAAGGTTTTCACGGGAAGGATTGTTATTCAGAGTTCTTGCGGAAAATGATTGATTGATTATTGTCAAAAAGAATAAGAAGAACCAAAAAATGGCTAGTTTAGAAGGAGATTTTAGCATCTCCGTGGATTTTAGAAAAGCTATTCCTTCTTTTTTCAGTAGGTTATATGAGCTAAATTAAGATGGGAAATCTCTAATAATACTTGGTTTGGAGTGGAGTGGTTATTGTATAATGAAGTAGTTAACTTTTGGGGTTTCATCCTCCCTGGACTTTAGCTAGTCCAATATTGTGGTAGTTATGGTAGTTAATAATATGAAGGGGAGCCTTTGAGCAACGATAAAATTGGTTCCGTATGACCTATAAGTTATGTGTTTGAGTCGTGGAATCAGCCATTAGTGCTTGCATTAGCATAAGCTATTTATATCACACCTATCTGGGTATTGCCCTTCCCCAAACCCTGCATAAAATACGGAATACCTTATACACTGGGCTATCCGTTTATTTTTATGCTAGGTAATACCTAAGGACCATTATCTGCTATCAAGAAGTACGAAAGAAAGAAAAGAAGTAGATAACCATTTGATCTCTATGAACTACAATATTAAGAATTTTTTTTAATTACCCATTAATTAGTAATTCTTTTTTTTTTTTGGCGAAATACATAAATGGCTCCTCCAATATATCCACAACGGTTATTTGAATGCCTCAACAAACCTATTTATTAAGTAGACACCTCATGTTATTTTTTAATGTATCTCTTAAATCCAAAATGTGTGTACTACACTAGCTTTGGAGCAAGTGAAGCTTTTCAAAATTGTGTTTATCTTTTTTTTAATTTAACTAGTGAAGCCCACTTTTCCTCCAAAATATTCCCTGCACCTTAACCCACCATTCTCAACATCACAACTTTACCATGATTCAGATTGTGATGACGAAATTGATATGAAAGATCCGCCGACTGGCAATACATATCAACACAGCCCACCTACTGATGCTAATGGTGAAAAATTCTATAGAAGGAACAACTATAATGTTCCATCCTCATTCAGGTATCAAGTTTGGTGAATCAGATGGGGATTATCCAATAACGTGTATCTGTAGGGATAAATCTTATGCTAGTTATATTTTTGGGGGTTCCTTATGGATAAATGTCTAGGGTTAGCTTTCCAGGTATGGAGCAATAAGGATCATCCAGTAACATGCCCGATGGGAGATGCGGTACCGGCGGTGGAGGAGCTTAAATTACCGCCTAATATGTATTGTGTGGCGGAGAAAGAGCTGATAAAGGACACTGAAATGCTATGAAAAAGGGGGAAAAGGATGTAGAGTTGTTTATCAATTCCCGGAACTCTCGGACATAGATTATCATGACTCATGAGAAGCATTGAAAACCCGGCGTAGGAGCCATTGAAAACACCACAAATTTTTAGTAGAAGCCACTGAAAATAGTAGAAGCCTTTGAAGGGTTTATCGATAAAGCAATCCTTTGATAAAAGCTTCAGTAGAAGCCAAGAGGCCAAAATTGGTAGTGACGTTGAAGATGTTTGGTGGTGAAGACGGGATCCGATTTAGAGGGTATGTTTTATTATTAATATTATATTTTTCTTTTTCTTTTTTATAAGCGAACGGTCAGCGCGAAGGTACAAGACTTAGCCGAGCGTTAGCGAAGCTAGATTCTTATAGCGAGGCGCTTCGAGTTAGCGAAGTGCTTAGCTCCTTGGTAATGGTTTAATCTATAGATAGAAAGCCCTATGATGGAAAACTACCACGTTAGGTTTGGAGAGAGATGGGAGCGGTTATATAATAAGGGAAGCAAATGCAAACTTTTTCTTTCAATACTTATAGACAATTTCTTTTTAAAAAATAATAGGTGTCATCTTTTAATTTGTTAATTTACCATGTCATCTGCGAGGGTAACTCACCCATAAAATCTGTCATTTTGAAGGATTTATTGAGTTCGTTTCGCCCTTTTTTTCCCGTGATATCTAATCTCTACGCTAGTTGCACATTAGTGCAAGGATGTAGTGTGCCTGTATCTTTTGTATGACATGACAATAATGATTATAATAATATTTAGCGAATACATTGGTGGTGACTTAAATTAAAGATATTTACTACAACCTTCAATACACTCTTATCATAGAAATACTTCATTGCATAAAGTTGATCGCTAGCAGATGAGTCTAGGAGTCCATTGTCTATTTGATATGAAATTCTTTTTGTAAATTTTTTTTTTTTTGGCGGAAGTTAGAATTTCAATAACTCAAATCTAGCCAATTAGATGTATTTTTTTTTTTCATTTCACAACTGTTTACTACCTTCTTATTAATAGTTTTGAATCATTTATAGTTTATCCAATATCCTAAAATCATTAAGAAATTAACTTAAAGTTTCATGCAATGTTACTTCACAACTCTATTTATTACAATTGCCCAAAGTGTGTCACCGCTAGGCGCTAGTCATCAACAAACAACCACCACTGTCGATTACCTCCACCACCGGTGCCTTCCACAACCTGTCACCACTTAAGTCACTGAGCTACCTTTGGTGAAGGGGTTCCAATTGCTGAAAAAATTGAATTGTTCCCACAATCCCCGCACTAGCCACCATCACGATCGGTGCCACTACCAAACTTTATTGACCGTAAATTCAGACATAAAATTTTAAATTTTTTTAAAAATAAAATTTATATATTTGAAAAACTATGTAATACAAATCACAATAATTAACAATTAAAAAAAATCATTAGAAAAACTTGTTAGGAAAGAGCTAGAAATAAATTTAGATGTAAAAAAAAAAGAAAAAGAAATTGAATTTGCTCCATTATGGATAGCTATTTTGAAATGGGATGGAATAGTCCCTCCGCAAAGGTAACCAATATTACGAGTTTAATCTTGTATAAATAGTATATTAAATTCCCTCCATGCAACCGCTAATCTCCATTCGAAAATGGCAGATAGTGATATTAGCAGAAACAATTCTAAAATTGGGAAGGCTCTATCCACAACTCTGATAACTCAATGCAGTCCGGTCCTTGACTTCCAATACTCCACTTTATATTCCATACCATTATCTTTTACTTGTTTCCAACTTATGTGCATATTTAACTTTCTAATTAATTATACTCTCAAAATTAAAAAGAGAAAAATCTACACAAATTAGTTATGCTCTCATACTCTCTTTAGAAAGATACTAGACATACACATATGAATTAAAAAATTTGGTGACTTTTTTAAAATATTATATTGTATGAAAAGTAGCAAAGACTATATTGCACCAGCCTCTGTTATTAGAATAGATTATATAACTGAATGTGTCTAGTTACAAACATTAATTTGGAGATGCAACATAAGGTAAATTAAAATTAGTCTAGCAATTACTATAGCTATCTAAGAGTAGTTGAAAATTGGTTTTCTTGCAATTTGAGAGTACACCGAATACTTATTTAAATGATATTTTTGCTCATTTTTCGATGATGTGATATCTTTGATATGTTATCATTGTTATGAAATAAAGACGGTACAGTAAGATAAGTATTAAAAGAAATGATATAGTATTTGAGTTTAAATTGATATACATAATGAACTGAAATCTCTTCTATTAATAGAAGAAAGGAAGCTGTTATGTAAGCTGTTATTATACCCGATATGGATTATCTTTTACTGAAAATAATATTTATTCATAACGGCGTACCGAAAGAATAAGCTCATTGTACCAAATATATATATATATATATATATATATATATATATATATATATATATATATATAATCTTCTACTTGGGGTAATGTTTATCCATAACAGAGTAATGAAATGATAAGTTCATTGTACCCTATATGGATAATCTTATATTGCGGGTAGTATTTATCCATAACGGAGTATCGAAAGGATAAGCTTATTACACCTGGTATGGATAATCTTCTACTGAAGGTAATGTTTATCTATAACAGAGTATCGAAAGGATAAGCTTAATATACCCCATATGGGTAATCTTCTACCGAAGGTAATATTTATCCATAATCGGGTACCGAAGTGATGAGCTTCTTCAGGAGGCTTATTTCCAATAGAATATTAAATAGATAAACATATTTCCGGTGGAGCTCCATATGGATAAACTTCTTCAGGAAGCTTATTTATAACGGAGTATCAAATAAACATTCATAATACAATATATTTGTAACACTCCCCCAGGATATTCATTAGAAGATAATGTGCCTCATTAAAATCTTACTATGAAAAATCACGTGGGATAAAAATCCTAGAGAAAGAAAAAGAGTACACATATTTAGTAATACGCATGCTATGTGCCTCATTAAAAACTTTATAAGGAGAACCCCATGGGTAAAAAAACCTTAGTAAGGAAACAAGAGTGCATCGCGTATTTTGCTCCCTCTGATGAAAATCTTATTTCAAATATTTGCGTCTCCACATTCCAATCTTGTATACCATCTTCTCAAAAGTTAAAGTTGGCAAAGATTTAGTGAATAAATCTGCTGGATTATCACTTGAACAAATTTATTGCACATCAATATCACCATTTTTCTAAAGGTCATGTGTGTAGAATAATTTTGGTAAAATGTGCTTCGTTCTATCTCCTTTTATAAATTCTCCCTTTAATTAGACTATGCACGCAACATTGTCTTCATATAAAATTTTGGGTCTTTTTTCACATTTCAAACCACATTTTTCTCGAATAAAATAAATTATTGATCTCAACCATACGCATTCCCCGCTTGCTTCTTGAATAGCTATTATCTCAGCATGATTTGAAAAGTAGCAACAATAGATTGCTTTGTGGAGCGCCATGATATGACAGTACATCCATATATAAACATGTGCCTTGTTTGATATCGAGCTTTATGGGGATCAGATAAATAACCTACATATGCATAACCAATAAGATATGCACTATCTTTATTAGCATAAAACAAACACATATCAAGATTTCCCTTTAAATATCGTAATATATGCTAAATCTCGATCTAGTGTCTTCGTAGAGAAGAACTGTAGCTTTCTAGTAAATTAACAGAAAGTGCTGTGTCAGGCCTTGAAGTATTACCAAGATACATTAGTGCGCACCAAATTGCACTAAGATATGGAACTTTAGGGCCAAGGAGTTCCTCATCCTCTTCCGGATGTTGGAATAAATCCTTATTTACTTCAAATGATCAAACAACCCTTGGTGTACTCAATGGGTGCGCTTTGTCCATGTAAAAGCGTTTCAAGATCCTTTCTATATATGCATATTGATGAATAAAGATCCCTTCTGCTAAATGTTCAATTTACAGACCAAGACAAAGTTTTGTATTTCCAAGATCATTCATCTCAAATTCTTTCTTAAGATATTCAATTGCATTTTGGAGCTCTTCTAGAGTTCCAACAAGATTTATATCATCAACATAAACAACAAGTATAAAAGATTCTGATGCCATTTTCCTTATAAAAATACATGGACAAATAACATCATTTATGTAACCTTCTTTCAGCAAATATCTACTATGACGATTATACCACATGTGTGACGACCCAAAGGAGTCATCACTTGTTTTAATCAAATTTTATGACTCTGAGGCCATGAAAATCTCATTTAGAATTACCTCGATCTGTATCGCAGTCCGAGGGCGTAGATAGAAAGCTTAAATATGAAATTCTGTGAAAAAGTTAAGTTTTGATGTTAAAATGAATAAATTTGACTTTGGTCAATATTTTGGGTAAACAAACCTGGACACGTGATTTGACGGTCTCGAAGGGTCCGTAAAAAAATATAGGACTTGGCGTATTCCCTAAATTATATTCCAAGGTCCCAAGCCCGAGAAATGAATTTTTGAGAAAAATTATTTTATGGAAATGATTAAGGAAATTTGAAATGAAATCCAATTAGAAAGCGATGGTATCGGACCCATATTCGGTGCCCGGTATTGGTCTTATATATTGTTTAAGTCATTTCTGTAAACTTTGGTTAAAACAGACGTCATTTAACGTGATTCAGACTTGAATTGCTAAATTTGAAACTTGATGAAGTTTGAGAAAAAGTTCTTGATTTTGAGGTTTGAATCATTGTTTTTGAGGTTATTTTGGCAATTTGATCGTACGAATAAGTTCGTATGATGTTGTTGAGTTAGTACATATGTTTCGTTAGGATCCCCGAGGGCTCGGGTGTATTTTGGATGTGTTTCTGGAGGTTTCGAACTTACGAAAAATTGCAGAAAAAGCTGTTCAGGTGTTCTAGTATTTCCTTCTTCGCATTTACGGGATGGCCCTCGCGAAAGCGATGAGTAAATTGTTGCAAAAGTAATTTCCTTCTATGTGAACGCGTAGACCAAGCCGCGAACACGAGGCAGCGGGGGTCTATACCTTTGTGAACACATTCCTGGCCATGCGAACTCGAAAGCCAAATAGCTTCGGCGGGAGAGTAGATACCTTACGCAAACGCGAACACGAGGGCTCGAGAAACTAAAGCTTCACGATCGCGAGCCCTTTAACACGAACGTGAAGGCCTAACATCCTGACCCATCACGAACGCGGGGGGTATGTCGTGAACGCGTAGAGTTAAAATTCCCAGTGATTTTTAGAAACCCAAAACAGAACACTTATAGGATTTATCAAAATTTCACGAAACCTCTTCTTCTCCAAAGCACTTAGGCGATCCTTGAAGCGATTCTTCAGTATAATCTCTTGGATTAGTAATCTTTAACTTATTTTCTTCTATTTTCTTCAACATTTGTTGAATTTCTAGGCCTAAACATGTGACTAAGAATAGAAACTTAGGAATTTGGGTAGAGTTAGGGCTTTTTAACTAATTGTGATTTAGACCTTATTTTGGGGTCGAATTCTGAAAATAATTATATATTCGGGCTCGTAGGTGAATGGGTGATTTGATTTTGGTCTTAACCTCACGTTTTGACCAAGCGGGCCCGAAGCCGATTTTTAGGATTTTGGGAAGAATGATTGTAAAACTATAATTAGGCATTGGGTTCGAATTGTTTAGCATTTATTGATGTTATGAAGTCATTTATGTATAAATACAATTGATATGGCCTACTTCCAGAACTCTTTTAATCTTTCATAATTTTTTTTATAACCTCACATCCTCCTTAAGTCTCACATCCCTTAAATATACTTTCCCTTATATATATATATATATATATATATATATATATATATATATATATATATATATATATATATATAGTAAGTCATGCTATAATAGTAATTAAGCATAGTATAAATAACTAATTCCTTAAAATTAGTTAAGACCTATTGAGCTACCTTAGGTAAATGTTAACGGGTGCCTAACATCTTCCTTTAGAAAAACAAGAACCTTTATCCATAATCTCACCGGTTTGCAGACCTATAAGGAACATGACTTAGTAATTAAATAGGTATCTTAGTATACTTTTAAATATTAGGTGGCGACTTTTTTTCATGAACAATAGAAAAATCACAAGTTGAATCCTATTTTGACTAGTGCAAAATAGGGCAAAACAGGTTGAATTATACAAACACGTAAAAATAACATTACTAAAAATAAAGAAAAAGAAATACTATGCATGAAGAAAAAATCCCAGAAAACATACACCTTTTAGAGTCTGTTTGGAAAGCTAGGGGAATAGGATTTGGGTGAAATTGGGTGTAATTATATAGTTTGGCATGTTTGTAATGGCCATTTAATTACTTGGTCGGTATGGAACTGAGTGTAATTGGAAAAGTGTAATTATACTCTCCAATTCTCTAGTGGATGGGGAGAGATGAGAATTGGTGCTAATTACACTGTGTAATTATAGGGTTACTTTTTATTTTTTTCCTTTTTAGTTTTATTTTAATTTATTTTCTCTATAACTTTCTATTTCCATTATTTTAATTATTTTTTACTTTCATTTTTTTATTTATTTTTGCTTTTTATTCTTTTAAATTTTAAAATATTTTTTTGTACTTTATTTATCTTTTATGTCTCTACCTTTACTTATTGTGAATCCATCTTATTGCTCGTATATTTTATTTCTTATTTGTTTTAGTTTCTTTATTTAGCGCAACCACATTATTATTCTAGTTTTTGAAACTACACCACCTAATATTAGAAATAATGATCATTAACAAGCATATAATGAGTGATATCTTAAAGTAGAATTTGGTTCTTGAACGAGGCTATAATGTTTCATGACCTTAGGTTGTATTAGAACTTATTTTTATTATGTTGGAATTTGGGATTTGTTAAACTTTTTTCTTTTGGATATAAAAATTGTGTTATATTTATGGTTCCAATTTACTTGTTTCAGTAGTGTTGGCTTGTTATTTTACATTGCATATTATTCATTTTTTAGTTAGAATTGATAGATTAGTTCTATCAAATATTTGAATTATGTTATAACATTATATTTATAAATATTAGTTTATTTTATCAAACATGTATTGCACGATGTTCTTACATAACACATGCTTTTTATCTTTATAATTAATTAAACTTAATATTATTAATTTGGAAAATATACATATCAATTATTTTAACAAACTTTCACAATTGAATAATTTTTTCATTTTCCTACAAAAAGAAAATTTGGTTCGTAACTCAGTTAGGTTTTAATGTGTTACTTGCATTTTATCTCAATATTTCAAGAGCTAGTATTCTTTCCACTTTGGAGTCGGAATAGAAAATTTTTAAAAAATATCGGAATACATTCGTAAGCTTTAGTTGAGTAGTGACTATTATTATGCATATAAGGGAAAATTTTACTAGTATAATTATTCGTAAGCTTTAGTTGAGTAGTGATTATCATTCACATAAGAGAAAATACTACGTATTTGAAACCGTTATAATCCCGGCAAAAGCTCTGCACATTGTGGTTTTGTTATTCTTTCCTTTGCTCTGCACCTTCAAGAAACCTTCAGCAAGAAAGTCATTGTATGCAGTAGAAAGTTGTTTTCTTCCCAAGGAATTAAGAACATAAAATTTCTTCAAGAAAGCCATTGCAGGTGAAAGAAAATAGCAGAAATTAGCAATGAATGAGAATATCGATAAATTGTTTAGCAAAGATAATCTCGATATATATGACTGTCAAGAAGTTCACCTAGCCCAGGTGTTCCTATTCCTCCTGGTGTTCCTGTTGATGATCTTGAAGATGAAGAACAGGAAACTACCTCAAATAATTTAGAAGATTACAGCAATTGTGAAAGTGGGAGTGGGAGTGGGAGTGGGAGTGGGAGTGGGAGTGGGAGTGAAAGTGAGAGTAGTGCAACAGAGAACTTTTCAAGTGTAGGAAGCAATGAAGCTTATGGTACAGAGCAAACGAATTCATCTGACGATTCAGAGCGAATTGATTCTTCTGGTCCCAATCGAGAAAGTTCTTCGGAAATTAATATCATGGATATTTCAACCTCGGAAGAAGTAAGAACAACACAAGGATATATTTGTAAGAATGATGAAGCGGCTATAGTTGAAACAGATACACAAATTCCTGAAACAAGTGCTGAAAATAGAATGGATACTAATCTTGATGAGGCGGCTATTGTTGAAACAGATACACAAATCGCTGAAACGAGTGCTGAAAATAGTATGGATACCAATCTTGATGAGGAGGCTATGGTTGAAACAGATACACCAATCGCTGAAACAAGTGCTGAAAATAGTATGGATACCAATCTTGGTGAGGCGGCTACGGTTGGAACAGATACGCAAATCGCTGAAACGAGTGCTGAAAATAGTATGGATACCAATCTTGATGAGGCGGCTATGGTTGAAACAGATACACCAATCGCTGAAACAAGTGCTGAAAATAGTATGGATACCAATCTTGGTGAGTGGCTACGGTTGGAACAGATACGCAAATCGCTGAAACGAGTGCTGAAAATAGTATGGATACCAATCTTGATGAGGCGGCTATGGTTGAAACAGATACACCAATCGCTGAAACAAGTGCTGAAAATAGTATGGATACCAATCTTGGTGAGGCGGCTACGGTTGGAACAGATACGCAAATCGCTGAAACGAGTGCTGAAAATAGTATGGATACCAATCTTGATGAGGCGGCTATGGTTGAAACAGATACACCAATCGCTGAAACAAGTGCTGAAAATAGTATGGATACCAATCTTGGTGAGGCGGCTACGGTTGGAACAGATACGCAAATCGCTGAAACGAGTGCTGAAATAGTATGGATACCAATCTTGATGAGGTGGCTATGGTTGAAACAGATACACCAATCGCTGAAACAAGTGCTGAAAATAGTATGGATACCAATCTTGGTGAGGCGGCTACGGTTGGAACAGATACGCAAATCGCTAAAACGAGTGCTGAAAATAGTATGGATACCAATCTTGATGAGGCGGCTATGGTTGAAACAGATACACCAATCGCTGAAACAAGTGCTGAAAATAGTATGGATACCAATCTTGGTGAGGCATGGATACCAATCTTGGTGAGGCGGCTATGGTTGAAACAGATATACCAATCGCTGAAACAAGTGCTGAAAATAGTATGGATACCAATCTTGGTGAGGCGGCTATGGTTGAAACAGATACACCAATCGCTGAAACAAGTGCTGAAAATAGTATGGATACCAATCTTGGTGAGGCGGCTATGGTTGGAACAGATACACAAATCGCTGAAACAAGTGTTGAAAATATTATGAATACCAATCTCGATGAGCCAACAGAGGAGGGCAATAAAAAAATTGAGGAACAGTTTTCTGGAGGATCCACAGAACTTGTTAAATATCTGGATACAATTCTTGAGGAAACAGAGGAGGGTGATAAAGATAAGGTTGAAACAGATAAACAAGTCAAAAAGAGGAGGGTGATAAAGATATTTCTCAATCAGATAAAGGAATCCCTCCAAGGAATGTTAAATTTGCTGAAAATTTGGTACCCAATTTTGATAAAATATATGAGCCAATAGAAGTTGCGAGTGATACACAAATGGCTGAATCTGCTTCAGAATCTAGCCATGATGACGATGGGGAATGAAGTATACAACAAACTCAAAGCAATGTAAAGGAGGCCTTTAATCTTTTTAGTTCAGCTCTTGAATTGTACTCCTCCTACTATTATAGCATGCATGTTTTTAGTATCAATTTTTTGGAAGCAGTAAAACAGTAGGAGTTAAAAGGAGGTAAGGTTGTACATCTCTATTCATTCTTCAGTTCTATGCCAAAATTCAACCTTATTCGAGAATGGTATGTTCTTATCCTTAATTTGCTGTATTGTTAGTAGCAAGATTTGGCTTTTATAATTTGACTTTTATTCATGGTATCATCGAGAGTCTTTGGACTTGCAGTTTAGCATCATATATATAGCTGACGTAAAGGACTAACAAAAGCAATGTCCATAAAAGAAAATCAAATACAAGTTTGGGATCTTCAGCTTTGACAAAATGTCTGCTTTCTTGACTCATTTGATCCTCCTCTATCGTTTTGTTTCCACAATTGTTTCTCTTATTCTCATCACGTTTTCTCCTTAAAATAAATGGGTACCAGGGATGCTGCATGGATACTTTCTCTAAGATGATAATAGGTACGAGGTTAAACAATAAAAAGAAGAAGATAGCCATATTTAAAAATTAATACCTTAAATTATCAAGTTTTTATCAGTTTTCTACTTAATTTATTGAGTCACCCGTAACTCTTGAACTATATTGCTCTTCATATTTAAACCTTATCATTACTTATCTGGCATAACGTGTATAATAACTTAGTTGGGAGCACGTGACCGTTGAAATTTTCTTTATCAAAATGGCATACGTGACAGAATGTAATGATTGATTAACATAACCCTCTTTCAAATTTATTTTTTTTTAAAAGTTCTCCTTAGTTCCTTTATATCCATCTTTCTTCTAGATGTTTTCGTCATTCTTCCATATTTTTTTCACCCTTCTTCTACCCTCTTTTGTTTTTGATAACTAACTATTTTTTATACTAATCACCAGTAATCTTTACATAGCCATAGCCTTAGCTTGCTTATAGCTCAGCAGATATCTAGCTTACACATCCAAAATCTATACTAACTTTCTATATCAAAACATAAAATATTGCACCATACTACTAATCCCAGTGGTAGCTTGTGAGTTACATATGTAGGTTATCTTTGGTGCATTACCATCATCTCCTCTGCCCTCTCTTTTTAAACAGTCATAGGTTCCTTTTTATCCAAATGGAGTGATTTATCTCAACATACATTATCCTGAGGACTTGTGCTTGTTGTATTTCTGTAACGATCCGGTCGGTCGTTTTAAGAATTTACGTCCCGATTCCCTATTAACTGCTTTTCCCGTATTTGTTTCTACTATTTTGACTCGTCGGGATATTTGGTTTTGAGTTTCGGGGTGTTTTGGGACACTTAGTCCCTAAATGAGAGTTAAGCTTTAGAATTTGGACCGTAGTTGGAGCAGTGTGAAGACGGAATCGGAATAGAACTCCGTCGGTTCACTTAGCTCCGTTGGGTGATTTCGGGGTTATAGTGTGTTCGGATTGTATTTTGGAGGTCCGAAGCTTATTTATGCTTGAAATGCCGAATGTTGAATTTTTGATGTTTCAGGTTCGATACTGAGATTTTGATATTGGGGTCGGAATGGAATTCTGAAAGTTAAAGTAGCTCCGTAGTGTTGAATGTGACGTGCTTGAAAAATATTCAGGTAATTCCAATGAAGTTTGATAGACTTTTTAAGGAAAGCGTAACTTTAGAGTTTTTGGAGTTCTTAGACTTGAATCCGATGTTAAATTGGTGTTTTGATGTTGCTTTGAGTGTTTCGAAGATTGGAACAAGTTTAAATGATGCTTTAGGATTGACTTTCATGTTTGGTTGAGGACCCCAGGGCCTCGGGTGTGTTTCGGATGCTCAATGGGTCATTTGGAACTTAATAAATTGCAGAAAATTCCAGCAGCCAGTTCTAGTTTCCTTCTTTGCGTTTGCAAATGGAGTCTCGCATTCGTGAAGAGGAGCTGGGGCTGGGGGAGGTTTAATGCTTCGCGTTCGTGAAGGTAATCCCGTGTTCGCGAAGATGGGAGGTCTTATACCTACGTGTTTGCAAGGCTAGTTTCGCGCTCGGGTAGAAGGAGGAAATGGTGTATCGCATTCGCGACCAAGAGATTGTGTTCGCACTAAAGGAAAGATAGACCCAAGAGGGAGTTGTGCTTCGTGAACGCGAGGGTCGTTCCGCATTCGCGAAGAAAGAAATACCTAGGTAGAATGTTTAAGTACAAAATCGAGGATTTAGCCATTTTGTGAAAACTATAGCGTGGGAGCTCGGATTTGAGCGAGGTTTTGAGGGATTCTTAGAGATATGCGATTGGGTAACGATTCTTAACTCCTTTTTTCTTGTAACCAATTAATTTTAGCATAAATTCATCATTTAATTTCAGAATTTGTATGAACATTAGGGCAAAGTTCTTAGACCAAAAATTCAAGTGTTGATTGGGGATTTGACATTGGATTTGGATAATTTTGGTATGATTAGACTCGTGAGAGCATGAGGATTCTAAAAATGTAAATTTTACCTGATTCTGAAATGTGGGCCCGAGCGACATTTTGGTCATTTTACCTAATTTCGCACATTAGCTTAGAATTTATTTGTAGAATCAGTTACGTGAAGTGTTATGTACATTATGCAATTGAATTGAATAGATTTGGGCTATTTAGAGTCGAGTACTCGTGGAAAGAACGTGGTTTCGGGTTGATTTTGAGCCGATTCGAGGTAAGTGGCTTGCCTAACCTTCTGTGGGGGAAATCCCCTTAGGATTTGGTATTATTGATAATCGAAATGCCTTGTATGGGAGGTGACGAGTATGTACTTGCGCTAATGTCACAACCCGGATTTTTTACCCTCGGGAGTCGTGATGGCGCCTACTAGTGAAAGCTAGGCAAGCCAACCAGTTGAATTATTTACCTTTTTCTCATTTTAGTCCTTTTACAATTAGTAATTAATAATTGGTAAACAACGAAAATCTAATAAGCGAAAGACTGAAATGTAATAATTTAAGAAAGATACCAATACCAATCCATACAATAACTACCCAAGACTGGTGTCATAATTCCACAGACTATCTAGGAATACTAAAAATAAAAGTCTAAAAGATTTATTACAACACTGTCTTTGAAATATGTAAACGAAACAGACCAAGAAGATAGGAGAAGGAGCCAAGGCCTGCGGACATCTGCAGGACTACCTCGGAATCTGCGACTGGACTGAAGGCATTCACCCAAAGTTATGGTCCAAAAGTTGTTGCTCGGGGATTTGCACACAGTGTAGAGTGTAGTATCAACACAACCGACCCGCAGTGACGAGGCTAGGACCAGACTATCAAATAAACTTGTGCAGTCATATCTTATACAACGAAAATAAAAGCAGAAATGTACAATTGAGAATGGGAGGGGGAACATGCTACGGGAGAATATCATTTACCAACAGTAACTCAGGAGAAAAGCATAAAAAAAAAATTAAAATTCGCAGCATAATGAATAAGGAAATTGTACCAAATCAATAACCACTTTTATCATCTATCGTTGCGGCACGCAATCCGATCCAAATCATAAAAAAATGTTATGGCGTGCAAACCGGTCCATATCATATATCACTATTGTAACGTGCAACCCGATCCAAATATAATATTGTTGCAGCATGCAACTCGATCCAAATATAGTATTGTTACGGCGTGCAACCCGTTCCAATTATAATTTTATTGTAGCGTTTAACTCGATCCAAATATAATATTGTTGGGGTGTGTAACCCGATCGTAATATACAATTCAACACCAATCACAAAAGAGTCCCAACAAGGGAACAACAATATCCTGGCAAAGGAATCGACAATAAGAAGAAGTAAATACTTCCCAGCAAGGGAATCAACTATAACCAAACTCGTTCCAACATTTAACTTCACAAAAGAAACCTTAACTAGCACCAATACTCAACCATAAGTAATTTCCACGAGAATAATCATAATCATTGTCCAACACAGAGAATCAACAACTTAGGCCTTTGTGGTACTTATTAAGGACACAACGACTCCAAATTAAGACTCACGGGCATGCTTGACAATGACGTATAGATACTCGTCGACATGCATATACGTCGTACTCAACAAATAACACGTAAAAAATATGAGTCGACTCCTAATCCCTCAAGCTAAGGTTAGACCAAATACTTACCTCGATGCCTAGAACACAATTCAAGCGTCAACTACCGCTTTACCTCTTGATTTTACCACCAATTTGCTCGTATCTAGCCACAAGTTGACTTAACTATATCAACAAATGCTAAATGAATCAATTCCAAAGTATGAAAATAGGTTTTTAAAGTTTTTTTCAAAAAGTTAAAAATCACCCCAGACCCACATGGTCAAAACCCGAGGTTTGAATTAAATCCAATTAGACATTCCCCACGAACACAAATATATAATTCGTTTTGGATTTGATAAATTTCAAGTAGGGAACAACTCAATGAAGTACAAACTCTTCTATTCTAACACAAGGTTTATGTATTGTTAAGCAAGAGAATCACTTGATAAGTTTCAAGTTGGGAGTGACTCAAAGAAGCACAAAATATTCTAATACAAAGTTTATGGTATACATTACCATTTCACATAGCAATTGTTAACCAAGATAATCGCTTGATAAATTGTCGTCCAAAAGTGTGGCCTAGTGGTCAATGAAGTAGGTGAGAATCATGAGATCTTGATTCAAGTTCCGGCGGAGGCTATGATTTCTTTCCATCTATCTAAGCTTTGGTGGATAGAGTTATCTAGTACCTATTGCTGGTGGAAGGTGGCAAGTAACCAAGCCTTGATGGATAGGTCTCGGCTCTTTGTTTTTTCTTTTTTTTTTCTTTTTTTTTTTTGAGATTGAAGCTATTTTGAACTGTGTCGTTGTTCCTTTTCTTCCTTACTAGCAGCAACAGCTGCCTCCTAGAATATCTTCCAATACTTGAGCAGATTATTGGAGCAGATGAATGTAGTGTTTCCCAATAGCAGTTTCAATGTGAAAGTTTTGGATCTTTTTTATAATTGATATGAAAGTATAGGATATTGTTATATACGCCTTTGGTTCTGGTAACCTTGTGTCATACTAACAGTTTCTCCAAGACTTCAGCTTTTGCAAGTCTATTTTGCGGTATAATAATTCTATCTTTGTATTGTGAGTATAAGTCACCCAAAGATCAAGGTGGGGAGTTCTTGAGGGAGGAATGTCGTGGGTTTATCGGAAACAGCCTCTCTATCCAGGCAGGGGTAAGGTCTGGGTTGTTGTTGATGTTGTATCAGATTGCATATCAACAAAAATCTTTGTGAATTTCATAAATTTTGAATCTCTTGAAGATCTGTATGACTTACCTATGGTTCACACTTGAAAAATATTATGGTACCATTAGTTTTGCATTTTAGACAACATATCACTTTTTATTGGTGGAACATAATATGTTCGTCATACAATTTGCAAGATAAATTATCAGAAAAATACTTCATCCTGTTTTTCTAAACAAATTGAAACCCGCATTTATCGCACGGAATGGCTAGGCTCGTGAAAAAGTAAAAGAAAGAGGAACTCAAGAATGTAGCCTAGCAGTTAATGAAGTAGATAAAAAGCGTAAGAGACCATAGTTCAAATTTGATAGGCTGTATTCACATTTGCTAAAGCCTTGGTGGGCACAATTAACCAGCACGTATGTTGGTAGCAGGTATCTAGTGGAATAATCGAGGTGACAAATCGTCCTGAAGACCACTGTTATTCGAAACAAAGGAAAGGACATGCAAATTACAACTCAATTATTACTCATAGCAAGTTATATGATGTACAATCAATCTTCTACTAACTTTAACCAAAACAAACACTATTAAAGGATCTTGTATGCTCCTTCACTCTTATTAGAGGTTGCATTGACAAACTTGACAGTTGCATAGCCATTTGCATCATTCTACAGATATTCTGCTTACACCATAGTGTGCAACTCCATTAAGCAATTACTTCCATTGGTGAACTTATTTTAGAATATACTTTTTCTTAAAATTTAAATAAACACCTATCGAAGGGTATACCACATTACTCATCATTGTTTGCTAGCAAAGGTATACCACATTACTCATCATTGTTTGCTAGCAAATGAATCTTAATACAGCAAGCAACATTTCAATAAGAAACTTGTATGCAGATAGTTAACATGAGACACGAGAATAGTTCATTACATATCATTGATTGCTAGCAAATGAACCTCAGTACCTCGAATGCAGAACAATTCAAAAAGAAACTTATATAAAGAGCAGCTCGATGCATTAAGCTACTCCTCGGTTACCGGAAGGGGGCCGGACCACAAGGGTCTATTGTATGCAGCCTTACTCTGCATTTCTGCATGAGGCTGTTTACACGGCTCGAACCTGTGACCTCCCGGTCACAAGGAGGCCAAAGGCTCCCTGCAGTTATCACAAGACACAAAAAACTTTATATGCTGCCAACCTGCAGATAATCGACTCTAACAATAGTTTGTAAGACATGAATGAACAAGCTCCTTTAAGCAATAACTTCCATTATACATATGTAAATTTGAATAAACACTTGTCAAAGGAAATATACTTCACTACATACCATTGTTTCCTAGCAAAAGAGTCTAAAAACTATATCAAGAACACATCAAAAAACAACTTTTACACAAACAGTTACCAGAAGACAAGCCACCAGCCTCATCTGCAATGCTAGTTACCTCCTGGATTCTGATTCCACGACAAATAAGTCGGATCTCCAAGTTGCCTTGGCTTAACTAGATACACAATCATAAAAGCCAAAGCCAAAAAGAAACACATTCCACCAACTGTAAGATAAGCAATGCCAAGAAAATCATTCTTCCCACCAATCCAACTTGTTGTCGATAGCACAAGCTTCTTCTTCCCATCAAAACTATATGTGTTGTAATTGTTCTGCAACGTCACGTTTATGATTTCACCTTCCATAAGATCCCTCTCAATTTTCCCATACAACTTCCTAAATGTTGGAAGTGCAGCAGTTCTCATCCAAACAATTAAATATTCTTGGTCACTCAACGATACATTCGTTAGAAGACTCCCACCTCCGACTAAAGTCCCATTCTGAAAATTCGAAGGAAAAACATCTTTCCCAAACTTATGATCTCTATCACTTTTCCAAGATATACCCTTGTTATTCACATCCAATTCTTGATTGTTACTAGCAAATGTATAAGTCTCGTTAAATAAACTCCAAGCGATTAATCCACAAGGCACAATTGGTTTACCATTAGCAAAATCTTCAGGCTCACAAGAACCTGTATCAGCTACATTACTAGCACTTTTCAATTGTTGATCGCTTCGACTTTTCACATACCTACGATGATTTTGATAAAAATTCTCAAGCTGATAATACACATAAATTGGCTGTTCCATTTTTTTGGGCACTCTTAAAGTTCTAACACAAGTTTTATCTTGATTTTTATTTGTTATATAGCCAATTTTATCATTTGTTGAATTATTTGGTACACATTCAACATCATACCTATCAATAATTTCAACAACATCTCGAGAAGCTAAAAGGGAAACAAGACCAATTGGAATAAAAACAACACCAATAAGTAAAAGAATAGAAATCACCCATTTTGGTGTTAGGATTGGTTTACATGCTGGAAGTTCTTGTTGTGAGAATTTTGAATACTTTGGTCTCTTTGAATTTCTTCTAATTGTTGTATTTTCATCCGATCCAAAAACTCCATTGCTAGACGATGGAGCGTTTGAACTCATAATTTGTATTGACTTTTTCTGTAAACTCAAGTTGGAGTCGACTATATATTTGTGAATAATTCAAGAAAAATGAAAGGAAGAGTTTAATTAGAGAGATGATTTAGGAGAGGAAGAGGGGATTTTTTCTTTTTTATGGGAATTATGTGAATGAATGGTTTATAGCCATATGTTAACTCGTTTAGATTTGTTTAATTCAAGAATGCCTGCTTTGACTTTGAATAGTATTACATATTAGTATTTTCTTGATAAAAACGACGACGACTTGATCCACGTTTTTTTTACAAGAGGTGCTTGCTCTGATGGTAAGCAA
Organism: Nicotiana benthamiana; assembly: GCA_034376525.1. Taxonomy (NCBI): domain Eukaryota; kingdom Viridiplantae; phylum Streptophyta; class Magnoliopsida; order Solanales; family Solanaceae; genus Nicotiana; species Nicotiana benthamiana. The sequence goes on along the minus strand of CM067332.1, from coordinate 60,694,843 downwards.
ACCCACTTTCAATTGAGAGGTTGTGAGTTCGAGTCTTCCCAAGAATAAAGGTGGGAAATTCTTGGAGGGAATGATGCCGGTGGTCTATTTGAAAACAGCCTCTTTATTCCAGGTAGGAATAACATCTGCGTACATATTATTCTCTTCAGACCCCACTAAGTGAGATTATATTGGGTGGTACTTTTTAAAAGAAGGGGGCGAAGATTACAAGGAAGGTTCTATGCTGTATGAATTTATTATGATAGCGTGGGGTGGGATGCTGAACACTAATTTCCTTCTCACATAACGTGGACATATTTAATTGAATTCCCAACTAATGTTATGCTTGCTCCTTCCCATCCACTTTATTTGGAGGGTTTTTTTTTTCTTTTTTTGAAAATGTTATTTTCCTTCCGAAATCAGTATTTTAATATAAAATTTCTATTTTTCACTTAAAAGTGAAATTTGGAATTTTTTGAAAATTTAAAAAACTTCAAAAAGTAATTTTTTAAAATACTGACTCATAAAACTTCAAAAATAGCCTAAAATTATATTCATGTTCAAGCACAACTCTAAAGTTCAAATATTCTTTTTACTTGAAATTTTTTTCATTTTTTTTTTTGAAATTTTACAATTCTAATGTTCAAACGATCATTTGATTTTTTGGCTTTTTTGTGGTCTATAATATTTAATTTTTTCAAATACAAAAAAAAGAATTAATTTTTTTTCAAAGTTGCACTTGGAGTAAAGAGTCTAGGAGTATTTATTGTATTTTCAAAAATAAATTAAAGTTAATGTGATCAATTATATTTTTAATTAATGTTAAAATGTGAATTTTTTAATATGTGTGAAAACAATTAAAAAAATCACTTAAAGTAAACCAGAAGCAATATTACAAATACTTAGTTCAAAATATCCCTCCTGACTCTTTTACTTATTTTCTTTTTACTCTTTTCCTTGCTAACAAACACATATTTATTGTAGTTTTATAAGTGGGCTTTGGGAAAAATATGAGTACGCAATTTTATCCTACTTTATTGCGAATAAAGAGGCTATTTTGCATAGACTTTTGGCTCAACACTAGCATGCTTATTCACAATAGTATATAGGAAGATAGAGAAAAAACAACATATGTGTAGTTCACTTTAGCAAATAGAGAGAGAGAAATATTATTTTTCAATTGTACCGTTAGTATTAAGACACTATTTTTAAAGTAAATTAGTAGTCAAATTTAGATTCTCAAATATTATTAATATTTTTTAAGGGAAATGCAAAATACAATATGTACAAGTAAAACGGAATGAAGTAGGAAAATAAGTTTAATAATCTTTTGAAAAACGGTCCTTCTTTTGTTGCAAAAATAACTCAAACAAGAAAACTGGCAATAATTATTAGACTAAGAATTTATTTATTTTTTTGGTCTAAAAGACTAAGGTTGAATTATATGCGAAAGAGCGATGACCAAAAGTCCAAAATTTGAAATCTCGTGTGTGACTGAACATTAATCTGTTTGTGATGATTTTGACTTTGTTAAATTCTTTCCTTGTTCAACTTCGCGCTGCAGACCTAAAACCACAATCTTCATAAATGTTAAACTAAATTCAAGAAATGAATTCTAGATGTTATGATTTTGTTGCTTGGTGATGCAAATTTGTCTACTATTCCATCCGTCCTATTTTAATCATCGTTTTAGCTCTATTTACGCTATTAAGAGAAACAATATATAGTTTTCTTATTACTAAATTACTCATATTAAATGCTTTTTGAGAATTCAGTATTATTAAAAAGAATTACTAATTTTTAATATTAAGGATAGTTAGAAATAATTAACTAATTTAGTCTTGAATTCTTATAATGGCAATTATTTTGGGATAATTTTTTTGAGCTAAAGCAATAATTAAAGATAACTTTTTTGAGCTAATGGAAGGAGTATCTCGTAGAGAACGATTATTATCTTCCTAAAGTTATCTAAAAACTGGCACATTTCTAGCAACCAATATTTTTACTTTATGGAAAAAAGAACATCGTGTGACACCAATACAATATCAATTCTATTGTTCCCAAATAAGGCTGTATCCGATTCTGATTTTGGGTCTATTTGGGTTTGTGATTTCGGTTCTGGCGGTTTCGGTTCTGGCGGTTCTGGCGGTTCCGGTTCTGGCGGTTCTGAAGGTGGAACCGTCCCGTGACGGTTCCGGGTACCATCCGGTTCCGATTCTGGCGGTTCCGGTCCCGGCGGTTCTGGCGATTCCCGGCGGTTCTGAAATTTTTTATTTTTTTTTAAAATCAATATCTTGTATAGTAGTCATTAGTATATTGTAGAATATATTTTATATGGTGTACTATGTTATTAGTATAGTATATATTGTGTTTGGTAATTAGTATATATTGTGTATAAGTAGTGTATATTTTGTATATAAGTAGTATATATTGTATTTAAGTAGTATATATTGTATATAAGTAATGTATATTGTGTTGTAGTTAGTAATTAGTATAAATTGTATATAAGTAGTATATATTGATAAAAGAATGTTGTCATTAGTATATTGTGTTGTATGTTATATATTGTATGTTATATAAATATTCAAGGATTGATATAGAAGCAAAGACAAAGAAATATTGAGATAAAAGATATTCAAGGATATGATAAAGAGCATATTTATTGACCAAAATGGTATATCTTTCTTAGTCTTCCTTCCCCCAAGGGAATGAGCACAACATGGTACTTATACCACCATTAAAAGGAAAAAAACTAAAGAAGACATGCCAATGTACAAGTTACATCATAATTTATGCATTATTTATAACAAATCTCATAAAACCTTCAAGGTTTGGAGGTGGTTGTGTTGGCGGTGGTGGAAATGAAGCTTGTTCATCACCACTTCCGGGTGAAGTTGCTTCCTGAGCAAGTTCTGCTATCATTTCTTCATACGCCTCATCTATTTCTGGTTGTCATTCTGCTAGGCCAAAAATCCTTCTTTCTGCGCGGATCCAATATCGAAAAAGCATTGATTTTTCCAAGCTGTCCCGCATCGACGCTCTTTGATCACCTATTTGTAGTCTTGCTTGACTAAAAACGCTCTCCGATGCAACAGTTGACACTTGAATCGACAGAACATCCCGAGCCATCCTTGCAAGAACGGGAAAATGTTTTTCCCTTGTCTTCCACCATTCCAAAAGGTCGAAGAGCCGTCTGGATTCTCCTTCTCTAGTCCCTTTGACAAATAAACTTGAAGCTCATTTAGATGGGAAATTTCATCTAAATTATCACCTTGAGTACCCCTGAACTCCGTCCACGATTTAAGAGCTGTTAAGCCAGCAGCTCTTTTAGAAGATTGTGATGGAGACGAAGCAGGTGTTGGAATATTAGGCCTAGCATGCTCTAACGCCTGTTTATAAGCATTATAAACAGTTTGAGCATTAACTTTAATTGATGCTTTCGCATAAGCTAGTGTAGCAATTTCCACTTCTGAAAGATCAAAAGATTGATAAATAGTAGAATACGAAAAGTGAGGACCTCCTAATTTCATAGTTGAAAATCGTTGAACTTGAACACTTGAAAACTTCAATTCAACAACTTCACAATTTTTCACGAATTTGCAACAATAAATTAAGCACTTGCACTAGAAAGACTGAAAGAGAGCTTGAGAGAGATTGAAAGATATTGATGAATTGGTGAATAAAAATGAAAGAATGAGGGGGTATTTATAGTTGAGAAATGGGAAATAGTGTAATTATATAAAGTTTGGGGTTAAATTAAAGTTTGGGGGCCAAATGGCTATTTTTTAAACTTCCAAACGGCTACTTTTTGCAAAGAGCCGTTTGGAAATAATTTTTAAAAAAAAAATTTTTGAAAATTGCCCGTTGGGAACCGGCAGAACCGTTTGGAACCGCCAGAACCGGTCCAGAACCGCGAGCCGATTCCGGTTCTGGCGGGTCCGGTTCTGGCGGTTCCAACGGGTAGAACCGTCCCGCCACGGTTCTCTGGAACCGGTAGAACCGGAACCGCCGGAACCGGGCCGCCGGAACCGGCAGGGCCGCGGTTCCGGTCCGATTCCGGTTCGGAACCGCGAAAATTACAGCAAATGATCCAAACATCTTAAATATAATTTGGAGAATCAGTAGTTAATAATAAAAGTAAAATAAAATAAAAATTTATTTTTCTCTTGATTTAGTATTATAATGAACAAGTGAAAGTAAAAATATATTTTTAATATAATGGACAAGTAGATCTTATAGATAAAAGTTTTGAAAATCTTTTTAAAAACTTTCCAAAAGAATTTAGAAATTATTTTATAAGGAAAAAACTATTCAAACTATCACTACATAAACAATTTCAACCAAAACTAGCCTAAAAATAAAGAGTAATTTTCAGAAAGGACTATTGTTTAGTGGCTACTTGTCACGACCCAAATCTACCATGTCGTGATGACATCTATCGTGGTACTAGGCAAGCCGACACATTACCAAAATCAATCAATATTTTTAATTTTAGGATAAAATCAAAGTTATTTAACAATAAGCATTTATAAGGAGTTTAAGTCAAAACAACAATGCATAAAGAAAGTCCGGCATCGGGGTGTCACTAGTCATGAGCATCTACTACAAACTGTCTAATAATACTATGACTAATACAGTCTGGAAACCGATTAATAACGTCTATAGGAAGATAGGAGGGAGAATAGTAGGGTTGTGATCGCCATGCAACTATCTTGCTAACTCAATTAGATCCGTGGCGGATGAAATCAACACTCACAAGCACGTCCAGCAACCCCCTGGATTTGCATACAAGGTGCAGGGAGTAATGTGTGTACGCCAACTCAGTAAGTAATAAAGTAAATAAAAATTGAGCAGTACTGACGAGCAATAAAACATATGCAATTCATATCATGAAATCCCAGTAGAATATGGCAGGCTTTTAAAATCAGGGTTTTGAATAAACTAACTCATTTAAATTCAATTTCAGTAAAACTATTTGAAAAATCCTTCAATAGTTTTCAAACACGATGATGAAACATTGAGTAAAATGGTGAAAGCATAATCAGCCCCTCGGGCAAAATTAACTCGTATACAGCCTCTCGGGCAACATAAATCATAAATATCTCATCGGGTAAACATCAATCCCATACATCCTCTTGGACAAACATGAATCATAAATAGCCCCTTGGGCAAACATCATTATCACTCATATACGGACCCTCGGGCATACCTCACAATCACTTGTAAAATAGCCCATCGGGCATAACATGAATCAAGAACACCCCCTCGGGAAAACCATCATGTCACTCACTAGGGGTACTCGTGCTCACTAGGGGAATGCAGACTCTTGAAGGGATCCTATAGCCCAAACGCTATTACAAGCTACCTCGTGGCATAAATCAATTAGGCCCTCAGCCTCAAATAATCATGAATCAGTACAACTTATTACGGCACACAGCCCGATCTGATAATATCCTCACAAAACAGTCCCCCAACCTTACTCGGTCATAACCTTTCAAGCCACTCGGGCTACTTGTAAAAATAATATGCTTAGCCCAAAATAAAATTTTATATACATAAAAAATGGGGTAATAAAGATTGACTTATAAAATCAGTAAACAGAGCATGATCGAGTATAGATTTTCAACCAAAGCAGTGAGAGGATAATTAAAAAAAGGCTCCTAAGGGTCCAAACAGCTCTAGCACAAGGCCCAAATATGGCATTCAACCCAATTTATAGAAAATCATTCTAAAACACTTAAGTATCATATAATTTCAGTCAAATACGCAACTTTACATTTACTACGGGACGGACCAAGTCACAATTTCCAATAGTACACGCCTACACGCCTATCACCTAGCATATGTGTCACCTTAAAATAGTAAAATAATGTGAAATTCAGGGTTTGATACCCTAAGGACTTACCTCAAACAGGTCAAATCCACTTATCGACGTTCTTGCCTCTGGAATCGGCCTTTAAACGTCCCAAATCTAACCAAAAGCATGATCAATATAGGCTAACGAACCAATTCCATATGAAAAACAATCAATTTAGACCAGAATACTAAAATTTCCCAAAACTCCCCCCCCCCCCCCCCCCCGAGGTCCACATCTTGAAATACAACAAAAATCACAAAACTAGAAACTCATTTCACTCACGAGTCTATATATACCAAATTCATCAAAATTTGATATCAAATTGCCCCACATATCCTAACCAAACTCTCCAATTTTCAAGCCCTAATCCCTCAATTTCATCCCTAATTTCTACTAATTACATGCTTAAACAATTGAAAATTACCAAGATCACGGGTATTGATCTCAAGTAACTTCAATGAAAATCCACTTGATTCCCTCTTCAAAACTCTCCAAAAAGCTCCAAAATCGGATAAAATGGTGAAGAATGAACCAAAATTAGTGAAGCCCTCTATTTATACTTTTTGCCCAGCAAAGCCAGATACAGTACCAATTTTCGCATTTGTGGTCCGCACCAATAGACAAATCTTCTCTTCTGTGGATTTTCATTAACCATCCAAACTTCACTTCTACGGTCGCCTAACTGCACCTACTGTCACGCAGATATAGGGACCAAGCCGCACATGTGCTTCCTCTGCGCACCTACGCCTCAAGACCACTTCTACGAAGCTCGCACCGATGGTTCTCATTCTGCAGGTCCGGAACACCAACAACAACAGCTTCAGCTTCACTTTTTAGAGAATCCAAAACAACCGATCGGGTCGTTACATCATCCCCCACTTAAACATACGTTCATCCTCGAACGTATCCAGAGATGTTCCAGAAGCCATCAAATTGTTGTAATATATGGGGGTGATCCGACGTCACCTTATCCCACATAGGTTTGATAACACAACATGACTGAAATTTCTTAATCCAACATAGCCCATAAGCCTTAGAATCCAATTTCCACATTTGAAATTTTCTATAAGATCAGAATCTCGCATCCACACACTGTATAAGTCTTAACAAGCTGTAACCAGTCATAGCCATGATCCAAAATAAAATTACATGATATACCACATAACTCAAACACTCACAACGATGATTTCCAATCACATTAGCTGCCCAACACAACCAAACACAGGTAAGAACCTATTATAAAATAAATCCTCATTTCAACACTTTCGAAACTTCCAATGATTAGAGAAAAACGTATAAATCATAACCATTCCTCTAATCAACCAGTCATGGAGTTCTCTCTCCTTTGGTAAGGACTATACTAAATTTCTAAGCCAAATTTCGATATTATCCCTCCAACATGCTGAAATCGAATCTGATAGTATTCATTCTAGATTCCAGTGACCTCCTCTTATCCAACACGACAACTCTAGTGACACAACACATCGATACAATCTAAATCCACAACCCATACAACCCGCGTACCATCAACAATACAATTGTACTCAAAGTATGGAAACTGACTCAAAATGAGAGAGTTGTACCGCAAGCTCACCAGTACCACCATAACGCGATGTTAAGAACCAATCACATACCGTAGAACCAAAACACATGAATCTAACCCGAAGGATCATACCTCAACATAACTCTGCTACAACGTGTGACCCCCATCCAAATGCTAGTCTGCATTATATACCTCGAGCTACACTGCTCAAAATCCATAACCATTCGGAATTCAACATCAAGGACCCAGAGTGCATCACCATAAACACAGAGAAGCAATGATATAACATCATACAAAACCCGAAAGAACATAACCAATACACCATCTACCGATGAAAAAGGAGGTTCAGACCAATTCTTCCCTTCCTTTACTTTAGAAGTAGCTAACAGGTTGGGGACAATTTTTCTCTTAATTGCGCAGGAATATGAACAAAACACATGCATCCAAACACTCGGAAATACCTATTATAGTACTGCCTTGGTAAGAAGTTCGTGAGGTGTCGTTGCAGCTTGGATTATCGTAGAATAGGAGGAGCCATCTTACGAAATAACTTAAAAGACAGATGCTACCGCTGTAGGGCGACGGAGAAACTTGTCTGGTCTTGCGATGCACTCATTCTCGGGTTTACCGGTGCTTCGCTTCAAATCTTATAACATTTCACCTTCCAACCTTCCAGCACCGGGCAGGTGTCAGACTCTATACATTGTGTTACCACTTAAAAGAGTCTTATGTTTTTAATAAATAGTCGCTACCCCTAGTATGTGCCGCTTTCCTAATCAAAAGATAGGATAGCACCCCTTCTCCCGAAGTTACGGGGTTATTTTGCTGAGTTTCTTCAACACGGTTCTCTCAAACGCCCTAGTATACTCTACTTGTTCACCCGTGTCAGTTTGGGATATGGTCAGTTCACCGGGAGGATCACCCTCCTAATTCAAAATTTTTTCCTGGAAGATTCAACTTGTTGACTATGACAACAGTCACGATTATAAACAGACTCGTGACTATAGCAGGACGATATGCTCTGCTCTCTCGTGACCTCTACTTAAGCTTTACTAAAATAAGAAAAGTTTTTTATATTTTTTTCATCCATACCTATAGCTGGCCATCATTCTCTGGCAAATTCTAAAGCTTTCGTATCTGTTGTAGATAATTCCAATTCCAAACTGATGCCCGACATACAAAGGAATAAGGTTTGGAATAAGTCTTGTATTAGTCCTTTAATCGAGTCCCTCTTCTTTAATAGGTGCTTTCAAGTAGCAAGTTTTGATTATCTTTTTACGATTATGATTCCAGTATTAAACATCTCTGCCTCCACATTCCTTTATCAAAGTCTAGTACTTATGGGCGCAAGTCAGTTTCTTCAAGTGGAAGCAATCATAGGGGAACGGGTCTGAGGTAGGTCTTCCTCTATCATTGGTAAGAAAAAACGGGGCAAGCGAACCTTCCTAAGTCCTCTCCTTATCTTAGACAATCCGTTCAAACAAAGGTATGGGATTCCCCTAAGAACCGACGAGCTAGATCAGAGCAAGTTCCTTCTGGTATCTTTATTAGCTAGTAGACTTATTAGACAGGATCTAATAGCAGGAACGAGCAAAGCGAGAGGCAGAATAAGGTAAAGGATCTATTCCAGATATTTCTTAGAACCTTCAAGGCAATCCATAAAGTCAAAACCATCCCGACGGGAACTAAGAATAAGGAGCTTTCTTGAGTCAAGTCAATCCATCTTCACTATCTTGCGAAGAATGCCACAATTTCGATCCGCAAAATACCCAATGCTTTTCCCGCTCAAATTTCACTATGATACTCCAATAGAACCGCACCATTTGTGCATATAACCAACAAATCATAACTCCTCGTAACACAGAAGAGTAACTCATAGATTTCTCCCGAACACGAATAAGCTCAATATCAATCGAACGACACATCCCTCAACAATAACATTTTAGAGTCAACATATCCGACTCAATGCAGAACACACATCCATATTGACCTACCAATGAAACCCAAATCAACTCTGGTCATCCACAATAGATAATTAAGTCTTCGACAGCTCACAATGATTGAATAGTGGCACATACTAACATCTGACTAGCTTTGCCCACATCTCCACAGTCTACAAAAATGAAATAACATGTTTATGAGAACTCCCAGTCTCCAAATCCATAAGTCACACAAATCGCCATATCCAATCACAACTCCACCGCCCGAATATCTAACACACTCTAATACTTAATCATTCCACGATGGATACTCCCATAACTCTTTTGTGCCTCCAAGAAAACTTGAATATCAGGAGTCGATCAAACAAGAGAGTACCACAATACCAATGAAGTATCCTTAACTCAAATACATTGCACTTTCTGAAATATATACCCTCATCAAGCCACACCAATTAGTAATATCATTTACCTAGTCATCTGAAACTTTCCATACTGCCTAAGAATTTACGACCTTCCTTTCAAAACTAAATTGTGACCTTACACTTGCCATTCTCAACCCTACACAACATACCACATATACCATGACATCCTATGATAAATATGAGAAATTCATAATCCACTCCGAGCCACAAGCAACCACATACTCAACTAGTCAAGAACTTTTCATTTGATCCCATCTAGGAGAAAATCACTATGCATCACATGCTCCTTGCGCTGGTAGAAAATATACATCTGTAACCATGGTAGAAACCATCAAGAACTATCTGAATCCCATTTGCACAAAGCTAAACCTTCAGGACTGAACCCTTCTAACCCGACCAAGATACGCAGGTCACCAAAAATCCAAGAGCATTGCCACGAAACACATGTAGAAACTCATTACCTCATAAGTACCCAAAGAACTAATCATATCCCTTACAATGCCAATCCGACCTACTACTCAATTGTCCATTTATCCAATTTCCTTCTGAATTACCTTCATATTGATACTCCTTCTCACCATAATACAGCAATCCTCAACCCAGACCCCCATACGAGAACCAAGTATGAAACCACATCATCTAATGCTCATAAGTTATTGAATACTTTCTTAGCTTCCGTGACTGCCATCTTAGCTTCTCTTCTCGCCTCTCTGTAGACCAACCTGTTCGCTCTCCACTCCTCCTCGCTTGTGCTCCCTGCCAACCTAGCGAACGCCGACTTCTTCACCTCCAATTTTCCTTTGACTGCCTCGTTCCACCACCAATCACCCTGATGTCTGCCTGAATATCCCTTAGCTACCCCGAGCACGTCCCGTGCTGCCCCCTAATCAAGTTCGCCGTCACTGTCCACATAGCATCCGCTTCCCCATAACTTCTCCAAGCTCCGCCCTCCACTAACCTCCTTTCCAACTCCTGTGCTTTCTCCTTAGACAAAGCTCCCCATCTAATCCGCGGTTGACCCTGGGCGCCCCTCCGCTTCTTCTTCACCCAGAGATCGACGTCCATCACTAGTAGTCTATGAAGAGTTGAAAGAGACTCTCCCGGAATAACCTTGCAGTCCTTGCACAAGCCCCTATCGCTCCTTCGGATGAGGATGTAGTCAATCTGAGTCCTCGCCGCCGAACTCTTGAAGGTGACCAAATGCTCCTCCCTCTTACGGAATGTCGAGTTCGCAATCAGGAGCTCGGAGGCCCTGGCAAAATCAAGCAGCGAAGTGCCTCCTCCGTTCCTGACACCAAAGCCAAAGCCCCCGTGCACCTCGTCATATCCACCAGCCTCAGCCCCAATATGACCATTAAAGTCCCCTCCAATAACTAACTTCTCAGACTGGGGAATACTCCCTACCAGGTCATCCAAGTCCTCCCAAAAGCACCTTTTAGCTTCCTCGTCTAAGCCTGCGTGCGGCGCGTAAGCGCTGATGACGTTGAGGACTCCACTCCCAATAACCAGCTTACTTTATAAACATAGTAAAGTAAAAATCACATAAAGTCAGAAATTCAACTAGAAAAAATTGTACTGTTAGAGAAATTAGCATAAATTTCTGTTAATAAATAGAATAAACATAATATAGGTGGAAGAAGTAAAATCAGAAACCCTAATGAGCATAATAGGGTTAAATCAGAGAAATATAGAATAAATTTATGAATAACAGACATGCGAACAAATTAAACGAACAAATAAGCAAGGACAGTTCTCAAAACCCAGGATTACGACCAAGAATTAGAGTTTTCAACGTAATGAATTAGATAAAAGAAAAAACATAAATAAATCGTCTAAACATAGCGAGAATCATATATTAATACCAAAAATTAGAAGAAAACGATATTTTGAAAAAGGTGTTATGAACCCTAGTTGAAGATGAAGAGTCGTTTTAGGAAAAACGAAAAATCTTGAAGGAAAATAGCAAAATAACTCATAATATGCCCAGGTCTATTACAGATAAGAAAATAAAAAGCTAGTAGTTAAGGTTTCATGGAGTTAACCCAGAAAGAAAGAGAATCGGCCCTAGAAACCACAAGTTCTAGCCGGAGATGGTAGAATCGTACTCGGACGGCTTGAGAATGACATAAAAACTATGGGAGGTGAGTGAACCGCCTTCTGGTTTCTTTGAGGACCTCAAAGCAGCAACAACTGGAATAGGAAAAGATCCATAGTGCTGGGGATGGTGGTGAGACCACCATGGTTACCGACGAGCCAACGGCCGGTGAGAGGAGCATAGGGCTTAGCAGAGAGAACTTGAGAGAGATGAGATGGTATAACGGCGGAGCAGATGAGAGAATGAGAATGAGGGTCTTTAGGGTTAATTATGGAAAGATGGAATCTGGACCGTTGATTGGAATTTATCAACAGTCCAGATTGGATCAGGGATTGGGTCAGGTACTTCTGATGGATTGCATCGGGGCTGTGTTAATTGGGTTGGGGTCTGATTCAGTTAGTCTAGAATTGAAATAAACTTAGCTATTTGTTAAATACCCAATTAAATTAAATAAAATAATTTAAAAAAATAGCTGATAATTGTACAAAATGAATTTCATGCAGAGAAAATAGTTAAAAAATTATTACTTAGTATTTTAAACTACAAATGATTAATATCCGGTCAAAAATAGTACAAATCATATGAGTGGGCTACAATTGTAAAGTTATTGCAATTGTAGCCAAACGATGCCAATTTGGATAATTATAAAAAATTGATTTAAATAGGACCATAAATAATAAACTAAATCAAGAAATGATTTTGAAATCATTTGTAATGTCATTTTGTAATTATTTATTGGAAATAAAATGTTGGGTAAATAAATAAAAATATGGAAAATTGTGGAAAAATATCAATTGCTAATCAATGTATTATTTTGAAGACATATATGCAATTTGAAATATTTTTTGAGAAAAATTGGGTATCAACATTCTAGAACCTTCGAAGACTAGTACAAACCTCTTTGTACCGATCTGCGAGACTCTACTAAACTTGTTCATGACTCGTGAAACCTGTGTAACCTACACTTTAACACCAACTTGTCATGATCCAAATCTAACATATTGTGATGGCACCTATCGTGATACTAGGAAATCCAACACAATACCATAAACAATCATTATTTTCATTTTAAAATTCAAATCAAGGCTATTTAAAAATAAACCTTCATAAGGTGTTTAAGTCAAAACAACAGTACAGAAAGAAAGCCCGATATTAGGGTGTCACTAGTCATGAGCATTTACTAAGAACTGGTCGATAATACTAAGATCAATACAGTCTGGAAATAGACTAATAACATCTATAGGAGGATATGAGGGAGAAGAGCAGGTCTGCGACCGCCAAGCAACTACCTTGCTAACTCTAACAGATTTGTGGCGGATGAAATCAACACTCACAAGCACATCTAGCAACCCCTTGGATCTACACACAAGGTGCATGGATTAATGTGAATACGCCAACTCAGTAAGTAATAAAAGTAAATAAAGACTGAGCAGTACTAATGAGCAATAAAACATACACATTTCATAGCATAAAATCCCAGCAGAATACAACAGGCTTTTAAAATCAGGGTTTTAAATCAATTCATCTCATTTAAATCCAGTTTTAGTATAGCCATTTAAAACATCTTTCAACACTTTTCAAACATAATGATGAAATAATGAGTAAAAAGATGAAAGCGTAATCAACCCCTCAGGCAAAACTCACTCGTATATAGCCGCTCGAGCAACATAAATCATAAACAGCCTGAAAATAGCACCCGCATACGGCCCCTCGGGCAAACATTATTGTCACTCATATATAGCCCCCCGGGCATACCTTACAATCACTTGTAAAACAGCCCCTCGGGAACAACATGAATCAAGAACAGACCTTCAGGCAAAACATTACATCACTCACTCGGGGTACCCACACTCGCTGGGGTGTACGGACTCCGGAGGGGCTCCTATAGCTCAAATACTATAACAAGCCACCCCGTGGCGTAAATCAATCAAGACATCGGCTTCACATAACCATGAATAAGTACAACATGCTGCAACGCGCAATCCGATCCTATGATATCCTTACATAATAGGCCCTCGACCTCCCCCAGTCACAAACCTCTGAAGCAACTCAAGATATTAGTAAAAACAGGATGCTTAGCGCAAAATAACATTTTATATGCATCAAGAATAGGGTAATAAAGACGGAGTTATGATATTAGTAGATATATTGACTGAGTATAGATCTTCAACCAAAACATTGAGAGGATAATAACAAAAGGCCCCTAAGGGTCCAAACAACTCTAGCTAGGGCTCAAATATGGCATTCAGCCCAATTTATAGAAATTTATTTTAAAACAATTAAGTATCATATAATTTTAGTCAACTATGCAACTTTATAGTTGCTACAAGACTGACAAAGTCACAATCTCCAATGGTGCACGCCCTTCACCTAGCATGTGCATCACCTCAAAGTAGTACAACAATGAGAAATTCGGGGTTTCATAACCTCAGAACTAGATTTACAGTCATTACTTACCTCAAACTTGTCAAATCCCTGCTCTGCGATGCTCTTGCCTCAGTATTGGCCTCCAAACTTCTTGACTCTAACCAAAAGCAATACAATGCAATCAATATAGGCCAAGGAACCAGTTCCATATGAAAAACTATCAATTTAAACTAAAATCCCAAAGTCTCCCCCTCCCCCCCCCGATCTCATATCTCGAAATCGGACAAAGATTACAAAAGTAGAAATGCCTTTCTCTCACGATTCTATACATACCATATTCATCAAAACCCGACATCAAATGATCCTCAAATCCTCAAATCAAACTCTCCAATTTCCAAGCCCTAACCCCTCAATTTAATCCCTAGTTTTTACTATTTACATGCTTAAACAATTAAAAAATACCAAAATCCCGAGAATTGAGCTCAAGTAACATAAATCAATGAAAACCTCCTTGATTTCCTCTTCAAAACTCTCCAAATAGCTCCAAAATCGAATGAAATGGTGAAGAATGAACCAAAATTTTAAATTTTTGAAATTGGAAATTATTTCGAGTGAGTGTTGTAAGAATAGATTGGATAAATAGGAGTATGGATCTCAATTTTGGATGATTTGGTGGAGATTTTAGGTGGTTTGAATTGAAATTTGAGATATCTTTGAAGTATACCAGATGCACGTGGAAGAAGATGATATCTATATCTCCATATATCTTTCTTGTATCACTTTTGTCTTAAATATGTATTTCTTGTATATCAGCTATATATTCATGTATTCATGTATGCGAGATACATTTTTTTATTCATATATCATAGAGAAAGTTTTATACTCAATTTTAACTACAAATTTTGACTCAAAAATAGTCCAAATCACCTCCTATCTCTCTCAAAGTTTATATATTGACTTGATAGAATATAAGAACCCACCAAACTCTATAGAGAATTAGGTTCTCTATCAAGTCCAACAGTACACATACAACAATAATTAAATGGCAAGAGGAATTTTATGTAATGAAATTTCCAGCTCAACGGGATTAAAAACCATGACCTACCTTGTCGGATTTCAACTTCACTATTGAGAAACTTTTAGATTACAACCTATGCAACCTAGGAATTAACCTCTTAATCACTCGCTAACTTGTAATATTCTATTATAAGTCACTTTATAATAACTCTGTTATAAAGACTTTATAACATGACTAACTCTAGTCAATACTCAAACACATTGGTTTAAGGTTTATAAATGGGTTTCTATAGAATGCTTCTACACAAGCTATAAAGGAACTACAATTAAAGAAAAGTTACAACTCAACTAAGGACATACAATAACTCTATGAGGGAACTGGTCTGTAGTTATTTTGTTCTTTGTTCTTGAAGCACTTGAAACTTGTTGGATGGTCACCTTGAAGAGCTTGTCAAGTGTTCAAGCCTTTTGTTTTACCTCCCTTTAATGCATGTAAAAAAATATGATATCACATGTAACGATGCAAGCATGTAGGTAAAAAGTCTTCCCTGAGCACTGTTTCTGCACTGTAGCGTGTGCAAGCAGCAACTTTCAAGCTGCAAAGTTGACTTTGTACAGTCTCCCAGGGAATAGGTAGGGACCTGGTCCTTCTTTTGTTCCTTCCACTATGAGGAGTTGAATCATATTCCACGCTGAATCCCAACTTTGAACCTTGTGATCTTGAGGTCTTGTAAATGTGTTACAGGTTCTGTATCTGGTTCTCAATGGTAAGTTTGTTAGTATTATCAAAATATAAAGTAAAGTACTTATAGCCAAAGTACTTGTAGCCTATCAATCATCTATATGTTTTCAATGAATTTCAACCATATCCATTGAAATATGCCTCCCTTTGCTTAGGTTTTTATAGTCTTGTATATATATTTTTCTTTTGTGTTTCATCTTTGCAACCTCATTCATAAAATTCCTTTTTGACTTGCATCTAATATTGTTGATTACGATTAAAAATATGGAAGGAGATCTTTACTTGTGATTTGAGAGAACGAATCATTATTTATCTAGACTTTTAATTTTTGTATGGGCTTAGCTAATTTTAGTAAGTATTCCCTTTGTTCACTTTTACTTGGCATATTTTGACTGTTCACGCACCTTAAGAAATAATAAATGAAGTGCATAATTTACTGTGATACTTATATCAATTGATACATATTTTATTGGATTTGAAAAAATAATTTGAAATGAGTATAAATAATGTAGGTATAACATGAAAATAATTTATCTTCTCTTGATATGCGTAAAGTGAGAAATAAATATAAAAATATATTTTTAATATGCATATCCAGTAAAAGTGAATAGAGAGACTATATGACTAATTATAAGAGGTTTGATCAATTTGAACTAATTTTGAATATTTTTATAAGATTCCCTTTTTTATAACCTTTCTATGGGCAAATGGGCAATTTCTCCACTACCTACCCATAAAACAATTAATTGCAAGAGAGAGAAGACTAAGGTCTGAAATTGAACTTTATTTAAAATTCAGACATGAAGCTAAGCTTTGATGGATTCCAGCTTCAAATCCCACGTTAATTTTCAACGTAATATTCGTATGAATTTGATTATAAAGCGGCTTAGATTTAAAAATAAACTATTCACTATATAATAGGGTCCTAAAATGGCTATTTGTGCAATTTACGCGACAATAGGGCCATGTAACGAAACTAAGAATGGGCTAGAAGAATTTTTAGAAGGGATTTTTACATTGTTATACACTATATATAAAATTATATTATCCTTCCTATTCAAGTTTTACTATAATTATATTTTATATACTTAATTATCATTTATGTACATTTTAAGGGAATTAATAATAATAATTAGTGTCCTAAAATTACTCTAACATATCTTCCACTCCCCCACTTTTCTCCCTCCACATCCCACCCACTCCCCCATGTATCTTGCACCCACCACGATTCTACCATGAACAATCATTAGAAAAACTTCGAAGCTTTGAATTTAAAATTGGATTTTCAAAAAACATTATTTGTTTGAATTAGATGTTGTTGCAAATAATTGAGAATTCTCTCTGTGTATCTCTTTATCTCTCAATCCCTAATTCTAGTAATGTAAAGCAAAGAAAAAGAAAACAACAATTCCACCCTTGACAACTATTAAAAAACTTTAAAGCTTTGAATTCTAATTTGGGTTTTCAAAAATCATTATTTGTTTGGATTGGATTTTGTTGCATACAATTGGATATGATTTGGAGTTTATATCTCAATTTTGAGGGGTTTTGGTAAAGATTATTGGCAGAATTTCAGATTGAAAGAAGAAGAAGAAGAAGAAGAAGAAGAAGAAGAAGAAGAAGAAGAAGAAGAGGAGGAGGAGAGGAGGAGGAGGAGGAGGAGGAGGAGGAGGAGGGAGGAGGAGGAGGAGGAGGAGGAGGAGAAGACATAATATACATTATATTCTCAAAATTATATTAAAATTGTAGAAAAAGTGTATTATGTTGTTTATATAATTTTCTTTTATTTATTTAACTATTGTATGAAAGTTGAAGAATATTGTATTAAAATTATATTTAAGTTGTATAATATTGTATTTGTATATAACTGAACAGAAATAATGTATAAAAATTTATAGATAAGTTGTATAATATATAATTAGTTGTATAAAAATTTATTTTTTACTATGTATAAATTAGGTACAAAATATACAAAAGACATATTGTATAAAATTTATATTTACGTTGTAAGATGTTGTAGTTGTATATAACTGGATAGAAATAATGTATGAAAGTTGAAGATAAGTTGTATAATATATAATTAATTGTATGAAATTTATTTTTGCTATGTATAAATCAGATACAAAGTATACATAAGATATATTGTATAAAATTTGTATATAAATTGTAATTAAGTGATATAGTATTGTAGTTATATATAACTTGGTAGAAAAGATATATAAAAGTTATAAATAAATTATATAATATATAATTAGTTGTATGAAATTTATTTTGATACTAAATTTAAAAAAAGGACAATATTAGATGTTATAAAAAAAAAAGCAAAAAACTTTCATTATCTTTTTCCTCGTAACAGAACTTATGAAAATGCACAAAATCACCCAAACGAGTCAGAAAAGTTATAAAATTTATCTCCCTATAAAATCTCAATGAGAATCGGTAATCAAAACAGGAATCGCTAACATTTGACGGATTTGGAACACACGCCCTTCTAGCTTCTAGAGGACAACAGTTTAATTGACGGAATCCACATTCCAATTTGCCGTCCAACTCGTCTCTTCCTTTTGATCTATGAGTTCCCATTGCTATGTCCATCTGTAAGTTGACATTTATTATTGGTTTCTTTTGTTGTTTGTGAGAGATATTTTTATTTTATCAAAATTAGAAACTAAAATCATGGGATATAATAGTTAACTTAAAGTGCTGCAAGGGTGGAAGATTCTGAAAGGGGAAGAAGGAGAGAAAAATGAATAAAGGTATAACTGTTATGAAATAGAAGATTCTTACACTTCTATTTAAGGTGAATGTCTTTAATGTACTTAATTAGAGAGATTTTAGAGTCCTATTATTGGTAGCAAGATCTTCCTCCTCCCCTATAAATAGAGGTGCCCCCTACCATTGTAAATCATCCCTTGAGACCCCTCTCAACTCAATAAGAAGAACTCTCTCTACTCTTCTCTCTATTGCTATTGTTCTTGTTCTATTGTTCTTGTCTTTTGCTTTAGTTTATAACACGTTATCAGCACGAGACTCTACCGTCTCAAGTATCATTCTCGAAAATCCAAGGTATTTCCCTCTTCCTAATTTAATTTTCGATTGTCTTAACTTTTACTTGTGTAGGGTTTTTCTTCAAAGAAAGAATGAAGAAAGAAAAAGAAAAAAAAAGGAGGAGGCAGAAAGAAACGAAAAGTTGAAAAGAAAAAGGAAAGAAAGAAAGGAAAGAAAGAAAGGAAAGGAAGAAAGAAAGAAACATAGAAAATATATTTGGTATACCTTAAAGGTAAGTAATTTACTTTTCCCTTTCAAATTCTTGGAATTCTATAAATTTTATATACAAAGTTTGATTATAACTCTAATGAAGTTTGTGAGAAATTATAACCACACGAAGTGGTAAAATCTCTATGTCCTGCCATGATTAAATTCATGTATGATTGTGGACGTGATAAAGAATTCCGTCCAATTGAATTTGCTCCATTCCCTTTAGAGAATGTGGTAGCAGCTTGTGTAAAGCACATGATTTTGATCCATTCCCTGAAGTGAATGTGATAATTGTAATAGAGCCCGTAAGTATGAACACGCTCTTGATGTAATTGTGTCATATGAAAAGAAAGTTCGTTGCCCTCGAAATTTCGGGCAAGAACTATATGACATGGGTGTTGGATGATGAAATCCACTTAGATGCTATGGGTCTTGGAGACGCCATTAAAGACAGAAATAATGCATCCACCCAAAACTATACTAAGGCCTTGATTCTCTTGCGCATCACCTTGATGAAGGTTTGAAACTGTATGAAGGCCCTGATTTTCTTGCGCCATCACCTTGATGAAAGTTTGAAGATTGAATATCTCAACATCAAGGATTCACCCATCTTGTGGAAAGGCTTAAAGAAGATGACAACCTGAAGTTGGTCACTCTGCCACAAGCACGATACGATAAGAATCCAAAAGCAAATAGTTTATAAACTATATATTATCGTTGCGGTGAAAACGGGCACTGGTCTAAGTCTTGCAGTATACCATAAAATTTGGTTGACCTTTATTAAGCATCTCGAAAGAGTAAACGCCCTGAAACGAATTTTGTCTCTGACGACAACTTTGACATCACCCACTTTGATGTGGCAGACTTCTTTGAGCAACCCGAGGGAAAGATAGACCACCTAATCGGCGATGGGACCATGATGAAAGAAGATGGAGTTATTTGATTTTGTTCTACTTATTTGTATTAGTTAGTGAATAATCTAATAGTCATTAGTATTAGCTCGTATTAGCTAGTTCATGATGCAATGTTAGCAGTAGTTCTTTAGAATATCTTCAATATGCTCAAATATCAATAAAACTTTTATTTTCCAGTGGGGGTAATCGACTAGCCTGAAAAACTAGTCGATTATCAACTATTTTCGCATTAAAGTTGAAAAACAATAGATCAACAATCGATTGTCGTTGACTAACAATCGATTGTCTTGAAACAGTGAGGTCTGGAAATTTTCAAAAATAGCCAACAATCGATTGTCTTTGTCCAACAATCGATTGTCTTGAAACAGTGAGGTCTGGAATTTTTCAAAAATCACCCACAATCGATTGTCTATATCTAACAATCGATTGTCGTTAGGCAGTGTAATCTGGAATTTTTCAAAAATCATCCACAATCGATTGTCTATGTGTAACAATCGATTGTCTATGTTCCAACAATCGATTGTGTGTGTTTAATAATCGATTGTCTCATGAAAAACGCTGAAATTTTCAAACTGCAAAGTAATTGATTATGGATAACATATCTGATTTTGTTAGCCAACTGTTAGTAGCAGATTTTGAAAATATTATGTGACACAAAAGAATTGAACTTGTTTATTCTTATGTTCGTGTATTTCTTTTGTATGTTAAACTATGGGATAGCAAATATAGATATCTCACAAAGCGAACTTGGACCAACGTCCAATTGTAAAAGTATTTGCCTAGTTGATTCATGTACTACACATACAATACTCAAAGAAAAGAAGAGTAATTGTGTAAGGCAAACATTACTACAATCTATGGAAGTAGTAAATTGATTGAAGGCTCCGGAAGAGCAATTGTAACTCTGCCCAAAGGCATGACGTTAATCATAGAGAATGCAATGTTCTCCTCCAAGTCTAAGAAGGACTTGTTGAGTTTTAATGATATCAATCAAAGTGTTCTCCTCCAAGTCTAAAAGGAACTTGTTGAGTTTTAAAGATATCATTCAAAATGGATATCATATTGAGACAATAGATGAGAATAATCTTGAATTCTTCATGAAAACGAGGCTGCCCATTCCGGTTTGGGTTCACGCCATTTTGAAATGCAACAATGATAGTTTGTCGGCTGCCCGCTGCGACTTGGGTTCACGCCATTTTGCATGCAACAATACTAGTTTGTCGGCTGCCCACTTCGGTTTGGGGTCATGCCATTTTGCATGAAGCAATGCTAGTTCGTCGGCTGCCCACTTCGTTTTGGGGTCACGCCATGTTGCATGCAGCAATGCTAGTTCGTCTCTGACTGACGAATTGACACAAATATTCCCCATTGCAATTGGTTTTGGGTCATGAACCCAATATATCCCATTTAAGAAGCTTTGGATGCGCAGTATATGTGCCTGTAGCACCGCCATCCCGCACCAAAATGGGTTTGCAAAGGAGGTTAGGAATATATGTTGAGTTTGACGCGTCCTCCATTATTCGCTACCTCGAAACATTGACAGGAGATTTGTTCACTGCACTATTTGCAGACTGTCAATTTGATGAGACACTTTTCCCAAAATTAGGGGGAGAAGTTGGTGAAACCAAACGGGAAATTTTGTGGAAAAATGCATCATTATCTCATCTTGATCCACATACCTCTATTTGAAAGAAAGAGGCACAAAAGATTATCCATTTGTAAAGAATAGCAAATCAAATGCCTGAAGCATTTATAGATTTGAAAAGGATAACAAAATCACATATCCTCGAAGTGAATGTGATTCACAAATACATATTCAATGTTGGAAGAATATGAACATGAAATTGGTATTGAATATACCACACTCACTCCTAGAAGGAGGCTTGAGATGATACCACCCTCACCCCTAGAAGGAGGTTTGAGATGATATATGGCATGAATGATCGTTGGTCGCGTACCTATTGTACGCCAAAGTATTTTGGAAATATGACCATTAAAGGACAACGATAATGCAAGAAACATATCTTGCATATAAGTTTGACATGACCATAATGGTATAACTTTCTCTTTAAGAAAGATATTCACCACACGGATGTTGATGAACCTGTGGTAGTACAAAGTTAATTGAGAGCTCTCGAAGAGCCAATTATTACTATGTTGGAGAAACACAATTGAGTATTGTGCTGTAGTAAGTCTCAAAGAAACTTATCCAGTTTCCAAAAGAACACGCGAAGGCGATTGATGATATTGAGACTATAAATAAAGGAAGGCTTTGATTCTCCTATTACTACAACTTGTCGCGGGGTAATTTGTATATGAAAAGCTACCCGCTTTGTTCTCCAGTTTGTACTACACAAAAGAAAGAATGCCACAATAAAGTGGATATCTATTGGTATAAAACCCATGTCATAATAAACCCGAAGTTTATTGATAAGTGCACATGTCATGGTGTAAATTTGAAGTTTACCAATATTGATAATTTAGTCAGTTGACATTCGTGTTAGCCATCTCATTTGAAGTATGATGTGCAAATTCACATAGGTGAATATCAAAGAACTAGAAGTTCTTGTTCTCAGTAATGAACTGACCAACTAAAGAGTTCGGGTTGAAGCCCCTAAATTCTGGAAATATCAAAGGTGAATATGGGCCCATTCACCTGCCATGTATACCACATATGATGCATCTATGATATGGTTACATGCGCCATTGTTATTAACCCGCAGCCTGGCAGTGCTTGCGAGGTAAATCGCTCAGTAATCTAACTTCGAGCATAGTTTCCAGATTCTCTACTCAAGACAGTTCATCTTGATAAGTTGGTTTATATTAAAGTTGGTTTAGCAAGATAATTATTGAGTGCTTCCACTTAATAGCTAAACTGTTTCTTATGAGAACTAAGTTATATATATCAGTTTGATATAAGTTGTATACGAGAGTATATTCTCCCCTCACAAGTGGTTCAGGGTCAGGAACCAAATAATTTCATCTTATTATTAAGGTGCTGTGTATATTGACATAATGCACAAAGATGATTTTCCAAAGTTGAGGAAACATGTTAGCTTTACTAACATGAGGGGGAGACATGATAAACACTTGAGAAAATGTTACATGGGATGAATTCTCATTTGTATATGTATATCCCCGAATATCATGATATGAACCTGTAGTTCATAAAAAGGGATAATTCAAATTGCAACATATTGCAAAGCATGCTTTACGCATTTACTGACTCAAAGAAAGTAACTAAATGGAAGAGATACAATTCAAGAAGAATTGATTCCATATGAAAGACATGTAGCTTTGAACCTATAGTTCATATGCTTGAAAGTATAAAGGCAAAGGTATGTATAGTCAATTTTCGATATCTTATTTGTTTAGCATGACATGAAACTTTGATATGCAGCTAAAGTCTATTATGTGACTTACATGACTTAACTTGAAAGATTTAAGTTGCTTGAAGCATATGCAATTCTTGGTCCTGAAGTACCACATCCTAAGTACAATTTGTGTACATATGTATCTTGCCATAACTATAAGCATGATGGCATTGAGAATGCATCTATGGAGATATTGAAGTGTTATTCCAGGACATTATATGAAGATGTTCATATCTATCAAGAATGATGATTTCAAGGTGCGGAATATTTATTCAAGTCAATATGGTTGATTTATTCATCAAGCATCTACCAAAGATCGTTTTGAAGATGATGCACAAGATTGGAATGTAAATGCTCAAGGATATAAATCGATGTACTCATTAGGGGGAGTCAATGCGCGTTGCACTCTTTTTCCCTTACAAGGTTTTGTCCCACTGGGTTTTCCTTGCAAGGTTTTTAACGAGGCAACCAATAGGCGCATATTCAAACATGTGTACTCTTTTTCCTTACTTTAATTTTTCCCATTGGATTTTGGTTTTAAGGTTTTATGAGGCACATCATTGAATAGACATTCAAGGGGGAGTGTTATGAAATAGAAGATTCTTACACTTCTATTTAAGGTGAATGTCTTTAATGTACTTAATTAGAGAGATTTTAGAGTCCTATTATTGGTAGCAAGATCTTCCTCCTCCCCTATAAATAGAGGTGCCCCCTACCATTGTAAATCATCCCTTGAGACCCCTCTCAACTCAATAAGAAGAACTCTCTCTACTCTTCTCTCTATTGCTATTGTTCTTGTTCTATTGTTCTTGTCTTTTGCTTTAGTTTATAACAATAACTAAATTAATTATGGATTGAAAGTCTTTTAAGGTGAAATATATATTTTCTGTAAGTAAAATTTGTTTAATAATAAAGTTTGAAATAGTGTGTAGG
Organism: Nicotiana benthamiana; assembly: GCA_034376525.1. Classification (NCBI taxonomy): domain Eukaryota; kingdom Viridiplantae; phylum Streptophyta; class Magnoliopsida; order Solanales; family Solanaceae; genus Nicotiana; species Nicotiana benthamiana. Next base: position 60,670,402 of record CM067332.1, on the reverse strand, counting down.
AATATAAAATCCCCTTTTAGAAATCACTATTGTTTAGCGACTGTTAATTTCCTATAGCTATCATATACATAATTACTACGCATAGCTACTATTCAATTGTTACAATAGCGTATTTGTTGTATTCATTGTACTCGCACTGTTGTATTCATGAATACAACAGGAAAAAAATGTTCCTAAAAATTAGGACAGTCTAACTATAAGCGCATGTATTCGCCCCATATATTCACGAATACAACAACAAAAGGCGCCTAAAATCAGGGCAGTCCAGATGTACGCACATGTATTCACGTTGTTGTATTAATGAATACAACAGTAAAAACGCCTAAAATCAATGCAGTTCAGCTATACATGCATGTATGCGTATGTACTTGCACCATATATTCATGAATACAGTAGCAAAAAACGCCTAAAACTAGGGCAGTACAGCTGTACACCACATGTATTCGTGATATTATACTCATGAATACAACAGTAAAAAGCGCCTAAAATTATGGCAGTTTGGTTGTACGTGCATGTATTCACATGTATTCGCGCCTAAAAAGGTATGTCCAGCTGTCTAGGCGAGAGGAAAAACATAAATATCATATTTCATATCTTATTTAAAGCCTTATTTCATGCACTCAATCGAAATATGTATCATAAATACTATTGTACTATAAAATATAAAATGTAGCTATAGAAAATAATATTTTAAAACTATTTTGGTTTATAACAAATATGGTGTTTACTTTTGCTATGTGAAGTAAAATTTCCAAGGGATTTTTACATACCTCTACACTATTGAAAACTTTATTATCCTCCTTGCTCAAATTTCAATTTAATTACCCCATATATACAAATTTACCAATTATATACACTTTTGGAATCAAATGAGTGTCCTTTTATATTAAGAATTAATTATTTCTCCTCCTCATTCTCTCTCCTTCATGCGTGCTCTCTCTCTCTCTCTCTCTCTCTCTCTCTCTATATATATATATATATATATATATATATATATATATATATATATATATATATATATATATATATTTTAATCCATAATTTCAATAATGAAGAGCAAAGAAAAAGAGATCAACAATTCCACCATTGACAACTATTAAAACGCTTTGAAGTTTTGTATTCGAATTTGGTTTTTCAAAAATATTATTTGTCTGAATTGGATGGTGTTGCAAACATTGTGAATTCTATCCACGTCTCTCTATCTCTCGATCCCTAATTTCAGTAGTGTAAAGCAAAGGAAAAGAGCGCAACAATTCCATCATTGACAACCATTAAAAAGCTTTGAAACTTTGAATTTGAATTTGGGTTTTCAAAAACTATTATTTGTTTAGATTGGGTATTGTTGCAGATAATTGAGAATATGAGTTGAAATTTATATCTCAATTTTGAGAGTATTTTGGTGATATTAGACTTAATTTTGATTGAATTTCAAATTGAAACTCAAAGAAGAAAAAGACGACATGACATATATCATATTTACGAAAATTGTAGTACAACTATAGTAGAATTGTAGAAAAATTATAATATTTTTAATTTAAATATTGTATGAAACTTGATAAAATTTTTATTTAAGTTGTATGATATTGTAGTTGTATATAATTGGGTAAAATAATGTAAGAAAGTTGTAGATAAGTTGTATAATAAATAATTAGTTGTATAAAATTTATTTTTACTACATATGTTTTTGTAGATATATCAATTTATATTAAATTTGTATGAAATTTATTTTTAAACTTGTATATTATTGTACCATATATTATTCTTGCAAATAAACTGCTTGAGATTTATAATAGTTCTATAATTACTGAAGTTAAGAAAGAATCTCAGACCAAATTGGGCTGCATTATCGTATCTCTATACCTTTGTCCCGATGTCCTGTCTTAAGGTTTTCTGAACTACTTTATTAAAGCAGAGACTTTCTCATATATAAGGTTAGAATTTACGTGAGGTACCACATAATTTGGATATATATCAGTATTTATTTAAAAATATTTGAAACCAGGTTTAGTTAACTTCGAACTAAACATGTCGTTACCGTTGCTTCTTATTCTTCAATTTTGAGTCTGAATTTTGAAAAGCCAAAGTTCAAATTTAGACCTACGAGTCTAATATTATTTTAAGGTAACTAAACTTGAAATATTATATAAATTTCGACAATTCCTTATTTTGATATTCTTTAAATAGGATCCCAGAAAGACTATTTGTCCACTTTGCCCAGAGAGTTATCCCTAATTCCCTACCCATACAAGTAAATTCAAATTATAAGTATGATTTGTTATTTTTAGTTTTTGGTTTTCACTTTTTTTTACCGTCATGGATTAAATGTTTCTGGGAAAAGATGGACGTAAACTTGTATCCTGCACGTAGCTTAAGGTCTTCTATTAATTTTTTTTTCATAACATATAAGTTAATATAACGTGGCCAAATGAAAAGTGAGTGTTCAAATTTGTTAAGTTAGATTCCAGTAAGTTATAACTTTCAAAAAACAAAACTTTGGAAGGGAAGATGCTTATTGAAAGAGGAGCGGAGATAAAAAATAGAAAAAGAAAATAACGTAATTAAATCCCCTAATTCAAGGCACTAATAATGAATTGTATACAATTTGTAAGTAATTTTCATCTGGAATGTGTAATATACAAAAATAGGACAATTTTGGTAAATAAGTTTTTAATAGTATATAGGTAGGGTTGACAAAATGATTCAAGGAAAACAATTAACCACCAATTTTATTCACTAAAAAATTGGTTGGATAATAAACTTTTTAAAAATGTGTCATATATGGATAAGAACAATATTATCCATTTAGAAAATGAGTAACCTATGAGTCTAAATTTACATTTGTAAAGCCTCAAATTGATGGTTCCTCAAGTTAGGGAGACTAAGAATTCTGCCAAAACTGATCATATAGAAGAAGCTGTGGATAACATGAGTAACACATATTATCCGCTAGTTAATCTATTTTTTATCTGTATTAAATATGAATCGAATTAAATAATTAATCTATTTTTGATCCAATTATATTTGATCCGGCTCACCCATTTGCCACTCCTATGTATAGGGTATGTAAATATTCCAATTTCCAATGGGGTAACTAACCCCAAAAATTGAACTAAATGGGCTATTACTACAACTAATAAAACAGATATGGATTTTTACCTATATATGCCATATAACAAACCTTATTATCATAATTGTGCCTTGTTTGGTTATTACCCGCATATTTCATGTTTTCGTTACCAAAAATATACCAAACCATATCTGGCTGATTTTATAGCCTAAAATAGCGCCAGATTTTAAGCATCCCAATTAATGTTTGATTCTGTCTTAATTGAATGATCTTTTTAAAACCTTAAAAGATCAAATCCCAGCGCAAATCTCTCTGCGTGAATCTCTCATACGTAGCCATCAGTTTCAAATATCTCTCATTCTTCTATATCCAATACCGAAAATTAGAATTTACAGTGTGATAGTCAATCAAATTGTAGTTCTTCCAGATTTCAGTTTCGAAAATCTCTCATTCTTCTACATCAAATACCGAAAATCAGAATTTACAACGTGATAGTCAATCAATTGTAGTTCTTCCAGCTTCCAGATTATTGAAGCTAGGTTTGTTTGTACAAATTGTAGTTAAACTGTAGTCAGTTTGTAGTTAATTGTAGTCCGTTTGTAGTTACTTGTAGTCAGTTTGTATTTAATTGTAGTCAGTTTGTAGTTACTTGTAGTCAGTTTGTAGTTAATTGTAGTCCGTTTGTAGTTACTTGTAGTCAGTTTTGATTTAATTGTAGTCAGTTTGTAGTTACTTGTAGTCAGTTTGTAGTTAATTGTAGTCAGTTCGTTGTTAATTGTAGTCAGTTTGTAGTTAATTGCAGTTTTTAATAAATATGTCTAAAAATTGGATTTTTTTGTAGCTACTGGCTTGTATGTGTAGCTGAGAACTGCAAATGGCATTTCAAGGCAACGTTAATTCATGATTCTTCATTGTTCAAGATAAGAAGTTTTAGCCGATAACACACATGCTGCCGAATGGACGAAACATTCATACAACGCAAATGTATTGCAACAGTAGTTGGTAACATTGTCGTTCCAAAGTATTGTGATCCTAAGACTGTTTACACGGCAAATGACATACAAACTGACATGTTATCCGACTTCAAAGCAGAGAGAGAGAAATCAGTTTTGTAGAGGGTTTCTGGCTTTGATACAATTTTATGGACCGAAAGTATGGTGGATTGAGAAGAACTTCTCGATCTGAAACTGTTCAAGCTTCGACAATGACGGATGAAATTCAAGCAGAGAGAGAGAGAGAAATCAGTTTTGGTAAAAAAAATATGTAATTAAAAGGGGAGTAAATCGTGGGTTTTGTTTATAAGAGAGAGAAGAAACGTGAACAATAAAATCTGAAAAGATTTTCAGTTCCACAAATCAAGCCTATAATTAATAAGTTGATAATTAAATCTTAAATAGAATTTTGGTACATATATTAAAAGGTGGTATACTTAAATGTAATAAACACAAACCTTAAACATATATGCTAATAAGATTTGCTATATGGTATGTATATGTAAAAATACCAAACACATATTAGGCAAGTCCAGCCCAAAAGAGAACCCAAGTAAGAGCCCAGTATATAATAAAACCCTAATTCCCTCCGTTTTCCAAGTAGGGTTTCAGAATCTAGGAGCAGCCTCTGCACCAAAAACAGCTTCAAGTAGCAGCAATGTGTGCGTATACTCAATCTACTCTAAATTTGCAATTTTAATCCATTTTCTGATAACTTTTTCTCCAAATTCTAGTGATTTCTTCACATAATAATATTCTAACTATGATGTCTTCAAAGATAAGTAGAGCGGCAGATGATTCATATGGTATATCACAATAGTTTGTAATTGAGGTATAACTGATTGCTTGGTTTATTTTGTGTGATTTTTACGTATAAAAATAGAGCGAAATTTGTACCTAGGATTCATATAGTCGATATTTTAATTGATTTGGAATTGATGCGTAGTTGATTGATTTATTGATTGATTTGATTCATAAGGCTGATATCACTTTGGCTGATTATGTGATTGATGAAAATGCAGCAAGAATCAAGGTTCATGAGCTGAGGAACAAAACAAAGACTGAGCTACTGGCTCAGTTGAAGGATCTGAAGGCCGAGCTTGCCCTACTTCGTGTCGCTAAGGTCACCGGTGGTGCTCCTAACAAGCTCTCCAAAATGTATGCACTCTGTCTTTCTTTTTTATGTGCTTTATTGGATTTTCCTTGAGATGTGTGTATATGATTGCATAAGCACATTTTATATTAACTTCTTGTGCATCAATGTCTTATGTCGACCTTTATATGACACTTTCTGTTTAGGATCTGTTGCAATATATTACAGTATCCACTATTTTTCTAGTGGTATTGTTCTATATCATTTGATTCTAAAAATTATTTATTTATGATTACTTTTCAAGAACTATGTTATATATGTGTCACTAAAACCTGCTAATACGAGTGTGAAGCAATTAGTATGTTATTAATGGCTTGCAATAAGGGAAGCTTGTCTTGTATATCGGACTGAGACTAAGTAGCGGTATTTATTTTCACGGCACCCAAGGAAAACTTCGTTGAAGGTGTCTTGGTGGTATCTATGATGAAAGAAGAAATACAAGGGTCCGGAAGGCATTACTTGCAACTTTCCAGTACGAAAGTGAAGCAATTAGTATGCTATTAATGGCTTGTGATATGGAAGATTTGTCTTGCTCATATACGAGTAAGACTTAGTATTGCCATATTGGTGATTATTCTCACAGCATGCAAGAAAACCTTTGTTGGAGGTGTTTTTCTTAGTTTGGTGACCAAGCTATAGAATGAATCTTGAAAAGAGAAATGCAAATGTGTCTGCTATTATGTGTTGTATGACTTTTGTTTATACTTTTGACATTGACCTGATTATCTTAATAATTGTGTGGATGCAGCAAGGTGGTAAGGTTGTCGATCGCACAGGTTCTGACTGTAATTTCGCAGAAGCAAAAATCTGCTCTTCGGGAAGCTTACAAGAACAAGAAATACCTGCCTCTTGACCTGCGCCCTAAGAAAACTAGGGCCATCCGCAAACGTTTGACTAAGCACCAGGTATCCTTGATTTTATCCTACATTTGGTGTTTATGCACTTTGCACTTTGCACTAGCGAGCTCGTGGGCTCCTAATTTGGCAATGCAATATGCTTGGTTTTAAATACTACTCTCTTCTATTCCAAAAAGAATGACACTATCACTAGTTGGCCAGTTAAGCAATTTTTCTTTGCTACTATTGCTTAAAACATCTTCAAATATTTCTAACTATAGATGTTTTGGATTTGCTTATAAATTCGGATTACCAGAGGTTTTGCTTTTATAACTCATTTAATGTAAGATGTTAAATGATGTGGCAGTTTTCTTCAATCCTGTCAGCAATTTTTTTAGTTCTTTAACAACTAATGGTGTTAACTTGTGTTCTTTGTCCTTACAGGCGTCACTGAAGACGGAGAGAGAGAAGAAGAAGGAGATGTACTTCCCCATCCGAAAGTATGCCATCAAGGTGTAGGATAGGATCTATTTTGGCAGAGCCTTTTGTGTTTTGAATCAGAATATATTGGTGAAACTATTGAGCATGCAAATTTTGTTTAGCTTTGTTTCGTTTGGATCTTATGACATTGGACACGACTGATATGGAGGTTAATTTGTTCCAAGTTTCAAGTTTATTCCTATTTTATGTTGAGCACCCTGTTATCTTTTGATCTTAAGGGTTTTAAAGCTTATTCACAGTCACTTAATTGGATAAATGATTGCTTGATTACTAAGTTAGGCACGCCGCAATTTGATCTTGCACTTGCATTTTGTCCTTGAAGATTTTCTGATGCGTGGGTTAAATGCATCATGCATGTCACCAGTTTGAATTTGTCACGGACAACAGATTTAAATGGTGAAGACTATAGCGGGGAGTCTATTATCTGTTAGGTATTTGATTGTGGCCCATCTTGTACTTGGGGTTTCTCAATTGATGAAAAAATATTCATTTGTCCAAGCTGTGTGAAAAAACATGGCTTGAAGTGGATTCTGCTATGATGTTATTCTTGGAAAAATAGCCTATTGTGCTGTAAGTTGGTTCCTCAAGTAATTTAGTGCCTCGTTGATCAATAGTGAATTAGGGATAATACTAGTTCATACCAATAGTAAAGCTGTTTTGTATGACCTTTTGGTTACGCGTTCGACCCGTAGAATCAGCCATTAGGCTTTCATTGGGTTATGCACTGCCCTTACTCTTTCATATAATATTGATATTGGTTTACACAAATGCAAAAGTTTCAACACACCAAATCGTTTGTCGTGGCTTAGTCGGAGACCTTGAGCCCATTAATGAGAAAAAAAACTTTTTGAGTACTACCATAAACGTGTTATCTTTCTTTCTCAGGGATAAGAAAAAAGGTTGTAAGATCTGAGATTATGACTGATATGCAGTCAACTGATTCTGCATTATACGTGCTACCCTCACGTAAGATCTCTTTTATTATTCTAACATTATCGGAATTGGTCAAAAAACATTTAGTCTAACATACCTATTATATTACAGGTTACAGCAATAATATGGATTAGATGTGAGCTACTTAGTTAACTAACTCGTGCCATTTTTACTTAATAAACAGCACTAATTAGTTTGTTCAACCAAGTTGACGTAGACATCAGGTGGATCTATTGATCGGTTATGTCATATAGGCCCGAGTTGGACATCTAATTGCTTCGTGTAATATTAAAATAATGTGACAATACATTTGCACAAATACAAACTTTTCTTTTACGAAAAAAAAAATCCCTGAAACTGTTATACTTAACTAATCTTAAGGTTTCCAATGCACGAGTAAGGTATTGTCGCTCAAACATCAAAACCAAGTAATTTTGAGATTACCCACTAATTACAGAAATGTGAAAGAAATTGAACTTGTTAAATTCTGGAAGAAAAAATTTCAACATTAACCTTTTCCTGGATGAAAAAATTCAACATTTGAAATTATTGTCTAGCAAAATTCACCTCAAATCGAAGGAGCAATTTGACTGTAATTACACATTGGAAGTCATTTTTATGAACTGAAAGTCGTTTGATCGTTAAAGTTGCACTTGTACTTCATATAAACTGATTAGTCAACGTATTCGTTCAAACATGAATATGCTTTTTAAGAATAAAAACACGACGGAGACTGAAAATAAGGAGAAAGACAAGCCTTTTTTCCAGAAGACAAATATTTTTAACTTAAGAATAATAATATATTTAGGACATAATGAAATGGTCCCAACTGAAAAAAAAACAATTCTGCGAACTCCTTCAACATCTTCCAAGTGGTTTACTTTGTCAAACTAATATAAGATATTAAATATTCCTAGTTACCAGATCATTTCTTAAAACAAGAATACACAAAAATAAAATAAATTGGGGTATTAAATATTTTCTTTTTAATTTGTGAAGATTGGACTTGAACAAAAAAAATTATGAAGAAAAGGGAGAAGGAAATAGACAAGGAAAATATCTCCATTCAATTTACTAAATTCTTGTAAATTACAAAGAAAATATTTCCATTCAATTTACTAAATTCTTGTAATTGCTTACTTTTACACTCCACCTACATAGACAAAAAAAATAAGGATTAAAAATACTGGTGAGAAATTAGATCATTCAGTCCACATGGGTGTTCATGATTTGATTTGGATTGATTTTTTTCTAAAAAAAATTAAACCAAGTAAGTCAATTTTTTAAATATTAGAAACAAACCAAACCAATTAAGTTGGTTTTTCTCGATTCGGTTTATGTCGATTTTTTGATTTTTTTCAGTTATTTGTCAGTTTTTTCTTAAATATAAGACATACACTACCAAACATACATTCCGGCGATCATATTTTGAATGTAACACTATCAAATCAATTGCCCTTTGAGAAATATATTATTTATCAAAATATACTGATGATAATTGAATCAAATTTTGATGAATAATTTAAGGACTCAATTAAAAATATATTATATTTAATACGAAATGGATTCTTACACTAAACAAAAGAAAACTACCAATCAAACTAGAATGTAAAGGTAAATAACTATATTAAAAGTGCAAACTATTAACCTTTACCATAAATTTTTTGAAACTTGTATAACAATATATATATATATATATATATATAGGTAAGTACCATCCACTTCCAACCAAAAGGTTGTAAGTTCGGGTCACCCCAAGAGCAGGGTGGGCAGTTCTTGGAGGGAAGAATGCCGATGGTTTATTTGGAAACAGCTTCTCTACCCTAGGGTAGGGGTAATGTCTGTGTTCACACTATCCTTCCCAGACTCAACTTGTGGAATTATACTAGATTGTTGTCGTTGTTGTTATTGTATAAGTGTAATAATAAATTTGAAATAGCTACTCCTATAATCGTTTTGGTTCGATTTTTTTCTGATTAAAACCAAAATCAAACTAAATTTGATCGATTTTTAAAATTCAAAACCAAAACCAAACCAAACCAAACCAAAAAGTATCAGATTTTTTGGTCGATTTAGTTTGGTTTTCGGTTTGATTCGATTTTTTTGAGCTTTTATGAACACATATGCACTCTGCTCCTCGTTTTAGTAGTCTGTAGGTACGTGATGATTGAACATGATTTAGACCCTATTTTTCGTATTTAACGGAAGTTATATTCTAAATGGTTAAGACCTTAAACCATTAAGTGCATTTATTTACAGATTTAAATATCTTTAATCTTAATAAAATTAGTAGGGAACTCAACAATGAACTAATATCTCTTGGCCTAACCAAACTACTTACACATTATAACAAATGGTGGAAAAAGAGAGCATTGGCGCAATATTAAGAGTTGCCACTAGTGACCTTCTCAAGCTAATGGAAGAAGTTTTTTATTTTTTATTTTTTGCAGTAATACAATGTAAAACTACATAAAATATATAATATGGTTTAATTGTTCCTCAAACCTTGCACATACCGAAAGCTTTGTGCCTCAAGTTGCCTTCTCTTTATTCTATTTTAAGACGGATCATAGACTACATAATTAGTCTTTTTTTTTTTGGGATAATTGGTTTGTACATAACCATATATTGGGATGACCATAGACTACAGAGTTGGTTTGTAACCATATTGGGATGACCAGTCAAACCAATGCCAACACATACATCATTCAAAGGTCTGACATTTATTTTAATATTTTTGGTGGAGTTTTGTCAACACAATCTCAGTTCAAACAAGAACTAAATACATCTCCAAAATATATGCAATTGTCAACAAATTCAGCCATGGCCCTCTTTTACCTCAAAAGTTTCAAGAAATTCATAGTCTCTTTCAAGTCCAATGAGTGCACAAAGTCAACTTTCACCTTTGCACAATTAGGAACTGCAGCTCTTCCCTTTTCTATTTAAACAAACTTCCTAACATAACTGTTATCCATAGCTCAAATACTAACATTCCTATCTTTGCTACATTCTGTAAAATTCATCAAAATGGCAATTCTTGACATCTCTAAGAGAGAAGCATCATCTCCATCGACGCCAAGGCGAGCCAAGAAAAGCCTCTTCTTTTTCTCCAAAACAAATTCATCCCTTTCTACCTATTCCAGTCATTTACCTCCTCCAACACCTTCACACACACTCTCCCAATCAATCATGGAGGAAAACATCGATAACGCTGAGACCATTATCAAAAAATGGGATCCCAAAGAATCCTCCTTTGAGAAATTCATTTCACTTTTTCAAGAAGACAGAAAAGAAGCCAAAGAATTCATTCAATGTGTCAAAGACTTAAAAAGAGCTATGCACTTTCTTGTTATGGAGCATTCAACTTCTAACAAGCTTGTGCTAGCACATAACTTGATGCAAACAGCCATGAAAAGACTTGAGAAAGAATTCTATCAAATTTTGTCAACAAACAAGGAGCATTTAGATCCAGAATCAGTATCTAAGTCTAGTCAATCCTCACACTTATCACAATCAATTTCAGTTGATTCACAAGAAGATGAAACTGGCTCTGAAAATGAGATTCAGGCAGCTGTTGAATCCATATCCGAGGTTGAACGGCTTTCTGTTCTAGCTATGTCTGATCTCAACCTGATCGCAGATTGTATGGTTGGTTCCGGTTATGCCAAAGAGTGTGTGAAGATCTACAAAATTATCAGAAAGTCAATCGTGGACGAAGGCCTCTATCGTCTTGGGATTGAATCACGTCGCTGGGCCCATATTAATGGGAAGAATTCAGATGCTCTTGAGCATCAAGTCAAGCACTGGATAAATGCAGTGAAAGTTGGAGTGAAAACATTCTTCTATGGAGAGAGGTTTCTGTGTGATCATGTGTTCTTGGCGTCCAACACAATCAGAGAAACATGTTTCACTGATATAGCAAAAGAAGGTGGAATCAATCTCTTTAGATTTCCAGAGGTTATTGTAAAATCCAAGAAATCACCTGAAAATATTTTCCTTTTAATGGACTTGCATGAAACAATCTCAGAACTCTTGCCTGAGATTGAATCAATCTTTTCATATGAATCAATCTCAGCAGTCAAAATGCAAGCCCTGTCCATCCTTCACAAACTTAAGGCCTCAATCCAAACAACTCTCTCTGATTTTGAGTCGTCGATCCAGAAGAATTCCTTAAGAACACCAGTTCCTGGTGGTGGGATTCATCCATTGACCAATTCTGCTTTAGATTATGTATGTTCACTGGCCAACTACAGCGGAGTCCTCTCTGATATAATTTGTGACTCTGCCCCCGCAGCACAATCGCCCTTTCCTGAATCTTACTTCGACAGTCCATCAGCCGACGAGACGCCAACTTCAGCAGTATCTGCTAGACTTGCTTGGATCATTCTTGTACTCCTTTGCAAGCTTGACAGCAAAGCTAAGCTTTATAATGACATCGCTTTATCCTATCTTTTCCTAGCTAACAATCTCCAATTCGTTATCGAGAAGGTTCGTACAAGTGTACTCAAGTGTCTTCTAGGAGATGATTGGATATCAAAGCTTGAGAAAAAGGTAAAACTATATGCAACAAACTATGAAAACATGGCATGGAATAAGGTGTTTTTGTGCCTGCCTGAAAGTTTGGATCCATCAATTTCCCCTGATATAATAAAGGAACATTTCAGAAAATTCAACACAGCTTTTGACGAATCATACCAGAAACAAAAATCTTGGGTGGTTCCAGATGGAAAGCTACGAGACGAGATCAAAGTGTCAATAGCAAGAAAACTAGTACCTGCTTATCGAGATTTCTATGATTACTATATGATAGTATTGAGTGGGGAAAAGAATTTGGAGGTCTTAGTAAGATTTTCTCCTGATAATATCGGGAATTACTTGTCAGATTTGTTTCATGAAACTATGCCGTTAGGGAGTTTATTGTCAGCATCAACATTGCCAAACTCCTGTGTTTGGCAATGTCTTTCTTAATTAGCTCATGTTCATTGCCAAGATCTGGACATAACCATTTTGGTGAATAATGTTTGTATACTAAGTACTACAATTTCTTGATTTCAATACACAATTTCTCTCCCTGGAAAAGCTACCAATGTTGCTCCCTCCCCCCCCCCTTCCCTCCCCCCCCCCCCCAAAACACACGCACACACGTTAGAGAGTAGAACAATCCTTCAACTATAAGTAGTAGCGCCTGCTATGCAGATTATGCAATATTAATCAGACTACTAAATAGTGATAAAAGCATGGAGTATCACCGAAAGTTTTCTTACAGCATACTATTTGCTTTACCACCCAAGTCCATATGGTTACTTTGCATTTAGACTATATAAACTGCCCAAGTTGCTGTTTTTCCAAATGAACCTTTCTGGTGAAAATTTCACTGGATATTGGTCAAATTTCAAAGGAAGCTTGGCTAAAAAGGGTATTGGATAAAGGCTGGAAATTAGAGAATGAAGTTGAATGCTATTTAGAATTCCTAAAATGTCACTTGGCATAAGTACCAGAAGTACTTGTTATATACTGGTTATTGAAGGACCAAAAAAGGAAGCAGAGTCATGCGACCTATTAGGAAGATTGTAACAAGCACATAAATAGTAAAACTGTGTAAATTAAGTTTTCAAATAGTAACAAATTACTACAAGATAAAGTGTGGAAGGGGTGTGAATGAAATGTCATCCAGATGTAATACAAGAGCTCATATCATTAAACTTAAACCTTTATACCTGAGTTGAAATATGCATCTTCAAATGCACTTATCAGGATATAAGCTCTATGACATCCAAGTTGGATTGAAGTGTCACCAGTTTGACTTTCATTATGTATGTTTGACAAGAATAATATACACTACAGATAGAAGATAAAAAATGTTAGCAGGTGCCATATGACAAGCAAATTCTTCTCCCGGGCGAGGAATATATTGGCATTTGCCAACAATCAAATGCAGAGAACACATAAATTAGAGTTTTACTCGAACAAAAATCACATTCTTCACCAACAACTATTTGTTTTAGTTAACAGCGGTGTTTGGGACAGTTTACCCACCTCGACTATTTCACTGAGGACATGCTACCTCACACCTGCACATATAACGTGTAACTTTGCCTGCCAAGGCTTAGGCCGATGAGAAGAATCACCTAGTGTTTTTCCTCAACTGCAACTTGCACCATGGCCTTCCATGAATTTCAGCCCTCTTCATTGATCACTAAGTGATACCCTAGGGTGCCTTCACACTCTTTACATGTATTAATTGAAATATCAAGAAAAGATTGAGAAAAGACCATGCAGAATTTAAACCCAGACTTTTGGCAGAATGATTGTCTCACTATGTTGGAGATATAACAAGCAGTGATAAAATTATATTACCTCACTGCATACAGATTATATGGGGTGATTTCTACATCGAATTGTTTCTTAAACCAAACAATTCGAAAGTTCATTCTAATACATAGTGGGAATCCAATAACTTTTATGTACTAGTAGGAACATAAATTTTAAGGATAGGAGGAGTTCAACAAGTTCGGAAATTTCTGGTTCATTGAAAATCAAAGGTCATTTCAATACATAATGGGAATTCAACAACTTTTATGACCAAATACAAACATAGATTTAAATGATAACAGGAGTCCAACAAGTTTGCAATTTCCCGGTCAATTGAAAATTAGCTAGATCAGTAACACCTCAATTATGAACGAGAGTAATGTGAACGTTAAAAGAAATTGTAAAACTTCGAGGTAAAACCTTGTTTAGGATTTCAGCATGAGACGGCAGATCACGTCCAATCTCTAAATATAGTTCAGATTTATCTATATCAAGACTTTTAAATTATGAGAGCTACTTAAGATTGTTGATGATAGGCTATAATTATGTATTTTAGTCGCTTATTACACTCTAATTTACTGCACTTTAGTTGAGTTTGCGCTTTATCGCTAGTGTTTTGCACTAATTGTCTTGTAGGAGTAATTTCGAGCTATATAGATGTTATGGAATGAATTCAAGTTATTTGGAGCTTTGAAGTCTGAGCAAAAGCCTAAGGAATTAAGTCGGAATCGTATTCGGGGATCAACGGATGATAGAGCAACAAAACGAAGAAACGAGTAGGCATGTTACGCACTGTCTAGTAAAATGCATATAACTTTTCGCTCAGAACTATATTTGGGCTCTACAATATATGGTTGGAAAGCTAACTGAAAGAGCTACAACTTTCATGTTTTACGTTATTCCAAATTACAAACGGAACAGGGTGAAAAACGCGGTCGAAACCGAGACTACGGACCTGAGGCGGGCAGAGGCAGTACACTTGCCAAATACCGCGGTTGACTGCGACCGTCCAGGCTTGAAAAATTATCCTTTTTCGCGTAGGAGAAGGTATAAGTATTTGGGTCCGATCCTACTTGGTATATATACATGGAAAAACGGTATTTTTGAGGGAGGATACAAATTTTTAACACAGATTCGACCGAAGGAAACAAAGATACAATAGGAGCAAGGCAGGGAATCCTACTACGAGTTTTTACTTCCTCTTTCTAATGTTATATTTTTTCATTGTTGGTTATGACTTTTAATATTGCAGATTTACATACTATTATGAATAGCTAATTTGTTATCTAGGGTTTTGATGGAACCTTTTGTAGGACAAATCTTTATTATGTTTTTATATAATTGAGCCGTTGGATTTCTCTACTTGTTCAATTATGTGTTTATTGTTGTTGATTGACCGGCCATCGATTGATTGTGCCTATTTATTATTTGTTGTTTGAGAAAGGATATATATTTAGGTGGTTGTTGAACAACGTCACTCCTAACGTATGTGAGAAATCAATACAGCGGGTTTAAAGACAGGTTTAGAAATAACAAAGCCTTGACGTGGTCATAGTGAGCGGTTAGATAAAGCCAACTAGCATAGTTCGAGAGAATATGTCAAGTAAATTGTTGTAGTTGCTCGAGAGAGAATTATGGCATCTAAAGTGCTCACGATCAGTAAAGAATACATTGGCAAAATTGTAGTGAACATAGCTAGAAGGATTCAGACAATTGGGAAAATCATAACTCTAAGCCTCCTTAATTTAGTCTCCAACCTTTTGTCTCGTTAGTTGATAATTTTACCGTTTTGTAGTAATTGCTAGTTAATTAGTTAGAAATATAAATCACAATCTTTCTAATTTAGAAAATTGTTCAATCTTGTCTTCTTAGTGATATTAAACAAATACAACTAAGTCTTAGTTCTTTATGGGATTCGACTCCGGACTTTTAAACCGGATTATATTTACAGCGACCGCTTATCCTTTTTAGGACAGAGTTGGACATAATCAATTGTCTTTAATTGTAAACTGACAAAGCTACCAGCCATGAATAAACATATTGCTGTACAACTAAAAACGAAGATCTTCTCCTTCCGAACAGTTTGGAACTTCAAACATTTTACTTACCATGATAAGTAACACGAGACACACTTTTCCCTTGTCTACATCACTTCTACTATGCTCTGCCTGAACTAAGAAATGAAACAGTGAATAGTAAGCTTTCTCTATTTCTTTTCCCGCAATGATTTATTTTAATTGATGGCACATGATTGTCATGCCATTGATAAGCTACTGAAGAGTTCATTTATTTCAACAGACTTTTAACTCTTTGTTTTATAATCGTGAACTCGGTTGTTTCTAGTTTTGAAACTCGGCAGATAATGAACCAGTCACTTCAATTTTTCTCCACTTAAATACTAGGTCCCGAGTAGTTCTACTGATTGTTGAACTAAAACTGTGAGGATAATAAACCTTTTAACTCATTTGGGGCAAATAAACATTTTCCCATGATACATTGCCAAATTAGTTCTATTTGGGATAAGTACAAATTCTCGCAGATTAATAGCTTGTTTGGCTAAGCTTCTAAAATCACCTTACATTGAAAAGTGTTTTTTCCTAAAGATGCTTTTAAAAAAAGTACTTCTCACGAAAAACAGTTTGTATTTGGGTAAAAAATTTGAAAAGCACTTTTGAACATCAATTAGTTTTTGTCTAAACTTTTAGAACTGCTTTTAAGTTTATTTTTCTTTTCTCAAAATCCCTTTTTCAAAAAAGTGCTTCTGCTTCTCAAAAAAGGCTTTTGCTTATAGTCTAAACCTTTTTTTTTTCTCCCAACAACTTTGGCCAAAAAGCAAATAAAGTGCTTTTGCTCTTGGAGAAGCTTCGCTAAACTTGTTATAAATGCCTGAAACAGGCTCATCTACTTCCCTTAATCTCGCCCTATATTCAAAATACAAAATTAATCATATTGCTAATAATTTCTAAGCCTCAATACGAATTAAATTTACGAATCAAAGAAGAAAGAAACGTGAAAACAAGAGCGAGAGGAGGAACAAACCTGTTAATTTTGTGCCTGAATTGAACCGATTGATAACCCGCTAAATCCAGCCAGAGCTCCCAAAACCATTGGCGGCTGTGCATTTGCTGCGAGCTTCTGGATCGAGCTATATATAAGTGATGAAAACTGTTTAATAATAGTCTAATTTAACCACTATTTTAACATCCCTCAATCTTCAGGGACGATTTGAGTTAAAAAGTAATATATTATCTTCTTTCCAGATTTTTACTACGTGGTTAGTTGTTGCTGCCCATCTTCTTTCCAGATTTTTACTATGTGGTTAATTGTTGCTGCCATCTATTTTGACCAGAGTCAGCCTTCTGAGCAGAACTTATCAATTTGTGCCCTCTAATTTCTCAAAATGTTAAAAAGAAACCCTATCACTTCCCACTTTGGTCCCATACTTTTGTTCATGGCTACGAGGATGATTTAGTGGTAACCCTTTACTCCATTACCTTCAAACTACGAGTGAAGTGTTCGAGTCATATATATCAACGCGATTGAAGATATGCATGGTAGAGCTAAGACCCCGATAAGGGCAATGAGAGGGTACTCTAGACATTTTCTCGTCATGATGGGCAGGAACAGAGCTAGAGCGTCGTCAGCCGGTTCGGCCGAACCCAGCAGTTTTTGTTCAAACGCTATATTTATCTTTAAAAATTCATTAAATATTTATAAATTATTAATTTAAAACCCGGTAACTTAAAATAATTAAAATCCCGGACCAATAAGCTTAAAATCTTCGCTCATCCTCTAGTGCAGGGTTCTACGAGGGTTCAGCTCCTATTCTTATTCTTATTTGTCTTAGTGATGGATGAGTTTATGCGATACATCAAAGGAGAAGTGCCTTGGCACACGTTATTTGCAAATGATAGAATATTGATTGAGAAGATGCAATGCAGGCTTAACGCTAGGTTGGATGTGTAGAGGCAGACACTGGAGTCTAAATATTTTAGGTTGAGTATGACTAAGACAGAATACTTGAAGTGCAAGTTCAGTGACGTGACTCAGGAGGCAGGCGCGAAAGTGAGGTTGGATACAGAAGTCACCCCTAAGAAAGAAAGTTTCTAAGTATATTGGGTCTATAATCCAAGTAATTAGGAGATTAGTTATGATGCTACACATCGTATTAGAGCGGAGCGCATAAAATAAGGCTCGCACTAGGCATTTTGTACAATTAGAATGTGGCACCAAAGCTTAAAGGTAAATTTTACGAAGTGATTGTTAGACTTGCTTTGCTGTAAGGGGTGGAGCTTTGTCTAGTTAAGATCTCTCGTATTTAGAAGATTGAAAGTAGCAAAAATGAGAATGTTGAAGTGAATGTGTGGGCATACTAGGAGAGATATGATTAAGAATGAGGATATTCTAGACAAGGTAGGAGTAGTTTTTGTAGTGGACAAGATGTGAAAAGCGGGGTTGAGATAGTTCAGGTTTATGAAGATGAGATACACCGTTGTCCTGGTGAGGAGGTATAAGAGATTGGCTATGGTAAGGCCAAGGAGAAATGAAGGTAAGCTAAATAAGTAGTGAGGTGAGGTGATTAGGCAAGACACACCACATTTTTAGCTTATCGATGACATGAACTTTGATAGAATGGTATGAAGATCGAGTATTAGAGTAATATGTTAGTAAATAGCCAAGTGTAGTATAGCTTAGGCCTCATTTGTTTCTTTTAAGATTAAGATGCCTTAATCTAACCACACATTTGAATATCAGGATGTGTATTAAAATTAAGACATCTGAATCTGAATATATTAAGATGTGTATTAACATCTGAATACTAATAATTCAGACTGCTTGATTTTTAACATTTGAATGCATAAAATTTATCTTTATTAAAAAAATAATAAACATAAATTTCAAATGAAATACTAACTAATATAATATTCTATCAATAAAATATATAATTTTTAAAATTATGATAGTTGAAGGAGGCAATGGTTATGGGGCGAATGCCGACTAGAGGCGGTGGTTGGTAGTAGTTTGATTGATGATAGTGGTTCATGTTAGTAGCTAGTACTGATTGATAGTGGTGGCGATTATGATTGAGGATGGTGGTGGTGGGTGATGATAGTTAATAATGGCAGGCGGTCACCGTTCGTGATTGAAAAAGGTGGTGGTGGGTTATAATGATGAGCGATGTCGGTTGTGGTTGTTATGGTGATGGGGTGGTTGGTTGTGGTAGTTGAGGTGGGTAAGTATTGACCGTGAATGATAATGATGGTGGTCGGTGTGGCGGTGATGGTGGATAGTGCTAGTTGATAATGGTGGCGGCTATAATTGAGGATGATAGTGGCGTGGTGGTGATAGTGGTGGTTGAGTATGGTGGTGGTGGTGATGGTTGAGTATAGTGGTGGTGGCATGATGGTAGTTGATGATGGTAGGTGGTGACAGCAGTTAATAGTGAATATGTGATAACATCTTAATGAAACCAACTCTCTATTATAGATATTAATCATACGGACCTATTTAGATCCATTAAGTGGGCGTGAAGTAAAAAAACAAACACACTTAATGATTAAGATCCGAATAATTAAGATTCAAACTTTAAAAACAAACACACTTAATATCTGAGATCTAAATGATTAAAATTCAGACCTCCATTAAGTGCAAATAAATGAGGCCTTAGTTTTTCTTTTACATATATGGGATTACCAGATATGTCCATTTATAAGTAGCTCATTACAAAAATTGGCCAATTGATAAATATTACTTATATTAGCCAAATTAACTATTTGTAGCAAAAAATATCAAATTTTTGCTTTGTTTTGAGTGTGAGTTATTAGAATAGAGTGGACACAACTTAAGGAGCTTGAATATCAATTTTGGCATGATTTGTTAAAGTTTTGAGGTGGTTTGAATTGAAAATTCGAAGTAAAAGTTGAACATGAAAAAAAAGATATGTGTATCACACTGTGTATCATTTGTGTATCACATATGTATAAGTTCTGTATCACATGTATATCCATGTATACTTGTGTGTGAGATACATGTCTGATACATGTTTGATATATGTGTCACAAAGGACTTTTTCGAACCCGATTTAATTACGAATTTTGATACAAAACCAATCCAAATAACCTCCAATCTTTCTCAAATTTTGTATATTGACTTATCTATATATTTTCAATGAGTTTCATCTATACCCATTGAAAAAATTTTCTTTTGTTTAGATTTTTAGAATATTGTATAGATTCTTATATTTCACACCTTATTTGCTACCCTCTTTATGAAATTTCCTTTTCATCTTGTATCTAATATTGTTAATCACGCTTAAAAATATGGAAGTTGATTTTTGCATGTGATTCTTTGATAGAAAGAACCCTATTATTTAGTTTTTCAATTTTTGTTATCTGGTTTTGGTAAATCTATGACTAATGGCTAGAGGTTGGTAAGTTAAGATTTATTTGGAACATTTGTGTAAGTTCCCTTTCATATCCAATGCATGTAGTAGTAGTATAATTTTGTATTTTCTATTGTTTGAGTTCTATTACTACTTTCTATTGCTTTTTGCTTCACTTATCTTATTTATCTAATAGTAATTACCGATTCTCTTTCATATGACATCTTCACTTCTATATCTCTTCCTTAAAACTTTGAGATTTTGCTTTTTTTGAGCCGATAGTCTATTATAAATAATATTCTTTAAGTAGGGGTAAGGTGTGTGTATAACTATCCTCCTTAGATTGTATTTGTGAGATTATTCTGAATATGTTGTTATTGTAGTTAATATTTCGTCAAATTTGTAAGAATCCATTAATAGAAGAATCAAAAGTATACATTTCAATTAATTGAAGACCTAAAATCAGATTTTGTTGATATAGGAGGACTAAAAGCACAAGTTTTCCTTTGAGATAAATAGAGAACAATAATTGATTCTTTGACAGGAAGAGAAAAAAGAGAGAAATAGAAGATCATTTTCAGCTAGTTGAGTTTCTCATCACGTTCCTCAATTCTGTCTTCTAGTCCTGTTCTTTAATATTCTTTCTCATCGCCTTCCTTTACTCTTTCCTTTTCCATAAACCAACAAAACTCCCCACTTTACCTCAAATCCCAGACTCTCATTTCTTGATTCCCTTTACTCCAATTCAACTTCTCTGTGACTGATAAGATGGCTTCTCCTGTTGAAGAAGGTAACTCTAACCATATCTATATTCAGTAAAATTAATAATTTCATAATTGAGTTGATAATCGAAATCAGTAGTTATCCAGTGCTTTCTGCTTGATTAGCTGAAGATATAGTTTTAAGTATATGGCTTATTCTCTGTAGAGAATTATATGTAGAAATATACTTTAGTTCGTTTTGTGTGATTTGCGGATTATTAGATCACAATTAATCAATCAATTGTAAAGAAATTTGAAACTAATTTGGAACCGCTTTATCAGTCAATACTAAATAATGGTTACTTAAGATGACAATTTGAAGAAATTAAGAAAACTAGTTTGTCCGACCTATTAGAATAGTTTTTGAAATCGTCCTCTTTATGCTGTGATACTTGATCGTATTCATTTCTGAAGGCTTTGTGATGGAGTGACTTGTTTATTCTTTATTTATAAGTGGTCTTACACCTGATTCTTGATTATCTAATGCTGAGTAGCTGCTCATTTTTGCTGACTGTTTTTGTATGAGCTTGTACTAGGCGAGAGAGACATCGAGAAAGGGTTGATTACTCCATCACTCAGCCATAACCCTCTAGCTGAGCCATCACCAGTCCCATCTCCATCTTCAGCAACTGCACCAGCTCTAGTGCTTTCCAATTCCGGCAAGAGAATTGACCAAGCAGGGAAAAAGAAATATGTAAAACAGGTGACAGGAAGGCACAATGACACTGAGCTTCATTTAGCAGCTCAGAAAGGTGATCTAGCAGCAGTGAAGCAGATACTTAATGATATCGATACCCAAATGGTGGGGACGCTGAGTGGCGATGACTTTAATCAAGAGGTTGCAGAGATCAGAGCATCTGTCGTAAATGAAGTAAATGAATTAGGAGAGACAGCACTGTTTACTGCAGCAGCGAAGGGATATCTTGATGTGGTGAAAGAGTTGTTGAAGTACTGTAACAAGGAAACTCTTACTAAGAAGAATCGGTCAGGATTTGATCCTTTGCATATAGCTGCAAGTCAAGGACACCACGGTAAAGATCTTAGATTTCTTGATCATTCGATCTATTTATTCCTTTTTAGGCATCATTTATTTGTCTTTCCAGTAATGGGGTTTAAGCTTAAATTTGGCTTGTTAAGTTTCTGGTTTGGATAGATGAAGTATAGAGTTTAACAAGATGTTGGAAGATGAAACCGATGGGGAGTTGTATGTCTTGTCTGAATAGATATTAACACTATGAAATTGCAGTGGCTTAGACTAACTTGACAAATTGTGAATATCACTAAGACTAAAGAATCAGTAAATAGGTGATAAATGCATTAGGTAGCTTGCTAAACTAATTTTTAACAAAATTCTGACTTGAAGTTGGACCCCAGCCACATGCCTCATGGTTGAAGGTGGAGTTATCTTTCGATTATGCTATCCCTTACTTGTCAAAGAGAACATAAAATTGAAGTGGTTATGTTATAGAATATCATTCCATCAGTCTCGGTAGAGCTGATGCTGATTGTAATTGAAGTTCGAAATTTTATGGAATTGACCTACTGCAACCTAGTATGCTAAAAATATATGTGGAGAATTATGCAGTAAACATTCTAAAAAGATGATAGTTGTCAGTAAATTTTGAAGATGGATAAGTTTCAAGATGCCATAAGATAATAGTTATTGAACAAAAACTGATGCTTGCTCTCTTATCACAGCAATCGTCCAACTGCTGTTAGAGCATGATCCTGGACTGAGTAAAACATTTGGCCCTTCAAATGCAACCCCTGTTATAACTGCTGCCTCAAGAGGACATATTTCAGTGGTCAATGAACTGCTGTCAAAGGATTGCAGCTTACTGGAAATTTCTAGGTCCAATGGTAAAAATGCATTGCATTTAGCTGCCAGACAAGGGCATGTGGAAATTGTCAAGGCCTTGCTTGATAGAGATCCACAGTTAGCAAGGAGGACGGACAAGAAAGGGCAAACTGCATTGCATATGGCGGTAAAGGGGATTAGCTGTGAGGTGGTGATATTGCTTCTCGAGGCTGATGCTGCTATAGTTATGCTGCCAGACAAGTTTGGCAACACAGCACTGCACATAGCCACCCGAAAAAAGCGTGCAGAGGTATTTGATCTGTCTCTCAAACATGACATTTTTGTGTAATACTCCCCTCCCCCCTCCTGCCTAAACCCCCAGCCCCGGCAAATACGAAATTTCGATTTCTCTACCATTTTTCGTTTGTAATGCAAAGTGTGCCACAAAGCATGGCACAAAATTACTATTGCCTATGACCAATGAGAAGAAAATTATTGTTAAATTTGATGTTTATTTTTCCTGATAAAAGATATTATTGTTAAATCTTGTTTATTAAACGATTAAGGTCCCAATTTGGAATGCTTGGAGTGATAATAGAATCAGAATCTGTTTCTCCACGCACTTGGCTACGTAAATCATATTAGCTTTGCTCGTCCCTATTTGGGTATTAGAAGCTAAATCTCCAGTATAGTAGCATTTGATAATTAGGACTAGCTTAATGCGTCTATGATGAAATTTTTTCTTTATGTTCTCAGAGAAATGGTTTGACTTCTACAACTGCCAGCCAATTCTATGGTCCTCATTTTCGAAGGGTTTTACCAGCTGCTACCACCTAAAATGCCTTTTTCTTGTTCTTTTCTTCATCAAGTTTGTGATGCTATGATTCATAACTTTTGGATCACTATATATATTTTATTGTTACAAAAATACGGTCCTTGGCCACATTGTTTCGCCTTGAAAATAAAATAATGCATGGTCTCCATTTTTCTTGCTTCTACAAATTTTCTTTTGAGCTACCTGAAGCACTTCCCTTCTTGCTCCTAATATCTGAATGCTGCAACTTACTAGGTCTGTTTCACCTCAATTTCATAGTATATGTATGACATTTTGAGTGATCATCATTTTAAAACTTTTGCCTTGCAGATAGTGAGGGAGTTGCTACGCCTACCTGATAGTAATGTCAATGCGCTGAACCGAGATCACAAAACAGCTCTTGACATAGCCGAGGATCTTCCCCTCTCTGAGGAATCCGCAGAAATAAAGGAGTGTTTATACAAATATGGAGCTGTTAGAGCTAATGAATTGAACCAACCTAGGGATGAGTTGAGGAAAACTGTTAGCCAAATCAAGAAAGATATTCACACACAGCTTGAACAAACTAAGAGGACCAATAAAAATGTCCATGGAATTGCTAAAGAGCTTAGAAAGCTCCATCGAGAAGGGATCAATAATGCAACGAATTCTGTGACTGTTGTTGCTGTTCTCTTTGCCACAGTTGCATTTGCTGCTATTTTTACTGTGCCTGGAGGTGATGATAATAATGGAGTGGCTGTGGTTGTGACCACTTCTTCTTTTAAAATCTTCTTCATCTTCAATGCCCTTGCACTTTTTACATCTCTAGCTGTTGTCGTAGTTCAGATTACATTGGTTAGAGGAGAAACAAAGGCAGAAAGAAGAGTTGTAGAGGTAATTAACAAACTGATGTGGTTGGCTTCTGTCTGCACTTCAGTGGCATTTATGGCATCCTCTTATATAGTGGTCGGTCGCAAGTTTGAGTGGGCTGCAATTTTGGTAACAGTAGTAGGGGGAGTAATAATGGCCGGTGTTCTTGGAACCATGACTTACTATGTGGTAAGATCAAGGAAGAAAAGATCGATAAGGAAGAAGGAAAAGCACGCGAGAAGTGGTTCCAACTCATGGTACCACTCTGAGTTCTCTAATTCAGATATTGACAGGATTTATGCCCTTTGAAATGGAGAGTTGCTACATAATGAGGAAACTCCCAAAAGTTTTCAAACGAAAGGGTTACAGCATTGTATGTAGTGAAGGCATTGTTATTGAGTTGAGGACTGATGAACAACTCATATCCCTTCCTAAGAGCATTTACACTTAATTCCTGCACTTGGAGGTAACTGCAAGTTCAAATGAAGATGTTTGATCTGTTCATGTTTGGGAAGAGGTTCCATTTTACGCGTAGTTTCCTGGCAACAAGGAAGGTTTCTGTCTGAACCAGAATATGATGCAAAGATGTATAATTTCTAAGCTACACTCATGGAACTGTAGATTTTAATTTGTGGTGCGGGATCTAAATATTCCTGTATAATCTAGCATCAGGAAAGATATCGTAAAAACACTCCATTAAGCTACCACTTTATGCTGTAAATTAGCTACCATTATTGAAGAATTCTATGTAAACTACTTTTTGTATGTGCATTTTTGGTCTATTGCATCTGAATGTTATGCACTTATGCCATGACTGGCTGAGAGTTCCTGTTGTCGGATTATATAACTGTGTATAGTCTGTATATTGGCTAGAGAAAGTAAACATTGAATCCGGCTGGCTATTGTTGTAACAATCCCAAGTTTTTTTTCCATATGATTATAAACTAATTTTCAACTAAGAGTCAAGAAAAGTTTTGAGTAGTTTTCCAGAACTGCAACTTATAGCAGTTTGGTGTAATTTCTGATTGTCCAACTTATAGTACTTTTGAGGTAATTTCTGAATATCTGAATCTTAACTTTAAAAACGAGATTTAATATAGTCCAATTTAGCTTTAAAATTGATTAGATTGACTCTTCACAAAGTAAAGGCGCCTAACAAATGGCTAGGAATGGAGTAGAAAAGATCATCTTGTCCAATTAAACCCGGATTACCTCTTAAATAAAAAAATCTAAGGGGTCATTTGGTCTGGTCTATACGAATAGTGCCGAATAAGGTATATTATCAATGTAGAGATTAGTAATGCAAGCATTAGTTATATAAAGATTATTTTTTATTCACTATTTGGTGTTGTATATTAAAAATTAAAATGCATTGCATATTTTTTAAGAAAATTAATCATTTACAAAAATAGTTTCCATATTCTTTAGCTTGGGACTTTAAGGATAATTTTATCTTTAACCATGCTAATACATGTATTAATAGACTTAGTATTGCTAATACTATAGTTTGCTATGTACTAGTTATACATAGAATAATACCAAATATGTTATATATGTTATGAAATCTCCTATTTAAGGTGAATGTCTATAATTAGAGAGATTCTAGAGTTCTATTCTTGGTAGATAAATCATCCCACTCCCTATAAATAAAGGGGTCTTCTACCATTGTAAACCATCCCTAACAATCTCAAAGTATCAATAAGAATACTCCTCTCCCTATTCTCTCTATATTGTTCTTGTTCTTGCATTATTCTACTTGTTCTTATATTATTTCATAACACGTTATCAGCACGAGACTCTACCGTCTCAAGAAGCTCTTTGGGAAGAATGTAACGAAACTGGAAGAAGAAGGGATTTTGAAAAAAAAAAAAAGAAAAGAAAAAGAAAATTCGAAGAAAGAAAGAAGGAACAGAAGAGAACAAAGAAAGTGTAAAAAAAAAAAAAAAAAGAAGAAGAAAGGGATTCCCACTATTTGCGTGGTCTTCTTCCTCCTGTAGTTGTTGATCAGGAGCTTCAGGTTGAGAAATTGATGAACAGTCTGCGTCAGTATGATGTACCACTGCAAAGTTTGGATCACGCAACAATGAGTATCCGCTGCTCGCCAAACAACAGAATCATATTCATAACGGACATATTCTATGATTCCTCCATGATTAAATTCTGGATTTAAGGTAAGTATTTTACTTTTTCCTTTCAAATTCTTGAAATTCTACGATTTGATTTCATATACAAACATAGACAACAAAGTTTGATTATAACTCTAATGGAGTTTGTAAGGAATTATAACCACGTGAATTGGTAAAAGTTCTATGTCTTGCCATGATTAAATTCATGTATGATTGTGGGCAAAGAATTGAAAATCCGTCCAATTGAATTTGCTCCATTCCCTTTAGAGAATGTGGTAGCAGTATGTGATAAGTCTGAAAGAAGACAAAATTATTACCATGAAGGTATCAATGAATGTGGACGTGGCAATAGACGGAATTATAATCGTCATCATTGTGATAATGAGAATAATAAAGATTCTCAAAATAATCTTTCACTTTATGAAAGTAATAATTGACATGAGATTGTATATAACACATACAGATGATTATGATCCATTCTCTGAAGTGAATGTGATAATTGTGATAAAGCCCGTAAATATGGACACGCTCTTGATGTAATTTTGTTTTATGTCAGACATTATGAAAAAAAAGTTCATTGCCCTTGAAATTTCGGGCAAGAACTATATGACATGGGTGTTGGATGCTGAAATCCATTTGGATGCAATGGGTCTTGGAGACGCCATTAAAAACAGAAATAATGCATCCACCCAAGACTATGCTAAGGCCTTGATTTTCTTGCGCCATCACCTTGATGAAGGTTTGAAATTGTGCTAAGGCCTTGATTTTCTTGCGCCATCACCTTGATGAAGGTTTGAAAATTGAATATATCACAGTCAAAGATCCACCTATCTTGTGGAATGGCTTAAAGGAGAGATATGACAACCTGAAGTTGGTCACTCTGCCAACGATATGATAGTTCATAAACTATATGTTATCGTTGCGGTGGAAAATGGCACTGGCCAAAAGCTTGCCGTATACCAAGACATTTGGTTGAGCTTTATCAAGCATCTCTAAAGAGTAAAGGCCCTGAAACCAATTTTGTCTCTGACAATAATTTTGACATCACCCACTTGGATGTGGCAGACTTCTTTGAGCACCCTGATGTAGTAAATGCGCACATATAAAACTGCATACAGCTAGTTTTAACTATGAATCGTATATGTGATTTACGTTACAAGTGTCTTTGGCAAAATCATAATGGTAGTGTAACGTTGCAATTAAACGATAATGTAGTCATGTTATCAACAACACTGTATTCACAAGCATTAAAATGCTATGCACATCATTTGAGCAATATTATTTACATAGACCAATCATATGTTACTGCATATACATAAATAGCATCTGTAGCTATATGACATATAAATAACATATGTTAACATTACTTTGTCACATAGCTGTTCGAAGATTAGTTGTCACATAAGCATGTAAATGCATAGGTAATATTCCCCAATTTTTACCGTAAATATTGCAAATTATATTTAGTCCAATTATGTGATACAGAGATTGTATAAATTATACACTTAATTGTTGATGTTATGTAACATTTATTCAATTGTTTAATTATGCATGTAATTTTTAATTTATTTCACTGCAATAGTTACATAATACCATACTACTATTTATAGTGATAATTTAATAATTACACACTATATTGACAATTACATAGTGCTACTTAACCGCCACTATTAAGCATATATTGTTTATGTGCACACTATGTTTAAATTAATTGATTCATGTACCACAAATACGATATTCAAAGAGAAGAAATATTTCTCTCATTTAAGTATGTGAAGGCAGATGTTACTATAATTTCTGGTAGTAGTAAATTGATTGAAGGCTCCTGAAGAGCAACTATAACTCTGCCTAAAGGAACAATATTTATCATAGAGAATGCAATGTTCTCCTCCAAGTCTAAAAGGAACTTGTTGAGTTTTAAAGATATCATTCAAAATGGATATCATATTGAGACAATAGATGAGAATAATCTTGAATTCTTCATGAAAACGAGGCTGCCCATTTCGGTTTGGGTTCACGCCATTTTGCATGCAGCAATACTAGTTCGTCGGCTGCCCACTTCGGTTTGGGGTCACGCCATTTTGCATGCAGCAATGCTAGTCCGTCGGCTGCCCACTTCGGTTTGGGGTCACGCCATTTTGCATACAGCAATGCTAGTTCGTCTCTGACTGACGAATTGACACAAATATTCCCCGTTGTAATTGGTTTTGGGTCATGGACCCAATATATCCCATATAAGAATCTTTGGATGCGCAGTATATGTGCCTGTAGCACCGCCATCCCGCACCAAAATGGGTCTGCAAAGAAGGTTAGGAATATGTGTTGAGGTTGAATCGCCCTCCATTATTCGCTACCTCGAAACATTGACAGGAGATTTGTTCACTGCACGATTTGCTGACTGTCAATTTGGTGAGACACTTTTCCCAAAATTAGGGGGAGAAGTTGGTGAAACCAAACGGGAAATTTTGTGGAAAAATGCATCATTATCTCATCTTGATCCACATACCTCTATTTGTGAAAGAGGCACAAAAGATTATCCATTTGCAAAGAATAGCAAATCAAATGCCTGACGCATTTATAGATTTGAAAAGGATAACAAGATCACATATCCCGGAAGTGAATGTGACAACATCTGATTCACGAATACATATTCATTATTGGAAGAATATGAACATGAAATTGGTATTAAATATACCACACTCACCCCTAGAAGGAGGTTTGAGATGATACCACACTCACCCCTAGAAGGAGGTTTTGAGATGATATATGGCATGAATGATCGTTGGTCACGTACCTATTGTACGCCAAAGTATTTTGGAAATATGACTATTAAAGGACAACGATAATGCAAGAAACATATCTTGCATATAAGTTTGACATGACCATAATGGTATAACTTTCTCTTTAAGAAAGATATTCACCACATGGATGTTGATGAATCTGTGGTAGTACAAAATTAATTGAGAGCTCTAGAAGAGCCAATTATTACTATGTTGGAGAAACACAATTGAGTATTGTGCTGTAGTAAGTCTCAAAGAAACTTATTCAGTTTCCAAAGTACACGCGAAAGCGATTGATTATATTGAGACTATAAATAAAGGAAGGCTTTGATATCTCCTATTACTACAACTTGTAGCGGGGTAATTTGCATATGAAAAGCTACCCGCTTTGTTCTCCAGTTTGTACTACACAAACGAAAGAATGCCACAATAAAGTGGATATCTATTGGTATAAAACCCATGTCATAATAAACCTGAAGTTTATTGATAAGTGCACATGTCATGGTGTAAATTTGAAGTTGACCAATATTGATAATTTATTCAGTTGGCATTCGTGTTAGCCATCTCATTTTAAGTATGATGTGCAAATTCACATAGGTGAATAATAAAGAACTAGAAAGTTCTTTACGAATTCTCTTGTATCACTTGTTCTCATTAATGAACTGACCAACTAAAGAGTTCGGGTTTAAGCCCATAAATTCTGGAAATATCAAAGGTGAATATGAGCCCATTCACCTGCCATGTATACCACATATGATGCATCTATGAAATGGTTATATGCGCAATTTTTATTAACCCGCAGCCTGGCCGGTGATTGCGAGGTAAATTGCTCAGTAATCTAACTTCGAGCATAATTTCCAGATTCTCTACTCAAGATAGTTCATCTTGATAAGTTGGTTTATATCAAAGTTGGTTTAGCAAGATAATTATTGAGTGCTTCCACTTAATAGCTAAACTGTTTCTTATGAGAACAAAGTTACATATATCAGTTTGATATACGTTGTATACGAGAGTATATTATATTCTCCCCTCACAAGTGGTTTAGGGTCAGGAACCAAATAATTTCATCTAATTATTAATGTGCCGTGTATATTGACATGATAATGCACAAAGATGATTTCCCAAAGTTGAGGAAACAAGTTAGCTTTTCTAACATGAGGGGGAGAAATGATAAACACTTGAGAAAAGGTTACATGGGATGAATTATCATTTGTATATGTATATCCCCGAATATCATGATATGAACCTGAAGTTCATAAAAGGGATAATTCAATTGCAACATATTGCAAAGCATGCTATACGCATTTGCTGACCCAAAGAAAGTAACTAAATGGAAGAGATACAATTCAAGAAGAATTGATTCCATATGAAAGACATGTAGTTTTGAACCTATAGTTCAAATGCTTGAAAGTATAAAGTCAAAGGTATGTATAATCAGTTTTCGATATCTTATTTGTCTAACATGACATGGAAAACTTGATATGCATCTAAAGTCTATTATATGGCTTATATGACTTAACTTGAAAGATTTAAGTTGCTTGAAGCATATGCAATTCTTGGTCCTGAAGTACCACATCCTTAGTACAATTTGTGTACATATGTATCTTGCTATAACTATAAGCATGATGGCATTGAGAATGCATCTATGGAGATATTGAAGAGTTATTCCACGACATTATATGAAGATGTTCATATCTATCAAGAATGATGATTTCAAGGTGCGGAATATTTATTCAAGTCAATATGGTTGATTTATTTATCAAATCTCTATCAAAGATCGTTTTGAAGATGATGCACAAGATTGGAATGCAAATGCTCAAGGATATAAATTGGTGTACTCATTAGGGGGAGTTAATGCGCGTTGCACTCTTTTTCCCTTACAAGGTTTTGTCCCACTGGGTTTTCCTTGCGAGGTTTTTAATGAGGCAACCAATAGGCGCATATTCAAACATGTGTACTCTTTTTCCTTCTCTTTAATTTTTCCCATTGGGTTTTGGTTTTTAAGGTTTTAACGAGGCACATTGTTGAATAGACATTCAAGGGGGAGTGTTATGAAATCTCCTATTTAAGGTGAATGTCTATAATTAGAGAGATTCTAGAGTTCTATTCTTGGTAGATAAATCATCCCACTCCCTATAAATAAAGGGGTCTTCTACCATTGTAAACCATCCCTAACAATCTCAAAGTATCAATAAGAATACTCCTCTCCCTATTCTCTCTATATTGTTCTTGTTCTTGCATTATTCTACTTGTTCTTATATTATTTCATAACAATATAACTAATACTACTTGCATTAGTAATATATATTTTGAAAAAGTATACCAAACAAGGTATAAGTAATACCAAAAGCTAATGAATACATTATTTTATCATCATACTAAACGACTGTTTTGTTGTTTTATTATAATGAAATTTAAAATAGCAATTTGACTTATTTAGAAAAATATTAAAGAAATAGTTGCAAAGTGTTATGAAATACTTATATTATATGGATGTCACTAATCAAACATAACTCGCACTCCTCTCACCATTTGTAAAACAGTTCCAAAGGAAAATTGAGCATAAAAGTCACTTGCCAAGGGCTTCGAGATGGTTCGCGTACACGTGAAGTACGGCGACTGCGACGGCGACGGCGAGTTCCTCTACGACACTGAAACGACTTCAACTGTTGACGAAATCGCCAAAGACATTACGGAAATCGCGAATCTCCAATCGAAGATTCAATATCTCGCCCTCAAATTCGAGCCTTATCTCTCCAAGCTTCAAGGCGATTCTAATGGTTTTTTACAATCATATATAAATGCTACAAAATGTCATGCATAATCATGAGTATCAGTTTAAATTGATACAATATTACTTTCGTATAACGGTTTATAAAATTGTGAATGCAGTGATGCCTCTTGTTAGAGCTTTCTCTGAAGCTACTTCCTACGCCTCCAAGGTTTGTTTCTGTATCGGTTTATTTCATTATTGCTTTAGTATTTGCTTGGAAATGCTTATTATGTTATTAGTATAGTGATATCATGATGTTTTAGTGAGTCAATAGTTACAATGTTAGAGTTGGCGGGCAGTTTTTATTCCTCTTCTTATTTATTTGACACTTTTTTTATTTTTGGAATGTTTAAAAGTATATGATCGTCTCATTTATAACTATGGTGCTTAGGTGCACCTCAACAAATCCACCAGGTAGAGGCAAAAACGCTAGGTGATTTTTTCCCATCGTGTCCAATTCTTGGAGGACAGAGTTACATGATACCTGTGTTGAAGTGTGCGCAAGTTGGCTCAAACACCACATTTAGTTTCAAAAAAAAAAGAAAAACCACTTGGTACTAGGTACCTACAATCTCCTGCTAGCTATTGGTGACTTTGTTCACTAAGACGTCCATTCCATTGATAGTATTTTTGTAGAAGATATAATTCAAAATACACTTAGATATGGTGTTTTCTCCATTAAAAGAAAGTCTTCAATCATTACTTTAGTAATCTTTTTCTATGACCACTCATATAATATTTGTCTGGTCAAACGCTGTTGTATTATGGAGCAAAAGGAGTAATTTGCAGTGAGATGAGTTTATTCCTCCTTGCATCATGTCTAGTGGTTTATTTCATTTTATTTGTTATGCTCTATCATTTGAAGGCTGTAGTCCTGCTTTTAACAAACAAATTAGAGATTGATGGATTAGGAGAAAAGAAAGAAATCAAGCAATCAAAAAAGTGAGGCTGAAGACCTAGATGGTTGAGCATTTTGTGCCCACTCAATGTCTATAGGATAAGAACATTGTAAAGTTTGAAAATTTAACTTGAAGCCTTGCAAAAGGTAAATTTGTATCCTTGCATTTGGTGGTTCAAGTGGTGTCTGATAGGCTCTGTTGATCTCTGTTTTCTGAAGGAAAGTTTTTATAAAGATGATGAAATGGATTACAGGACCAGGTTATTCATAACAGGCCTCTATCACTGTATGTACTAAGAGATCACACAAGAAGCATTGAGAAGGAACTCTTGGTAACACATTCAGTAATGGGATTATCAAGTTCCAATTTACAGCAGTTCTTGTCAGGTATGTTCTATTTATTTCAGCCTCTTGTGCCGTATATTCTTTCGTTTAATATATTAGAGTTCAGGACAAGCATTCGTTTTTGAAATTTTCCGAGTATAAAGTAACAGTGTCTTTATTTCGAGTTCCATGACTGCATGTTATTGTTGATAGTCAAGTCCATTGTTCTTCATACTTCTGGATAGATACATTTGAGGCTGCAAATATGCTTTTAACAATCAGTTTAGAAAGAGATGCGGTTGATTGTTTAGTTCCCTATGCTATTACAACCTAATTGATCATGTTACATTGGTGATTTGGATGGCTTTCACCTTTTTATTGATCATGGCTTGTAAATATTTTAAGCTGTTGGTGTAAATTTTTGTTTTAGAAAACCTCATGGTCTTCAAGGGTGTTCAGAAAAGCTATTGCAGATGAATAGCATTTATCTTATGCATTTGAAAATTCAGTATGCTAAGTTCAAAGTTATGGCGCAAGAAAGTCAGTTTATGGTATACTGTGCTCCCAGGAGATGTCATGTCCCCCTTCCTTGGCATCTTTGTTGTGACATGAAACGTGACATTACACCTCATGTCTATAAAAAATGTAGTAATCTAATTGACCGTGACACAAATATACTAATGTAGTTCCCTTATAAAATAAAATAAAATAAAAAAATAATATATTACTGTAGTTCTTTTTTTTCCCTTTTTCTTTTTGGAGTTTAGCCACTAGATCAGCCTGGTGTGTTCACTTCTTTGGGATTTCTCATAATCAGACCCATCCTATGTTATGGAAGGTTGTTAGTTTGATGAGTTAAGCATCTTCAACAATACTTGCTTAGATCTACCTTTTAAATTATTTTCAATATTTCTGGATTTTTGCATAAAATAATTTTCTGTTGGTTTGACGACTAATAA
The DNA here is from genome assembly GCA_034376525.1 of Nicotiana benthamiana. Lineage (NCBI taxonomy): Eukaryota > Viridiplantae > Streptophyta > Magnoliopsida > Solanales > Solanaceae > Nicotiana > Nicotiana benthamiana. The sequence goes on along the minus strand of CM067332.1, from coordinate 60,636,144 downwards.
CATGTATATTGTTTACTTATCACGGGTATGGAGTTGCTCTGTCAAAGATTTAATTTATATACTAAAAATAGTCGGTTTCCCCTGAATACTGTGAAGTTCTCAAATAGCTATTCTGATTCTCACCACCTACTAAATGACAAATACATAGCTTGGTGCTATGAATTATTCCAACCTATATGTATGTAGTTGAAAATATAATCAAGCCCACAGTTCTGCTTCATTCGTGTAATAGGTTAATGCTTTTGAACCACTTGATACAACATAGTTCAGTACTTCAGTCTCTGGGCAAACGAAAGTGAAGCCTTTAAATGTTATGAGTGAACAAGAGAATATTGCTATTCTTTATTTTTTCCCATTCTTTATTCGGTCTACACGTTTTCTAGTATGAAGCTCAAAAGAAATCAACAATCACGGATGACTATATTGATTCTCAGACTTGCAGCTCCTTGAAGAAAATACATTGCTACTTTTGTGGGCAGGAAAAGAGCTCACCAGACGGAAAAAGTTGTGCGACTTTATAGGAAGAAATGAGAAGACAAAGGTACATAATTTTTTTTCTCCACCTGTCACAAGGATATATCGGTACATTAACATTCTACCTACTGGTGGCAGATTCTAATTAAGCTGCAGCCACATATTCCACCTCCTGCATCACTTTCTGGTACTTCCTGTTCTCACTGGAGTGGATTTTTTTTTTTTAAATTTGGGAGGGGGAGGTGGGGTTTAATTGCAGTAATTTGAGAAATGTCATACTGACATTTTTGTTTTCTGCACTCTGTTTCCTTTTTTTCCACATAAACATAAAACTTGATGCATTTTTATTTTATTTTGAAGGTGGAGAAAATTCTTGAACTAAAATGTCCTCTGGTGTGAATGACTTTCAAATTGGGGAACACACTCCTCTTGAATGCCTTTCTTGTTTCTTGGTTTGCATTCCTACCTTCTAAGCTGCAAACGTTTGTGACTTACCGAGACATTTAACTGTCGGCTAGTTGACAACATATTGATGTTGTAAAGACTGCACGCCTAAATTATTCTGTAATCCCTGCATCTCAACTATGACGACTATCCTGAAAATTCTAATGCTTAGTGCTACAAGTCAAACTCAGTAAATCATGTCATCAGACTCCTATAATTTGTAAGCTAATGTAAATATTTTTTTTTATGGATTTTTGTCTTCCAAATGTGTCGTATTTTGGCTAGTTATGTCTGATCCCTTTTCGTTATATGTTGTGGTTCATGTTCTTCATCTTGCTCAGTTTGTTGTGCTTACAATAAGTGCAATGAAGATGATTCGATCACGTAGTTCTTCTTTCTTTTATCTAATGGTCCTAAACGTCCAGTGAAGATGATCCGATCTCGTAGTTCTTCTATCTTTCATCTATTGGTTCTACTTCTTGAGACAATAAGGAAAAATACAGATATGTAGACTAACAAATTGTACTAATGCTTGGTGAACTAGAGAAGACAGATATATCATAGTTTTGCTTTAATATTTTCTAGAGACGCGAACCAAAAATAATTTTTTTTGATATTTGTGGAAGTATACAGGCTTTGGCTCTCACTTTGTACCTGGATATTTTACATCTTTGATGGTTTCCGTTCATTTCATGGGAATATTAAATATATGGAGTTCCATAATATAACAAACCAGTCCCGTTTTTTCTGTTCAACATTAAGAAAATAGCGTTATTTGGGATTCTTACACAATTAGCCATCTAGATTTAATGTTTACTTGTTCTGGCCGGTATACATAGATTATACATTAAATATACACAATTATACTTGAATTGTACAAATATTATAAGTTCGCCGGTTCTTTTTTGTTTAAGAGATTAGGTAGAAGGCTATTTAGGTTAATTCTTCTTATTTATTTCAATCCCAAGCTAGTTGAGGCCAACTATATAATCTTTATATATTCATTGTCCGGTTTAAGTCCATTTCAAAACTATTCTGAAAACTCCTCATAGATAGATTATATTTACAATGGTTGGAAACCTACCGTCATCCTCTTTTTTCTGCGATTGGAGTCAGAAAAAATTCACACATCTAGTGTTTACACCACACCAACGTTATTCTTTAATGCATCTTTATCACTAGTAATAGTTATTTAAAGTAAAGTGTATTTTCACTTTAAAGTATAGCTTTCTGGTAAACTAATGTGGTTTGATATAAACACTTGATGTCGGTAAAGATTTTTCTGTATTGGTTATGCTTTGTGATGACTCACGCAATTGAAGTTTTACCCGAGAAAGGAAATAAATGCTTCCTTTGAGTTCTTTCGTAGGGAAATTCCCCTACATTTCTCATCCTCTGGTAAATGGAAGGATCATATAAATATCCTTAGAAATTACTTTGTTTTTATGAGTATCTTGAAAACTAGAAATAAGTGGTGATGCTTGATCTGATAACATTGACTAAAGAAGGAGCTTAGTCGACAACTTTTAGTATGCTTTTTAGTATTTGATTCTCTATGCGTTTGGGGAAATTGGTGGGGAGGAAGTGTTTCTTGTAATATGCTTATCAGTATCCCCAAGTGCTGGACAACATCAATTAATCTTTACAACAATGTTATTTTAGGTCTAATTTTTGTCAAAAATCTGGCTGACATCTTCACTTAGTTTACGTTTTGGTACACCCACTTGAAATCCAAAAGATGGTTCTTCTTTTTTTTTTTCTAAAAGCAACCTTTTCTTTTCTGCCAGACCAAAATAAATGAAAATGAAAGTATGTTCTATTTTCGATTTTTCTTTGCTTTTTCCTAATAGTAAAAGGAAAGCTGTTTACGAAAGTCTAGCCTTCTTTGGTCCACTGAAGAAAGATAGAGTAAGTGCCATTTTAACCGTTGTCAAAAGACGGGATGTAGTAAGAGCTTTGAACTTGATGTGTGGATTAAGCGCACGTCATGATTCTTAATTATGTTACAGTAAAAAAGTTGGTATTTTCGTGGAGAAGGATAAAGGGATATAGTCATTATGCACCTAGTTCAAAATCGTGTATCACTGGTCCTTAGGGATTCTTAGTTAAAAGAAAAAAATTGGTCTTTCTTATTTTCCATGTAAGATGGTGTGGAAAAAATTGTCACCGGTAGGGGTGTACAAAGAAAATCGATAAACCGCACCAACCCAATAATCCGAGTCAAACCGAGAAAAAAAACCCGACTATGGTTTGGTTTGACTTGGTTTGGTGTTGGGAAAAAAAAATCCGACCATAATTGGTTTGGTTTGGTTTTAACTAAAGAAAGTCAAACCGAAACCAAACCAACCCGAAATTACATATATAGAAATTCTAGATATATTTAATATATAAATATACTTATTGTAATGTAATTTATAAATTTCTTAAAAATTTTCATAATTTTATCTTTTAAGGTATTATTTCAAGGTTTGATTTAGAACTTTTGAATACTCCAATAAGTTTTATAGCCATTAATATTAGTAAATTAAATAATGCTCAATACTAATGCTAACAAAAGATATTTAATTCAATATTACGAACGGGAATGTATTAAATGTCTATTTTTTATTTTGCAATAATTTAGATAAAAATACATAACCTATTTTTATTTTTCTTTAGCTTTTAGGCATATAATTAATACTCCCTCATTAGTCTATCTAGTTTAGCATGAATTAGTGCTTTTAGATTATATTTATTTTTATTATGACTTTTTAATAGCAATATTTATAGTATATAATTTTATTATTTTATATTGTTGAATATTTTAGGATAAAAACATGAGTCATGACATATCTCATATTTTGTATTATTTTCTTGAAAAATACTTTATATAGTTGTATCTTACTAGGATTAAAGAAATATTTTGAGCATACGTTATACATTTTGTTCTACGAAGATTTTACCGGAAAAAAACTCGAAAAAACCCGAATAACCCGAAAAAATCCGAGAAAAACCGACATTGAAAAATCCGAATTTATTGGTTTGGTTTGGTCTTTAGATTTAATAACCCGACACAATTGGTTTGGTTTGGTAATTGTAAAATCCGAAGCAACCCGGTTTATGTACACCCCTAGTCACCGGTGCATCAGTATTGTGGTAAGAGTACAATACTTAATGTGTATATTAGACGCTTGAAACCTTGTTGCAAGCAAAAGCCCAATATTTAAGTGAAAAAAGATAGAAGGGCGGTCCATTATTCATGAAGTTTCAAATCTTGCATGTTGTCTTTGGAGATTTCTCAGTTCTAAAAAGAATCGTGCAGAAATGCTTCTAGAACTAGTTTTCCTTGGCAAAGATAGATACGAAGTGACTCGACTAAAAGGAGATGGACAATCACCACACTACACTCCAACACTATACAACCTTCAAAATGACTACGCAGAATGTCTTGAAAGGGACAATAAGAAAATGAGACTAAAATAACAAGTCCATAGAAATGTTCTATTTACAAGTTTCTCGGTGGAAAGTGGTAAGTACTTAGAGCGTAATGTGTGGACTAAGGACATATCATGGTTTGTAATCCTATTACAATCAAAAGGTTGGTATATTAGTGGAGAAAGATAAAAGGCGAATTCATTACACCTAGTTCAAAATCATAAATCATTAATCCCCGGGAATCGCAGTTATCTAGTCTTCCTTACTTCCCATCCAAAGTTTCCCGCACAGTATATACGGATTCGTCTACCACTATTCCCTAATCCCTCAATTCTCATTTCTCTTTCCGTTGCCCTTCTCTGGTCCCTCGATATGTAATTAAAAAGAAGTCCTCATTAAACCTTTTCCTATTGGAAACATTTATTTTGCTTTTAGCTTAAAATGAATTAATAATAAAGGAGTCAGATGCCTAAGCTATTCTCGATGCCAAACAAGTGGGCTTTGCAATCAAAATTGATGATTATTTTCGGTATTTCCTTTGATTAGAGTGACCTCACAATAATACTTTATTTAATCATGATTCCGACGTTTCCCATTACTAATAAAAAGATATTTGCTATCATCAGGCTGTGATAGTATTAGATAATATAGATTAAACAAAAAGTTATTTTACTCGAGAAATAAAGAGCAGTACTAGTATTCAATATTGATAGAAAAGAAAATTCAATACTGAGTTGAGACAATTACAAATCATTTTCTAAAACACAATTATATAATTGTTCGATAAATAGTATGGGTATAAATTCTGTTAGTACTCTTGATTCTTCTCCCCCGATGAGTTGGGTTAAATTAGAAAGGTGAAAGTCCTTCTCAAATTAAGCAAAGTGACTCATTATAAATGAAATTATGTATGGTTTTTTCTATAATTATTGATGTACTTTGAGGACCATTAGACCACTTTCTTTCTGCAGCCTCCACAGATTCTTATTCTTAATAAAATCATCATTAGCTTTAACAAATTACACACTAAACTAATAGCATTAACAATTTATTACTAAAACTTAAGGTTGAAGCCTTCTAACATCAATCTGTAGCAGTCAAAAGACAAATTCATCCAACAGGGATACTATATTTTATTTCTGCATTATGCTCAAAATAACTCTTTATTAGTCAGATTCTTTAATCTTTATATTGAGGGTTCAAATTCCCCTCTCCATCTAATGGAACCGAAAGAAAGAGAAGAATAATTCTTTATAGTAGTATTTTTTTTAAGTATCCGGCATCTGAAGTCTACTGACTTGACTAATGCGAATTCACCCGTAGGGCCCATTTAAAGGAAGCACTCCCTACTAGGAGTTTCACTATTGTCAAGATTCGAATCCGGAACTTCTGATTAAGAATGGGAGAATTACATTGAGTCCATCTCTTGCTCCTTGGTCGTAGAATAGTTCTTTGACTTCTTTCTTAGCGATAAGCAAGTCTCTATTTGTCATCAGAAAAAAGTTACCCTGCGATGAAGACCCGTATGGCTCAGGTCACAGGTTCGAGCCCCGTACCATGCAAGCTAAGGATAGTATTTAAGTGGAGAAGGGTAGAGGGAGTCCGATAATCCCAAGTTTTGGTGGATGCGATTATCCTAGACGGATTTCTCGGTCATCAAAAAAAAAAATACATTTCGAAATCTTTGAGAATTATGTCATTTTGAACCTTGTAGTCCCCTAGTACTTTCATCATAATTATGCACTAAAAAGCCTTAATTTGGCATTTTTCACTAATTGCAAGAATGAGTTGTGCTTTTGAAATACTGATAGTCATTTATGACACATTTAGAGAATTGGTAAACTATATGGAGACTTATTACACAAAATTTGTGAAAGAAAGAAACACATGTAATAAGATAACTTTGTTCATTGTCTACTTCTGCCTCCAAACTTTCCAGTAAAATAGGAAATAACCACAAGAAAAAAGGAAAAATTTATCCCCTACAGAGTCCAGGCCTTTCTTGTTCTTCACTAATCACCTTAGAAGCTGACAATGAACAAACTCCAATATTACTTTTTCTTGAATGAAACTGCTGTTGAGAATTTTTGCAATGAGCAATTGCTGCTTGAATTGAGTTCTCTATTTCTGAATAACTACTGCTTCTCTTAAAGAAATGCATATCTTGAAATTCATTTGAATTGTTTGAACTTGAAGCTGATGAGGAGGCAGAAGACGACGTAAATGAAGAAGAGGAACAAGATTTAGCTGTTGAAAATCTTTTGATAGCTCCTGAAAATGACCTTCTATGTCTACCTCTGTGATCTTGATCAACAACATTTTCTTTGTTCATTCCTTTTGAATATGTACTTCTCTGAATTTGCCCAAACGGCTCCTTTTTCGCGACTTTGACATTATAACTATGTTCTTTAGCCATTGATACAGACCCTTTGTCAAAGTTTGCTGAGTTCTCATTTGAACAACCAGATTTGGAAAAGAAGGACTTGACATAAGCGCGGGAGGATTTAAGTTTTGAACCAAACGACGAATTTTTAATCAGCTTGAGTTTTCGCGTCCAAGACCTTTTTGAACTTTCATCTACTGGATTAAAGCTATTGTCATGATCTTCTGTTGAGTATTCGAACATGTATTCGTCCGGATTGAGTTCCCGACTAACTTGACAGGAATCAGAGGGAGAAACATTGCAAGATTCAAATGGTGTATTATTTGTAGGAGTATTAGTAGTAGTTGTGAATAAAGGGGTACTAAAAGAAGACTCTTGAAAAATATCATTTTTTCTAGTTAAATGAACTGATTTATTTGGATTTTCAAGAAGTTTTTCAACCATTTGTTGTGTACCAAAAGGGAGATGAAGAGGTAGAAGTTTACCATTGTGGAATAGTTCATCAGCTGGTGAAGTTGTTGTGTCTTTATCTATTGAATTTGGTAACATTTGGAACTCAAATTCTCTAGCTTGAGATGGGGAGTTTTTGAAATGTGAAAATATGTTTGATTGTGAACTTACTTCCATATCTATATAATCTTCTTCTGCATTGTCACATGAACGACGAATTTCTGCATATTCCATGGTTTTTTTTTCTATGTTTGTGAGTTGAAATGTAATAAGTTGAGTTTTGAGGGCAAGTGCTAAGGAAGAGGACCATTTTAAAGAGGATAGTAGTACAATTTTTTCTTTAAAAATGGCTGCAAATATTAGGCATATATTAAATAAAGTTTAGGACATATGTATTTTGGTCATGTTTATGTTGTTTAACATTTTTCTTTAAAATATTGGACCTTTAACTTCCTCTAATGGCTGATGAAATTTATTGACTTTGTGGGATTTATAATTTTGAAATAAGTCTCCGTAAAATATGGGATTTGTAACTTTTAAGACAGTTTACCTGTTATAACATAAAAAAGTAATCTGATGATATAAATATTCCTTATATTAACTTTGTATATTCCGACAAGAGGGGTAGCTTTGATGGTAAACAACCCCCACTTCCAGCCGAGAGGTTGTGTGTTCGAGTCTCGCCAAGAACAAGGTGGGAAGTCTTGGAGGGAAGGATGCCGGGGTCTATTTGGAAACAGCCTCTCTATCCTAGGGTAGGTGTAAGGTCTGCGTACACACTACCCTCCCCATACCCCACTAAATATGATTATACTGGATTGTTGTTGTTGTTGTAATAATAGTAGTATTAACTTTGTATATAACTCATCAAATATCTTTCTACTTCTCCAAAAGGTAACCAGGTAGAAACTTATAGTTACGCCCATTGTTCACCGGGCTTTGGTCGCCAACGCCCCTACCATCAGGTCACCAACTTTTGGGGGTGTCAATGGATATGATCATTCGGTTGTTTTATAAAATTCACATCATATTAATTTTTCAGTTATTCTATTATGTATAATTAAAATTGGACTTTTCGAAATTGTTCCAATCATGTAGGTTTCTCTTCGGTATCCGTACGTTTCGATAATTTTCTAATGTCATGTAAAAGTCACTAGTAGAAGTAGAATACAATAACATACATACTTTTTTAGGACTTAGCAAAACTCTCTAGATACTTTTACGGTTTAAAAGGTGATGAATGAAGAAAATATGAAAGATGGCTAGAGTATATATCAATCAACTATTCAACATCAACATAAAAGAAACTAAATAAATACAAAAACAATATAAATCACACGAGTGAAAAAAAATATTAAGTAAGTTGAGATTCAAGAATAAAGTCTATAGAAGATTAACTATTCAAGAAGATAAATCAAAATCATACGAAAGGAAATATATTCAATACATTATAGATTGCTTACCTTGTGTCTTGCTAATGAACATGCTAGAAATAATTTAGTTTCAATAGGAGTATCAAAATAGGTTTGAAGGATTTTAAGTTTAATTACGTGTTGGCTTGTAATTGTTTCATTATTTAAAGGCCCAAGAAAAATTTAATGCTTTATTATTTTTAAACTTAATTTTATAAAATATATTATTTACATTGAAAACTTATTCGAAACGGTTCGATATTTTTATGGTTTATTTTCATAAAATAAAAAACATATCCTAATTATCGGTACAATTATATATTTATATAAAAACCTACAATTTTATTAAAAGAAACTTATAATTTAATTCGGTATGGTACGATTCAATCGGTCGGTTTTTAATTACTTCTAAGGAACTTTCGCAGGCGCTCAACGAATCATTGATCATCTTGGAGAATTTTATCATCAAATTACCAACAAACAATTTTGTGTTGATGCTCCTCACCAGACCAAATGTTGACTTCATTTGGATATTAAGTCATTTACTTCTTGAATATGTGTCTGCAAAATGGAATTTTCCATATCAGAGGTTCTTGAGTCAAATTAGATACATTTGGTTCTTCCTCCCCTCTTTCAAATTGTCAAAGTAATTCAGATAATATATTTTACTAGTGCATCACCAAATTATTGACATCTTTTTTTTTTTCTTAATTGGAACCAAGTCTAGCCTTTACACTACAAAAAATATTGTATTTAGTTAGGAACTTCGTCACAAATCTGTTTTAAATTATTTGTAGTTAATAAAATTTCTTGATAATTCATCGCTAATCCGTTGTTAAATAGAACGAATTTGTCTGTTTAGCTGCATATTTTGTCAATCGCTAATCATATTTTTTAAGTGTTATTTTCTTGGAGATAATAACATATCAGGCTGTCCAGATGATAGGTTTCATGTTGAGATACAATTGACTTGTCAATTATACCTTAAAGATGTGTTAGATAGAATCATAGCAAGTTATTGTATTATCACTATTAGCCCGGTCAGAAATTATTTATATTAGGTAACTGAAAATGTTTATAAAGAGTATAGTCTGTGTATATGACATACACAATGAGCATATATATATATATATATATATATACTTTTATTTTGAGAGCGACTATATAGTATATATTGTTATTTTCCCTAAGAAAAAAGTCCCTTCAAAAGACAATTCTCTAACATTTTACATGCACAACACGTTTAATTAGTCTTAATGTGACTTCTAAATTACGTGTTCGAACAGTAAAATCAATTATAGATACTTATATTAGATTAGTTTGCCTATATTATTCTTTTACCCCTCCCCTTCCCCCTACAGTGCAGCCCTTTTCCAGACTATGCTAATGTAAGATACTTGGTGCACCATCACGCTTAATCAGTCAAGTTTAACGTCTGATAGTGTAAAAGTATTTAATTAAGTTGTTTCATTTCTCAAAACTTTTTCAATACGACATCATCATTTTACCCCTATAAATTAATGAGAATGTGCATGAATGTGTGCATGGCACTTTTAACTAGCACAGTAATTTTCTTTAGAAAAATACTTGGAGCTTACGTAGCACTTTGCTTTGCCTAGTTTCCTACTTTTACTGGATTCCAGGAGCTTTATTTTAACTTTATAGTAATTTATGCACTACGTATGCATATAAAAATCGTACAAAATTAAGAAAAGAACAATAAATAGAATTTTTGACCTTGAACTAATAAATAAAACAGAACCAAAAAATACACACGATCCGACAGTTTATGGTGGAGGAGAGAAAGGTTAGAGATGAATGGGGAACTCGAGATACTTTCTTCATTTCTTTTTAATTTGAAACTTCCCCACTCTTTTCTTTTTTTTTTTCTTCAAATATGAGTTCAAATTACATATAATGAAAGTTAAACTTGTATTTTCCAGTTTAGTCTTTTTCTTTTATTGTAATAGCTCACCACAATCTATTCGCTTTGAATATAGGAGATTCGACTGAAGTATCACATACGTCTCCTTATAGATTCATCGTCCTTATTGAGGTTTGCCCCACTACCTTTTCAAAGATGTGGGATTCGCCTTCATCTACACTTAGTTTATCGCTGAAGTTTGCTCCACCATCATTTAAAGTTATATGCGGAGTGACTCTGATACCATATATAACAGCTCAGTCCGCTAGTAATATTGTCCGCTTTGGGTTCATGCTCGTACGCCTTTAAAATGCGACACTAGAGTTTAAGATTTGTTTACTTATATACTCAACATATCTCCCATGTTTTGTCGACATGATATATTTGGTTTCCTTTTTGGTATTTGGTATCTGCATTGGCGCTCAAACTAATCTAGATTTGCACAGCATATGATCCATTAAAAGGGAAATGTTCCCTAGCAAAAATTTTTTTTTATTAAAACACGAACTCAAAACTTATAATTAAAAGGCGGAGAAATTATATTCATCCTACTATAATTTTTGGTGGTCACCCTAGTTTAGTCATTATAACAGTTTATTATCTCTTTTTGTTTGGGTTATCATTAGTTTTTACGATAGATAGATATCCTCTAACTCGTTTGATTGTTTGGTATAGGAATTAGGATGAAAAACCATACAATCTTTTAGAAAAAGTTCTATAAAGTAACTGTTCGCTTTACAATGAAAATGAACTTTATACAATTTAATAGAACCTAAAATGAATCAAAGTATAAATAGTTTGCGAACTTGAAATTATTTTTGAGTTTTAAGAATGAAGTTACGCGATATAATTCTTATAACTTTGTAGTTTATGTACTCAAAAGTTACTAAACAAATCGGTCCATTGAAATTGCTGGATGTATAAATATTACAAATAATGTATCAAATTTCTTTTATGTCTGTCACTTTATTTCGATTAATATTATTTAGGTATAATGATAAATGAATCAATTACTTTTATTCAACTTTTTCTTTCAATTCAAATTGAGATTTTTGTCTATCCTTCCTTCTTCATTTTTTCTTTTTAATTAAAACTTAGCTAAGTGCTTTTATACGTATGAATTTGAATTTTTGAAAGTTTATGGATTGTACATTTGCTGCCAACTTTCATCTAAACAATTAATGTTAAAACATTGAGAATATGGTCTCAAGAAACAACAAGAACTTGCTCCAGGTAATGAAGTCGTCTTTAGTGAGGAGTTTTACTGTAGAGATTTTTCGACGCAAATTTGGATTAAACAGTTCCCAACTTTTAAAGTGGATATCGAAAACCAAATTAAAAAACAAGAAATTCTTTAACTCCAATATAAATCAATTCGAGTTGGTGTTTATGTCGTTGCTAATTGCGTAATATAAAGCATCTTTGCTCACAAATTGCACATTAGTTGCCTCTGAGAAACAACCAAAGGGCACAACTTTTTTGTTTTTAGAGACAGAAGAGGAAAAAAAGAGCAATTACAGGCAGAGTGGATGATATATGACCCACCAATTGCAGAAAATGTGGAAGTTGTTGTTCTAATTGTTCATCTCAAATACAACAAAAAATTAGATAACTTTTCTTAGTTCGAACAGTGAGGGCCTTCACTGCCTGATATCCTCCTGCACTTTGAGCAAATTTGATAAGACTTCCCCTTATGCTTAACTACCTCAAAATCTGGACGTTTGGCTATCATTTCACCAACTCTCATCTTGATACTATCTGGCGGAGCTAGAATTTTCACTAAGAGAATCATAAGAGAGTCAAAATATAACAAAGAAAACCCACGAAAAACTAAAGGAGTGTCAATAAATAGTACATATATAAAAAATATATTTTCTTTTACCTAGCTACAACATTGCATAATTTTTTGACGAAGGACAGCAATAAAATTATCATTGTGTGACCAAGAGGTTTGGGCGAAGGTTGCATTCATAAGAACTAACTAATGTAGTTCGTCTTGTAGCCTGATCCTTCTCTGGACCTGATGCATAGTAAGCTTAATGCATCGAGCTACACTTTGTTAAAAAGTTTTCATTGAATTTCTAACGTTTGAACTCTTGTGGACTTCAGGTGTATGCCTAGAAATTCTTCAAGGACAAGAGAACTGCTTGAAGGAATTTCAGACCCAGAGAAAATATTCAGGGCATGGGACAGTGCCAACAAGAGAATCCAACAATCACAACAGCCACACCAGCTCGAATTTTACATGGGTGACGCAGAAAACGTCGACGGAAACGTCGGGGATCAGCCACCGATCCCTAACGTCAGAGTAGTGGCATCTCTTGTGCCAGAAGCTGCACTTTATGATTGGGCACAGCCTGCAGCTGACAATCTGGAAACTACCATAGTTGTGCCCGCAATTCAAGCAGAGACATTTCAGATCACCAACAACATGCTGCATCTGCTGCAAAATAAGGGATTGTTCTCCAGGTCACACATTGAAGACCCTCAGCAACAATTGAAAAATTTTCTATCAATTTGTGTGACTCAAAGGTAGCCAAATGTGACCCCAGAAGCTATCAAACTGTTACTGTTATCATTCTCTGTGACCGGGGAAGCTCAAATTTGGCTAAATTCGCTCCCTATCAATTCCATTGTCACCTGGGAGGAATTAGTCAAGCAATTATTGAATAAGTTCTATCCGCCCAACAAGACTACAAGGCATATTGATGAAATATTGTAGTACAAGCAGCAACCGATTGAGACCTCGCAAGAAACTTGAGAAAGATTCAAAGAGATGCTGGTGAAGTATCCTCACCATGGCATTCCAGACCAGATGCTTGGCCAGAGATTCTACATGGGGTTAGCTGACAATCTAAAAGCAAATGTGGATGCTTCAACTGGAGGTTTCCTTTTAAGTAAGACATTCACCGACTGGAAAGTCCTCCTTGACAATATGTCCCAGAATTCGGGGTGAATTACTAGAGGTACAACAGTGGCACCCATAGTACATTCAGTTCCTCTTGACCCAAATAATTCGCATGCAGAGAACATGGCCACACTCATGGCTCAGATGAGTATTTTGACGAATAAGATAGATGAAATGGGTACCAAACAAGTGCATATTGTTGACACAACAAATAGAGGACTGTGTACACCCTGTGTTAATCAGTCTTATGTGTGTTCATGGAGCAGAGAAGGTGAAAATCAAGGGGCAAGGGAAGATATAAATTATGTTAATAATTTTGGGGGTCTGAGACAAGGAGGACAGTAGTGGAGACCGGCACCAAATCAGCAATACAGACCCAAGCCTGGGGGAATGCAGGCTCAAGGCCAAATGGTGCCACACAACCAGAGACAACAGGGCTACCCACAGCAGAATCAGCAACAACTGACATATCAGCCTCCTCCTCAGCAGCAAGATAACAACATGGTGGAGAGATTAGAGGGACGCTCCAGCAACTCATTGGGACAAATGATAAGATGCAAGAAAAGTTGGCAGTATATGATTCAGCTATAAAGAACATTGAAACTCAGTTAGGGCAGTCATCTTTGGCTTTAAACAATCGCCCATAGGGAACATTGCCAGCATACACAAATATTTACCCCAAGGAGCAAAACCCGAATCAGCTGACGGTAGTAATTCTCCGGAATGGGAGATATTTAGATAAAGAGCAGGAGGTTGCACAAGCCAGCAAAGAAACTATGCCAGCCACTCCAATTCCACTAGAGATAGATGAACCAATAAATCTGACTGAAGTGGTGGTTGATTAGGGGCAAGATGAAAAGGGTAAGGATAAAGTAAATGAACCAATTGTCGAACAGGTGCCGTTGTATCACAGAACTCCAATAGAGATAAGCCAACAAGCAGTGCACAATGGGTGATAGCTGCACCATTCCCTCAAATACTGGTAAAACAAAAGAAGGGAGATCAATATAAGAAATTCATGGAGATACTGCATCAAATTCAGTTGAATATTCCCCTGATGGATGCCTTGAAGGAGATGCCAGGTTATGCGAAGATAATGAAAGACCTAATGTCATGGAAGTTTTATTTTCAATACCTATCCATAGTGACTATGATGCAGACCTGCAGCGCAGTAGTGACCATACCGATGGCTCAAAAGATGTCTGACCCAGGTAGCTTTACTATTCCTTGCACAATTGGGAGTTATGCCTTTGCAAAGGCATTGTGTGATTTGGGAGTCAGCATAAACTTGATGCTTCGGACTGTATACACCAAACTGGGCATTGCCAGAGCTAGACCGACTTCGATGCTACTACAGTTGGCCAATCGCACGGTAAAAAGGCCTATTGGGATTCTTGATGATGTGTTGGTGCAAGTGGGGAAGTTCGTGTTTCCGGCAGACTTCGTTATTCTGGACTGTCAGATAGATGATGAGATGCCTATCATTTTAGGTAGGCTATTTTCAGCCATTGGGAGAGCATTGATTGATTGTGAAACTGGGAAATTAAAAATGAGACTGAACGATGAAGAAGTCATATTCAATGTTAAGTAATCTATGAGGAGACCCAATGAATATGGCAATTGCTCTCTAGTGGAAGCAGTAGATGTGATCCTGCAAGAAGATGATGTGACCCTAACTGCTAAAGATCCATTACAGACATGTCTGACAAATTTAGAAGAGATGGATGGTGAAGGGTTACTTGAACGGGTTATGGCACTTGAAGGCCAAGGATTCTGGAAAAGGGAACCTCAGTTCGAGTCCCTTGAGTTAGAAAAAAGGGCTACTCATCCAGCAAAGCCATCAGTAGAGGAACCACCCAAGCTGGAGCTGAAGCTGCTCGTAGCTCACCTCAGGTACGTTTTCCTAGATCCCGATTCTACTTTTCATGTTATTATATCATCCGGTTTGCTAGATGTGCAAGTAGAATAGCTCTTACAGGTACTGTAGGAAAGTAAGACTGCCATTGGCTGGACCATGGAAGACATAAAGGGTATCAGCCCAACCTTCTGTATTCATAAGATTTTCTTAGAAGAAGGGCACAAACCTTCCAGAGAACATCAACGAAGGCTGAACCCGAACATAAAAAAGGTAGTAAAGAATGAAGTGATCAAATGGTTAGATGCGGGAATCATCTTCCCCATCTCTGATAGCAATTAGGTCAGCCCTGTCTTATGTGTGCTGAAAAGGGGGGGAATGACTGTTGTGCAAAATGAGAAGAATGAGTTTATCTCAACTCGTATAGTCATGGGATGGCGGATTTGCATGGATTACCAAAAATTGAACACAGCCACCCGAAAGGACCACTTCCCCTTGCCTTTCATCGACCAAATATTGGACAGGCTGGCTGGGCGATCGCACTTCTGTTTCTTGGATAGATATTCGAGGTACAATCAGATATCAATAGCCCCTAAAGATATATAGAGAGAACATCCTTCACTTGTCTGTATGGAATCTTCACCTTTCGGAGAATGCCTTTTCTTTGCAATGCACCAACGACATTTCAACGGTGCATGTTAGCCATTTTCACTGACATGGTGGAGGATGTTATGGATAATTTCTCCGTGGTAGGAGATTCACTCGAGGATTTTCTTCACAACTTAAGAAGAGTGCTCAAAAGATGTGTGGAGACAAATTCAGTGTTGAACTAGGAGAAGTATCATTTTATGGTACAAGAGGGGATAGTCCTGGGCATCGAGTATCCAGTAAAGGAATTGAGGTCGACCATGCTAAGGTTGACATGATTGAAAAGCGACCACCCCCTACTTCAGTCAAGGCTATGAAAAGTTTCCTTGGGCAAGCCGGGTTCTACAAGCGATTCATAAAAGATTTCTCCAAAATTGTAACCCATTATGCAAACTCCTTGAAAAATATCACCCCTTTGTGTTTTCTAATGATTGTAGGTTGGTATTTGAGGAGCTGAAAAAGAGATTGGTGAGTGCATCCATTATTGTTGCACCCAACTGGGAGCAACCATTTGAGCTCATGTGCGATGCAAGTGACTATGCCATGGAGCAGTCTTGGGGCTGCGAAAGGATAAGCTGATGCACCCGATTTACTATGCTAGTAGAACGCTAAGCGGTGTACAACTCAATTACACTGTGACGAAAAAATGAGATGTTGGCTGTTGTTTTTGCATTCGACAAATTCAGGTCATATTTGATTGGCTCGAAGGTTATTATTTACACTGATCATGCAGTTGTGAGCACCTAATATTTTACCACACCCAAATTCTATACTAGTTTAGTGTAAATATTTCTTTGATGACTAATCTTAATATTTTAAAACTTATCATACTCTTAGTAGGTTTTATTTAAAAAATATATATATACTAACTATATATTCACATTCTTAGAGTATAAGTTTTACTCCTAATTTTATTAAAAGAAAAAAAAATCTAATTAGAATTTTAAATATAAGCTATAGTATTTTACTTAGTATAATTTAAACTACAATTTAAATATTTAATTTTTCTATGTATATAACATTTAAATATACGATAGCTAATTAATATTTCTAGCTATGCATTTTTACTTTCTAATTTATTTATTAATAAAGAAAGTAAAAGTTATTAAACAATAATAATAATAAGTAATAATAATAATAATAATAATAATAATAATAATAATATAATAAAAAGGTATAAATCTTAAAAATTATCCTAACCACTTACCATGATCTTTTCAACTTCTTTCTCCTATTTTAACTCTAACTATTTTACCTACCTTTACATTCCTATTATAAAATAAATAATAATAAAAAAAGAACGGACAAAGAAGAAAACAAAAAGGTACGAAAAGAAAACAAAGGGACGAAAAAAGAAAACCAAAGGAAAAAAAGTAACGGAAAAGACGAAAAAAGAGAACGAAACAAAGAAAACTGGAAGAAATAAAGAAACTAACAAATAGAAACAGTAAGAGAAAAAACGTGAAAGAAAGAAAGGAAATAGGAGTTCGGAATTTTGTTTGTGGTTTTAAAAAGGTTAGTATTGCAACTTTGGAAATTTGTAGATATTCTTTTATAGCGAAATCTTATGAAAAGTAATATTCAATCTTTTGGTACAGTTTAAACATGATATATGAGATCTATGTCTCGCAAAGTTTGAATTTTAATTTGTTTTTTCTGAATTTTGTTAGAAGCATATATATATATATATATATATATATATATATATATATATATATATATATATATATATATATATATATATATATATTTGTTATCTTTCTTTGTATGTAACATTTAATACGTGTGAGCAGCTTTCATACTAATTCATGAATTACGAGGAGAGCCTAAAAAATTTTTTTTACTGAGTTATAGTTTTGTTTATTTTTCTTAGTAGCTTTATTTATATTTTTGGTACTAAAAAAAATGCGATTGACAAAATTTTGTTGGAACATGTATTAGTTTATTATTTAAGTTTGAAATTTTAGTTTTTTAATATTTAAATTAAATTCATGTTCATACAGATGTGTATATCAAATTACGGCAAGTTAGTCACACATACAATATGATAGTTAATTAAGATTATTATTTTATACTAAGTTCCATTGATAAACATGGCTGGAATTTGCATGTTTTGTTTTGTATAAAATCTTCAAATAATGATAAATCAAATATTATGTAGGTTTGTTTAAATTACAACGCATCAATAGAAAGCTTCATTAATTTGGTTATATCTTCTAGACTAATGGTCATCTCTTAGTTATTTTTTTACTTTAAAATCTTAAAATTTATTATAACAGTCAAAAATAATAATAATAAAATAGATAAATAAATAGAATACTCTAAATTCTAGAAATTTTTTAGATGCACGTTAAAATACTAGACCATGTGTTCATACCCGAACCTTGGATTGATACGCTTAAATAATAAAAGGATTATGTGCGCATTCCGCGTCTTGATACCTTTTTAATTTTAAAATAATTATGTTATAACCATGTGTACATTCCGTACATTTGTTTAATATTTAATTTCAAGAAGTACCTTGTGTGCGTATTGCATCTTGGTCAAAATAATTAATAAAAATATAATAAATTAAGTGAAGCGGTAATAAATAAGTCATAATCAATAAAATACAAGAATAACTGTAAAATTGATTTAGGCCTTACATTAATCAATAGAAGCGACCGTGCTAGAACCAGGGACTCGAGGGGTACCTTAAACCTTCCCCTCGGTCAGTAGAATTCCTTACTTAGTCTTCTGTTTTTGTAGACCATAAATTAAGAGTCAAACCTTCCTTTTGAAAAGGGATTCAAATAAAAGGTGACTTGGAACACCAAAACTCAATTTCAAGTGGCGACTCTAAACAATAAATAATCCCTTTTCAAAACGTCACTTTAATTGGAAAAGCTCTTTTAACTCAACCTCGTAACAGGGTTGTGTGGGAAACAAGAGGAGTTTTGTATATTGATTCTTGTTTAGCTTTTATCATGCTTTGGATATTATTGTATTTTGAAGCCTATTGTGCTACTTATCGCTTGTTTACCGCTTTAATATTTATTTGAACTGTGATATAAATTGTATCCTCTCTCGCATCCCTCTGAGTCTTCTGATAGGTAGTTATGTTGTGTTCGCCTACCAGCATCACAAAATTTCTGTCTTGAGATAAAGCCAGTTAGCCTACCAGCTTCTGGTGAAAGATTTAGTCACACATATTTAGGCGGGAGAGCCGTTAGCTAGCTAGTGCTGTTCTATTACTGGTGACGCTTGACGCTCCTCGGCCGGATTGTCCACCCGGGTAAGCCAGGTCTAGATACAATCTCCTTTAGGATTTGAAAACTTAGAAGAACAAGCCACAAACAATGAATATCCCTAGTAGGTTACGCTTTATTTGCATCAAATGCATTAAATTTAACGGGACTCGGCACAGGGGCCGGGCCCGTCTAGGACAGGAACCAATTTTTTTGGACCAACATGTTCATCTCTATATGCTATATGTAATGTCATTTGGTAGGCTTCACTAAATGGTGGCTGGCTTTAGGATATAATTAAACAAGGGTAAAGAAAAAGGAAATTTTCAAGTTTTCATAAAATATCTTTTTTTATAAAATTTTAAAAGGATTTGGTATATAAACTAACAATTTTTAAAATAGTTTTATTTTTTAGTTATTTTAACCGAACTACGCGGGTTTGATTCTTACAGAATGTGAGATACGTAGGCAACCTTCATCAGGTTCAACCCCATTTTAAATAAACATAAAAAAGGGACTAAAAGGAAAAGGTTTTTATGGACTATTAGTTATTATTTTTTATTTTTTTCAAATAATGATAATATAGTCACTTTGTCAAGTTTTTAACCAGTTTTGCCCCTGCATCCGATCTTTCTGTCAAAATAGCCTTGAAACCTGCATCGAAAATGCGAAAAGGGAGGCCAGTTTTATTTTTTATTAGTATTTTTTTCACAAAATAAAAAGTTATTTGGGCCTTTTGTCTTTTTTAATGACTATTACTAATTTAAATTTTTTTAGTCCCACCAGTTTGGTTTTTATTTATTTTTTTTTGGAGATTTTTTTATTATTATTATAAAGGTTTATTTTATTCCAGACATGTTTATGTCTTTAGGGTCAGTAGAGTCTGTTTGTATATATTTTCTTTTCTCTCATTCTAAAAAAAATATATAATTGAAAAACATTTTAGTTTGTCTTATTTATTTATTTATTTTAAAAAGAGAAGAATTCATTAGAATTGTTATTATTTCCTGAACTACGTGATGGTCTGACTCATGCGGCGTCATGATACGTAGGCAATCCTCATCGGATGTGATCACAGCCATAACTAATCTAAAAAAAGATAAAAAATTAAAATAAAATAAAATAAAAGAGCAGTAAGTCCAAAAGGAAATAAACCAACAAGCCGTGATGAAGCATGAAGCCTTCCAAATTCATTTTAGAAATGAAAATGGCATTAGGTGCATGACATACAATGTGTGATTAATATATGAAAAATGCCTGACTCTAACACGTTTGTTGTTTGAGATAAGGTTAAACAGAGGTGGTTGGTTTGTGGTTTAAACTGGCGACTCACCCTAACAACACAAGTTCAAAAGGAAAAAGTAAAATGGGAAACAGCAGTGAGAATGAGCCAGATAATGATGATGTCCATGGACAATTGGTTGAACACGGTTCAGGACTGGTTGAAGAAGTAAGAGCGTTGAAACAACAATTGGCAGACATGTACCAAGCCTGGGTGAATGGACAGACACTGCCCTCACTACCCCTGGGGCCTTCAGATAATCTTCATAATGTGTCAGTTTCATATCAAGTGCCCATCTCCATAGTAAGTAACCCATTGTACCAATCTGGAGTTCAGTCCGAGCATTAACCTCCCCACTATCCCAGTACCTCCATTCCACGTCCTCCAGCCACACCCTTCAGAAATGACCTACATACTGTACCCATTCCTCAACCGGCTCTTGCTCAAAAACTCAACAATGATCCACAATTGAATGCTCATGATACCCAACATTACTCTCCAGAACTGATTTTCAAGGTTCCAGATTCATACAAGCATACTCCTCAGAACATGTTCCCAATCGAGGTCGAAAAGCCCAACAAGAATATGGAACAAGAGAAAATGGCCAGAAAAATGAAGAGTTTGGAACAAATCATGAGAAACATACAGGGTTTGGGAGTCCACAAGAGTGTTTCGTTCAATGATTTATGTTTCCCCATGTTCATTTTCCACATGGATTCAAGACCCCTTAGTTTGACAGGTACGATGGTCACGGTGATCCTGTGGCCCACTTGAAGAGATATTGCAACCAATTGAGAGAAGCAGGGGGCAAAGAAGAATTACTCATGGCTTATTTTGGGGAAAGTTAGGAATTGCTTCAGAGTGGCTCATAGATCAAGACATATCTCACTGGCACGTTTGGAATGACATGACTCAAGATTTTGTCCAACATATTCAGTAAAATATTGGTATAGTGCCAGACCGCTCCTCTCTTGTCAACATAAAGAAGAAATCTACAGAAAGCTTTAGAGAATATGCAATCAAGTGGAGAGAGCAGGCTGCTAGGGTCAAACCACCAATGAAAGAGGCAGAAATGATTGACTACTTTCTCCAAGCTCAGGATCTTGATTACCTCAATTATATGTTGGCCGCCATTGGTAGGCCTTTTGCCGAGGCGATCAATATTGGGGAAATAGTTAGAATGGCATGAAGTCGGGAAAAATGGTGAGTCAGGCAGCCCTTAAGGAGACCACACAGGCAATTCAAAGAGGGTCAGGCAATTTCGGAAATCGGGAAAAGAAGGAGGAAGGATCCATGATGGCGTCTGGATTTGGGGGAGTTCAAAGAGAATACCTTCATACGGGCAATTCCAACAAGGACAATCCAATTCTCCTCAACATTATTATCCGCCTCAGGGTCCCCGATACTCATTTCCCTCGCAACAATACACAGTGTATAATGCTCAGGCTTATGCTAGGCCTCCCAATCACCAACAACGGCGAGCATCGATTTCGCAAGGCTCCCTTCAGCTCCGGCAAAATTTTCAGGCACCATACAATTCTCTTCCCAGACAGAAATATGTGAGAGAACATGAGCCAAAGAAAGATTTCACCCCAATTGGAGAATTGTATACAAGCCTATTTCACAAGTTAATGCAGCTGAAATTGATTGAACCTATCATGCCACGATATGTGAATCCAAATTCAATTGGTTTTGACTCCACTGCGAGATGTGAGTATCATTCTAACACCCAAGGTCATAGTACCAAAAATTATTAGACATTAAAGAAAGCCATTGAAAATTTGATTAAAGCAAAGGCAATTGTGGTGACAAACAATGAAGATACTCCTAATATCACAAACAATCCTCTCCCAGCTCATGATAATACACATTTTATTGGGATGATTTGTGATGATCGTGAAGAAAATCGAGCAAAACAGAGATGATCGTTGGAACTATAGGGTCGGAGCCAAAAGTGATAGTGCCACAATGGGCAGCGCTGATTGTGAAAGGTACCAGTTCTAGTTCAAACTTGGCAGGTTTTGAAAAAATGGTTCTCTACATCCCTGGAAGCACAAAAAATATTGAGGTTCAATTGGGTGGGTTAAAACTTTATATCCCTGGGGGCATTCAATAGATTGTTCCGAATAATGCTTTGAGAAATATAACAGAGCCAGTTATGATCCGACCTGTTGCACAACTTCCAGTGTCGAACCCAAAAGCTATTCCCTGGAACTATAACAAGACTGTCATGACATACAAAGGAAAAGAGATATTGGGAGAAACAGATGAAATGGGAGGCTTGACCCGCTCTGGAAGGTGCTACTCGCCAAAGGAGTTGAGAAAAGATAAGCAACCCAAGGAAAATCACTTTCCAGTGAAAGAAACTATTTCAGAAAAAGAAGCGGAGAAATTCCTTAAGAAGATGAAAATGCAAGACTACTCAATCATCGATCAACTAAGGAAAACCCCTACTCAAATATCTTTGTTATCTCTACTTTTGCACTCGAAAGAACATCGCCGTGTGTTGATCAAAACT
Source organism: Nicotiana benthamiana (assembly GCA_034376525.1). Lineage (NCBI taxonomy): Eukaryota > Viridiplantae > Streptophyta > Magnoliopsida > Solanales > Solanaceae > Nicotiana > Nicotiana benthamiana. Next base: position 60,613,205 of record CM067332.1, on the reverse strand, counting down.
TTGAACGAGGCATGTGTCTCGGAAAATACAACGGTGAAACAGCTAGAAAAGATGGCTGAAAGATTCTTTGAGGTGAACAAAATTTCTTTTAGCGATGATAATTTGCCTAAGGAAGGGGCTGGGTGCAATAAAGCTTTGCATCTTATGGTCAAATGTGAAGGGCATTACATAAAAGGGGTCATGATTGGCGGAGGCTCAAACGTAGATGTATGTCCTCTTTCCATTCTACAACAACTGAACATTGCCACTAACATAATTCGAACCAGTAGTGTCAGCATCAGGTCTTTTGATGGTTCAAAAGGAGCCACTATTGGGGAAATCGTACTCACAATGACAATTGGCCCGGTTGATTTTAGCATTGTCTTTCAGGTGTTGGATATGAAAGCCTCCTATAATTTTCTTCTTGGAAGGCCGTGGATCCATATGGCCAGAGCTATACCATCCACCCTACATCAAATGGTCAAATTCGAATATGGCAGGCAAGAATTTGTTGTTCATGGGGAGGACGACTCGTCCGTCTAAAATGACCCGTCCATTCCATGTATCGAGGCCAAGGAAGGATGTGAATCCCTTATATATGAAACATTTGAGGTGATTGAGGTAGACCAGGTGGAAGAAGGAAAACCAATTCTGCATCCCCATCTTTCACCCACATCTATGATGGTAGCTTCACCAATGTTGAGGAACAGCTATGAACCAGCAAAAGGATTAGGATCATTTCTGCAAGTAATTGTGAACCCCATTGCTCCCTTTTTGCAGAAAGATACCTCTGGCTTGGGTTTTAAACCAACATCAGCTGACATATACAGAGCCAAGGCCCGGAAAAAATATGGTTGGAGTCTATCAAAATCAATCTCTCACATTGCCTACTCTTTTGTCAAGCCACAATTTGAAGAAGTCCAAAATCCTTCTACTCAAGATGACATTGATGAAGTTTGCGAGGGCCGCAAGGAGATGTTCTATGGAATCAACATGGTTCAAGTTGGTGAGGGCCTTAGCCGTTCAAGTGTTCAGCTGATTAGCCCAGATATCTCGCTCAACAACTGGGAAGCAACTCCTCTTCCCATCAGGAGGGAGTCTTTGTAGTCTGTTTTGTTGCTTTTTCTGTATTTGGATTATTTTCAGGGTTGTAATCCATATACTTTAGTTTAATTGCTTTGCTTTGATGTTAGCCCTTCTATCCTTTCAAATTCAATAAAATGAAGTTCCAATTTCATAGTAGAATTCTGTCTTTTCCTTTCCAAATTGTTGTTAATTTTTCATCATTTTCAGTTTTGTTAATGCTAGCTTTCAAAACCCGACATGAACGTATAATTCATGCCCAGATCTTAAAAAGTTATCTAATCTCGAAATAATGAATCAAGAAGTCGAGTATGATGAAGATGAAGCCTTTAAGGAAATAAAAAAAGAATTGGATCAATTTGAGAATAAGCCTAAGCCTAACTTAAATGAAACTGAGGCAATTAACCTGGGAAGTCCTCAAGAAATCAGAGAAACAAAAATAAGCATTCATACTGAACAAAGGACGAGAGATGCCATAATTAAAGTTTTTTTCGAGTATAGAGATGTATTTGCTTGGTCGTATGATGACATGCTGGGTTTGAGTGCTGACTTAGTGGTCCATAAGCTTCCCACATATCCTAATTTTCCACCAATCCAGCAAAAACAAAGGAAGTTTAAGACATATATGAGTAATAAGATTAAGGAAGAAGTCATAAAGCAACTAAGTGAAAATGTGATCAGGGTCGTCTGATATCCTACATGGTTAGCAAATATGGTGCCAGTGGCAAAAAAGGATGGGAAAATCAGAGTTTCTGTTGACTATATGGATTTAAACAAAGCAAGTCCAAAAGACAACTTTCCTTTACCCAACATTCATATCCTTGTTGACAATTGTGCTAAACATGAGATCCAATCTTTTGTGGATTGTTATGCCGGGTATCACCTAATTCTGATGGATGAAGAAGATGCAGAAAAGACCGCCTTCATCACTCCATGGGGAACCTATTGTTATAGGGTCATGCCATTTGGTTTGATGAGTGCATGAGAAACTTACATGAGGGACATGACTACCATATTCCATGACATGATCCACAAAGAGATTGAGGTGTATGTTGATGATGTGATCATTAAGTCCAGAACACAAGATGATCACGTGCAAGACTTGAAAAAGTTCTTTGAAAGGCTACGAAGGTCCAATCTCAAACTCAATCCAGCCAAATGTGCATTTGGAGTTCCTTCTGGGAACCTTCTGGGTTTAATAGTTAGTCGAAGAGGCATTGAGTTAGATCCCTCCAAGATAAAGAGAATTTGAGAGCTGCCTCCCCCGAAGAATAAAAAAGAAATCATGAGTTTGCTCAGGAGGTTAAACTACATCAGCAGGTTCATTGCACAGCTTACAACCACCTGCGAGCCTATTTTCAAGTTGTTGAAAAAGAATGCCGCTATCAAGTGGACAGATGAGTGCCAAGAAGCTTTTGTAAGATCAAGGAATATTTGTCAAATCCTCCTGTTTTGGTCCCGCCAGAACCCGGTAGGCCTCTGTTTTTATATCTATCAGTAACAGATAATTTTTGGTTGTGTTCTGAGTCAACATGATGCGACAGGAAAAAAAGAACAAGCAATATATTATTTGAGCAAAAAGTTTACCACTTATGAGGCCAAATACACTCTTTTAGAAAGGACATGTTTTGCCTTAACCTGGGTCGCTAGAAGCTTAGGTATTATCTTTTGGCCTATACAACTTACCTCATATCCCGAATGGATCCTTTGAATTACATCTTTCGGAAGCGACGCCAACTGGCAGATTGGAAAAATGGAAAATCTTGCCACAGAGTTTGATATTGTTTATGTCACTCGCATTGCCATGAAGTCACAAGCTTTGGCTGATCATCTGGCAGAAAAAGCGGTAGATGATGAGTATGAATCTTTGAACACATACTTCCTAGATGAAGAGGTTAATTTAGTTGAAGAAGAAGTCCAAGAGGACAGTCAAGTTTGGAAACTATACTTTGATGGGGCTGTCAACATCAAAGGCGTAGGGATTAGGGCAATTCTCGTATCACCTACAGGGAAACATTACCCTGCCATAGCACGACTTCGCTTCTTCTGTACGAACAACACAGCAGAATATGAAGCTTGCATCATGGGTTTGAACATGGCAATACACCTAAATGTGTATGAACTGTTGGTGATGGGAGATTCGGACTTGCTTATTCGGTAGGCTCAAGGTGATTGGGAGACTCGAGACATCAATCTCATTCCATATAGACAATGTGTGAAAGATCTTAGCAAGAGATTCAAGTCCATAGAGTTCAGATACATTCCCAGGTTTCACAATGAATTAGCTGATGCCTTGGCCACCTTGGCCTCAATGCTTCCATATCCAGGTAATACTCTCATTGGCCCATTGAAAATTCAAATTCGGGATCAATATGTTTATTGCAATACAGTTGAAGCGGAACTAGATGGTGAACCATGGTACCATGATATTAAACAGTTTTTGAAAACAAGAGAATATCCGAAACATGCTAATAGGGATCAAAAGAGAACTATTAGGCGACTCTCTAATGATTTCTATTTGAGTGGGGAAATCCTATAAAAAAGAACCCTAGATTTGAATTTATTGAGATGCGTGGATGCCAAAGAAGATGAAATTATTATGAACGAGGTGCATTCGGGAGTTTGTGGTCCGCACATGAACGGATATGTTCTAGCAAAGAAGATCCTTCGGGCAGGATATTATTGGCTTACCATGGTGCGAGATTGCTTTCGTTTTGTTCGTAAGTGCCACCTGTGTCAGATTCATAGGGATTTGATTCACTCACCTCCTTTGGAGTTGTATCCTATGTTAGCTCGTTGGCCTTTTTTTTCTTGGGGAATGGACGTCAGTGGCCCAATTGAGCCAAAAGCTTCAAATGGGCACAGATTCATCTTGGTTGCAATTGATTACTTCACCAAATGGGCGGAGGCCATTATATTGAAAGCAGTTACCAAGTTAGCAGTAGTAGACTTCGTCCACTCCAACATCATCTGTCATTTCGGTATTCCAAAAACTATTATTACAGATAATGCTGCTAATTTGAATAGTCATATGATGAAGGAGGTATGTGAAAAATTTAACATTGAGCATCACCATTCTACTCCTTACCGACCCAAAGCTAATAGAGCTGTTGAAGATGCAAATAATAACATCAAGAAGATTCTTAGGAAGATGGTCCAAGGGTCTAGACAATGGCATGAGAAATTGCCTTTTGCTCTGTTGGGATACCGGACAACTGTCCGTACATCAGTTGGTGCAACACCCTACTTGTTAGTTTATGGAACTAAAACGGTCATACGTGTTGAAGTTGAGATTCCCTCTCACCGAATAATTGTTGAAGTTGGGATTGAAGACACTGAATGGGTTAAGTCACGATTGGAACAATTGAGTTTGATTGATGAAAAGCGTTTGGGGGCAGTTTGTTTTGGTCAGTTATACCAACAAAGAATGGCACACTCTTACAATAAGAAAGTGTGCCCAAGAAAATTTGAGGTAGGACAACTTGTTTTGAAACACATGTTTCCACACCAGGAGAAGCAAAAGGAAAGTTCGCCCCGAATTGGCAAGGTCCTTACCTCGTCAAGAAATTATTATCGAAAGGAGCTCTACACTTGGCAGATATAGAAGGAAAGGTGACAGACATATCCGTCAATGCAGATGCAGTCAAGAGATACTATGTCTGCCATGCTTCTATTGGGACATTTGGTTTATACTTAACATTCTTAGGTTGGGATGACGAAAGGCTGTCATTCTTGCTACCCAAACACTACTCAACCCTAGTTAGCCCTTTCAAGCCTTGTTTATATTTCTTTGTGTTTAGCCTCTTTTGGAACCAATGTACTTAAAAAAGAATAATTAAAAAGGTCATCATCATAACAAGTTCATGCCATTCCTGAACTACGTTCGACTTGATTCCGAAAGGATACGTAGGCAGCCTCTCTCTGAGGTTCAGCCACACCAAAAAAATCCACATTTTCCCCAATATTCAAAGAAACTGGGGCATGTTTTTATTTTATTTTTTGATGGTTCCATCCAATGGTTCCAAAAGTTGTAATTCAGTCGAGTAGTTCTTTTTACCTTTCCCTTTTAAGACCTTCTGATCAGCTTTTGAGGATGCTAAGTCAGTACACTCCAGGCGGAGCTTCAACTATTGCAAAGAGAGAAAAACAAATGAGAGAGTCTTATCGGTGAAAACCCTCAAGGGCACTATAAGGCGATGACGAGTTGAGAAAAACAAACGAGAGAATCTTATTGGTGAAAACCCTCACGGGCAGTATGAGGCAATGGTGAGTTGAGAAAAACACAAATGAGAGAGGTCAATTGGTAGAAACCCACCAAGGGCATCGTTGACTTCTTATATCCCGACACAAGCATGGTTAAAGAACTCAGTTTCAAAGAGAAGTTTCCAACAGATTTTGAGAATTAGACAGTTTAGACGAATCGGGCATCCAATCCAAAGTGCATGTCATGTTTATTTAAGTCAGCATGTTCCTCCAGATCAATCTTTTCTTATTCTTCCCCTGAAAGGGTCACTTCTTGATTAAGTTGTAATTATTAGTTCACCTACTTGTTTTCTTTCGTACTATAATTCTCGAGTCCCTTTCAGTTTAATTTTATCAAAGTAAAGAAAAGAAAAGGCCACAAAATTGGTTACCGTTTCCTCGTTATATGAAGCAAAATTTCTGGGGCATAAACAGTATGGGCAAAGCCATAAAGCCGACTTTGATATTTCTTATCGAGCAAAAGGCTTGAAGGACTTAGCAATATTTCAAGGGCAATAAAAGTTACTGACCAAAAGTTGTTTAGGGGAACAAAGTTGTTTGCACCAGACACAAATGGTGATAGGCGCAAAATAGTCAGGTGTTGATGTTAAAAAAAAGGATCTTCAAAAAATAAAGTCAGAATCTCTCGGCAATTCGTACGATCATCGACAGGGTCCTAACAAATGCAATGGACGCAAGGTCAAGTCGCCCAAGAAGTAAAGGCCACAAACTGACCACCATTTTCAAACACTAACGAATCTTTCTTTGTTTAGAACATGAACAAATTCGTTTAGTGAAACAGTTCATTGAAAGACGAACCACCATCCATGATTTCCTTCCAATATGCACGTAAGCATGTTATTTTAGTTTCACTATAGGGGATCGACACCCTATCTTTAACAAAGGGTACTACATCCCCTGGTTGCATTATTTTCTATATAGGGTACGACATCCCCAAGTAGCATTTCAGAGTGCCACGAGCCTCATTTTATTGCCAACACAGGGTACTACATCCCCTGGCTCTATTATTTTCTACATAGGGTACGAAATCCCCTAGTAGCATTTCAGAGTGCCATGAGCCTCATTTTATTGTCAATACATGGTACTACATCCCCTGGCTGCATTATTTTCTACATAGGGTACGACATCATCTAGTAGCATTTCAGAGTGTCACGAGCCTCATTTTATTGCCAACATAGGGTACTATATCTTATGGCTGCATTATTTTCTGCATATGGTACGATATCCCTTAGTAGCATTTCAGAGTGCCGCAAGCCTCATTTTATTGCCAAAACAGGGTACTACATCCCCTGGCTGCATTATTTTCTACATAGGGTACGACATCCCCTAGTAGCATTTCAGAGTGCCACAAGCCTCATTTTATTGCCAACACAGGGTACTACATCCCCTGGCTGCATTATTTTCTACATAGGGTACGACATCCCCTAGTAGCATTTCAGAGTGCCACGAGCCTCATTGTATTCTCAATACAGGGTACTACATCCCTGGCTGTATTATTTTCTACATAGGGTACGACATCCCCTAGTAGCATTTCAGAGTGACACGAGCCTCATTTTATTGCCAACACAGGGTACTATATCCCCTGGCTGCATTATTTTCTACATAGGTACGACATCCCCTAGTAGCATTTCAGAGTGCCACGAGCCTCATTTTATTGTCGACACATAATGTTACATCCCCAGGCTGCATTATTTTTTATATAGGGTACGACATCCCCTAGTTGCATGTTAGAGTGCCACGAGCCTCAACTTATTTCTGACATATGGTACTATATTTCTTGGTCGCATTACTTTCTACCTGCATAGGGTACGACATCCCCTAGTAGATGCCACGAGCCTCATCTTATTTCCAACACAGGGTACTACATCCCCTGGTTGCCTCCTTCCTGTTAATATAGGGTATAACATTCCCTATTATTATAAGAAAAAACTTTTTCAATTCTTTATTCTGCAATAGCAATGATAGTTTAATGTGTTTACAATAACTCAGAAAAATTTCCTAGTGCAAACTGGGGCAGAAAATTTTTGTTCGTTTTATTTGTTTGTGTTGGCTTGTAGGTTTTTTTGAAAAGCACGGATTTGATGTGCAAAATAAAATAAAAAAGATTTTAGTTCTTTCCAGAGAAAGTGGAATGTCTGATCTCAATACCAGCCGCAACCAGCTTTGGCGTAATGCATGCAGAGACATATGATCAAGATCTTTCTTTCCATCGTCGGATCAGGAAACAAGCATGGAAGAATATTGCATAGCCTGTTGCATCGAGGGCATCAAGTTTCAATCCAAAGTCATTGGGAGAAGCAAATCAAGACTCAATACAAGACTGCAGATGACATTTAGATATGAAATTTGTAACTCTTAGATTTCAAGAGTATGTAATTTTTTTTTCATTTTGATGTAATAGTAGGAACCACGGATCGGAACCTCGACGGAACCTCAGTGGACTCTCCATCCAAGTATACTTCATCAGTTTTCTTTCTATTTGAACTACACGTGCTTGATTCCCTTATAACCCAGAATATGTAGGCTGCCTAAAACCAAGGCCCGGTCGCACCTTCTTTGCTATCTTGTTTTCCTTTTCGAATGACAGTGAGGTCAAAAATCAGTCACATTGTTCATTTTTCTTTACCTGAAAACTATTCATATTTCCAAGCAAAGAGGGGCATGCTGTGAACACCTAATTTTTTACCACACCCAAATTATATACTACTTTAGTGTAAATATTTCTTTGACGACTAATCTTAATATTTTAAATTTTTTATCATACTCTTAGTAGGTTTTATTTAATATATATATATATATACTAACTATATATTCACCTTTTTAGATTACAAGTTTTACTCCTAATTTTAATAAAAGAAAAAATTAAAAGAAAAAGAAATCTAATTAGAATTTTAAATATAAGCTATAGTATTTTACTTAGTATAATTTAAACTACAATTTAAATATTTAATTTTCCTATGTATATAATACTTAAATATAAGATAGCTAATTAATATTTCTAGCTATGCGTTTTACTTTCTAATTTCTTCATTAATAAAGAACAAGTAAAAGTTATTAAAAAAAGAAGAATAATAATAATAAGTAATAATAATAATTATAATAATAAGTAATAAAATAATAAAAAGGGATAAATCTTAAAAAATTATCTTAACCATTTATCATGATTTTCTCAACTTCTTTCTCTCACTTTAACTCTAACTCTAATTCTTTTATCTACCCTTATATTCTTATTATAAAATAAATAACAAAGAAAAAAAAGAACGGACAAAGAAGAGAACAAAAGGAACGAAAAAGAAAACAAAGAAACGAAAAAAGAAAACCGAAGGAAAAAAAACAACGGAAAAGACAAAAAAAGAGAACGAAACAAAGAAAACTGGAAGAAAGAAAGAAAACGAACAAAGGAAGAAAGAAGAAAGAACCAGAAACAGAAAAAGAAAAAACGTGAAAGAAAGAAAGGAAATTAGAGTTTGGGATTTCGTTCGCGGTTCTGTGTTCGTGGTTCTAAAAAGGTTAGTAGTGCAACTTTGGAAATTTTTAGATATTCTTTTGTTGTGAAATCTTAAAAAGTAACATTCAATCTTTTGGTACAGTTTAAACATAATATATGAGATCTATGTCTTCGCAAAGTTTGAATTTTAATTTATTTTTTAAATTTTGTTAGAAATATATATATATATATATATATATATATATATATATATATATATATATATATATATATATATATATATATATATATATATATATATATATATATATTATTTGTTATCTTTCTTTGTATGTAATATTTAATACGGGTGAACAACTTTCATACTAATTCATGAATAGGAGAAGAGCGTAAAGAATTTTTTTTTACTTCGTTATAGTATTGTTTATTTTTCTTAATAGTTTTCTTTATATTTTTGCTATTAAAAAATATGCGATTGACAAAATTTTGTTGGAACATGTATTAGTTTATTATTTAAGTTGCTGAAAGTTTAGTTCTTTAATAGTTAAATTAAATTCATGTTCATACAGATGTGTATATCAAATTACGGCAAGTTAGTCACACATACAATATGATAGTTAATTAAGATTATTATTTTATACTAAGTTCCATTGATAAACATGGCTGGAATTTGCATGTTTTGTTTTGTATAAAATCTTCAAATAATGATAAATCAAATATTATGTAGGTTTGTTTAAATTACAACGCATCAATAGAAAGCTTCTTTAATTTGGTTCTATCTTCTAGGCTAATGGTCATCTCTTAGTTATTTTTTTACTTTAAAATCTTATAATTTATTATAACAGTTAAAAATAACAATAATAAAAGATAAATAAATAGAATACCCTAAAATGCTAGAAAATTTTTAGATGCACTTTAAAATACTAGCCCATGTATTCATACCGAACCTTGAATTGATATGCTTAAATAATAAAAGGATCATGTGCGCATTCCGCGTCTTGATACTTTTTTAATTTAAAATAAATATGTTATAACCATGTGTACATTCCGTACATTGGTTTAATATTTAATTTCAAGGAAGTACCTTGTGTGCGTATCACATCTTGGTCAAAATAATTAATGAAAATATAATAAATTAAGTGAAGCGGTAACAAATAAGTCAGAATCAATAAAATACAAGAATAGCTAAAAAATTGATTTAAGCCTTGTATTAATCAATAGAAGCGACCATGCTAGAACCACGGGACTCGAGGGGTGCCTTATACCTTCCCCTCGGTCAATAGAATTCCTTACTCAGTCTTCTATTTTCGTCGACCATAAATTAAGAGTCAAACCTTCCTTTTGAAAAGGGATTCAAATAAAAGGTGACTTGGAACACCAAAACTCAATTCCAAGTGGCGACTCTTAATAATAAATAATCCTTTTTCAAAACGTCACTTTAATTGGGAAAACTCATTTAACTCAATCTTGTTACAGGGTTGTGTGGGAAAAAAGAGGTGTGACAGCAGCAATTAGGTACCCGTTAGAAAAGAAGGAGTCAAAGTCATGCTTCATTCGCTAGGTTCTTCTGTTACAAGAATTCGATCTGGAAATACGTGACCGAAAGGGATAGAGAACCAAGTAGCTGACCACCTCTCAAGGTTGGAAGGAGTTGAAAAGAAGGTAGAGGTTGAGTATATGACAGAGACATTCCCGGATGAACAGTTACTGGCAATGACAATGGAGGAGGCACCTTGGTATGCTGATATTGCTAATTATTTAGCAAGTGGTATTGTACCCTATGAACTCTCCTCAATTCAAAAGAAAAAGTTCTTTCGTAAGTGTCAGTATTATTACTGGGATGAACCTCTATTATTTATAATATGTGTAGATAACATGATTCGGTAATGTATCCCCGAGAAAGATCAACATTCTATTTTGCAGGCATGCCATGCTTCACCATATGGTGGACACCTTGGAGGAATTCAAACAGCAGCAATGGTGTTGGAGTCAGGCTTGTACTGGCATACTCTGTTCAAGGATTCCCATGCTTGGGTTAAAAGCTCAGATGAATTCCAAAGGACATGCAACATATCTCGTAGACACGAGATGCAAATGACTACAATTCAAGAGGTGGAGATTTTTGACATGTGGGGGATTGATTTCATGGGGCCGTTCATCAGCTCATATGGTATGTCTGCAAGTGGATCGAAGTAGTGGCTCTTCCGACCAATGATGCTAAAAGGGGTACTAGGCTTTCTAAAGAAGAATATTTTCACATGCTTTGGTACACCAAGAGACATAGTTAGTGATGGTGGAACCCATTTCTGCAATAGAGCATTCGTACAACTGCTGGAATAATATGAGTTCATCATAAAGTGACCACCCATTACCACCCACAGTTGAGCGGACAAGTTGAAGTGAGCAACAGGGAGATTAAAAGTGTCCTCACAAAAACAGTGAATGCAACAAGGAGTGATTGGGTAATGAAATTGGATGATTCATTGTGGGTGTACTGCACAGCCTTCAAAACACCAACTGGTATGTCACTGTACAAGTTGGTATTTAGCAAGGCATGTCACCTCCCAGTTGAGCTAGAGCATAAATCACTTTGGGCATTGTGGCAGTTAAACTTAGAAATGGAGACAATAGGTACTAACAGAATCACTAGGTTACATGAGCTCGAGGAATTCAGGTTCCAGGCCTTTGAGAGTGCTAGATTATAAAAAGAAAGGATGGAACTAATGCATGATAAGCAAATCTTGTATCACAACTTCAAACCCGGAGATCTTGTGTTGTTATACAACTCGAGATTGAGATTGTTTTCGGGTAAGTTGAAGTCCCGGTGGTCAGGACCCTTCAGAGTGGTACAAATATTCTTAAGTGGAGCTGTAGATATTGAATCAGAATATGGGACAAACAAGTTCATGGTAAATGGGCAAAGGTTGAAACATTACCTTGGAGTGGCTGAAGAAAAAGGGGACAGAGTGGCAATCAATTTGGAAGAGTCCCAGTACGCGAATGAGGAGTGATGATCAAATACTTGCATCGTGTCGCGACGTTAAATCACGCACTGCATGGGAGGCAACCCACGAGTGGTTTGTTAGTGTCGTGTAACTTCATATATATAATAAAAAAAACAACGACAACACTGCGACTGCGGTAAACCGCGATGGAAGGGAAACATTATGCCTCACGTTCTTTATTCCACCGCGATAAAATGCGGTGAGGCGTGAACATTTTTACTAAAATTTTAAACCCACCGTGGCTTCAACCGCGGTGGATACCAGGTATGTTACATGTTTTTTTTGTTTTTCTTCTTTTTCTCTTTTTTATTTCTTCTTTTAAATTTTAAAATCCAAAACACTCCCCCCCTCCTACAACCAAACATAACCGATCCCCACCCCAAATTCCTAATCTCTCTCTCTAAACCCTAACCCCCCCCCCCCCCCAAATTCTCTCTTCTTCCCCTTCTTCTTCTTCTTCTTCACTCACACTACTCCTATCTACATTCATCTCCTCTTCATCCATTAAGGTATGATTCTAACTCTTTCTTCTCTTTTATTTTTTGTAATTTGTGTTGTTTATACTAGTTGAGGGTGATATGGTGTTGTACTTGTAGTAGATTCTTTTGTTTTGTTTCTTCTTGTTTTTTTATGTAAATTTCATTTTTGACCTTGATTGGTAAAAGTGTTGTTAATTAATGTGGTGGAAAAGTATTTGTTGGTGGGTGATTGAATGACACATGTGTGGGGTGTGTTGGTGTAGTTGTATACTTGAATTGGGAGGCTAAGTGTTTGCTCACCATCATCAATAGTCGGCTGCTGCGCTCTAGCAACACAATTAATGTCAACCTACCAAGGGCAGCGACTATTTTTTATTTCAAGTTGAATTAAGGACTAAAAAAGAAAACAAGTAAAATCTGATGCCCTAACAGTTTTGCTGTAAATTGAATCATTTGGGGCATTAGACAGGGATCCAGAAATCTTCCTCTTTAATACTAGAGTTGGAAATACTAATCCGGAACTTCTCTCTATAATTCTAAAGCTGAAATATTGATTATATATCTGAAAATACCATTGGGATTGTTTTGAATCATTTTATGAAGATTAACTCTCCAAAACTCTGCTGAAATCTGGAAATACTGTTTTATTGGTTGTTGTTTGCTAGCTGACCTCCTACACTTGCTCATAGGCTTGGTTTTCTATTGTATTACAGGTAGCAACTCAACACCCATGTATATGAAGTTCAAAGTGCAAATATATTCTCAATGTGAAGACCTTCATTTTCTATTTGTACTCTAGTATCATATCACCCCTCTTCCCTACTTAGTTTGAATATAGGAATACTAGTAAAATTATTGTCATGTTATAGTATAGTATTAGACTGATTCATTTTGTATAATTTGGACATTTGGACGGTTTTCTTGTGTCTAATAATTGGATATTCAGCTCAATATTTGTATGTGCTTAAGTAAGGACCCATTCCAGTGATAGTGCAGTTGTTTTGAATGCTGATCCTGTGCATTTGGAACTACTGCATTTAGGAGGCAATAATTCGAATGACCATGTGAAACAAATCAAAAAATGTTGTGAAGTATTTCTGTTTATTTAAATCTTAGCCTGTTTAGTGTTAAGTTATTTTCAGACTTGATTCATGTAGAATACTTCTAAGTCGTGCTCAAATTTTTGAAGAGTCAGGTTGATATACCCTGACTGATGGGTATATAGATCATTTGATTCAAATCTGTTGTTAGAAACTGATACAATAATGGTTTTTGTTATTTCCTTCATGAATGAGTAGAAACTCGATTTTAGGTACATACTTTCAGACCAAACAATTATTAACGATGGAATTTTCTTGTTCAAATCGGTACTGGGCTCATTTGAGAGGCCCACTAGACATCAAGGATGTTATAACCTCAAGGACTGTTGAACTGGAAGCCCAGGCCAGCCATGAATCAGGCTCAACAGCTGATAATGCAGCTTGTTTTGGTCCAACCTAGAGTTGAGTCCATGCACATGATAGACATAAATGAGCCTAAGTGCAAGTACTACTTCTCCAAAAATACACAATTTATACGTCAATTAATTAGTGTATTTAAACACTCGTAAGAGTAGAAATTTAGCATGCGTTAGAATACCTTTATGAAATAAAAATGAGTCGTGTTAATTCGAGCAAATACATGTGATGGCTCTTTACTCTATTAAAACCATAGAAAAATAGGAAGTACCATTTAGCAAATCTCACGGTCTTCCCGCAAATGTCAAAGATGTAGTTCCTATAGGCGCGCGTATATAATAAAAATACCTCCTTAAATTCGGGTGTGCATTTATGTGACCCAAATCATATTCTCAATGAAATTGAAATATATCTAGAATTGCGGGTGCATTTATGTGACGCAATTCGCGACATGTTTTAATATTATTTCAAAATTTCCATAAAAGATGTTAAAAGTGGTCATTCATCTAAAATTACGAGTTAACGGGTATAGAAAATCATGTTTTAGCCATTTATAATAAGTTTTAAGCAACCGTGCTAGAACTACGGGATCCAAGGGTGCCTAACACCTTCCTTCGGGTCAACATAATTCCTTACTCACGAATTTCTGGTTCGCGTACTCCAATTGGGTAGCCAAAATTTCCTCGATTTGGGATTTTAAATAAATCGGTGACTTGGGACACCAAAAGCCAAGCCTATCCCAAGTGGCGACTCTCGAAATAAATAGTTAATCCCATTCTGAATAATGTTACTTTAATTGGAAAAACTCCTTTACACATGTCGCCTTTCAGGGTAACCACGTGTAAGCGATAAAAAGGAGGTGTGACAGGTGTGAGGTTGAGATCCACCACCTTTTACATTTATTTTCCCCGAGCTTTCATAGGAGTACCTTGATACATCTGCAACATTGTAAGACCAGGGGGTTAGTGGTTGGAATGGATGACAGGGCGAGCCGGAAGTTTTGGCACAAATATTTTTTTATCAAAACGGAGCACTAGGTGTCGGACCCTGTTAGATCTCCAGAGCAGTGGAATCATAGCCGTAGGTGTCGATGGTGTACGCGTGTTATCTACTTTCACTCTTTCTGATTTTTAATCACCTGTGATTTTTCTGTACAGCTGAGAGACGTGCACCTTTTCCCATCTTCTGCATTGAAGATTCGGTAGCTCGCGTGCTACCTCACATGGTGAGGATTCAAGATTGGGCCGCTTTACTCAAACGCGTTGCACCGAAGGTTCCGTATGATAAGTGTTACTTTTGCTCCGACCTTCGGTTAATTGTTGTCGTTTGTTGATACGACCTCTTTGTGGTGACAGGCCGATGTATTTCCCAAAAGAAGGCTCCAGTCCTGGCATTTGCCAGGCCAATTCATCGGCGGGGATGCAATTTACTTTAGCCAAGTCCATCTATAGATGTCGTACTCAGACTTTACTAACAAGGGACCCTCATCGGGATACCATTGTACGGGATGAGATCTCTTCCCAGCCTATCTACCACCTCGTAGATGATCCTTCCAGTGGAGATAAATTGTTGTCGAGAAAGAGGAGGAGAGTGGAGCTTGGGAAGGTCGTCGCTACCGACGTTGAAAAGAGAAAAATCGTTGATTTGAGTGGCGTCTTCACCTAGGTCAGGCACATGGGCCATTTTTATGGAGGACGCCATTTTGGTATGGAAGTCCCCTAAGGATGAAGAGGCATGTTAAAGCAGGGGACTTGTACGATCTGCCTAAAGTGGCACGTTGTCTACTGCTGCCGGAGATGGAGCGGTACTTACGGAGGATGATGGTTCAGGCTCGGACATCGATCCCGAAGATGTGCGAGCCTTATTGGAGAGACATACCCACGTGGAACTAAGAACGGAGGTTCCTAACTGACACGTAGTCATTCCTGTGGATTAAGACTTTTTGGCGAACTCCGAGTAGGCAATGTCAGCATTTTCCCCTTTGTGCGCTGCTTCTGAGAACATGATGCTTTGGGTGATGAATGATGCGGAGCTATCGCGGAGTATTTCCGGCATGGCTTTGCGAGTAAGTGTTTTCTCTTTTTTTGAATTTGTTTTGTATGTGTAATCTACTTAAGTTGACTTTATTTCCTCTACATCTCAGACTCTCATCATGAGATTGAGTGCGATCGGAGGGATGAGCGAAGGACGATCGGTTTTGGGAAGGTGGCCTCTAAGTACAAAAAGTACCACACCAAGCATCGTGCATTGGACGATGTCTTCTCTCAAGATAGCAATTTAGTTGTTTTGTGACGGGCTTAAGTAGAAAGAGCAGAGTTGGTGCAAAAGGTTGAAGAGCTGAAAGAGCGGGATGAAGAGCTAATGAAGGCCATTGGTCGATGTAGTGAACTTGAGGCGGCTCTTAAGGCCAAGGAGGATGAGTCTGAGGTGAGAAAGGGGGTGATGGCCGAGAACGCCGACCTTTAAGCACGGGTGGCCACCTTGACTATTGCGCTTGGTCGAAGAGAGGCGGAGGCTATCAATCTGAGGGGTGAATTAAGCGTTAAGGCTGATGAGTTGGCTCATGCTGAAAAGGGCAGGGTGACTGCCATGTCTGAGGTAGTGGCTTTGGAAGACGCCCTTCGTGTTTATAGGTCCGAGCGGCACAATGAGATGGAGACATCGGTGCTCAAGGTGTAGAGGTTAGAGGAACATATCCAACATCTGGAGGCAGATTTGGTTGTGTTGAATGAACAAGTTGTTGCTTTGAAGGCGAAGGAGGTGCGACGGTAATCACAACCCCCACATCACATACCTCAGTTGATCCTATCGTTCCGCAAGAGTTGTATGAGATGTGGTTCCATGCCGAGGCTCAACTTGACTTGCACAAGTCCCTGCAAGCTAATAGAAAGGTTTCCGAGGCAGAACTCGAGGGTGTTTGTGTTAAAGCACGCGGAGTCCGCGAAGCTTGCGGTTACAATCCTCGTACGTCGGGAGGGGATAATGTCGATAATGATGATGTGGACAGGCTTGCTTGTGATTCTTGGTATAACGAGAAGTATGTCGTGGTTGATGATGCGGCTTAGGGCTATTGTATTTATTTCGTTTTGCTTTGTTGCTTTTGTGAGGGCGTCTTCGAGCCCACTGTGAAAAGTTTTTGTAATACAACAGTTATAATGAAATGATTACCTTTTTGTTGTGCACTTTCGGATTGTTATCTATTTGTTGTGAGGGGGTTTCCAGCTTTTTCGCTGCTTGCGTATAATTTTTGGCGTAGTCGATTGTACATCTTGGTAACTCGGGAGAGGTTGAATGTTAGGTAATTCGAGCGAGATTGAATGTTAGGTAATTCGAGCGAGGTCGAATGTTAAGTGATTCGAGCGAGGTCGAATGTTAAGTAATTCGGGCGAGGTTGAATGTCTTCTTTTGGTGATGGCCTTTGACTGTAGAGGTGTTATTTCGAGTTAAGGTTGAAATGTTAACCTGTTGTAATTCAAGCGAGGTCGAATAATTTTTTAGCGATGGCCTTTGGCCATAGGGGTGTTTTTTTGAGTTAAGGTCGAAATATTAACTTGTTGTAATTCGAGCGCGGTCGAATACTTTCTTTTGGCGATGGCCTTTGGCTGTAGGGGTGTTATTTCGAGTTAAGGTCAAAATGGTAACACGTCGTAATCCAAACGAGGTAGAACATTTTCTTTTAGCGATGAGCTCTGGCTGTAGGGGTGTTATTTCGAGTTAAGGTCAAAATGTTAATCCGTTGTAATTCGAGCGAGGTCGAATTTTTTTTTTTGGCGATGGCCTTTGGCCGTAGGGGTGTTATTTTGAGTTAAGGTTGAAATGTTAACCCGTTGTAATTCAAGCAGGTCAAAATGTAAAAAAAAATGACGGAGAGTAAAATGTTGTTTTATTTCACTTCATTGGAGAATATCTTGGTGGAGTACAAAATGGTGCTTTATTCCATTCGCTGTAGTACTACACATGTCTGTTTCATACATATATTTGAGAAGTTTCCATGTATCTAGTCCCTTCATTGTTCGGCCTGGAGAGGTTATCGGCAATCGGAGAGATGAATTATACTTTGAAATTCGAGACGTCCCCCTCTTCACCTCTTTGAAAACCTCCCCGAGAAATCCTAATGGGACAAAACTCGTGTGAGGGAAAAAGAGAACGACTTAAGGGACGTCCTTTTTCAGAAGTTAAAGTATTTGAAGTGGGTGATATTCTAGTTGTTTTGTAGTAGTTTTCCTTCCATTGTTTTTAGTTGGAATGCCCTTTTACTGGTGGTCACTGTGATTTTGTACGGCCCGTCCTAATTGGTTGTCATTTTGCCTTCGTTTGGGTGTTTGGTCGTTTGTGTATTGGCCTTGAGAACATAGTCTCCGACTTTGAGTGGTCGTATTTAGGCCTTCTTGTTGTAGTACCTTTCTGATTGTTATTTTTGGGATACCATCCTTACATAAGCCACGTCTCTTCATTCTTATGCCTCGGCGAGGTCTTGTTTTCTGTTCTCGTCGTTGTTTGGTCTGCTTTCATTGGAGTATCTTAGGCTAGGCTCTCCGACCTCAACAGGTATCATGGCATCAGCTTCCTGGTAGGAATCCCAAGCTTCCTTATCATTTTTAGGGGTATAACATTTATAGTTGACCCCGGATCTACTTGTACTTGTCAGATTTTTACTTCACCAATATATTCTGAAAGGTCCTGTGCTTGTTTTTTGCGTGGTGCGGAAGTCCACAATACCTCCGTTAGCAAGTCCAGCCATAGCCCTATGGCGTCCTCAAGCTTTTTCTTTAAGATATTCAATATTATTTTGTTGGGGGATTCAGCTTTACCGTTTCCAGCGGGATCATATGGCATGGAGAGTATTCGCTTCATGTGCCATTTTTCGAAGAACTCGATCGTCTTTTTCCCTGTGAACTTGGGCCTACTATCGCAACTGATTTCTTTTGGGATGCCGAAGCGGCATATGATATTTTTCCATATGAATGTGATGAATTCCTTTTCGCATATTTGGGTGAACGCACATGTTTCCACCCATTTGAAAAAGTAGCCAGTTAAAACTAAAAGGAAATGTGTTTTACCTCTCCCCGCTGGAAGGGTCCGATAATGTCCATTCCTCATTTGATAAATGGTCATGGCGAAGTGACAAAGTGGAGGAGTTTGCCCGCTTGATATATCATGGGCACGTACTTTTGGCACTGCTCGCATCTCTTGACATAATCTGCAGCTTCCTTTTTCATATCGGGCCAGTAATACCCTGCTCAAATGAGGCATCTAACAAGGCTCGGTTGCCTGTATGCGCACCACAGTGGCCCTCGTGTATTTCTTCGAGCAAACGCCTTGTTTGACTCGGGCCTAGGAACTTTTCCAAAAGTCCCCTAAACGTTCTCTTGTATAGGTCGTGATTTGTATATCTGGCCGCCTGCATTCGAAGCTTTTTAGCCTGATCTTTTCTTGTGGGAGTGTTCCCTCCTGCAAATATGTCACGATGCGGTTGCGCTAGCCCCAAGTCAAATTTATGGAATGTACCTCGAGTTGGTCTATTGGCGAATGGAGGAGGGTGACCACATTTACTTTAGTGATGTTTTTGGTGGCGTCTACTAGTTTGGCAAGGCCATCCGCCTCGATGTTTTTGAGCTCGTGGTATCTAGTCGCGTCGGCATTCATCGAATTCCAACAATAGTTTTTGAATTTTTGCCTGGTACTTTTGTAGCCTTTGCTCTTTGATTTGGAAAGTCCTTGTAACTTGGTTGACGACAAGTTGTGATTCGCATCTGAGAACGACTCGTCATGATTTATATTTGAGATTTAGCTTTAACACTACAATTACGGCCTCATACTCAGCCTCATTTTTAGTCATATTAGGGCACCATATGGATTGGCAAATAATTTCCCCTATTGGGAATTCAACTATGAGTCCCAGTACAGACCCCGACGCACTGGATGTGCCATCGGTGTAAAGGATCCAGAGGTCTGGTCGCCCAGAGGAAGTATGAGAAGATTTTTGCTCGACCTCGGGCATTATTTTGGCACTGAAATCTGCGACGAAGTCGGCAAGTACTTGCGATTTTATCATTGTTCGCGACTGATATGTTGTATCATGCTCGCTCAGTTCTACGGCCCACTTGGCCAGTCTTCCCGTCAATTCAGTTTTATGTAGGATGCTCCATAGAAGGAAGGTCGTCACTACCGATATGAGGTGGCAATGAAAGTAGGGTCTAAACTTTTGTGAAGCTATAACCAATGCTAAGGCCAATTTCTCAAGGTGGGGGTACCTCATTTCGGTGTCGACCGGGGTTTTGCTAATATAATAAATTGGGGATTGCGTACTTTATTCTCACAATGAAGCACCACACTTACCGCGACTTTTGAGACGGCCAAATATACTAGGAGGCATTCACCGAGCTCTACTTAATAAAATAGTGGGATCAAGGACAGATACGCTTTTAGTTCTCTCAAGGCATCGATGCATTCTGAGTTCTACTGAAGTCTGTTATCTTTTTTCAGTATGTTGAAGAATTTGTGGCATCTGTCGGATGATCGCGAGATGAATCTTGACAGGGCATCTATACAGCTAGTCAGTTTTTGCACATGTTTCTTACAGGTCAACACCTTATGTATCACCTCAATGGCTTTGATTTGAATTGGATTGACCTTGATGCCTCTTTGTGATGCCAAAAAAATGAGAAATTTGCCCGAGATCATGCCAAAGGCACATTTTTTCGGATATAGTTTCATGTTGTACCGCCTCAGTATACTGAAGGATTCTTTTAGGTGATCGATGTGGTCTTCTTTCCTTTTTGATTTGACCAACATGTCATCAATGTAAACTTCTATTATTTTTCCGAGTTGACCTTTGAACATCCTGGTGACCAACCTTTTGTATGTTTCCCTCGTATTTTCAATTCGAACAACTTGACTTTTTAGTAGTATATTCCCTGGTGAGTGATGAAATTAGCTTTCTCTTGGTCCTCCTCCTCTATGAGGATTTGGTTGTAACACGAGTAGGCGTCCAAGAAGCTTAGCCACTTGTGTCTTGCCATTGCGTCGATGAGCTGGTCGATGTGTACTAACGGAAAGGCTTTTGGATAGGCTTTGTTTAGGTTTGTGAAATATATGCACATCCGCCATTTACCATTTTTTTTTACCATGACCACGTCGGTGACCTATTGGAGGTATTTTGATTTGCGGATGGAACCGTTGGCAAGGAGCTTATCCACTTCATCACTTACGACGTTATTGATTGTAGCGTTGAATTTCCTTCTTATTTGTTGTACTGGCAGATAGAGTGGGTCGACTTTCAACTTATGTGTGGCCACGTCTTTCGGGATACCCGGCATATCTGCATGGGAGAAAGAAAACATATCGGTGTTATCAATTAAAAACTTGTGAAATTTACCTGGCTTTGAGAGTTTATGTCCAATGTAAGCCTTTTCGTTGTTGTCATTGTTGCTTAGTTTGACGGGATCGAGATCTTCTACCGTTGACTCAGTCGTTTCCATGATGTCGGGGTCCCTGATGACGTCTGTTTGTACGTCGAGTCCGGTCCCGACTGTGGTAATTGTTATGCCTTTGCGTTTGTTCCCTTCATCTGTTAGGTGTACATGCAATCCCGGGCAATACACTAGCATTCTTGGATGGTGAGTTATTCGCCCCGGATCCTAAATATTCCCCATAAAGTAAGGATCTTGATTACCTGATAGATGGTTGATAGGATATCCCTCATGGTGTGTATCCATGGCCGCCTATGATGGCGTTGTAAGATGTTTCTTGGTTCATGACATGGAATGTTTTTTCTAGGGTGATTCCCCCGGCCAGAATGTGTAGCGTTATCTCCCTAGAGGTTCGCTCAACTGCATTGTTAAAACTTGTTAGTGTTATGCAACACGGTATTACCTTGTCCTCGAGTCTCATTTGTGCGAGGACTCGAGGGCATAGATACATGAGCCGCTTCAGTCGTCTACCATTAATCTTCTTACATCAATTTCTAAAATACGTAAAGTAATAATAAGAGCATCGAGATGAGGGAAAGTCAAATCATCGGTATTCAAGTTATCGAAGATGATACTCTCTATGAAGTCGTCGTACCATTCATGGGTGATCAATCGTTTCAGTTTAGGCGTAGTGGTGAACTTCAAATAGTTGATCATTGCTTCATCGCCTCCAGTGATGATCATTTGGATGGTGGCGGGGAAGGGTGGCTTTGGAGTTCCCTGGTGTTGTTTGCATTCTCGGGAAAAGTTGGCTCGTCCATGATCACTCATCAATTCCCTCTGGTGCCCTTGGTTTAACATTCTCACTACCTCTTGCCGCAGCCATATGCAGTCCTCGATATTCTGAACCCGCTCCTGGTGAAATTCACAAAGGACATTCGACTTTCGAGTATTTTGGTCGGACTTCATATTTTATGGAAATTTCACCTTCGTGCCGAGCTTCTCTAACACATACACTAATTTTGAATGAGAAATACATAAATTGTGAGCGGATAAGAGTGGAGGCATACCTCTTTTGTTTCACTGAGTCCATGTGTGCGGCCTAGACGACCCTTCTGTGTGTCGAGGAGGTGGTGGGACGGTTATTGTGACGTAGGGCTGATGTATTTCTCGGTCGAGAGGGGGGCCGGACTGATCCCTTCGACCATCGTTATGATGATCTTTACTCAATTCTGCTTGGACTGACGTTAATCCTTGTGTCGGACCGTTGAGTCTCCGTCGACTCTCACCTCGGCACAATAGGCATTATTGATTTCTTCCGAGGTAGTGGGAGATATTTCATGAGCCTTCACTGCTGTGGTGCAGTGGACGATATGATCTTCTGGGTTTTTAGAGCCATCGTATATATTCAAGTATGGTGGCATTTGAAGGTTTTGGAAATGGAACGGGGAGCTGCTTCCACGTTGTACAATTGTTCGATGAATTGACCAACGTCTCATTTCAGTAGCAACTTTGGGATGCCCGGTATCTTATGGACCTTTGCTTGATGCTATTTCATCTTATCACAGAGTGCCATTTTTTCGTTTTCCATATCTTTCATTTTCTTTTAGATGGATGTGAACGCATCATTACCTAGATCAACAGTGGTGTAAGTGTTAGCTATTTCAGGGACGAGCTGTTCGCCAGTAGTTGTTGTGATATCTATTTGTGCAGTAATTCTGTTCTCCCTTTGGATGGGTTTGTCGAGTATGTTGTTTAGAGTGATTGTCAGCCACTCTTCCAGTAGTTTTTTCACCGTTGGTGGTGCTTCCTCGGCTGTTGACGTGGAGACTCCCCTTTCCCTTGAAGTTGTTACGCTTTCGCGAGGGGGAGGTGAAGCACTCCGCCTGGGCATAGCATTTGGTGTCACGTTCTTGTTGTCTTCCCTGCCATCTCTATTAATGGTGTTCAAGATGTTGGTAGTGACACCTACTATCTCTTTCAACCTCGCATCTCTTTTTCCTGCTATCATTAGTTTGAGCAAATGAAGAAAAGATGGTTGTCTTTTTATGATCTAGAAGGAACTATAATTTCAACTAAAACATTCCCACAGACGACGCTAAATTGTTTATAAATGCTAAAATAATTAGTAATAAGTTAATGAGGTGAATCTCAGTTGAACTTATTAAATTCTAGACAAAATAGAACAAACCCTTATATAGTGAGAAGAATTTAGGAGCATTAAATAGTAAGCTTAATATGCCAATGATTAACAAAACATGTAATACCATAAATACGCAATAAATGCAAGAAATGACTGGGGTTAGAATGTGAAGAAATTGTCACCCAATGCTTGTGTGATTGGGTACTTCCTTTCTCTGACAATGTGGAAAGTAAGTAGTCAATATGTATATGGAATCTTGAGATTTATGAATTAAGGTTGAATAACATGTACTTGAATAAAATGAATAAGTCAACTCTTTTGTATATTCTTTTCTCAACTTTACAATATCTCTTAGTTCTCAAAAAAGCAAATACTGTTATAAAATAGAAGTCTATTTAGAGTGAATGTCTAAGAGTTTTAGCTTGAAGCTAAGTCATTCCTCTTCCTATAAATAGAGGTGCTCTCTACCATTGTAAATCACCCCAAGTATTAATAAGAGTACTTCTCTCTCTCCCTATTCTCTCTCTATATTGTTCTTATTCTTGAGTTATTGTTCTTGTCTTTTATATTATTTCATAACACGTTATCAGCACGAGACTCTACCGTCTCAAGAACCATTCTCGAGAAATCTAAGGTATTTCCCTCTTCCTAATTTAATTTTCGATTGTCTTAACTTTTGTTTGTGCAAGGTTTTGCTTCAAAGAAAGAATGAAAAAAAGGGAGGAAAAGAAACGAAAAACAAAGAGAAAAGGAAGAAAACATTGAAAATATAATTGGTATACCTTAAAGGTAAGTAACTTATTTTTCCCTTTCAAATTCTTGGAATTCTATAATCTAATTTTATATACAAACATAGACAACAAAGTTTGATTATAACTCTAAAGGAGTTTGTAAGAAATTATAACCACATGAAGTGGTAAAATCTCTATGTCCTGCCATGATTAAATTCATGTATGATTATGGGCAAATAATTGAAAACCCGTCCCATTGAATTTGCTCCATTCCCTTTAGAGAATGTGGAAGCAGTATATGATAAGTCTGAAAGAAGACTAAAATATTACCATGAAGGTACCAATGAAAGTGGACGTGGCAAAGAATTCCGTCCAATTGAATTTGCTCCATTCCCTTTAGAGAATGTGGTAGCAGTATATGATAAGTCTGAAAGAAGACTAATTACCGTAAAGGTATCAATGGATGTGGACATGGCAATAGACGAAGTTATAATCGTCATTATTGTGGTAATGAGAAAAATAAGGATTCTCAAAATAATCTTTCACTTTATGAAAGTAATATTTGACATGAGATTGTGTAAAGCACATGATTTTGATCCATTCCCTGAAGTGAATGTGATAATTGTAATAGGGCCCGTAAGTATGAACACGCTCTTGATGTAAATCTGTTTTATGTCTGACATTATGAAAAGAAAGTTCGTTTCCCTTGAAATTTCGGGCAAGAACTATATGATATGGGTGTTGGATACTTAAATCCATTTTGGATGCTATGGGTCTTGGAGACGCCATTAAAGACAGAAATAATGCATCCACCCAAAACTATGCTAAGGCCTTGATTTTCTTGCGCCATCACCTTGATGAAGGTTTGAAACTATGCTAAGGCCTTGATTTTCTTGCGCCATCACCTTGATGAAGGTTTGAAGATTGAATATCTCACCGTCAAGGATCCACCTATCTTGTGGAATGGCTTAAAGAAGAGATGACAACCTGAAGATGGTCACTCTGCCACAAGCACGATACGATAAGAACCCAAAAGCAAATAGTTTATAAACTATATATTATCGTTGCGGTGAAAACGGGCACTGGTCAATGGCTTGCCGTATACCATGACTTTTGGTTGACCTTTATCAAGCATCTCGAAAGAGTAAACGCCCTGAAACGAATTTTGTCTCTGACGACAACTTTGACATCACCCACTTGGATGTGGCAGACTTCTTTGAGCAACCCGATGGGAAAATAGACCACCTAATCGGCGATGGATCCGTGATGAAAGAAGATGGAGTTATTTGATTTTGTTCTACTTGTTTGTATTAGTGAATGAATAAACTAATAGCCATCAGTATTAGCTCGTATTAGTTAGTTCATGACATAATGTTAGTATTAGTTCTTTAGAATGTATCAATATCAATAATATTTTTACTTTCCAGTAGAGGTAATCGACTAACCTGAAAAACTAGTCGGTTATCTCATATTTCGCATAAAAACTGCAAAAACAATCGATTGTCAATGATCAACAATCGATTGTCTTTAAAACAGTGATCTGGAATTTTTCAAAAACAATCAACAATCGATTGTCAATGTTTAACAATCGATTGTCATTAGACTGTAATCTGGAATTTTTCAAAAATAACCAACAATCGATTGTCTATGTCTAACAATCGATTGTCTTTATACAGTGAGGTCTGGAATTTTTCAAAAATAACCAACAATCGATTGTCTATGTCTAACAATCGATTGTCTTAAGACAGTGTGATCTGAAGTTTTTCAAAAATAGCAAATAATCGATTGTCTATGTTTAACAATCAATTGTCAGTATTCAACAATCGATTGTGTGTGTTTAACAATCGATTGTTTTATGAAAACGTTTAAACTGAAATTTTCAAACTGCATAGTAATCGATTATGGAAAACATATAATCGACTATCTGATTTTGTTAGTCAACTGTTAGCAGCAGATTTTGAAAATATTATGTGACACAAACGAATTGAAGTTGTTTATTCTCATGTTCGTATATTTTCTTTTATATGTCAAACCATGGGAAGTAAATTGATTGAAGGCTCCGGAAGAGCAACTGTAACTCTGCCCAAAGGCATGACGTTTATCTTAGAGAATGCAATATTCTCCTCCAAGTCTAAGAAGAACTTGTTGAGTTTTAAAGATATCATTCAAAATGGATATCAGATTGAGACAATAGATGAGAATAATCTTGAATTCTTCATGAAAACGAGGCTGCCCATTTCGTTTTGGGTTCACGCCATTTTGCATGCAGCAATGCTAGTTCGCCGGCTGCCCACTTTGGTTTGGGTTCACGCCATTTTGCATGCAGCAATGCTAGTTCGTCGGCTGCCCACTTTGGTTTGGGTTCACGCCATTTTGCATACAGCAATACTAGTTCGTCGGCTGCCCACTTCGGTTTGGGGTCATGCCATTTTGCATACAGCAATGCTAGTTCGTCTCTGACTGACGAATTGACACAAATATTCCCCGTTGCAATTGGTTTTGGGTCATGGACCCAATATATCCCATTTAAGAATTTTTGGATGCGCAGTATATGTGCCTTTAGCACCGCCATCCCGCACCAAAATGGGTCTGCAAAGAAGGTTAGGAATATATGTTGAGGTTGAATCGCCCTCCATTATTCGCTACCTCGAAACATTGACAGGAGATTTGTTCACTGCACGATTTGCAGATTGTCAATTTGATGAGACACTTTTCCCAAAATTAGGGGGAGAAGTTGGTGAAACCAAACGGGAAATTTTGTGGAAAAATGCATCATTATCTCATCTTGATCCACATACCTCTATTTGTAAGAAAGAGGCACAAAAGATTATCCATTTGCAAAGAATAGCAAATCAAATGCCTGACGCATTTATAGATTTGAAAAGGATAACAAAATCACATATCCTCGAAGTGAATGTGACAACATCTGATTCACGAATACATATTCATTATTGGAAGAATATGAAGATGAAATTGGTATTAAATATACCACACTCACCCCTAGATGGAGGTTTGAGATGATACCACACTCACCCCTAGAAGGAGGTTTGAGATGATATATGGCATGAATGATCGTTGGTCACGTACCTATTGTACGCCAAAGTATTTTGGAAATATGACTATTAAAGGACAACGATAATGCAAGAAACATATCTTGCATATAAGTTTGACATGACCATAATGGTATAACTTTCTCTTTAAGAAAGATATTCACCACATGGATGTTGATGAATCTGTGGTAGTACAAAATTAATTGAGAGCTCTAGAAGAGCCAATTATTACTATGTTGGAGAAACACAATTGAGTATTGTGCTGTAGTAAGTCTCAAAGAAACTTATTCAGTTTCCAAAGTACACGCGAAAGCGATTGATTATATTGAGACTATAAATAAAGGAAGGATTTGATATCTCCTATTACTACAACTTGTAGCAGGGTAATTTGTATATGAAAAGCTACCCGCTTTGTTCTCCAGTTTGTACTACACGAACGAAAGAATGCCACAATAAAGTGGATATCTATTGGTATAAAAACCCATGTCATAATAAACCCGAAGTTTATTGATAAGTGCACATGTCATGGTGTAAATTTGAAGTTTACCAATATTGATAATTTATTCAGTTGACATTCGTGTTAGCCATCTCATTTTATGTATGATGTGCAAATTCACATAGGTGAATAATAAAGAACTAGAAAGTTCTTTACGAATTCTCTTGTATCACTTGTTCTCATTAATGAACTGACCAACTAAAGAGTTCGGGTTGAAGCCCATAAATTCTGGAAATATCAAAGGTGAATATGGGCCCATTCACCTGCCATGTATACCACATATGATGCATCTATGAAATGGTTACATGCGCAATTGTTGTTGACCCGCAGCCTGGCCGGTGCTTGCGAGGTAAATTGCTCAGTAATATAACTTCGAGCATAATTTCCAGATTTTCTACTCAAGATAGTTCATCTTGATAAGTTGGTTTATATCAAAGTTGGTTTAGCAAGATAATTATTGAGTGCTTCCACTTAATAGCTAAACTGTTTCTTATGAGAACAAAGTTATATATATCAGTTTCCTTCTCTTTTATTAATGTGCCATGTATATTGACATGATAATGCACAAAGATGATTTCCCAAAGTTGAGGAAACAAGTTAGCTTTTCTAACATGAGGGGGAGACATGATAAACACTTGAGAAAAGGTTACATGGGATGAATTATCATTTGTATATGTATATCCCCGAATATCATGATATGAACCTGAAGTTCATAAAAGGGATAATTCAATTGCAACATATTGCAAAGCATGCTATACGCATTTGCTGACCCAAAGAAAGTAACTAAATGGAAGAGATACAATTCAAGAAGAATTGATTCCATATGAAAGACATGTAGTTTTGAACCTATAGTTCAAATGCTTGAAAGTATAAAGTCAAATGTATGTATAATCAGTTTTCGATATCTTATTTGTTTAGCATGACATGGAAAACTTGATATGCATCTAAAGTCTATTATATGGCTTATATAACTTAACTTGAAAGATTTAAGTTGCTTGAAGCATATGCAATTCTTGGTCCTGAAGTACCACATCCTTAGTACAATTTGTGTACATATGTATCTTGCTATAACTATAAGCATGATGGTATTGAGAATGCATCTATGGAGATATTGAAGAGTTATTCCACGACATTATATGAAGATGTTCATATCTATCAAGAATGATGATTTCAAGGTGCGGAATATTTATTTAAGTCAAAATGGTTGATTTATTTATCAAATCTCTATCAAAGATCGTTTTGAAGATGATGCACAAGATTGGAATGCAAATGCTCAAGGATATAAATTGATGTACTCATTAGGGGGAGTCAATGCGCGTTGCACTCTTTTTCCCTTACAAGGTTTTGTCCCACTGGGTTTTCCTTGCAAGGTTTTTAACGAGGCAACCAATAGGCGCATATTCAAACATGTGTACTCTTTTTCCTTTCTTTAATTTTTCCCATTGGGTTTTGGTTTTAAGGTTTTATGAGGCACATTATTGAATAGACATTCAAGGGGGAATGTTATAAAATAGAAGTCTATTTAGAGTGAATGTCTAAGAGTTTTAGCTTGAAGCTAAGTCATTCCTCTTCCTATAAAAAGAGGTGCTCTCTACCATTGTAAATCACCCCAAGTATTAATAAGAGTACTTCTCTCTCTCCCTATTCTCTCTCTATATTGTTCTTATTCTTGAGTTATTGTTCTTGTCTTTTATATTATTTCATAACAAATACTTCTTTTTCACTATCTCATCCTATTTATAAGGGACATTTCTCAAAAATTCTTAAAACGTACAACATAAAGAATATCCAAAGGAATATTCTTCTTGTCTCTTTCTGAGTTTAAGTTACCGTTATTATCCTATATTAGTTGTCCGCTTCTAGTCGCCGGCCTTCATTTGAACGTCCTTAGTTGCTGAGTTGTGGTCGACCCCGTCCTATATCTTAGTGACTGTTTCTATGGCTTGAATGCGTGACCAATATAAAATGAATTGTGTCATATAGGCCAATACAACTTCTACAAAATCCTGCTAGCGCTACTATTTAGCTTCACAATACCAGTACACTAATAGCAAACTACTATATTGACAACAAAGATACATAATTTCGTTATTGCTGAAAATATTCCTACGTTACATGTTTGTCATATGCAACTTAAATTCACATAAACAATTGAGTGAATCTGCATTTTGTCAATATGACTCCTTTAGTATTATTAGGCTATAGTTTAAATATTTGTGAGCTGTGTTCAGATTTTAGTTTCTATTTCGTACTCCATTGCTGAGTACAAACATCTCCATGTACATGTTGTGAAAGCAATCACCAAGTGAATTGAGACTGAGTTAGAAGCGAATCTAGAATTTCGAAAACATGTATACATCACTAAAAAAGAAAAGGTATTAAATAGGAATTGATCCATGTTCCTTTAGGTAAATATCTCAATATTTAAGCAAGTGCATCTTCCAGCCTTTGTAGAGCATGATATCAAAAATAATATTAGACTAATTCTAAAAGAATACATACATAAATCACCTAATTTGACAGAGATCATATGTTCACGTGCCCGTAGACTACTCTGGAAATCCGCCCTTGCCCTCAATCCGTTAAAAGAAGAAAAATCAAGCATTAGGTTGTGAATTTACAGAGTTCACAATACATAAATGTTGTGAATTTTGATAATGAATCTATGCATGATATTAAAGGCCTTAAAATAATCAAGAGCTTTCTCTCCATACATTTAAATTGTTATAACTAGAACTTTAATTATGGTGAATATTTATATTTAGAGAGATTTCAAGATTCATTATTTGATGGCTAATTCACCATTTCCCTATAAATAGAGAATTCTATTCCATTGTAATTCATCCCATATCAATATGAATTCTCTCTCCCTACTTTTCTTTGTAATGATGTTCTTCTTCTCTTATTATTTTATAACACGTTATCAGCACAAGACTCTAACCAATGGAGTAGAAATTAAAATAATGAACCATTGGGTTTTGGATTTGGAAGCTAAGCCGTTGGATCGAGAGACTAATCCACAATTTAGATGTATTTGATCCTGTCGTGGAAATTCATTCCCCATGGAAATTAATTTGGTGCGATGAGTTGCATTCTGTGAGGATAGCAACGAATTGACAAATTCAGATTTTTCAAATTCGACGATATATTTGATCAGTTGCTTTTTTGCTAATTGCATCGAGCTTGGCAAGCAGGATTAAATTCTGAATTTAAGGTAAGTATTTTACTTCTTTTTTTTAAATTTTTGACATTATATAATTTAATTTTAACAAGTAAAGACAATAAATTTTGATAACAACTCTAATGGAGTTTGTAAGAAATTACACCCACCAGAAGTGGTAAAATTTCTATGTATTGCATGATCAAAGTCATGTTTGATCGTGAGAACAAGAAGTGAAACTTCGTTCCATTGAATTTGCTACATTCTCATTCCCTTAAGAGAATGTGATAGCAATATGTAGTAAGTCTGAAAG
The DNA here is from genome assembly GCA_034376525.1 of Nicotiana benthamiana. Lineage (NCBI taxonomy): Eukaryota > Viridiplantae > Streptophyta > Magnoliopsida > Solanales > Solanaceae > Nicotiana > Nicotiana benthamiana. The sequence goes on along the minus strand of CM067332.1, from coordinate 60,582,186 downwards.
AAGACAAAATTATTACCAATGGATGTGGACATGGTAATACATGAAATTATAATCGTCATTATCGTGGTAATGAGAATAATAAGGATTCTCAAAATAATCTTCACTTTGTGAAAGTAATATTTGTCATCGATTTGACATAAGATTTCGTAAAGCACATAAGATGACTATGATCTATTCATGATGTGAATGTGAAAACATCTGATTTATGAATACATACTCATTTTTGGAAGAATATGAATGTGCTAGTGGTAGTGATTATACCACACTCACATCTAAAAGAAGGTTTGAGATTATATAAGAAAACAATGTCATTATTATGGCATGAATAGTCATTGGTCACCTACCTATTGTACGCCCAAATATTTAGGTAATGTGATTATTAAAGAATAACAGTAATGCAAGAAATAGATCTTGCATATAATTTTGACCATGACTATAATGGTATAACTTTCTCTTTAAAAGATATTCACCATATGAATGTTGATGAATGTGTGGTACTACAAAAGTAATTGAGAACTCTCCAATAACCAATTATACTATTTTGAAAAAACGCATGATTACCAATGAGGTTTGTGTTGTAGTAAGTCTCAAAGAAACTTATTCAGTTTTCAAAGTATACGCGAAAACGGTTGATTATATTGATAATAAAGGAAAGATTCAATATCTTCTATTACTACAACTTGTAGTGGGGTAATATGTATGTGAAATACCTAATTTATTATCCAGTTTGTACTACACAAATAAACGAATACCACAATTAAATGGATGTTTACTAATATAAAAACTCATATCATAATAAACTTGGAGTTTATTGATAATTGCACATGTCATGGTATAAATATGAAGTTTATCAATATTGATAATTTATTCAGTTGACATAATTGGCTCAGCCATATCAATTTAAGCATGATGTGCAAAAATAAAAGAGAATTCACATGGGTAAATATTAAAGAACTAGAAAGTTTTTTATGAGTTCTCTTATGTTGTCTGTCTCATTAATTAATATACTAGCTGAAATTGGGATTGAATCTCATGAATGCTGAAAATATCAAAGGTGAATATGAGCTCATTCACCTGCCATGTATACTACATAAGATGCATCTATGAGATGGTTACATGTGCGATTATTATTAAACCATAACATGATGTTTGCGAAGTAAATTGCTCAATAATTTGATTTAGAGCATAATTTTCAGGTTTTTTTATTCAAGATAGTTCATCTTGATAATTCACATCACAGTTGGTTTAGCAAGATGATTTATTGAATGCCTCCACTTAATAGTTAAACTATTTCTTATTATAACAAAGTTATCTATATCAATTTGATATAAGTTATATACAAAAGTATATTACATTTTCTCCTCACATTGATTCAGGGTCAGGAACCAAATAATTCCATCTTATTATTATTGATTTGCGATGTATATTTTGATTAACACTATAATGCACAAAGATGAATTCTCAAAGTTAAGGAAACAAGTTAGTTTTTCTAACATGAGTGGGGGATATGAAAAACAGTTGAGAAAAAGTTACATGGAATGATTTATCATTATACATCTAGATCCCCAAATAAAATAATATGAACTTGAAATTCATAAAAGGATAATTCATGTGTAATTTATTGCAAAGCATACCAGACGCATTTGCTGACCCAAAGAAAGTAACTATATTTTCATCGCAAATGCTCCTATTAAGTCCTAGAATGACAAAGTCTATGGTATGCTTAAAGTGTAGAGACAAATCAGTTTCAAATAAACTTCTTGATAAAGAAGATGAGCAAATGATCTAAATGATCATAATAAATGAGGCAAGTGTTCTAGAAGATCACATGACATAACACTTCATAAAATCTCAAAAGAGATTCAGGTACTTGAATATATGATTAAAGAGATTTCTATGTTATGTCCATATGAAAATAAGGAGGCTGGAACCGATATAAAATGTTTGTCGAGGACATTGATTGTAGCTCTAAATATATGTGAGGATCTTAAGTTCGGAGAAACAATTCAAGTATAATTAGTTTCATATGAAAGACATGCAACTTTGAACATGTAGTTCAAATACTTGAAAGTATAAAGTCAATGATATGTGCAATCAGTTTTCAATATCTTATATGTCTAGCATGACATGAAAACTTGATATGCATATAAAATCTATTATATGACTTATATGGCTTAATTTATATGATAATCCATGAAGGATTTCAGTTGCTTGAAGCATATACAATTCTTGATCTTGAAGCACCACTTCCTCAGTGCAATTTGTGCACAAATGTATCTTGCTAATTATAAGCATGATAATATGATAGCAAGAGTTTTCACCTCTTTGTAAATATATTGAAATGACGATTCCAACAAGATCATATAAAGACAATACATCTATTAGGAATGATGATTTCAAGGTGAAACAAATTCGTTTCAGAGATATTTTGAAGATGGTGCACAAGATTGGAATGCAAATACGTAAAGATGTAAATTGATGCTCTCATCAGGGAGAAATAATGCGCGTTGCACTCTTTTTCCCTTACAAGGTTTTGTCCTACTGGGTTCTCCTTGTAAGGTTTTTAGCGAGGCAACCAAAAGGTGTACTGTCAGATATGTGTACTCTTTTTCCTTTACTAGAATGTTTTTCCCACTGGATTTTATTTAGTTAAGGTTTTAACGAGGTACATTATCCGTTGAATAGACATTCAAGGGGGAGTCTTATAAATAGAATTTTATTTATGATGAATATCCATATTTAGAGAGATTCCATGGTTCATTACTTGATGGCTAAGTCACAATTTCCCTATAAATAGAGAGTTCTATTCCATTGTAATTCAACCCATATCAATAAAAATTCTCTCTTCCTACTTTTTTTTTGCAATAATGTTCTTCTTTTATTATTGTTTTATAACATAAATATAATACTTAGAAAAGGTGGCAAAAATTTATTTTGCACACAGGAAATCAATTGGCTAATAATTGATAGCTCTAATGAGAAATTTCTTTGGAAAAAAGAGGAAGTAAGGAGTGACTAAAATTCTGTAATAGTTATATATGAATAATGGGCCACAGTCATGATTCCAGCAAAATGCATCATCTTTATTGGTGGGATATTTAATAAATAGCCGGTTATATTTATTGTTTATTTTTTATAATTATATACGTAGATTATACAATAATTATACATAACTATATAAAAATATATAAATTATGTATATATTATATATCCAACGGTTAATTTTATTTTAAGTGATAGGGTGGACAACTATTTGGATTAATTCTTCTTTATCTGCTAAGCACGTAGAAATGATACCAAGTAGTCACTTTTAAAGGGCTGCTAATTAGAAATTAGCCAATATGTATCTTGAATTCAATTTTGCAGTTTAACTTTTCGAAACACGAATATCCTAAATTATCCTAAAATTAAAACTTTTAGTTTCAGGTCAAAATAAGTACTGACTAATTCTTAAATAGCAGCCCTAAAATAGCTATTTGTGCACTTCCCCGGTTTAAGGACTTGCACATCACTTATGTCTTAACTAGAATTTTTTTATAATAGAAGTGTGAAATAATTTTCAGCCAAATAATTGTGAAATTTTAGTTTGATCAATTCCAAAAAATTTCAAACTTGATTTAAGTCTTTAGTGTACTTTTATTGCGTGATGAAAGGCAAACATTTGAATAAAGCACAACAAGGATACTAGATTTCTTTAATTTAAACTTCTCATACTGAATAAGATTTGTAATTTATTACTTTATTACTCTTTTCATTCTCTTTTACCTGTTTATATATTAAAAAATATTTTTATTTTTACGTGTCTTATTTAGTAATCAAGATAAAATCAAATTTCTTCATGTTTTACGTATATCATTAACTGCTCATTTCAAAAAAGATCCGAAATTGCTTAAAATACTATCATTATTATGATATTATGGTAATATATATTTTATTTATTAAAAGGGTCTGTAAAATTTATTTTTAAACAAACAAAAGTAAAAGGGGGGAATAATATGTAACAACTATCTTTTTGGCTTCTGCCAAAGAACATAAAGTTAAAATAGGTTTAAAGTAAAGAAGCTTAATTTACAATTATCATTTTGAACTAGTAGCTTCCTTTATATTACTTGCTCCAACTAATATTTAGATATTATTATTAATTTTTAGCACTCAAAAATATAGTCAAAACACTCTTCGACTTGTTAATATTATTATTTATTTAAATAGTTTCCAACAACAAACAAAACAACGGTAAACATTTTAGTCCATAGAGAACATCTTTATGATTCCATTTTCGCTCATCCCAATCAGGCAATCAGAAATTAATAATTGTTATGAAATAATATAAAAGACAAGAATAATAATGTAAGAACAAGAGCAAATAGAGAGAAAAATAGAGAGAGTTCTTCTTATTGATACTTAGAGAATGTTATGAGTGATTTACAATGGTAGAGGGCACCTCTATTTATAGGGAGGAGGATGATTTATCTACCAAGAATAGAACTCTAGAATCTCTCTAATTATAGACATTCACCTTAAATAGGAGATTTCATAACATTTCCCCTTGAATGTCTATTCAACAATGTGCCTCGTTAAAACCTTAAAACCAAAACCCAATGGGAAAAATTAAAGAAAGGAAAAAGAGTACACATGTTTGAATATGCGCCTATTGGTTGCCACGTTAAAAACCTTGCAAGGAAAACCCGGTGGGACAAAACCTTGTAAGGAAAAAAGAGTGCAACGCGCATTAACTCCCCCTAATGAGAACATCAATTTATATCCTTGAGCATTTGCATTCCAATCTTGTGCACCATCTTCAAAATAATCTTTGGTAGATGTTTGATAAATAAATCAACCATATTGACTTAAATAAATATTCCGCACCTTGAAATCATCATTCTTGATAGATATGAACATCTTCATATAATGTCGTGGAATAACTTTTCAATATCTCCATAGATGCATTCTCAATGTCATCATGCTTATAGTTATAGCAAGATACATATGTACACAAATTGTACTAATGATGTGGTACTTCAAGACCAAGAATTGCATATGCTTCAAGCAACTTAAATCTTTCAAGTTAAGTCATATAAGCCATATAATAGACTTTAGATGCATATCAAGTTTTCCATCTCATGCTAGACAAATAAGATATCGAAAACTGACTATACATACCTTTGACTTTATACTTTCAAGCATTTGAACTATAGGTTCAAAACTACATGTCTTTCATATGGAATCAATTCTTCTTGAATTGAATCTCTTCCATTTAGTTACTTTCTTTGGTTCAGTAAATGCGTATAGCATGCTTTGCAATATGTTGCAATTGAATTATCCGTTTTATGAACTTCAGGTTCATATCATGATATTCGGGGATATACATATACAAATGATAATTCATCCCATGTAACCTTTTCTCAAGTGTTTATCATGTCTCCCCCTCATGTTAGTAAAGCTAACTTGTTTCCTCAACTTTGGGAAATTATCTTTGTGCATTATCATGTCAATATACACAGCACATTAATAATAAGATGAAATTATTTGGTTCCTGACCTTGAACCACTTGTGAGGGGAGAATATACTCTCGTATACAACTTATATCAAACTGATATATAACTTTGTTCTCATAAGAAACAGTTTAGCTATTAAGTGGAAGCACTCAATAATTATCTTGCTAAACCAACTTTGATATAAACCAACTTATCAAGATGAACTATCTTGAGTAGATAATCTGGAAATTATGCTCGAAGTTAGATTACTGAGCAATTTACCTCGCAAGCACCGGCCAGGCTGCGGGTCAATAACAATTGCGCATGTAACCATATCATAGATGCATCATATGTGGTATACATGGCAGGTGAATGGGCCCATGTTCACCTTTGATATTTCCAGAATTTATGGGCATCAACCCGAATTCTTTAGTTGGTCAGTTCATTAATGAGAACAAGTGATACAAGAGAATTCGTAAAGAACTTTCTAGTTCTTTATTATTCACCTATGTGAATTTGCACATCATACATAAAATGAGATGGCTAACACGAATGTCAACTGAATAAATTATCAATATTGGTAAACTTCAAATTTACACCATGACATGTGCACTTATCAATAAACTTCGGGTTTATTATGACATGGGTTTTTATACCAATAGATATCCACTTTATTGTGGCATTCTTTCTTTTGTGTAGTACAAACTGGAGAACAAAGTGGGTAGCTTTTCATATACAAATTACCCCGCTACAACTTGTAGTAATAGGAGATATCAAAGCCTTCCTTTATTTATAGTCTCAATATAATCAATCGCTTTCGCGTGTACTTTGGAAACTGAATAAGTTTCTTTGAGACTTACTACAGCACAATACTCAATTGTGTTTCTCCAACATAGTAATAATTGGCTCTTCTAGAGCTCTTAATTAATTTTGTACTACCACAGATTCATTAACATCCATGTGGTGAATATCTTTCTTAAAGAGAAAGTTATACCATTATGGTCATGTCAAACTTATATGCAAGATATGTTTCTTGCATTATCGTTGTCCTTTAATAGTCATATTTCCAAAATACTTTGGCGTACAATAGGTACGTGACCAACGATCATTCATGCCATATATCATCTCAAACCTCCTTCTAGGGGTGAGTGTGGTATATTTAATACCAATTTCATGTTCATATTCTTCCAATAATGAATATGTATTCGTGAATCAAATGTTGTCACATTCACTTCGAGGATATGTGATTTTGTTATCCTTTTCAAATCTATAAATGCGTCAGGCATTTGATTTGCTATTCTTTGCAAATGGATAATCTTTTGTGCCTCTTTCTCACAAATAGAGGTATGTGGATCAAGATGAGATAATGATGCATTTTTCCACAAAATTTTCCGTTTGGTTTCACCAACTTCTCCCCCTAATTTTGGGAAAAGTGTCTCATCAAATTGACAGTCTGCAAATCGTGCAGTGAACAAATCTCCTGTCAATGTTTCGAGATAGCGAATAATGGAGGGCGATTCAACCTCAACATATATTCCTAACCTTCTTTGCAGACCCATTTTGGTGCGGGATGGCGGTGCTAAAGGCACATATACTGCGCATCCAAAAATTCTTAAATGGGATATATTTGGGTCCATGACCCAAAACCAATTGCAACGGGGAATATTTGTGTCAATTCGTCAGTCAGAGACGAACTAGCATTGCTGTATGCAAAATGGCGTGACCCCAAACCGAAGTGGGCAGCCTACGAACTAGTATTGCTGCATGCAAAATGGCGTGAACCCAAACCAAAGTGGGCAGCCGACGAACTTAGCATTGCTGCATGCAAAATGGCGTGAACCCAAACCGAAATGGGCAGCCTCGTTTTCATGAAGAATTCAAGATTATTCTCATCTATTGTCTCAATATGATATCCATTTTGAATGATATCTTTAAAACTCAACAAGTTCTTCTTAGACTTGGAGGAGAATATTGCATTCTCTAAGATAAACGTCGTGCCTTTGGGCAGAGTTACAGTTGCTCTTTCGGAGCCTTCAATCAATTTACTTCCCATGGTTTGACATATAAAAGAAAATATACGAACATAAGAATAAACAAGTTCAATTCGTTTGTGTCACATAATATTTTTAAAATCTGCTGCTAACAGTTGACTAACAAAATCAGATATGTTATCCATTACTTTGCAGTTTGAAAATTTCAGCGTTTTTCATAAGACAATCGATTATTAAACACACACAATCGATTGTTTGAACATAGACAATCGATTGTTAAACACACACAATCGATTATTTGTTATTTTTGAAATTCAGATCACTGTCTTAAGACAATCGATTGTTATGCATTGACAATCGATTGTTGGCTATTTTTGAAAAATTCCAGACCTCACTGTTTCAAGACAATCGATGGTTATGCATGGACAATCGATTGTTGGCTATTTTTGAAAATTTCCAGAACACTGTTTCAAGACAATCGATTGTTAGCCAAAGACAATCGATTGTGGATGATTTTTGAAAAATTCCAGATTACTGTCTAACGACAATCGATTGTTAGACATAGACAATCGATTGTTGACTGTTTTTGTAAAATTCCAGATCACACTGTTTTAAAGACAATCGATTGTTGATCATTGACAATCGATTGTTTTGCAGTTTTTATGCGAAATATGAGATAACCGACTAGTTTTTCAGGTTAGTCGATTACCTCTACTGGAAAGTAAAAATATTATTGATATTTGAACATATTGAAGATATTCTAAAGAACTACTGCTAACATTGCTTTATGAACTAACTAATACGAGCTAATACTAATGACTATTAGTTTATTCATTCACTAATACAAACAAGTAAAATAAAATCAAATAGCTCCATCTTCTTTCATCACGGATCCATCACCGATTAGGTGGTCTATCTTCCCCTCGGGTTGCTCAAAGAAGTCTGCCACATCCAAGTGGGTGATGTCAAAGTTGTCGTCAGAGACAAAATTCGTTTCAGGGCGTTTACTCTTTCGAGATGCTTGATAAAGGTCAACCAAAAGTCATGGTATACGGCAAGCCTTTGACCAGTGCCCGTTTTCACCGCAACGATAATATATAGTTTATAAACTATTTGCTTTTGGATTCTTATCGTATCGTGCTTGTGGCAGAGTGACCAACTTCAGGTTGTCATCTCTTCTTTAAGCCATTCCACAAGATAGGTGGATCCTTGACGGTGAGATATTCAATCTTCAAACCTTCATCAAGGTGATGGCGCAAGAAAATCAAGGCCTTAGCATAGTTTCAAACCTTCATCAAGGTGATGGCGCAAGAAAATCAAGGCCTTAGCATAGTTTCAAACCTTCATCAAGGTGATGGCGCAAGAAAATCAAGGCCTTAGCATAGTTTTGGGTGCATGCATTATTTCTGTCTTTAATGGCGTCTTCAAGACCCGTAGCATCTAAGTGGATTTCAGCATCCAACACCCATGTCATATAGTTCTTGCCCGAAATTTCAAGGGCAACGAACTTTCTTTTCATAGTGTCAGTCATAAGACACAATTACATCAAGAGCGTGTTCATACTTATGGGCTCTATTACAATTATCACATTCACTTCAGTGAATGTATCATAATCGTGTGCTATACACAATCTCATGTCAAATTTTACTTTCATAAAGTGAAAGATTATTTTGAGAATCCTTATTGTTCTCATTACTACAATAATGACGATTATAACTTCATCTATTGCCATGTCCACATCCATTGATACCTTTACGGTATTAGTCTTCTTTCAGACTTATCACATACTGCTACCACATTCTCTAAAGGGAATGGAGCAAATTCAATTGGACGGAATTCTTTGCCACGTCCACATTCATTGATACCTTCATGGTAATATTTTAGTCTTCTTTCAGACTTATCATATACTGCTTCCACATTCTCTAAAGGGAATGGAGCAAATTCAATGGGACGGATTTTCAATTATTTGCCCACAATCATACATGAATTTAATCATGGCAGGACATAGAGATTTTACCACTTCATGTGGTTATAATTTCTTACAAACTCCATTAGAGTTATAATCAAACTTTGTTGTCTATGTTTGTATATAAAATCAAATTATAGAATTCCAAGAATTTGAAAGGGAAAAGTAAGTTACTTACCTTTAAGGTATACCAATAAATTCTTGGAAGCATTTAAGCCGACGTGATTCCACCGCGAAGCCGCCGTTTCCGGTTTCAAGTAATTGAAGAAAGAAACAGTGCCGTGATTTAACCGTGCATAATCTATTGCTGGCCACCTTCGACTTTTGTTAACTATTTCTTCAACTTCTTTTGACACCCTTTGCAACAGTAGACATCAAATTTCACAAACCCCATCATAACGATTCATCCGTCAAGACAACATAAGAAAACAAACACAAGAAGCTTAATTGCTGAATATTAAATTCAATTGGTTAGAGACTCGTGTTGATAACGTGTTATGAAATAATATAAAAGACAAGAACAATAATGTAAGAACAATAGCAAATAGAGAGAAGAGTAGAGAGAGTTCTTCTTATTGATACTTAGAGAATGTTATGAGTGATTTACAATGGTAGAGGGCACCTCTATTTATAGGGAGGAGGATGATTTATCTACCAAGAATAGAACTCTAGAATCTCTCTAATTATAGACATTCACCTTAAATAGGAGATTTCATAACAATAATACTTTTTTCGATTCATAATAAGTAGTTTTTTTATTGTTTTTATATATATTAAGAAATTTATTTTTTAACATTAATTATTAAATAAAATTAACCATATTAATTTTTACTATCTCTTCATATAAATATTTTTAATACATACTCCAAAATTATTTACTCCAAAGATAATATAGACAAAAAAATCGGTCTTAAAATCTGGAAAAATCAAATATTTTGAATAACAAAAAAAGGACAAAAATTCACTTATTTTGAACCGAAAAAAACACGATACAAATAGAAATATGTTATGAAATCTCCTATTTAAGATGAATGTCTATAATTAGAGAGATTCTAGAGTTCTATTCTTGGTAGATAAATCATCCCCCTCCCTATAAATAGAGGTGCTCTCTACCATTGTAACTCACTCCAATCAACTCAATAAGAAGAATTCTCTCTACTCTTCTCTCTATTGCTCTTGTTCTTACATTATTGTTCTTGTCTTTTATATTATTTCATAACACGTTATCAGTACGAGACTCTACCATCTCAAAAAGCTCTTTAAGAAAATTAAGGTTGTATCCGTTGGGCATGGAAACGCTGCACATACACTGGCAATGACGACAGTGATACGTGGCCAACAGCTACCTACGAGGAATTCCATGGAGTCTTTTAAGGTGTTATGCACTTGCACCAGCACGGTGTATGTCACTTAACTTATCTGTTAAGTATGATGATATATTACACTCTATGGGTCAATTTCTGAAATCATGGAGCAGTTCATGATGCTATAATTGGGAACAGTTGAATTCATGACATGAATTATTAAGATGTACGTAGTGAAGCAGCCAACTAGAAGATACTGTGTGAAAATTGAATACAGGATATACAAAGTTAATACTACCATATTTAAAAGGATGGTTGTGTTAAGCAGCAGCAAATTAAATTTGAGGAAGAAGTGGTCTGCACGAGACTCTAACCAATTGGATAGAAGTTTTAGGATTGAGAATAATGATCGTCAAGTCTTCTATGATCTTCCTTCAAGATTAATTCTGGATTTAAGATAAGTATTTTACTTTTCTCTTTCAAATTCTTGAAATTTTATAACTTGATTTTATATGCAAGCAAAGACAACAAAGTTTGATTATAACTCTAATGGAGTTTGTAAGAAATTATAACCACATGAAGTGGTAAAATCTCTATGTCCTGCCATGATTAAATTCATATATGATTGTGGGCAAATAATTGAAAATCCGTCCCACTGAATTTGCTCCATTCCCTTTAGAGAATGTGGAAGCAGTATATGATAAGTCTGAAAGAAGACTAAAATATTACCATGAAGGTATCAATGAATGTGGACGTGGCAAAGAATTCCGTCCAATTGAATTTGCTCCATTCCCTTTAGAGAATGTGGTAGCAGTATGTGATAAGTCTGAAAGAAGACTAATACCGTAAAGGTATCAATGGATGTGGACATGGCAATAGACGAAGTTATAATCGTCATTATTGTAGTAATGAGAACAATAAGGATTCTCAAAATAATCTTTCACTTTATGAAAGTAAAATTTGACATGAGATTGTGTATAGCACACGATTATGATACATTCACTGAAGTGAATGTGATAATTGTAATAGAGCCCATAAGTATGAACACGCTCTTGATGTAATTGTGTCTTATGACTGACACTATGAAAAGAAAGTTCGTTGCCCTTGAAATTTCGGGCAAGAACTATATGACATGGGTGTTGGATGCTGAAATCCACTTAGATGCTACGGGTCTTGAAGACGCCATTAAAGACAGAAATAATGCATGCACCCAAAACTATGCTAAGGCCTTGATTTTCTTGCGCCATCACCTTGATGAAGGTTTGAAACTATGCTAAGGCCTTGATTTTCTTGCGCCATCACCTTGATGAAGGTTTGAAACTATGCTAAGGCCTTGATTTTCTTGCGCCATCACCTTGATGAAGGTTTGAAGATTGAATATCTCACCGTCAAGGATCCACCTATCTTGTGGAATGGCTTAAAGAAGAGATGACAACCTGAAGTTGGTCACTCTGCCACAAGCACGATACGATAAGAATCCAAAAGCAAATAGTTTATAAACTATATATTATCGTTGCGGTGAAAACGGGCACTGGTCAAAGGCTTGCCGTATACCATGACTTTTGGTTGACCTTTATCAAGCATCTCGAAAGAGTAAACGCCCTGAAACGAATTTTGTCTCTGACGACAACTTTGACATCACCCACTTGGATGTGGCAGACTTCTTTGAGCAACCCGAGGGGAAGATAGACCACCTAATCGGTGATGGATCCGTGATGAAAGAAGATGGGGCTATTTGATTTTATTTTACTTGTTTGTATTAGTGAATGAATAAACTAATAGCCATTAGTATTAGCTCGTATTAGTTAGTTCATGATATAATGTTAGTATTAGTTTTTTAGAATGTATCAATATGCTCAAATATCAATAATATTTTTACTTTCCAGTAGAGGTAATCGACTAACCTGAAAAACTAGTCGGTTATCTCATATTTCGCATAAAAACTGCAAAACAATCGATTGTCAATGATCAACAATCGATTGTCTTTAAAAACCGTGATCTGGAATTTTTCAAAAACAGTCAACAATCGATTGTCAATGATCAACAATCGATTGTCTTTAAAACAGTGTAATCTGAAATTTTTCAAAAATCATCCACAATCGATTGTCTATGTCTAACAATTGATTGTCGTTAGACAGTAATCTGGAATTTTTCAAAAATCATCCACAATCGATTGTCTATGCATAACAATCGATTGTCTTAAGACAGTGCTCTGGAATTTTTCAAAATAGCCAACAATCGATTGTCTATGCATAACAATCGATTGTCTTAAGACAGTGCTCTGGAATTTTTCAAAATAAGCCAACAATCGATTGTCTATATTTAACAATCGATTGTCTTAAGACAGTGATCTGAAGTTTTTCAAAATAGCAAATAACATATCTGTTTTTGTTAGTCAACTGTTAGCAGCAAATTTTGAAAATATTATGTGACACAAACGAATTGAACTTATTTATTCATATGTTCGTGTATTTCTTTTATATGTCAAACCATGGGAAGTAAATTGATTGAAGGCTCCGGAAGAGCAACTGTAACTCTGCCCAAAGGCATGACGTTTATCTTAGAGAATGCAATATTCTCCTCCAAGTCTAAGAAGAACTTGTTGAGTTTTAATGATATCAATCGCAATGTTCTCCTCCAAGTCTAAAAGGAACTTGTTGAGTTTTAAAGATATAATTCAAAATGGATATCATATTGAGACAATAGATGAGAATAATCTTGAATTCTTCATGAAAACGAGGCTGCCCATTTCGGTTTGGGTTCACGCCATTTTGCATGCAGCAATGCTAGTTCGTCGGCTGCCCACTTTGGTTTGGGTTCACGCCATTTTGCATGCAGCAATACTAGTTCATCGGCTGCCCACTTCGGTTGGGGTCACGCCATTTTGCATACAGCAATGCTAGTTCGTCTCTGACTGACGAATTGACACAAATATTCTCCGTCGCAATTGGTTTTGGGTCATGGACCCAATATATCCCATTTAAGAATCTTTGGATGCGCAGTATATATGCCTGTAGCACCGCCACCCCGCACCAAAATGGGTCTGCAAAGAAGGTTAGGAATATATGTTGAGGTTGAATCGCCCTCCATTATTCGCTACCTCGAAACATTGACAGGAGATTTGTTCACTGCACGATTTGCAGACTGTCAATTTGATGAGACACTTTTCCCAAAATTAGGGGGAGAAGTTGGTGAAACCAAACGGGAAATTTTATGGAAAATGCATCATTATCTCATCTTGATCCACACACCTCTATTTGTGAGAAAGAGGCACAAAAGATTATCCATTTGCAAAGAATAGCAAATCAAATGCCTGACGCATTTATAGATTTGAAAAGGATAACAAAATCACATATCCTCGAAGTGAATGTGACAACATTTGATTCACGAATACATATTCATTATTGGAAGAATATGAACATGAAATTGGTATTAAATATACCACACTCACCCCTAGAAGGAGGTTTGAGATGATACTACACTCACCCCTAGAAGGAGGTTTGAGATGATATATGGCATGAATGATCGTTGGTCACGTACCTATTGTACGCCAAAGTATTTTGGAAATATGACTATTAAAGGACAACGATAATGCAAGAAACATATCTTGCATATAAGTTTGACATGACCATAATGGTATAACTTTCTCTTTAAGAAAGATATTCACCACATAGATGTTGATGAATCTGTGGTAGTACAAAATTAATTGAGAGCTCTAGAAGAGCCAATTATTACTATGTTGGAGAAACACAATTGAGTATTGTGCTGTAGTAAGTCTCAAAGAAACTTATTCAGTTTCCAAAGTACACGCGAAAGCGATCGATTATATTGAGACTATAAATAAAGGAAGGCTTTGATATCTCCTATTACTACAACTTATAGCGGGGTAATTTGCATATGAAAAGCTACCCGCTTTGTTCTCCAGTTTGTACTACACAAAAGAAAGAATGCCACAATAAAGTGGATATCTATTGGTATAAAAACCCATGTCATAATAAACCTGAAGTTTATTGATAAGTGCACATGTCATGGTGTAAATTTGAAGTTTACCAATATTGATAATTTATTCAGTTGGCATTCGTGTTAGCCATCTCATTTTAAGTATGATGTGCAAATTCACATAGGTGAATATTAAAGAACTAGAAAGTTCTTTACGAATTCTCTTGTATCACTTGTTCTCATTAATGAACTGACCAACTAAAGAGTTCGGGTTGAAGCCCATTAATACTGGAAATATCAAAGGTGAATATGGGCCCATTCACCTGCCATGTATACCACATATGATTCATCTATGAAATGGTTACATGCGCAATTGTTATTAACCCGCAGCTTGGCCGGTGCTTGCGAGGTAAATTGCTCAGTAATCTAACTTCGAGCATAATTTCCAGATTCTCTACTCAAGACAGTTCATCTTGATAAGTTGGTTTATATCAAAGTTGGTTTAGCAAGATAATTATTGAGTGCTTCCACTTAATAGCTAAACTGTTTCTTATGAGAACAAAGTTATATATATCAGTTTGATATACGTTGTATACGAGAGTATATTATATTCTCCCCTCACAAGTGGTTCAGGGTCAGGAACCAAATAATTTCATTTTATTATTAATGTGCCGTGTATATTGACATAATAATGCACAAAGATGATTTCCCAAAGTTGAGGAAACAAGTTAGCTTTACTAACATGAGGGGGAGACATGATAAACACTTGAGAAAAGGTTACATGGGATGAATTATCATTTGTATATGTATATCCCCGAATATCATGATATGAACCTGAAGTTCATAAAAGGGATAATTCAATTGCAACATATTGCAAAGCATGCTATACGCATTTGCTGTCCCAAAGAAAGTAACTAAATGGAAGAGATACAATTCAAGAAGAATTGATTCCATATGAAAGACATGTAGTTTTGAACCTATAGTTCAAATGCTTGAAAGTATAAAGTCAAAGGTATGTATAATCAGTTTTCGATATCTTATTTGTCTAGCATGACATGGAAAACTTGATATGCATCTAAAGTCTATTATATGGCTTATATGACTTAACTTGAAAGATTTAAGTTGCTTGAAGCATATGCAATTTTTGGTCCTGAAGTACCACATCCTAAGTACAATTTGTGTACATATGTATCTTGCTATAACTATAAGCATGATGGCATTGAGAATGCATCTATGGAGATATTGAAAAGTTATTCCATGACATAATATGAAGATGTTCATATCTATCAAGAATGATGATTTCAAGGTGCGGAATATTTATTCAAGTCAATATGGTTGATTTATTTATCAAACGTCTACCAAAGATCGTTTTGAAGATGATGCACAAGATTGGAATGCAAATGCTCAAGGATATAAAATGATGTACTCATTAGGGGGAGTTAATGCGCGTTGCACTCTTTTTCCCTTACAAGGTTTTGTCCCACCGGGTTTTCCTTGCAAGGTTTTTAACGAGGCAACCAATAGGCGCATATTCAAACATGTGTACTCTTTTTCCTTACTTTAATTTTTCCCATTGGGTTTTGGTTTTAAGGTTTTAACGAGGCACATTGTTGAATAGACATTCAAGAGGGAGTGTTATGAAATCTCCTATTTAAGGTGAATGTCTATAATTAGAGAGATTCTAGAGTTCTATTCTTGGTAGATAAATCATCCCCCTCCCTATAAATAGAGGTGCTCTCTACCATTGTAACTCACTCCAATCAACTCAATAAGAAGAATTCTCTCTACTCTTCTCTCTGTTGCTCTTGTTCTTACATTATTGTTCTTGTCTTTTATATTATTTCATAACAAAATAAGTGCAGTAAATGACGTTTAATTTTGACCTGAGAATATTTCCCATTCAAAATTTACATGGTCATTAGGTGGTTGTTCAGGTTTTCAACATTTATTTTAGTGGGATTAGTTTACTTATTTGTGAGTTGGTACACCAAATTAATATGCTTGTATAACCACCTCAATTCATAATCAGAGACATACCATAGTTACTAAAGTATCTCTGCAGCAGGAAACAGATTATTGTTTAATTTCACTAACCATGTTTAAATTGTAAGGTATTTTGTTACACCTATCGATTTTCAATATTATAAATTTTATGCAGCATTATTTGATTGGTACTCGAGTTAAAATTATTAAGACGAGTTAATATTTTGATTGAACGTAGACTAGTCTGTTCAGACAATCACAAACTTGTTAAAGCTAAAAACTAAACTCAATATAAAGGAGTGAAGGTCTGATTGAAAGTAGTATGTCTGCATGGATGTTCTGTTGTCGTTGCCGATTTAACCGGGTCATATTCAATTGAAAGAGAGCAATATTAAAACTATAAGATAGAAATAAGTCGGATTGTTGGAATTTGTGATCTTAAAAACTTAAGCATAATATAGGTTTTTATGGCTATAAAACTATATCTATGTCATTAAAAGTGAACTGAAAGTTTACAGTTGTTTAATTTCCATATATGGAAAGACTACATTTTTGAATGAACAAATAAAAGGAAAAAAGAAATACTCATTAAAAGAAAAGGAAATGGAGGGACTAACTCTCAATAGTTGTTGGATTTACGAATATTTAGCTCGTAGCTTTTTTATCTTCACAAGATTGAAATAAAATTTACCTACACTTTATCCTTTTTAGATCCCACTTATAAAATTATGCTGGATTTGTTATTATTTTTGTTTTATCCATTGGTACACTAATAAAATAAAAATACTATGGAAAATATCCAATGAATTATTCTAAGAATATAATAGGTATTTATTCGACATAATTGAAACAGATTCCCAAATCAATCAAATACTATTAAATTTCAAGAATAATTTTTTATTCATTAATTCATCAGTTTGAAGTTTCCCTATTCAACAAATATTGCAAAAGAAACAAATGTTTGTAGAACTAAAGCCACTGAACCACAACATACGCAAATCAAATTTCTCTAAGTCATTTGTCCATATCCCAAATCCCAATATTGAAAATTAACATACAAATAAAAAAACCACTTGCCTAAGTTGCTATCAAAATTAGTTGTTTGAAATGTTATAAACAAAACGCGTTTTAGTCACATCAGATAAAGACATTAGAAGATGACCCATCTCCATTTATTTGTCCAAGAAAAATCAGACTTTATGATCATCCGACTTTTAGTTTAGTGTATTAAAGTTATTTAATTAATTTTTATAACATGATATAATTCAATTATGCTTATATATCAAAGAAAATAGAAAATGCCGGAAAATAATAAATTTGGTCCTAAAAAAACTCCTAGGTTTCCAAAATTGTCATCGAAGTATCACCATGTTGATCGCTTATCTTACATAATATCCACGTGGCATCATCTAAAAATTAAAGAATCTCATTTTGGACCCTATTTTATAAATTAAAAAAATGGCTCTTTTTTTCTGTACCATATATAAAACCTTATAATTAAAAATATGTACAGTTTATATTTTGTCCGCCCTGTCCATATTTTGTCTACATTTATTATATCGATCATTAAACACTCATTAATTGTAGCTGAATCTTCCTAATTTGTCGAACTTAAATTTAGGAACAAAATATTCTATGAAGATTTGGCGTAAATTAGATCAAAGCATATTGCAAAAATCCTTATCCTCAATTTTTAATCAAATTATGTTCTTCGATAATCGCTACAATTCAAAAACTCAATTCGTCGTTCTACAAATTTATGTTCTTCCTTCTGCAAATCTATGTTCTTCATTCTTTTTTCTTAATCCAAAATATAAAAAAAGCGACCAAAAAATTAACAATTCATCAGCAACGACATGCAATCATGTACAAAATCCCAATAATGCTACATTTTAATGGCAATTGGGATAGGTACGGCAGATTTAGAGATTTTCAAGTTGATGGCATTGTGCTCGATGAGGATGCAAGTTACAGTATGTTAATTTCTACAATTGCGGAGCTATTACTGATTAATACTTCGAAAAAAATTGTAGAAATCAAATACACTGTGAATGAGAGTTGTTCTCCAACGGAGGTTAGGAACAATATGGGGGCTAGTGTGTGTATGGAGACAAAAAAAGGAAAATAAAAACCTTGGATCGTATCCGTTACTCATAAGTGTACGAGATTTCAATATGGAATTGGTTATTACAAATGAGAACACAAGTGCAAGTTTGTTATGTTTCAAGTTCTATGAAAGTATGATTTTACGATAATATCTACAAAATTCCTACATTTATCTACTAATAAACTCCAAACTACAAAATTCCTACATGTATCTACTAATGAACTACAAATCGGCTTTATGATCCATAAATCAATATTGTTTTCATGCTTATCAACAAAATTACTACATTTATAATACAATTAAGCTACAATCCATGTTGAAAAAAAAAAGTTGACTACAAGATTTTCTATTAATCTACAATTTATCTACAAAGATTCTACAATTAGACTACATATGAAACTGTTCATCTTTATTTTCATGCAGGATCGTCTAGGAAAATACAGTTACTTGATATGCTAGCCTCTCCCATTATAGAGGAATATCAAAGTGAAATTATAACTGAACGTACACAAAGTGTTATCGAAGAAGGACAGATGTATCAAGACAAGCAAATAATTGCAAGTGCAATGAGAAACTATTCTGTCATGCACAAGTTCCAATTCAGAGTTAAAAGATCTAGCCACAGAAGGTATGAAGATATTAATGGTGAAAAGATCATTATAAACAGTATTTTCCTTGTGATTATCAACACCATTACTACATTTAGACTACAATTAAGCTACAATTCATGTTGGAAAAAAAGATTGACTACAGAATTTTTATTCATCTACAATTTATCTGCAAGATTCTACAATGTTATAATGCCACTGTTTATCTTTATTTTTATGCAGGTTCGTCTGGGATAATATAGTTACTTGATATGCCAGCCTCTCCCGTTATAGAGGAATATCAAAATGAAATAATAACTAAAGGTACAACAAAGTGTTATTGAAGAAGAATATACAGTGTTTCCAGAATAACAAAGTGTTATTGTGCAGAATAATAATACTTTAATATACAGTATTTTCAGATTGTGGATAAATTGAAGATAAATTGTAGGCAAACTGTAGTTAATTATAGATGGTAGATCATAGATAAATTGTAGATAAGTTGTAGATAAATTGTAGATAACTTATTTTTATGATTGTAAATATTTTTCTTTCTGTTTGTTATGTAATTGTAGGTGAGGGATCCAACAGATCATATCCATACTGTGATAGATGATGTGAAGCGGTACATTATGTGTCTTAAAAACAAGAAATGTGCTTGTGGCCAATTCCAAATTGATGAACTTCCATGTGCGCATGTTTTGTCAGCTTTAAGGGACAGGAATAAAGGGTATGAAAACTATTGTTCACCATATTACACAAGGGAGAGCTTACTCCGTATATATGAAATACCAATAAATCTCCTTCCCGATGAAAGCAAATAGAATGTGCCACAACATATATATGATGAAGTAGTAAATCCATCTACGGGAGAGAAAAAGCAGTCAGGAAGACCTCAAAAGGAAAGATACAAAACATATGATGAATTAAAGTCAAATAAGTACAAGGTGTCATGTGGAAATTGTGGAGGTGAAGGGCATAACAAAAGATCTTGCAAGAATGCACCAAAAAAGTATCACGTAGTTAGGATAGTATTTCAAAATAATTGTTAGTGTGTTCAAGTAAACAGAATTTTGTGTGTAATTGTTTGAGATTTTGAAGATTAAAAATGTTGTTAACTTTAATTGTTTATGTGCTTGTTAACATGTTTTTCTATATTGTAGCAAGCATCTACCTCCATTTTTTACATTCTTTACATAGCAGTTTATATTTATTATCTACAATATAACTACTGTTGGACAATACGCTTTACGCTAGAGGGGGGGGTGAATAGCGTTTTAAAATTATTAAGCGTTTTAGTGCGGAATTTAAAAACTTTGCAGAAATTAAAACAAGTGCAGTAGAATAAACTTACACAATGATGTATCCTGGTTGGCCACAAACGTGGTTAGTCCAATCCCCGAGAGACTCTCTCGAGATTTCCACTAAACTTGTCAAGCTTACGGGTGCTTAACAAACCGTTACAGCTGAGGACACAAGCCTCACCTAGTTGCTCGGGGATCACAATCCCAAAGACTTCAATTGCTCGGGGATACCAATCCCAAAGACTTCAATTGCTCGGGGATAACAATCCCAAAGACTTCAACTGCTCGGGGATAACAATCCCAAAGACTTCAACTGCTCGGGGATAACAATCCCAAAGACTTCAACCGAGGAATCACAAGTTCCTCAACAAACGAGAATCGCAATTCTCTTACAAACACAAAACACACTCACTTTACAAAGCACTCCTTAATGAGTAGATATGAGTAGAAATAGTACGCTCAAGATCACAACAACTTAGCTCAATAGAATGGCTCTTCAAAAAGCTTTATGGATGAATGGAAAATGATGATCAATGTAAGAAAGCTTTTAGCAATGAAAATACTCAAAGTGTATATGTTGTTGTTGTGAAAACACTGAGTTGAAGCTGTATTTATAGGTGAAAAACTCAGTCTTACCGTTGTCTAATTGCCAATTAAGGATTGCTGAAATTACTCAGTGACAATCGATTGTCAAGACTAAACAATCGATTGTTTGCCTATTGGATTAAAAATTCAATCCCAGATTTTACGTCAACAATCGATTACTTCAAATCAATAATCGATTATTTATAACGTTAAGAAATCCTTTCCAATTTTTGGCATAAAACATCGATTGTCCGGAAATCAACAATCGATTATTTTAACAACGTTCAGAAAATCTTTTCCAGATTTTACGCAAAACATCGATTGTTAAATATCAACAATCGATTACCTGAAGGTAATTGAAAATATATGACAACGGTCAGCTTCAACAATCGATTATCAAATGGAATAATCGATTATTAATTAATTTCAAAACTCTCTGTCTCATATATAATCGATTATCAAAAGCCACAATCGATTATCATTTTATTTAAAATCACTGGGAGACATTTTTTTCATTCTAATCGATTACCATTAGTTCATAATCGATTTTTATGAGTTTTGAAAACTTTGCCTCAGTTAACAATCGATTACCATAAGTACACAATCGATTGTTATGCAGTTTGCAAAAACCTGATGTTAACTGACTTACTCACAATCGATTATCATTAATTCACAATCGATTGTCATGCAGTCTTGGCTTAGAGATACTCGATTATCATAAGTACATAATCGATTATCTTAGCCCAGATTTTTGAGGCATGCTTGGAAAACATTTTAACAAATGTAAATATGCATAGTTTAAAATCATTTGACACTTAATTTAAATATGCATGATTTTGGAAAAATAATTTTAGTAGAGAAGCCATGTTATGAGCCAAGTTGAGGAATCAAGATCACAATTAATATTGACTCAATTATAACATTTCTAAACTTTGTCTTGAGCTTCTTGTAATGCATCCATTTTGTGCTTGTCCTTGAGTACTGCTATATATCGATTTTTGCTTTGTTTGACATTCATCAAAACCTACAAAAGAACACACGTTTAGTATATTGCATTTGAAACGTGTTTCCAACAATTTCTCCCTTTTTGATAATGGCAAACATAAGCGGGATATATGCAATAATTATTTTGATAATCCAAGACAAGTGTAAAGTATGCAATTTGATGTTCCCCCTCAATTCATGTTCCCCCTCACTTTAAGCATGAATGAAGTTGAGAGTGATATAGCATACTTCTTGATATCCCGTTTCTTCCCCCTTTTGCCATTAGCAAAAATATATACAAGAGAAGAATATGCAAAAAAAAAAAAAATATGAAATAAACAAAAGTTTATTTATTGGAAAATAAAGATAACAAAAGTAATCGATTATTGATACAGTAATCGATTGTTTGACGGCGATTTTCCTGTAGAATACTTGAGTATTTTGCGTCATGCTTTTATGATCCCCTTTTCTTTAGGGTGATACCTGCAAAAAAGTGTTAGACGCCTCCGACGCTCAAGTTAGAAATTATGTAAGAAATAAAATGCAATGCATGACTTAGATCAACGTGGAGTCAAGGATCCCGAGTTCACTACGAATTCGGAAGAAGGACTCTTTATCTAAGGGCTTTGTAAAGATGTCTGCCAATTGGCTTTTTGTTTCAACAAATTCAATTTCGACATCGCCTTTTAGAACGTGATCTCTAATAAAATGATGTCTAATTTCAATGTGTTTTGTTCGCGAGTGAAGAATGGGGTTCTTCGTCAAGCATATGGCACTAGTGTTGTCACATCTAAGAGGAATGTGGTCAAGACGTAGGCCATAGTCCAAGAGTTGTTGTTTCATCCATAGGATTTGAGCGCAACAACTCCCCGCGGCTACATATTCAGCCTCGGTTGTGGACAACGCAACACTAACTTGCTTCTTACTAAACCAAGAAACTAAAGCGCTACCGAGCAAGTGGCAAGTGCCGCTAGTGCTCTTGCGGTCCAATTTGCATCCAGCAAAATCGGAGTCGGAATAGCCAATAAGTTGGCATGAAGAACCTTTGGGATACCATAGACCCATATTGGTAGTACCGACAAGATACCTTAGAATCCGCTTTACCGCAGTAAGGTGAGACTCTTTCGGACATGATTGATAACGGGCACAGACGCACACGCTAAACATGATGTCCGGACGACTAGCAGTAAGATAAAGAAGAGAGCCAATCATACCTCGGTACTTTTTGATGTCGACTTCCTTACCTTTTTCATCTTTGTCGAGATGATCGGATGTGCTCATGGGAGTTGCCATTTCCTTTGCATTGTTCATATCAAAACGTTTAAGCAGTTCTTTGCAATACTTGCTTTGACAAATGAACGTACCTTCCTTTTCATTTTGAACTCTTTTAAGAAAAAGCTTGAAGCTAAGAAATGCATCACTTTTATGTGCAAGAAATAATGTCCATGTAAATCTAGAGAAATCATCAACAATTACAAAAGCATATCTATTTCTTCCTAGACTTTCGATACGGGATGGTCCGAATAAATCCATATGCAATAGTTGTAAAGGTCTAGAGGTTGAAACAACATTTTTGGATTTAAAAGATGCTCTTGTTTGCTTCCCTTTTTGACATGAATCACAAATAGTATCACTTTCAAATTTTAAGTTGGGAAGACCAATCACTAGATTTTGAGAAATCAATTTATTTAAAAGATGCATGTTCATATGAGCTACTCTACGATGCCACAACCACACATTATCATCTTTGCTCAACAAACAATCAACATACTCGGATGAGGAGTTTTCAAGATCAACCATGTAAATATTGTCAACTCTAAAACCACGTAGAATAATCTTGAAGTCACTACGTCTAAACACTAAACACTCATCCGAATCAAACAACGCAAGATTTCCCTTGTCACATAATTGACTTATGCTCAAGAGATTATGCTTTAAACCTTTGACAAGTAATATATGCTTTATAGAGGATTTTTCATTCTTACCAACCGATCCGATGCCAATAATTTGTCCTTTATTGTTGTCACCGAATACAACGCTTCCTCCTTCTTTGTGCTCTAGTTGAAGGAATTTGGATTCGTCTCCTGTCAAGTGTTTGGAGTATCCACTACACTTGATTCCTTCAAGCACACCTGCAAAACAAATCAATGCTCTTTTGGTACCCATACCATTTTGGGTCCTTGGGGGTTAGGCAAATAACGACCATAATAATATGAAGAATCTCTATGCTTTGTAAAACACATAGGTGCAATATGACCTATACGATTGCAGTAATGACATACTACGTTCGGGTTGTGTTGATGCCTAGGTTGAGCCAACAAAGTTCTAGGCGAATGAAAAAGATTAACACTAGACATATTGTTCCCATTTCTAGTATAATATCTAGATGGTCTAAAGTCATTAGTGCTAGACTTGTTGAAGGACCTAGTGTCATGTCTAGGTGGTCTAAGCTCGTTCCTAGAGTTATTTCTTGGTTGCCGAAAATTACTATTTGTAGGCTTGTTTGCAAGAATCCTAGATTCGGATCTAGGTTGTCTAAAGATATTAGTTCTACCCTTATTTTCATACATTCTAGCATAATGTCTAGGTGGTCTAAAAGAATTTGTTCTAGGCTTGTTTAATACCTTAGAGTTATTTCTAGGTGGAGTAGTGAAGTTTTTGTTTTTATGCCGTTGATATTTCTTAGGCGTTTCTTTTTCAACAACTTTAGGAACTTCTTTACTACGTGTTTCTAATGTTTTCCTAAGTTCTGTGTTTTCTAGTTTTAAGGACTCACAAGCAGTACAAGTAGAGCATTTATCAACACAAGAGGCTTCATGCATAGTCTTGATGACTTGTCTAAGTTCTATACTATCATTTAACAAAAATTGATTTTCATTTGCAAGATTCTCGTTATCACGAGACAGATTTTCAACACCTTTTTGAGCTAAAGAAAGACGTTCTTCAAAGTCCTTGTCTTTTAAAAAGAGTTGTTTTTGAAAATCCTCTTCTTGTAAAGAAAGAGTTCTTTGTAAATCTTTAATAGTCTTAGAAGCATTTACCAACTCATCATGCAGTTTGTTATAAGCAATTTGCATATCGTTAGATGTACTTACCTCGTCTTTTTCGTCTGCCATGAGGCACAGACCAGTTGATTCATCGTTTGTGCTGACCGCTTTTTGAGGCGTGTTTTCGTGCAATTCCTCAAGTTTGTCCCACATTTCCTTAGCAGTTTTATAGTGGGAGATTTTTCGCCAAAGTTCCTGGTTCAAGGCGTTATGTAATATATTCATAGCTTTAGTGTTGTATTCACTTACCTTATCTTTCCCGACTTTTGTCGTCAGTTGATCACTGTGTTTAATAGCTTGCCATAGATACAAATCGTTTGCCATTGTAAAAACTTGCATCCGATATTTCCAGACTGAGTAGTCGTTTTCGTATAATATTGGAGGCGACATGCTGCATTCTCCTTCACCTATTCCTGCAAAGAAATTTAGAGTAGAAGCCATGGATGGTTCTCTCAAACGGTTAAGTTTTTCAGAGAGTATGGCTCTGATACCAATTGTTGGACAATACGCTTTACGCTAGAGGGGGGGTGAATAGCGTTTAAAAATTATTAAGCGTTTTAGTGCGGAATTTAAAAACTTTGCAGAAATTAAAACAAGTGCAGTAGAATAAACTTACACAATGATGTATCCTGGTTGGCCACAAACGTGGTTAGTCCAGTCCCCGAGAGACTCTCTCGAGATTTCCACTAAACTTGTCAAGCTTACGGCTGCTTAACAAACCGTTACAGCTGAGGACACAAGCCTCACCTAGTTGCTCGGGGATCACAATCCCAAAGACTTCAATTGCTCGGGGATACCAATCCCAAAGACTTCAATTGCTCGGGGATAACAATCCCAAAGACTTCAACTGCTCAGGGATAACAATCCCAAAGACTTCAACTGCTCGGGGATAATAATCCCAAAGACTTCAACTGCTCGGGGATAACAATCCCAAAGACTTCAACCGAGGAATCACAAGTTCCTCAACAAACGAGAATCGCAATTCTCTTACAAACACAAAACACACTCACTTTACAAAGCACTCCTTAATGAGTAGATATGAGTAGAAATAGTACGCTCAAGATCACAACAACTTAGCTCAATAGAATGGCTCTTCAAAAAGCTTTATGGGTGAATGGAAAATGATGATCAATGTAAGAAAGCTTTTAGCAATGAAAATACTCAAAGTGTATATGTTGTTGTTGTGAAAACACTGAGTTGAAGCTGTATTTATAGGTGAAAAACTCAGTCTTACCGTTGTCTAATTGCCAATTAAGGATTGCTGAAATTACTCAGTGACAATCGATTGTCAAGACTAAACAATCGATTGTTTGCCTATCGGATTAAAAATTCAATCCCAGATTTTACGTCAACAATCGATTACTTCAAATCAATAATCGATTATTTATAACGTTAAGAAATCCTTTCCAATTTTTGGCATAAAACATCGATTGTCCGGAAATCAACAATCGATTATTTTAACAACGTTCAGAAAATCTTTTCCAGATTTTACGCAAAACATCGATTGTTAAATATCAACAATCGATTACCTGAAGGTAATTGAAAATATATGACAACGGTCAGCTTCAACAATCGATTATCAAATGGAATAATCGATTATTAATTAATTTCAAAACTCTCTGTCTCATATATAATCGATTATCAAAAGCCACAATCGATTATCATTTTATTTAAAATCACTGGGAGACATTTTTTTCATTCTAATCGATTACCATAGTTCATAATCGATTTTTATGAGTTTTGAAAACTTTGCCTCAGTTAACAATCGATTATCATAAGTACACAATCGATTGTTATGCAGTTTGCAAAAACCTGATGTTAACTGACTTACTCACAATCGATTATCATTAATTCACAATCGATTGTCATGCAGTCTTGGCTTAGAGATACTCGATTATCATAAGTACATAATCGATTATCTTAGCCCAGATTTTTGAGGCATGCTTGGAAAACATTTTAACAAATGTAAATATGCATAGTTTAAAATCATTTGACACTTAATTTAAATATGCATGATTTTGGAAAAATAATTTTAGTAGAGAAGCCATGTTATGAGCCAAGTTGAGGAATCAAGATCACAATTAATATTGACTCAATTATAACATTTCTAAACTTTGTCTTGAGCTTCTTGTAATGCATCCATTTTGTGCTTGTCCTTGAGTACTGCTATATATCGCTTTTTGCTTTGTTTGACATTCATCAAAACCTACAAAAGAACACACGTTTAGTATATTGCATTTGAAACGTGTTTCCAACAACTACAAGTTTTGAGAAATTAATTTAACTTGAACTGGCAGTAATATATAGAAATTAAATACAACTGGAGGTAATTCCCTACAAATTATATACATATTAAACTATAAAATTATATACAATTTGAACATTCAATGTTTACAGATTATAGATAACTTAAAGTATTTTGTAGATAATTCGTATTCTGACAACATAACAACTACATTTAAAATAATGAAGAACAAGTGCAGTAAATATTAAACAACTGAAAATATTAATTTCAAGTGAATTACTAAAATTGATAGAAATTAACTAAACAAAAGGTCTGCTACAATAAAAACACAAAGGAATTGTTCGAAAAGTTGAGTACTACACTTATCCTACAAACTAGCATCGACTAAATTACATAGACATGACACTACTTCTTCTTTCTATGTACTCTTGTTTTCTCATTCAATGCAGGTGCATCCTTCCCCCTTGTTAGTCTGCCTGTAACCTCACTTTTACTGGTTGACCCATCTTCCTGCTTTTTTGTTACATAATCCTAGAGCGCTCTATAGCGTCTACGATGTTGGTCAATATCAGAAAGGTCTTTTGGGGGAATCGACAAATCTCCAAGGCTAACATACTCCGCAAAGGCAGCAACAAATACACCACAATCGCTGCAGAATATAATATTTAAGCAATATTTAACAAATGATTAGAAATAAATAGCAAGTCAACTTCAAATAAGCTACATATAACTATATTATAACTACAATTAACTACAAAACATAACCAAAAAATATAAAATGATGTCTAAGAACAATTCTACAATTTAAACTACAAAACAGAAGATAAGATATCTACAAATCATGTATTGCAAATAGACTCATTGATACTTACCGAGTCATTGAGCACTTGACCGGGGTAAGCCAAGGAATAAAATCATTCCTTCTTATCTACCTTTTCAACTCCAAGGTCAAACCAAGGTTTAATTTGGTTATCCTTTATGGAATACGGAGCCTTCCTCATATGACAACAAATAAATGACAGAAAAATAGTAATTTGAATTAGATATGTAAAAGATAAGTGTTGAAAAGCAATTGTCAAATTATACATTCATACCTCTTTGAACCTTTATCAATAGAGTAGTATAACCACTTGTTGATGTTCTCTAAAACATCTGAATCTACATTTTCACCAATAAAAGTAGTAAAAGGGTGCTATAGGAGAAAATTTTAGGTCCAACAGAGCTGCTGCCCCCAGAATTGTATAAAGGGATAAATGGTGATCGGACATGATTTCCCGGATGCCTTGTTCTCCCCGGATGAATAGGGGTTGCATCTTCTGGTATGGGCTCGCCAAACATAACCAACCGGGATAAGTTGTCAGGCAACTCAAAATCATCTAGTGTGACATCATTCTTCTGAACTCATGATCCTTCTGAGATTTTATATATTGATGAACTTCAACTAAATAAAAATGTGGATAGAAATTTGTTTAAAGGGTTTCTTCATTTTTTTCTGAATTTAGAGGGAAATTGGGTGGTTTCCAAAGAAGGACAATGGTAGAAAGCATGTGGGAGGGTAAAAAGAACGTGGATGTACGGGGATGAGGGCTTAGGAGAGAGAAAGTGAGGTATTAGTGGAATACTGGAATTAAACGGAAATACTTTAATTAAGGAATAGAAAATATCTCATTAATTATAACATTAATTAGATATGGTATAAAAATAATAATTTGGTATACTAATTATCATTTAGTAAAATCTTAAATATATAGAGTAAAAAGGTTTTCTAAGTGGGATAAAAATAGAAAACTTCCTTTAAAAAAATTAAACATGACGTGTCGTATGGTGAACGACGTAGGTTATTAAATTTGTTTCGAATATAATTCCTTTTTTTGTGGTACCCCATGAATGTTATGCAAGGTGCGTTCTTGATATGAGATATTTGTATTTTCCTGACAGAATTTAGTAGTTTTGGCATTACTTATTTTTTGTGATAAATAGCTTATTTTTCATTAAAAAGAATTAATATTATGACTTTTCTCACGATCCGTATTTACCCACCATCGGGAGTCGTGATGGCGCCTACTGTCGAAGCTAGGCAAGCCAACCCTTATAAACATTTCCAGAAAATTTAAATCTAAAACAAATTAAATGCTAAAATAATTAGTTAAAACATGCGGAAGACGTTTAATAACAATAACGAAAACAATATGCGGAATACTAACAACCAATCTCTACCCAGTATCTGGTATCACTGCTCACGGACAACTAAAGAGTGCTAAAAATAATAGTCTGAAAGTACATAGCATGTCTGTTTGATACACTTTAACAAACTGAAAGGGAAAGTTGGAGGAGACCCGGGGCCCGCGAACGCCTGCGAACTACCTCAGAGCCTCTGGACTGAAGGATCACTCCCGGTCTAAAGCTGTGGTCCATAGAATGGGTCCTGACCTGTGCACAAAAGGCACAGAAGCATAGTATCAGCACAACCGACCCCATGTGCTGGTAAGTGTCCGGCCTAACTTCGGCGAGGTAGTGACGAGGCTAACCGGACCTACCATAAACAACATGTACAGATATATACGATAACAGAAAAGGAAAACAAGAATTTAAACAACAAAAAAAGGGAGGGGACATGCTGGGGGAATAGCAGTTCAATTATAACTTCTACAATTAAGAAATGGAACTGAATAGTAGCACTTAAACAAGAGAATCAAATGAAACAACAACTAATAAAGGGAAAACGGAATAAGAAATTCCAGTAAGGTAAGACCAATAAAACCACGTTGCACGGCACTACCCATCGTGCTTTTACTCTCGTCCTCACCCAATCAATAGCACCACTCCATCTTGTGGAGGAAATCAATAAATACCACTCCATCTTGTGGAGGAAATCGATATATATACCACTCCATCATGTGGAGGAAATCAATAAATACCACTCCATCTTGTGGAGAAAATCGATAAATACCCCTCCATCTTGTGGAGGAAATCAATATATACCACTCCATCTTGTGGAGGAAATCAATAAATATCACTTCATCTTGTGGAGAAAATGGATAAATACCACTCCATCTTGTGGAGGAAATCAATATATATACCACTCCATCTTGTGGAGGAAATCAATAAGTACACGGCATCACCCTTCGTGCTTTATCGCTCCTCCTCACCCAGACAACAATCACAATTAATGGGAAAAGGAGTAAACTTCAAGATTAACCATCCCGGCAAGGGAGAACAATGCAACAATAAGTCCCGTCAATGAAAACAATTTAACAACAAGTCCCGGCAAGGGAAACAGTTTAACAACGAGTCCCGGCAAGGGAAACAATATAACAACAAGTCCCGGCAAGGGAAAAACACCAAAAACTCATCTCCAGTTCATTTACTTCTCATATTTCACTTCATAGCTCTTATAACAAGAATTTATCCTAATTGTTCACTTCTTTCACAATTCTAATAACAAATGACAACACGGTCATGCTCGACTCGGGCGCATAGGTAACCGTCACCATACCTATACACCGACTCCAAATAGCACATAGCAATTAACAACCTAATCCTATTCCCTCAAGCCAAAGTTAGATCTAAAACTTACCTCGAAGGCTTCCAACTCAACTCACCCCTCTAGAATAGATTTACCCCTCGAATTCGCTTCAAAACCGATCGAATCTAACCACAATTTACTCAAATGTATCAACAAATGCTAGTTAAATCAATTTGGACGCATAAGAATGAAATTTCCAAAGTTTTACTCAAAAATTCCCAAAATGTCCCTGGGCCTACGTGGTCAAAACTCGAGATTCGAGCCAAAACCGGGTTACCCATTTCCCCACGAGTTCATATATGCAATTTGTTTTGAAATCGGACCCCAAATTGAGGTCCAAATCCCTAATTTTATGAAAACCTAAGTTCTACCCAAAATCCCCCATTTTTAACCATGAAAGCTTTGATTTAAGGATGAAATCATGTTAAAATATGATAAAAATTGAAGAAAACTAGTAAAAATTGACTTACATTTGGTTTGGGGACGAACGGGTTCGAGGGGAATCGCCTATGGTGGTTTTGGGTTTGGAAAGATATGAAAAATGAGGTCTTAATTCGTTTAAGTAACAGTTGCAGGGTTGCAGATGTCGCAAATGCGACATTGATTTCGCATTTTGCGAACTGGGCAAAATAAAAGGGGACCTCGCAATTGCAAGAAATAGTTCGCAATTGCAAGAAATAGTTCGCAATTGCGAACTGGGGAAAATTGAAAGGGAACTCGCATTTGCGAGTAAACGTTCGCAAATGCGAACTAGGATTGGACTGAGGAAAACTCGCATTTGCGAGATGGAACTTCGCATTTGCGATTGCGAAGAAGCAAGCCAACGGAAGAGCTCGCAATTGCGAGGCAGGCTTCGCAATTGCGAAACCTGCAGACACCAGATGATAAAAATGCAGCAAAATGAGCCTAACACCTATCTGAAACTCACCCGAGCCCTCGGGGCTCCAACCCAAACATGCACCCAACCTCAAAAACATCCTACGAACTTACTCGTGCGATCAAATTGCCATAATAACATCTAAATTAAAGAATCAGTCGCCTTATGAAAACTCCGCGACCTCAACTATCGAACCTGCTGGTCTAAAATAGCCACCGGCTCCTCCTCATATGACAGATCCTTATCCAATTGGACAATGCTAAAATCTAAACGTGGGTGGGATCACTGTGATATCTCTGAAGCATGGATACATGGAAAACCGGATGCACGACTGACAAGCTAGGAGACAAGGCAAGTTTGTAAGTCACCTCTCCCACACGGTCAAGAATCTCAAACGGGCCAATATACCTAGGGCTAAGCTTGCCCTTCGTCCCGAATCTCATCACGCCTTTCATAGGCGATACACGGAGCAATACATGCTCACCAACCATGAAGGCAACATTCCTGACCTTATGGTCTGCAACACACTTCTGCCTGGATTGAGCTGACCGAAGTCTGTCCTGAATGATCTTGACCTTATCCAAGGCCTCCTGTACCAAATCTGTACTCAATAACCGATCCTCTCACGGCTCAAACCATCCAAATGGGGACCGACATCGCCTACCATTCAACGCCTTATACGGGGCTATCTGAATACTATACTGGTAGTTGTTGTTGTAGGAAAACTCCGCAAACGGCAAGAACTGGTCCCACGAGCCTCCAAAATCAATAACGCAGGCTCGGAGCATATCCTCAAGAATCTAAATGGTCCTCTCGGACTGACCGTCCATCTGGGGGTGAAATGTTTTACTCAAATGGACCTGGGTACCCAACTCATGTTGCACCGCTCTCCAGAAATGTGAAGTAAACTACGGACCCCGATCCGAAATAATAGATATGGGCACCCCATGAAGGCGAACGATCTACCTGATATAAATCTCTACATACCTCTCGGATGAATAAGTGGTGGCAACTGGGATGAAATGCGCTGACTTAGTCAGCCTATCAACAATAACCCATATAGCATCAAACTTCTTCCGAGCCATCGGAAGGCCAGTAACAAAATTCATAGTGATCATCTCCCACTTCCACTCGGGAATCTCAATCCTCTGAAATAACCCACCAGGCCTCTGCTGCTCGCACTTAACCTGCTGATAAATTAGACAACGAGCCACAGATGCAACAATGTCTTTCTTCATTCTACGCCACCAATAATGCTGTTTCAAATCTTGATACATCTTCGCGGCACCCGGATGAAGATCGACTCTCGAATACCATCAACATTGGGCACACAAACTCGCCCCTGCAACCTCAATATGCCATCATCTCCCAAAGTCATCTCCTTAGAACCTCTCATCTGCACCATGTCTCTCAGGACACATAAATGGGAATCATCAAATTGCCGATCCCGGATACGCTCCATCAATGACAAACGAGCAACCGTGCAAGCTAACACTCTGCTGGGCTCAGAAATATCCAATCTCACAAATTATTGGCCAAGGCCAAAACATCCAAGGCGCCTCTCTGGCTGACCGGAATGTATGCAAGACTACCCATGCTGGCGGACTTCCTACTCAATGCATCAGCCACTACATTGGCCTTCCCTAGGTGGTATAAAATAGAAACATCATAATCTTTCAACAACTCCAACCACCTCTACTGTCTGAAATTCAACTCTTTCTGCTTGAACAAGTACTGAAGGCTCTTGTGATCCGTGTACACCTCACATGTCAAACCATACAAATAATGCCTCCAGATCTTCAAGGCATGAACAATAGATGCCAACTCTAAGTCATGAACTGGGTAATTCTTCTCGTGGATCTTCAATTAACTCGAAGCATATGCTATGACCTTGCCGTTCTACATCAACACTACACCAAGTCCGATACGGGAGCATCACAATATACAGTATAAGGCCCGGATCCCGTGGGCAAAATTAATACCGGTGCCGTAGTCAGGGCTGTCTTGAGCTTCTGGAAGCTCGCCTCGCACTCATCTGACCATCTGAACTGGGCACCCTTCTGAGTAAATCTAGTCATCGGGGCTGCGATGGTGAAAACCCCTCCACAAAACGTCTGTAGTAACCAGCTAACCCTAAGAAGCTCCGAATCTCTGTAGCTGAAGCTGGTCGAGGCCAGTTCTTGACTGCCTCTATGTTCTTCGGGTCCACCTGGATACCCTCTGCTGATACGACATGACCCAGGAATGCTACTGAACTCAACCAAATTTGCACTTTAAAAATTTGGCGTACAACTGGCTATCCTTCAGAGTCTGAAGAACCACTCTGAGATGTTGCTCATGCTCCTTCTGACTGCTGGAGTATACCAAGATATCATCAATGATTATAATCACAAATAGATCCA
Source organism: Nicotiana benthamiana (assembly GCA_034376525.1). Taxonomy (NCBI): domain Eukaryota; kingdom Viridiplantae; phylum Streptophyta; class Magnoliopsida; order Solanales; family Solanaceae; genus Nicotiana; species Nicotiana benthamiana. The sequence goes on along the minus strand of CM067332.1, from coordinate 60,547,865 downwards.
AGTAAGGCCTGAACACTCGGTTCATCAACTCCATGAATGATGTCGGGGCATTGGTCAACCCAAACAACATGACCAAAAACTCATAATTCCCATACCGAGTACGAAATGTTGTCTTAGGGACATCAGACGCCATAATCCTCAGCTGATGATAAACAGACCTCAAATCTACCTTCGAGAACACCTTAGCACCGTGAAGCTGATCAAACAAGTTGTCAATCCTCGGCAGTGGATACTTGTTCTTTGTCATCACCTTGTTCAACTGGCAGTAATCAATGCACATCCTCATCGACCCGTCCTTCTTCTTCAAAAACAACACTGGTGCACCCCAAAGTGATACACTGGGTCTAATGAAACCCTTATCAAGTATATCCTGAAGCTGTTCTTTTAACTCTTTCAACTCTGGCGGGGCCATGCGATACGGCGAAATAGAAATAGGTTGAGTGCCAGGAGCCAAATCAATACAGAAGTCAATATCCTTGTCGGGAGGCATACCCGGCAGGTCTGAAGGAAAAACCTCGGGGAACTCTCGAACAATAGGAACAGAGTCGATAGATGGAACCTCTATGCTGGAGTCGCGAACATACGCCAAATATGCTAAACATCCCTTCTTGACCAGACGTCGAGCCTTGACATACGAAATAACACTAGGGGTGGCATGACCTGGGGTCCCTCTCCACTCAAGTCGGGGCAAGTCTAGCAAGGCCAAAGTCACGGTCTTGGCGTAACAATCCAAGATGGCATGATACGGGGACAACCAGTCCATCCCCAATATAACATCGACGTCCACCATGTCTAGAAGCAATAAATCGACATGGGTCTCAAGACCCTCAAATACCACTACGCAAGAACTATGCACTCGGTCGACCACTATAGAATCACCAACCGGTGTGGACACATATACCGAAATACCTAAAGCCTCACTAGGCATAAGCAAATAGGGTGCAAAATAGGATGACACATAAGAATAAGTAGATCCCGGATCAAATAATACCGAAGCACCCCTATCACAGACCAGTATAGTACCTGTAACCACAGTATCAGATGACTCGGCCTCCGTCCTGGCTGGCAATGCATAACAGCAGGGCTGGCCCCCACCTCCCTGAACTGCGTCTCTCGGACGATCTACTGCGGGCTGATTCCTACCTCTGGTTGTCCGAGCTCCACCTCTACGGTCTCTCCCTCCACCTCTATGATCTCTACCCTCGCTTATTGCTGGCTGGGCGGCCTGTGGATCACCTGCTGCCTGAATAGTAGGGCGAGGACCCTGCTGCTGAGAACTACTCGAGGCTCGAGGGCAATACCTGACAATATGACCTTGGTCACCACAACTATAACATGTCATCGGCTGCTGAGACTGCTGGCCCTGTCGACCTGTATGTCCTCCCCTGACGCTCTGAAGTGGCAGCGCATTGATGGGGGCTGGTGGTGAGCTGAAGAGCTGCTGGCCAGAATGTTGCTGATGACTACCACCGCCTAGGGTAACATGAGAAACCTGAAGTGCCGACTGGAAAGGTCTAGGGGGATGGCCTATGACATAGGAACCTCTACCTCCAGATGAGGTACCACTAAACCTGCCAGAATGTCTAGGCCTCTTGTCAGAACCCTGACTACCTCCTCGAGCTAGTGCCATCTCCACTCGACGGGCCGCATTGGCCGCCTCCTGAAAAGTAATATCACTGCCAACCCCCACTGCCATCTGTAGGCGAATGTGCTGAATCAATCTGCCAATGAACCTATGGACCCTCTCCCGATCAGTAGGGAGTATCACTACTGCATGGTGTGCCAAGTCAACAAACTTGGTCTCATACTGTGTAACTATCATAGAACCGTGATGAAGATGCTCAAACTGTCTGCGAAGTACCTCCCGCTGAGTGACGGGGAGAAACTTCTCCAAAAATAACTCTACAAACTGATCCCATGTCAAAGTTGGGGACCCTACTGGTCTAGACAGACAATAATCTCTCCACCAAGTCTTGGCGGAACCCACAAGTCTGAAAGTGCAAAAATTGACCCCATTGGTCTCCACTATCTCCATAGTCCTGAGGATCTCATGACAACTGAACAGAAAATCCTGGGGATCCTCCGATGAAGCACCGCTGAAAGTGGTAGTGAAAAGCTTGGAGAACCGATCAAGTCTCCACAAAGCATCCGAAGACATGGCTGACCCATCTCCGGCCTGAGCTGTAATACCTGTCTGAGCCGCCACTGCGGGCTGAACCAAGGGAACCTGAGTCTGGGGAGCTACCTGCTCCAGAGTACGTGTAGCAGGAGTATAAAGCCCTCCTCCAGCCTGAGAAGTGGCTGGTGCTACTGGCAGCAATCCCGCTATGGCCACACTTACTTTGGTACAATATACTAAGGTTGGATGATATTTGATAAAATTACAACAATAACAATAAAAAAAATCAGTGGAATTTTATAAATGAGGTTTAGGGAGGGTAATATGTACAAAGACCTTACATTACTTTATGAAAGTAGGAAGACCGTTTCCGAAAAACACTCTGATCGACAATATTTGATGAAATTAATTCTTAAAAGTTCATATTTGTTGAAACTACAAGGAAACTTCTCTAGCATCAAATCGATTAACAAATAAAGTTAGTTAACTTCGTGTAAACAATGAATATCTGTTGACAATTTATAGCCTTTTATTTCTCACTTTAATTTTCTTCTTTTGTACTGTCAAATCATAGTTCTAACATCATTTTCTAGTTTCACATGTAACCTATGAGAACCTTATCCTAATACAAGCTGTTATCCTCTATTACCTACTGGTCTTTCTTTCTTTTATTTTGGAGCTTCGTTCATAATTCCCTGCACCAATTTAGCCTTTGACTTTGGTTTATTTTATTATTTTTTGGTCCCTTTTAAATTCTTCTTTGGAAATTTTCAAAAAAAATGTGCCACATTCAACAACTAATAATGGAAAAGATTTGGTTGCTTTCACTTTTTTGACTTATTCTTAGAAATGTCAGTCTTTCTTGTGTTAGAAATGTGTCGAAAGGTGGTTGTGTCTTTCACCATTTTTCTCATCCACCAAAATTTGAAGACAGAAAATCTTCTCTCCATTTTTTGCACTGTCAGAAAGTTTTTTTTCACTTTCTGAAAGTTTAGTCCATTGGTTACTAAAAAAACTGGAATTAGCTACAAACTTCGTCGCTAAGCTATCACTAAATCGCTCGTACCTAACAGAATGTTTTGATAATCTGTTGTTAAATAGGATCAGCAACGGATATTTTGCTATTTAGCTACAGAAGTTGTCCGTCGCTAATGAAAATGAAAACCAGTATGGATTTTGCAATACTTCAATTGCTTATTTTAGTATTGTCAATGTTGTTTTTTATGTGTTCTTCATTGGAATTTGATCCTGTTGATAACTTTCTAATAGACTGTGGATCAACTGAAAATACAACTATAGGTGATAGAGTTTTCTTGGCTGATAACTTGAATTCCACTCAAAGGGTATTTGTTAATACAAGTCTTGAATCCATTCCTTCTACCTATAGTTCATCTCTGTATAAAACTGCTAGAATTCTCAATGAGACATCCAAATTCACCTTTTCGATCAAGAAACAAGGGCGACATTGGATTCGCCTTTATTTCTTTCCATTTTCCAATGATTTTTTCAATCTAAGTTCTGCTAAGTTCTCTGTTTCTACTCAGAACTTCACTCTTGTTAAGAACTTTCAATCATGGAATGCTACTTCAGTAAAGGAATACTCTTTGAACATTACTAGTACTAGTCTAGTTCTTACCTTTACGCCGTCCGCTACCTCATTTGCCTTTGTAAATGCTTTAGAAATCATTTCACTTCCTGATGAGGTCATTCCTGTTGATGCTGGTATTCATAATCTGAGGACACAAGCATTAGAAACAGTGGTGAGAGTAAATATGGGAAATATTGCAGTTTTGCCTCAAAATGATACCTCGTGGCGATCTTGGAAACCTGATGAAAGATACTTAACAGGCAAGAACCTTGCCCAGTTTGTATCAAACACACAAGCTGTGAATTACACGAGAGGAGGGCCTTCTCGGAATATTGCTCCTCCGTTGGTGTATGGAACTGCCACAAGGCTGCAATCCGAGAAAGATCCTAATACGTTAGCAAATGTAACGTGGTCGTTTAATGTTGATCCTGGGTTTGATTATTTCATCAGGTTCCACTTTTGTTACATAGTAAAAGGCCCCTCTGGTAATCTGATATTCAATGTATTTCTCAATTCTCAATTTGTTTTCAAGTACCTTGATCTTAACAATGAGACATCAAATGTCTTTGGTGCTCCATTTTACATGGATGTTGTCACAAGGTTAGACAACAGACATAGCATTGGCATTAGCATTGGTCCAACTGATGTAAGTAATGCATATCCGGATGGTCTCTTGAATGGTCTCGAGATCATGAAAATAAGCAATTTCAAGGGCAGTCTTGATGCTTCAGACGTTGAAATTCAGTCATCATCAGCTGGTTCAAAGTCTAAAACATGGTTGATTCTTGGATCATTTATTGGAGTATCGATAACTTGCATTGTTTTGGTTGTGTTGGCTTTTCTCTTTTGCAGAAGTAGAATACGGGCGCCAGTTGATCACTCAACTGAGGATCATCACACAACAGTTGGATCAACTACGGAGGAAAATAAATCTGTCATTTCCAACTCACATATGGGGTACTGGTTCCCTTTTAGAGCAGTTCAAGAAGCAACCGATAACTTCAGTGAAAACATGGTTATCGGCTTTGGTGGTTTTGGAAAGGTTTACAAGGGAGTTTTGAGGGATAATACAACGGTAGCAGTGAAGAGAGGATTTCCTCAATCACAACAAGGTCTTTCTGAGTTCAAAACTGAAGTTGAAATGTTGTCTCAATTTAGACATCGCCATTTGGTCTCACTGATCGGATACTGCAACGAAAAGAATGAGATGATAATTATTTATGAGTACATGGAAAATGGAACACTTAAGGATCATTTGTATGGCTCAGACTTTCCAAATTTGAATTGGAGACAAAGGCTTGAAATTTGCATAGGATCAGCAAAAGGACTTCACTATCTTCATACTGGTTCTCAGAAGGCAATTATTCATCGCGATGTCAAGTCTTCAAACATATTGCTTGATGAAAATCTCAGGGCTAAAGTTTCTGATTTTGGACTATCGAAAATTGGTCCTGAAATTGATCAAACACATGTTAGTACAGCAGTTAAAGGGAGTTTCGGATACCTTGATCCCGAGTACTTAACAAGGCTACAACTAACTGAGAAATCTGATGTCTATTCCTTTGGAGTAGTTATGTTTGAAGTCCTTTGTGGCAGGCCTGTTATCGATCCATCTCGTTCCAAAGAAATGGTAAATTTGGTTGAATGGGTAAGAACATGTTTAAGGACAGGAGATTCAGAAACAATAGTTGATCCAACGATTATACGCGAGATAAGACCAGAGTCATTGATAAAGTTTGTAAAGACTGGTGAAAAATGCTTGGAAGAATATGGTGTAGATCGACCGACTATGGGAGATGTTCTGTGGAACTTGGAATATGCATTGAAACTCCAAGGAAAAGATGAAAAAACAAGACAAGAAAATGAGATATCTGAAAATCAGTTGGATAACAGTGTGTTAAGTACAGAATTCAGTATGGGGAGCATGGCTGATATTGCTGGTATTTCAATGAGCAAGGTTTTTAGCAATATGGTAAATGCTGAAAACAAAGATTCATGTGACATATGTTAGGTCCAAAGGATACAATGCAGGTCCATTTGATAAACTGCCTATAGATTGTATATTTGTATTTTCTTTTTTATGGATTCTGTTTTATGAACATGAGCATTGGCGTAACTGGTAAAGTTATCGCCATGTGACCAGGAGGTCACAGGGTCAAGCCGTGGAAACAGCCTCTTGCAGAAAAGCAGGGTAAGACTGCATACAATAGAACCTTATGTTCCGACTCTTCCCCGGACCCCGCACATAGCGAGAGCTTAGTGCACCGAGCTGCCCATAGATTCTGCATTATAATGCAGACTTCTGTTGCACAATAGAGCAGTTCAAAGGTATCTCGTTGTTAAGGTTGATGATCATTTCTTTAAAATGTTGTGTCTCTATTCATAATCACAAATTCACAATTCAGTGTGACACTGCTATTGCATTTATTCATCATCACAAGATTGGGATATTCTACCCAAAAAATTACAGTACTTCAACAATTTCACCGAGTGATTCAATCAATCTCAGTATAAAACAGCTCAAATCCTTCTAATTCTCTTTATTTTACCAAAACAAATGGAATACATAACGATATCCTATACTTTCACATCATCTATATAAAAAAAAAGAATCTGATATTTTCGCCAAAAAATGGATTGGAAGACGCTCAAGGAGGCGGCTATAGTTGGTAGTAAGGAAGCATGGAACAATGACACAATTGAAAATTGCTTCAAATGGTGTACTCTTGACTGTTTGAAAGGGTAATCTGTACCATAAACTTTAAATTAGATGACCAATTTCATTTGTGATTGTAGTAGTATTTTCAAAATAAATAAGTCCAAGTGTCAATATGCATGTAAGCCTTCTAAAAGGTTAAGATACATGGCAAGATGCATACAAGAATCTTGACAAATGGCAAAGAGCCTTGACAAATGGCAAGAAAAATCTTGAACCTTTTTGTCTATAAAATGGTCTTTTCATAAGATAATTTGAATAATCACTACACACCTCTCATACGTCTCTCTCTTGGTACTTTCAATTCATTTTCTATAATATTTAATTAACATTACACATTAGTTCGTCTTCCTTTTTCCTTCTAGCTAGATTTATGTATTATTTAACTTTGTTAATTCCTGTATCATCCCTAATAGAGGTAGGCTTGTTTAATCCTGGAGAAATATTTCACATTGCTGAAATAGTTTCTTAGGACAGTGCCTAGCACGACTCAAGCCAGTCCATGTATCCATTCACAAATAATATTATTGTAGTATTATTATTGTTGTTATTTTCGGTGTCATTTTCCTACAAGAAACTATGGCAAATAACACTAATGCTGAAAGTACTACTGATACCGCCAATATTGGCGTTACGTCCGCTGCTCCAGCCCCAGTCTCGCTGCCATATGCCAGGCCATTTCCAGATGTGTCAAATATTGAAATTTTCGCCAATGAAAATTTCAAGCGTTGGCAAGAACGTATTTTCTCACTGCTTGATGTCCACATGCACTGTTGCATTCACAACCTAGTACAGACGCTGATAACTTGTGGGGTAAAGCTATTTTATATGCATGTCACTTACAAAATAGAATACCACATAGAAGAACTGGCAAAACTCCATATGAATTGTGGAGGGGTTATAAACCTAATTTGAAATATTTAAAAGTGTGGGGGTGCCTTGCTAAAGTTCTTTTGCCTGAACCTAAAAAGAGAATAATTTGTTCTAAAACTACTTATTGCATGCTTATTGGATATGTTGAACATAGTGTTGCATATAGATTTTTTGTTTTAAAAAGTGATGTGCTTGATCGTAATACTATAATTGAGATAAAGAATGCAGAATTCTTTGAACATATTTTTCCACTATCCGATAAAATTTCTCATACACCTGTTAAAACAAATAGTGAAATTATCTCTAATGAGGAACTGAGAAGAAGTAAAAGTCCTAGAAAAGAATGTTTTTCTTATGGAAATGATTGTCAAACTTTTCTTGTCGATAATGAACCACCAAAATATTTTGAAGCTATATCTTCTTCATATGCTAAATATTGGAAAGAGGGAATAAAAGTTGAAACTGATTCTATTAAGAAAAATAATACATGAATTTTAACTAAATTACCTCCTGGTACAAAGCCTATTGGTTGTAAATGGACTTTCAAAAGGAAATTTAATCCCGATGGATCTTTAGATAAATATAAATCTCAGTTAGTAGCAAAAGGATTTTCTCAAAAACAAAATATAGACTATTTTGATACATTTGCACCAGTGACTAGAATAAGGCTGTAAGTTTCACGGTTCCGGACCGGAACCGGACCGGAACCGCGGTTCTGGCGGTTCTGGCGGTTCCGCGGTTCCGGTTCCGGCGGTTCCCCGAAACCGTGATGTCGCGGTTCTACCCGTTGGAACCGCGGAACCGGAACCGCCAGAACCGGAACCGAAACCGGACCGGTTCTGGCGGTTCCAAACGGTTTCAAACGGTTCTGTAACGATAATTTTAAAAAGAAAAAATAAATTCAAACGGTTCCAAACGGTTCCAAACGGCTCCAAACGGTTCCAAACGGTTCTGGCGGTTCCAAACGGTTCCAAACGGCTCTTTTTCAAAACAAGCCGTTTGGAAGTTTAAAAAATAGCCATTTGGCCCCCAAACTTTACTTTAACCCCAAAATTTATATAATTACACTATTTCCCATTACTCAACTATAAATACCCCCTCATTCTTTCATTTTTATTCACCAATTCATCAATATCTCTCAATATCTCTCAATCTCTCTCAAGCTCTCTTTCAACCTTTCTAGTGCAAGTGCTTAATTTATTGTTGCAAATTCGTGAAACATTGTGAAGTTGTTGAACTGAAGTTTTCAAGTGTTAAATTTCAACGATTTTCAACTCTTACGTGCTAATTATTATGGCATTTTCGTTGAAAAATATGTTCGGTAAAGGAAAAGCTAAAACCGGTGAAAGTAGTGGCCAAAATACTACCCCTCCTCAGGTTGATGACAATCTCAACATAAAACCGAAAGTTGAATTCTTGCCTGTCAATAAATTGCTGGAGGGAACATCTCTAGAGATTTTGGAGAAAGAAGGTACAAAGGACAACGTCACACCATCTTTGCAACACCATGTTGATGGCTTGGAAAAAGGTGCAATGGAACAGGTGGTTTTATCTCAATGGGGTGGTTCAAATAAGGCAAGATTTAAGGTAGTGCCTTCAAACACTAAGAAGTCCATTCACCTTGATGGTATGTTCAACATTGTATCGTACGACATAGTCCCTAAGCTTCAAGATCTACTTATGGCATCAACTTTTAAGGTAAGTCCAGTACATTATCTACAGGATCTGACATCTGCTGTAATTCAATTCTCTAATACCTGAACAATTTGAATCCTTAGTAACTTATCTTTTGATGGACCTTGACATTGTATTCGAAATGGCTCAGTATATGTATTTGTCTATTATTGTGAGTGATATAACATGACTGAAAAGTTAAAAGACCTTTTTTGTTATCTGGATTTTATTGCATTATTATTGTAGGGGCTTTGTCTGAGAAATCAATGGAGGCACACAGGGCAGGGAAGAAGCATATGGCTCGGACAGGGAAGAAGCATTTGGCTCGGCTCCAGGAACTCCAAAAGATGTCGAAAAAACTGAAGTGGCCGATGATGTGGGTGCAACTGTCAATAGAATTAACCCCAAGAAACAAGAATAAGCGTTCACCACAGGGGATAACTGAGTTAAGTCATGTTCAGGGAATAATGCATAAATTATGATGTAAATTGTACATTGGCATGTCTTCTTTTAGTTTTTTTTCCATTGGGGGAAGGAAGACTAAGAAAGATATGCCATTTTGGTCAATAAGTATGCTCTTTATCATATCCTTGAATATCTTTTGTGTCAATATTTCTTTGTCTTTACTTCTATATCAATCCTTGAATATTTATATAACATACAATATATAACATACAACACAATATACTAATGAAAACATTCTTTTATCAATATATACTACTTATATACAATTTATACTAATTACTAACTACAACACAATATACACTACTTATATACAATATATACTACTTAAATACAATTTATACTACTTATATACAAAATATACACTACTTATGCACAATATATATTAATTACCAAACACAATATACACTACTTATATACTATATATACTACTTAAATACAATATATACTACTTATATACAAAATATACACTACTTATACATAATATATACTAATTACCAAACACAATATACACTACTTATATACAATATATACTACTTAAATACAATATATACTACTTATATACAAAATATACACTACTTATACACAATATATACTAATTACCAAACACAATATACACTACTTATATACATTATATACTACTTAAATACAATATATACTACTTATATACAAAATATACACTACTTATACACAATATATACTAATTACCAAACACAATATATGCTATACTAATAACATAGTACACCATATAAAATATATTCTATAATATACTAATGACTACAATACAAGATATTGATTTTAAAAAAAAAATCAGAACCGCCGGGAACTGCTAGAACCGCGGAACCGGAACCGCCAGAACCGGAACCGGATGGTTCCGGAACCGTATGGTAGCGGTTCCGGCTCCAGAACCGCCAGAACCGGAACCGCCAGAATCGCCAGAACCGCAGAACCGGAACCGCCAGAACCGGAACTGCAGACCCAAATAGACCCAGAACCGGAACCGGATACAGCCTTAGACTAGAATTTCTTCTATTCGAGTTTTAATTGCCTTAGTTTCAATCCATAAGCTTTTTATCCACCAAATGGATGTCAAAACTGCCTTTTTGAATGGTGATTTAGAAGAAGGGATTTATATGGTTCAACCTGAAGGCTGTGTCATTATTCGACAAGAAAATAAAGTTTGTAAATTAATTAAATCTTTTTATGGCCTTAAGCAAGCTCCTAAGCAATGGTATGAGAAATTTGAACTTACTGAGAGACCATTTTTCTTCAGTGAGGTGGATAAATATATTTATACTAAAGTGGTAGATGATGATTATGTAATAATATGTGTGTATGTTGATGACATGCTTATATTTGGTACAAGTTTAAATATTGTGCAAAGTACTAAATTATTTCTGTCTACTAATTTTGATATGAAAGATTTGGGTGAAGTAAATATGGTATTGGGAGTTAAAGTTGTAAGGAGTAAAGATGGCATAATGTTGTCACAAGAACATTATGTTGAGAGACTTCTTAAGAATTTTGAATATTTTAATGTCACATCTGTGAGCACTCCTTTTGATGCTAACTCTCAGTTGAAAAAAAATAATGGTGACCCAGTTGCTCAGTCTAAATATGCTTAGATTATTAGGAGTCTGATACATTTAATGAATTTTCTGATATAGCCTATGTTGTGTGTAGACAGAGTAGATATACTCATAATCCCAATAGAGAGCATTGGTCTGCATTAGATAGACTAATGAAATATTTGAGAGGAATCATGAATTATGGTATCATATATAGTATATTTCCTTCTACTTTAGAAGGGTACAGTAATGCAAACTGGATCTCTGATTCAGATGAGACAAAATTTACTAGTGGTTATGTGTTCACCGTTGGTGGTGGTGCAAAATCGTGGAAATCAGCTAAACAAACGATCATTGCTAGATCAACTATGGAATCAAATTTTGTAGCTCTGGAGTTAGCTGGTTCAGAGGCTGAGTGGCTAAGAAATTTCTTAGCTAATATCCCTTTAATAAAGTACGTATTGCCTCATGTGTCTATACAATGTGATTCCCAAGCGGCAATAGCTATTGCAAAGAATAAATCTTATAATTATAAAAGTAAAAACATGAAACTGAGACATGATGTCATAAAACAGCTGTTGAGAGATGAAATAATTTCCATTGATTATGTGAAGTCAGGGATAAATTTGACTGATCCTCTGACTAAACCCGTAGGAAGAAAATTAATTCTTCAAACCTCAAAAGAAATGGGGTTAAGGCTGACATGTTGTCAATAGAGATGGTAATAACAAGTCAATATTGGCACTGATGCACTAAAGAGAGTGCTTGACTGCTACTAATTGAGAGGTTGAGTTATAACTCTTAATGAAATTCATAGTCCTTGTGGATGGTGTATTTAAAAGCAGTATATACTTGATGAATTTACCTATATAAGAGTGGGTTGGGCCGCTCCTATGAGATGTTGGCCTAAGTCTCTAAAGCTCTCATGAATAACCAGTCACGCGCATGGCCTTTTGGGCGCAAAATCGCGTTGAACAGTAAAATTACCGGAGGTCAAAATATGATTGATAAAATCTCTGACTGACAATAAGAATTATTGGTTCATAAAAATGATATATTTCATCAGTAATTTTGTAAGTTAAATTTTATTGATCTAAGTTTGGTTCATAGTCCAGAAGACACCAAACCTATTACATTTGGACCATACAAATCCAGCAAAATCTTATTATTCTATTTTTTTTATTTTGAAAATATGTGAGGGATTGTAGTAGTATTTTAAAAATAAATAAGTCTAAGTGTCAACATGCATATAAGCCTTATAAAAGGTTAAGATACATGGCAAGATGCATGCAAGAACCTTGACAATGACAAAGAGCCTTGTTGCCTATAAAATGGTCTTCTCATTAGAGAATTTGAACAATCACTATACACCTCTCATACGTCTCTATCTTCTTACTTCCAATTCATTTTCTATAATATTTAATTAACATTACACATTAGTTGGTCTTCCTTTTTCCTTCTAGCTGGATTTGTGTATTATTTAACTTTATTGATTTATGTATCCTCCCTAATAGAGGTAGGCTTGTTTAATTCTGGAGAAACATTTCATATTGCTGAAATAGTTTATTAGGACAGTACCTAGCACGACTCAAGCCAATCCCTATATCCGTTCATAAATAATATTATTACAGTATTATTATTATTGTTATTTTTGATGTCATTTACCTACAGTGATAAGGTTAAGCCGATTGTTAAACATCACCATGATAAATATCAAAGGTTAAAACGAAGTGTATGTAAATGATTATTACCATGAGTTATGCTACTTTTTATCTTCATTGAGATTTGAGAAATAATATGCTTCATTTAATCAGTAACCACTTGAAATTAATCAAAGTGATTCTCTTTCTTAACGAAAATTCGACCAATTATTAACTTTTAAAAAAAGTACATGCAACATATGAACTACCTTTCTTAGCATAGAAACCAAAAGCATAACTATCTAAGGCTCATTTGCAATTCAAGACATGAAATAAAGGATCCTCTATACTTTTCACTAAAACAAATCCTCTATACTTGCCACTAAAACAAACATTATAAACGACATTAGAAGTTACAGAACTTTGGTGAACTCAAACTGCAGAAGAATCGCACTTAACACTTTGAGCCCATTTGGACATAAGAAATTTTTTCTTTTTTTCTTTCCAAAAAAAGTTTTTTCGAAATCAGCATTTGCTCATATAATTTCTAATTTTCACTCATTCAAAAACAACCTAAAACTATATTTATGTCCACACACAACTCTAAATTTCAAATACCATTCACTTGAAAAAAAACTCACCCTTTTTTGAAATTTTACAATTCTTATGTCCAAACGCCCACTTACTATTTGTTTTTGAAAAAACAATGCAGAAATGCGTAGAAGAGGAGAGACCACAAATAATTAATAAATCTACAAACAGGTCCACCAAGACCTTCAAAGAAGAAACATTGCAAAGATAAAATTATAAAGAGATGTTCGATTCAATTAAAACTTAGTGAACCAGAGGAAAGAGAGTTTACTGAATAAGATGACCGTAGTTTTATGTAATATCCTATATTTTAAAAGAGGGTATATTGGCATTTATAATAATAATAATAATAATAATAATGATAATAATAATATTTACAACAAAGTAACAATAAAAAAATAAGAAAACAATGTAACAAAATAAACAAAACAAAAAGGGGGAAAGGAAATAAACAAAAAGAAATGGGAGCCCAAAGGCCCATTATACGAAGCAGAACAAAAAAAATACAAAAACACGCACACAAAAAAAAAACGAACAAAGAAAGGAAAAGGGGGAAAAGAGAAGAAGAAGAAGAAGAAGAATAAGAAGAAAGTTTTGGGCAAAGGCCTTAAGAAGAATTGGGAGTTAAAATTGAAAGTATTAGAGCTCTCCTTCGACTCAAGAGGTTAACCTTCTTTCTCTCACCTGTTAAACTATTTCATTATATCTATGCAATTTTATGTAATACAAAAGATTTCAACATCACATTTCTCTTAGATATATACAATTACTATGGAGATAATAAGGCTATAAAGGTTTGGTTTAAGAACTGATAGGTCTAGTTTCAGAGGGAAAAAATTATACTAAATAGTTTGAAATTGATAGAATTATGGACTAGTGCTATGATTAAATATAAATTCACAAACTAATACTTAAACATGAACGCCAATGATTGAGTATTCTAAATTCGTGATGGATATAAAATAAATGAGGCAACTAACATGAGATTGATATTACGTAATTATAGATTGATTGGAAGAATTTATACGAATTGCTCGAGGTGAAGCATTTGGTATTTCGGCACGAGTACTATGAGTAGTAATCTTACCGCAATTTGTGTTTTCATAACTTGCATGATTTACGCATGATTTCTAATATGAATATGTTACTATTTACTTTAAGTTACATGTGGGACAAGTTTTTTACTCGATATGATACCGAAATAGTTATTTGAGATAAATATCGTAGTTTAAACTATTTTCATTGTAACTAGATCTGTTGTACCGTTACTTGAATTTACTGTAATCGAAAAGAAAATATATGATTTGATAAGAACTGAAATGTCCTATATTGTTTTAAAATATTGTCTACAAGTATATACTCATTACAGAGACAAGTATAAATGGGAGTAGACTTTGAAGGATCCCGTAGCTAACGGCGGGTTCGTTAGACCTGGTGCACCTTGTAATTACCGATTATCATTATAGCCCTCGCTAATGAGAAGGTAGAACTAGCATACCGTTACTAATTTCCCTCGAGTAGGGACTACCGTTATATTTGACTTCTTGCGAATAAGTCCACAGTTATACCGATTACAAGATCTGTTCATTGAAACCTCCTAAAATGTGAATGTTGATATTATACAGTGGTTACCGAGCTTATTACTGAATTGTTAATTATATTTTGCTACAAGAAAAGCGTGATGAGACTGAAAATTAATTATTTTTTCTGAAAAGGCATTTTTATATTATTTTCTCTTAGAGATACTAGCATATTTCTGACTGTCCCCAAATTAAAAATAATTGTGGTTAAGTGTTATGACTCACTGAGCTAGCGACTCATTCCCCGCTAATTTTTTTTACAGAGATAGCAGTTGACCCAGGTGAAGATTTTGTTAATTAGAGGTCAAAGGTTGAGAACTCTTGGTGAGCCTCGCACTTGTTCGCGTGGGCGGAGATTTTTATCAATTGTTATGGTCTTTCTTTAAATTCTTAGAGTCGCTCCATAGTTAGTGTCGTGAGTATTCTTTTGTTATTATAGTCTTATGTTGAGTATCGTCCTTTATTATGAAAGTTGGAGGTAGATTAGTATTTCTGGTTGTTAGTGTGTTGATTACTAATGGTGGAGACTTATTTTGGCTAATTGGTAAGTTGTCAATTGCCATTTAAATTGCTATTAGGTTGTCTGGTTGCTGATTTGAGACAGGAAATTTTTGGGATGGTCCAAAAAAAAGAAAAACTCTGCCCGATTTTCTGTAAAATTACCAATGAGATTTACTTGGGAGCACTTGCTCCTAAGCGCCGGTCACGATCCTAAATTGCGTCATAACAAAGTTGGTATCAGAGCTTAGGCTTTAAGTCCTGAGACATGGAGCAATGTTTATTAGAATCTTGTTCATGGGTATGTAGGCACCCATACTTATGATCTTGAGGCTACTGAACATCTAGGAATGTTTTTCCTTCTTTCATTCATTGATCGTGCGTTGAGATAACTTGAGATTGACTTTGGAATATTTCTTTCGCACATGGCTAGGACACACATACCCTCATCTGTTGGACGTGGTGATGGACGTGGTACTACCCGGGGTGGTGGTCAAGCTGAGGTTCATCAAACTAGGAGACAGACTCCTCCTCAACCTCAAGTTGAGAACATGGGTCAAACCCAAGCTGTTATGCCAGATCAAATGCAAGAGCAGGGAGTTCAGAACACTCCACCACCAGTGCCAACTGTTGTACCTATTATTGCCTTACCTGCAGATGCAGTGGCTAGGTTATTGAATGTGTTAGAGGCATTGGTGCCTACTCAATGAGGAAGTTCAACTCCTCGGGCTACTTTACAGACAAAAACACCTATACAAACTCAGCCTTTCAGGAATAAGGAAGTATCCCTACACGAGTTCGTGAAACTGAAATCACCAAAATTCACAGGTTTCGATAATTCATCAGATCCTCAAAGTTTCTTGGATGGGACACTTAAGGCATTACGTGCTCTTGGATGTTCTAGTGAGAGAGCCATGGAGATTGACAGCATACAAACTAGAGGATATGGCCAACACATAGTATGAAACTGTATTGTTAGGAAGGCCGGAAGGAGCACCACCACTGACAAGGGACGAGTTCACTAATTTTTACAAAAATAATTTTCTTCCGGACGGTCCGATGCAACAACATGCTAGAGACTTTGAGTGATTGGTTCAGACTCCAGATATGGATGTGTCAACATATAACACTAAGTTTTGTAAGCTGGCTACATATGCTCCTCACTTAGTGCCTACCGAAAAAGCCCGAATTCAGAGGTTTATTAATGGATTGGTTGGTCATCTATACACTGCAATAGCCCCACTGATGAAGGCTTTATCCTACTCTAATGTAGTCGACCTTGCTAGAAAGAATGAAAACAAGGGGCGTGAAGAGCATGCAGCTAGTGAATTACGTAATAAGGGCAAGACATGAGGGGCTTTCAATGGCAGTTTTAGTGAAAATAGAAGAGCAGGAAACTAGGGACAACAACAAAAACAACATGGTTCTCAAACAGGGACACACATGTCTTCACAGTCCACACACAAACCAGCTTACAGACAGGGTAATAAGGGACCATCAACTTCTGGACATCGTAATTCTGGGCAGATATATGCCGCTACTACAGTCTGCCAGACTTGTGGTAGATCACATCTGGGCCAATGTCGTGTTCTAACAGAAGAGTGACTTCAGTATGGCCAGTTGGGACATCACTTGAGGGATTGCCCTCAGCCTCCGAGAAATTTCAACCAGGCTTCTATTCAGTTAGTTGCACCGACTCAGACTACTCATAATACTTCAGGTGCTACAGGTACAAGAAATAGAGGTCGAGGTGTTTTAGATCATCCTGATATGAATTTAGGACAATGGAATGTTGGTAGAGGTCAGGTGAGAGTTTTTGCATTTACTAGACAGGATGCTCAGGCCTCGAATACAGTGGTTGCAGGTATTCTTTCTGTCTGTTCATTTGATGCACTTGCGTTGATTGATCCGAGATCTACTCATTCCTATGTGTCCTCGTACTTTGCTTTGAGCTTTAGTAGAGAGCTCGAGCTATTGAATGATCCTTTTCTAGTAGCTATTCCTTTCGGAGAGTCTCTATTAGCTGAATACGTGTATCGTGTTTGTCAGATTCGGGTTGAGGGTAGAGATACTCTAGCTGACCTTATTGTACTTGATATGATTGACTTTGACATGCTGATGGAAATGGATTGGTTATCTTCTTGTTGTGCTATCGTCGATTGTCATTCAAAGATAGTTAAGTTTGAGATACCAAATGAACCTAGTTTTATTCTAAGAAGGAGTTAGGTTCCAGAGACTTATAAAATTATATCATTTATGAAAGCTCAACGACTTCTGAAGAAAGGTTGCTTGGGTCTCTTAGCTACTGTAAATGATACAAGAAAGGAAACAATTAGTATAGAAAATGTACCAGTAGTGCGAGAATTTTCTGATGTCTTTCCTGAGGATTTACCAGGATTGCCTCCAGTACGAGAAATAGACTTTGATATTGATTTAGTACCTGACACACAGCCCATATCGATACCCCCATATCGAATGGCACCAGCGGAGTGGAGGGAGCTAAAGCAACAATTACAAGATTTGTTAGATAAGGGTTTTATTAGACCTAGCACATCACCAAAGTGTGCACCAGTACTGTTCGTAAAGAATAAAGACAGATCCATGAGAATGTGCATTGACTACAGGCAGTTGAACAAGATAACAATACGCAATAAATATCCTTTGCCTCGTATAGATGACATGTTTGATCAGTTACAAGGAGCTGCCCACTTTTCAAAGATTGACCTTCGTTATGGTTATCATCAACTTAGAATCAAAGATGAAGATATTTCTAAGACTGCTTTCAGGATTCGATACGGGCACTATGACTTTCTTGTGATGCCTTTCGGACTGACAAATGCTCCAGTTGATTTAATGAATAGGGTGTTCAAGCCGTTTCTGGATAGATTTGTAATAGTATTTATTGATGATATCCTGATATATTCTTGTAGCCAAGGAGAACACGAGAATCACCTCAGAACTGTGTTGCAGACATTGCGAGAACATCGGCTTTATGCTAAGTTCTCGAGGTGTGAATTCTGGATAGACTCGGTAGCATTTTTGGGGAATGTTGTATCCAAATATGGAATTATAGTAGATCCTAAGTAGAATGAAGTTGTGCAAAAATGGCCCAAACCAACTTTTCCTACAGATATTCGCATCTTTATAGGCTTAGAAGGCTATTACATGCGTTTTGTGCAAGATTTCTACAAAATAGCAGCGCCGCTGACCAAACTAACCCAGAAAAATGCAAAGTTTCAGTGGACGAAGGAATGTGAGTAGAGCTTTAAAAAACACAAAACATGTTTGACAACTGCACCAATATTAGCCTTACCATCGGGTTCTGGAGGATTTACAGTATTTTGTGACGCCTCGAGGGTGGGATTAGGATAGGTTCTCATGCAAAATGGTCGTGTTATTGCTTATGCTTCGAGACAATTGAAAAAGCACAAGCAAAACTATCCTACACATGATTTGGAGATGGTTGCAGTGGTGTTTGCTCTAAAAATTGGAGACATTATCTATACGGCGAAGCTTGTGAGATTTATACCGAACATAAAAGTTTGAAGTATATCTTTCAGTAGAGAGATCTTAATTTTCGGCAGCATCATTGGATAGAACTACACAAAGATTATGATTGTTCTATCTTGTATCATCCTGGAAAAGCCAATATGGTGGCTGATGCATTGAGAAAAAATTCTATGGGGAGTTTGGCACATATAGCCCTTGAAAAGAGACATTTGGCCAAAGATATTCAGAGACTAGAAGATACAGGTATCAGATTTAGTGTCAGAAATTCAGAGGCATTATTGGCTTGTCTCATGCTAAGTCTTCATTAGTTGAGTGCATTCAGGCCACCCAATATGAGGATGAACGATTATGCAAATACAGAGATGAGGCCTTAGCTGGTAAAAGCAAGAATATGATTGTTGAAAGTAATGGTGTTCTTCGAATGGGTGACAGGCTATGTGTAGCAGACGTAGATGGGTTGAGACATGCTATTCTTAAAGAAGCTCACAATACTAAATACACTATACATCCTGGATCCACAAAAATGTACCATGACCTGAAGCAATTTTATTGGTAGAAAGGTATGAAGAAAGATGTTGCTAACTTTGTTTCTAGTTGTTTGACTTGTCAGCAGGTCAAGGCTAAGCATCAGCGACCCGCAGGACTACTACAACAAATTGAGATTCCAGAGTGGAAATAGGAAAGAATTACTATGGATTTTGTCACTGGGCTACCACGAACCCTTAGAGGTTATGAATCGGTATGGGTGATTGTAGATCAACTGACGAAATCAGCACACTTTTTGCCGGTGAATACTACATATGGTGGAGTCAGTTATGCACAGATATTTATGAACAAAATTTTCTGACTTCACGGAGTTCCACTATCCATCATTTCTGATAGAGGATCACAGTTCACTTCACGCTTTTGGAAATCTTTTCAAGAAGCATTGGGTACACGAGTAGATCTTAGTACTGCATTTCATCCACAGACAGGCGGGCAGTGTGAATGTACTATTCAGATCTGAGAGGATATGTTGAGAGCTTGCATTCTTGAGTTTGGAGCTAGTTGGGACACTTATCTACCGTTAGCTGAATTTACTTACAATAATAGCTTCCAGCCCAATATTCAAATGGCACCGTACGAATCATTGTATAGTAGAAGATGTCGTTCTCCTATCGAATGGTTTGAAGCTGGTGAAACTAACTTATTGAGACCCGACCTAGTACAAGAAGCTATGGACAAGGTCCAGTTGATCAGATAGAGATTGCTTGCAGCTCAAAGTAGGCAAAAGTCTTATGCTGATAAGAGAAGAAGAGATTTAGTGTTCACAATTGGGGACAAAGTGTTCTTAAGAGTCTCCCCTATGAAATGGGTGATGCGGTTTGGGAAAAGAGGCAAGGTGAGCCCCAGGTTTATAGGACCGTATGAGATATTAGACCGAGTGGGAGATGTGGCTTATCGTTTGGCACTTCCTCCTAAGTTTTCATTTGTTCATCCAGTGTTTCATGTCTCAATGCTAAAAAAATGTATATCAGACTCATTTCAGGTGATTGAAGTACCGACGACACCACTCGATGAGAAGTTGTCTTACGAGGAGGAGCCAATGGCTATTGTTGATAAACAAGTAAGAAAACTATGGTAAAAAGAAATTATGTTTGTTAAAGTTTTATACATACCGTTGAAGAAGCTACTTGGGAACTAGAAAAAGATATGCAAACGAAGTATCCCCATTTGTTTCAATCTACATGTACGTATTTAAGTTAAATTTGGGGACCGAATTTCATCAGATGAGGAGGATGTAATACCCTATATTATAAAAAAGGGTGTATTGGCCTTTATAATTATAATTATAATAATAATAATAATAATAATAATAATAATAATAATAATAATAATAATAATAATAATAATAATAATAATAATAATTACTATAAAGTAACTACAAAAAAACAAGAAAACAATGTAACAAAATAAACAAAACAAAAAGGGGGAAACGAAAGAAACAAAGAAAAAATGGGCTGAAAGGCCCATTATACAAGCTGCCAATAAAGTGAAATGGTTAGAAGCAAGTTGCTTCTGAAGGAAACGAAGAAGAACGAAAAAAATACAAAAACACACCCACAAAAAAAACGAACAAAGAAAGGAAAAGAGGGAAAAGAGAAGAAGAAGAAAGTTTTGGGCAAAGACCTTAAGAAGAATTGGGAGTTGAAATTGAAAGTATTAGAGCTCATCTTCGACTCAAGAGGTTAACCTTCTTTCCCTCATCTGTTAAACTATTTCATCGAATCTATGCAATTTCATGCAGTACAAAAGAATTCAATATCACCTTTCTCTTAGATATATACAATTAATATGGAGATAATAAGGCTATAAAGGTTTGGTTTAAGCACTGATAGGTCTAGTTTTAGAGGGAAAAAAATTATACTAAATAGTTTGAAATTGATAGAATTATGGGCTAGTTCTTTAATTAAATATAAATTCAAAAACTAATGTTCAAACATGAACCCCGATGATTGGGTATTCTAAATTAGTGATGGATTTAACATAAAATGAGATTGATATTATGTAATTATAGATTGATTGGAGGAATTTATACGAATTGCTCGAGGTGAAGCATTTGGTATTTCGGCACGAGTACTGTGAGTAATAATCTTACGGCAATTTGTGTTTTCACAACTTGCATGATTTACACATGATTTCTAATATGAATATGTTACCGTTTATTTTAAGTTGCATGTGGGACAAGTCTTTTACTCGATATGATACCGAAATAGTTATTTGAGATGAATACCGTAGTTTTTTTAAATATTTTCACTGTCACTAGATCTGTTGTGCCGTTACTTGAATTTACTGTTATCGAAAAGAAATTATGTGATTTGATAAGAACCGAAATGCCCTATATTGCTTTAAAATATTTTCTACGAGTGTATACGTATTACAAAGACAAGTATAAATGAGAGTAGACTTTGAAGGATCCCGTAGCTAACGGCGGGTTCATTAGACTTGGTGCACCTTGTAATTACCGATTACCGTTATAGCCCTCGCTAGTGGAAAGGTAGAACTAGCATACTGTTATTGATTTCCCTCGAGTAGGGACTACCGTTATATTTGACTTCTTGCGAAGAAGTCCACAGTTATACCGGTTACATGATCCGTTCATTGAAACCTCCCAAAATGTGAATGCTGATATTATATAGTGGTTACCGAGTTTATTACTGAATTGTTAATTATATTTTACTACAAGAAAAGCGTGATGAGACTGATAATTAATTATTATTTCCGAAAGGGCATTTTTATATTATTTTCTCTTTCAGATAATAGCATGTTTCTGACTTGTCCCCAAATTAAAAACGGTTGTGGTTAAGTGTTATTACTCACTGAGCTAGTGACTCATTCCCCGTAAATTTTTTTTTACAAAGACAGCAGTTGACGCAAGCGAGAATTTTGTTAATCAGAGGTCAAAGGTTGAGAACTCTTGGTGAACCTCGCACTTGTTCGCGTGGGCGAAAATTTTTATCAATTGTTATAATCTTTCTTTCAATTCTTAAAGTCGCCCCACAATCATTATCTTAGTATTGTGAGTATTCTTTTGTTACTATAGTCTTATATTAAGTATCATCCTTTCTTACGAAAGTTGAAGGTAGATTAGTATTGTTAATTGTTAATGTGTTGATTAATAATGGTGAAGACTTATTTTGGCCAATTGGTTGCCAGTTGAATTGCTATTAGATTATTTGATTGCTGATTTGAAACAGGAAACTTTTGAGATGATCCAAAAATAGGGGAAACTCCACCCAATTTTCTATAAAATTACCGATAAAGCTTACTTGGGAGTACCTGTTTCTAAGAGCCGGTCAAGATCCTAAATTGGGTCGTGACATTTTAATTATGACTCTTGTCTATAATTACCCCAATTAAATACTTAAAAACAGCATAACGTGAGAACTATGTGATTAATGATTGATTACGATCTAACAACTGGCTAAAACACTTTACTAAATACAGAGTAATAATCATTTGAATTACATATCTTATATCGAATAGGAACAATAGTTGGGGCCTAATGCAAGACATTTATTGGCCTATGGGTAGAGCCGCCCTTGAACAAATTCTCAAACAATTTGGGGGCCATTGGTGGAAGATTTACAGGCTGAGGAGCCATGAAATTGACAATCTTTTCATGAATATTGTACCTGCAAGAACCAAAACCAGATTTTGTAATCCAGGAACTTTAAAAGTAACCTTGTATGATAGAATCCGTTAATCAATTACCGTATTTTACGACTCTTTGATGCACGGCGATCAACAATTTTTCGCTTCTTTGTTTGCAGTCTCTTCAGTGCATAGAATGCCGTCTCTGTAAAGTTTTGATAAAGAATTGGTTAGTTTTAGGTGTTGTTTTTCCTGAAAGCAACAGTCTAAAAATGCATTCTCTGCCAAAAGACGGAACTATAGTTATACAAACACATTGCAACATTTTCTGATAAAGCTGATCTGTAGCTGCAATGTTTAGAACATATTCATGCTGGACACATGCAATCAAAACAATAGATTCAGCATTCACGTCAAAATGGCAGGGAAATTCATCAGGAAAAAGAGCAGGAGCTTCCACGAAATGATAGCATTCCTGTGAAGAAAGCACGCAACATTGAACATCCTTGAAGCAACATCGTAACCCACCACCACCACCACCACCACCACTACCACCACCAAAACAACAAAAAAACAGATCCCATGAACAGTACAATTAATAGCTAACAGATGACACAGTCAAATCATAGAAGAAAGACAAATTATTGAACATGATGTTGCAAGTATACACATCAAAGGTGAGGATAAAAACATTATCCTAATACCATCACCATAGGTGGATTATTTGAAACATGACCAGCTTATGTTGAGAGGAAAAGGAAAAGGGAGGGGGGCTGACGCATCTTACCAGATGATGCGGGATCAACTGCCTCAAAAAACTCCTTCAGCAATTGTTGATAGAATTCAGAGTCATTCAGAAGCTCAGGATCACCATCCATGTTCGGTCCCTGGTCCAAGTTAAGGATAAGTGGATGTGTTTTTCTCTCTAAGTAAATAATAATCCGTGCAAGAGAATTCTCAAACAAAAACTAATGGATTTTCCCATAAGGAGAATGGCCATTTCCTCTGTTGTACCAAGTGGATAAACCTGAAGCACTGCTACTAGCATGCCTAGATTCTTCTAGGCAACATATCGACAAGGAGATTTATTGATCTAATCTTGTATCAAATTGACTTCAACGGCAAACACAATTCAGGCCAAACATGACAAAATGCATAAATAAAACACTGATACCTCTCCATTCCCAGTAGCATCTGAAGCCTGCACAAAAGCAGGCACATAAATCAAAACTAACTAAAACTAAAAAAAAATTGTCCTGAACATTAAGAAAAATAGCAAGATACATACAATTCAGCTGCCATTCTCAAAACAACTTAAGAAGTGAGACTTACAGTTCCAAATAGTGCAACTGCCGATCTGCTCTGCTGCATTCCTTTTATCATTTTGCTAGGATCCCTCATATAACCAGCCACTTGTTGACTAATGTCCTGTACAATATCAGAATATTAATTCTAGTCATGGTGATTGTTGCTGTACATAGCATCTTTCAGGTCCCAGAAATAAACCTGATTAAATGCTTGCAATTTGCCTTTGATTGCGGCAGCACCAGATGTCACCTGGGTCTTTCTCTGCCATTTATCTATTGATTTGTCCCTAAAAGCAGACATCCTATGACACAAAAGAATTAGCAACATCAATTTCCAACGGACAGGCCAATTTATTTAGGAAAAGGGAGAAAGGGCAATCGCATGAGAATGCAATGCCGGGAAAAGGGCAGAGTAATAGCTGTTCTGGAACCTAATTTTGGAGTTGTGTTACTTGTAACTATGCAGATTTTGTTCCAAACTGCTATAGATGTCCATAAAATCTGACTCCAAAACAAGATTAATAATGGGGCTTAGGACAAATTTTTCACCGGGAGCAGGATTTAACCTAACTGCATAGAAGAATGGAACAGATTATGAGAAACAATGACTAGAATAAAAGCAATCAAAAAGGTCATCTACAACACCAGTTCCAGGGCATATAATCCCATATATCATCCCCCCCCCCCCAAAGAAAAACCCCAACCCACCCTCCAACCCCCCAAAAGCTGCAATCTCATTTCCAGCAGCCTGTCCTCTACCCCTTTTTTAATTCACGGCAACCTGGCCTCTACCCTTTGCCCTCTGAATTAGACAATTAAATTAAAAAAACAAACACAGCTTAACAATCTTGATTATGTTAGGTTCAAGCCTCAAGGTTCCTTCCCTTTACATTTGATGTTTAGTTGCTTTTAGCTCACATCAAACGGTAAAAGAGAAGTATTAATTAGCTCTCATTTATTCAAAAAAAACATATACTTAATATATCCCAAATTTCTGACACTCGGTCTATTTTAAGACGTCATAAAATATTAGATACCAAATATTTTCTTTTTGTATAAGGTAATAATATTTCATTAATGAAGGGCATAAATACCCGTATACGAGAAGTATACCAAAACAGTAGAGAAACCTCCCAAAATAATATGGTTCCTCTACGAAAGATGCCCAATCATCCATGCTCAAGGGAATCCCATGGGAGCACCAAAACATAATAAGAGAAAAGAGGCTATTTCTATAACGTACAAAAACCTTCTCTATTCCATCGAATGCCTCCTATTTCTCTGTCCAAAAAGTCCACATGAGCGCAAGTGGAGCGACATCCCAAGCCTGGCGTCTTCTTGTCCTCCTTCTGAAAGTCCAGGTGAACAATACTTATTTAACCAGGCTTTGCATTACCCACTGAAATTCAAAACAACCCAACCTTCACGCCATAAGCAAGATGCAATCTGAGAATGTGAAGTAGATGCTCTACATCTTTACCCGAGCACTTGCACAAGAAACTCCAATTGACACATGTAATTCTCCTTTTCCTCAAATTCTAAGTCGTTAGAATCACTCCCCTCGTAGCTAGCCATATAAAGAAACACACCTTTGTCAGCACTCTAGGAATGCAAACTGAGGAATAAGGAAAGGCTGCCTCCTCTCTGTCCAGTATTAAACCACAAAAAGACTATGCCACTATCCCCCCCCCCCCCCAAAAAAAAAAAACAAACCAATCTAACACCATGGTTAAACTGTGAAATATTCTGTTTGTGGAGCAACTCCATCAATCTCTGTAACTCTACAACCTCCCAAAATCTTGTAAGTTCCGCCTAACCTCAAATCCCAATGTCTTTCTCCTCCTTATATCCTCTATATGCAACATCGTTTTGGTATGAAATCCTGAACATATATGATATTCGAAGTGTTCTTTTCACACCATCTTTGTACCCAAAATCCTCATAAAGTAGGGTAAGGGCTGTGTACACACTACCCTCCTAGTGGGATAATACTGGGTATGTTGTTGTCTTTGTCCCAAAAAGCATACTCTCCCCCCATCCCCCACCCCAAGTGATATATTCCTAATTAATGCTTCCCACCCTTTTAAGATATTACTCCATAAGCTGCACTAGTAAGGCAGTGTAATTCTTTTGGTCCTCCATCCCCCTTCCAAAACCCCATATTTCTCCGCAATCACCTCCCTCCATAGAGCATTCTCCTCTAACCCAAATCTCCATAACCACTTCCCAACTAACCCTTGTGAAACACCTTCCCTACAATTTTCAATACTTCCAAGAATTCCAAGTCACAAAACAATTCAAGTTTTAACTTGAAGTGTGATTTGATGTTTTCCCCTGCCAACTAACTTCTCAACCATTGCTTTAAGATGTGCTGCGCTATGACTAATATATTATTAAGTCAAATTAATATCCTAAATTCTTCGTATACTGTCATATAAAATAGGAGAGGGGGAGTCCAAGATTAAACAAAAACTTACATATACATTGTTCTTATCTAGCTCTCATCTCTCTAGAACTAGACATTCGGATATGTCAGACAGACAGTCGCATACATGATACATGTCGTAAATGCATACATACTTGGGGACAGCAGGAAAAAAATAAAAGATAAATTATGATCCAAATGGAGGTTTAAGATATCTGCCCGACTGTCACGTGCAATTCTTATATTGCTCTTGGGAACTACACATTCAGACACATCATACAGATCGAGAAACACATCCATGGAGTAGACACATACAACCTAAGAAGAGAAAAGTAAGATAATTGAACAAAAAAAAATTGGTTTTCCATTACTCATATGTGAAGTGTGCAAGGAAGACGAGAATGAACTAAGTGAAGATTGTAACTACCAGATACGGTTACCTATTCCCACTTAAATTCTTCCAGCACCAGTATCTTGTTCATTTTGATTTTTGATGAGTGTAGAACATAAAGAGAAATGCACCTCGCATTCGAACATTTCACTTGCATTAACTATATTCTCATAATTGGGGTTTGTGCATTTAAAATGTAAGCTCATTTGAAATTCGACAAAACACAAAAAGTTACTGTGAGAATTAAGTATTGTCTATTCACATTCTCTCAATGATGTGCTCCAGCTTAGGATACACCAGAATACCAATGCTTGTGTTCTATGGTATGCAAATGAAATTACCAACGAAATGCTTACAAACAATTTGGCCACCTTCAGCTATTTTCTTTAGAGATCATAGGTCCCAGTACCCCACTCCAACGCCTCAACTCACTTTATTTAATTGGTGATACTTGAAGCCAGACCAGAAAAGCATATATTCTGCTTAACAGGTTTTCGGGCTTTTTAGCTTTCAGGAATAATACAGGTCAATCCCCTTAAATGCCTAGGCCACCATAGCAGGGGCACCTGCAAATATCTTTTTTGTTAGTCGGGACAGATAAACATCTACCGGCTCTATTGGCTGAATTTCCGCCTAAATCACACTCGTCTTCATAGTGTTAACAGTTTCAAGATCGGAAGTTTCTCCTGATGTGTCATTTAAAACATGTATATCATGTAGCAAAAAAAACTACGATCATGATCTAAAGAAAAAGAAGAGTTTGACCAACTTCAGTTCAAAAGGGAAAAAGAATTTGACCAACAGCTATAAAACAAGCAAATGCACTAATAAGCCTCAGTTAAACATTCTTACCTTGAATGCATTTGAGAAATCTTCAGCCAATCTTCATCAACTTCACCATTTGACTCAACAGCATCTTCCGAAAGCTTCGATCTTCTACCAGAATTAACTTCAGGAAAGAAATTACAGAAAACATCAACCAGTGAATATGTTAATCCCAAAAGGTATGTTTATGTTGCCTTTGTAGCAAATAGCTAAGAGGAAATTTATGGTCATTAGGCCCTTCAACTTGAAAATTATGCAAGAAAGTCAGGGACTTGGTTTTCAGTGTTGGCAACATTGCTGAATGTGGTGACTTATGAAAAAAATTCCAGAAATTCTTTCACTTAATCAGATTCAGAGGCTTATAGAACTTTACTCAGACCATAGTCTAGAGCTGCAAGATAAAGCCTAATTTGGTGCTTTTAAGCAAACCCCCGAATCCTTTCCAGTGGTTATTCAATCACTTAATCAATACCTCAAGTTGAAGGATCAGATTTTGATAAAGATCATCTTGCTGAATTCTACTTTTAGCAATATTTTGTTATTAGATATTTCAGAAAGTAACATGTTATCATCTCAAATATTTCAAAAAGTAAATTCAGATTCTCAAAAAAATCAGAATAAAGAACGTTAAACACTCAAAATTTGCATGTAGATGCAGCTCTTTGAGTGTGAAAAATCAAATCTACAAGTCATACCGTCCATTGATTGAGTAATTGATGGATTCTGCTCAAGTAGTACCTGCCAAATGGCAAAATGTTTTTGAATAACAGGTTAAATAAGCAAATTCAACCAATTATTAACTGGGCACATTCTAAAATGGAAACTCTATCACATAATGGGACCACGGAGGGAACGATTAGGTTTCCAGCAAAAAAAAAAGCATACTAACTGTTAGATATGTAAATATAGTAAATATAGTAGAACTCTAGTTATAGTAGAACTCTAGTGATAGTAGAACTCTAGGTTATGTGTATTATATATAGGGCTCATTGTATCATGTTTAATATCAATTATATATTTTTCTCCCGTGCTTTCTCACATGGTATCAGAGCCTTGGTGAGAATATTATAGCTGTGCGTCATTCCAGCTACTTCCGGGAAGAAAGACCTCGTCGCCGTGCAATTTTCCGGCGACTTAAGAGGCTGTCCGTAACTAAAACTACCCTTTTTGTGGGTTCTGTGCAAAATCCGAGACCACCACGAGGTTCGAAAGAGAATTCCGACCAACCCCAGAAAAAATCACCGGAAACCAGCCAGCCACGCGCCCCCACGCGCCGGCAATACCCTCGGCGCGTGAGCCCACGCGCCGGCGCGTGAGGGCCTTTTCGGCCACTTTTTCAGTTCGCTCCAGAAGGACAGTTTGGTCGGCCTTCAATTCCGACCCTACCCATCCTTGTTTCGTTCGATTCCGACAACTTTCAGTTTTTTCCGGCGACTTTATTGAATTTTCCGGCAGCTACAGTACTTTCCGACCAGAATTTCTTCAGGACAGTTTGCTCAACCTTGAATTCCGAGCCTATCCATATTTGTATTTTTCAATTCCGACAACTTTGAATTTTTTCGGCAGCTACAGTGCTTTTCCGGCAGCTACAGTAATCCTGTTTTCCAGCAGCGACAGTTTTCAGTTCTCTGTTTCAGTTTCAGCGAGTTTTCAGTTGATAATCCAAAGATGTCTTTGGGACTAGATGCTTTCGGGTCCAGAAACCAGGGTTCTGGCAGTTCCGGTATTATGATTACCTCAGAACCTTTAATGGGAGGTTCAAACTACCTAGTTTGGGCTTCGTCTGTCGAGTTGTGGTGTAAAGGCCAAGGTGTTCAGGATCATCTAACCAAGGAGTCTAGTGACGGAGATGAAAAAGCCAAAGCACATTGGGAGAAGATTGATGCTCAATTATGCAGTATTTTATGGCGATCTATTGATTCCAAGTTGATGCCCTTGTTTCGTCCATTCCAAACATGTTATTTGGTTTGGGAAAAGGCTCGTACTTTATACACTAATGACATATCTCGTTTCTATGATGTGATATCGCGGATGACAAATTTAAAGAAACAGGAATTAGATATGTCTACTTACTTGGGTCAAGTGCAGGCAGTTATGGAGGAATTTGAGACGTTGATGCCAGTTTCTGCTAACGTTGCAAAGCAGCAAGAGCAACGACAAAAGTTGTTTCTAGTTCTTACTCTTGCTGGGCTTCCTAATGATCTTGACTCAGTACGCGATCAAATTTTGGCTAGTCCGACTGTCCCCACAGTTGATGAATTATTCTCTCGCTTACTTCGCCTTGCTGCACCACCAAGTCACCCAGTGAGCTCATCACAGACACTTGATTCATCTATCCTCGTCTCCCAATCCGTGGACAATCGGGCTTCTCATACTATGGAGTATAGACGAGGAGGAGGTCGTTTTGGAATATCTCGACCCAAGTGTTCTTATTGTTATAAACTTGGTCATACTCGTGACGTGTGTCATTCTTTACATGGTCGACCACCAAAAAATGCTTATGTTGCTCAGACCGAGCCTAAAGGTAACCAGGGATTTTCTGTATCTGAAAGGGAGTATAATGAGTTCCTTAAATATCGCGCAAATAAGCAGACATCTCCACAAGTAGCCACTGTTGCTCAGCCTGATACTTCTGTTGCTGGTAATTCTTTTGCTTGTGTTTCCCAGTCTAGCCCTCTTGAACAATGGGCTGTGGACTCAGCTGCTTCTGATCATATCTCTGGTAATAAATCCCTTTTGTCAAATATTGCGTATTCACAGTTTCTTCCCAACGTTACTTTAGCTAATGGGTCTCAAACTAAAGCAAAAGGAGTTGGACAAGCAAATCCTCTACCCTCTGTCACTCTAGATTCCGTTCTTTATGTCCCTAGCTATCCTTTTAATCTTGCATCTGTGAGTCGTTTGACGCGTGCCCTCCATTGCGGAATATATTTTATTGATGACTCTTTTATTATGCAGGACCGCATTACGGGACAGACGATTGGAACAGGACTTGAATCAGACCGACTCTACTATCTTAACTCACTTACATCCTCTAAGGCCTGTCTAGTTGCAGATCCTTCAGACCTACTTCACAGTCGTTTAGGACATCCTAGCTTGTCCAAGCTTCAGAAAATGGTGCCTCGTTTGTCCGGTTTATCCACATTAGAGTGTGAGTCATGTCAGCTCGGGAAACATACCCGTGCCTCCTTTCCTCGTAGTATTGAGAGTCCTGCAGAGTCTGTTTTTTCTTTAGTTCATTCAGATATATGGGGTCCTAGCAGAGTATGTTCAACCTTGGGATTTCGTTATTTTTTTAGTTTCATTGATGATCATTCAAGATGTACTTGGATTTTTTTAATGAAAGATCGTTCTGAGTTGTTTTCTATATTCCGAAATTTTTGTGCTGAAAATAAAAATCAATTTGGTGTTTCTATTCGCACTCTTCGCAGTGATAATGCCTTAGAATATTTATCCTCTCAATTTCAGCAGTTTATGTCTCCTCATGGAATTATTCATCAGACTTCTTGTCCTTATACACCTCAGCAAAATGGGTTGCAGAAAGAAAAAATAGGCACATTATTGAGACTGCTCGCACACTTCTCATCGAATCTCATGTTCCGCTGCGTTTTTTGGGCGATGCAGTTCTCACATCTTGTTATTTGGTTAATCGGATGCCTTCATCTCCCATCCAGAATCAGATTCCGCATGAGGTATTGTTTCCCCAGTCATCCTTATACCCTGTTCCCCCTCGTGTTTTTGGGAGCACTTGTTTCGTTCATAACTTAGCTCCTGGGAAAGATAAGTTAGCTCTTCGTGCTCTCAAGTGTGTCTTCCTTGGTTATTCTCGTGCTCAGAAGGGCTATCGTTGTTATTCACCTGATCTTCGTAGGTACCTTATGTCAGCTGATGTCACATTTTTTGAGTCTAAACCTTTCTTTACCTCTTATGACAATTCTGACCATCTTGATATATCTGAGGTTTTACCTATACCGGTCTTTAGGGAGTCCTATATCTTTCAGGATCGTTGAGAGTCTCCTCCTTCACCTTCCGCTACAGAAGTCTTACCCATTCCAAACATTGGACCATCTACTGTGGCTCATCCTAGACTCCCTGCAGAAGACACTCCACTCTTGTCATATCATCGTCGTCCTCGCCCAGCATCCGACCCGGCTGATTCACTTCCTGCACCTGACCCTGCTCCTACTGCGGACTTGTCTCTTCCGATTGCACTTCGAAAAGGTATAAGGAACACCCTTAATCGTAATCCACATTATATCGGTTTAAGTTATCATCGTTTGTCATCACCCTATTATGCTTTTCTATCTTCTTTGTCCTCTGTTTCCATCCTTAAGTCTACAGGTGAAGCATTGTCTCATCCAGGGTGGCGACAGGCTATGACTGACGAGATGTCTGCCTTACATACGAGTGGTACTTGGGAGCTCGTCCCTCTTCCTTCAGGTAAATCTACAGTTGGTTGTCGTTGGGTGTATGCAGTCAAGGTTGGTCCAGATGGTAAGGTTGATCGTCTTAAGGCTCGTCTTGTGGCCAAGGGATATACTCAGATATTTGGGCTTGATTACAGTGATACCTTCTCTCCCGTGGCTAAGATAGCATCAGTCCGCCTTTTTCTCTCTATGGCTGCTGTTCGCCATTGGCCTCTGTATCAGCTGGACATTAAAAATGCATTTTTACACGGTGACCTTGAGGATGAAGTTTATATGGAGCAACCACCTGGGTTTGTTGCTCAGGGGGAGTCTCGTGGCCTTGTATGTCGCTTGCGCCGGTCACTTTATGGTCTAAAGCAGTCTCCTCGAGCCTGGTTTGGCAAGTTTAGCACTGTTATCCAGGACTTTGGCATGACTCGGAGTGAAGCTGATCACTCTGTATTCTATCGGCATTCTGATTCACGTCTCTGTATTTATCTAGTGGTCTATGTTGACGACATCGTTATTACCGGCAATGACCAGGATGGTATTACTAAATTGAAGCAACATCTCTTTCAACACTTTCAGACTAAGGATCTGGGCACACTAAAGTATTTTCTGGGTATTGAGGTCGCACAGTCTAGCTCAGGTATTGTGATCTCACAACGGAAGTATGCCTAGGATATTCTTGAGGAGACAGGAATGACAGGTTGTAAACCTGTTGACACTCCAATGGATCCGAATTCTAAACTTCTTCCAGGACAGGGGGAGCCTCTTAACGATCCTGAAAGATATAGGCGGTTAGTTGGTAAACTAAACTATCTTACAGTGACAAGACCTGACATTTCCTTTCCTGTGATTGTTGTGAGCCAGTTTATGGGTTCGCCATGTGGTAGTCATTGGGATGCAGTTGTTCGCATTCTTCGGTATATAAAATCAACTCCAGGTAAAGGTTGCCACGAGCAGATTGTTGGATACTCTGATGCTAATTGGGCAGGATCGCCGTGCGACAGACGTTCTACTTCTGGATATTGTGTCTTAGTAGGAGGAAATTTGGTATCTTGGAAAAGCAAGAAACAGAATGTGGTTGCTCGGTCTAGTGCAGAAGCAGAATATCGAGCAATGGCTATGGCGACATGTGAGCTAATTTGGGTCAAACAGTTGCTCAAAGAGCTGAAATTTGGTGATGTTAGTCAGATGGGACTTGTGTGTGATAATCAAGCTGCTCTTCATATTGCGTCAAATCCAGTATTCCATGAGAGAACTAAGCACATTGAGATTGACTGTCACTTTGTCAGAGAAAAGATACTCTCGGGAGATATTGCTACAAAGTTTGTAAAGTCAAATGATCAGCTTGCAGACATTTTCACCAAGTCTCTTACTGGTCCTCGTATTAACTACATATGTAACAAGCTCGGTACATATGATTTATATGCACCAGCTTGAGGGGGAGTGTTAGATATGTAAATATAGTAGAACTCTAGTTATAGTAGAACTCTAGGTTATGTGTGTTATATATAGGGCTCATTGTATCATGTTTAATATCAATTATATATTTTTCTCCCGTGCTTTCTCACACTAACCTTGTTTTACTTCAAAGCAAAATTGACTAGAATTAACTGTTCTCACTGTACCTCTTGCAATTCCAATATAGAATCCAAGGTTTTTCTGGAGGAGGCAAGTAGATCTGAATATGCATCTTTAACTCTGTCCTCAGAATCACAAAAGGAAGATCTTATTGGTTCCTGCAGGCAGTAAACATGCATTAAAGTTCAGTTCAACTTGTCAATATCATGACTCAAGCATTGTGTTGAAACAAAATGGTAACCCAGTGAACCTGCGGAAGTCTATTGGAGTTTGAGAAAGCCTTTTGCAGCAAGAACCTTAGTTCAAGTGTCTTGTCCCAGAGTGCCTTTGTGAAATTAAAAGAGGGAAACGAAAAAGGAACAAGTTAATAGCATAAATATGATATTAGCACTAGTCAATCATTAATCATGTCACTTTAAAGGAATAATCATGTAAATGATATTAGCACTAAAGCTATTAACTCAGCAATTAACAAACCAAGAAGCAAAAGATGTATCATCGATATGCAACTCAATCACATATCTATTGAAGATACAACATAGATATTTATGGAAAAAACAGAAGGAGCAAATAACAGCAAATCACACTGTAGGCATTTCTGTTCCCCGTAACCAGGACTTCTTTTAATGGAAGCAATGGAAAGTGTGTATACAAACAATAAAGATACACGCTCATAAGAAGATGAAACTAAAGACTATCATCTGCACCATCTGGTACACTATACCTTCTGGTTTCTAACTGCTTGTCCTTTGAGAAGATCCTCATCCTTATGGCGCTTCAGATTCCCCAAAAGATCTCTGTGTACACAATGACCGTCAAAATCAGATGTCTACCAATAGTAGGCAAAAGTGAACACATCTTAGATAGCAAGTACTTCCTACTTGTTTTACTGTTGACACTAGTTATGTTTTATTCTTACTATATGACCATCAAGACTCTAACCGAGCTGGTAAGGGGAACTGGGCTTAAGCCTGATAAGAATATGATGCAAGTTATTCTAATATTAGAAAGACGCATTAAACTATGGCGAAGCTTTGATATAATTACAATCATACGATGAAAGTTTTTTTAATATTAGCCAGATGTATCCTTAATAGATTAAATTCATTACTAAACAAGTGATAATAACAAGTTTATAAATTGTAATTTGAATCATTCATTAGCACTGAAACCTTTGTGTCTCTTTGACTGGGTTTTGAATATTAAGAACATTAATGAGATTAGAGAGCAAAGTATAGGCTTCACTTTGGAGAAGCTTGCACTTCATTTCTACCGAGAACTTAGTGGTTTTACAACAATTTACCCACATACCTTGGTTCGGACTCTTATATTTTATTTTAAGAAAAGGTAAGTATGTGCCTTGGTCCTGCCATTACTTTCTGAAGAATTTTTCACAAACTACATAAACTTTTTTTTGAGGGAAAAAACCTATATTAACTTTAGTAAGTATACTTGCGTTCACCAAATTTCAGTAATGATATTCATTCCTATAGAGAGAAAGGAGTTTGTCATTGATATTACATCAATCTATTACCTAATCTTTGCGATATAATCAAAAAACAAAGGTCATATCACTTTATCTCTAGTGTATTTAAGCAGCAAGGGGTTATGTATTCTTAGCTGAAAACAAGATGTGAACCATGTGGTTCAAATACATAAGAAAAATTTTGAGGGAAAAAACCTATATTAACTTTAGTAAGTATACTTGCGTTCACCAAATTTTAGTAATGATATTCATTCCTATAGAGAGAAAGGAGTTTGTCATTGATATTACATCAATCTATTACCTAATCTTTGCAATATAATCAAAAAACAAAGGTCATATCACTTTATCTCTAGTGTATTTAAGCAGCAAGGGGTTATGTATTCTTAGCTGAAAACAAGATGTGAACCATGTGGTTCAAATATGGGTTATGAGTTCAAAAGTCAAACCACATGGAGTTAAACTGCAAACCACATCATCAGTTGAAACGCCTATCATAAGGACCAACCAATACCTAATCCCTCTTCCAAAGAACTGACTTTCACATTATTTTACACTATAGAATGCCAACCTTCACGTCATTTCAATAATAAGCTATCCCTTTTTATATTGAAAAAATCAAATGAATTTATAGGTTATGAGTTCAAAATAGAAGCTACAATTCTAGAAAATGCAGACATGAAACAAATGCTTCTTTTAATAACATATCATATAATTAAGCTATGTGGTAAAAAAAGGAACTTACTGTTCCTTGTGCTTAAGCTCCATATATTCTTTCTTAAGTTCTTCGATTCCAGCAATTTTATGGTCCTCGGTCAGTTTCTCTCGGTCTTCTTCTTCTTCTTCTTGGTCTCCTTCCTTGTCTTCCTCTTCATCTTGTTCCCCACTTTCATCTTTGTTGTTGTAATTGTTAACATCATCAGCGGCGTCACTGTCGATATAGTCATTGTTGTCATCGCTGTCGTTGACTTCATCAAAGTTCTCAACCTAAGCATATCAAAAACATATATATATCACATGAAAACTATTTACGCAAAAACATTAAAAATCAGAACCAGGTAAGAAATACATAAATGTGAGTTAACTGAGAAAAACTAACATCATGCGACATCTCATTTAACATTTCATCATTCTCAAACTCAGAGTTGCTTTCACTCTCCTCTACTTCCCTCGGTCTCTTTGAAGACTTGCTCATTTTCCTGCCTCCTAAATCTTTAAAAAAAAAAAAAAATGCATCAGTTATCAGTAGGGTTATTAAAGGTGCACATGACAAAAACAAAAGCCTATTTTTATCAAAAGCAATACTTTTAAAGATAGAGTTGGAATCTCCTTAAAGAAAAACACGCTCCAAAGGCCTCGAGATGGCAATGTAGAAAAAGAGAGTAGACTAGGAGCTCAAGCACAACTTTTCTCGCTTCATACTTGAATACAAAATGGGATTACATCAAAATATCTAAAGCTACGCTACCTATATACAAGCCAGACTACATCAAACACCTAAACCATACTAACTAATTAAACAACAACAACAACAAACCCAATGGAACCCAACAAATGAGGTCGGGGAGGGTAGTGTTTCCGGTACAACAAAGCAAAGGAAATAAAGTAATGAAAAAGACATGGAAAAAGCAGTAACAACAGCAAGATAGCAACAGAAGCAAAGCACCATACTAACTAATTAAGTTAGCAAAAAATAAGAAGAAGCGCATTATTCTTACCTTGAGTGAGATTACCACTACTCAATCGGAACTTTTGTCCAATCCTCCTTCGGTCGTAACCCTAGTAGAGGTGATTTGGGGATTTTAGAAGAAAGCAACCTTGTCGAAGAAAACAGAGTGAAACAAATGAGGAGGCTAAACCTCTGATAAAACCTATTAAAACGAAAGGGTATTTATTTTGGTGTGTGCGGGCAGGGGGAGGGGGAGGAGGGGCTATTAAAAAGAAAGGGGTTTTAATTAGGACATGTCATTCAGTGGGAATAAAATCAGATTTTAAAGGCTCAACTAAGCTAAGAGGCAAAAGTTCTTTTTTTTTTGGGATCAAAAAAAGATTTTGTGAAAATCTTAAGCTGGTTGGTGTTGAGTTGTAGGTCCTTGGTCTTATGTGGCTTGATAATTCTTACCTCATAAACTAACTTTTGGGCTTGAGTTAGGCCAAATGTCCATTCTTTCTATGGTATCAGAGTCAGGCTCATCTCAATTATGTCCTTGGTCTCCTTATATGGCTTGGACAATACTTACCTCATAAGCTAGCTTTTAGGGTTGAGTTAGGCCCAATGTCCATTCTTTCCACTTGGCCCTATTGAAAATGTAGTTTTGCAAAATTATTTTTTTATGCTGAAGAAGCTATAAATTTTTACTTCGAGAAGTAAAAATAAAGAATTAATTTATTCAAGATAAAAATAATTTTGTAATAAATTTATATTTTTCAAACTATCTCTTATTAATTTAATAGTTTTATTTTTTCAACTTTATATTTCTTCTCTTTTTTATTTTGATCAATTTTTTATTCTCTTTCTCCTATTTCTAAGAGTAAATTTTAAATTTATATTAAATTATATATTTTGACTATTTAAATTATTATGTAAATAATAAGTAATCCAAACACTCGATGTTATTCTTTTGAATTATTATATTTATATTGACTGAATTTTTAATTTATATTTTTACTTTACGTTACTTTAATTGAGTTTTCAAAAATAATTAAATGTACTTTTTTCTAAATAATACTAATTTCCAATTGAACATTTAGTGTTATTGCCGTAATGTAATACTTACAGGTACTTTTTAAAAAGATTGATCAAACATAATGAGCTTCAAAATTACTACTCAAACGAATTGGCCAAACAAAATTGCTATTTTACAAAAAAATTTAAAAAAAATACTTTTAAACAAATATACTTTTTAAAATAAACAGTTTTTGACAATTTAGCCAAATGGACTCTAGATCTAAGTGTGTTAGTATGGAATAGAATTTTACGCCAACTTGCTCACGACAATGGCATATATGACCCCTCCTATTAATAAGGGTATAATTGTTCTATTTTATTTGGTACAAGATTAATTTTGGCAATTTCAGTAGTATAAATATTAGTAAGAAGTTACGATTTCTTAGTTGGTTTATGACATATGAATAATTGTATCTCTTTTGAGAGCTTAAACATTCTTTGTTAGAATTTCAATATTTTGTCGTAAGATTTGCAAGTTCAAGACATCTAAATATATTGATAGAATTCAAAAGAATCTAGGAATTCAAAAGACAGATATGAAAGAAAAAAAGATTTTTTCCTTCCTATTACTATATATTAAACTTTATTATCAAAT
The DNA here is from genome assembly GCA_034376525.1 of Nicotiana benthamiana. Lineage (NCBI taxonomy): Eukaryota > Viridiplantae > Streptophyta > Magnoliopsida > Solanales > Solanaceae > Nicotiana > Nicotiana benthamiana. Next base: position 60,509,165 of record CM067332.1, on the reverse strand, counting down.
ACGTGCGTAGTATCTAAATATCCTGCCTAGTTCATATTTTTCCTACAATTTTTGTACCTTTCGTTTATTAGGAATTAATAGGGCAGAATCTTCCCTTAATAACGCGTGAAAAATCAGGAAAAAATCTTGAGATTGATTGATTTTACATTAAATTCAAGTCTTAAAATGGAAAGGAGATTGCATTTGCGTAATTTACTCATATTTTAAAAAAAATGTATGAACAACTTCAACGAACTGAATTCAAATTGTAGAATTCAAATCTTCGAGATTCAAAAACTCAAAATTACTATATTCTGTTTTCCATCGTTTTCAGAAATCAAATTGCCGATCATATATCTGTTCTTCATCTTTTTTCTCTCAATCTAGAAATCCAAAAAACGAGAAAATTTAGAATAATACATCAACAACAACACGCAATCATGTCCAAAATCGCAATCATGCTACAATTGAATGGGAATTGGGATAACTATGGTAGATCTAGATTTTAAAGTTGATACCATCATGGTAGATGAGAATGCAAGCTAACAGTATTATGATTTCTACTATTGCATAACAACTATCGATTGGTACTTCAGAAAAAATTGTAGAAATCAAATACATGGTGAACGACAATTGTCCCCCGATGGAGATTAGGAATGATATGGGGGTTCGTGTGTATATGGAGACCAAAAAGGAGAATAGAAACTTAGGTTCATATCCGTTATGTATAAGTGTACGAGATTTCATATGGAATTGGCAATCAACAATGATAACACAAGTGCATGTTTGTATAGTTTGAAATTGCATAGAATTATGGTTTTACGGTATTATCTAACAAATTACTACATTTACCTACAATTAAACCACAAATCAATTTAATGAAAGAATAAAGCAATATTAGTTTTAAGCCTTACCTATAAAGTTACTACATTTATACGACAAAATAAACTGCAATCTATGATTAGAAATTGTCGATTTTAAAATGTTGTCTTCAAATAAAACTACAATCTATATTTTGATTAAAATATAGTCAAATAAAATACAAATCGGTTTAATTATGTACAAAGCAATATTGTTTTCAAAAATTACTACAAATTGCAACAGTTATAGTACAATTTAACTACAATGTCTGACATCCTAAAATGGATGACTACAAAATGTTCACTATATCTACAAATATTCTACAAAATTATAATGACATTGTTTATCTTTGTTTTGATGCATGTTCGTCTGGATCCCTAAAGTTACTTGATATGCCATCTTCTCCGGCTATAGAGAATATCAAATTGAAATAATAAGAGAATTTACGCAAACTGCTATTGAAGAAGGACAAGTGTATCAGGACAAGCAAACTATAGTTGCTGCAATGAAGCACTTTTCTGTGATGCACAAGTTTCAGTTCTGAGTTAAAAGATCTAGTCATAGAAGGTATGGAGATATTTGTGGAGAAAATATCATTAAAAGCAGTGTTTTACTCAAGATATGTATTTTTTAAACATCGTAGATAAATTGTAGTTATATTGTAGTTAAATTGTAGTTTACGTTACTATACGTTAAAACAATCCTTTTGTTGCAATTATATTTATAATCTGCATTAAATATTGTATTTTTTTGTAGCTACTGGCTTGTATGCGTTGGTGAAAACTGTAAATGACACTTCAAGGAAACGTCAATTAATGATTCTGCAATGTTCAAGATAAGGAGTTTCAACCAACAACATGCATGCTCCTTAATTGACGAAACATTCATACAGCACAAACACATTGCAACTGTAGTTGGTAGCATGGTCATTCCAAAGTATTGTGATCCTAAGACCGTTTACACACTAAAGGACATACAAACTGACATGTTATCCGAACACGGAGTGAACCTAAGATACATGCAAGCATGGAAAGCAAAGGAAAAGGCTTTACAACTTTTGAGGGGGAATCCGGTTGACTCCTACGACAAATTACCCAAATATTTTTATATTCTTGAGGAGACTTATCCTAGTTCGGTTGTTAAGACAGCAGATGAATGCTTATTATGCGCATTTTTTGCTCTTTGTACATCAATAGGTGGTTGGCAACATTGTGGGCCAGTAGTAGTGGTTGATGGGACGTTCTTAAAGTCAGGCTACAGAGGGATTATGCTGACAGCAAGCACCATGGACGCAGCAGGTAAAAAGTGTAAAAGTTTTGTAGTTATTTTGTAGGCAGTCTATGAAATATAGATACATTATTGTAATTTTATAGTTATTTTGTAGCTATTATATGAAATGTAGATAAATTATCTTTATTATGAAGATATATTGTAGTTGTTATGTATTTATATTTTTATATACATTTTCAAAGTTGTCAATTAATATTTTATGAATTAATAATGTAGGTACAATATTGCCCTTGACATATGCTATGGTTGATTCTGAAAATTATGCATATTGGAAGTGATTATTTGAGCAATTCAAGCAGTCATATGGTGAAAGACATTCAATGTGTGTTGTTTCAAATAGGAATGAGAGTATACTGAAGGCAACATCAATTGTCTATGCGGGAGTGCCACACTACTATTATGTGTAGAATATTTGGATAAATATAAGGGCAAAGTTCAAGATGGGTCATCTACAATTAAATGAATTGTAGTTTGCTATAGCAGGGTCATACACTCTGGATGAATTTAATGAAATGATATCGAAGATTGAAGAGATAGACCCTTGTGTTAAATCATACCACTATGATATTGGCTATCATAGATGGTCAAGAATACATGCAACGGTGAATAAAACTTGGACGATGGCATCAACATCGCAAAGTCGTTGAATGCTGTAAAAAAATATGCAAGAGAGCTGCCAATATTTGACCTATTAGAGTATATGAGGACACTTCTTGAACGTTGGACGAAAGAAAAGTTGTTGAAGGCAAAAGGTACTTTCACATACATTGGGTACAAATTCAACAAAGAATTGGAGAAAAACAGTATATAATCTCAGAAACTTAGGGTAAGATCTCTTTATTTTGTGCAAAATAATAATATTTTGATATACAATGTTTCCATATTGTACATAAATTGTAGTCAAATTGTAGATAATTATAGGTTGTAGATAAGGTGTAGAATATTTGTAGATGATTTATAGATAAGTTGTAGATAATCTATTTTTATGGTTGAGATAATATTTTTTCTGTTTGTTCTACAATTGTAGGTTAGGGATTCAACAGATCATATACGTACTGAGTTAGATGGTGTGAAGCGGTACATTGTGTGTCTTGAAAACAAGAAATATAGTTGTGGTCAATTCCAACTTGAAGAACTTCCATGCGCATATACTTTGACAGCATTAAGGCACATAAATGAAACATATGAAAACTATTGCTCTCCGTATTACACAAGGGAGAGCCTTCTGCGTACGTATGGGATACCAATAAATCCTCTTCATGATGAAAGCAAATTAAAATGTGCCACAACATATTTTGGATGAGGTAGTAAATTCACCGACGGGAGATAAAAGGCAACCAGGGAGACCTCAAAAAGGAAGATATAAAACATATGATGAAATAAAGCCAAAGAAGTACAAGGTGTCATGTGAAAATTGTGGAAATGAAGGGGATAACAAAAGATCTTGCAAGAATGCGCCAAAAATAATGAATATCATATAGTTAGAATAGTTATTCAAACTAACTGTTTGTGAGTTAAAGTTAGCAGATTTTTTGTGTAATTGTTTAAGTTTTTAAAGATTATTATGAAGTAGACTATAATTTTTTATGTGTGTTTAACATGATTTTATGTATTGTGTCGAGCATCTAAATTTGTCTTTGAAATAGTGTAATTAAATTTTACTATTTATTATCTGCAATACAACTGATATTAAAAAAGTAACTTTAATATAAAGTGTTTCCAGATTGTAGGTAAAATATAGGTTAAATGTAGTTAAATTGTAGTCTTGGTAATAATATGTAGATGATTTGTAGATAAATTATGGATAATATATTTCTATGATTGGAGTGTTTGTTTCTTCTCTTTGTTGTGTAATTTAACTTCAACTGACAGTTATATATAGATATCACCTAGAACTTGAAGGTATTTCATAAAATTATGAACATATACAACTACCAAATTTTATACAATAACTACATTGAATGTTTCCAAAATGTAAATATTGTGAAGGTTATTTGTAGGCAAAATATATTCTAACATCAAAATACTCATGTTTAATATAATGAAGATACAGTACTGTAAACAACCAATTTATATTCAAGTGAACAACTAAGAATGAAAGTTAAAATAACAAAACAAAAAGGTATGTTGCAATAGAAACATAAAAATTTTGTTTATAAAGTAGTATATTCTCCTTCAACTACAAATTGACATCAACTAAACTAGGAAAACATGACACTATTTCTTCTTTCTCTGGACTCTAGTCTTCTCATTCTTAGCAGGAGCATCTTTCCTCCTAGCTGACATGTCTGTAACCTCACTTTCACTGATTGACCCATCTTCTTGATTCTTTGTAGCATAGTCCCATAGGAGAGCTCCATATCGTATACGGTGTTGGTCGATATCCGAAAGGTCTTCTGAAGGAATTGACAAATCTACAAGGCTAACATACTCCGCAAAAGCAGCCACAAATACACCACAATCGTTGCATAAGACAAAAAATTTAACTATTTAACTAATGATTATAAAAAATAATAATAAAACATCTAGAAAGGGAGAATAGTTTTTTTATAGTGATCCTTCCCTTTGTTGTAGAAGATCCGCAACCATCCAGTGTATGTTGAGGGGAACACTCATAAAGCCAAACTTGCAAGGCTAATGAGCATCCCCGTATGAGATAAGAATGTACACAGGGATTAAAACAATGCCTAACGGATTCCATAACTTAATTGAACGATTTAATACCCCATGGGTATGACTCAAACTTACCAGACTCTACCAAATATAACCTAAAGTGGTCTATAAAAGACACGTGGTCTTTGTCATAAGGGCAAACAAAAAATTTCAAAAGATAAAGAATGCACAACTTGACTGCATCCTCATCATTTACCCAAGATCTATTTGTTACTATGTTTTCCAAATACCACTTCTCTACTATTTTTTTTTTGGTTAGGAAAATAGCTTTTCATTAACTTGCTAACATAACTAGAAGTATATCCATAATCTGTAAAATGATTCACACAATTTAAACCGGTAATTAAACCAAACTCTCTCAATGAAAAATTTAATTTTCCCCCTTCAAGTGGACTGGAAAAAATAATTCATTAGGCTTAGACAGTTCATACTTCATTAGAAGATGAATATCTTGATTTTGCATGCAAATGGAGGGAGCGATAGTAAGTAACCAAAACAAGTGTTTTTAAAAAGCTTTAAAGCATTTGGAGACAATAACCCTTTTATCTGGCTAGGAATGCTAGGATCACACAAAGTGTGAAATCTAAGCACCCCATAATCCACATTATGTGGGCAAAATAATGTCCATTCTTCACAAAATGATAAATTATTTCACATTAATAAACTGCATAAAAGTGAAGCATTAATCTACATATTATCTACATATAACTACACAATCACTACACAAATAGCTAAAAACGAATCAGGAAGAAAAAATACATACAAATCTACTTTAAAAAAAATACAGCCTACCCACACATATAACTACAAAATACTACAAGACATCTACAGATATAAACATTATCTACAAAAATGCAGGAAGAAAAAAGTAACCACAGCTCTGTTTTAAGATTTAAAAGCTAACGATAATATAACTACAAAATGGCTATAAAATAACTACAATTATAAACTGTAGAAAATCACAACTACAAAAAATCTATAAAATTAAGACAGCTAATCTACAATTTAATAAAACACTTAAATAGAGATTTTTACATTCAAAACAAAACTAAAAAACTGGAAACGAAAATAATAAATGTTTACCTTCACTATTTTTTTTAACCAATTTTGAGAGTTTTTTGGATTGTTTCTTCGTTTTTTGTTTTTAGGAAACAGGAGACAGCTTGGATTTTTTAACTGTTGGAATTTTAGGACATCTTCAGCAAAGTCGTCATCTATACATACCTCTTTCCCCTTTCTTTTGAGTTGCTTGACACCTGGTGTAGCACTTCCTCCAGCATCTACATCGTGGATTTGCTTTGTTCTCATCTCGGTGCGGATTTATCTAGGGGATGTACTGTGAGTAGTAGGTTCTATTGCATGTGCAAATTTTACTTATTTTTGTGGTGATTTTAGTGTTAAAACACCCAAATCGAAAGAGGAGATATCACCTACTGTAGATTGTTTAGGTATTTTTTGGGAGATTTGATGTTCTTCATGGTTTAACTTCAACTTGATTAAAGATGGGAACGAATTTTGTAGAATGATAACTTCAATATTTGGTGAATTTAAATGGAGAATAATGAAGAACGTGGGTAACTTCTGTTCTGTAAAGAAGAAAATAGACGCTAAACATGGGGAAGTGAAGGGTAAAGGTAAAATGTGAGGTGTGGGGGGGGGGGTGAGGGGTTAGGGGAGAGAAAGTGAGGGATTAGTATTGAAAAAATAGAAATGCTTTAATTAAGGAGTAGAAAATATCTCACTAATTATAACCTTAATTAGATATGGTATAGAAATGGTAATTTGGTATACTAAATATAATTTAATCAAACCTTAAACATGTAGGGTAAAAGGCTTCCTAAGTAGGATAGGAATGTAAAAATTCCAAAAACAAAGTCATTCATTTAGGATTGGCATATAGGCTTTACTAGAACCCATTTTCCCTCTGGCAAAAACCCTATTGTTAAGCACTGTAATTGGAGGTACCTCAAAAAAAAAAATCAAAATCAAACACTTAACAATGCATCTTGAAAGGGTGAAAAACATACATACATGCCAAAACGATAGATTGTCCACTCAGGTAATGGAGTCAGCTTCATCAATGACCCTTGAATCCCAAATAACCTTCGATCAGATCTATGATTGAAGGTCCTTTTACGCGTGAGAATCTATCCACTACAGTGGTATCAGTCCATAACAGTGGGACATGAGATTTCTCTCTCATTTTCCTAAGCAATCCCTCCAGCATTAAAAACACCATTCTAAAAGTATTTATACCATCCAATCCTATAAAACATGACAGAATGATCTACGGAATCACCACCAATGGCATATTCACCTCAAAGTCAGCGTACTCCCTCTTGAAAAACCTTGCACAACCAAATTGTACGGATACAAGTAATAACTATTTGTGGATTTGGAAATTGAAAGTATCAAAAAGATCAAAATTTTCTTTTGGCTTCTCTTCTATGAAAGGCTCCACATTTGAGCTTTCATTCATCGCATTAGGATAAATCTTTATCATATATGCCACTTATGTAACCATGCAATGAGGACGTGTGCTCACCTATTCTTCGATTGCCACAACACAAAAAGATTCTGGGAAATTCTAGTCACATAAAGTACCAGTTCAGCCCCAAGCCAGATCATCTCCTTCACTAGTTGGGATTAGCCCACCATATGGGCCTCTATAAAAAATAAACCCTTCAACAATGTCATCAATTGGGAAGTCCTCCTCGCATTTTGCTTATGCCAGGTTTGGCTTGCCAGAAACAATAACATATTCAACAATAGGAAGGACATGGTTAATACAAAAGATGCTTTAGCAAAAGCAACTGAATATATAACTATATCGGTGGACAGAACACCCACAAAGGAGAAAGTTGTCTGGGTTAAATGGACATGCCCTCTAAGTAACATATATAAATTCAACACGGATGGGAATGCAGTTGGGAACCCGGGAAAGGAAAAAGTGGGAGGAGTCTTCAGAAATGTAAGTGGAAATTAGGTGTTGGGCTTTATGAGAAGTATACAACACACTACTAACAAACATGCAGAGCTACTGATAGTGCTGAGAGGGATTACAAATTGCTGAAGAGAGATAGTTAACGACTCCAGAAACTAACACAGACTCCACAGAGGTAATTATAATGCTTAACAACGGCAACCTTATTTTTGAATCACTTATTTTTGAATGCACGTCAAACGTCCAAAGGCTAAGAGATGTGGAGGTGAAACACAATTACATGGAGACGAACAAAGTTGCTGACATACTAGCAAATGAGGTTGCCAAGAAGGATTTTTTATTAATCGTTTTGTAATAATAATTCCTCCGGTGTATGTTATTCGTATTTTTTAGGTAAACATTGCAGGAACTGCTTTCTCAAGACAACTTTTGGACCGTTATAGTACTAACTACATTCATAGCAAGGGGGAACTAGTATACCCCTGTTACAATGCTACTGTGCTCTACCGTAACAGGTAGATTTTATAATTAATATTTGAAATGCGCCATTTTAACACAAAAAAGGTTACTACAATCTTGAAAATTCTAATATATTAGGTGCACTTTATATTTTCTAATTAAGTAATATTTTGGTTCATTTTATCATTGCATCTCTTTAGTTGGTTGAAATTAATTGTGTCTACTTTTTAATTCCTATATTTCAATTCTTATCTTGTTACTATGTTCATGTTTTACATGAGTACATATAACCAAGCACTTTTGTCTATTTTAAAATGCGTGCATTTAGATTAGAAAATTATGAGAAGGAAAAATAAGAATTTGGTTAGCTCCTACAAATATACATGCATGTTAATTACATAAACTTGATAATAATTTATTATCATACCAACTATGATTTTCATAATTAATTTTATTATTTTTTTATAAAGATGCATGATCTTAGTTTTATGTATGTTAAATTGTACTCGCAATAACAATATAGTTATAAAGTATTTATAACAATAACATCCGACTATTCGATAGTATTCTAACATATAGTCATTGTTAAATGACGATGAACTTCTCTATGAGTTTTCTTAATTTACAGTCACCCACACAATAGAAATAAGATGGTTTGGATTTGATGAATTAAGTACTTTGTTGATATACCCTTCTATATATAACATTCCCAAGCAATTTGTCATTACCCAAGCTCATGGCATGTATTGTTTGCTTTGGCCGAAGCCTAAAGTGGATAATACGTGTCATAAACTTTGGTAGTGATAAATATGGTATTAGATCCAAATCTCCCTCGATATATGGTGCGGCGAATCTCAGCGAGGACACTGAATCACAAATGGGTGAATATGATCTCCATACCAAAGTAAGGCTGTATCCGGTTCCGGTTCTGGGTCTATTTGGGTCTGCGGTTCCGGTTCTGGCGGTTCCAGTTCTGGCGGTTCCGGTTCTGGCGGTTCTGGCGGTTCCGGTTCTGGAGTTTCCGGAGCCGGTTCCGGTTCTGGCGGTTCCGGTGGTTCCCGGCGGTTATGAATTTTTTTTTTAAAACCAATATCTTGTATAGTAGTCAATTGTATATTGTAGAATATATTTTATATGGTGTACTATGTTATTAGTATAGTATATATTGTGTTTGGTACTTAGTATATATTGTGTATAAGTAGTGTATAATTTGTATATAAGTAGTATATATTGTATGTAAGTAGTATATATTGTATATAAGTAGCGTATATTGTGTTGTAGTTAGTAATTAGTATAAATTGTATATAAGTAGTATATATTGATAAAGAAATATCGAGACAATAGATATTCAAGGATATGATAAAGAGCATATTTATTGACCAAAATGGCATATCTTTCTTAGTCTTCCTTCCCCCAATGGAATGAGCACAACATGGTACTAATACCACCATTAAAAGGAAAAAAAACTAAAAGAAGACATGCCAATGTACAAGTTACATCATAATTTATGTATTATTTCTAACAAATCTCATAAAACATTCAAGGTTTGGAGGTGGTTGTGTTGGCGGTGGTGGAAATGAAGCTTATTCATCACCACTTCCGGGTGAAGATGTTTCCTGAGCAAGTTCTGCTAGCATTTCTTCATAGCACTCATCTATTTCTGGTTGTGATTCAGCTAGCCCAAAGTTCCTTCTTTGTGCGCGGATCCAATCTCGAAAAAGCACTGATTTTTCCAAGCTGTCCCGCATCGACGCTCTGTGATCACCTATTTGTAGTCTTGCTTGACTAAAGGCGTTCTCCGATGCAACAGTTGACGCTTGAATCGACAGAACATCCCGAGCCATCCTTGCAAGAACGGGAAAATGCTTTTCCCTTGTCTTCCACCATCCAAAAGGTCGAAAGAGCTGTCTGGATTCTCATTCTCTAGTCCCTGCGACAAATAAACTTGAAGCTCATTTAGATGGGAAATTTCATCTAAATTTTCCCCTTGAGTACCCTTGAACTCCGTCCACGATTTAAGAGCTGTTAAGCTAGCAGCTCTTTTAGACGACTGTGATGTAGACGAAGTAGGGGTTGGAATATTAGGCCTAGCATGCTCTAACGCTTGTTTATAAGCATTATAAACAGTTTGAGCATTCACTTTAATTGATGCTTTCGCATCAGATAGTGTAGCCATTTCTTCTTCTGAAAGATCTAAAGCTTGATAAATAGTAGAATACCAAAAGTGAGGACCTCCTAATTTCACAGTAGGATTTAGCATAGCAGACACACCAAATATAGGAGGGATTGGAAAAAAATAGTTTTTAAACTTCTTTTTCATTTCAGTTATTGCAATTACATAAATTTCCCCTCCCTCGTTAAAATCAACAAACAAATTAGCAAGTGCGACAATATAAACTAAGCAGTTAGAAATAGTTGGATAATATTGGCTAGATAAAGCATTTGTAGCCACATGAAAATGTTCTAAAAATCTAAAAGAATTTTAACGTTAGTCCAATCTACTGTAGTTAGCATGTCATTATCTTCCTCCCCACAATCCCGAGAATTATACGTAGCGTTAATTGGGTTCCTATATTCGTACGCTACTACTAAACTTTCGTACATGTAGTTCCACCTAGTCGGGCAAGGTTTAGGAACCTTTCTTTCTCTAAGGCCATATTCGTCACACCTTTTAAAATATTCTCTAAGTCTACTTCTACGGTTTGAATAAAAAGCCAATTAAGAGACATTTTAACCTTTTCAATTTCTATGTTTAATATTCTCATACCATCACCAACAACTAAATGATAAATGTGACAAATACATCTAATATGAAAAATATTAGTAAAAGCAGGATTAAGTGTTCTAGTTAGCATACCTATTGCACTAGTGTTGCTAGAAGCGTTATCCATGGAAATTGACATTATTTTATCACTAAAACAAAAATATCTGCATACATCTGAAACAGTGTTAGCAATAAATCTACCCGTGTGCCGTGAATTAATTATCTTATATGCAATGATGTATTTTTGCATAGTCCAGTCTTCGTCTATCCAATGACTGGTTACGGTTAGATAATCACAATCATTATTACTTCTACCAATATCAGTTGTAATAGACATACGATTAGTTATACGGGTAAATAAATAGCGCAAGTATTGTTCATATTCATGCTTGTATTTATAAATATCGGCCTTAACTGTGGCGCGAGGCCAACCTTTATACGTAGGATTAAATACTCTTCTAATATAATGAATCCATGCAGGATTAGAAGCAAAAGAATAAGGCAAACACATAACAGTAATCATTTTAGCTAATTCTTCACGATCCTTATTTGGATCGTAATATAATATATCTCCGGTGACTGTGTTTATTCCTGGTTGAACTAGATTTGAACCAGTACTTGGGTTAACTGAAGTATCAGGACTTGTCCTCCCCTCTTGTTGCGCTTTCAATTGCAAAAATCTAGCCTTATCGCTAGGGTGTAATCTTATATGCTTAACTAAACTACCCGTGCCGCTACGATCTCCAGTATACCTATGAACAAGTAATTTCCCACAAGATTTGCACTTAGCCTTATTTTGTTCTCTTAGTTGAATAAAAAATTGCCAAACTAATGATGTTTCTGTACGTTTAGGAGGTTGTCTACTAAAAGTGGGAGTTTGTACGGATGGGTGTGCCGTTTCATCACCTAAGTTATGAGCAGGACTAGTAGGTGTATCATCTAAATCTACTGGAGCTTGGGTTTCATCATCATCATCATCCTCATTTCCCTCTAAGATAGGTGCATTAGGATAAAGAGCATTCATAATATCATCGTCTATTCTATCACCAACTGTTACATCATGTAGAAAATCAATATCGCTAAATTGAAAACAAGGGTGATCACTATCAAGGATTCCGAAGGGTTCATTTGGATTTATTGGTTGGCTACTACTTTGAACTTGCTTATCTTTTCTAGATCGGGGAGCCGGGGGAGGGGTAGTATTTTGGCGACTACTTTCACCGGTTTTAGATTTTCCTTTACCGAACATATTTTTCAACGAAAATGCCATAATAATTATAATTAAGCAAAATAACAACACACAAAAATATTCTTAGCACGTAAGAGTAGAAACGAGTTTACCGGATTGACGAACAACTTCTTGAAAATTGAAAATCATTGAAATTGAACACTTGAAAACTTCAATTCAACAACTTCACAATGTTTCACGAATTTGCAACAATAAATTAAGCACTTGCACTAGAAAGATTGAAAGAGAGCTTGAGAGAGATTGAGAGATATTGATGAATTGGTGAATAATAATGAAAGAATGAGGGGGTATTTATAGTTGAGAAATGGGAAATTGTGTAATTATATAAAGATTGGGGTTAAATTAAAGTTTGGGGGCCAAATGGCTATTTTTTAAAATTCCAAACGGCTAATTTTGAAAAAGAGCCGTTTGGAAATTATTAAAAAAAAAATTTTTAAAAAAAATCTGCCCGTTACAGAACCGGATGGAACCGGTTGGAACCGTTTGGAACCGCCAGAACCGGTCCGGTTCCGGTTCTGGCGGTTCCGGTTCCGCGGTTCTAGCGGGTAGAACTGCCCCGTCACGGTTCCGGGGAACCGCCAGAACCGGAACCGCCGGAACCGGCAGAATCGCGGTTCCAATCCGGTTCCGGTTCGGAACCGTGAATTTTGCAGCCTTATACCAAAGGGCAAACTAATGATGATAGCTAAGGCAGGACTAGAAACTTATAGGCTAGCAAATTTATGAAAGAAGGATTCCACATGGCATATTAGACGAATCCGACAAAGGAATGAGAGAGGAAAGTAAAAAACTTTATAAGGTATGACACAAGTTCATATAGTACGTGCGCTATTCGGACTCAATATGGCGTAGCCCAAAAGACAAACTCATGGGGACTTAGGCCCAAAACGAACAGAAGTGCCATGGACCTCGGTCGAGACACAGCTAATCACTCAAAAGGACTAATCATTGAAGTGACCCTATCAAATAGACATATATCGCAACACATCATTTTATTAAAAAAAAACTATATTTAATTTATAAACTAATTAATTAATCAGCTAAGTAAAATAAATTAGAATATAATAAAAAAATATTTCTCAGAAAAATAAATCTTAGTACGTCTCAATGATCTCAAATTTCCACCATCGGGCCTCGACACAAGAAAGCATGCAGAAATACCCATACTTATAATAGTATAAAACTTATTTTTAACTAGAAATTGAAAATTTTTCTCTATATAATTCTAATAAAAAATACCATTTAAACGTAAATTAAAAAAATTAGCAAAAATCAAATCGTATACAATTTAGATTTTCTCTTTTCAACTTTGGATTGGTCATACAACATATCAGCTTGTTTGGATGGTTATTACGTATCGTTTTATAATGTATCGTATCATATTGTATTGTATTATTTTATTTTGTGGATATAATGTTTGGATAGATTGCATCGTTTGATGTTGTTTACTAATATTTTGTTATTTGGTTTGACGGTATGGTATTGTATTGTAATTGATAAATTTACTAAAATATCCTTAATTGCAGTGAAGTTTAGATGTTATCAACAATAACTCATAAAAGTTATTTAATGTACGGGTCGAATTTGACAACGCGTGGATGAACGTTAAAAGGAATGGCGTGGGGTCGACTGAGCCATGGTCGTATTCATAAAATGTCATATCGACAAGTATCTCGGCTGCAACCAGGATCAAATTATCAAAAAGCTTGTACGGTAAGGCGTATGTCGTGACATTTAAGGGGAACGACCTAATGCACAATGAACATACTAAGGCCTCTGGCTAAGAACCGTTGGATAAATGGAAATAATTACTATATAAATAGAGGGAAGATAACAAGAAAATAGGGGTTCTTCTACATGAGATGAAGGCAGAAGAACCAATGAATGCTACAGGAGAAAAACACGAGAAATTGTAAATCTAGATGACAAATCTTTGAAGTCATCTTTCTTGAGTAAATAAAGATAGATCTCGCAACTCTTAATGGTATTCCCTATGTTCTTCCTTTATTTTTATATTACGGGATAATACATCAAGAATATAAGCATGTTATTTATTTTTTATATCTTTTATAAGTCTTGAAAGTTCATGAGCTTGACTATATCTTATTCTCCCATTCAATGCATTTTGATATTTTATCTAGAGTTAATTGTCCGTGGCTAGGATTTATCCTCTATTTTCTTATTAATTAGTTTAACAAAAAGTTTATTACTTTTTGGCCAAACAATTTGGCGCCATATCTGGGGATTTCTTAGCCAAAATTTTGTTTTCTCTAGATCTAAAACCAGCCAAAGTATTACTTCCCAACTGTCATAGTCTTACCATCTTAGTATAAATACCAACTCGACAATGTGATAGATAAGCTTTTAAGATAACCAAACCAATCTGGGTTAGATTTATTGCGACAGCCCGACCTGTCATCTCATGAGCTACAATTTTATTTTTCCTATTTTTGCTTCTTTATGCTTATTTCATCTGTATTTCATGTTACCAGGTTGAGTGGTTCGGATTCGGAGGGGTTTTGGTACAGTTTGAGATACTTAGTCTCTTTTGAATAAGCTTAAGTTGAAAAAGTCACTCTGATATTGAATTATGTATTAGAGAGCTCAAATATGAATTCTGATGGTTCGGATAGCTTCAGGAGGTGATTTGGGACTTATGAGCATGATCAGAATGTGTTTTGGAGGTCCGGAGTAGATTTAGGTTTGAATTGGCGAAAATGGAATTTTGGCATTTTCCGATTGATAGGTGAGATTTCGAGAATTTTGGGAATTGCAATAGGTTTTTATGTCATTTGGGATGTGTACGCCAAATTTCAGGTCATTCGGACATGGTTTGATAGGATTTTTGATCGAACGAGGAATTTGAAAGTTTTTAGAATTCTTAGGCTTGAATCCGATGCAAATTTGGTGTTTTAATGTTGTTTTGAGTGTTCCGAAAGTTTGAATGATGTTACGGGATATATTGGCATGTTTGGTTGAGGTCTCGATGGCCTCATATGTATTTCAGATGCTCAAACGGGCATTTTTGGCCTTTGGAGAGCTGCTGGTTTTATGGTGTTTTAGCAGTAGATTTCACTTAATCGCGATCACATAGAGTAAGGATTGAGGCATGCAGATTTTTTTTTGTGCGATCGCATAAAAAGGTTTGTGATCGCATAGGTTAGGCAGTCTTGAGCAGTGTGGTCACGTAGGTCTTCTTGCAATCTCGTAGTAAAAAAGAGGGGCGCGTGGAGCAGCTGTTCTTCGCAACCGCGTGAGGGAGTACGCGATCGCATAGGTCAGTGGGTTGTAGCTTCGCATTCGCGTAGGAAAGTGTGCGATCGCAGTGAGTAAAATTTGGAGGCTATGAGTTTTTTCTTCGTGATCGCATGGATGGTCCCACGATCGCATTGTATTAATGACCTGGGCAGTATTAAATAGCCAATCCGCGACCCTTCTTTATTTTTTCACCATTTTTGAACGAGATTGAAGATTTTGAGAGGGATTCTTGAGGAAACCAAAAGGTAATCTCTTGGAGGTAAGATTCTTGACTTCATAACTCGTTTATATGTGTAAAGGCCAAATTAGTGGTGAAATAGGGAAAAAGCAATGCCACATGGGTAATTAAGGCTTGAGATTAAGAGATGTTTAAATAGGGGTTAAGGGGTCATTTGAGGTCCGATTTTGATGTTCTTGATATGTATAGACTTGTGGGAAAATGAGATTTATATTGAAGTGACTTTTATCAAATTCCAAGACGTGGGCCCGGGGGTCGAGTTTAGTTAATTTCGGGATTTTTGAGTTAATTCGATTATTTTTGCTTGCACTTTGTTCCTCTAGCGTGTATTAATGACGTGGAACTGATTTTGGTTAGGTTCGGAGCAATTGGAAACTGATTCGAGAAGAAAAGGCGTCGAACAATGTATTCTATGACTATTATGTAGGTGACGCTAAGCCAAGTGACGGGTGTATGAGCGTGCACCGTGGGAAATACGACCTGGATCATTCCAGAGCATCGCTTAGTAGTATTTATTATCGATATATGTGATGTGATATGACTATGTGATCTAGTTGTTGAGCGGTAAATCATGTTAGTTATCATGTTACGGCTTCACGCCAGCACTGTTGAGACGCAAGAGGTAATCTTTTGCTATCATGTCAATTGATTCATGTTTACTTTATACTCAGTCCCGTTCACACATATTATTACCATGCATCATTCTCTTTTGTTCCTATTTGATATATGTTATCATTGTCTGAGCCTGCATTGCGACATCTTAGCCCATGAGTATAAGACTGGAGAGTATTGACTAAGTGAGGCTGAGAGCCGAGTGTTGACTGACAGTATGGGATCGGGTTGCATGCTGCAACAATGATATTAATCATGCCTTCGCTAACATTGATATAATGCTTGGGCTCAGAGAAGCCCCTCCGGAGTCTTTTCACCCCCAGTGAACGCAAAGGATGATTATACAGGGGGATGGACTTCCCTCGACATGGATTTGTCCGAAGTACTATACAGGGAGATGGATCTTCTCCGTGAGGCTTGATTGGCCTGTGTCCTCGGTACTATTTCAAGATGGATCTTCCGTAGGCCGGATGGCCATATACTGTACCGAGTGGTTGAGTACTTGTAAGTAGAGATTGTGGAAACCTTTATCATGCTAGCTTTGCGTTGGTACATTTATGAAATCTCTGAGTATTGAGCTCTTTATTGATCAGTTACTTCTAGTACTGTTGAGTTTATTTGAACTGTCAGCATGTCTACATTTCTGTTCCTTTTTCTGTTAAATTGTATGTTGATGTTTGGTCGGTCACTACCTGTCAGTCCATTGGTTGGACTTGTTACTTACTGAGTTGGTGTACTCATGTTACCGCATGCACCTTGTGTGTCGATCCAGGTATCTCGGTGTACGGTAGCGACTACTAAGTATTTTTGTGCGGACTATCACTTGGAGATTGCGAGGTAGCTGCTTGGCGACCGTAGTCCCTCCTTCTCCCTCCCTATCTTCCTCTAGTTTTACTTATTTTATGTATTCAGACTATCCCAGACTTGTATTTTTCAGACATTTATATTAGTTTGCTCATGACTAGTGACAACCTAGGTCGAGGATTGTGTTTGATTCTACTGTTTTAGACATTTCAATCATAAATGTTAAATTTTGTATTGACAATTGATGCTTTTGTAAGTAAATAATTGGTAAAATGGGAAAAAGGAAGTAAGTGGCTGGCCTAGTTTCACGATAGGCCCCATAACGATCGGGCCGGATTTTGGGTCGTAACATGTTGGTACCGGAGCCTAGGTTACATAGGTCTCACGAGTCATAAGAAGGTTTAGTAGAGTCTCATGGATTGGCACAGAGACGTCTGTATTTATCCTCAGGAGGCTGCAGAACCTTTAGCAAAACTTCATATTCTTGAATTCTCGTTGTGTGAATATGTTGACCCGAGTACTAAACTTCTGTTATTCTATTCTCCCATAGATGGTGAAGACACGAGCAACCGGTTAGGATGGACGACCGCCAGTACCACCAGCTGGAGCCACTAGAGGTTGAGGACGCTATCAAGGCAATATAGGGTCAGGGGTATGGCCCGTACAACAGCTAGGGCAACACTTGTAGCTCTACTCGCCGCCCTAATTCATGATCAGGCTCCAGCTGGGGATGCTCCAGCAGCACCAGTCCAGCCACCGACAATGCCTATTGTTATTTTGGGTCTCCGGGAGACTTTGCTCATATTCTGATTGTGTGCACCAGCCTTGCTTAGGCAGTCGCAGTTTCCACAACAGTAGCTACTTCTCAGGCTAGGGAAGGCACTCAGACTCCTACCACCAGTACCCCCGAGCAGGGTAATTAGGGAATCTAGACACCAAAGGCACCACTAGCCCAGTCGATTGTATATGCTCGGGATTTTGTAGTTCCAGTTATCCCTGATGATGAGCAGTGTCGGTTGGAAAGATTTGGTAGACTTCAACCTCTGTCTTTTAGTGGCACAGAGGGCGATGATGCCAAGGGTTTCTTGGACAAGTATCAGAGGATGTTGGGAACAATGGATATTATGGAGACTAGTAGGGTCTCATTTACTACATTTCAGTTTTCTGGGGCTGCCTTCACTTGGTGGGAGGCTTATGAGAAGCGTAGGCATGTTGGTGCACCGCCCCGTACCTGACATCAGTTCTCTACTCTCTTCCTAGAGAAGTATATACCTGCATTTCCATAGGGAGAAGTTGCGTAGGGAATTTGAGCAGTTGCATCATGAGGGCATGTATGCGATGCAGTATGAGATGAGGTTCTCCGAGTTGGTCTGTCATGCTATTTGGCTAGTTCTCATAGATAGGGAGAGGATTATGTGGTTCATTGATGGCCTCAACTATCAGCTGAGGATTTTTCTGACTAGAGAAAGAGTATATGGGATTCTTATGATGAGGTGATTGACATTGCTAAAGAGATTGCGTCAGCTCGTCAACAGGAGCAAGAGAAAAGAGAGGCCAAGAGGCCTCCGGGATCTAGTAGCTTTGGAGGTTCATCTTCAGGAGGCCAGTTTTAACACGATAGAGGACGTTCATTCAGGCATGCTCAGTCAGCCCTTTCATGTCACCACGGTCAGTCATCTGGCCACGGTTCTCACAGTTCACACAGGGTCATTCATCTCCTAGCGCCCTTCCAACTCAGAGTTTGACTCCGGCACCATCAGTTCAGGGTTCAGTTACGTCTGGTTCTTCTAGTGGGCACCCCACTGCACGGGGCTCCTTTCAATCCCCATCTTCACTTGCTACAAGAGGTTGCTTCGAGTGTGGAAATTTGGGTCATATCAAGTGATTCTTTCCCCATCTTGCGGGTCCCAGTAGAGGAGTCAACCTTAAGCTACAACACCAGTTACTTCCCTACCGGCTCAGTCAGCTCGGGGTGGAGTTCAATGAGCTAGAGGCCACCCTAGAGGGGGAGGCCGATCAGGTGGTGGTCAGGCCCGTTTTTATGTATTTCTAGCTAGACCTGATGTTATTGCTTCAGATGTTGTGATTACATGTATTGTCTCAATCTGCCATAGAGATTCCTATATATTATTTGATCCCAGTTCCACTTATTCTCATGTATCATCATACTTTGCTTGTTATATGGATACGCCCCGTGAATCCCTTATTTCATATGTTTATGTATCTACTCCGGTGGGCGATACTGTTGTTGTAGACCATGTGTACCAGTCATGTGTGGTGACTATTAGAGGTATAGAGACTCGAGTGGATCTATTATTGTTGTTCATGGTAGACTTTGGTGTTATATTGGGCATAGATTAGCTATCTTTGTGTCGTGGTATTTTTTATTGTAATGCTAAGACAATGATTTTGGCTATGTCGGATGTGCCACGAAATGAGTAGCGAGGTTCGGTCGATTATGTTCCTAGTAGGGTGATTTCTTTCTTGAAAGACCGGCGTATGGTTGGAAAGGGTTTTTTTTCATACTTATCATTTGTGAGGGATGTCGGTGCAGATACTCCTAGTATTCGTGTTGTTCCAGTTGTTAGGGATGTTCCCGATGTGGTTCCTGCAAACTTGTCGGGCATGCCGCTAGACAGAAATATTGATTTTTGTGTTGGTCTGGTATCGGGCACTCAACCCATTTCTATTCCTCTGTATTGTATGGAACCAGTAAAGTTGAAGGACTTGAAGGAGCAACTTCGGGAACTCTTTTATAAGGGGTTCATTAAGCCTAGTGTGTCACCTTGGGACACACGCTTCTATTTGTGAAGAAGAATGATGGTTCGATGAGGATGTACAGTGATTACAGGTAGTTGAACAAAGTGACAACTAAGAACAAGTATCCTTTACCTTGTATCGATGATTTGTTTGACCAGCTTCAGGGAGCGAGAGTGTTTTCCAAGATTGATCTCCATTCAGGTTATCACCAACTGAAGATCATGGACTCGGATATTCTTGAGACTGCTTTCACGCCCAGATATGGTCATTATGAGTTCTTGGTGATGTCTACTGGGCTTGATCAATGCCCCATCAATGTTCATGCATTTGATGAACATCCTGTTCCGGCCGTATCTCGATTTATTCATCATAGTCTTCATTAATGATATCCTGGTGTATTCACATAGCTAGGCAGAGCACTTCAGAGCACTTGAGGGTTGTGTTGCAGAGTTTGCGAGAGGAGATGTTTTAGGCAAAGTTCTCCAAGTGTGAGTTTCGGCTCGGTTCCGAGGCATTCTTGGGGCACGTGGTGTCCAGTGAAAGTATTCAGGTTGATCCGAAGAAGATAGAGGCGGTTAAGAGTTGGCCCAGACCATCCTCAACCGTAGAGATTTGCAGTTTTCTTGGTTTGGCAGGGTATTACCGCCTGTTTGTTTAGGGATTTTCATATATAGCATCACCCTTGACCAATTTGACTCAGAAGGATGCTCCATTTGTATGGTTGTACGAGTGTGAGGAGAGCTTTCAAAAGCTCAAGACTGTCTTGACCACAACTCTAGTGTTAGTGTTGCCATTAGCTTCATGTTCTTATACCGTGTATTATGATGCTTCGAGAGTTGGTATTGGGGTGTGTGTTAATGCATGATATTAGAGTTATTACTTATGCTTCTCGTCAGTTGAAGCCACATGAGAGGAACCACCATGTTCTTGATTTGGAGTTGGCTGCCATTGTTCACGCGTTGAAGATTTGGAGGCATTATTTGTCTGGTGTATCTTGTGAGGTATTTACTGATCATCGTAGTCTCCAGCACTTGTTCAAGCAAAAGGACCTCAATTTGAGGCAGCCGAGATGGTTGGAGTTGCTTAAAGATTATGACATCACTATTTTGTATCATCCGAGAAAGGCCAATTTGGTGGTAGATGCTTTGAGCCGAAAGGCAATGAGTATAGGGAGTTTGGCATATATTCTAGTCAGAGAGAGACCTCTTGGCATTGATGTTCATGCCTTGACCAATTGGTTCGTGAGGTTGGATGTTTCGGAACCAGTCCGGTATTGGCTTGTGTGATTTATCGGTCGTCCTTATTTAATCACATCAGAGAGCGCTAGTATGATGACTCCCATTTGCTTGTCCTTAAGGATAGAGTTCAGCACGATGATGCCAGAGATGTGACTATCGATGATGATGGGGTGTTGAGGATGCAGGGCTGGATATGTGTGCCCAATATGGATGGGCTTCGGGATTTGATCTTGGAAGAGGCCCATAGCTCGCAGTATTCTATTCATCCAGGTGTCACGAAGATGTATCGGGATTTGAGATAACACTATTGGTGGAGGAGCATGAAGAAAGACATTGTGGGATTTGTAGCTCGATATCTCAATTATCAACAGGTGAAATATGAGCATCAGAGACCCGATGACTTGCTTCAGCAGATAGATATTCCAGAGTGGAAGTGGGAGAAGATCACCATGGACTTTGTAGTTGGGCTCCCATGGACTTTAAAGAAGTTCGATGCTATTTAGGTGATTGTGGATCGGTTGACCAAGTCCGCGTGCTTTATTATTGTGTGTACTACTTATCCTTTAGAGCGGTTGGCAGAGATCTATATCCGGGAGATCGTTCGATTGCATGGTGTCCCAGTTTTCATCATTTCAGATAAGGGCACTTAGTTTACTTCACAGTTTTAGAGGTCGGTGCAGCGAGAGTTGGGTACTCAGGTTGAGTTGAGCATAACTTTTCACCCTCAGGCGGACGGGTAGTCCGAGGGCTCTATTCTGATATTGGAGACATGTTGTGTGCTTGTTTTATTGATATTGGAGGGTTATAGGATAAATTTCTACAGCTCATAGAGTTTTCTTATAACAACAGTCACTAGTCGAGTATTCAAATGGATCCATATGAGGCTTTGTATAGGAGGCAGTGTAGATCTTTGGTTGGTTTGTTTGAGCCGGGTGAGGCCAGGTTATTGGGTACATATTTGGTGCAGGATGTTTTAGACAAGGTGAAAGTGATTCAGGAGAGTCTTCGTACAACGCAACCAAAATAAAAGAGCTACGTGACAGGAAGGTTCAGGATGTGTCCTGTATGGTTGACGAGAAGGTTCTGTTGAAGGTTTCACCTATGAAGGGTGTTATGAGATTTAAAAAGAAAGGGAAGTTAAGTCCTCAGTTTATTGGGCCTTTTGAGGTACTTTAGAGGATTGGAGATGTGGCTAATGAGCTTGATTTGCCACCCATATAATCGAGTGTGCATCCGGTATTTCATGTTTCTATGCTCCGAAAATATATTGGGGACCTGTCTCATGTTCTAGAATTCATCACGGTAGTTAGATGGTGATTTGACTTATGATGTGGAGCCAGTGGCTATTTTGGAGCGTCATGTTCTAAAGTTGAGATCAAAGGATATAGCTTCAGTGAATTGCAGTGGAGAGGTCGACCAGTGGAGGAGGCTACCGAGGAGATCGAGTGGGAGATGCGGAGCAGATAACCCTACCTATTTGAGGCTTCAGGTATGTTTCTTGACCCGTTCGAGGACGAACATTTATTTAAGCAGGGGAGGATGTGACGACCCGACTGTTATATTGTGATTTACCACTCCATTTTCCCTACTTCTACTCCTTTATGCTTGTTTCATCTATATTCTATGTTATTGGGGTTGAGTGATTCGGATTCGGAGGGGTTTTGATAAGGTTTGAGATACTTAGTCTCTTTTGAATAAACTTAAGTTGGAAAAGTCAATCAGATGTTAACTTATGTGTTAGACAGCTTGCATGTGAGTTCCAATGGTTCAGATAGCTTTGGGAGATGAGTTGGGACTTAGGACTGTGATCAGAATGCGTTTTGGAGGTCCGAAGTAGATTTAGGCTTGAATTGGCAAAAATAAAATTTTGGCATTTTTTGGTTGATAGGTTATATTTTAATATAGGGGTCGGAATAGAATTCCAGGAATTGCAGTAAGTCTGTTATGCCGTAAGGTATGTGTCTGCAAAATTTCAGGTCATTCGGACGTGGTTTGGCAGAATTTTGATCGAAAGCGGAATTTGGAAGTTTTAGAATTCTTAGGCTTGAATCCGATGCAAATTTGATGTTTTGATGTTGTTTTGAGAGTTCCGAAGGTTGTAACAAGTTTGAGTGATGTTATGGGATACAATGGCATGTTTGGTTGAGGTCCCGAGGGCCTCGGGTGTTTTTCGGATGCTCAAACGGGCAATTTTGGCCTTTGAAGAGATGCTGATTTTCTCGTATTTTAGTAGCAGATTTCACTTAATCGCGATTGTGGGGTAATAGTTGTGATCGCGTAGAGTAAACATTGAGGCAGACAAATTTGTTCTATGAGATCGCATAGGTTGGGCAATATTGAGCAGTGCGGTCGCGTGGGTCTTCTTGCGACCGCATAGTAGAAAAGAGGGGCAGATGAGGTGGAGCAGCTCTTCTTCGCGATCGCGTGAGGGAGTACGCAATCGCATAGGTCAGTGGGTTGCAGCTTCACGATTGCTTGGGTAAGTGTGCGATCGCAGTGAGTAAAATTTGGAGGTTGTGAGTTTGTTCTTCGCGATCACGTGGGTGGTCCCGCGATCGCAGTGTATTAATGACCTGGGCAGTATTAAATAGCCAATCCGCAACCCTTCTTCTTTTTTTACCATTTTTGAACATGATTGAAGCTATTGAGAGGGATTCTTGAGGAAACCAAAGGGTCATCTCTTGGAGTTAAGATTCTTGACTTCACAAGTCGTTTATATGTGATTAAAGGCCTAATTAGTGGTGAAATTTTGGAAAAAATCAGTGCAAAATGGGTAACTAGGGCTTGAGATTAAGAGACCTTGAAATGGGGATTTTAGGGGTCATTTGAGGTCCGATTTGATGTTATCGATATATATAGACTCGTGGGAGGATGAGGATTCTATTGATGGATTTTTTATCGAATTCCGAGACGTGGGCCGGGGGGTCGGGTTTGGCCAATTTCAGGATTTTTGAGTTAATTCGATTATTTTCGCTTGGGCTTTATTCCTTTCGCATGTATTAATGATGTGGAAAATTGGAGAATGATTCGATAGGAAAAGGCGTTATGGGCTAGAGTTTTGGCTTGGCTTGAGGTAAGTAGCTCTTTCAACCTTGGAACTGCGGGTTCAAAACCTTGAACGATGTGTTATATGACTGTTATGAAAGTGATGCTAAGCCAAGTGACGGGCGTATGAGCGTGTACCGTGGGAAATGCGATTTGGATCATTCTAGAGTGCCACTTAGTGGTATTTATTATCTATACATGTGCTGTAGTTATGTGATCTAGCTGTTGAGCGGTAAATCTTGTCAGTTATCATGTTAAGGCTTCACGCCAACGCTGTTGAGACCCGAGAGGTTAATTTTTGCTATCATGCCATTAGAATCATGTTTACTTTATACCCAGTCATGTTAATGCATATTATTATCATGTCTCAATCTCTTTTGTTGCTATTTGATATATGTTATCATTGTTCGGGCCTGCACTATTACATCTTAGCCCATGAGTATGAGACTGGAGAGTATTGACTGAGTGAGGCCGAGAGTCGAGTATTGATTGATACTTTGGGATCGAGCTGTACACCGTAACAATGATATTGATCATGCCTTCGCTAAAATTGATATAGCGTGTGGGCTCAGAGAAGCCCCTCTGGAGTCTTTACACCTCTAGTGAGCGGAGAGGATGATTACACCGAGGGATGGATTTCCTTGGATATAGATTTGTCCAAAGTACTATACCGAGAGATGGATCTTCTCCCTAAAGCTGGATTGGCATGTGTCATCGGTACTAGATGACTACGGTCAGTGATGTATATTTCAGGATGGATCTTCCCTAGGTCGGACGACCATATCAGTACCGAGTGGTTGAGCACTTGTGAGTAGAGATTGTGGAAACCTTTATCATGCTAGATTTGCATTGGTACATATATGAAATCTCTGAGTATTGAGCTCCTTATTGATCAGTTTCTTCTAGTGCTGTTGAGTTTATTTGAACTGTAAGCATGTCTTTATTTCTGTTCCTTTTTCGATTAAATTGCTTGTTTAGGTTTGGTCTGTCACTACCTTTTAGTCCATAAGTTGGACTTGTTACTTACTGAGTTGGTGTACTCACGTTATCCTCTGCACCTTGTGTGCAGATCCAGGTATCTCGGGGTACGGTAACGGTTGCTGAGTATTTTGTGCGGGCTATCATTCAGAGATTGCGAAGTAGCCGCTTGGCGACGCAGTCCCGCCTTCTTCTTCCCTATCTTCCACTAGTTTTACTTATTTTATGTATTCAGACGATCCCATACTTGTATTTTTCAGACAATTGTATTAGTTTGCTCATGACTAGTGACACCTAAGGTCGGGGATTTCGTTTTATTCCGATGTCTTAGACATTTTTATTATAAATGTTAAATTTAGTATTGAAAACTGATGTTTTAGTAAGTAAATAATTGGATAAAATGGGAAAAAGGAAGTAAGTGGCTGGCCTAGTTCCATAATAGGTGCCATCAGGACCGGGTCAGATTTTGGGTCGTGACATCTCTACATGAAATCGAAATTAGGTCTGATATCTAAGCAAATCCCATGCCTCTCTTGTACTGATGGGTTCAACATGTCGTGTGAGTACTCAAGGCTGGATTAAGACCATTACGCACTCAGCACACCTACAATCCTGCTTTATTTTTGTACCCGTATGCACACTTGTAATTTATATACATAAGGAATGAATGGTATATCAATGTTTCCCTTATCATCTGCGCATAATGGACGGGGTTAAATCGGTATTCGAGCTTGAAATCCCGACAAGCAAGGTAAGCGCAACCCATAATAAGCCTAGACGCAATTAACAGCGAAGCCAAACATGGGGCTCCCAAATCTGAAACCATCATTCAAGTACAGAACAAGACGGGTCGCCTTACAACACCCCCATCGTGGACTTACCAGGTCAAGATTGTTAGGATTTATGCCCGTCACTAGAGGGGGGGTGAATAGTGCGGCACGAGAATATTGATAAATATTGCGGAATTAAAATTGCAGGAATAAAATAAATTCGGTAATTAAAATAGTATGGAAAGAACACACCGAATTTATCCTGGTTCACCACAACGTGTGGTTAGTCCAGTCCCGAGAGACTCTCTCGAGATTCCACTAACTCCGTTAAGCTTACGGGTGCCTAACAAACCGTTACACTTGCACGTAGATGTACACTCTACAAGACTTCAACTTGCTCGAGGATACCGCACCTCAAGACTTCACCTTGCTCGTGGATACCGCACCACAAGACTTCACACACTAAGATTGAGGGTACTTAGCAAACCCGACAATCAATGAGAAGATATGGTCTTCTCAAACACCTTTCTCTTTTACAACAATAACTCTCTCAAAAGAGTAGATAAAGAGATACAATATTAGCTCTATGAACAACTCAAAGTTGTCTATCAAATGGCTCAACAAAAGCTCTATAATGATGCACAAATGATATCAATATGTATATGAACAATGAGAGGTGTTGTGTGTTTCAATTCAGCTCAAAAGACCTCTATTTATAGGTGGTAGAAGTAGTATGTCCGTTGCTTAATTGGCAATCAATTATGCTGATTTTATGCCAAGATAAACGATTATCAGATTTGGATAATCGATTATCAGCTTACCGTTACAAAATCGGAAGCTGATTTTATGCAGGATAATCGATTATTGTGATATGCATAATCGATTATTTTGTTACAGCGTTCAAACACTTGGCAACAGATACAAGATAATCGATTATGCACTTCTGATAATCGATTATTTTGCTATTTTGTAAATTCCGGTTTACACTGTCTTAACATAATCGATTATCAAAATAAACATAATCGATTATTTCTGTCCAGCTTTGAAAGACATGTTTAAAATTCATTTTGGCTAAAGTGAAAATGTTTGAAATCACTTTATTTGAAGTACTTGAAATATGATTTGATAAAATAATTTTATGCATATTTATGATGACCTATGTTGAGCCAAAAGATGAGATAACTTTAAACGTTGCTCTTACATTTGTTCTACCTAACGACCTATGCCTTGGGTCTTCGGTCTTGAACTTTTGAGCTCGTCTTTGGCTTGTCTATGCAATTCCGTCATCAATATGCTTCTCGGCATTCAATCTTGATTGTTTGTCATATAATAGCATTGTTTGACACTTGACTTCATTGTTTGTCATTCATCGACTTCGTTGTTTGTCATTCATCAAAACCTATACTTGAAAATCATGCTAATACAACCAAAGCACATATATCATGGATAGAATGATTTTCTACAAAGATAAAGCAATTTTATTTGGATCTAACTTGTAAATTTTCTTTTTTTTTCGGAACGGGAAAGGAATACAAGCATTCTTCCAAGTACGCTGACAAGGAACAAACGCCACCGAACGCACCAAGCAAAACCCTCCACACCATACTGTACTGCAAATAACAGACAAACAACTCGGAACAAGATGGTATTGTTAAGAAATATCCATGAGCTGGGACTAAGCGGTGAGCCCGTAGAACGTGTCGTCCCTCCGACACAAGCAAAATTTGAACTCGAAAAGGTTGAATGTATATTCGCCATGACAATCTTACGGTAATTCAACTTACTAAATATTGCAAATCACCTCTCAACTTCGTTTAGTCCCAGGGTACCCAGAAGCCCAAGAAATAGGCTCGTCGCTCGTCCCAATCATGGCCTCTGTAGGTCAAGCAAATAAAGTACTAGGTAAACTGGGACTCCACCGACACATACACAATGCAATGACACATAGCGTTCTCCAATGAAAGCAAAACTAAACAAATCGAGACTCATCTCAATGCATAATATTCTCTAATAAAAGCAAAAGTAAACAAATTGACTCATCTCGATGCAAAATATTCTCTAATGAAAGCAAAAGTAAACAAACCAAGACTCACCCCAACGCATAATAAACAATGAAACTAAGGGTGTTAAACGGACCGAGTTTACCCGTATCCGAACCGACCCAGACCGACAAAACTGAAACTGGACCGACCGGTACAAATGGGGCTGGGTAGGGCTGGGTAGGTGGGATAAAGGGGGTTGGCCTGTTTATATTTTTAAACGGTTAACCGAACCGGTCAAACCCGGTCCACGTGAACAGTAACCCTTACTGGGTTAACCGACCCTGACCGGCCCTTTACAACGGCTAGATTTTTTTTTTTTAATTTATGAATTATGTGGGGCTTACTGAACGTTGGCAACGGTCAAACCTGGAATTGATCCGTTGGCCAATGGGAGAATTGCATAAATAGCCTTTTTTAAATTTTAGCCCTTTTTCAATTTACAAAATTAACCTTTTTTAAAATTATAAATACTCCCCCCCCCCCCCTCTTCATTTACTCATTCAACTCTCATTTCTCAATCTCAATTTCTCTTCATTCTCTCATTCTCCTATTTTCAAGACTTCAAGTCTTCAATTCATCTTCTAATTTTATTTGGCTCTCTTTTCTTGAATTTAATTTATCGTATTTTATCATTCAGATTTTGAAGTTTGAACAACTAAATTTCAAAATTAAAATATTTGCTTTGACGTTTGTTCGTGATAACATCGAAATTGCGTAATCAAGTACTCAATTTATTGTTGAATTCAGTGCATTCCCTCCCACTATTTCTCTTGTTTACTATTTTTATTACATATTTAATTTTAGCTTATGCTTTAATTTTTACAATATGTTTAATGCTGCTAAAAGAGCTTGTAGAAAAGTTACTGGTAGGGAAAATAAAAATAGAGGTAGTCCTTCAGCATCTGGTAGTAATAGTACCCCATTAACATTTACACATGTTTTCGAAACATTGTCTAGTGATAATATAGATTATGAACAATTACATAAGATTTTGGAATAGAAGATAATGAATTAGAAATGGAACATGAGATACCATCTACACCTACTAGTGTTGGAGCTGGCAGTGTTAGAGTTGCTACAAGGGGTGGTGGTCGTGAAACTAGTAGACCACACGTGGCTCCGACTACTAATCGTAGAAAAAGAAGTAAGGTTTGAATTTTTTTTGAAATAATAGATTATACTGATAAGTTAGATGCAAACTTTGTAAATGTGATTTTAAACATTTGACTGGAGGAAATTTAGGGGGGACTGAGACGCTTAGTAGACATATGAGAATTGAGCATCCCATAAAATGGGGCACTAATGGTGATGGAAATCAAACAACTCTTAACCCTACTACTGGAGGTCTAATGAAATATGATAGAATGAAGGATCGTGAGGATTTAGCAAAAATGATTGTTGTGGGTTGTCTACCTTTTTCTTTTGCTTCTTCATCATATCTTATTATGTATATTCAAAGGATTTACAATTCTTTATTTAAAGGTATCCCTAAAAGTACTTGTAGAGCTGATATCTTTAGACTTCATGGACAATATCAAACATACATACGTTATTTGTTTAGCCACCTTCCTTGTAAAGTTTCTCTAACTTCTGATATTGGCCATGTTGCTAATGGAAATGATCATTTGACAATTGTATGTCATTGGATAGATGATACTACTTGTATGCAAAAACATATTATCGCTTTTAGTGATGAAGATCAGAGTCACGCTGCTACGTTTATAAGTAGTACAATTTGTGAAGTTGTTGAATTTTATAATCTCATGCAATATGTATTTTGATAATGCTTCTAACAATAATCCGTAATTTCAATATTAAAACTGCATTTGCAACCACCTCTTGATGAAAATTTTCATGTTAGGTGTGCATGTCATGTTTATAATTTAATTTTTAAAGGCGGCATTGATTTATATTCAACTGAGATTACTCATGTTAGAAGAGAAGATGGTGTTATTGAAGAAAATAATAGACAATCTAGAATAAAGGAATTTAAGAATAAGTTTAAGAATAAGTGTGTCCAGGGTAACCTTAAACCCAGATTCATGCCAGATAAAATAGTTACTAGATGGAATTGTACATATATATATTTTTGAAATGTTGCTACAAATATAGATTCCCAATAATTAAAGTTGCTAATATGCATTGTACTGATCCAAACAGTATGTTAACAACTACTACTAGGGAGGTCATTAATGATGTTGTTAAATTTTTACATAAATGTTATACAACTACTATTGAGTTTTCGGAATCATATTACTCTATTGGTACTATGGCTTTAGTACATATAGCTGATATTTCTTTTCTACTCTTTGAATTTAAAAAGAAAGAAAAATATAAGGATGCTGTGGAAAAAAATACAAGCAAAATTCAAAAAATATTTATTTCCAATTTTTCCGATTTACTTAATTTGTGCTGTTTTAAATCCTTCTATTAAGATGTCTGATTGTCACTAATTAGTGAATGCTTTATATATTTATATGGAGATTAGACCAACTGAAACTCCGGATTTATAAAATTGTAGGTACAAGATAATGACTATTTACAACAATTATATAATTATTATGCAAATGTAATTAATGATGTTGCTCGTACTGTAGGCAATGTTAATCCTATTATGCACTATATCCCTTCTGCTACTGTGGATGATGATGAAGGTCTTGATAGTTTTAATATTTTTTTTACATTTTCTAACACTCAAACCAGTACTTGCATATGCAAAAAGAGCCTCGCACAAAGAAATTTTTACCGTTAGGATGGTGGCATGAGAATGGAAAGCAATTTCCTGTTCTTTTCTCTATGGCTAGGGACATGCTGAATGTGCCAATTTCAAATGTTACATCAGAGAGTGCATTTAGCCAATCAAGACAACAACTTGGAGACACCCATCACTCATTGGGAAGCAATGCTTTGGATGTTTTAGTATGTTTCAGAGATTAGATTAAATCGGAACGAAGAAATCAAGGACGCGAAGATGTTGATAGCCCAGAAGATGAGGAAATTGGAGATATATTAACACATGGTAATCCGTATGAATTTAATTCTCCGGAAGAAGGACAATCAGTTTATATTGATTATGAAGAACTTGCAAAGGCAATGTAAAACCATTGAATTTACTCTTTTTGGTTAATTTACTTGTTGTTAAATGTAAACCTTTTAATTTGTAAGTTTGATTTTTGAAATAAATGTAGCACTTGCAATTTATAAGTGCAATTTTCCCCATCTTCCTTGTATTCTTTATATTAATACCTTGTATTAATATATCTTATAATAGTTATACAAAATACAAAAAAAAACTACACTAAATTGGCCCAGCCCGGACACCTCTACCCGTAACCCTTACGGTTCAATTTTTACCTCAATGAACCCAAACCTGTTAAACCCGTTAAGCCCTAACCCGTAATCGGCCCCGACCATAACCCGTAAGGGTCCAAAAAATATCAACCAGCCCGGCCCGGCCCACCTATTTATCACCTTTAAATGCGACAATGAGTGATTTTCTCCAATAAAAGTAATGCAACAGGCAAACACGGACCATTGCTAAGTAAAAGGGAAACTCGACCTCGCTCGAATTAACACCCTTACGACCATCGACCATCACCAAATATGTTACATTTCGACCTCGCTCGATTTAACACCCTAAGGCCATCGACCATCGCCAAATGGGTTATAATTTGGCCTCGCTCGACTTAACACCTTTACGGCTATCGGTCATCGCCAAACGGGTTACATTTCGACCTCGCTCGATTTAACACCCTAAGGCCATCGACCATCGCCAAACGGGTTATAACTTGGCCTCGCTCGACTTAACACCTTTACGGCTATCGGCCATCGCCAAACGGGTTACATTTCGACCTCGCTTGATTTAACACCCTTAGTCCATCGACCATCGCCAAACAGGTTATAATTCGACCTCACTCGAATTATCGCACTCACGGCCATCGGCCATCGCCAAACGATTTATAATTCGACCTGGCTCGAATTAACAACCTCACAACCATTGGCCATTGCCAAATTGGTTACAATTTAACCTCACTCGATTTAACACCCTAAGGCCATCGACCATCGTCAAAATGGGTTACAGTTCGACCTCACTCAAATTAGCAGCCTCGCGGCCATTAGCCATCACATAACATGTTACAATTTATCTCGCTCGAATTTACACCCTTACATAAATGGGCCGTTGCTAAGTGAAAATAAAAGTTCGAACTCACTCGAACTCACAACGGGTTACAATTTTGACCTTCCTCAAATTTGCACCCTTACGGCTATCGGTCGTTGCCAAGTGAGTGAAATTTGATCTCTTTCGAATCCATAACGGGTAGTAATTCGATCTTAGATCATATTCCCGAATTTGCCTAAATTGACTCTCCTATGGCCCCTGGCCATCACCAAGAGGAAGTAGTGTACAAGCTTACAAGTCAAAACCGATTTCGCCCAAATTGGCAAGTCTGACTTCGACCTCAACCAAATCAAGCAAAGTAAAATCGCATTCAAATTCCCAATCAAGAGTCTGGACTCATCGCAGGGAAGTCCGAAGATCCTTTTCAAAAAAAGAAAGAGAAAGAATGTCAAAATATACATAACCCAAGGCAAAGCGACTGTTTTATTCATAAAATGTACATGCACAATAGCATCACCTTACAAAGTGAACCCCCAAGAAAAATACGAAAACAAAGTACTAAAAAAAACTAAGTACAAGAGCTGCAAAAATTCCTCACTCGGCATCATCTCCACAGTTGTTCTCCCCAGCATCATCATCATCATCAAAAGGAATCTCATCCTCAATATCTCACCCTCACCGACCTTCGGTGTCCCATGATCATAACCACAGGCGAGCCTCGCCTCGCATGCGTTAGCTTGATCATCTTAAAAAACGGCCTCATGAATGCTCCCCGCCTCCCATAAACCTTTTGTATATATCACGTTGGGCCTCAGCATAGACCCATAGCTCATATAGACGACGAGGAACAGTAGTCGAGGTAGATTCTTGAATGTGAGGTTGAGCCAATAACTATGCCTTCTCGACCTCGAGAGCCAAACTCGGTCTCCCAAGCTCAAAGCATTCTGATCAAGTTCGCCAATTCGGTCCTCGAGCCGTGCCTCCCTCAGCGTGGTCGTCGCCCCCTCAGATTACTGCTCATACTTGAGGATGCAAATAATGTCTTTTAGCACCGCTGCCTTCGCCAATGTTGACACTCAAGCAACCTCGGCTCTCTCCAACTCGATAACTTTATTTTCAAGCTCGGCCACCTTCTCCGTCCATTCCTCACCTAGAGCGGCGAATCTAGTAGCATTTTGATCAAGCTCATCTCATAAGGACAACACCTTCGTCTGAAGATCGTCGCACTCCATGGCAACCCCTTTGTCCACCTTGAGCTCCTCATATTTGGTGTGAAGTAGCTTTTCAAGCTAGCTGCATCTGCAGATAGAATGCATCAGCTCCTTATCTCGTTTCTCCAACTCCTCTCTAGCGAACGGGTACTAGTGCCCATCATAAGGTGCTCGTGCATCTCAAGGAACCGGTTGTGATACCGTCGATACTTCTCGGCCATTTTTAGGAAAATCTCATCCCGTGTCTCATTCCTACGACCACTCACGATCTCGAGCATGCAAGTCTAAAAAAAGAAAGGGAAAGGAGATAAAGAGTTAATAAATACAAGAATCACAAAACAAAGAAAACAACAAAAGGGAACTCACCCTTAAGGCCATGGCGACCATACCGCGTGACAGCTTAGAAGTGTTGATCTCCCGAACATATCTACTTTTGGAGGCAGAACATAAGAGATCGAACTGTGGCACCAAATCCACTATGTCCTGCAATAGGCTAAAATCCAACAGAACTTCAAGTACAAGGGAAGGGCCTTCAGCCTTTACATCAATCCTGGTAAAGCCCTCCTCGAACATCCTCATGTCCTCAGGATCAATGTCAGAGTCAGATTCATACTCCTCCACCATGACGCCCTTCAATCTCTCACTAGCCGATGATGGGGTACGTCTTGGCTGAGACATCGATGGGCCGCCTGAAATAGTAGGGACAACCTCGAAACTTCATCCCTTCACCGTAATAGCTTCTTAAACACTCACGACGGGTATCGCCTCCACACCCATGCTGGTACATCGCTAGTTTCAGGTACTGTCAAAATAAGTTCACCCCTCGAGAGCATTCCAGCTGAAGAAGCCCCTTCCAATACTACCTTTCGCCTCTTCAACGGGGCCTCTATGCTACCATTGTGAGAAGTTTTGGTCGTCGAACGGATTGTGGGAATTGGAGTCTCCGGTTGAGGAGCAATCTCCAAGGGCACGGTTTCGATTGGACACGGTCCGTTGAGCAACCAAACTTCGCATGCCCACGTCCGTAATAGCTGTTGGTGCGGGCCGGGCAAAAGGATCCAGTTGATGAAATGCAAGCGTAGGAGCCCTCGTTCTTCTCACTCCTATCTGAGCTACCAAAGAGAAAATATTCGATCAAGCAAAGATAAGGTAAAAGAAAATATGGGGCAAAGAACGAAGTAACGGGCCACAACGAGCCGACTCATCAACAAGGGGCTTGCACCCAAACTTTGTTGGACAATACGCTTTACGCTAGAGGGGGGGGGGGGTGAATAGCGTTTTTAAAAATATTAAGCGTTTTAGTGCGGAATTTAAAAAATTTGCAGAAATTAAAACAAGTGCAGTAGAATAAACTTACACAATGATGTATCCTGGTTGGCCACAAACGTGGTTAGTCCAGTCCCCGAGAGACTCTCTCGAGATTTCCACTAAACTTGTCAAGCTTACGGGTGCTTAACAAACCGTTACAGCTGAGGACACAAGCCTCACCCAGGTGCTCGGGGATCACAATCCCAAAGACTTCAATTGCTCGGGGATACCAATCCCAAAGACTGCAATTGCTCGGGGATAACAATCCCAAAGACTTCAACTGCTCGGGGATAACAATCCCAAAGACTTCAACTGCTCGGGGATAACAATCCCAAAGACTTCAACTGCTCGGGGATAACAATCCCAAAGACTTCAACCGAGGAATCACAAGTTCCTCAACAAACGAGAATCGCAATTCTCTTACAAACACAAAACACACTCACTTTACAAAGCACTCCTTAATGAGTAGATATGAGTAGAAATAGTACGCTCAAGATCACAACAACTTAGCTCAATAGAATGGCTCTTCAAAAAGCTTTATGGATGAATGGAAAATGATGATCAATGTAAGAAAGCTTTTAGCAATGAAAATACTCAAAGTGTATATGTTGTTGTTGTGAAAACACTGAGTTGAAGCTGTATTTATAGGTGAAAAACTCAGTCTTACCGTTGTCTAATTGCCAATTAAGGATTGCTGAAATTACTCAGTGACAATCGATTGTCAAGACTAAACAATCGATTGTTTGCCTATCAGATTAAAAATTCAATCCCAGATTTTACGTCAACAATCGATTACTTCAAATCAATAATCGATTATTTATAACGTTAAGAAATCCTTTCCAATTTTTGGCATAAAACATCGATTGTCCGGAAATCAACAATCGATTATTTTAACAACGTTCAGAAAATCTTTTCCAGATTTTAAGCAAAACATCGATTGTTAAATATCAACAATCGATTACCTAAAGGTAATTGAAAATATATGACAACGGTCAGCTTCAACAATCGATTATCAAATGGAATAATCGATTATTAATTAATTTCAAAACTCTCTGTCTCATATATAATCGATTATCAAAAGCCACAATCGATTATCATCTTATTTAAAATCACTGGGAGACATTTTTCTCATTCTAATCGATTACCATTAGTTCATAATCGATTTTTATGAGTTTTGAAAACTTTGCCTCAGTTAACAATCGATTATCCTAAGTACACAATCGATTGTTATGCAGTTTGCAAAAACCTGATGTTAACTGACTTACTCACAATCGATTATCATTAATTCACAATCGATTGTCATGCAGTCTTGGCTTAGAGATACTCGATTATCATAAGTACATAATCGATTATCTTAGCCCAGATTTTTGAGGCATGCTTGGAAAACATTTTAACAAATGTAAATATGCATAGTTTAAAATCATTTGACACTTAATTTAAATATGCATGATTTTGGAAAAATAATTTTAGTAGAGAAGCCATGTTATGAGCCAAGTTGAGGAATCAAGATAACAATTAATATTGACTCAATTATAACATTTCTAAACTTTGTCTTGAGCTTCTTGTAATGCATCCATTTTGTGCTTGTCCTTGAGTACTGCTATATATCGCTTTTTGCTTTGTTTGACATTCATCAAAACCTACAAAAGAACACACGTTTAGTATATTGCATTTGAAACGTGTTTCCAACAATTTCCCCCTTTTTGATAATGGCAAACATAAGCGGGATATATGCAATAATTATTTTGATAATCCAAGACAAGTGTAAAGTATGCAATTTGATGTTCCCCCTCAATTCATGTTCCCCCTCACTTTAAGCATGAATGAAGTTGAGAGTGATATAGCATACTTCTTGATATCCCGTTTCTTCCCCCTTTTGCCATTAGCAAAAATATATACAAGAGAAGAATATGCAAAAAAAAATATGAAATAAACAAAAGTTTATTTATTGGAAAATAAAGATAACAAAAGTAATCGATTATTGATACAGTAATCGATTGTTTGACGGCGATTTTCCTGTAGAATACTTGAGTATTTTGCGTCATGCTTTTATGATCCCCTTTTCTTTAGGGTGATACCTGCAAAAAAAGTGTTAGACGCCTCCGACGCTCAAGTTAGAAATTATGTAAGAAATAAAATGCAATGCATGACTTAGATCAACGTGGAGTCAAGGATCCCGAGTTCACTACGAATTCGGAAGAAGGACTCTTTATCTAAGGGCTTTGTAAAGATGTCCGCCAATTGGCTTTTTGTTTCAACAAATTCAATTTCGACATCGCCTTTTAGAATGTGATCTCTAATAAAATGATGTCTAATTTCAATGTGTTTTGTTCGCGAGTGAAGAATGGGGTTCTTCGTCAAGCATATGGCACTAGTGTTGTCACATCTAAGAGGAATGTGGTCAAGACGTAGGCCATAGTCCAAGAGTTGTTGTTTCATCCATAGGATTTGAGCGCAACAACTCCCCGCGGCTACATATTCAGCCTCGGTTGTGGACAACGCAACACTAACTTGCTTCTTACTAAACCAAGAAACTAAAGCGCTACCGAGCAAGTGGCAAGTGCCGCTAGTGCTCTTGCGGTCCAATTTGCATCCAGCAAAATCGGAGTCGGAATAGCCAATAAGTTGGCATGAAGAACCTTTGGGGTACCATAGACCCATATTGGTAGTACCGACAAGATACCTTAGAATCCGCTTTACCGCAGTAAGGTGAGACTCTTTCGGACATGATTGATAACGGGCACAGACGCACACGCTAAACATGATGTCCGGACGACTAGCAGTAAGATAAAGAAGAGAGCCAATCATACCTCGGTACTTTTTGATGTCGACTTCCTTACCTTTTTCATCTTTGTCGAGATGATCGGATGTGCTCATGGGAGTTGCCATTTCCTTTGCATTGTTCATATCAAAACGTTTAAGCAGTTCTTTGCAATACTTGCTTTGACAAATGAATGTACCTTCCTTCATTTGTTTTACTTGTAATCCCAAAAAGAATTGTAACTCACCCATCATGGACATCTCAAATTCGCTAGTCATTAAGTTTGAAAATTCCTTGCATAGAGCATTGTTAGTAGCACCAAAAATGATATCATCTACATATATTTGAACTAGCAAGATATCATTATTTTCATGCTTGACAAATAAAGTTGTGTCAACTTTTCCACGAATAAAATTATTTTCTAAAAGAAATTTACTCAACCTTTCATACCAAGCTCGAGGAGCTTGTTTTAAACCATAAAGGGCCTTTTTGAGTTTGAAAACATGATTAGGAAAATTAAAGTCTTCAAAACCGGGGGGTTGCTTTACATAAACTTCTTCTTGGATAAAACCATTTAAAAGGCACTTTTCACATCCATTTGATATAAAATGAAATTCATAGAAGATGCAAAAGCAAGCAACAAACGGATGGCCTCTAATCTAGCTACCGGAGCATATGTCTCATCATAATCAATCCCTTCTTCTTGATTATAGCCTTGAGCCACAAGCCTAGCTTTGTTTCTAGTGATTATGCCATTTTCATCTAATTTATTTCGAAAAACCCATTTCGTACCAATTATGGTATGACCTTCGGGTCTTGGCACCAAATCCCAAACGTTGTTACGTTTGAATTGGTTAAGCTCCTCTTGCATTGCCAAGGTCCAAAATTCATCCCCAATTGCTTCAGAGATGGTTTTGGGTTCAATTTGAGAAACAAAAGCAGTAAGATCTAAGGTATTTCTAAGGGAGCTCCGGGTACTTACCTTCCCTCCAACGTCGCCTATTACCTGATCGAGAGGATGGTCTTTGACTGTCCTCCATTCTATTTGCTCTTTTGGTTCATTTTCCTGTTGAGGAGCTTCTTCAATTGGTTGTTCCACCGTTTTGTCAATTTCTTTCCTTGGTGGTTCTTCTTGAATTTTGTCCTTTAGACTTTCCAGAATGCCTGAAAGATCAAGACCACAATCCTTTCTCGCCAAGCGAGTATTATCTTCGGAAAATACAATATGAGGAGATTCCTCTACAACTTGGGTTCTTTTATTAAAAACCCTATAAGCTTTACTACGAGAAGAATAGCCAATGAAGATACCTTCATCCGACTTTGCATCAAATTTTCCTAGTTGGTCCTTTCCATTGTTATGCACAAAACATTTACAACCAAAAACACGTAAATGTGAAATGTTAGGTTTTCTACCTTTGTAGAGTTCATATGGGGTTTTAAGAGTATCGGCCGAATTGCTACTCTATTCAAAACATAGCATGCGGTACTCACGGCGTCTGCCCAAAAGTGTTTGGGAATCTTAGCTTCGTCGAGCATGGTTCTAGCCATCTCTTCGAGACTCCTATTTTTCCTTTCCACCACCCCGTTTTGTTGTGGTGTACGTGGAGCGGAAAAGGTATGCTCGATTCCGAGTTCATCACAAAAATCCGCAAAGAGATTGTGATCAAACTCTCCCCCATGATCACTTCTAATGGAAGTGACAGTTGATTCCTTTTCATTTTGAACTCTTTTAAGAAAAAGCTTGAAGCTAAGAAATGCATCACTTTTATGTGCAAGAAATAATGTCCATGTAAATCTAGAGAAATCATCAACAATTACAAAAGCATATCTATTTCTTCCTAGACTTTCGATACGGGATGGTCCGAATAAATCCATATGCAATAGTTGTAAAGGTCTAGAGGTTGAAACAACATTTTTGGATTTAAAAGATGCTCTTGTTTGCTTCCCCTTTTGACATGAATCACAAATAGTATCACTTTCAAATTTTAAGTTGGGAAGACCAATCACTAGATTTTGAGAAATCAATTTATTTAAAAGATGCATGTTCATATGAGCTACTCTACGATGCCACAACCACACATTATCATCTTTGCTCAACAAACAATCAACATACTCGGATGAGGAGTTTTCAAGATCAACCATGTAAATATTGTCAACTCTAAAACCACGTAGAATAATCTTGAAGTCACTACGTCTAAACACTAAACACTCATCCGAATCAAACAACGCAAGATTTCCCTTGTCACATAATTGACTTATGCTCAAGAGATTATGCTTTAAACCTTTGACAAGTAATATATGCTTTATAGAGGATTTTTCATTCTTACCGACCGATCCGATGCCAATAATTTGTCCTTTATTGTTGTCACCGAATACAACGCTTCCTCCTTCTTTGTGCTCTAGTTGAAGGAATTTGGATTCGTCTCCTGTCATGTGTCTGGAGCATCCACTGTCAAGGTACCATAGTACACTTGATCCCTTCAAGCACACCTACAAAGCAAATTAATATTCTTTAGGTACCCATACCATTTTGGGTCCTTGGTTAGGCAAATAACGACCATAATAATATGAAGAATCTCTATGCTTTGTAAAACACATAGGTGCAATATGACCTATACGATTGCAGTAATGACATACTACGTTCGGGTTGTGTTGATGCCTAGGTTGAGCCAACAAAGTTCTAGGCGATTGAAAAAAATTAACACTAGACATATTGTTCCCATTTCTAGTATAATATCTAGATGGTCTAAAGTCATTAGTGCTAGACTTGTTGAAGGACCTAGTGTCATGTCTAGGTGGTCTAAGCTCGTTCCTAGAGTTATTTCTTGGTTGCCGAAAATTACTATTTGTAGGCTTGTTTGCAAGAATCCTAGATTCGGATCTAGGTTGTCTAAAGATATTAGTTCTACCCTTATTTTCATACATTCTAGCATAATGTCTAGGTGGTCTAAAAGAATTTGTTCTAGGCTTGTTTAATACCTTAGAGTTATTTCTATGTGGAGTAGTGAAGTTTTTGTTTTTATGCCGTTGATATTTCTTAGGCGTTTCTTTTTCAACAACTTTAGGAACTTCTTTACTACGTGTTTCTAATGTTTTCCTAAGTTCTGTGTTTTCTAGTTTTAAGGACTCACAAGCAGTACAAGTAGAGCATTTATCAACACAAGAGGCTTCATGCATAGTCTTGATGACTTGTCTAAGTTCTATACTATCATTTAACAAAAATTGATTTTCATTTGCAAGATTCTCGTTATCACGAGACAGATTTTCAACACCTTTTTGAGCTAAAGAAAGACGTTCTTCAAAGTCCTTGTCTTTTAAAAAGAGTTGTTTTTGAAAATCCTCTTCTTGTAAAGAAAGAGTTCTTTGTAAATCTTTAATAGTCTTAGAAGCATTTACCAACTCATCATGCAGTTTGTTATAAGCAATTTGCATATCGTTAGATGTACTTACCTCGTCTTTTTCGTCTGCCATGAGGCACTGATCAGTTGATTCATCGTTTGTGCTGACCGCTTTTTGAGGCGTGTTTTCGTGCAATTCCTCAAGTTTGTCCCACATTTCCTTAGCAGTTTTATAGTGGGAGATTTTTCGCCAAAGTTCCTGGTTCAAGGCGTTATGTAATATATTCATAGCTTTAGTGTTGTATTCACTTGCCTTATCTTTCCCGACTTTTGTCGTCAGTTGATCACTGTGTTTAATAGCTTGCCATAGATACAAATCGTTTGCCATTGTAAAAACTTGCATCCGATATTTCCAGACTGAGTAGTCGTTTTCGTCTAATATTGGAGGCGACATGCTGCATTCTCCTTCACCTATTCCTGCAAAGAAATTTAGAGTAGAAGCCATGGATGGTTCTCTCAAACGGTTAAGTTTTTCAGAGAGTATGGCTCTGATACCAATTGTTGGACAATACGCTTTACGCTAGAGGGGGGGGTGAATAGCGTTTTTAAAAATATTAAGCGTTTTAGTGCGGAATTTAAAAACTTTGCAGAAATTAAAACAAGTGCAGTAGAATAAACTTACACAATGATGTATCCTGGTTGGCCACAAACGTGGTTAGTCCAGTCCCCGAGAGACTCTCTCGAGATTTCCACTAAACTTGTCAAGCTTACGGGTGCTTAACAAACCGTTACAGCTGAGGACACAAGCTTCACCCAGGTGCTCGGGGATCACAATCCCAAAGACTTCAATTGCTCGGGGATACCAATCCCAAAGACTTCAATTGCTCGGGGATAACAATCCCAAAGACTTCAACTGCTCGGGGATAACAATCCCAAAGACTTCAACTGCTCGGGGATAACAATCCCAAAGACTTCAACTGCTCGGGGATAACAATCCCAAAGACTTCAACCGAGGAATCACAAGTTCCTCAACAAACGAGAATCGCAATTCTCTTACAAACACAAAACACACTCACTTTACAAAGCACTCCTTAATGAGTAGATATGAGTAGAAATAGTACGCTCAAGATCACAACAACTTAGCTCAATAGAATGGCTCTTCAAAAAGCTTTATGGATGAATGGAAAATGATGATCAATGTAAGAAAGCTTTTAGCAATGAAAATACTCAAAGTGTATATGTTGTTGTTGTGAAAACACTGAGTTGAAGCTGTATTTATAGGTGAAAAACTCAGTCTTACCGTTGTCTAATTGCCAATTAAGGATTGCTGAAATTACTCAGTGACAATCGATTGTCAAGACTAAACAATCGATTGTTTGCCTATCAGATTAAAAATTCAATCCCAGATTTTACGTCAACAATCGATTACTTCAAATCAATAATCGATTATTTATAACGTTAAGAAATCCTTTCCAATTTTTGGCATAAAACATCGATTGTCCGGAAATCAACAATCGATTATTTTAACAACGTTCAAAAAATCTTTTCCAGATTTTAAGCAAAACATCGATTGTTAAATATCAACAATCGATTACCTGAAGGTAATTGAAAATATATGACAACGGTCAGCTTCAACAATCGATTATCAAATGGAATAATCGATTATTAATCAATTTCAAAACTCTCTGTCTCATATATAATCGATTATCAAAAGCCACAATCGATTATCATCTTATTTAAAATCACTGGGAGACATTTTTCTCATTCTAATCGATTACCATTAGTTTATAATCGATTTTTATGAGTTTTGAAAACTTTGCCTCAGTTAACAATCGATTATCATAAGTACACAATCGATTGTTATGCAGTTTGCAAAAACCTGATGTTAACTGACTTACTCACAATCGATTATCATTAATTCACAATCGATTGTCATGCAGTCTTGGCTTAGAGATACTCGATTATCATAAGTACATAATCGATTATCTTAGCCCAGATTTTTGAGGCATGCTTGGAAAACATTTTAACAAATGTAAATATGCATAGTTTAAAATCATTTGACACTTAATTTAAATATGCATGATTTTGGAAAAATAATTTTAGTAGAGAAGCCATGTTATGAGCCAAGTTGAGGAATCAAGATCACAATTAATATTGACTCAATTATAACATTTCTAAACTTTGTCTTGAGCTTCTTGTAATGCATCCATTTTGTGCTTGTCCTTGAGTACTGCTATATATCGCTTTTTGCTTTGTTTGACATTCATCAAAACCTACAAAAGAACACACGTTTAGTATATTGCATTTGAAACGTGTTTCCAACAAACTTCTCATGGAAAGGCACCACTTCACGAATCCCCACCATATGGGGAAGAATCGCGCTCATCCACTCGCGAGTATCAACAATTGTCGGAAGAGATACTCTCTCGGCTACAAAAATAAAAACAAGCCCTCAATGAGCTTATCAAAGGAAATGACCGATGACCATCTCAAGAGAAAATGCGAAAAGTAAAAAGAAAAGACCTATGAGCGAAATTCCATATCTCAGGAAACCCCATGGGGTTCGGCACACGTGCTCTGTTTGGATGTAGAAGAAGCTCTCCCAAAAGTGGCGATTTGCCTTGTCGTCCAGTTTTACCACCAAACTCTTGGTTCCTAGGTAGCGCATATGAATCATCGCACCCCTAAGAAAATGGGGGGCGAAGAGGTGAAGCATATGTGCCAAAGAAATCTCTCGACCAGCCAGCTCTGCATACGTGATGAACACAAGGAAAGCTTGTATGGTGTACGGATAGAATTGAGCTGGGCACACCTCATTGAAGCGACAGAAATCCACCACCAAGGAAGTTAGGGAAAGCATGTACCCGATGACGAATGGATATGCATAGAACACGCAGCACCCCGCACGGTGTATGTGTACTATGTCTCGATCTGTCGGAACCAGTCTAATATGATTAGGGATCCCTCACTTGGCTTTGAATGTCGTAAGCGCTGCAACATCTATCATAGAAGGAACAAGTTCCGGCTCATCTCCAACAGGGCTATAAAAGCCAGTTCACTCCTTCATTGGACATGGAACCACCTACCATCGGAAAACCCTCGTCTTCCACCATTTTCACTCCCTCTCCGAGTAGGAGTACGCCATTTTCCAACACCAGAGCACCGATAGCTCTAGCAATAGCAGAGTGGGATGAAGCACTATCCATTTTATTTTTGATCGAAAGAAATAAGAATGATAAGGGAAAAAGTTGGTGGTCACAGCAAATCCTAACAGAAATAGAAATTTAAGGGACCGGAGAAGAAGAGTTGCAAAGTTCTCTCTTGAGCGATTAAGAATCGTAACATTCAAATGAGAGACTCCCCCATATTTATAGGGA
This sequence comes from Nicotiana benthamiana, assembly GCA_034376525.1. NCBI lineage: Eukaryota > Viridiplantae > Streptophyta > Magnoliopsida > Solanales > Solanaceae > Nicotiana > Nicotiana benthamiana. The sequence goes on along the minus strand of CM067332.1, from coordinate 60,465,086 downwards.
TATAAATGCCTTGAGCGAGAAAACCAAGCACCGCTAGTTATAAAACTGAAAGGGCACGAGAAACGATGCAAGGCATAGGAAACGTGCGCCATAATGATGCATGAGAAACGTTAACGACATTCTAAACTAACGTAACGTTCTGACGTAGTTCTCGAAATGTCACTTCGCTACCTCGCCATGAGGTGCTTGTCTTTCGCGCAAAGCGTTCAGATCTCTCCTTCTCAAATCAATATAGTCCACCTATCGAGCTCGCCAAGAGCCGATCTCGATAGGTAGCGGGACTAAATGTATGAGTCAAAATCTGACCGCGCGTGGATCAACGTTAAAAGGAATGACAAGAGGTCGACTGAGCCATGGTTGTATTCATAAGACGTCATAATAATGAGTATCTCGGCCACATCCGTATATTATTAGAAAGCTTGTACGTCGAGGCATATGTCGTGACATTTTAGGGGAACAACCTAACACGCAATAAATATACTAAGGTCCTCTAGCTAAGAATCGTTGGATAAAATGGAATAATTACTATAAGAGGGGAGATAAAAATAAGAGGGGGGAGGGGGTCTCCTACAAGAAAGGGAGGCAGAAGAACCAAGGAATGCTATATGAGAAAAATACAAGAAATTGCAGATCTAGACGACAAATCTTTGAAGCCATCTTTCTTGAGTCAATAAAGATGTATCTCACAATTATTAATGGCATTCCCTCTTTTCCTCATTTACTTTTACATTACTGGATATTACATCACGAATGTAAGTATGCTATTTGTTTTTGATTTCTTTTATAAGTCTTGAAAACTCATGAGCTTGACAATGAGCCCGTTTGGCTTAGTTCATTTAGAGTAGTTGATAAGTATTAGGTGTTGAAATGCACTTTTAAGTGCTGTAGCTAATTTAAAAAATAAATAGTTACGTGTTTGGATAAAAATGCTGAAATTAATAATAAGCAGCTGAATAACTGGGTATACAAATAGTAAATATTTTGGTCAAACCTAAAGTGCGTATAAGCTAAAATTTGTTAAGTTGGGGGAGACTAACTTATAGCTTTTGCCTTATTTTTGGCTTATATGCACTTTAAATTTTACCAAATGCGTGGATAAGCTAAAAAGTGCTTACAAAACAAGTTTAACCAGCTTATAAGATTAGCCAAACACATCTTATTTTCACATTAAGTGAGCTTTGATGTTTGATGTAGAGTTAGTTATCCTTGAATAGGATTTATTCAATATTTTCTTATTAATTAATTTAGCGGAAAATTTAGTAGTTTTTGGTCAAACATTTAAGACAACTGGTTTCGACTAATTTATCTCCCGTTCTATCTTGTATATAGAGTTATTCAATTCATGGAAACAATATCACAAACCTATATTAAAAAAAAGGTAACAATTATTATCAATATAAAAAGTAGAACGATGGAAGAAATAAGAAACGAAGTGGAAGAACTAACCAAACGTTTACTAGAGACGAATGAAGGTGTAGGTTGGATTTGGAGTTCAAATATATATAATAAAATAAGAGAAAGGGTTAAATTTGATTAATAAATAAGGGGTGATTTGGTTGGAATATGATTTATATCGAGCCGGTATAAGTTATATTAGAATTAATTATGCTGAAATTGTTGTTTATTCGTTGTTTGGTATGTTGTATTAAGAATGATAATAATATAATTTCTAAGAAGAAGTTATAAGTTATACCGGTGCTAATTAATCCAGCTTTTATAAGGTATAATTTATCCCAATATTAAAATTAACATCGGGATAATTTATGCTTGGTTTACTAACCATTTTAACATCGGTATAACTTATGCTTGGTTTACTAACCAAATAAAATATTAAGGTGATATTAAATTTTTATATCACCATTATACCTTCTTATACCTCATACCAAACGATCCTCAAGGATATAATTAAAAAGAAAAATAAATAACCATTTAACTACACCAAATCAGTTATTATTTAAAATGACTATTTCTATTATTACATAATAATAAATTTAATAATACGATAAAAAATTTAAGTAACAATTAAAATAAATATTATAATTATAATAACTTTACTATAGTATACAACGGTAACAACTATCCAAACAAGGGTAAGTCCAAATTTAGCATGTTAACATCCAATCAAATATCATCCTTAAACCCAACCCATCGGTGCGCCCAAACCCAAATCCAGAATTTCCGGATTGCTCTCAATTTGTGAAACACAAATCTATTCGAGTGCGAGCTATCTCAAGTTTCAGAAACCCTAGAAATTCGAAATGGAGAGAGAAAAATCGAGTAGGAGAGAACGAGCATCCAGAGACGACGACGACGACGACGATCGCCGCCATCATCATCGCGACCGTTCGAAGCATCATCACCGCGACGATGAGAACCGACACCGATCCGATGATCGAAGAGGTCGCGATCGCGAACGCGAAAGGCGTCGCGAGAAATCACACGAATCGGAAGTTGTCAGAGAAAAATCTTACGATAGAGAGGATTCCGTGGAGAGAAGGTATTCGCAGAGGAGGAAAGACGATAGAGAGAAACGCGAGAAATCGTACGAGAGAGAGGATTCAGTGGAGAGAAGGAATGCACATAAGAGGAAAGAGAGAGGAGAAGAGAGTGTGGATAAGAGCAATGGGGGAGATGAGAAGAGAGCTAGGATTTCAGAGGATAAGAAGGAGGAGAGAAGAGAGAGGAGGAGATTTGATGATAAAGTGAAGAAGGAGGAGGAAGAGGATGTGGAAATTGACGAGGAAAGGAAAGGGAAAAGATTTGAAATGAGAATTGTGAAGGAAGAACCGAAACCCGAGCCCAATTTTAATAATGGTCATGGTGTTTGTTCCATAGATAATGTGAGTTTCTTACTGCCATGCCCTTTTCACTAGTATATACCAAGTTGCATGCCTTTGTCTAGTGTTGATGAATAACAGTCTTTACTCAGATGAAAATTTGTTAGAGGCAAACTACTTGATTTCTTCCCATCTGGTGGGCAAGTTACTTGGTACCTATGCTGGCAGGAGCTAGCAGGTACCCAGTAGAATAGCCAAGCTTGGCCCTGGCACCACCGTTATAGAAAAAGAAGAAGAAACATTTTACATTTTTATGCTTGCATATACCTATGTTTGTATATGTCATGCTTTGTTTCTTACTGCCAATGCCCATTGCCGGAGCCAGGAATTTATATTGTGGGATTAAAAAAGTAATGGATGTAACACTTAGGATTTGGACCTATGGACTAAAGCAATTATGAACCTCTTTATAACTACAATAAATTTTCTCCTTATGTTAATGGGATTCAACAGTTTATATATAGCCAAAAGTGTTGCCGCGAAGGGGATACAATTTATAACCCCCTTGACACAACTAGATCCACCCCTGGCCATTTGCCTTTGTTACTGGGATACAAGGTTGCATACTTCTATATCATCTTTATGAATTACAGTTCCCATTTTATGAAAAAATCTATTTTGAGTTGGGTCGCATTTTGTTTGTTGTGCTTGCTTTTGGCAATATTTGTGTATGTCGTGCTTAGTTGAACCACTTTAGATGATTTATCCTAAGCTTGTAAGGAAATTTTTGGCTTTCCATGATGTTGCATTGTGTTAGTCTAGTTGTCAATACTATGCCTTTGTGATAATAGGTTTCTATTTGTCGAAGTGCTGTCATTTTGTTCTTGTTGTTACATGGAATACTATGTGGTAGATTTGGAGTTGCAAACAGCTTTTCATCTTTCCACCATTCATGTTAGACTAGGGAGCACAGACCTCAAGAACTGCATTCATCTGTTAACTACCGTTATTATCTATTGCCATGATCAGTTGTTCAACCTCCTTCATCCTCCAAATCTGTCCTATCCTTCTGCTTATCTTTGTGTAGTGCTCATATGTGGAATTATCTGCTTCTGTTTGGTGAGTGACCATAGAAACTTATCTGAACTAAAACTTTCTGTAGGATTCTTTCATCATATTGCCACCTGGTATTATTGTCACGCTTTGTTTGGTCTTAGGTAGTAGATTGGGAAACTTATAGGAAGGATCCATGTAACTTGTTTGGTTATATCATGTTCTTTTCATTATGCTCTTATTATGTCCTAAGAAGTCTTCGTGTGGTTTCTTTTTTATCTGATAGGGCTTCACTTGGTTAGTATGGCACTTGTTTCTCAGTTGTACTGTTTTATGGTGCATTTTATTGGTCCTTTCATCAGGATGTTTATCCTGATTTATGCATTGGGCTTCCTTGTTTGCAGGGTGTGACAATGGGACCATATAATGCAGCATTGAGGACTTCCCCTGATAAATCTTTGACTCGTATGGATCCTCCTGCTACCAAGGTATCTTCAATTTCTACAACAAATGAAAATAAGGGAGTTAATATTAACAGATCTCATGCGGTTCCTGGGAAATCTAGTACAGATGGGGCAGCTTCTGATGCTGGCAAGAGTGCCACCTTATCCCTTGATGCCAAAGGAAACGCAAAGGCTCTCATACAAAGGCAGAAGGAGCTGGCAGCAAAGCTTAAGAAAATTCCTTTGGTATGTTTTTACACCTAAAACCCACCGTATTTCTACAGTTTGTAACTCTGTTCTCCTTCCTCTTTGGCTCCCTGTTCATATCTGTTTCTTTAAGTTAGAGAAGCACTGGATTATTAGATGTATACAGAAGAGCTCTAAAGAGAACGTGCTTTTGTTTTTTCTTTTCCCTCTTAGGTTGAACGAGAAGAGCTTTTTTTTTTTTTATTTGTGTCAAAGGTATTAAACTACCAATTATGTGCCCTCATTTTAATTATGTAGCTAAACAAGGGTGCCGACTTTACGAGAGAGGGAAGTTCACAGATTGGTCGCATGGATAGCCTTTATGCCGCTTCAACAGATGCAGGGATATTGCCCCCACCGGTTGCATCTTCAAATTCAGGGATATTACCCACTCCAAGTTCAGCACCTAGCACATCGACTATAGCTACTGAGGCTTCTGCAAATACGCCATCCAGTGGCTTACCTCAGGTTGCGGGGCTCACAGTCACAGCACAGAACTACGATAAAGTGAAGCGTGCACATGAGCTTTTTGCTAAGATGGGATTCCGGCAGGACCCAGAGTTTCCCCCCCTCATTAACATGTTTCCTGGGCAAATGCCTCCAGAGGTTACCATTCAGCCAAAACCCGCTAGAGCCCCTGTTCTTCGTTTGGATGCATTAGGCAGGGAAATTGATGAACAGGGAAATGTGGTTAATGTGCCTAAGCCATCTAGCACCCTTAAGGTACGGATTATATGTGTTCATGCCATCTTTTTTTCATGTTTATGTGTTCATGCCATCTTTTTTTCATGTTTATGTGTTCGTGCCGTCTTTTTTTCATGTTTCAAGATTTATTAAAATTGCTTGTGGTGACTTTGGGTTGTTTGTGCAGGTTAATATCAACAAGCAGAAAAAAGAAAGCTTCCAAATTCTCAAACCTGAACTTGATGTTGATCCTGACAAAAATCCTCATTTTGATCCGAGGATGGGGATTGACAAGAACAAAATTTTGAGGCCAAAGAGGATGTCATTTCAGTTTGTGGAGGAGGGTAAATGGTCCCATGATGCAGAATTAATTAAGTTAAAGGTACTTTATAACTTATCTCCCTGTTGTATTTTCGCATTCTTTGGTGATTCTCTCTTTATTCTTGTTCCTGCTCTTGATTGGATTTTACTAATTATGCAATACCTAATTTAGCAAAGCCAATATGGTGAATCACGAGCCAAAGAGCTGAGGGCAAAGCAAATGCAATTGGCAAAGGCAAAAGCAGAGCCTGACATAAATCCAAATCTTATTGAGGTGGCAGAGAGGGTTATCACCAAGGAAAAACCAAAGGAACCAATTCCTGATGTTGAGTGGTGGTAAGTTGATTTCAATCTTCCTTTTGTTTAACTTTCTTTTGGTTATCATGTTTTTCCCCTTAGTGGACCCTTAATCTGTCTCCTCACTCATTGTTGAGCCACCATTCATTTATGTGTTTAGTATCACAAATGGAAGTGGAACTTGAATACTTTTAGTCTTATGTTTAACCTTGAGATGAGATTTGTTTTGATGGTTCTGCATTCTGGGTGCTTCTAGTCTATGTACGCATCACCATGATATGGGGATTACAGATTTTTTTTTATCGCGACTTGTCTCCTGGATGTGATTGTGTAATCTTATCTCGTCTGCGTCCTATCTGCTGGTCTTTGCGCTCTCTAGATGAAGTCCCTGTGATGTGGATTCCTCTTTTTATTTATCTATTATTTATTATTTTTTTAAAAGTAATCCTTGCTTGTTATTTGCATACAACTCGTGTGAGATGAGTTTAAGTGGAGTAGCATGGTCAGTGAGGATTCATATAGCAGTCCGCAGCATGTTTGGGATTGAGGTATGATTTTTCCTGTTTGTTGTTAATAACCCCCATTCCTCGTTTATGAGGAATCCTTCAAAATTGACATCTGTTACTATTAGTGGAGCACATTACTGGTCTTGTGCAATTATAGTCTTATTCGATTTACATGATTCGGGTGTGATTTCTAATTTTTTTTTATAGCTATCTATGCTTACCTTGTTTGAATCTTCAATTTTCACTAGGTAATTCTGTTTCTTTGTTTGACCTGCCAGGGATGCTCCTCTGTTACGATCTGGTACTTATGGTGGTATGGTCGATGGTGAGTTAACTGATGATATGTTGAAGATGGAGAAAATCACTATTTATGTTGAACACCCCCGCCCTATTGAGCCTCCTGCTGAACCTGCTCCACCTCCTCCACAACCATTGAAGCTGACCAAGAAGGAGCAGAAGAAATTACGTACCCAGCGCCGACTGGCCAGGGAGAAAGAAAGGCAGGAAATGATACGTCAGGGCCTGTTAGAACCACCAAAACCAAAAGTTAAAATGAGCAATCTTATGAAAGTTCTTGGCTCAGAAGCCACTCAGGATCCCACAAAGCTTGAAATGGAGATCAAAAGTGCTGCTGCTGAGCGAGAACAGGCTCACATAGACAGAAACATTGCTCGAAAGCTCACTCCCGATGAACGTCGTGAGAAGAAAGAAAGAAAATTATTTGATGATCCAAATATCGTACCGGAGACGATAGTTTCGATATACAGAGTTAATGACCTTTCACACCCTCAAACTCGCTTCAAGGTTGATGTTAATGCTCAGGAGAATCGCATGACTGGGTGTGCAGTTATCTCGGAAGGTATAAGTGTGGTGGTAGTTGAAGGTGGTAAAAAGTCCATCAAGCGGTATGGGAAACTTATGCTTAGGCGAATAGACTGGGCTGCTGCTGTTAAGAAAGAAGATGAAGACGAAGATGAAGATGAAGATAAGCCTCTCAACAAGTGTGTGTTAGTCTGGCAAGGCACTGTTGCTAAATCAAGCTTCCATAGGTTTTTTGTTCACGAGTGCAGGACTGAGGCTGCTGCTCGTAAGGTCTTTACTGATGCTGGGGTTCCTCATTACTGGGATCTTGCTGTAAACTTCAAAGATGATGAATTTTAGGTTCGTTGGAGATTATTTGGTCATTGCTTATGATGAACTCGAATATCAGTTCAAGCTTCCTACTGAGGAAAGGCAAGGGGAATACTACTAGTACTCATTTTGTAGTTTCATTTTCTTGAAGAGCACTTATGACTCTTCTAATGCGTTGGTGTCTATGTCGTTGATGACCTGGGTGAAACATGACTGTATCTTGGTAGCTTCTACTTGCTGTTGCTCCATCTAGTATTACTTTAATTCTGCCATCTGTTTGTTTTTGTTGGATGGAATCTTAATAGAGATTAAGTGATCTCCCCTTGATTTCTTGGGTATGATAGCTAATTTGAGCTGAGCTAATGACGTAGTTTACAACCTGATAAATACCTCTCGCAACTGAAACCAGATGATTTCTTTAGGAGATCACAGAATAGGTGAGTGGTAAATATGGTTGCTCTTGTGTATGGACTTTCTCCTCCCCTTTTGTTCTGTTAGAAATGTCAGAGAACGTGTGGATATTTGTTATCAAGACTTAATCTGCTGCTGTTAAGTGTTGTATGGTTGCTGTATCACAAGAACACCGATTGCTTTGTGTGTGATTTTTGGTCTGCTTAGTCCCTGTTTACCTTCAATTACCATGGTCCTACTCCTATGGTTTCGAGGTTGAAAAATGATTTACTTAGTTTTATGTTCCTCATTTTGTTGGGGATGAAATGATTCTGCAATCACAGGCAGCGGATGCGTCCTGTTTTAAAGTGTTCAATTGAACCAGTATTTTCGATGCAGAATATAGTAATGTAAAATAGAATACCAAAATTCAATAATTTAGAATTCTGAATTTTAATTTGTTCAATGCTGAGGGATTTATGATGGATGATGTCTCTTGTTTTGACATGTTTGGCTCATCCTGTTCATGACATGTTGTAAATGGGTTTCGTCACAGAATAATTTTTCTTTCTAAATATGCTATACAAATGATTATATGTGAAGGTCCAGGAGACGGATAGAAAGATAGCTACCTACATTTACTTATCTAGAGTGGAATTGTTGATTATTTACTGCTAATTGATTAATGAAAGAGGTTTGTTTCTATTGTAGGAATTGAAGCAAACGGGACCTACGTTTATTTAAAAATTTGACATGGAGGGCTTTGGAATTTCTGCAATTCCATTTATAAGTAGACAAAAAAAATATACATTTTCGTCCCTTCTTATTACTTAATTATTTCTCCTAACCGTGTTATCTTTTCACCCCAATCAAACAAGGCCGAGTGCGATAAATGAAGGAGATTTTACACTAGAATTTTTTATATTTTTATGCCACATAAAAAACTTATTATCTTTAATATTTAAGGTTTGACTTAATTATATTTAGTATATCAAATTATTAATTCTATATCATAGATTAAACTATTAACCTTTTTAATCAGCAGTAAAAAATTAAAGGCAAGATATAGGTAAGAAAACAAGTGATGAATCCTTTGGGTCATCGCAGTTCAAGACATATCCTAAAATTTTAATTTATGATCTAAAATTTAAATACACAAACAAAAATTTCAATTCATATCCTAAAGGTTCAATTCATATCATAAAGGTTCAACTCATATCCACAAAAGTTCAAGTCATATCCACAAAGGTTCAAGTCATATCCTAAAATTTCAATTTATAATTTAAAATTCCAATACATAAACAAAAATTTCAATACATAAACCAAAATTTCAATTCATATCCTAAAAGTTCAAGTCATATCCACAAAAGTTCAAGTATATCCTAAAATTTCAATTTATAATCTAAAATTCCAATACATAAACCAAACTTCCAATACATAAACCAAAATTTCAATTCATATCCTAAAGGTTCAATTCATATCCTAAAGGTTCAACTCATATCCACAAAAGTTTAAGTCATGCCCTTAAATTTCAATTTATAATCTAAAATTCCAATACATAAACCAAATTTCAATTCCTATCCTAAAGGTTCAAGTCATATCCATAAAATTTCAAGTCATATCTACAAAAGTTGAAGTCATATCCTAAAATTTCAATTTATAATCTAAAATTCCAATACATAAACCAACATTTCAATTCATATCCTAAAGGTTCAAGTTATATCCACAAAAGTTCAAGTCATATCCTAAAATTCCAATACATAAACAAAAATTTTAATTCATATCTTAAAGGTTCAAATCATATCCACAAAAGTTCAGGTCATATCCTAAAATTTCAATTTTTAATCTAAAATTCCAATAAATAAACCAAAATTTCAATTCATATCCTAAAGGTTCAAGTCATATCCACAAAAGTTCAAGTCATATCCACAAAAGTTCAAGTCATATCCTAAAATTCCAATACATAAACAAAAATTTCAATTCATATCCTAAAGGTTCATGTCATATCCATAAAATTTAGAGTTATATCCTAAGAATTCAATACATAAACCAAAATTTCAATTTATATCCTAAAGGTTCAACTCATATTGTGATGACCTAAAGGGTCATCGCCGTAATTCTCCCTTTCTTACACTTTTGAGGCCTTGAAAACCTCTTATTTGGTTGCCTCGATTGGCGTGTGCAGTCCGGGTGCGAAGCCGGACGGTTTTTATGTGAAAATATTTGAACTCTGTGCTAAAAGAATTTTGATACTAATATTGCTATGGTTGACTTTGGTCAATGTTTTGGGTAAAAGGAGCCGGACCCGTGATGTGACGGTCCTGCAGGGTACGTAATGAAATTTGGGACCCGGTCGTACTCCAGGAATCAAAATTCGAGGTCTCAGGCCCGAGTACGGAGCTTTTCTGTGAAATTGTTTTTGAAAATGCTTAAGGTAAATTGGAAACGGAAAAAGTGACGGTATCGGGCTCGTATTTTGGTTCTGACGCTCGGTAAAAGCCTTAAATGGGCGTTAAGCGCTATCTGTAATGTTTGGTTGAAACGGACGTCGTTTGACGTGTTTTGGACTAAAAGTGCTATAGTTTGAAAGTTTTGAACTTGAAATGAAAATCATGAGTTTTGGAGGTTGATTCTTTGATTTAGATGTTATTTTGGAGATTTGATCACACGAGTAAGTCTCGTAGGATGTTTTTGAGGTTGGGTTCATGTTTGGGTTGGAGCCTCGAGGGCTCGGGTGAGTTACGGATAGGTGTTAGGCTCATTTTGCTGCATTTTTATCATCTGGTGTCTGCAGGTTTCGCAATTGCGAAGCCTGCCTTGCAATTGCGAGCTCTTCCCTTGGCTTTCTTCTTCGCAAATGCGAGAATAAAATCGCAAATGCGATTCCCCCTTCCTTAGCCAGTCTTCGCAAATGCAAAGTTCCATCTCGCAAATGCGAGTTTTCCCCTGTCTAACCCCAGTTCGTATTTGCGAACGTTTTCTCGCAAATGCGACTTACCTTTCAATTTTTCCCAGTTCGCAATTGCGAACTATTTTTTGCAATTGCGAGGTCCCCTTTTATTTTGCCCAGTGCAAATGCGAAATCAATGTCGCATTTGCGACATCTGCAACCCTGCAACTGTTACTTAAACGAATTCAGACCTCATTTTTCATATCTTTCCAAACCCAAAACCACCATAGGCGATTCCTCTCGAACTCTTTCGTCCCCAAACCAAATGTAAGTCAAGTTTTACTAGTTTTCTTCAATCTTTACCATATTCTAACATGATTTCACCCTTAAATCAAAGCTTTCATGGTTAAAAATGGGGGATTTGGGGTAGAACCTAGGTTTTCATAAAATTGGGGATTTGGACCTAATTTTGGGGTTCGATTTCAAAACAAATTGCATATATGAACTCGTGGGGGAATGGGTAACCTGGTTTTGGTTTGAACCTCGAGTTTTGACCACGTGGGCCCGGGGGAATTTTGGGAATTTTTGAGTAAAACTTTAGGAATTTCATTCTTATGCATCCAAATTGATTTAACTAGCATTTGTTGATACATTTGAGTAAACTGTGGTTAGATTCGGCCGATTTTGAAGCAAATTCGAGGTGTAAGCTATTCTAGAGGCGTGAGTTGAGTTGGAAGCCTTCGAGGTAAGTGTTCGATCTAACTTTGGCTTGAGGGAATAGGATTAGGTTGTTAATTGCTATGTGCTATGTGGAGTCAGTGTATAGGTATGGTGACAGTTACCTATGCGCCCGAGTCGAGCATGACGTGTTGTCATTTGTTATTAGAATTGTGAAAGAAGTGAACAATTGGGATAAATTCTTGTTATAAGATCTATAAAGTGAAAGATGAGAAGTAAATGAACTAGAGATGAGTTGTTGGTGTTTTTCCCTTGCCGAGACTTGGTGTTGTATTCTTTCCCTTTCCGGGACTTGTTGCTTCCCTTGCCGAGACTTGTTGTTTACTCCTTTTCCCATTAATTGTGATTATTGTTTGGGTGAAGAGGAGCGATAAAGCACGATGGGTGTTGCCATGTACTTATTGATTTCCTCCACAAGATGGAGTGGTATATATTTATTTCCTCCACAAGATGGAGTGGTATTTATTGATTTCCTCCACAAGATGGAGTGGTATATATCGATTTTCTCCACAAGATGGAGTGGTATTTATTAATTTCCTCCACAATATGGAGTGGTATATATTTATTTCCTCCACAAGATTGGAGTGATGCTATTGACTGGGTGCCGTGCAACGTGGTTTTATTGGTCTTACCTTACTGGTGTTCTTTATTCCGTTTTCCCTTTATTAGTTATTGTTTCATTGGATTCTCTTATTTAAATGCTATCTATTCAGTTCCATCTCTTAATTGTAGAAGTTATAATTGAATTGCTATTCCCCCCAGCATGTCCCCTCCTTTTTTGTTGTTTAGATTCTTGCTTTCCTTTTTTGTTATCGTATATATCTATACAAGTTGTTTATGGTAGGTTCGGCTAGCCTCGTCACAACCTCGTCGAGGTTAGGCCGGACACTTACCAGTACATGGGGCCGGTTGTGTTGATACTATGCTTCTGTGCCCTTTTCTCACAGGTGAGGACCCAGTATACGGACCGCAACTTTAGACCGGGAGTGATCCTTCAGTCCAAAGGCTCTGAGGTAGTTCAGAGGCGTTCGCGGGCCCCGAGTCTCCTCTAACATTCCCTTTTAGTTTGTTAAATTGAATCAAACATACATGCTATGTACTTCTTTCAAACTATTATTTTTAGCACTTTTTAGTTGTCCGTGAGCAGTGGCACCAGATACTGGGTAGAGATTGGTTGTTAGTTTTCCGCATATTGTTTTCGTTATAGTTATTAGACGTCTTCCGCATGTTTTAACTAATTATTTTAGCATTTAATTTGTTTCAGATTTAAATTTTTTGGAAATGTTTATAAGGGTTGGCTTGCCTAGCTTCGACAGTAGGTGCCTTCACGACTCCCGATGGTGGGTAAATCCGGGTCGTGACAAGTTGGTATAAGAGCACTAGGTTACTTGGGTTTCACAACTCAAGGAAAAGCCCGGTAGAGTCTGAGGGATCGGTAGGGAGACGCCTGTATTTATCCCCAGAGGCTACTGAGTTAGGAAAGTTTCACTTTGTTCATTCTTGTCGTGCGATTCTGTTTCTCAAGTATTGATAGTCGTCCTACTCTATTCTTTCGCAAATGGTGAGAACACGTGTGTCTTCTTCTTCCGTGCAGCAGCCCGAGCCCCCAACAACAGCTCCCACAAGGGGCAGGGGCCGAGGCCGTGCCAGAGGCCATGGCAGGGGCAGAGCTCAGCCCCAGGCAGCAATTCCAGAGATGGAGCCTCATATTGACTTTGATGAGGAGGTTCCAGCTTCACTAGCTCGAGTGGGCCCAGCTCAGGTCCCAGGAGGAGTGATGTTTTCTTCGGATCTTCAGGATGCCCTTGTCCGCATAGCAGGCTTTATAGACAGTGTGGCCAGAGCGAGATTGCTGCCAGTAGCACCAGCCACTTCTCAGGCTGGAGGAGGGCTTCAGACTCCTGCTATACGTACTCCGGAGCAGGTACCCAGATTCAGGTTCCCTTGGTTCAGCCCGCAGTGGCGGCTCGGACAGGTATTACAGCTCAGGCCGGAGATGGGCCAACCATGTCTTTGGATGCTTTGTGGAGACTTGATCGGTTCTCCAAGCTTTTCACTACCACTTTCAGCGGTGCTTCATCGGAGGATCCCAAGGATTTTCTGTTCAGTTTTCATGAGATTCTCAGGACTATGGGGATAGTGGAGACCAATGGGGTCGATTTTTGAACTTTCAGACTTGTGGGTTCCGCCAAGACTTTATGGAGAGATTATTGTCTGTCTAGACCAGCAGGGTCCCCAGCTTTGACATGGGATCAGTTTGCAGAGTTATTTTTGGAGAAGTTTCTCCCCGTCACTCAGCGGGAGGCACTTCGCAGACATTTTGAGCATCTTCATCAGGGTTCTATTACAGTTACACAGTATGAGACCAGGTTTGTTGACTTGGAACGCCATGCAGTAGTGATACTCCCTACTGATCGAGAGTGGGTCCGAGGTTCATTGGCGGATTGATTCAGCCTATTCGCCTACAGATGGCAGTGGGGGTTGGCAGTGATATTACTTTTCAGGAGGCGGCCAATGCGGCCCGTAGAGTGAAGATGGCACTAGCTCGAGGAGGTAGTCAGGGTTCTGACAAGAGGCCTAGACATTCTGGTAGGTTTAGTGGTACCTCATCTGGAGGTAGAGGTTCCTATGACATAGGCCATCCCCCGACACCTTTCCAGTCGGCACTTCAGGTTCCTTATGGTACCCAGGCGGTGGTAGTCATTAGCAGCATTCTGGCCAGCAGCTCTTCAGCTCACCACCAGCCCTCATCAGTGCGCCGCCACTTCAGAGCGTCAGGGGAGGACATACAGGTCGACATGGCCAGCAGTCTCAGCAGCCGAGGGCATGTAATGGTTGTGGTGACCCAGGTCATATTGTCAGGTATTGCGTTCGAGCCTCGAGTAGTTCTCAGCAGCAGGGTCCTCGTCCTGCAGTTCAAGCAGCAGGTGATCCACAGGTCGCCCAGCCAGCTAGAGGCGGGGGTACGAATCATAGAGGTGGAGGGAGAGACCGTAGAGGTGGAGCCCAGGCAGCCAGAGGTAGGGGTCAGCCCGCAGCAGATCGTCCCAGAGACGCAGTTTAGGGAGATGGGGGATAGCCTCACTGTTATGCATTGCCAGCCAGGCCGGAGGCCGAGTCATCCGATGCTGTGATTACAGGTACTATACTGGTCTGTGATAGGGGTGCTTCAGTATTATTTGATCCGGGATCTACTTATTCTTATGTGTCATCCTATTTTGCACCCTATTTGCTCATGCCTAGTGAGGCTTTGGGTATTCCGGTATATATGTCCAAATCGATTGGTGATTCTGTAGTGGTCGACCGAGTGCATGGTGTTAGAAAATACGCTTAACGCTAGAGGGGGGGGGGGTGAATAGCATTATATTAAAATTTAGCGTAAACTTGCGGAAATTAAAATTTGCAGGAAATAAATAAGTGCGTTAAATAAACAAAAAGGAAAGAACGCACCGATATATTCTGGTTCACCACAACACGTGGCTAGTCCAGTCCCCGAGAGACTCTCTCGAGATTTTCCACTAACTTGTTAAGCTTACGGGTGCTCAACAAACCTTTACAACTTAAGGACACAAGCCTTAACACCTTTGCTCGGAGATACAACACTCCAAGACTTCAACCAAGGAAACACAAGTTCCTTACAACAAGAGAATCTCAATTCTCTTACAAGTGTATAAAACACTAAACACTCAAACAAAATACTCCTTAATGAGTAGATATGAGTAAAAGAAGCAAGCTCTAGATCACAACAACTTTGGACAAGAATATGGCTCTCAAAAGCTTTATGAAATTGAATATAAAATGATAAACAAAAGTATGCAAGCTTATAGCAATGTAATGATCAGTTGTAGTATGTTGTTGTGTTTAAAACACTGAAATGAAGCTGTATTTATAGTTGAAAAACTTGGCATTACCGTTGCCTAATTGCCAATTAAGAGTTGCTGATTTTACTCACTGACAATCTATTGTCAAACCCCAACAATCGATTGTCTGCCAGTCAGATCTAAATTCAATCCCAGATTTTACGCTTGATAATCGATTACTTTCAATCCATAATCGATTACTGGCAACGTTCAAAAAATCCTTTCCAGATTTTACCACACACAATCGATTGTCCAGAATCAACAATCGATTACTCAGCAACGTTCAAAAAATCTTTTCCGGATTTTAATCAAAACAATCGATTATACAGAATCAATAATCGATTACCCAATAACGTTCAAAAAATCTTTTCCGGATTTTAATCAAAACAATCGATTATACAGAATCAATAATCGATTACCTGACGGTATTTGAAAACTTTACGACAACGGTTAGCTTCACAATCGATTGCACAAAGTCAACAATCGATTACTTATCAGTTTTTGAAAAACATTTTAGACACTGTCTCTTTGACAATAGATTGTCCAATGTAACAATCGATTATTTAATAAATTTGAAAATCACTGGAAGACACTGTCTCAACATAATCGATTACCATTAGTTCATAATCGATTATTCTGAGTTTTGAAAAACTTTGATGGACACTGCCTCAGTCACAATCGATTGTCATTAGTTCACAATCGATTGTCATGCAGGTTTGAAAAACCTGATGCTCACTGTCTTACTCACAATCGATTGTCAATAGTTCACAATCGATTGTCATGCAGTCTTGGCTTAAAACAATCGATTATCATAAGTACATAATCGATTATCTTAGTCCAGATTTTTATGGCATGTCTAAAAATTATTTTGACTACTGTAAATATGCATGATTTAAAATCATCTGACATTAAATTAAATATGCATGATTTTGGAAAATAGTTTTATGAGAGAAGCCATGTTACGAGTCAAGTTGTAGGATCAAGATCACAATTAAGAATGACTCAATTAAACTATAAAACTTTGTCTTGAGCTTGAATCTCTTTGTATATCAATTGTGCGCTTGTTTCTTGAACTTCGTCATATATCAATTTTCGCTTCGTTTGTCATTCATCAAAACCTATACAAAAGAACACACGTTTTAGTATATTGCATTGAGAACGTGTTTCCAACAATTTCCCCCTTTTTGATAATGGCAAACATTAAGCGGGATATGCAAGACAAGCAATTTATATTGACGATTCAAGACAAGTATATACATGCAACAAGTATGCAATTTGTTCCCCCTCAATTTGAGAATTCCCCCTCAATTTAAGCTTATAATTTGAGAGTGCATCATACCCGTTATCTTCCCCCTTTTTCCATTAGCAAAAATAACATAATAATAAGATGCCAAAGATGAAATAAACCTTGTTTATTTATTGGAAAGAAGGTGTGATTATTTAAAGAGAGTATAATAGCTCAAATGATAGCATTACAATCGATTATTGATACGAGATAATCGATTATTAGATGAGGGAAACAGATTTTTCTGAAGAAGACTCGATTCTTGCGCGTCATGCTTTATAATTCCCCTTTCCTTTGGGGCGATACCTGCAAAAATCGTTAGACGTCTCCGACGCTCAAGTTAGAAATCATGTAACAAAAATAATGCAATGCATGACTTAGATCAACGTGGAGTCAAGGATCCCGAGTTCACTGCGAATTCGGAAGAAGGACTCTTTCTCTAAAGGCTTTGTAAAGATGTCTGCCAATTGGTTTTTTGGTTTCAACAAATTCGATTTCGACATCGCCTTTGATAACGTGATCTCTAATAAAATGATGTCTAATTTCAATGTGTTTCGTTCGCGAATGAAGAACGGGGTTCTTCGTCAAGCATATGGCACTAGTATTATCACATCTAAGAGGGATATGATTAAGACTTAGGCCATAGTCCAAGAGTTGTTGTTTCATCCATAGGATTTGAGCGCAACAACTCCTCGCGGCTACATATTCAGCCTCGGTTGTGGACAACGCAACACTTACTTATGAGTTTTTGGGCATGTCGTTTGGGTTGACCAATGCCCCGGCAACATTCATGGAGTTGATGAACCGAGTGTTCAGGCCTTACTTGGATCTATTTGTGATTGTATTCATTGATGATATCTTGGTATACTCCCGCTGTGAGGAGGAACATGAGAAGCACCTCAGAGTGGTTCTTCAGACACTGAAGGATAACCAGTTGTACGCCAAATTTTCGATGTGCAAATTTTGGTTGAGTTCAGTAGCATTCCTAAGTCATGTCGTATTAGCAGAGGGTATCCAGGTAGACCCAAAGAAAATAGAGGCAGTCAAGAACTAGCCTCGACCAGCTTCAGCTACAGAGATTCAGAGCTTCTTGGGGTTAGCTGGTTACTACAGACGTTTTGTGGAGGGGTTTTCATCCATCACAGCCCCGTTGACTAGATTGACTCAAAAGGGTGCCCAGTTCGGGTGGTCAGATGAGTGCGAGGCAAGCTTCCAGAAGCTCAAGACAGCCCTGACTACGGCACTGGTATTGGTTTTGCCCACGGGATCTGGGCCTTATACTGTATATTGTGATGCTTCCCGCATCGAAATTGGTGCAGTGTTGATGCAGAACAACAAGGTCACAGCATATGCTTCGAGGAAATTGAAGATCCACGAGAAGAATTACCCTGTTCATGACTTAGAGTTGGCAGCTATTGTTCATGCCTTGAAGATCTGGAGGCATTATTTGTGTGGTGTGACGTGTGAGGTGTACAGGGATCACAAGAGCCTTCAGTACTTGTTCAAGCAGAAAGAGTTGAATTTGAGACAGCGGAGGTGCTTGGAGTTGTTGAAAGATTATGATGTTTCTATTTTATACCACCCAGGGAAGGCCAATGTGGTGGCCGATGCATTGAGTAGAAAGTCCGCCAACATACGTAGTCTTGCATACATTCCGGCCAGCCAGAGACCGCTTGCCTTGGATGTTCAGGCCTTGGCCAATAGATTTGTGAGATTGGATATTTGTGAGCCTAGCAGAGTGTTAGCATGCACGGTTGCTCGTTCGTCATTGATGGAGCGTATCCGAGAGCGGCAATTTAATGATACCCATTTATATGTCCTGAGAGACACGGTGCAGAGCGGAGGTGCCAAGGATATGACTTTGGGAGATGATGGCATATTGAGGTTGCAGGGGCGAGTTAGTGTGCCCAATATTGATGGTATTCGAGAGTCGATCTTAGCAGAGGCCCACAGCTCTCGGTATTCTATTCATCCGGGCACCACGAAGATGTATTAGGATTTCAAGCAACATTATTGGTGGCGTAGAATAAAGAAAGACATTGTGTCCAATGTGGCTCGTTGTCTAAATTGTCAGCAGGTTAAGTGCGAGCATCAGAGGCCTGGTGGATTATTTCAGTGGATTGAGCTTCCCGAGTGGAAGTGGTAGAGGATTACTATGGATTTTGTTACTGGCCTTCCGATGACTAGGAAGAAGTTTGATGCTACATGGGTTATTGTTGATAGGCTGACTAAGTCAGCGCATTTCATCCTAGTTTCCACCACTTATTCATCCGAGAGGTATGCAGAGATTTATATCAGGGAGATTGTTTGCTTTCATGGGGTGCCCATATCTATTATTTCGGATCGGGGTCCGCAGTTTACTTCACATTTCTAGAGAGTGGTGCAACATGAGTTGGGTACCCAGGTCCATTTGAGTACAACATTTCACCCCCATACAGACCGTCAGTCTGAGAGGACCGTTCAGATTCTTGAGGATATGCTCCGAGCCTGCGTTATTAATTTTGGAGGCTCGTGGGACCAGTTCTTGCCGTTAGTGGAGTTTGCCTACAACAACAACTACCGGTCTAGTATTCAGATGGCCTCGTATGAGGCGTTGTATGGTAGGCGATGTCGGTCCCTAGTCGGATGGTTTGAGCCGTGAGAGGATCGGTTATTGGGTACAGATTTGGTACAGGAGGCCTTGGATAAGGTCAAGATCATTCAGGACAGAGTTTGGTGAGCTCAGTCCAGGTAGAAGAGTGTTGCAGACCGTAAGGTCAATGATGTTGCCTTCATGTTTGGTGAGCGTGTATTGCTCCGTGTATCGCTTATGAAAGGTGTGATGAGATTTGGGAAGAAGGTCAAGCTTAGCCCTCGGTATATTGGCCCGTTTGAGATTCTTAATCGTGTGGGAGATATGACTTACAGACTTGCCTTGCCGCCTATCTTGTCAGCCGTGCATCCGGTTTTCCATGTATCCATGATTCGGAGATATCACGGTGATACCACCCACGTGTTAGATTTCAGCACTATCCAATTGGATAAGGATCTGTCATATGAGGAGGAGCCGGTGGCTATTTTAGACCGTCAGGTTCGACAGTTGCGGTCGCAGAGTTTTCCTTCAGTGGGGAGGTCAGCCTCCTGAGGCATCGACCTGGGAGTCCAAATCTTATATGCGGAGCCGTTATCCCCATCTATTCCCCTACTCAGGAACTCCTTTCTTTTGTCTGTTCGAGGATGAACGGTTGTTTTAGAGGTGGACGATGTGACGACTCATAGGGTCATCACCGTAATTCTCCCTTTCCTATCACTTATGAGGCCTTGAAAACCTCTTATTTGGGGTTCTCGATTGGCATGCACAGTCTGGGCGCGAAGCCGAAAGATTTTTATGTGAAAATATTTGAACTCCGAGCTAAAAACTATGAATTTTGATACTAATATTGCTATGGTTGACTTTGGTCAATGTTTTGGGTAAATGGACCCAAACCCATGATGAGTCGGTCCCGGAGGGTTCGTAATGAAATTTGGGACCCGGTCGTATTCCCAGAATCGAAATCCGAGGTCCCAGGCCCGCGTACGGAGCTTTTATGTGAAATTGTTTATGAAAATGCTTAAGGAAAATTGGAAACGGAAATTGATCAAAAGTGATGGCTCGTATTTTGGTTCATACACTCCCTAAAAGTCTTAATTGGGTGTTAAATTCTATCTGTAATGTTTGGTTGAAAAAAGACGTCGTTTGACGTGTTTTGGACTAAAAGTGGAAAAGTTTGAAAGTTTTGAACTTAAAATGAAAATCATGAGTTTTGGAGGTTGATTCTTTGATTTAGATGTTATTTTGGAGATTTGATCGCACGAGTAAGTCCGTAGGATGTTCTTAAGGTTGGGTGCATGTTTGGGTTGGAGCCTTGAGGGCTCGTGTGAGTTTCGGATAGGTGTTAGGATCATTTTGCTGCATTTTTATCATGTGGTGTCTGCAGGTTTCGCAATTGCGAAGCCTGCCTCGCAATTGCGAGCTCTTCCCTTAGCTTGCTTCTTCGTAAATGCGAGAATAAAAATTGCAAATGCGATTCCCCCCTTCCTTAGCCAGTCTTCTCAAATGCGAAGTTCCATCTCGCAAATGCGAGTTTTCCCCAGTCCAACCCCAATTCGCATTTGCGAACATTTTCTCGCAAATGCGAGTTCCCTTTCAATTTTCCCCAGTTCGCAATTGCGAACTATTTTTTGCAATTGCGAGGTCCCCTTTTATTTTGCCCAGTTCGCAAATGCGAAATCAATGTCG
This sequence comes from Nicotiana benthamiana, assembly GCA_034376525.1. NCBI lineage: Eukaryota > Viridiplantae > Streptophyta > Magnoliopsida > Solanales > Solanaceae > Nicotiana > Nicotiana benthamiana. Next base: position 60,444,207 of record CM067332.1, on the reverse strand, counting down.
CATTTGCGACATTTGCAACCCTGCAACTGTTACTTAAATGAATTCAAACCTCATTTTTCATATCTTTCCAAACCCAAAACCACCATAGGCGATTCCTCTCGAACCCTTTCACCCCCAAACCAAATGTAAGTCAATTTTTACTAGTTTTCTTCAATCCTTATCATATTCTAACATTATTTCACCCTTAAATCAAAGCTTTCGTGTTTAAAAATGGGAATTTGGGGTAGAACCTAGGGTTTCAAAAATTGGGGATTTGGACCTCAATTTGGGGTCCGATTAAAAAACAATTGCATATATGAACTCGTGGGGGGTATGGGTAACCCGGTTTTGGTTCGGATCTTGAGTTTTGACCACGTGGGCCCGGGGGATTTTTGGGAATTTTTGAGTAAAATTTTAGGAATTTCATTCTTATGCATCCAAGTTGATTTAACTAGCATTTGTTGATACATTTGAGTAAACTGTGGTTAGATTCGGCCGACTTTGAAGCAAATTCGAGGGGTAAGCTATTCTAGAGGCGTGAGTTGAGTTGGAAGCCTTCGAGGTAAGTGTTCGATCTAACTTTGGCTTGAGGGAATAGGATTAGGTTGTTAATTGCTATGTGCTATGTGGAGTCAGTGTATAGGTATGGTGACAGTTACCTATGCGCCCGAGTTGAGCATGACGTGTTGTCATTTGTTATTAGAATTGTGAAAGAAGTGAACAATTGGGATAAATTCTTGTTATATGATCTATAAAGTGAAAGATGAGAAGTAAATGAACTAGAGTTGAGTTGTTGGTGTTTTTCCCTTGCCGAGACTTGGTGTTATATTCTTTCCCTTGGAGAGACTTGTTGTTAAACTGTTGCCCTTGCCGGGACTTGTTGTTAAATTGTTTCCCTTGCTGGGACTTGTTGTTGCATTGTTCTCCCTTGCCGGGATGGTTAATCTTGTTGTTTACTCCTTTTCCCATTAATTGTGATTATTGTTTGGGTAAGGAGGAGCGATAAAGCACGATGGGTGATGTCGTGTACTTATTGATTTCCTCCACAAGATGGAGTGGTATATATTGATTTCCTCCACCAGATGGAATGGTATTTATCGATTTCCTCCACAAGATGGAGTGGTATTTATTGATTTTCCCCCACAAGATGGAGTAGTATATATCGATTTCCTCCAGAAGATTGAGTGGTATTTATTGATTTCCTCCACAAGATGGAATGGTATATATTGATTTCCTCCACAAGATGGAGTGGTGTTATTGATTGGGTGAGGAAAAGAGTAAAAGGACGATGGGTGGAGCCGTGCAACGTGGTTTTATTGGTCTTACTTCACTGGTGTTCTTTATTTCGTTTTCCCTTTATTAGTTGTTGTTTCATTGGATTCTCTTATTTAAATGCTATCTATTCAGTTCAATCTCTTAATTGTAGAAGTTATAATTGAACTGGTATTACCCCCAGCATGTCCCCTCCCTTTTTGTTGTTTAAGTTTTCCTTTTCTGTTATCGTATATATCTATTCAGGTTGTTTATGGTAGGTGTGGTTCGCCTCGTCACTACCTCGCCGAGGTTAGGCCGGACGCATACTAGCACATGGGGCCGGTTGTACTGATACTATGCTTCTATGCCTTTTTGTCACAGGTGAGGACCCAGTCTACGGACCACAACTTTAGACCGGGAGTGATCCTTCAGTCCAGAGGCTCTGAGGTAGTTCGTAGGCGTTCGCGGACCCCGAGTCTCCTCTAACTTTCCCTTAGAGTTTGTTAAATTGTATCAAACAGACATGGTATGTACTTCTTTGTGACTATTATTTTTAGCACTCTTTAGTTGCCCGCGAGCAGTGACACCAAATACTGGGTAGAGATTGGTTGTTAGTTTTACGCATATTGCTTTTGTTATTGTTATTAGACGTCTTCTGCATGTTTTAACTAATTGTTTTAGCATTTAATTTGTTTTAGATTTAAATTTTCTGGAAATGTTTATAAGGGTTGGCTTGCCTAGCTTCGACAGTAGGCGCCATCACGACTCCTGATGGTGGGTGAATCCGGGTTGTGACAAGTTGGTATCAGAGCACTAGGTTACTTGGGTCTCACAACTCACGGACAAGCCCGGTAGAGTCTGAGGGATCAGTACGGAGACGTCTCTATTTATCCCCCAGAGGCTACTGAGTTAAGAAAGTTTCACTTTGTTCATTCTTGTCTTGCGATTCTATTTCTCAAGTATTGATTGTCGTCCTACTCTTTTATTTTGAAAATGGCGAGAACTCGTGCATCTTCCTCTTCGCGCAACAGCCCGAGCCCCCAACAGCAGCTCCCACGAGGGGCAGGGGCCGAGGCCGTGCCAGAGTCCGTGGCAGGGGCAGAGCTCAGCCCCAGGCAGTAGTTCCAGAGGTGGAGCCTCATATTGATGTTGATATGGAGGTTCCAGCTCCAGTTGGCCCAACTCAGGTCCCAGGAGGAGTGATGTTTTCTTCGGATCTTCAGGATGACCTTGTCCGCATAGCAGGCTTTATAGACAATGTGGCCAGAGCGGGATTGCTGCCACTAGCACCAGCCACTTCTCAGGCTGGAGGAGGGCTTCATTCTCCTGCTACTCGTACTCCGGAGCAGGTAGCTCCTCAGTCTCAGGTTCCCATAGTTCAGCCCGCAGTGGCAGCTCAGACAGGTATTGCAGCTCAGCCCGGAGATGGGTCGGCCATGTATTTGGATGCTTTGTGGAGACTTATTCAGTTCTCCAATGGTGGGTAAATCCGGGCCGTGACACATATCCACAAAAGTTCAAGTCATATCCACAAAAGTTCAAGTCATATCCTAAAATTTCAGTTTATAATCTAAAATTCCAATACATAAACCAAAATTTCAGTTCATATCCTAAAGGTTCAATTCATATCCTAAAGGTTTAACTCATATCCACAAAAGTTCAAGTCATATCCTAAAATTTCAATATAATATAATATTCCAATACATAAACCAAAATTCCAATACATAAACCAAAATTTCAATTCATATCCTAAAGGTTCAAGTCATATCCACAAAAGTTCAAGTCATATCCACAAAAGTTCAAGTCATATCCTAAAATTTCAATTTATAATCTAAAATTCCAATACATAAACAAAACTTTCAATTCATATCCTGAAGGTTCAAGTTATATCCACAAAATTTCAAGTCATATCCTAAAATTTCAATACATAAACCAAAATTTCTATTCATATCCTAAAGGTTCAAATCATATCCACAAAAGTTCAAGTCATATCCACAAAAGTTCAAGTCATATCCTAAAATTCCAATACATAAACCAAAATTTCAATTCATATCCTAAAGGTTCAAGTCATATCCAAATATCCACAAAAGTTCAAGTCATATCCTAAATTCCAATACATAAACCAAAATTTCAATTCATATCATAATGTTTCAAATCATATCCACAAAAGTTCAAGCCATATCCTAAGATTTTAATTTATAATCTAAAATTTCAATACATAAACCAAAATTCATATCCTAAAGGTTCAATTCATATCCTAAAGGTTCATCTCATATCCACAAAAGTTCAAGTCATATCCACAAAAGTTCAAGTCATATCCTAAAATTTCAATTTATAATCTAAATTCCAATACATAAACCAAAAGTTCAATTCATATCATAATGGTTCAACTCATATCTACAAGAGTTCAAGTCATATCCTAAAATTTCAATTTATAATCTAAAAATCCAATATATAAGTCAAAATTCCAATATATAAACCAAAATTTCAATTCATATCCAAAAGGTTTAACTCATATCCACAAAAGTTCAAGTCATATCCTAAAATTTCAGTTTATAATTTAAACTTCCAATACATAAACCAAAAGTTCAATATTTAAACCAAAATTTCAATTCATATCCTAAAGGTTCAAATCATATTCATAAAGTTCAAGTCATAATTTTAATTTAAAATCTAAAGTTCCATTACATAAACCAAAATTCCAATACATAAACAAAAATTTAAATTCATATCCTAAAGGTTCAACTCATATCCACAAAAGTTCTATTCATATCCACAAAAGTTCAAGTCATATCCTAAAATTTTAATTTATAATCTAAAATTTCAATACATAAACCAATCTAATATTTATAACTAACAATAACAAATATTCAAAGATATAATTCAAACCTAAAAGTTAGGATTATATTCGAAAAATTTAACCCATACCCTAAAAGTTCGATTCACAAGAACAAATCATAAACCCAAAAAGTTTAGGGTTTCTTCTCTTTAAACCATTTCTTCCCCAAATTAGTAGGTAAAACTAAATATTTTAGCTACTAACAATTATCATAGATTAAATTTAACTAAGAACAATTAATTTTTACAAATCAAACTAGAAGGAATTAAATAAAATCAGTGTATATCGAAAAAAACAAAGAAAGGAGAGATAAACTACCTGGTCAATGGAGGACACCGGCAGTGGAGATGCTACCACCAGCGAGCGGGTGGCGCCGCTGTTTCTGGGAGTCGGATGGGGGGAGGGGTTTGAGTATGAGAGAGAAGAGAGAGTTTGTGGAAATATTTTGATGAAAATAAGAGAATAGGAGGAAAAACCCATTTTGGACACTGTTTTTAGAAATAACGACCAACTTTGGTCACTATTTTTGGTAGCCAAATATGTATTGACTATTTTTACCAAAATAGCAATCAAGGTTGGTCGCTAGGTTCTGACTGTTTGACCAGAATAGCGACCAAGATTGCTTGGTCGCTATATCTAAAAGAAAAATTACTTTTAATTCACTTTATATATATATACATACAAAACTTATATTCGATATAATATGTAACAATCCGACCCGTTGCTTTAAGCTCTAGCACATCGTTTAACAGTCTGAGGCTATGAACAACTTCATTTTAGGTATTATGACTTGTACGCGTGGACGGATTTGAATTTCGGAAATTCAGAGTTGATTTGGAAAGAGAATTCTCCTTTCAGAAGCTTTAAGTTGGAAGAAGTAACTAAGATTGGATTTTTGGGTAAACCACCTTGAAATTGGGATATGAAGGTTCCAGCAGATTCGTATGATGATCTTGGACTTGGGTGTATGCCCGGATTGGGTGTTGAATATCCGAGGAACGTTTTGGCGCCTATTGTGGAAGTTAGCATTTTGGAAGGATTTTATAAGCTTAGGTTGAATGGCATTTCAGTGACATTAATGTCGGGTTGGGATTCCGGGTCTGGGAGCAGCTCTGTATTGTGATTCCGGAGTTGGGAGTATGATCGAAAGTGAACTCGGAGGTCCGTAGGTCATTTTAGAGCCATTTGGCTAAACATAAAAATTTGAAAGTTTTTGAGAAGTCTGACTGGAAGTGGAATTTTTCATATATGGGTTGAAATCCGATTCCGAAAGTTGGAGTAGGTCCATAATGTCGAATATGAATTGTGTGCAAATTTAAGGTCAATCGGACGTGATTTGATAGTTTTATACATCGAAAATAGAAGTTGGAATTCAAAGTTCATTAAGCTTGGATTGGGGGTTCAATCATGGTTTTAGCGTTGTTTGGTCTTATTTGAGGCTTCGAGCGAGTCCATGTTATATTTTTTGACTTGTGCGGTTGTTCGGTTTGAAGCCCCAGGGGCTCGAGTGAGATTCGGGATAGCTTCGGAGTAATTTGCTAAGAAATAGGATTACTGGTGCTGATATGATCGTATTTGCGATTCTTGGGTTGCAAATGCGACCTCGCATTTGCGAGCCTGGGAATCTACGTGGAGGATTGCATTTGTGATGCGTTGGTCGCAAATGCGACTTCGCATTTGTGAGTCCCTCCTCACATTTGCGAATCTGGGCTGCTCATTGGGGAATCACATTTGCGAAGGGGCCATCGCTTTTGTGATGCTGTCCTCTTTGCATTTGCGAGGAATTCTATCGCAAATGCAACTTGTTCAGGAAAGGCTAGGCATCGCAATTGCGAAGCTTTTGTCGCAAATGTGACATCACATTTGCGATCCTAGAGTCGTAAATGCGACTTCTGCGTCTGGAGCTGTGGCTTTTTAGTTTGAAACTTAGCCTATTTCCCTCATTTCCCACTTGGCCTTAGGCGATTTTTGAGAGAATTTGAGGATGGATTCCGCCCTCATCAAAGAGGTAAGTAATTTCTACGCATCGTAAGTTAAATACATTGATTATGGTATATTAACAGGTAAAAATTAAGGAAAATTAAGGGGTTTAGTGGAAAACCTAGAAATTTGAGATTCTTGGAATTTGACCACGATTTTGGGTATGAAATTGAGAGTAAATCATATATTTGAGTTCGTGAGGTTATGTGTAAACTTATTCTTCAAAATTTTGGGAATCCGTGCACGTGGTCCCGAGGGCATTTTCGTCCACATTTCGATCGGGGTTAGGAATTGTTGTGAATTGGGTTGTAATGAATAATTGAGTATATATTAATGGGTTTATATAGTTATTGGCTAGTTTTGGAGCATTCTTGCATCGATTTGAGCCTTCGAATGGGCATGGAATGCCGGTTATGGAACTTCGGAGCGAGGTGAGTCTCCTTTCTAACCTTGTAAGAGGGAATTGTCCCCATAGGTGAAATAACTGGTTATGTTCTCCTAGTTTTGGGGGCTACGTGCACACGAGGTGACGAGAGTTCTTGCGTAGCTACTATTATGCTATTGTCCGGGTAGTTAGGACCCCAAAGCATGTTATACTTGGATTACTTTTGAACCTATTGATAACTTGACTTGCTTAAATCACTTTAAATTTGTTAACGAATTTCTAAAACGATTTAAACTTCACTTTCTTAAATTATTAAATGAGAATTGCCCTTTCTTCGAATTTTTTTTTTATGATGACTTCTTGATTAACTGCTTGTGTGTGTTTATTTTCTATTGTAGCGGCCCGAACGCCTCAGTAGATTAAATGGGAGCTGGCCGAAAACCTCGGCAGATTAAATAGATGCATCTATGGTTCGCGTCGTTCGATACTCGGCAGTGCACAGTTTACATTTCTGTTGGAGTAGGTCGTCGACCTCGGCATGATCTGCGCATGCTTGTATTGCTGCCTTGAACTTATTAAAGTTTTTATTGCCTCTTCATGGCTTGAGAATAATTAGAAAGTAATGAAAAAGGAATTTTGGAAATTTTCTATAAAAGGAATAATTGTTTACTTATTTCCTTCTATTTGGTAAAAATCATGTTTGTAGAAATTAACAATTTAATATATTATTAACATCATTATTGGACCACTAGTAAATGTTGAAGTTGATCATCTCGTCTCTACTTCTTCTAGATTAGATGGGATACTCATTGAGTACACGTTATTTTCGTACTCATACTACACTTCTGTGCATTTTTGTTGCACATGTATATGTAACTCTAATGGCCTATTGCGCGTAGCAGGATGACTCTGGAACTAGGTGAGTTGCATTATTCGAGGTGGCCCGCAGCTAGTATAGTCCCCTCTAGTATATTGTATTTACTTCATATCCAATGTATTCCAGGCGGGTGATATATCTTATTTCCTTATCAGTAGATGATCATGCACTTGTGACACCGGGTTCTGGGATGGTTTTGAAGTATTTTGTATTAATTGCGTATCATTTAAACTTGATTTGAGGCAATCATCTTTTAAAATTGCTAAACAGAAAGGAAAATCCTAGATTTCAAAAGTAATAAAAAGAGAATTTGATTAAGTAATTTGGTTGGCTCGCCTGAGAGCAGTGTCCGGCGCCACCACGACCCTTAGTAGATTTTGGGGTCGTGACAAAATGGTATCAGAACACTAGGTTCCTAGGGTCTCACCAGTCACGAGGAAGTCTAGTAGAATCTTGTGGATCGGTACGGAGACGTCTGTACTTATCCTCGAGAGGCTGTATGACTATTAAGAGTACTTCCCTTCTTGATTCCTTATCGTGCGATTTGATTCCTTTGAGGCTTATGCCTTTGATTCTTTTCTACTCAATCTTATGCGACGCGAAACGCTTGCTATAAATCGAGAGCCGAAGAATTGTAATGGCACTACGAATGTGGTGCAGGTGTTTCTCCTTGCAGGGTTATTTGAGCTATTACCGTCGCCTTGTGGAAGGATATTCTATTATTTCGGCTCAGTAGCGGTACTTCTGAGAGCTCTAAGGTTAGGCACTAGTTGTCGTGATGCTTATGAACGATTATTCCGCTGTATTGATACGATGGTAGGATGTTTGCCTACGTGTCGAAGTAGTGAATGACTTGAAGGGAGGTTTACTCAGTGTCTGATGTAGAGATTTGATATTTTACTCCCGGAAAGGGGAAGAGGAAATCGGGCTGAGAGTGTTCAGGTTTGGGTTGATGAGGTAACGGGACTTGGTATTTGTGAGCGTGGTGGTAAGTCTTCTTCTATAATGAGGTGTCGTTGTCCCTATTGAATGTACTAAATTCGTCGGTGTTATGATATTCTACAATTCGCCTTCGGAGTAGAATATTGCATGACAGTATTGAAGAAACGACTGTTAGATGTCACGAGGCAAGATGGTTCAGGGTTGAATCGACATTTATGATATTGGAAGCTCGAGAGAGATGATCTTCGGCAAAATTTAAAGTTAGTAGCGATTTGTGGATTCAAGTACTACGAAGATAGATTTTATTAAGGTAACAACTCAGTAGCAAAGGATGAGGAAAGATGTGTGGAAAGTGCCAGACGGTGGCTAAGACTCCTAGAAGGCCAAGTGTATGAAGCAAAAAGTCAAGTAGTTGATTAAAGAAGCAAGTTTGCCCAAAGTGGGAGAGTGGAGGATGTTGCATATGGGCTTGGTGGTAGGATGATTAAGCACCTTAAGGAGAGTTTGGAATGATTTGGGAGTTTAGTGGTTGGCAATTGAAGTCTACGGGTTTAATTCGAAGTATGGGCTAATATGCAGCAAAGAGATCGGTCGTGCAAATGTGGTGGATGATTCAGAGTATAAAAAGAGTGTTTTACGTAAAGAATCCAATAATTTAGGCGGTTGATTAAGGTTATGTCAATAAGAGATAAGGAATACCGGTGAGTTGTGTAATAGTGGCTTCAAGCTAAGTGGGAGAGTCCCACCGCCTATGATTGGGTTGCATGGTTAACCGCTTGCGAGGTTTTCTGGTTGTTAGCATATTTCTAGGTTATATCGGCTACGGGAAAAGAACATAAGTGGTGATTTGAGGTGGGACTCTCCCACTTAGCTTGAAGCCATTATTGGCTTCAAGCTAATAGTATGCTAAAGGGTGTTATGGTTGTCCTTATTGGCTCATGTTCAGACTTGGGGAAGGATTCAAGACTTATGCCTTGTATGGATGCGGATTTCGAGGGGAGTGATTCCGCTGGGTGCCTCGTCGAGAAGGTATTCATGTGTTATAAGATTTATGGAGTTGAGTATATTCCGGACCAAGTCAGAGCGGGTGGCTCTCAGCAACGGTCCTAATGGATTCAAAAGAGGTAAAATATGGTGCCTAATGATTTTGAGCCTATAAGTACAGTTAAGAATCAAGATTTTGCAGCAGCTTATGAATGGAGGCCCAGAATGTTCTATGATGTTTTAACTTGCAGTGTAGCACTTGAGAGAAAGATGATTAAGGACTTCAGATTCGTAAAAGGATTAGCAGAATGGGCATATCCGTTGAGGTGCGAACGTGCGCACAAAGAAGGTATGAAATGGTTCATGGGATTTAAGGCAGCATGGTCTCGCGGTTCATGGTCACTCGGGGTTAGTGCAGATAGAGTGTGTTATGTGTTGAAAGGAGTTATTGTTATTACTAAGGAAATCGGGGTAAATCGAAGGAAGATATATTGGTTAACCACAATTGAGTTGGCATATTGGTGCTAGAGGTCAGTTCATTCAGCGTGATCAAGTTATGCATTTTATTTGTGATGGTACGTGTGAGGCTTATCGATCGTCGTAATTAATGTTGCTTAGAAGCATTCTTCTATTATGGCCGATTATATGTAGGCGGATCCTGGAAGGGCTATGGTGGCTTAGACCACTACTTAGACGGTTGCCTATACTAAAGTTATGAGAAGTTACATGTGAGTTACTATGGTTCTCCTGAAGCGAGTTAAGTGAAAAGCTTTTACATAATGAAGTGTTAGCCTAATAGTGGTTATGAAGCTATGGTGAAAAGCGTGTTCCATCGTATGTTGGCATGTTAGGTGCAATGAGTGATATGGAACTTGAAGATGAGAATCAAGGTTGCGGTTCGGTGTTGACAAGGATGTCACGAGCTCGGATGAGCAGGAAAGGAGTTTTGATGTTTAAGGTAAGTTGGTATTATCTTCAGCGTCACCTGAGATTGGTGTTTTGTAAGGAAGGCTTTGCACCCTTGTTAAGGATTCTTGATCGCTTTTCAGCATTAGTACGGCCGGTGGTTTGGATGTGCGGACCCATTATTCATTTCGGAAGGTTGTGGGAGTTTGTCCCATAGGAAGATTGTATAAGTGTGACATGTAGTCACTTGATTGATTAAAGATTTAAACCAAGCGCGAGGATTGTGGTAATATCATTAATTTGAGAATTTATGCCTGGAGGGCATTCTATTTATTGGGTTATGGACTATGGACGTTCACTCCAGTTATAAGGGTTTTTCTTATGTGTTATAAGAAAAAGGGAGTTACTCTGGACCTTTGAAAGGTAATTAGCCTAGTGGTGCAACCCAAAATCGGCTTGAGATCAATGGATTGATTTAAAGGTGAACTAGGGCTTTATATCAGGCCAGATGTGTTCATCTCAGCAATACACTCTTTATGGAAGGGATTCGGGGTGTTATTTCGTTGTTAGCTATTTCATGTAATGATGCATTGCGTCGTGAGAGTTGTGAGATGGCTTGGTGAATTTATTATGTGTTGAGGCTCCGCATAGAGATGGGGTTATATGAGCATGATGGCTCTTGAGATTCGGATTATATATCACACTTCAGTTGTGCTCGAGTTGTGGATTATAGCGTTATATATCTCCCAAGGGAATGGTATTATGCACTTAGCGTGTTTATGACTGATATTCAGTATTTGGTTGTAATGGGAAATTTAGCTCGATGTACATCTCCTTATGTAAGTTCCATGTGTGGATCGGGTGGCACGCCGCTATGGGTATGTTATTTGGATCGGGTGGCATGCCACCATGGTTATGTTGTGCGGATCAGGTGGCACGCCGTCATGGTTATGATTGCTCGGATCGGGTTGCACACCGCAACAATGTGATGTTTTGTACAGTTCCCCATATCTGATTATTGTGTTATGTTTCCTATTTTTTGAAGTAAGCTCATATTAGCTATGCGCCTTCGTCGCATGTATGATTCGCGAGCGAGGTAATTGAAATTCCTTTTCAGGGTTCATTATCCTTTTTGTATCGCATTATAATTGGTAGCCTATTGGCATATTGTGGCATCATATAGGACTTTTGGTCATGTCGAGGTGGCTTATTGTCTGAGAAGTTCGTACTAGGTAAGACGAGATTGTTGGATTTATGATCAGTGCAATCTGATTACGTGAAATATATTAAGGAGCAAAGATCGTTGTTTGGTTCAGCATGAGGTAATGTTTCTTGTTAGAAGTATAGACTCAATGATTGGTTGACTCGGCAGTTGATTATGAATTTCTACACATCGCTTCCATTGTGGCGGCATTGTAAGAGTTATAGTAAGACCTGTGTATGTCATGGGGTGCAATGGGAACATCAGATTCGTGAAATTTTGACTAAGTTGATCAGAAAATGTTATCGTGGTCCGATGAGTAAAGTGATGCTAGGTGTGAATTCAGCAAATTTATGCAGCCATGTTTGGGTACAACTTGTAGTGATTGATATGGTGATCTTATGTTGGAAACATGTTAGGCATATAATTCCAGATATTGGAATTGGGCTCTAAGGCTTATTTGTTTGAATAAAAGGGAATATCTTTAGAACTGATCGAGCTAATGTGCTCAACAGGTTGTGGTAGCACGGGGAGGTGCATGGGAAGTTAAACAGTGATTCAGACAACTTCAGTGTAGTTTTCAGCACGTTCGAGGATGAACGTATGTTTAAGTGGGAGAGAATGTAACGACCCGACTAGTCGTTTTGAGCTCTACCATGTCGTTCAGCAATCTGAGGCCATGAACAACTTCATTTCATGTATTATGAATTGTACGCGTGGCCAGAATTAAATTTCGGGAAGTTCAAAGTTGATTTGGAAAGAGAATTCTGCTTTCGGAAGCTTTAAGCTGGAAGAAGTAACTAAGATTGGATTTTAGGTAAACAACCTCGAAATTGGGATCTGAAGGTTTCAGCAGGTTTGTACAATGATTTCGGACTTGGGTGTATGCCTGGATCGGGTTTTGGATAACCTGGGAGCGTTTTGGCGCCTATTGTGGAAATTAGCATTTTGGAAGGATTTTCATAAGTTTGGGTTGAAGTGAATATCAGCGACATCGACGTCCATTTAGGATTTTGAGTTTGGGAGCAGCTCTGTATTTTGATTCCGGAGTTGGGATCGTGATCGGAAGTGAGTTAGGAGGTCCGTAGGTCATTTTGGAGTCATTTGGCTAAAGTTAGAAATTTGAAGGCTTTTGAGAAGTTTGACCAGAAGTGGACTTTTTGATATCGTGGTCGGAATCTGATTATGAAAGTTGGAGTAGGTCCTTAATGTCGAATATGACTTGTGTACAAAAATTGAGGTCAATTGGACGTGATTTGATAGGTTTAAACATCGAAAATAAAAATTAGAAATTTAGTTCATTAAGCTTGGATTGGGGGTTGAATCATGGTTTTAGCATTGTTTGGTGTGATTTAAGGCTCTGAGCGAGTCTGAGTTATGTTTTTGGACTTGTGCGGGTGTTTGGTTTGAAGCCCCGGGGGCTCGAGTGAGATTCAGGATAGTTTCAGAGTGATTTGCTAAGAAATAGGATTGTTGGTGCTGGTATGATCGCATTTGCGATTCTTGGGTCGCAAATGCGACCTCGCATTTGCGAGAGTCGATTCGCATTGGCAAGCCTGGGCAGCTGCGTGGAGGATTGCATTTGTGATGTGTTGGTCGCAAATGCGACTTCGCATTTGGGAGTCCCACACCGCATTGCGAACCTGGGCTGCTCAGCGGGGAATCGCATTTGCGAAGGGGACATCGCTTTTGCGATGCTGTCCTCTTCGCATTTGTGAGGAATTCTGTCGCAAATGTGACTTTGTTAGGGAAGGCTAGGCTTCGCAATTGCAAAGCTTTTGTCGCAAATGCGACATCACAATTGCGAGCCTAGAATCTCAAATGGGACTTCTGCGTTTGGAGCTGTGGCTTTTTAATTCGAAACTTAGCCCATTTCACTCATTTTCCACTTGGCCTTAGGCGATTTTTGAGAGCATTTGAGGAGGGATTCTGTCATCATCAAAGAGGTAAGTAATTTCTACGCATCTTAAGTTAAATACATAGATTATGGGTAGATTAACACGTAAAAATTAAGGAAAATCAAGGGGTTTAGATGAAAACCTAGAAATTTGAGATTCTTGGAATTTGACCACGATTTTGGGTATGAAATTGAGAGTAAATCATATATTTGAGTTCGTGAGGTTATGGGTTTGAAAATTTTGGAAATCCGAGCACATGGGCCCGAGGGCATTTTCGTCAACTTTTCGATCGGGGTTAGGAATTATTGTGAATTGGGTTGTAATGAATAATTGAGTATATATTAATGGGTTTATATAATTATTGGCTAGTTTTGGAGCATTCTTGCATCGATTTGAGCCTTCAAAAGGGCGTGGAATGCCGGTTATGTAACCTCGGAGTTAGGTGGGTCTCTTTTCTAATCTTGTAAGAGGGAATTGTCCCCATAGGTGAAATAATTGGTTATGTGCTCCTAGTTGTCGGGGTTACATACGCACGAGGTGACGAGAGTCCGTGTGTAGCTACTATTATGCTATTGTCTGGGTAGTTAGGACCCCAAAGCATGTTATACTTGGATTAGTTGTAAACCTATTGATAGCTTGACTTGCTTAAATCACTTTAAATTAGTTAACGATTTTCTAAAAGGATTTAAACTTTACATTCTTAAATTATTAAATTAGAATTGGCCTTTCTTCAGAAAATTTTTTCATGATGACTTCTTGATTAACTGCTTGTGTGTGTTTATTTTCTGTTAGAGCGGGTCGAACGCCTCGGCAGATTAAATAGATGCATCTATGGTTCGCGCCATTCGGCCATCGGCAGTGCACAATTTACATTTCAATTGGAGCATGCCATTGACCTCGGCATGATTTGCGCATGATTTTATTGCTGCCTTGAACTTATTAAAGATGGTATTGCCTCTTCATGGCTTGAGAATAATTGGAAAGTAATGAAATAATAATTTTGGAAATTTCCTATAAAAGAAATAATTGTTTACTTGTTTCCTTCTATTCAGTAAAAATCATGTTTGTAGAAATTCACGATTTAATGTATTATTGACATCATTATTGGATCATTAGTAAGTGTCGAAGTTGACCATCTTGTCTCTACTTCTTCGAGATTAGACAGGATACACATTGAGTACACGTTGTTTTCGTACTGATACTACACTTTTGTGCATTTTTGTTGCACAAGTATACGTAACTCTAGCGGCCTACTGGGCATAGCAGCACAGATGATTCTGGGACAAGGTGAGTTGCATTATTCGAGGTGGTCCGCAGCTAGTATAGTCCCCTCCAGTATATTGTATTTACTTCCTGTCCACTGTATTCTGGACGGGTGTTGTGTCTTATTTTCTTATCAGTAGATGCTCATGCACTTGTGACACCGGGTTCTGGGATGGTTTTGAAGTACTTTGTATTAATTTATTATCATTTAAACTTGATTTGAGACAATCATCTTTTAAAATTGCTAAGCAGAAAGGAAAATCCCGGATTTCAAAAGTATTAAAACGAGAATGTGATTAAGTAATTTGGTTGGTTTGCCTGACAGCAGTGTCCCTATCCGACGCCATCACGACTCTTAGTGGATTTTGGGATCGTGACAGGGGGTTCAGACAGAGAAAGTTAAGAAATTAAAAGAGCTTATGGCTCGTGGGAATTGAATCAATAGTATTACAAAGCTTTTGAACCCCCTTAATCACTTGGCTAAATTTTAGGATAAAGATAAAAAATTTTGTTAACAAAATTTTGAATTTAATTTTTTTGTAGATTTATTGATTTTTCACTAAAACTATTAAGTTCGGCAAAAACCCGTAGGCCATAGCTATCTTTTCCATTCCTATAATTATAGTAATAGCAATCATTATTGGTATGTTATATGTTCGAACCGTGGCCAGTAAACTAAGTTTTGGCATCTTAACCGTAAACTGCACGTTTCATTTGATCTACAAGATCTTATGGACTTACCCCCCCAACCCACACACCCTTTCCTTAATTTATGTAGACGATCCATGCCTTTTACTAAACTAAAAGGAATAGAACTACTAAATTGTTTAACAAGTTTGAATTTCTCAAAATTTTCTCACTTTAGCACCTTTCGTGTTTAAACATCTTAAATAAATCTTTGAAGTCAAAACTCCAAAAACAACTTGGTAAAACCATCCCAGCACTATCAGAATGAAGACAACATAAATTTGGCCAATTAATATTACGTTGTTATTACGTTTCATTTTGTTAAAGTTTGTATTATCGTGTTAATTTTCTTCAATTTTCTCTTATGGCTTTAGCTTTCGTTTAGTACAATCTATATATTTCTTTTCTATATATAAATTTTCTTGCCAACTTAAGGAGACTTCGTAAATAACCTTTGACAAGTTTTCGCAGGACGAAAAAAATCTAAGTGTTATACAAAAGCTAGTAAGGAAATTTTAGGCGATGATAAATTAAATAATAAAAGAGAAATTTATCTAAAGAGATACAAATATATATCATAGTTCGGTCAACTGACCTACATTCATGACGGAGATAAGCAATCTACTATATAAAAAGAGAGTACAAAATATCGAGAGAACAACCTCACGAAGAGGCAAATACAAGTGACACACTAATACTTGTCCTGTAAAATTCTTCCTCGAAATACGACTCTCAAACCCCATATGGCTACATTGTGGATGCTACTGAATGAGAAGGATGGATCCTCAATTTATAAAAGTCTAAACCTTTTCTTGTAAGAAAAAAGACTAGCCAAATGTAGGAGAATTATAATATCCTTCTACAAAAAGAAAAACCCAATTAAGATAATTATATTGCTCTTTTCTTTCAACAAATAGGAAAATCAAATATAATAAGAAAATTATGACAAATACCTAACAGTCTCCAACACTCTAACGATTCTATTAATTTATTTATATTAAAAAAATAAAATTATATAACCGTTTTTAAAATAATAACTAAAAATATATAAATTTTATATATTTTTATAGCTATAAAATATAAATAATTTTGATAGCAGGCTAAAAGTAATCTTTGCCTTTTATTTTGCTTCGTCTAATGGGCTAAAGCAACACTCCCATAACCATTTCTTCCCCTACAGAAGAAATGAAAAATTGTAGAAGAAGTAGAGAAAAAGAATTTGGTCAATTTTAGTTCATTATTTTAATTAGATATATGTAAAGTCACGATGTGCATGTGGGTTTTTATTCAATAGCAGACAAATTTAAATGCAACAACTGTAAATCGATAAGTATATTTATCTGCTGTAGACATTAAATTTATCGGTGCGAGGTTTTTGCCCGCAAAGACGGCCTCCTCAATAGTGTAAATAAATAAATAAAAGTGCGCTATCTTATCTCGAACTGCTCAAACTTCTGTTGGAAAAATAATTATTATATAACCGTTCTCAAAATAATAGCTATATATATACATATACATATATATATATACATATATATATATATATATATATATATATATATATATATATATATATATATATATATATATATATATATATATATATATATGTATGAAATATATTTAAAATATATAACTTTTATAATCTTTTGTAGCTACCGAATATAAATAGTTTTAACTGCGGCCTAAGAGTGATGTTTACCCATATTTTTTCTGTTAAAACACATGGAGAAGAAGGATAAAAGTACACAAAAAAATTACTAGCATCCGATAATTATATGTAATCAGTGTATATATACGTACTATGTGTATTTTAAATACACTCCTATATATCTTAACCATATGATTAATTGATGTATATTTTTACCTTAATATACGTATCCTTAAACTATGATTATGGTTTGATGTAAATAGTGAGTAACTTTTGAGAGTGTTTTACACAAAAGTTAAGGGAATTTATTGTTTGCTTTTTCTAATCGGTATGTATATGAATACACATATATTATATACCGGACTAATTTAAATTAAGCAATTAAAGTACAATTCAGTATAATCCCACTTAGTGGGGTCTGGGGAGGGTAGTATGTACGCAGACCTTACCCCTACCCTGGGGTAGATAGGCTGTTTCCAAATAGACCCCCGGCATCCTTCCCTCCAAGAACTACCCACCTTTGCTCTTGGGGAGACTCGAACTCACAACCTTTCGATTGGAAGTGGAGGTTGCTTACCATCAGAGCAAGCCCCTCTAAATTAAGCAATTAGACGACAACTATTTAAGATAATTCTTCTAAATTTATTTTCCAGATAAAGAGGCCCATGTGATGTGTGTGGAAATTTCAATCGTTTGGTTATGGGAGTGAGAGTGAGATGATGAGAAAGACGTTATATTACATCAAAACACAATTTGAGGAATTATGGAAGGTAGGATTTTCCTCATAAACGAAACTGAATAGATATACATTGCAGAATAGTTTAATAAGTTCATCTATTATATTGACAGTAAGGAGTTTTTACAATATCATAGTACTTAAATCGAGGCGGATCTAAAATTTAAGACATACGGATTCCTATTGTAATTTCAGATTAATATGCAATGATAGCTAGATTCACAATCAGATATTTATCAATATTTAGTAAATTTCTTAATATAAATATATGATCTATACAAGAGTTATTGAATTCTCGAGAACCTGTAATCTATACACTAGGTCCGCTCCTATACAAAATATATATATATATATATATATGTATATATATATATATATATGTATATATATATATATATGTATATATACATACATATATATGTAATTGTCCATAGTATACATTGATTGATATTTTGGAAAGAGAAAAGTAACGTGCTAAAATTTTTCTTGTGGGTCTTGATTAATTTGAATTTGTCAATAGTAGATCCGACAATATAAAGTAGATCTTGCATCTACTACAATATGAAAAATTAGTTCTTGGGATGACTATTGTCCAACATATAAGAAGATCAATTGCCGTATGTACAACTCATGTGACATTATTCTTTACGCCCTCAGTGCGCCCAAGAGTATTGGACATCTAGGCCGTAACACTATGACATGGGGGCTCAAAATCGAGTAAAACAAGAATTGAGACGTGTTCGGCTCTGATGCCAATAACAACAATAATAACAAATTTAGTATAATCTAAAAAATAGGGTTAGAGGAGGGTAATGTGTATGCAAACCTTACCCTTATCTTGAGAAGATAGAAAGACCATTTTTTATAGACCATCGGTTCAAGAAAATATGAAAGAAAAAAAGAAGCAACGACAACATGCAATAAGATAGCAAGAAAATCGAAATGAAAGAAATAATAAGTAGTAATAGAAATAAAAAAAATAAGAAAGTACAAGACTAACACTAATACTAGGATAAGGAAAAGTCACGACTACCAACTAACTTTCTATCCTAATTCTCGTCATTACCACCCAACATCAAAGGTCATGCCCTCAGTAAGCTGAAGCATCGTCATGTCCTACCCAATCAAGAAATAGACATTGGGTCTAACTAAATCATATAAGCTAGCTTACAAGGTGATGTTTGTCCAAGATCATATTGTTGGGATATACTATTAACCAAGCGTTTTGATATAGTATTGTATTTTATTCTTTATGGAATAATTATTTATTTGATTTATTTAATTCAATAAAGTATTATTTTAAATAGATCATTTGTTACATGTGTGTCCTTTAGTGGATAATTTAGTGTATGGAGTCTTAGCTTAGGCATAGAAGATTAAATTGTCAGTTCTCATAATTAATAAACTATGTTCACAATCAAAGATATTGCTAGAAAAAATATCTTGAAGGTTGTAGTACAAGATTAAAGTATAATTTATCTTGATTATGGGAGTGGTTTTACTCCAACTTCTTGTGCTAGTATACTTAGTGTACATTGAACAGTTAAAGGAGAGAAAATCACCGGTTTTTTTGTACTAAATATATATAAAACATTTTCCTTGATTCATTAAACGAGCTTATACTCCTAATCTTGATATAGTTATTATGATCAATATGATTTGTTTATTCTTTTGATTTATCAAAAAATACAACTTGTAACGATTCGATCGATCATTTTAAGCTCTAGCGTATCGTTCAGCGGTTTGAGGCCATGAGCAGCTTCACTCCTGGTATTTATGACTTGTACACATAGTCGGAATTGAGATTCAAAGAGTTAAGAGTTGATTTGTAAAGAAAATTCTCATTTCGGATGCCTAAAGCTGGAAGAATCTGACTAAGGGTTGAGTTTGAGTAAACGACCTCGGAATCTGGATTTGAAGGTTCTAACATATTCGTATGATGATTTTGGACTTGGGCATATGATCGTATCGAGTTTTGGATGACCCGAGAGTGTTTCGACTCCTATTGTGAAAGTTAACATTTTGAAAGAATCTCGTAGATTTGGTTGAAGTGCATTTTAATATTTTCAATGCCTGTTTGGGATTCGTAGCCTCGAAATAGCTCTATATGGTGATTCTGGTATTGCAGGCACGTCCGGAAGTGGATTCAGAGATCCGTAGGTCATTTTGGAGTCATTTGGCAAAAGTTAGAAATTTGAAGGTTTTGAGAAGTTTGATCGGAAGCGGACCTTTTGATATCTGCGTTGGATTCTGATTTTGGAAGATGGAGTAGGACCGTAATGCCAAATACGACTTGTGTGAAAAAAATGAGGCAATCAGATGTGATTTCAAATGTTTCGGCATCGAACGAAAAAGTTTGAAGTTCTAAAGTTCATAAAGCTCAAATTGGGGTGTGATTCGTGATTTCGATGTTGTTCGATGTGATTTGAGGCGTCGAAAAGGTCCACATTATGTTTTTGGACAGGTTGGTGTGACTGGATGAGGTCCCGAGGGCCTAGGATAGATTCCGAGTGGTTAACGGATCGAATTTAGAATTTGAAGAAGGATTGAGGAAGCTGGCATCTGGTGTAACCGCACCTGCGTGCTTTGGCCGCAGGTGTATAGCCGCAGAAGTGGCGTAGGAGTAGCAGAAGCCGGCAAGAGTGCAGGTGCGAGGGAAGATCCGCACCTACGAAGGCGCATATACGTAAGGGAGATCGTAGAAGCAGAAGCTGCTGGGCCGAGTTAGAGCCACACTTGCGATGAATTTCTGTAGGTGCAGAGCCACAGAAGTGGCTGCTAGACCACATGGTTTTCGATGACCTCTCCCCCTTCGGGGATCTCGCCTTCATCTCCATCTTCTCCGAGTCATTGCTCGACTCACTCTCAGAAGAAAGCTGCACAGCGGCCTCCTCTTCTACGATTTTCACCCTCTCGATCTCGGCGGACAAATCAATGTCCCCCGCATATTGATCCTCGAGGGCCCGTCTCCGAGATTCTAAACTAGAATGCTTCATAGCTCGGGTCAATCGCAACTCGTCCTCCTTGGACACTTTCCTGGCCTGAGCATTTGCAATAGCGGCATCATCCTTTTACAAGGATACGAGCTCATCGGCTTCAGCCCTAACCTTGGATAACACAGCAACCAACTCGGTATGAAGATCCCTGTACTTGTTACTCTCTACCCTTTCATCGTTGAGTTGATGCCCAACTGAGGCCAACTGCCTTCAGAGGATATCCCATGCGGAGACTGTCTCACTCACGTGCCATTTGAGTTCAAGAATCTTAGAGTCCCTAGCACGAAGTTCATCCTTCATTAGGACATCTTTCTTCTCAAGATGTAGAGATCGACCCAAAGGTGTTAAAGCACTAGAACCAGGTAGACATGTGGGAAAAAACAAGCAAAAAACAATTTAACGTGCTCAGTGAGATGAATCTGTCTCGAGATGCCGCCCCCAAACGATTATGAAGGCCACGGGGTTTCTCCTTCCCCTTAGTGAGAGGAGCACTGAGCTCTTCATCCTCCAAGGTAAGCTTCTTGTGCTCACCCTCATAACGAGTCAACTCGGTTTGAAACCTGGCGAAGGTCTGATTGTAAAGTCTCTTGGCCTGAAACCATGAAGGAAACGGGGTTAGCAAGACAAAAATCAATGCGCCAAGCAGAAGTTCATGAAAAGATTGCATGCTCACAAAGCATGTCGATCTCATTAAAAATAAGTGTTACATCAAGCTCACCGCTTTTCCTTGGGCATAAAAAAAAGCTTTTCAAGTGCATATCTGGGCATAATAAAAAGCTTTTCAAGTGCATTCTTATCTCCGATGGACACCCTCGCATTGGAAAACCCTTTATTTTGGGAATTATGCATCTCCCTCGGGGAAAAGCCGATTATGAAGGAGAATCACGCACTTTAATGATTACGACTGAACCAATAGAGGCCGACTCTTGTTTCGGGAGAGACTCAGAACCAAGCTCCCTCGGACCGCCTAATGAATGCACCTTAGTTCGAGAAGAGTTTTTATCAACAAGAAACTTGGGGATATCACCCAACGCACCCTCAAAGACCTCTTCAATCCGAGAAAAAATAACAATGGAATCATGTTCCTATCTAGAATCCATCGACTCCATAGCATGTGGGACGGTCAAGATTTCTCCCCCCAAGAGTGCTTCCGAAGAGTCACTTTTCTTTTCACTTTCATCTTGGGGACTCCCCGAAATTTCTAGAACTAAGGTTGTCGAATATGCCTTTTCCTCTCTTCGTCGGGCTTCGGGATATTCGCATCACCAAGCAGCGCTTCCCTTATCAAGGTAACCTCTCCCAAACCTGTACAAATGCAAAATAGAAGCGTAAGGAATAAGACACTATCGATGATAGCTCTTTCGTGGGATGAAATTACATTAGAGTTAGAGGCTCACCATAGTCTTTGGCTTCCCATAGAGCCTGAGATAGATCGCGCAAGAACGATTAGCATATGGACAAATCGAATTTAATTGGTTAACCCTGCCCGATCCTTAACCGCGCTAGGATACACTGCGACACTAGGATACACTGCGACAGCTGCATCAGTAGAGGAAATCAGTTCGTAGGGAAATGTATTCGGAAAGAAAAAAAGGGAAGATCTACTCAATATATATCTACTTACGTTTCATGTTCCATATTTCAAGGAATGACATATTCTCCACTGGAATCAGGGTTGAAGTCCTAACTCGGAGAAAACAGCTCATCCACCCTCCGTTCCTAACCTCGTCGGTACAAGAAAAAAAGGCCCTCAAGGCTCGACAATGGAGCTTAATCAAGCCCCCGCGGATGAGTCGAGGACTATACATTCTGACTAGGAGGTCAAAGGTAAAGGGAATCCCCTTAATCATGTTCGCATAATCTTTGGTCATGTAAACGATGCCCCAGAACAGAGGATGAATTTGACCAAGTGTTACTTGATATCGTGCGCAGAAGTCAAGGATCATGGGGCGTATTGAAGGTGAGAACGGTTGCACCGGGCCAAGAGTAAATGGATAAGTATACGCACTGACAAAGTTAGCCCTGTATGTCATTATATCATCCCCCCGAGAAAGAATCTCCATAAGTTTCGTGTCCCCCCAGCGGCAGTTGACTTTCACCCTTTCGACGTCTACTACTGAACTAATATATTGGGACACATGCTCGCGTCATCCCGACCTCGAACGCATTCCCTGTCACGAGGAGGCATTGTTGCCTTACCCTTAGACGAGTGCAACGAAGAAGAAGGCCCACCTTCTTGAGGAACAGGGATGGAAGTTTCTGCTATTTTTGTTAGAAGATCTCAAAGGGGAGAAGAAATTTGCGGCTCAAGGAAGAACGCAATAGAGAGGTAAGAAAAATAGTATTGAGTGTTATTGGTGCAGTGGAAAATAAGGAGCGAGATAAGAAGTATTTATAGAGGTCTGACGCGCACGATTGAAACGGACCAGAGGACAACCAACCGCTATAATTAATTCAAAGGATTTTTAGGGCTGAATGAGCGTGACCTTTGGACATGTCACTTTGTCATGCCGAATCGCTTGATGGGGCACGTCTACCATCATAGTAAAGGCACCGACGGGGTAAGAGTTCGAGATCATTTCTTATCTTTTCACTCTAAGAAAAGCGGGGACATCTGTATACGGGTAAAATTGGGAGAGCCTGATCTTACGATTATTGTGTCTTTTGTAGCTTCACCTTGAAGGATCGAGGGCGCAGCTCGAGGTTTCGAGGTTGGTTTTTCCTTATCGCCAACTTTTGGGAAGCATATATCAATGGTTATCATGGAAAAATAGGAAGCTCCCTAAGCAAGTAGCCAAAGCTGACAACATCTATACATATATAACATGTTTGTACTAGACGGCGGAGTAGTTGTACCAGATACATTTCTTTGTAATGAATGTACTTGTACTATGTGGGGATTCCCCTTCATATATAAAGGGGACCCTTGTCATTATATACAAGATACACCAGACAATATTGAATACAAGAACATTCTCTACTCTTTAACTTAAACACGTTCTCCCTTGACCCTATTATGTACATTTATTGCTTACATTTATTGGTTTCTATTAATTGTTATTCATTTATTGCTCATTATTGATCATAAAGAGCCTTCATCAAAGCTCTCAGACATGTTAGTCATTTACCGGCTATCAGTAACGTAGTATCAAGCTTGACCACGAGGCCCCGATTCTTAGCCACTCGATTTGCTTAAATATTCTATTTTTTAGTTTTTATCTTATTTTCTAATCTCACACTTAGCATTAATTATCTAACAACTAGCGCAAAATTAGATCACATATTTCAGAACCACAAAATTAAATGTAATTGTAATTACCAGTTTCAAAGTAAACAATATAAATGAGTTTACATAATTATTGGCTAGTTTTGGAGCGTTGTGCATCGATTCGAGTTGTTTGAAGAGGTCGATGGCTAGTTATGAAACTTTGGAGTGAGGTAAGTCTCCTTTCTAACTTTGTACATGGAATTTATACATAGGAAAAATTAATCAATATGTGCTCCTATTTGTGTGTGGGGGGGGGGGGGGGGAAGGCTACGTATTGACGAGGTGATGAGAGTCTATGTGTAGCTACCATTATGCTTTAGTCTGAATAGTCTAGGACTCAAAAGCATGCTTTACTTGCAACCTTATGGTCAACATAAAATGCTAATATCATATCAAACTTGATAAATAAACTTCTAAAAGGCTAAACATCAATTTTTTTTATCTTTAAAAGAGAAATTTATTTTTTCCTTGGATAATTGCCCTTGATGAATTCATGATTGACAGTTTGAATTTGTTTATCTTTTGTGGAACAGGTTGAATGCCTCGGTAGATTAAATAGATGTATTTATGGTTCGTTCAATTCGACCCTCAGGCCGTGCACAATTTAAATATTTATTGGATCGGACCGTACGACCTCGGTATAATTTAGGCATGCTTGTATTGCTTGCCTTGAAATTCATAATTCTTGATATTGCCTCCCTGATCTAATATAAATTTATAAATGATGAAATATGAATTTAGAAATCTCTTATTACCAAAATGATTGTTTACTTGCTTCATGATTTCCTTGAATTTATTGCCCTTTTTTATAAATCCATGACTAATTATATTATTGATGGCTATAGTAAGTGTCGAAGTCGACCTCCCGTTACTATTTCTTCGAGATTTGACTGGATATTTACTGGGTGTGCTTTATTTTCTGACTTATACTACGCTTGTTATACATATTGTTTTACAAGCACACGTATGTTCAGTGTACTTGTGGGCACAATGACGGATTGAAACATGAACTTAGGTGGTTTGCATCTTATGAGACGATCCGCACCCAGAAGAATCTCCTTCAGAGTACTTGTATTTTCTTTTCTGTCAATTTGTATTTTGGACAGTTATTGTATGTTATTTTTACTTCCTAGTAAATTTTCATACACTTGTGACATCGAGTTTTGGGATAATTATGGGATTATTCAGTATTGAAATTTGTTAAAAAAACACCATTATTCACTCTATAAACTTCGCCATTTATTATTTGATTTAAGTAAATTAAGATTCAAAAATACTAAAATTAGAACTAAATTAATTAATTATTGTTGCCTTGCCTGACACTGGTGTCCGGCGCCATCGCGACCTTTAATGGTTTTTGGGTCGTGACACAACTTTATTCAAAGTTAGTGTATGCCTAATAAATTGGAAAATAACGAATAAAATTTGGCAATAATAATTAGTTGATGGAATCCGTGACTTGTTTTTGAGTTTAATGATACCATTTTATGTAAGCTTATAACTTTTATGTAAAAACCCGGCCGGTAAATTTTATATCCATCACATGAAGTGGTTTAAACGAAATTATAAAGAATTTAATTAGTTGATTAAATTAAATTATTAGTTATTTAATTTAATTAAATGATATTGGTAATTTTAACATGAGGCGTAAAAAATAAGTACTAATGAATTTTGAAATTCATAGTGAGGAGTCAATTGTGTTTTTATAGTGGAATAAACTGTAATTAATTATAGTAGGATTTAACTCATCTGAATTTTGAAATAATACTATAATTAGTAGCATCTTATTATTTAGTTTTCCCTGCTATACATAGTAAAAATCTGGATAGACTTGTATAAAAAGTGGCTTGGGAGAAAAGTTATCTGTTTGAGTTACAGTAAACTCTACTTGTACTAGAAAATCCTACACGTTTTTAGCCCCATTTTGGCTTATTTTGAATCTACAAAAGGAAGACGTATTTCACCCAATAACTCACTCTTCAAAGTTGCATTATTTTTCACACAAATAATTTCGTCCAAGGAGTATCAGAAGACCGCATCCTTCAATTCTTGCTATGTAGAGGACATGTGCAACGTTTGTGAGAGGTTATTATTTTCAATCTCCGTAATTATACCATTGCCTAGTTTATATGTTTGTGATACCTGGATTATATGCTTACTTCCGCTACACATGTTCAAACAATTGGTATCAGGCATTGTCTTACATCTAACTAGATAATGTAATACAACATAAATAGAGTAACAATAAATATTTTTGTTAAATTGTACATGTTTGGTGTGGTTATTATATGAAAACAATGGTGTTTTCTCAAAAACTGTGACTATTTTAAAGTAGTATTTTAATTCTGAAATTATGGATTAAATACGCAAGTATAAACAGTGGTGTTTTATTTCATGATAGTGTTTTTCCCATGTTTTGTTACAATTTTTATCCATGGTATCAATGATGTTTTTTAATAAAAATGTGACTGTTTTGAGTACTATTTTAATTATGAAATTATGGATTAACATACATAAGTATGAACAGTTGTGTTCTATCTAATGAAAATAATTTGTTTTTCCCATGTTTGTTGTGTTTATTCCATGAAAATAATTATATATATATATATATATATATATATATATATATATATATATATATATATATATATATATATATATATATATATATATATATATATATAGAATGACACTATTATAATAATATTTTGAGTTTTGAATTGTGGATTAACATACATAAGCATCTTATGTGATATAAATGGGTCAAAATAAACAGAATCCTAAAAAAGGCCAAAAAATAAATTTTGCACATAGGTCATGAATGTTGAATTATGAAATTCTGGAAATCTTTTAAATATTTTCTTTTAAGGAAA
Source organism: Nicotiana benthamiana (assembly GCA_034376525.1). Taxonomy (NCBI): domain Eukaryota; kingdom Viridiplantae; phylum Streptophyta; class Magnoliopsida; order Solanales; family Solanaceae; genus Nicotiana; species Nicotiana benthamiana. The sequence continues at coordinate 60,417,488 of CM067332.1, read as the reverse complement.
AACTAGTGGTAGGGTTCAATATTCATGGTTTCTAATCATGTTTTACAGTAATATAATGAATTTAGATATTGACATAGGTCTTCTTCCACATCAGATGAATTCATTATAGATTATTACTATTGTTTTACCTCTAGTTATTTGATAACTTATATTAATTCTCCAGCTTATTTACATGTTGATTCAATGAAACTAGGGTTTATAAATGTGATATTTACTTATCTTAAATTGACAGTTTACTCTCCATTTAAGTTGGTCTTGTTTTAATTTATAAGGTAAATATCTTACATAACTAATATATTTTGCATGAATAGTTAAATTTTTCAAATGAATCTAACTGTTCAATGAGCATGGCTATATGTGTAATTTGCTATTTTAAATTTTATTATTATAATTGCATAAATAATGATCTATTTAATGTGAATATCTTTCAGATTAATCATGTCTTCATCCAACTCACTCACCTCAATTTTGAACCAAAACACATTAGAAGGACCCGATTATGTTGACTGGAAAAGAACCTTGATATTGTCCTAACTATTGAAGGTTACAAATTCGTAATCGCTAAGGAGTGTCCAGAAAAACTTAATGAAAATGCTACTTATGGTCAGGTTAAGGCCTATGACAAATAGGTTAAGGCTGATGAAATGGCGCGATATTACATTCTTGCCTCTATGGCAAATGTTTTGCAACATCGGCGTCAGTATATGGAGTCTGCTTATGGTATGCTCAAAAGTCTCAAAAAGATGTTTGGTTAGAAAAATCATACGGCTAAGAAGATAACCATGAATACCTTTTGAATACCAAAATGGCTGAAAGATCATTTGTTAGGAACCATGTTCTAAAGATGATGGGTTTCTGGAATGAACTGGAGGTCCTTAGAACTGTGATTGATAAGGAATCTCGAGTTGAGATAGTCCTGCAAACTCTACCTGACAGTTTTCAACAAATTCTCTTGAACAATAATATGAACAAATTAGATTTATCACTAGCGAAATTGTTGAATGGGCTGCAAGTAACGAAATCTATTATGAAACAATAAGCTCCAGTTGTGCCATTAACGTTGAGAATGCTTAAGTTTCTAAGTCAAAAGGCGGAAAGAAAAAGAAGATAGCTCACAAGGTTTTGGCACTTGGAGTACGACTGCTGGTGTGAAAAACCCCAAAGGAAAGTGTTATTATTGCAAGCAACCTGGGTATCACAAAAAGCAATACCTTGCCTATCTGGCAAAGTTGAATAAGAAAGATAATTCAAATTTAAACATCATTAAAAATTATTTTGTGGCTATCTCTATCATATTTTGGTGTGTAGATTCAGGAGCTACTAATCATACCTGAACTACTTTGCAGGGGTTTGAGAAAATATGGCGGCTAAGAAAGAACAAAATTTGCATTTTTCAAGGCAATAGCGAGCCAGCACCAGCTTTAACATTAGGAGATATTAGAGTTTTGTTTAATAGTGACATAGTTTTAGTTTTGAAAGATGTCCTCTATGTATCTTCTATTAGAAGGAATTTGATTTCGGTTTTCAAAAATAATAGATGCTGGTTATAACATTTAATTTGCTAATAACTCTGTTGTTATCAAGTTTAATAAATGTTTTGTCTTTTGTTGCTAGATTTCATGACCTCTTTATTCTTGATATATCTCCTTGTGAGCTACAAGTAAAAGAATTAAATAACATTATCTCCCACATACAAAAAATGTATTTTTGAATTAAGCCATACTTATTTGTGGCACTTACGTCAAGGTCATAAATCTAAATAGAATTTCAAGGTTGGTTTCAGATTGATCTTTGAGTTCATTGAAAGTGGAGGTTCTGCCAATATACGAATCATATTTAGAAGGTAAAATTACCAAAAGACATTTTTCTTCAAAAGAAAATAGAGCTAGCAATAAGTTAGAATTAATTCACTCTGATCTGTGTGAACCTATAAATAAACAAGAAAGAGGTGATTTTGAGTATTTTGTGAACATATATGAATACATTTATCTATTGCACCGAAAATCTGAGTGGTTTGAAAAATTCAAAGAATTTAATGTTAGAATATACACTTAACGCTAGAGGGGGGGAGGTGAATAGAGTTATAATAAAAAACAATATAAACTTGCGGAATTAAAAATTGCAGGATTGAAATAAGTGCGGTAAGTAAATAATAAGGAACGAATGCACCGAAATTATCCTGGTTCACCACAACCTGTGGCTAGTCCTGTCCCCGAGAGACTCTCTCGAGATTCCACTAACTTCGTTAAGCTTACGGGTGCTTAACAAACCGTTACAAACTGAGAACTTGAGTCACACAAGCCTCAACAACCTTTGCTCGAAGATACCACACTTCAAGACTTCAACCGAAGGAATGAAAACGTTCCTTCTTACAACCACAAGGGATTAACACTTCCCTTCAAGTGTATACAAACACTTAGCACTCAATGACAACACTCTCTTTAAGAGTAGATATGAGTAAAATAAATACGCTCAAGAACACAACAACTTTCGTCAAGAGTTTGGCTCTAAAAAACTTATTGAATGAATAGAAAATGATGAATATGAGAGTATGCAAGCTTTAGCAAGAATATAATCAGTTGTTGTACTTAGAAGACTGATTTTGAGTTGTATTTATATTGTTCAAAACCTCCACAACCGTTGCCTAATTGCCAATCAAGAATTGCTGATTTTGTGCTAAGATAATCGATTATCTGATTTGCATAATCGATTATTTTCCAATCGTTCAAAAATCATTCCCAGATTTTAAGCAGAATAATCGATTATCCAAATCGTATAATCGATTACCTGACAACGTTCAAAAAATCATATTTTACTTAGCATAATCGATTATCAGATTGTGTATAATCGATTACCTGACAACGTTCAAAAAATCATATGCAGATTTTACATAGCATAATCGATTACAGATTGTGTATAATCGATTATCTTTCAGAGTTTAAAAATACTTTGGCAACGGTCATTTGCATAATCGATTATGCTATAAGGATAATCGATTATCTTTTATATTTTGAAAACTTCGGACTACACTGTCTTAACATAATCGATTATCATAAAGTACATAATCGATTATTTTACAGTCTTGTAAAATTTGATAGACACTGCCTCAACATAATCGATTATCATAATGTGCATAATCGATTATTTTATAGCTTTGAAAAATCTGATGGACACTGCCTCAACATAATCGATTATCATAAGGTACATAATCGATTATCTTGTAGCTTTGAAAAATCTAATGTACACTGCCTTAACATAATCGATTATCATAAGGTACATAATCGATTATTGTTCAGCTTTGTAAATCTGGTGTACATTGTCTTAACATAATCGATTATCATAAAGTACATAATCGATTATCTTTGTCCAGATTTGAGAGGCATGTTTAAAAATCATTTTGGCTAAAATAAAATGTTTGAAAATCATTTTGCTTTAAATTAAATATGCATGATTTGATAAAAATGATTTTACGAGAGAAGCCAAGTCTTGAGTTAATTTGTCGGATCAAGATCACAATTAAAGAACGACTCATGTATAACTTTATTTCTTTGCTTGATCATGATCTTTGTTCGTCTTGTGCTTGAACCTCGTTATGTGACAGTTGCGCGCTTGTGCTTGGACCTTGTCATATGTCAATTGCGCGTCGTTTTTCATTTATCAAAACCTACAAATATGAACACACGTTTAGTTTAGTGCCTTGAGAACGTGTTTCAACAATTTCCCCGTTTTTGATAATGGCAAACCAATATCGGGATATGCATATTAGATAATTCATAATGACGATCCAAGACAAGTATATAGATATGCAATTAATTCCCCCTCAACATATGAATTCCCCCTCAATTTATGCCAATAAATATTAAGTGCATAGCCCTTATTCTTCCCCCTTTTGACATTAGCAAAAAAACATTAGTAAATAACTTGTTTATTGATTAACCAAAAATCGCAATTATAAAAGGGACAATATAATGTCAACATAATCGATTATTGATACTTGATAATCGATTATGTACTTAAGAGAAATCGATTATTCTTAAAAGAGATCGATTTTTTTGCACCAGTGCTTTATAATTCCCCCTGTCTTTGGGGCGGTGCCTGCAAAACAGAACTAGGCGCCTCCGACGCTCAAGTTAGTAATGAAAAACAAAAAAAATGCAATGCATGACTTAGATCAACGTTGAGTCAAGAATCCCTAGTTCACTACGAATTCGGAAAAAGGACTCTTTCTCTAAAGGCTTTGTGAAAATGTCGGCCAATTGAGATTTGGTTTCAACAAACTCAATTTCGACATCACCTTTGAGAACGTGATCTCTTATAAAGTGGTGCCTAATTTCAATGTGTTTTGTTCTTGAATGAAGAACGGGGTTCTTCGTCAAGCTTATGGCGCTAGTATTATCACATCAAAGAGGGATATGATCGATACTTAGTCCATAGTCCGAAAGTTGTTATTTCATCCAAAGGATTTGAGCACAACAACTCCCCGGGGCTACATATTTAGCCTCGGTTGTGGACAACGCAACACTTACCTGTTTCTTACTAAACCAAGAGACAAGAGAGCTACCGAGCAAATGGCAAGTGCCACTAGTGCTCTTGCGGTCCAATTTGCAACCCGCAAAATCGGAGTCGGAATAGCCAACAAGTTGGCATGAAGAACCTTTGGGATACCATAGTCCCACATTTATAGTACCAACAAGATACTTCATTATCCGCTTAACCGCAGCTAGGTGCTACTCCTTCGGACATGATTGATATCGAGCGCATAAACATACGCTAAACATTATGTCCGGTCTACTAGCAGTAAGATAAAGAAGGGATCCGATCATACCTCGATACTTCTTGGTGTCGACTTTCTCATCTTTGTCAAGATGATCAGATGTGCTCATTGGAGTGGCCATTGCTTTGGTGTTGCTCATTTCAAATCGTTTTAGCAACTCTTTGCAATATTTAGATTGACAAATGAAAGTTCCTTCTTTCATTTGTTTCACTTGCAACCCCAAGAAGAAGGTTAGCTCACCCATCATAGACATCTCAAATTCGCTTGTCATTAAATCAGAAAATTCCTTGCACAAAGCATTGTTAGTAGCACCAAAAATAATATCATCCACATAGATTTGAACTAATAAAATATTATTGTTTTTATGCTTAACAAATAGTGTGGTGTCAACTTCCCCCTAATGAACTCATTGTCCAAAAGAAATTTGCTCAATCGTTCATACCAAGCTTGGGGAGCTTGTTTAAGACCATAAAGGGCTTTCTTAAGTTTGAAAACATGATCGGGAGATTTAAAATCTTCAAAGCCCGGGGGTTGTTCAACATAAACTTCTTCTTGAATAAAACCATTTAGAAAAGCACTCTTTACATCCATTTGATATAAATTGAAATTCATAGAAGAGGCAAAAGCAAGTAATAAATGAATAGCTTCTAACCTTGCTACGGGTGCATACGTTTCTTCATAGTCAATTCCTTCTTCTTGATTGTAACCTTTTGCTACAAGCCTAGCTTTGTTTCTAGTGATTACACCATTTTCATCTAATTTATTTCGAAAAACCCATTTCGTACCAATTATGGTATGATTGTCGGGTCTTGGCACCAATTCCCAATTGTCATTTCGTTTGAATTGGTTAAGCTCCTCTTGTATTGCCAAGGTCCAATGCTCATCCCCAATTGCTTCGGAAATGGTTGAGGGTTCAATTTGAGAAACGAAAGCAGTATGTCCTAAGGTGTTCTTAAGATTGTTTCGAGTACTTACCTTTTGTTCAATGTCGCCAATTACCTTGTCGAGAGGATGGTCTTTGATTGTCCTCCACGCGTTGGGCAGTTTCGTTTCTTTCTCCAGTGGTGGCGCTTCCTCCGATGATTGTTCCAAGATTTCATCTTGAATTTCCTTTGGGTTTTCCTCTTGTACTTTGTCTTGAGGACTTATTGTGTTTAAAATACCTGCAAGATCAAAACCAGAATCCTTTCTCGCCAAGCAAGCATTATTTTCGAAAAACACAATATGAGGGGATTCCTCAACAGTTTTGGTTCTATTATTGAATACTCTATATGCTTTGCTACCTGATGAATAACCAAGAAAAATTCCTTCATCCGATTTGGCATCAAATTTTCCCAAGTTATCTTTTCCGTTGTTATGAATAAAGCATTTACAACCGAATACTCTAAGATGGGAGAGATTAGGTTTCCTTCCCTTATAGAGTTCATAGGGAGTTTTCATGAGCATAGGCCTTATGGCTACTCTGTTTAAAACGTAGCATGCGGTACTCACGGCATCCGCCCAAAATTGTTTGGGAATCTTAGCCTCATCGAGCATGGTTCTAGCCATCTCTTCGAGACACCTATTTTTCCGTTCCACCACTCCATTTTGTTGTGGTGTACGTGGAGCAGAGAAGGTGTGCTCAATACCGAGTTCGTCACAAAAGTCCGTAAAGAGATTGTGATCGAACTCTCCCCCATGATCACTTCTTATGGAAGTGACGGTTGTGTTCTTTTCATTTTGAACACGTTTAAGAAAACATTTAAAATTTTGAAAAGCCTCACTTTTGTGAGCAAGAAATAGTGTCCATGTAAATCTAGAATAATCATCAACAATAACAAAAGCATAACGATTTCTACCAAGACTTTCAATGCGAGATGGTCCAAAAAGATCCATGTGAAGAAGTTGCAAAGGTCTTGTAGATGAAACAATATTCTTAGATAAAAGATGCTTTTGTTTGCTTCCCTTTTTAACAAGAATCACAAATAGTGTCATTTTCAAATTTCAAATTTGGAATACCAATAACTAAATTTTGTGAAACCAATTTGTTTAAAAGATGCATGTTGATATGAGCTACTCTACGATGCCATAACCACATATCATCTTCTTTACTCATAAGACAATTCACATACACTGATGAAGAGTTTCAAGATCAACCATATAGATGTTATCAATTCTAAAACCACGAAGGATAATTTTAAAATCACTACGACGAAAAACTAAGCATTCTTCCGAATCAAACAAAACAAGATTTCCCTTGTCACATAATTGACTTATGCTCAAGAGATTATGTTTTAGACCTTTAACTAGCAATATATGCTTAATGGAAGAGGATTCATTCTTACCGACCGAGCCAATGCCGATAATTTTTCCCTTTTTGTTATCTCCAAAAATAACGTTTCCTCCTTCCTTGTGTTCTAATTGAAGGAACTTGGATGCGTCTCCGGTCATGTGTTTGGAGCATCCGCTATCAAGGTACCAAAGTACACTTGATCCCTTCAAACATACCTACAAGACAAATCAATGAGTTTTTGGTACCCAAGCTGTTTTGGGTCCTTGAGAGTTAGGTGTAAAATGTTGTTGTGCTTGACATGCAGTTAAGTGTCTGTGTCTAGTAAAACAAGTAGGAGCAATATTTCCTATTCGACTACAATAGTGACAGATGACATTAGGATTATGCATTCTTCTAGGTTGGTAGTAGTTGGAGGTACGAAAATCGTTTGCTCTATTTTTGACAATATGGCTATTGCGCAATCCTTGAAAATCATTTCTCCTACTGTTTGTTCTAGGATATGCAGCGTTTCTAGAATAATTGTTTCTAGGTCGAGTATGTCTAGGTTGCGATTGTTGAAGGCCATTTCTAGGCATTCTAAAATGTTCAAAGTTTCTTCTAGTGTTTGGTCTAGGATGCATGTTTATTCTAGGATGGTTACTTCTAGGATGAATGTTTATTTTGTTTATCCTAGGTTGAGCCTTGGGTTGTTGGGGGATGGCTTCAACTTTTTCTTTAGGCTCGTTTTTGAAACTTATGCCATGTTTGGTCGATTTCAAATTGACAAGAACATCATTCAAATTTTTATGAGAAGAATTGAACTTATCTAGGGTGCCCTTAAGTCTTTCTACTTCATCATTTAGATGCATGCAAGAAATACAATTTTTACTAGAACTCTCGGGTTTGTCGGCGCTTCTCTTGCCGAAAAATTTGTTTTCTTCTTTCAACTTCTCATTTTCCAAAATAAATTTTTCCAAATCTTTTTATTTCAAAGAGAGTTGTTTTTCAAAATCTTTTTCTTTCAAAGAAGAATTTTTCTTTACGTCTCTAACAGTTTCGGAAGCTCTAATGAATTCATTATACAATTCATCAAAAGCATTTTGCATTTCCTCAAGAGAAAAGAAATTTTTTGAAGAAATTTGACATACCTCTTCTTGATTGTCTCCGTGTGCCATGAGACATAGATTTGCGGCTTCGTCTTCTTCATCGTCGCTTGATTCGTCTCCGGAGTCACCTCCCCAAGATATGTATGCTCGTTGTTTCTTGAAGGGTTTCTTCTCCTTTTTGACATTTAGGCAATTTGATTTAATGTGCCTGATTTCTCCGCATCCATAGCACTTTACTTGATCTCCTTGTTGTTTGCCTTTCCGTTCATACTCTTTTCGCATGAATTTTTGAAACCTCTTAATAACGAGTCCGAACTCGTTATCTCTGTTGTTTGAGTCCTCATCATTTTGAGGTTGAGCCGTGCTTGCCTTGAGGGCGATTCTTTGTTTCCTTTGATCATTAAACGGAGGGTTAAGTATAGTAGATTCATAGGTTTTAAGATTACCTCTTAGTCCGTCGATGGTGACATTTGAAACGCCGGTAGACTCTTGAATCGCGTCGGCCTTGGAGCGCCATTCCGGAGTGAGACTTCGGAGAATTTTTCGGACAAGTTCCTTATCCGTGAACGTCTTCTTAAGAGCATGTAGGTCATTGACGATTTTTGAAAATTGTTCGAACATGTCATCGATCCTCACGCTTTCCTTCATGTGAAACAGTTCATATGCATGGGTTAGAAAATCAATTTTAGCTTCTCTTACCTGGTCCGTACCTTCGTACGTGATTTCCAGCTTATCCCACATTTGCTTAGCCGTTGTGCAACATGATATTTTTCTATAATCATCAGCATATACAGCATAATATAATAAGTTGATGGCTCTAGCGTTGTTCTGCACTTTTCGGATATCATCCGCATCGTATTCATCTTCGGATTTTGGAACCCATTCATTTTCAACCTTTTTGGTTGGAATTTGCTCTCCCTTCGTTATAACCTTCCATAGATGAAAATTATTCGATTGGATGAATATTCTCATCCTCTCCTTCCAGTACGTATAGTTTGTGCCGTCGAACAGTGGTGGTCTGGTGGAGCATTGTCCTTCACCTATTCCTGCATTAAAGTCACGAGTAGAAGCCATGGATTGTTTCTCTCAAACGGTTAAGTCTTTCAGAGAGTTGGGCTCTGATACCAATTGTTAGAATATACGCTTAACGCTAGAGGGGGAGGGGGGTGAATAGCGTTATAATAAAAAATAATATAAACTTGCGGAATTAAAAATTGCAGGATTGAAATAAGTGCGGTAAGTAAATAATAAGGAATGAACGCACCGAAATTATCCTGGTTCACCACAACCTGTGGCTAGTCCTGTCCCCGAGAGACTCTCTCGAGATTCCACTAACTTTGTTAAGCTTACGGGTGCTTAACAAACCGTTACAAACTGAGAACTTGAGTCACACAAGCCTCAATAACCTTTGCTCGAAGATACCACACTTCAAGACTTCAACCGAAGGAATGAAAACGTTCCTTCTTACAACCACAAGGGATTAACACTTCCCTTCAAGTGTATACAAACACTTAGCACTCAATGACAACACTCTCTTTAAGAGTAGATATGAGTAAAATAAATACGCTCAAGAACACAACAACTTTCGTCAAGAGTTTGGCTCTCAAAAACTTATTGAATGAATAGAAAATGATGAATATGAGAGTATGCAAGCTTTAGCAAGAATATAATCAGTTGTTGTACTTAGAAGACTGATTTTGAGTTGTATTTATAGTGTTCAAAACCCCCACAACCGTTGCCTAATTGCCAATCAAGAATTGCTGATTTTGTGCTAAGATAATCGATTATCTGATTCGCATAATCGATTATTTTCCAATCGTTCAAAAATCATTCCCAGATTTTAAGCAGAATAATCGATTATCCAAATCGTATAATCGATTACCTGACAACGTTCAAAAAATCATATTCAGATTTTACTTAGCATAGTCGATTATCAGATTGTGTATAATCGATTACCTGACAACGTTCAAAAAATCATATGCAGATTTTACTTAGCATAATCGATTATCAGATTGTGTATAATCGATTATCTTTCAGAGTTTAAAAATACTTTGGCAACGGTCATTTGCATAATCGATTATGCTATAAGGATAATCGATTATCTTTTATATTTTGAAAACTTCGGACTAGACTGTCTTAACATAATCGATTATCATAAAGTACATAATCGATTATTTTACAGTCTTGTAAAATTTGATAGACACTGCCTCAACATAATCGATTATCATAATGTGCATAATCGATTATTTTATAGCTTTGAAAAATCTGATGGACACTGCCTCAACATAATCGATTATCATAAGGTACATAATCGATTATCTTGTAGCTTTGAAAAATCTAATGTACAGTGCCTTAACATAATCGATTATCATATGGTACATAATCGATTATTGTTCAGCTTTGTAAATCTGGTGTACATTGTCTTAACATAATCGATTATCATAAAGTACATAATCGATTATCTTTGTCCAGATTTGAGAGGCATGTTTAAAAATTATTTTGGCTAAAATAAAATGTTTGAAATCATTTTGCTTTAAATTAAATATGCATGATTTGATAAAAATGATTTTACGAGAGAAGCCAAGTCTTCAGTTAATTTGTCGGATCAAGATCACAATTAAAGAACGACTCATGTATAACTTTATTTCTTTGCTTGATCATGATCTTTGTTCGTCTTGTGCTTGAACCTCGTTATGTGACAGTTGCGCGCTTGTGCTTGGACCTCGTCATATGTCAATTGCGCGTCGTTTATCATTTATCAAAACCTACAAATATGAACATACGTTTAGTTTAGTGCCTTGAGAACGTGTTTCAACATTTAAGACAAAAATGTGGAGAAACGACATGATAAACATATCAAAACATTGCTATACGATCGTAGTGGTGAATACCTTTCTATGAAATTCATTAAATATTTATCGGATTATGGAAATACATCTCAATCATCTACCTCAAAAATACCACAACAAAATAGTATGGTAGAAAGAAGAAATAGAACCCTTGTGGAAATGGTTAGACCAATGTTAAATTATACGGATTTGCCTTCTTCTTTTTTGGGGATATGCTTTAGAAACAACAAACTATATTTTGAATTAGGTTCCTTCAAAGTTAGTATCTTCAACCCCAGCATAATTATGGATTGTTTGTAAGCCTAAATTACGACTTATTAGGGTTTGGGGTTGTCCAACACGTGTTCTGAAAGGGAAAGCGAATAAATTGGAATCGGGGATAGAAGTGTGTATTTTTATTGGATATCCAAAGGGAATGAAAGGAGGTTTATTTTATTGTCCCAAATAAAAAAAGGTAATTGTTACGACAAATACTAGATTTTTAGAAGATGACAATTTAATGAAACATATTCCTAGAAGTAAACTAGTTTTACAGAAGTTAAGCAATGGAGTATCTAATGACTCATCTCTGAAATGTGCCCCGGAAGCCAATATTAACATACCACTGCATTATCATAGTGAGAGAAATGTCAATATGTAACAGAATGCACAAAAGCAATTTCCTGACATCTCATTAACCCAAAAGTAGTGGGAGTAATGTTGAGCTACCTTAGATTGTTGATGTCACGATCCCAGTTCGCCTTCTGTGAACATGTCGTGATGGCACCTAGTTCCTATGACTACGTAAGCCTAACAATGTGGAAATACAACATAGCTTGCGGAATAATTAACTAAAAACTGAGCAGCTAAAAGAAACTGTGTATAAAGGCCGCTCGACATATACAACTCAAAATGCGAAAATCTACAATATCATCCCAAAACCCGGAAACTCATGGGAACACAAGCTAACGAATAGTAATACATAGCTCTAACTCCAGGACATCTAAAGAAAAAGTACGGAAGAAGTCTAAATATTACAAATACAGTAAAGAAAGAGACTCCTTGGTCTGTGGACGCTGAAAAAGTACCTCAAAGTCTCTGTAGCTCTCCTGGCCTCATGGATAGTATGCCTGAGATGAAATACCTGGATCTGCACATGAAAAACATGCGCAGAAGAGGCATGAGTACACCACAGCGGTACTCAGTAAGTGTCAAGCCTAACCTCGGTTATGTAGTGACGAGGAAATGTCTGGGGCCTACTGAGATACAACATAATAAATAATAGATGAGAAATTAACAGTATAAATAAAGTGTACAACGAGAATCTAAACAAGATAAATATGAAAACCATAATAGAGAGCAGAAAAATAGGACAGTACTAGTAAATACTAATCATAACAGGAACCACAATCGGTGATCTATTGTATCCCGAGGATCTCTGGGTATCCTCAAATCTTACAATTTCATGTGCTAGGGATCTCTTAGTATCCCAAGGATCTCTTGGTATCATCAAATCTTACAATTTCATGTGCTAGGGATCTCTTGGTATCCCGAGGATCTCTTGGTATCCTCAAATTTTACAATTTCATGTGCCAGGTATCTCTTGGTATCCCAAGGATCTCTTGGTATCCTCAAATCTTACAATTTCATGTGCCAAAGATCTCTTGGTATCCCGCACCCTCTGTCCAGAACATATCAAGTGTAGGGGGATCTCTCGAGGGCCAACACGTAGTCCCAATTTAAAAACACACAATAGTAACCCCACAATTAGGAAAGATACTAACTCAGGATAAGAAATAGAAATATACTAGTCAAACATACTACAAGGAGTAAAATAAGACAGTTTAAGCACTTAGGCAAGTAAGTCAATGAACATGCTTCTCTAAACTACCATAGAATAAACTTACAATTCAAAATGAACAGGTAAGCAAGAAAACTCAATTTAAATACTTCAAGTAAAAATGGATTTCCAACAATTTGCTCAAGTACGCGCTTGTCACCTCACATATGAGGCACTCAATTACCAAACATCATATCCTAAGGGGAAAGTCCCCCACACAAGGTTAGACAAGCCACTTACCTCAAATCGGCTCCAAATTCAACTTGAAACCACACTTTTGCCACGAGTATCCGACTCCAAATAGCTCAAATATATTCATTCCTATTACATCTCGTAAATAACACCTCAAACAATTGATTCCACTATTTAATTAAGAGCTAAGACACAAATTTAGGTAAAATGACAAAAATGCCCCTCAGACTAACGTGATCAAACCTAGGGTTCGAACCAAAATCCGATTACCTATTCCCCCACGAACGCAAATATATGATTTGTTTTGAAATCGGACCTCAAATTGAGGTCCAAATCCCCAATTTTTGAAAAACCTAGGTTCTACCCCAAAACCCCTAATTTCACCCATGAAAATCCTTGATTTTAAGTGGAGAACATGTTAAATGATGTTAAAGATTGAAAAAATGAGTAAAAACCAACTTAAAAACAATTTGGAAGAGGTCTTGTTCTTGGAAAATCGCCCAAAGGAGTTGTGTTTTGAAAATAGGGTGAAAAATGTCCAAAATTTGACTAAGTGTAAAAATTGCAGGTTGCAGATATCGCAGTTGCGAACTGGAGTTCTCAATTGCGAACCCCAACCCTGCTAACTTGGGAATTGCAAGACTATTGCTCACATTTGTGAACTGTGAGGGAACCTGGGAGGTCCGCATTTGCGAACCATAAGGTCGCATTTGCGAAGACCTCACCTACGCATTTGCGAGGGTATAGTTCACATTTTCGAGGGTATAGTTCGCATTTGCGAACTCTGCCAGGAATTAAGGGCTTCGCATTTGTGAGCCCAAAGTTGAATTTGTGATAACTGCAAGTTTGGGACATTTTCACATTTGCCAGCTGACCTTTCACAATTGCGAGCTCGCATTTGCGATTGCGGAGCCTGTAGGTAAGTTATAGCAGCAATTTTCCAAGTTTAAAAATGCACTCTGACACCTATCCAAAACTCACCCGAGCCCTCGGGGCTCCATATCAATTATGCACACAGCCTTAAAAATATCCTACAAACGTACTCGTGCGATCAAATCGCCAAAATAACATCATATACATTGAATTAAGCCTCAAAACTCATGATTTCCTCCAATTTTCAAAAATATTAAATTTTCCTTTTAAGTCCGAAACACGTCAAACGACGTCCGTTTTTAAGCAAACTTTACTAAAGCGCTTAAACCATATATATAAGACTTGTACTGGGGGCCGAAACCAAAATACATGCCCGATACCATAGTCTTTTAATCAAATTCCACTTCCAATTTCCTAGAAAACAATTTCACACAAAATTTATTTCTCGGGATTGGCACCTCGGAATTCGATTCCAGGCATACACCCAAGTCCCATATTTTCCTACGGACCCTCCGGGACCGTCAAATTACGGGTCCGAGTCCGTTTACCCAAAATGTTGCCCTAAGTCAAATTTATTTAATTTAATATCAAAATTTAGCATTTTTCTCACAAAATTCATATCCATGCTTTCCGGCTACGCGCCCACACTGCACATGCACATCAAGGCAACCCCATATGAGGTTTTCAAGGCCTCGAAAGTACAGAATAGGTAAGAAAATAAGTTATGGTCCCTTTGGGTCGTCATAGTTGAACAACCTGAAATTGTTTTGTAGCCTTCACACCAGGAAGAAGTTAATTATATCTCAGCACCGGAAAGCGTGAAAGGATAAAATTTAGGCTTCAACTTTGAAAAATGATATTGTGGTTCAACAATAAAATCAAACTGCACCTGTAGTGACTAGTCATAATGGGAGCATTATCAAAAATCTGATATAATATATGAGACCACCAGACTATATAAAGACCATGTCCTATATAGGTTTTCACATATAAGGCTAATGCAACAGTAAGTAAATGGAATAGGGAACTTTTACGCGAAAAATCCCTGCTCAAGGGGATTAAAAGACCATGACCTACACTGGTAAGATTTTAACTTCACTATGAGAAATATTTAGATTACAACCTATGCAACCTAGGAATTAAACTCTTAATCCCCTCACTAACTTGTAATACACCTATTAAGCCACTTTGCAATACACCTATTACAAAGACCTCAACTCATGGCTAATTCTAGTCATGATACAAACATTAAAGGTTTATGCTTTACAAGGGGTTCCTAAATAAAGCTTCCAAAATAAGCAAAGTAGGAATTATAATGAAGAATTACAAAGTTACAACTCAACTAAGGACATACAAGAGACTTGTTGTAGGAATTGGTCTGTAGTGGTGTTGTACTTTGTTCTTGATATACTTGAAAATTGAATGCTTGATTGTCAGATGCTTGGAGTGCTTGTATGAATTCTCAAGTGTTCAAGTAATATTTTGTTTTAATATTTATTGTTAATACAATTTGGATGATATTTCTTGAATGATATATCACTTGGTTGGTCAATGATAAGCAACTGCTGCACTGTTTGCGTGTACAGTGCATGCAGTTGCTTTCCAGATCAAGAGAGTTGACTTCGTACTGCTGTCAGGGGAACCCAAGGGGATTATGTTCCCATGTTGATTCTTTGCCTTTTTATGTCATAGTAACTCATATAAGCTTGAGTCTATTGATTGAGTTGTGTACCAAGTGTTTCAGGTTCCTTATCTGATTCTTTGACAGTAAGTTTGTCAGATCATCAAAACATAAAGCTAAGGTACTATAAACCCATTAATTTCCCTCTTTTTGATGATTACAAACTTAAAAATTGACAGTCATATTTAGAGCAAAAAAAACCTGACAAAGTAACAGGAACTTCACAAGTTCCCCCTGACTTTGTGCTTCCCCCTTAATCAGTCCCTCCTTCTTCCTAACTCCTCCAATTTTATCAAATTTTCCCCCTTTGGCATCATTAAAAACATACAAGAAATAAAATAGCATAAAGAAGTATATCCTAGTTAACCCATGTCACATGTGTGCACACAACATGATAGAAAAGAGAAGCAGAAACACATAAGCAATTACAGCAAAAGAAGGAGAGTATTCATTAAACACGAAAAACATAAGCATTTGCCTTTATATCAAAAGTAGTTTTAGACTTTTTACACATGATCATTACTAATGATTTCCATCCACAAACCAAAAAAAAACAAAAACAACCCCCACAACATAATCAAAACACTATCAACGGAGATAAACTAAACACTAGTTATTGAGAGATATGCCTAGGGGAAACTATAGGAAGAGGGCTTGTAAGAGGCAGCAATGTGATGAGAACGAGATCTATTCGAGCATTGGCAGACATTTTCTAAGCGAGCAGTTTCTCTCTCAGGTTCTCAACTTGTTGCTTGAGATCAGCATTCGCCTTAGTCAGACGAGCAACCTTTGCATTTGAAGAACTGGAGGACCCTACTGCCTCTTGGGCCTGACTGAGTTGAGTCTCTAATATTGCATTCCTTGCTCTCAACTTTCTAATCTTTTCAGTAGCACTACTTTTAGCATTTATAAGATGGGAGATCGTTGCAGTGCTCCCTACCCCCCCCCCCCCCACCCTCCAATTTTGTCGATACACTCACATTCCTCTAGAGTAATTATTCAGATAGTCTGTGTCTTGGTCCCCATCTTAGGATGTCCCAAAGGTGCTTTAAAGAATTTGAAGAAATGTGTGAGGAGCAATCCATAGGGGAGTCCATGATTTCCATCTTTAAATGTTGCCACCTTTTGCATATGCTCAATATTTATGGCAAAAAGATTAACAGATTAGAACTCATCCAATGCTTCCATCAGATACAGATTAGCCTAAGATATGGTTGATCTCCTCCCAGCGCAAGGAAGTAGGACCTTGTTCACAAACTCAAAAAACAGCTGATAAACATGAAGCAAAGCTTTCTTATTCACTTGTTCCCCCCGCTGTACTGCACTCTCCTTAACTATAACATGCCTAATGTTTGATCCACAAACATTTCTAACAGAAAAAAAGACCTTTAGCAGGAACTATAAGTATATCCCATAATATAGCAGAGTCCATTACAATGTCTACGCCATTCACCAGTGCATAGATGTGATCAGAGTCAACGGTAAAGAGGTATGCATAGAAACTTTGAACATCTTTCCATACACCTTGGGCACATCCACCTTGAAGGGGTGTCCAACTATTGAAACTCAACCATCTCAAGCACTTGGTGTATTCCAGCCATCTCAGATATCTCAGGGTTAAAAGTACGACCCAGAGCACTTTTTAATTCCCCAACCTTTCTTTACTGGATATACTTCCACGTCTTGCCTCCTTTACAGAATTGGGTTCTTTCACATCCTCCAATTTCCTTTTTACAGACTTTCCACAAGACATATATTTCCCATTAGACTTCACTTTCATATCATTATCAAACACAGACTCCTTTACTGCAACTTCCTTCAACTTACTATTATCCTTTACTGACTTTTTGTTGGGAGTTCCAACAACCTCTTCTGAAGTATTCTCATAAGAGTGCTTCTTTTCTGAGACTTCTTGATCAAATAACTTAGTTCCTCTATGGTTTCCTCTTCAACTTCCACAACTAGGATAATCTTATCACAAACAACTTCACCATCCTTCACCAGCCTTTTTTGTTCTTCCTGATACTTCTATTACTCTTCTTTAGCACAGACTCAAAAGTCTCCTTCTGCTGCAATCTTATGGTAGGTCATTTAGGAGGGGGCTCAAGAGTTTCTACTGGCCTTCTTACGGCAATAAAATCACTTAGAGCAATATAATCCTCATCTTCTTCATTACTGGACCTCATAACATGAGCCACTACTTCCAAGGGCTCAACATCAAAGTGAGGAGAAAAAGCAGGGTCGAAACTGAACTAGGAGGATGATTCCTGACCTATTTCCTCGGGAGAAGGATCGGGTCCATCAAGAGGTGTCCCAATAGCCTCTTCTGGTGCAGGTTGTTGAAAAGGCATCATTGCTCTTTCTCCCACCAAGGACTAAATCTCTTCTCCCTGAGACTCAGGCATAGTAGAATTTTCCTTCCCAATAATTCCCTCACCAGCAATAGCCAACATATATTCTATAACATCCCTCTCTTTAGGTTTCATAGGAGCAACAACAACAGAAATATGAGTACCTGTAGACTGATCAAACTTTTCCTTAGAATCCTTAGCACTTTCAGGACTGATCGATAAAAATAATTTTGGCGCTGGAGACTTACTATTTTCCTCTGGAACTGGAATGTTATCTTTACTCTGTTCTTTGAGTGTCTCGGGCAACAAGGGAGAGAAGATTTCATTCCTAGGATTTTTTGCGTTCTCAACATTTAGAGAGGGATGGAGGGTGAAGGAGAAACTGGTTTGCGGTTTTCTATTTGAACAGTGGTAGAAGAAGGGATAACTGGTGTTGTTTCTACATGAGGAGACTCAAGGTTTTTATCTTCAGTAGTATGAGGATTGTTTGATCCGCAGCCATGGTAGAGGATTTTGCTTGAAGGTTCTAGAGAGATAGAGGAGGACAGAGATGGTCGTTCAATTTTCTTTGGGAGTGATCGGGTTATAATGAGGTGAATGGAAATTATGAAGGAAAGAGAAACAAGTTCTGAAATGACGGTAGATATGTGGGAAGATGCAACATTTAGAGGAAAATGAAAGGATTTAAACGAAAATACGTAACATACAGAGTCTAAAAAGGTTGATGATGTGGCATTATTTTTGTTTTATTTGAGATATTATGAGAAAAGCAAAAGACTACTAACCTATGATACAAGAACTAGGTTAGTGACCAGTCTTTAAAAAAATGCTCAACCTTCTTTTACCGTTCATGCATTGCCTCAGCAGCTTCTATAATCATTATGCGTGTTTACCTGTAATGGTATAAAAGTGAGTTAGACTTGGCCGAAAAACAATTTAGCTAATTTTACCTGTATGTGATTTTCATAGCCATATGGTCGGAATCGGGTTCTCAATCAGGCTTTATTAGCCCCAATGTTAGCATGTTTCTCTCAAAGTGTTCTCTGCTTACTGCTTCGGTGAAGATATTTGCAATTTAGTCTTCTGTGCTGCAAAACTTCACACAGATATGCCCTTTTTCCACATTCTCTCCAAGAAAATAATGTCTCACATTAATGTGCTTGGTTCTTTTGTGCTGGACTAGAATTTTGGCCATGTTGAGTGCACTTCTGTTATCACACAGAAGAGGTACACATTTAGTGTAAACTCCAAAGTCTTCCAACTGTTGTGTGATCCATAGAAGTTGAGCACAGCAAGAGGTTGCAGCAACATATTATGCTTTAGCTATAGAAAGAGCTACTGAATTTTACTTTATTATGCCCCATGAGATAAGACATGATCCCAAGTGAACCATTCCAGATGTGTTTTTCCTATCCACAAGATAACTTGCATAATCAACATCAGCATACCCAAGAGAGACATTATCATGCACATGTTCACCAAGTAGCAGGCAGTGTTGATAGCTTCAGCTAAAAATTCTTAGCAATCCCACTATCAATCAACATTGTTTTTGCAATTTCTTCAAGGCTTCTATTTTTCCTTTACACAAATCCATTTTGTTGTGGACTTCTTGGGGATGAGAAGTTGTGGGTGATGCTATCCTCGTTGCAAAATTCATCAAACTTAGCATTGTCAAATTCTGTTCCATGGTCTAATCTAGTGCATGCTACTTTTGATTCCATCTTCACTTGAATTTTCTTCACATAGGCTACAAAAAATTAAAAAATCTCATCTTTTGTTCCAAGGAACAGAGTCCAAGCGAATCTGGAATAGTCATCCACTATCACAAAAACATATCTTTTTCCTCCCCTGCTTTGCACTCCCATAGGACCACGTGGATCCATATGAAGGAGATCAAATGGTTTTGA
Organism: Nicotiana benthamiana; assembly: GCA_034376525.1. Taxonomy (NCBI): domain Eukaryota; kingdom Viridiplantae; phylum Streptophyta; class Magnoliopsida; order Solanales; family Solanaceae; genus Nicotiana; species Nicotiana benthamiana. Next base: position 60,397,685 of record CM067332.1, on the reverse strand, counting down.
GGTGCTGACATCATTCTTTGACTTGAGTGATGATTTCACATGCTTTTCTCTAGCACATACATCACAAACTTTGTACTCTCTGAACTTTGACTTGGGAAGACCACAAACCTAGTCCTTCTAAACCAGCTTATTTAGTAGAGAGAAGCTTCTATGTCCCATCCTTCTGTTCCATAGTTTAATATCATCATCAACTGCTTTCAAGCAGCTCAGATCACCACTTTGTAGGGACTCGAAATCAACAACGTAGATATTCTTGTATTTTTTTACCACAAGTACCACTTCAGCAGTTACTAAATTTGTAAATGTGCATATCTATGACAAAAATTATACCTTGTTTCCTTTATCACATATCTTAGAAACACTCAAGAGGTTGTACTTAATACCATTGACATAGTACACATTCTCAATTGATTGAGTGAGTGATTCTCCAATTTTTCCAACACCAAGAATGTCTCCCTTTTTCCTATTTCCAAAGGATACATCCTTCCTTGTAGGGATTTTAGTGAAAGAAAACCCATGGTATTTCCAGTCATGTACTTTGAGCATCCATTGTCCGTGAACCATTCTTGATTCCCTACACAAGGAAATCAAGAGTCAGATTTAGGAACCCAAACAAGTTTGGGTCGCTTGCAATAAGCAATGGTATGAATAAGTTCTTTTCTAGTCCATACAAGTAACATGCGCTTTGTATGGGTGGCACCTGGTCCTCTTTCAGCAAAAACCTTTTTTTGTCTAAAGAGACTGAACCTTGGTTTGGCAAATTTCCTTGAAATGCCCATTATTCCCACAGCGGGTACACATCCAATTATCAGACACATTGACGTACTTGCTATGAGGGTTATAAGGAGTTCTCTCTCTTTGAAACCATATTCCCTGCCTGTTTCCATCATTGTTAACATACATGGCAAGAATAGCTTCTGAGGACCAGGTCCACTTAAGATACTTCTCAAGGTCACTTTTTACTCTTTCCAATTCTTCTTGAAGTTGTCTATTTTTCTCAAGTTCAGCACACAAACTAGTTTTTACAGTATTTAACTCATTTTCAAATTTAATATGTGCATCACTAGCTACTTCTTTTCTTTATTCAGAATTCAAATGCCTACATTCAGATTTGAGTTGCTCTATTGTTTCCTTTAAGTCTACAATATTCATTAAGAGATCATCTCTTTCCTACTCAATAACAGTCACTTTATCCACTAAAGCATCTTATGCTTTACTAAAATTCTCAATGGTTTCTTTTAGATCAACTACTACTAATATTAAATTATCTCTTTTGTGTTCTACAACAGTGATTTTCTCATTTAGAACCTCCTTTTCATTTTCCAGATTATCTATAGTTTCCTTCAAATTAACTACACAAACAATCAAGTCATCTCTAATTTGCTCAGCATCTCCTAACTCCATAGTTAAGGCATATTTATCATTTACAAGACTATTGTAAGCATCAATACCACATTAGCTAATGACATGAGTTTCGTATATTTCTCTGAACATCCTGAAAATTTACCTCATTATTGCCATCGTCTTCATTATCATCTGATTGGACCATCAAAGCAAATATTGAGTTATACTCATTTGCTTCACTTTCAACTACCACCATTGAGTTGTCACCTGCATCATCTTCTTTTTCAAACTTGCTGGAAGAATCTTCCCATGCTGCAAGATCTTGCTTCATAACATTGTTAGTGGTGTTCTTTCATTTAAAGCATTTATCAGGAACCGGGTTCCTCTTTGTTTCTTTGTCAGAGATGTGTTTGAAGTGTTCTTGTTTCAGGAGAGGGCAATCTGAAATGCCTTGGATTTCCACACTTATGACCTAGTTTATAGTTCTTTGGATTTCTAGAGTTGCCCCTCTTTAGTATACCTCCATTCCTTCGAACCATTTTCTGAAACCTTCTGGTTAGGTAATCCATGTCACTATCCTCGCCACTTAAGTCATTGCTTTCTACCTTAAGTACCAGTACTTTTCCTTCTTTGGTTCTTTTCTTTCATTATCCTTCTTCTTATTCATTTTATAGGTTTTCAGATTCCCAACTAGCTCATCTATAGTCAGCGCCTGCAAATCCTTTGCTTTAGTAATGGCATTCACTTTACTTTCCCATGAATTGGGAAAAACACTGAGAATTTTCCTCGCGAGCTTGTTCCTAAGAATGATTTCATCAATCGAATGTAGCTCATTTATGATGGAAATGAATCGAATGTGCATGTCTTGAATGGATTCATCGTCCTTCATTCTGAAGAGCTCATACTCAGTGGTGAGCATGTCAATCTTAGATTGCTTTACTTGAGTAGTTCCTTCGTATGCTGTTTGTAAAGCTTCCCATATCTCTTTGTAAAATTGGCAACCTGAGATCCTGTTATATTCATCAAAACCTATACACACGCCAAAATTTCTTGGCAAATTTTTTTTTCTCCACAACCTTCTTGCATCATTGTATGCTTTCCTCGTCTTAGGCACTGTCACGGCAGGATCTCCGATCTTTTTTGTAGGGACATAAGGACCATCACATATAACGTCCCACAGCCCGAAATCTTCAGCAATGATAAAGTCATGCATCCTTGCTTTCTACCACCCATAATATTGGCTATTGAACCTACGTGGTCTGTGGGTAGACTGGCCCTCTTTGATGCTTAGTGGAGCAACCATGAGGATCCTTTCAAGGTATTCACCTGATAGAAAGAACCCGCTATAATACCAATTGATAGAATATATAAGACCACAAAACTATATAAAGACCAGGTCATGTATAGGTTTCCATACATAATGCAAATGCAACAACAAGTAAATGGTAGAGGGAACTTTTACGTGAAAAAATCCCAACTCAAGGGGATCAAAAAATTATGAGCTACTCTGGTAGGATTTCAAATTCACTATGAGAGATATTTAGATTACAACATATGCAACCTAGGAATTAAAATCTTAATCCCTTACTAACTTGTAATACACCTATTACAAGCCACTTTGCAATACACCTATTACAAAGACTTCAACTCATGACTAAATATAGTCATGACACAAACACTAAAGGTTTATGATTTACAAGTGGTTCCTAATTAAATCTTCTAGATAAGCAAAGTAGGAATTACATTGAAGAACAATTATAAAGTTATAAATCAACTAAGGACATACAAGAGTCTTGTTGTAGGAACTGGTCCGTAGTGGTGTTGTACTTTGTTCTTAATGCACTTGGGAATTGAATGTTTGATTATCATATGCTTGGAGTGCTTTTATGAATTCTCAAGTGTTCAAGTGATGTTCTATTTTAGTTTTTACTATTTATACAATTTGGATAACATCACTTGAATGATGTAATCGCTTGGTTGGTCAATGAGAAGTGAATGTTGCACTCTGTTGCACAGTTTGTATGTACATTACATGAAATTACTTTCCAGCTATATAGAGTTGACTCTGTACTATTGTCAGGGGAACCCAAGGGGATCGGGTCCTTGTGTTGATTATTTATCTTCTGAAGTCATAGCAACTCACATAATCTTGAGTCTATTGATTAAGTTGTGTACCAAGTATTTCAGGTTACTTATCTGGTTCTTTGACAGTAAGTTTGTTAGATCATCAAAACATGAAGCTAAGGTACTATAAACCCATCAAATCTCTTTGGTTTGCGCTCTTGGGAGAATCTTATAATAGAATCCCTGAAAAGCCTAATACAAAACCTCTTAATTACGACAAAGCACTACAGGATTGAAACATTGAAAAATGGGTTTTTGCTATGAAATCTGAAATGGAGTCCATGTACTCCAATCAAGTCTGAGACCATTAGAACCACCTACTAGATTCAAACCCATTAGTTGTAGATGGGTCTATAAGAAAAGGAGAGGAGTAGATGTAAAAGTATAAATTTGTAAAGTTGGGCTTATTGCATAAGGAGTTACTCAAAAAGAAGGGATCGATTATGAGGAAATCTTTTCATCAATATCATGCTTAAATCTATTAGGATTATCTTATCCATTGCTGCTCATTACGATTATGATATTTGGCAAATGGATGTCAATACGGGTTTCCTTAATGGAAGTCTTGATGAGTGCATCTATATAGCACAACTAGTTGGTTTCATAAAAGTGGTAATGAGCAAATGTTGTGTAAATTAAAGAAATTTATTTATGGATTAAAACAGGCTTCTGGAGCATGAAATTATTGTTTTAACATCGATTAAAACATTCAGTTTTGATCAATATGAAAACGAGTCTTGTGTCTATAAGAAATGTGATGGAGATAAAGTTACTTTTTTGGTTGTGTACGTTGATGATATCTTGCTCATAGAAAATAACGTGAGCATGTTGAATTCAGTAAAAGAGTGGTGGTCCTCGTATTTTGATATGAATGATTAGGGAAAAGCAACACATATCCTTGGGATCAATCTTATGCGAGATTGCAAGTGAAGGATATTAGACTTATCCCAAGCACGTTATATTGATACTATTCTCATCAGGTTTAGCATACAAGATTTCAAGAAAGGTTTTCTTCCTTTTAGGCATGGTATTTCTCTGTCAAAAGATCAGCTACCAAAAATGACTGATGAGATAGAAAAGATTAAGGCAGTCCATTATGCTTCTGATGTAGGGAGTTTTATGTATGTTATGATATGTACTAGACCAAATATCTACTATGATGTTGGCATGGTTAGCAAATTTTAGTCTAATCTTGGATGAGAGCACTGGACCGCTATTAAACATATAATCAAGTACCTGAAAAGGACTAGAGATTATCTATTGGTTTATCACTGAGGTGATCTTGCACCCATTAGCTACACTGATTCAGATTTTCAGTCAGATAGAAATTCTAAAAAGCTACCTCAAGATATGTTTTTACCTTAGGAAGTGGAGCCATAAGTTGGAGGAGTATCAAGCAATCATATGTTACTGATTCCACCATTGAAGTCGAATATGTAGCTGCCTTTGAGGCAACTAAAGAGGTTGTTTGGCACGAGAACTTTCTAAAAGAGTTTAATGTAGTTCGTTCCGTTCAAGCACCAATTTTACTTTATTGTGATAATAGTGGTGCAGCTGCAAACTTGAAGGAACCAAGAAGCCATAAAAGGAGTAAGCATATTGACAAGCATGTAGAGGGAATGAGTATTAGAGTTGTATATGCATGGTTATGAGTCTAAGTGGGAGATTGTTGAGATATACTATTAACCATGTAGTTTAGATATAGTGTTGTATTTTATTTTTTATGAAACAATTCTTTGTTTGATTTATTCAATTCAATAAAGTACTATTTAAATAGATTATTTGTTACATGTGTCTCATTTAATTATGTAGTAGACAATTTAGTGTATGGAGTCTTAGCTCGTGCATAAAAGATTAAATTATCAGTCTCATAATTAATAAACTATGTTCACAATTGAAGATATTGTTCGGCAAAATATCTTGATGATTGTAGCATAAGACTAAAGTATATTTATTTTGATTGTTGGAGTGATTTTACTCCAACTTCTTGTGCTAGTATACTTTGTGTATATTGAATGGACTCAATAGAGAAAAGAAATTTTATACTGAATATATATAAAATATTTTCTCTGATTCATTAAATGAGTGTATACTCCTAATGTTGAAATACTTGTTATGATCAATATAATTTGTTTAATATATTGATTTAGCAAAAGGTACAACTCTATTCAGAGTTAATGTATACCTAATAGATTGGACAATAACGAATATCATTTATGAAATGATAATTAGTTGATGGAATTTGTGACTTGATTTTGCGTTTGATGATACTCATGTATATAAGCTTATAAGTTTTCACGTGAAAATCCGATCGGTGAATTTTGTATCCGTCACATGAAATGATTTAAGCGGAATTGTAAAAGATTCAATTAGTTGATTAAATTAAATTATCAATGATTTAGTTTAATTAACTAGTATTGGTAATTTTAACATGGGGGTTTAAAAATAAGCGTTAATGAATTTCGAAATTCATATTGAGGAGTTCAATTGCAGTTTTCTAATGGAATAAACTGCTATTAATTATAGTAGGATTTAATTCATCCAAATTTTGAATTAATACTATAATTTGTAGCCTCTCATTGTTTTTGTGGTCCATGTTATACCTAGTAAAAACATGGGCAGACTTGGATAAAAAGTGACTTGGGAGAAAAGTTATCCTTTTGAATTAGAGATGGATTCTTCTTGCACCAGCATAATCCTACACGTTTTTAGCCCCTTTTTTTGGCTTATTTCGTATCTACAAAAGGAAAACGAATTTCACCTAATAACTCACTTTTCAGAGTTGTATTATTCGCCACACAAATAATAATTTCGTCCAAGGTCTTACAAGGAGCATAGCAGAAAACTGCGGCCCTGAGTTCTTGCTCTTGCTCTGTGGAAGATATGTGCAGTGTTTTTGAAAGGTTAGTGTTTCTAATCCCCATAATCGTAGTTTACATATTTATAATACCTGAATTATATACTTGCTTCCGTTGCGAATATTGTAATATATAGGGACCCATTACTCCTATCTACAATCAATGTGGTGTGTTACAACTACTAATTAAATTACAATAATAGTGAAAGACTTTACAACTATATATACAACTAAAACTTAAAATCCACTGTCCAAAACAGCCATTCCATGCATGTGTAGGAGTTGAATTTTAAGTAATATCTAACTGCATTTATCATACTTTTGACTTTTTCTCCTATAGGTGACGGTGATGAAAATAGGGTGTGGCTTTATTTATGGTATGCACTACGTATGATCACTTTTGTAGTATTAGCAAACAATTCGGTTAGAGTAGAAAATAGCTGGTCTGAAAATTATCTGTAACTTACCTAACTCTTTCAACACTTCAACAATTAATAGTACCAAAAATGCAGAGAAATAACGTGTACAATTCATTAATCTGCGTTAATTGAATTATTCTATGTCATGTGTATAGGAGTTTTAAATATATGGAAAAATGTCTTGTAGTTTAGAGAAGACAGAGCTCATTGAATCAATATATTACTATCAATTTAATTATATATACGTCAAAATCAATTTTAATCCTCCATATATTATTTTTTACTCACTTCATTCCGTTTGTGATGGTTTGCTTTATAAATAGGAATCCTTAAATCTAAAACTCCCTATTTGTATCTAATATAATGCAAGTATAATATGGATAAAAATTAAAGAAGAAGTATTTTGTGGCTGAAGCATCTTTTGATATATGGGTCACATACATATTTGTTCATGTTGTTGATAGCTAGAATTTCTAACAAATCTGTACGTAATTTTATCTTGTAATTTTGAAAAAAGCATTTCCTTTAATGACAATTTGTATCTGAACCTTCTTTTTATATTTCGGAGAAGGTAACATATATTCTAATAAGTTACTTTTTATTTTTTATTTTTATATAGTCCTTTTACTGTTCGAACTACCAATCGCTTCACTATCTGCTAGTCTGGTTCGACTCGAGCTCTATCATATTAAACTTCCTGACCTGCATTGAATTATCATGGTTTGAATTTATAACTTCTCGATAGTCACGCAGAGACAATTCTTGTTGTTACGGTAATTCTTACATGTTGGGATTTGAAATTGTAGTAAACATTTTTGATTAACCACAAATGTTAACTGTCGGTAAGTCTCAAATTAAATTCATCTAAATAGCATGCTGAGCCGTTTTTTGCTTACGTACCAGTGTATATTACAAACATTTTATTCGTTTATTCTAAGAAAGTCAGTTAGCCTGGTTATCCACAGAATTCACCAGCTTCTGGTTACTTAAGTCAACAATGAATTGATTTTTTTAATATCTGTGGTAATATGAACATTTAAGACATAATTAAACATTACTTTATTCGAACAATTTAAAGATAACTAATAAGGTAACCTCATGCATCAAATTAGAAACACAATGGGAAACCAGGATGTCACTACTATCGTCTATTTGTATCCGCTCCTAGTGACTTTATCTTTTCCATGAATCATTATTATATTTCTTTCTTCCAATTAAAGGTTTATCAAAAATAATTTATTTGTCTTTACAAAGTAAAAGTAAAATATGTATATATATTAAGTACTCTTTCTAATTTTTACTTGTGAAATTTTATTAAGTATATTATTATTGTTATTGTTTGATAGATAGAGTTGCTGCTTATCTATATTGGTGAAGTTAAGCCGATAGAATATATATTAGTTTACCGATCCTAACACTACCATCATTTATTTAAAAAAATGAAAAGAACTTTCTACCGTGATGAATCAATTTTGGGATTAAGTTTATTAAAATAAAACAAAGATTTCATCTGGTAAATTAAATATTCAAATAGTATATGATTTAGAAAAGTTTGATGAGAACATAATCATCATCCCTGCCGCATTTTTCCACCAATAGCATTTGGCAAAACAGTAGATAACCATCCATACCTACTTCCATATGACCCAAGAAACCTGGCATGTACACAACGATTGTTGCTCATCTTCCTCAAATCACTTCGACCCACGTGTCCTCCAAAACGCCCGATCCCTCCCCTGATGCAACAAAGTTAGGGGTGTGCATTCGATTTATCGATTCGATTTTGATCCTTATCGATAATTACTTATCGATTATCGATTTGTACATGTACTTATTGTTATCGTTTCAATAAAATTTTGATTTTTTCAATTTCGATTTATCGATTTTGGGGGCTTATCGATTCGGTTATCGATTACACCAATAAAAAAATTGCAGGATTCCATAAAAAGTATATCGCTATAAACGCGCCTAACTAATATGGACAAAAAGAAGCTAAAATAAGATGAACATCATTTATAACATATAAATTGTATCAACAAGCACATGCAACAAAACTAAAGTAAGCGATCAAATGTACTCCACCAACACTCCAACGGTATAAAAAATAAAACAAAACAAAATACATCATCACGACTAATTTTGTTTTCCACTAATTTGAACTTCATTCGCTTGATCATTAAATATGATCATTCCTTAAATGTGGTAGAGGAAATAATATGTTAAGGGACATAGGGTAAAGGAAAGGGTATAGATTAGGGAAAACGATATTGTATAGCCGCTTTCAAAATAGTAGCGGAATATATATATATATATATATATATATATATATATATATATATGTATATCTATTTATATATATATATATATATTTTTATTTATATATATATTTATATATATATATATATATATATATATATATATATATATATTAATCTACACACATAGGTAATTACTCATTTTACAAGTGTCTATAGTCTAGGGGTGTGCATTCGATTTATCGATTCGATTTTGACCCTTATTGATAATTACTTATCGATTATTGATTTGTACATATGCTTATCGTTATCATTTCAATAAGGTTTCAATTTTTTCGATTTCGATAACAAATAATCGATTCGATTTATCGATAAATCGATTTGAATGCACACCCCTAAACAAAGCATCGCGCTTTTGTGCATAATTTGAGAGAGGACTGTGTCTTATATAAATATTTGGAGCAAATTTAGTATAGTAATTACATGTTCTCGTGAATTTAGTAAATTTTATTTAGATTTTGTATTTTATATTAAAATTTTATAAATATAAAAAAATATTTAGCTTGGTACCAAATTCATTAATATATATATATATATATATATAATAACTTGAGACTTTTCTAGGAACCCATAAACTTAAAATTTTAAATTCGCCTCTTTAGAGAAGTAAGATTTAAAGTTTATAAATTTTTATAACGGAATTAGGCTAATATAAAATAATAATAATAATAATAATTAAATTTGTAATAAAATATTTATAAATTTTATTGAATTTGGATCCACCGTTATGCACCCCAACCCCCAACGCCCATACCAACAAAGCCAAACGTGTAGATAAAAAGAATTAGGAGATTTAGGTCACCTCACTACCTATCTCAAGTCCGCTCTCACCACAATTTAATTAATTCAATATTTGTTATAGTAAGCCTCGTTTTAAAAATATTATATTTTTAGAATATCTCATTTTTAAACATTACCACCGTTACCCCAAAGAGAAAACAACTATCAACCCCAAGAATATGATATGAATTAATTATATACCATGCATGATGATCATATTCTATTATATACATATTTTTTCTTTATTTAGCAAATTTTAGGAAATCATATTAACAATCTTTTAGGTTGACGAATTTTAATGAGGATCCTTTAATTAAACCCTAATCAGCCTCCCAAACCGTCATCCCCAAAACTTCACTATTTATCTATCTTATATCAATAACATAAGATAGTGATAGTTATATTAATCTCTTCCTCCAAAACAATAAATCTTTATCCTTATAAGGTGTTTACCCCAAACAAAATAATTTAATATTAGTAATTAAGATTTAAAGTGAGATTACAAATCACTTAATCATGTCTTGGAAGATTAGTGACCATTTTATACAATGTAAAATTTATTTTTAAAAGGTAAAACAGACAAAAGACATTTCGCTAAATGCATTTGTGCATTTAATATTATAGATAGATATAGATGTAGAATATCCTCCTCTTAAACGCTAAACCCTACTCCCACCATGACCCAAGAATTTAATACGGAATATGAACATTAAACTAATTAGATATCAAAATCTCTATATATAGTAAAACATCATAGAACAGGCAGTAGGCCAGCTTCTTTTGCTTTTCTTGAAGAGAAATACAAGAGTTTGAAATTGTTTTAGACAATCCATTCAGTCTCTCTTTCACACACAAACTGCTTACCTACTTTCAATCTACTACATAACATTAGTCTCAAAAACTATATATCATTCACATTTTCATTATAAGTTCCCATAAAATTCTCCCCATTTCATTTCATTGCTCTCGTATTTTTTGTCTTACTAAAAAAAATCACAAATTATTGAACAATCTATCTTCCTATAAAGGTTAAGAATTCAGCTGAGCATCTTAGTGACGAAATTAAATATTTCGATAAAATTTCTTTACACTGTTAGTGTGATAACAAATGTCACGGATAGTAGCGGAGAATACATTGCAAGGGGGAGGAAGTGTACAATTTTATGATCAAAGAATACAACCCATGGAGATGTCACAGGCCAGCGCGTACAATTCACCGACCCTTGGTCAGTTATTGAAGCGTGTGGGCGATGTCAGAAAGGAAGTCACCGGCGACGAAACTCCGGTACATCAAGTTCTTGATATGAGTGATCCATCCATTCAGCAAAACTCTCTTCCATTTGTACTCTCATTCAATAACCTCACATACAGTGTAAAAGTTCCCCGGAAAATGACTTTTCCGACGATCTTCCGGCGACCCGTAGCCGGAACCTCCGCAGCCACAGGAGATCCGGTTGCCGGAGAAAATTTATTCACGAGAACAAAAGTGCTCCTCGACAACATCTCCGGCGAGGCGCGTGACGGAGAAATCGTCGCTGTTCTAGGCGCGTCGGGCTCGGGAAAATCGACACTCATAGACGGGTTAGCTAATCGGATTGCAAAAGAAAGTTTGAAAGGAACAATAACGTTAAATGGAGAGCCATTAGATTCAAGATTGTTGAAAGTAATTTCAGCATACGTCATGCAAGATGATCTTTTATATCCAATGTTAACAGTTGAAGAAACATTAATGTTTGCTGCTGAATTCAGACTACCTCGTACTCTGTCCAAATCAAAGAAGAAAATGAGAGTACAAGCTTTGATTGATCAATTAGGGTTACGCAATGCTGCAAAAACTATCATAGGCGATGAGGTACGTAAGCTTTTCATAAAATATTTTAAAGCACAATTGCGTGTTTACTGCGCATTCAGAAAAATAGAATTAGTAAATTAACTTCCAATATGATAAGCACATTAATAATAATATAAGAGTATGATAAATTCCACTCTTACAAAATAGTATACTAGACTCGCACGTTTCTTCTATTTTTCTAAGTAAAGCTCTTTGCATCGCAATGGTTAGCTATTGTGTGGCTTGACCTGGCTTGACCTTTTATAAGAGGAGACAGAATAAAATATCCATAATAAAAACGTTTATAGTCTGTTCTTGATTCAACACACTTCCACTGTGACATTGGAGTGGATATTGTTACTTTTTTCTCGACCATAATTCTAATATTGTTTGATTAAATCATCCAATCTTTTATTTCTCTTGAGGCACATAGATTATGGAAGGAAAAAATACACATGCATATTAATAATATAACAATAAATTCCACTCTTATAAAGTAGTACACTAGACTCTCATATATATAAAGAGGAGCTATGTTAGAACATTGTAGCGAAATGTTGTTATATAAAACATATAATAATATAATATATTGATTTCCAATAAACTTTGGCGGCCATTATGATGAAATGTTGTTATAGAGGTCTGATTGTATTTCTAACAGGGTCATCGTGGAGTGTCCGGCGGAGAGCGACGACGAGTTTCTATAGGAATTGATATAATTCATGATCCCATCATCTTGTTTCTCGACGAACCAACTTCAGGTCTTGATTCCACTAGTGCATACATGGTAGTGAAAGTTCTTCAAAGAATTGCTCAAAGTGGAAGTATTGTGATCATGTCAATTCATCAACCAAGTTATAGAATTCTTGGTTTATTGGATCGCATGCTTTTCTTGTCCCGTGGAAAAACCGTTTATAGTGGATCACCTACGAATCTTCCACATTTCTTCGCTGATTTTGGTCATCCGATACCAGATAATGAAAATCGGACAGAGTTTGCCCTAGATTTAATTCGCGAGCTAGAAGGATCACCAGGAGGGACAAAGAGTTTAGTCGAATTCAATAAAACATGGCAAAATACCAAACGGCAGAGCAATCAAAATTGTGAAATAGTAACACCAACACATGGACTATCATTAAAGGAAGCAATAAGTGCCAGTATTTCAAGAGGGAAATTGGTTTCAGGAACAACAAGTGATCATACTTCCCCTGCATCAATGGTTCCTACATATGCGAATCCCTTTTGGATCGAAATGGTAACATTGTCCAAGAGATCGTTTACTAATTCGTGGAGGGTGCCCGAGCTATTTGGCATTCGTTTAGGTGCAATCGTTGTCACAGGGTTCATCTTAGCTACTATGTTTTGGCAACTTGACAATTCACCTAAAGGGGTTCAAGAAAGACTTGGTTTTTTTGCATTTGCAATGTCAACAACTTTCTATACTTGTGCTGATGCATTGCCTGTTTTTCTACAAGAAAGGTATATCTTTATGAGGGAAACAGCTTATAATGCATATAGGAGATCTTCATATTGTCTATCTCATGCTTTGGTTTCATTACCAGCATTGATTTTCCTATCATTTGCATTTGCTGCTATAACTTTCTGGGCAGTTGGACTTGATGGTGGATTTTCTGGTTTCATGTTCTATTTTGGGATAATCTTGGCTTCATTTTGGGCTGGAAATTCATTTGTCACATTCTTATCTGGAGTTGTACCTAGTGTTATGCTAGGTTACACAATTGTTGTGGCAATTCTTGCCTATTTCTTGCTCTTCTCTGGATTTTTCATGAATCGCGACCGAATCCCACCTTATTGGATATGGTTTCACTATCTTTCCTTGGTGAAATATCCATATGAAGCTGTTTTACAAAATGAGTTTGACGATCCAACAAAATGTTTTGTTAAGGGAATTCAAATGTTTGATAATTCTCCACTTGGATCTGTGCCAATTGAATTGAAAGAGAAGTTGTTGAGTACAATGAGTAATACATTGAATGTCAAGATTACTGGTTCTACTTGTGTTACTACTGGTGCTGATATATTGGTTCAACAAGGGATTACTGAGTTAAGTATGTGGGGTTGTTTGTGGATTACTATTGCATGGGGATTTTTCTTTAGGGTTTTGTTTTACTTTAGTTTGTTGCTTGGAAGTAAGAACAAGAGAAGGTAACGTCTTACTCGGGGTCAGAAGTGAATCTAGAATTTGAATACAGTACGAGCACGAGCATCCACTGAATCTTTCTTGAAGTTGCAGGTGTGAAGTGCTGACCATTTGAACAACCTCCTCTTGTCTAAGGGTTGTGTTTGAATTGTAAACAATGAAGTCCCTCTTCGACGGGATATTTGTCTCTTTTTTTCTTTTAAATTTATTTTTAAAAAGTGTTATTTTAGATTTTCTTTTTCACTGTAAGGTACTTTTTGATTGTAATAGAATAAATGTAACTTTTTTTTGTTGACAGTTTGATCGACTAAATGATTATTATTTCAAAGTTGAGTTAGGTGCAAAGCAGTTGGGAATTATTGGAATTTAAGAAGTTGCTTTAAGTAAATATATTGCAGCCATGCCCATATGTAGGTTACCAAACGTAAAATTTGTAAAATAAATAAAGTAAATATTTAAATAATGTTAAAGGTTATGGTTAACAAATTTAGACAACGAACAAAGCTTATATATTGGTTTTTTCCCCATTAGTATTAACTAATATAACCTGTCGAGATGCTAGCATTTTCTCACGTAAGCTTTACAATAGTATTACTGTACTTGTTCAATAAACCTGTATATGATAAACCTATTCAATAAACTTAAATTTGCTTCTATGATATATATATATATATATATATATATATATATATATATATATATATATATATATATATATATATATATATATATATATATATATATATATATATATATATATATATATATATATATATATATATATTATTGATCTTTTTTTTCCTTTGGTAATCTTTCTCGATAAAATCGATTAATTAGGATAATGAATGATAAACGTTTCAAACTTTCAGGCAGATATCTATTTATTGGCCACGCTAAGCTCCAAAACATTCGAGAAAATTTCTACACTCACGGCTGGCAGCACATGCATGTTGTAATGTGGTTTCGTGTTAGTTTTAACCAAAGTGAAACATACCAAACGTCTGTATTTATCTCACTAATGACAACTTCCCCAGCAAACTTCTGGCCGAGGTCAGTGAATTACGCAAGATTTTAGGGCAAAATATAAAAATTGATTGGTCGATCGAAACTGATTGTATTTCTGGGCTAAGAAAAGTATATAAAATATCGTATTGCTGAGCTAAAAAAATTATATAAAATATATATTGTATGTGTTAAAAAATAGTAATTGAGAAG
The DNA here is from genome assembly GCA_034376525.1 of Nicotiana benthamiana. Lineage (NCBI taxonomy): Eukaryota > Viridiplantae > Streptophyta > Magnoliopsida > Solanales > Solanaceae > Nicotiana > Nicotiana benthamiana. The sequence goes on along the minus strand of CM067332.1, from coordinate 60,382,639 downwards.
GCTTGAGTCTTGCCCGTATATAGATTTGGCAAAAAACACAGAAAATTTCTCTAGGACACACAACAAGCCACTATTTGATATTTGCAGATTTTCTGAATATCTTTGCAGGAATTTACACATTTATTTATAGATAAGGCAAAGATCAAGCCTTTTTCAAAAACTCACCTTCTTTTTTTTGGTAATTAAAGTTTTATTAATCACCAACGTATATGCTTCATAGTCTAGCTTACACTCAGCTGACTATCTCTAATTCATCAAACCTCACTACATAGAATCAACACTATATCCTAATAATACTAAATATTAAATTGCTGCAATACTTTCTTAATTCTAAGGGTACCTCTAACATTACAGATGTATGATATCTCCCTCACTAAGACTACACAGTTACGAAAAGTGTTGTTAAAAATTCTCGAATTCCTCTCCATCCAGACAGCATAAGTGACTTCAGCAATTACCATTTTGAAGATATTTGCTCGACAAGATTTTCCTTTTGTTTTACTTATGAGTCAGTGTAATTTTGATCCCAAGTACGAGCTGGAGGATAACTCTCATGTAGCCACTGCATAACTTGCCCCCAAAGTTCAGCAGAGAAAGGGCATGATTGCATAAGATGATCTCTGGTCTCTCTGTGATTTTGGCATAATATGCACTCCTGATCAACACTCAATCCCCATCTTGCCAATTTGTCTTTAGTTGGTAGTCTGTCCTGTAGAGCCAGCCACAAATTGAAGACTGTTTCTGGTCTTGCCTGATTATTGATGATCAGATTCTTCCATGGAACTCTCGGCAGATCACCTAACTGCAAGTGATATAGTTGTCTAATGGAACACATCTGACTCCTCCAGTTTTGGAAAGTCTGCAGTATGTCTCTTGAGGCTATAATTTTCCGGACTATCCAGCTAGCTTGTGTAGGAATTGGCATGTCCTCTATCAGCTTATCTTTTATGTAATAAGCAGTAATCCATCTTATCCACAGTTTATCCTTTTTGTGAGCAAGATCCCAGCAAGTCTTTACAATGTAGCTTTGTTCCAGAGCATAAGATTAATAAGGTTCAGCCCTCCTGCTGATTGAGGGGTACACATTCTGTCTCAGGAGACATAGGCTTTCTTAGTGATGGAATTTATCCCAGACCAGACAAAACTTCTGCAAATAGCTTCAATCATCTTAAGTATTTTAGCAGGAAGAATAAATATCTGTACCCAGTAAGCTTGAATGCCAAATAGGACAGATTGGACAAGTTGAATCCTTATACTGTAAGATAGTTTCTTGGCAGTCCAAGAAGTAATCTTGGCAGTAATCCTCTCCATTAGAGGTTGCCATTGGATCAAGGCAATCTTCTTGGTGGAAAGAGGCGCACCTAGATATTTGAAAGGAAGCTCCCCATGAACAAGACCCAAATGATCTATTATCTGTTTCTGCATTAGCAGTGACACACCTCCAAAATATACTGAGCTTTTGCTTAGGTTTGCCTGCAGACCAGAGGCTTCAGAGAATTGTGAGAAACATGTGAATATGGCTCTGATAGATGCAATCTCTCCTTTAGCAAACAGTAATAGGTCATCATCAAACCACATGTGAGTAATATCTAGCTTTTTGCATCTTGGATGGAACTGGAAAACTGTCTTTCTTTAGTTCATTGCAAGATCTGCTGAAGTATTCCATGACTAGTGCAAATAAGAAGGGGGAAATTGGGTCCCCTTGCCTATGTCCTCTAGCAGCATCAAAGGGTTCTGTTGCCTTTCCATTGACCAATACTGAATCTCACTATTTTAATACATTCCATAATCCAGTTGGTAAATCTGCTTGGAAGCCAATCTCCTCCATAATCTGTTGTAGGAAGATCCATTCAACTGAATCATAGACTTTTTGGAGATCAATCTTAATCATGCATCTAGATGTCACATGTGCTCTGGTATAGCTTTTGACTAACTCATGTGCCAAGATGACATTATCAGCTATCTTTCTACCTGGGATAAACCCTGCTTGGGCTTCACTGATGATGCTCGACATTACTTTTTGCAATCTGTTGGCCATATTTTATTATAAAGTAGTCACCTTATTTTATTATTATTTGAATTCAAATTAAACTAATTTTCTGTTATAGAAATAGAAAATCAAATATATAAAATGGACAAGAATTCAAAACGCTCATAAAGTAGCTTTAGACTACCGATGTGGGAAAGTCCACACATTCCACACATGGATAACAAACTACTTCTTCAAGTATGTATGTATATATATATATATATATATATATATATATATATATATATATATATATATATATATATATATATATATATATATATATATATATATATATATATATATATCACTTTTGCTCGTTACCTTATTTTCAAGTGGTTTCCAATCTATTATGTAAGTATATGTTTTTTTTTAATAGAAGATATTACATCCTTCATAGGAGTGTACGGAAGAAATCGACAAATCACATTAAGTCGATAATTCGAATTAAATTTAAAAAAACTTAATTAATGATTCGGTTTATTTGATTTCGTATTAAGAATAAAAGAACTCGATCACAATTGATTTGATTCAATTTTAAATATTAAAAAAAGTCAAACTAAAACTAAACTAACACATTCATATAATGTAATTTATAACTATTATATAGTTTTGTGTTATGTATTATTTCATGCTTGGACTTAAAATTTTTGAATAGTCCAATAATTTTTAGAGAAATATATAATTTTTGTCGCTCTAACAAATAATAGCCGCTAATATATATATATATATATATATATATATATATATATATATATATATATATATATATATATATATATATATATATATATATATATATATATATATATATATATATATATATATATATATATATTATACACTTTTTGACTAACGAAGGCAATTTATTTCGACCGATCGACCAATCTATTATAAAGCTCATAGATTTTAGTTTACGACAATTTTCTCTTGGCTTATTAATTAGCATATTTTATTTTCTGCGATTTTATAATATTGTTGAATATTTAAGTATAATACTATAACTTATCTTACCTTTTGTGTATTTTCTTGAAAAATATCTTATATAGTTATATATTGCTGGAATTGAGGAAATATTTGGAGCACAAGTTATACGTTTTGTGAGATGAAGAATTTACCAGAAAAAAATAATAAAATCCAAAAAAAAAATTGAAATCTAAAAATCCGAGTTTTGTTGATCTGGTTTGATTTGTAAATTTTAAAATTCAACTCAATTAATTTGATTGGTGATTAAATAATTCAAACCAACCCGATTTATATACACCACTATCTTATAGTGTGGTATCTCTGCCACTAGCGTAGAAGCCATGTTTATGTACAATTATTTCAAAATTGAAGAGTATGGTAACTTGGTTTAGTCACAATCCATGAGAGCTATGCGTTATTGATTAGGCTCTAGGAAAAATTATGTACTCGTAATTATTAAAAGATTTCTTATAGAGTGAGGTATGTTTCTTGACCTTTTCATATTTGTCTGTAACTCAGTAAAGGCAGAGGAAAAAAAAAACAAAAAAAAAAAGAATAAAAACAGGAAAAAAATTGAAAATTTGTTAAACAGTAAATTAAAGAAGTTGTTATGCTTAAAAAAATATCTTCTATTCGTTCTTCACTTGTTTACTTATCTTATAAATTTGGATATGGAAATGTTTACTTTCAAACTCGATGAAGTAATTAAATTGAAATACCTAAACTCATTATTTGGTTGATAGCCTCCTTACCAGATGAGATCTTCATTATATTGCCAAGACAGATTAAAAACAAAGAATTTGGGGTTGGTGTTAAACTACCCTTCCAACTTTCATCTATTCTCAACCACTAAAACCTAAATAACATTAGTCCATAACATAACTCAAATCATAAGCTATTTCAACTAATTTTCACCTGTAATATATAGTGTGTGTATATGTATATATGTCCCCTTTCTCATCATTCTTCTCATATTCCAAATATGGCAAAGACTCTTCTATTTCTTGTAATTTTGATTCAAAGTCTTATTTGTTCAAGTTTAGCTATTAACTACATTGTGGGTGATAGTTCTGGCTGGGATATTAGTACTGATCTTGATACATGGTTAGTAGGGAAGAGATTCAATGTTGGTGATGTTCTTGGTAAGTATCCTCATATACTATTTCAACATGAATTTAAATTTTATAGACTGACAGTATAAAAAAATTTTACCCTATCAGCACAATTTAACTAACCATAGCATATTAATACTCTACCTCCTATGTTACGTTACTTGTCGTACTACACAAAACATAAAGGGCAAAATATAAGATTTACCGGTCGATCAAAACTAGTTACATTTACTAGCTAAAAAGTCTCTCTATATATATATATATAACAACCCTTCCCTATGTATAAAAGCCATGTTTTTCTTGAACCCAATTTTTATATTATGTTATAATATATACTTTCTATAAGCGCTTCATTATAACAGCCAAAATATATCGGAACAAATGAAGTTGTTATAAAGAAGTTTGAAGGTATACAAAGAAATATGTCGGCCTAAAAATATACATTTCTCAAAGCATAAACTCATTCAATATTTGATGGTCAATAATTTCGTTTGATCTTAGTTTAATCGATTTTTTATCTTTTTGCAGTGTTTCAATATTCGTCGTTCCATAGTGTGTCTGAAGTAGGGAAAGAGAATTTCGAGGGGTGCAACACGAGCAACGTGCTAGATTCGAGTAAAAATGGGAACGCATCTTTCCCATTGACAAAGGCAGGGGACAGATATTTTGTTTGTGGAAATAGGCTACATTGTCTTGGAGGAATGAAACTTCATGTAAATGTAGGAAATGATATTGCAGCATCACCAGCTGCAGCACCAGAGGCAGAGGCAGGGGCCTCTTTTCCTTCTTCTAATAGCAATAATCCCTCAGTTGTTCCTAGTTTTGCATTGTCCAATCATGTTGGATTGGATTCTCTAGTTATTCTAACTCTTGCCCTTTTGTCCTTGGCTTTTGCACTAGTGTAAACTTGAGGATTTTCACATTTTGAAGGTGCATTTTGACTTGTTTGGTTGTTTGATTTTTACTCGACGGCAGACGTATGCCTTCAGCAGCCGCGCCGGCTGCTCCAAGCGCGAGTTACAGTATATACATGGGCGGATATAGGGTAGTGGCGTCAGATTCATAAAAACACATAACTTTCGACGTAGAGTATAAATTTTATGTGTAAAAAATTCATCAAAATTGCAACAAATAGTAGGTCTGAACTCATAAGTTTAAAAATATAATGGGTTCAATGTAAGAGTCTTAAAGGTTGAAACCATAAAGTTTAAATATTGGATCCGCTGGGGCGTATTTAGTGCTTTATTAATTGTGTACGTGCACCTATGGTCATTCTGCCAAATTAAGTATTTTATCTACATATTTCTTAGAATTGATCAAATATAACTTGCTAGCGCCTATGTTCCAACAAGACTGAATGGTGCACTTGGTTGGGTGTTGAATTAATAACCCAAAGGATAAAGGATTGATTCCCACTTATAACTTTTTTTTCCTTCTTTTTATTGATGGTGTGCCCTAGTTCTAAAAATCCTAATTCCACCTCTGTGTATAGTTAAAAACTTTTAAAAGTATACAAGTATCTTAAGTGTATCCATTGTTATAGAAGAGCGACGCGTCCAATGTGTTACCTTACACTCGCTAGTTTAAAATCATGGATTCACCTCTGTTTTACTTTACTAAATTGGAGATGATTTCATTCCATGGTTGTTAATCTTCTTTTTCTTGTTTCCCTTCTTCTCCAAATGTGAGAGACATTAAACAAACTTCAGACACTTCACACGCAAGCACCATACATAGTCAAAAAACTTAGGTGATGTTTTCACTCCCTGAGCTGCCCATAATGCAGGAAATGTTGTTGATCAGTTATGTATAAAGAGCCAAAATAGAAACCAAAAGAATAAAAAAAAGAGGTAGAGAAATAGAAAATAGAAAAGGGTAAAGTTTAGTCCCACATGCATACACATCTATTTTTAGGTAAAGCAAGTGAATTGCTGACCAAATCTAACTGTATCAATCGAAGTGACAAAATATGTTGATACACCTAAAGTCATCTCTACTTTTACCGGCCAATTAAGAATTGCACGATCTGATTCTTTTTGTTTTTCATTGTTCTTTTAATTACCGAAGCAAATAACTATACCAAATGTAAATAGCAAAAGAGATGAATCCGTTGTTAGGAATCATTAAATCCTATAAACGATTGTTCGGGTATATCGTGAAAATTTTTTCGTCTCTCTTTTTTGGATATATGCAGTTTTAATTGTTTGCTTCCCCTACATGTTTTTTAGGTTTTAATTATGGGAATTTTACTCTAATATCCAGTATCCCAAGCTCAGTAGCCCACTAATCTAGATTCGCACCACAGCAGCCCGACTAAGAGGGTAAAATACTCCAACTAAGAAGTGCTCGATTCTCAGGGCTCGAATCCGAGAGCTATGGTTAAGAGTGGTTAACCATCCCGCCACACCACTTGGTGGTTGGTTCCTCTCTGTTACTGAGTCCCATTACTTATTTCATCTTTTCTACTATTACCATGTAGCCCAGAATTCTGCTTCTTATATCCCTTACAGTAATTAACTTAGGATAGAAGAAACTAAAAAAAGATCAGATGATATATCTGGAAGGACAGTATCATCAACTTACATGATTTCATTTTCGTTAAGTACATATCAAAGGGAAGTTTCACTCATATATCATGGTATAAACAGATGAAGAGGAAGTTCTCAGTGGCATCACAACCTATGCAAATATGAAGAACGTAAACATAAAACTGGTCAACAGAAAAAGGCATGAATAATATAAAGTGGTATTATTAAGGTTGCCAAATCCCAACAAGTGTATCAACAAAATTGGCGAAATATTGAATCACCTATCTTACAACTGCAGGCTACGTAAACAAATATATCTACTCTGGATCCAAACTACAGTACGGTGTAGCTGTTCCTTATGATTATGGTCCCTCTTATCTCTATGTATTAGCTGTATCCATGAAAGAATCAAGAACTCTCCAATCAGAGATTAAACCACAGGATTGAGCCACCACTCATACACCCCGACGCCAGTAGAAATAGCTGCTGCTGCTTGCGCACATGATTTACAGTTATCTAACTCAGTATTGTAATAATTCAACGAACCTTGTCGAGTTCCCGTACGAATAACCAGAACTGGAGTTACTTCCGCCATCTATCTGGAGCAGAAGCATTCTCCTAGTATTGGATCCCCACCATCATCAGCAAGAGAACGAGGTTTCCTATACCGGATTTCGTGTCAAAAAATCATTAACTGCGAGACTGGCATCTCCATGTGACACAGCATCTTCAGGTTCTGGCATGTAGAGACTTGACACAGATGCCTGCGCATTTAGGAATAAATGAACCATCAGCATGTAACATTTCGTGGAAGAAAACCAAAAAAAAAAAAGAGTTGAACCAAAAGGAATGCACAGAGATTGGACCAAGGTACAATGCTTAAATAATGACCCCAGATCAACATATCTACACAAACAGTTTTTTGGGGGTAAATAATCTACAAAAACAGTTGTTAAGAAAGAAATGTATTTCTGAATAATCATTGAGAAAAGAATTATTCTGGAATAGCAGAGTAAGAGGAGCAAAGGAATAGGGTCGACGCCGTCATTACATGTTGGAAACAACACAAGAAAAATCAAGCTCTTGAAGTTAAAACAATCAAAGACAATGTCGCTGAGAACAATGAAGTAGAACACCTACAGATAGATACTGTGGAAGTCAAAGTTCAAGAATTCTTATTGACTTATTCATATTGCAAGGCTCAAACAGAAAGGAGAAAGGAACCTGAACTTCATGAACCGGTTAGGAGTGATCCTCAGGTGTTTCAGATTATTTTTTTTAAATTCTTTATTTCATGACCAAGAAATCCCCAGTGACTAAGCTGGTCAACCCCAGTTGGCCCCCAGGTTCAAAACTAGGAGAGTATGAGCCCGTCCCTCTACTCTAACAAAAGTACCCGGCTCCTTGTCAATGGCAGATTTCGCCTAGCGACATGTGCCATATTGAGGACAACATGACCATGAACTTACATCATTAAGAAGACCAGAAGGATTTACAGAGGGTTGATCAAGAGTTGACCAAGTTTGGGTTGACCAGTGTTGACCACATTGACCAAGACTTAACCATCGAGCATAGAGTTTAGATGTCTGAAACATGGTGGTTCTACTACATGCCCCGCGACTACTTTAGTTATGTTAAGTACTTGGACTTGGACCCAAGACCATTGTTTAGGTAAAAGTATAAGTTTGAGTAATGTAGGTTTTTACCTATTTTTGGTGATACGTTTATGTGAGGCTCTGAAAAGAACTCCTTGGGGTGCCACTGAAGGTATAGATCTTCTTCCTTTATCTTTGATATCTTTGGATCAATCACTACGTAATTACGATGTAATTAATTTATATAGTAATAGTCGGACTCTTCTTCCTGCTCCACCCAGGAGAACACTCTCTCTCCCCCCCTCTCCAACGTTAACTTTCAACAACCCCTCCCCAGCTCCCACCCCCCCCCCTCTCCCCCTCTCCCCCTACCTCCCCCGGCGACCCCTTCCTCCGGCGGGGGCCCCCTCCGGCGACCTTCTCCGGCGATCCCCTAAGTAAGTTCTCTCTCTTCTCTTCTGTCTCTCCCCCCTCTCTCTCTCCCCTACCTTCACTACCCAACCCTCACCCCCTACCTCCCTGCCCCCCTTCTCCGGCGACCCCTAGTAAGGCAACCCCTCCCCTTCCCCGAGCTAGGCAGCCCGCCTCGTTTTTTTTTGTGCGTGATTTTAGGTACAAGCCGCGGCGGACAAGGAGAGTTTACGGCATTTGGGCGCGAAGAGCAAAGCAACACCGGACGAAGTGTGCAAGAGCTAGCGGTAGTTGATATCGGACGAACCAAAGCATACTTCCAGGTTTTCCCATCGGGAGTTGGTACCTCCCGACCTCCTTTTTTACTCTGTACACCCTTTTACGTTTTCTATCTAAGCACCCCGTGTGTGGTTTACTTTGTCGATTCCTCGCTTGCATCCTTTTGCGTATTCCACTATAGTACGTGGGTGCATCACTGTTTTCCGTAATCGGTAGGGGATAGTGGCTGCGGCGGGAGATGGTAGAGTAAGGTCATGTCCTCGGGGGCAGGGGTGGGGGTAAGGGTGGGGGCAGGGGCGAGCAGGGGGCTGGGAGCGGCCCTGCGGGTAGGGCTGGAGGCAAGGGTGGGAAGAGGGTAGCGGACGCTCATACATTAAGGATCGGGTCGTGGAACGTAGGCACTCTGACGGGTAAGTCCATTGAGTTGGCGAAGGTTCTTCAGAAGAGGAGGGTTAACATAGCATGTGTCCAGGAGACTAGGTGGAAAGGGTCGAAAGCAAGAAATGCAGACGGGTTTAAGTTGTGGTATTCTGGGGTCGTGAGAGGTAAGAATGGAGTGGGCATCTTGGTTGATAGGGATCTAAGGGAGTCCATGGTCGAGGTTAGGCGAGTGAATGATAGGTTAATGTCTATTAAGTTGGTTATTGGGGGTTGCGTCCTCAACGTCATCAGCGCTTACGCGCCGCAATCGGGATTAGACGAAGAGGTTAAGAGGCGTTTTTGGGAGGACTTGGATGATATGGTGAGTAGTATTCCCCAATCTGAGAAGTTAGTTATTGGAGGGGACTTTAATGGTCATATTGGGGCTGATGCTGGTGGTTATGGTGAGGTGCACGGTGGCTTCGGCTTTGGAGTTAGAAATGGAGGAGGCACGTCACTGCTTAATTTCGCCAGGACTTCAGAGCTTTTGATTGCGAACTCGACATTTCAGAAGAGGGAGGAGCATTTGGTCACCTTCAAGAGTTCGGCGGCGAGGACTCAGATTGATTACCTCCTCCTCAGAAGGAGCGATAGGGGTATGTGCAAGGACTGCAAGGTTATTCCGGGAGAGTCCCTTTCGACTCTTCATAGACTCCTAGTGATGGATGTCGGTCTCTGGGTGAAGAGGAAGAGGAGGGGTGCTCGGGGACAACCGCGGATTAGATTGGGTGTTTTGACTAAAGAGAAAGCACAGGAGTTGGAGAGGAGGTTAGCTGAGGGCGGAGCTTGGAGAAGTTTTGGGGAAGCGGATGCTATGTGGTCAGCGACGGCGAACTTGGTTAGGGTGGTAGCACGAGATGTGCTCGGGGTAGCAAAGGGCTATTCAGGCAGACATCAGGGTGACTGGTGGTGGAACGATGTAGTCCAAGAAAAAGTGGAGGTGAAGAAAGCGGCGTTTGCTAAGATGGCAGGGAGCACAAACGAGGAAGAACGGAGAGCGAACAGGGAGATCTACAAGGCGGCGAGGAAAGAAGCAAAGATGGCGGTTACGGAAGCCAAAAACGCGGCGTTTGGTCGCATGTACGAGGAATTAGGGGAGAAAAGCGGGAACAGGAAGTTATTCCGGTTAGCTAAAGAAAGGGAAAGGAAGGCGTGTGACCTTGACAAAGTTAGGTGCATCAAGGGCTATGATGGTAGAGTGTTGGGGGGAGTCTCAAGTCAAGCAGAGGTGACCAGCATACTTTCGAGACTTACTTAACGATGAGGGGGATCGTAACATAGAGCTAGGGGAGTTGGGGCATTCAGAGCAACATAGAGACATTGGGTACTGCAGGCGCATTAGGGCGGAGGAGGCTAAGGGGGCTTTGTGTAGGATGAGTAGGGGTCGAGCGACCGGGCCTGACGAGATCCAGGTAGAGTTCTGGAAATGCATGGGTAGGTCAAGAGTGGAGTGGCTCTCCAGGTTGTTCAATGCGATCTTCAGGACCAAAAAGATGCCGGAGGAGTGGAGGTGGAGTACAGTGGTGCCTTTGTACAAGAACAAAGGTGACATCCAGTGCTGCAACAACTATAGAGGTACCAAATTAATAAGTCACACCATGAAGGTCTAATAGCGAGTGATCGAGGCGAGGGTGAGGGAGATGACATCTATATCTGTGAACTAGTTCGATTTCATGCCGGGTCGCTCCACTACAGAAGCTATCCACCTTGTCAGGCTGGTGGAGCAGTTCAGGGATAAGAAGAAGGACCTGCACATGGTGCTTATCGACTTGGAGAAGGCGTATGACAGGGTCCCAAGGGAGGTGCTATGGAGGTGCTTGGAGGCGAAGAGCATGCCTGAATCCTACATCAGAATAATTAAGGACATGTACAATGGAGCTAAGACTAGGTTAGGACGGTGGGTGGCGACTCAGACCATCTTCCAGTGGTTATGGGGCTTCATCAAGGATCGCCGCTTAGCCCTCTCTTGTTTGCCTTGGTGATGGATGCTCTTACACGACATTCAAGGGAATGTGCCTTGGTGTATGCTATTTGCTGATGACATAGTCTTGATAGACGAGACGAGGGTCGGTGTTAATGAGAAGTTAGAGGAATGGAGACAGGCTCTCGAGTCTAAGGGTTTCAAAATAAGCAGATCTAAGACAGAACACCTGGAGTGCAAGTTTAGCGCAGAGCCGAGCGAAGTAGGCAGGGACGTGATGATTGGATCTCAGGCCATCGCCAAGAGGGATAGTGTCAGATATCTTGGGTCGGTGATTCAGGGGGACGGAGAGATTGACGGGGACGTCACTCATCGTATAGAAGCGGGGTGGTCAAAGTGGAGGCTTGCATCAGGAGTCATGTGTGACAAGAAAGTTCCACAGAAACTCAAGGGGAAAATTATAGAGCTGTGGTTAGACCTGCCATGTTGTATGGGCGGAGTGCTGGCCGGTGAAGAACTCTCATGTTCAAAGGATGAAGGTTGCGGAGATGAGGATGCTCAGGTGGATGTGCGGGCTCACCAGGTTAGTTAAGATTAAGAATGAAGTTATTCGAGAGAAGGTGGGGATGGCCCCGATGGATGAGAAAATGCAAGAAGCGAGGCTGAGGTGGTTCGGGCATGTACATAGGAGAAGTCCTGATGCCCCGGCGAAGAGTTGTGAGCGGCTGGCGATGGTCGGTGTACGGCGAGGCAGAGGGAGGCCTGAGAGGTATTGGAGAAAGGTGATTAGGCATGACATGGCTAGAATGCGGGTTTCTGAGGACATGGCCCTTGATAGGAAAGTCTGGAGGTCTAGTATCAGGGTTGTAGGATAGGGGCCCCTAGAGTTTTTCGTACTCCTCACCCGGGGTTGGGTGAGGCTTGGAATGTATCTCCCTTATGGTAGTTATTTATGGTAGTTACTATATGATATTATTGCATGCTATTTTATTTATGGTTCTTATGTTGAGATAATTATTTACGCTATTTCTGTTGAAGCTACTAATGCTCTTTTGTTGTTATTTTTGTTTTTGTTGTTCCTTTCCTTCACTAGGCCGAGGGTCGATTCTCACTGAGCCGAGGGTCGATTGGAAACAGCCTCTCTGCCCTTTCGGGTAGGGGTAAGGCATGTCTACATATTACCCTTCCCAGACCCCACTTTGTGGGACTATACTGGGTAGTTGTTGTTGTTGTTGTTGTGGCCTACTTCTATCAATTTGGTTCCTAGATCATATCTTTCTATCTCTTCTTCTGACTCTATTCTTATTTTCTTAGGGAATTTCCCTTGTTTACTATTTCTTTCAGTCATCACCTATCCACACATCCTCGTAGAGCAGTTTGCATTAAATACATCCATATAATCAGGAAGCGTACACACCTTTGCATCAAACTGCATCTCTCCAGAATTATCGGAAGTGAGGCATGCACCATGGGCTTTCAGCCATTCCATACAATCCTCCACCCCATCTGCGTCCTCACTTTCTTCAGTTGTCAATAAGACACTTGTGAAGCCTAAAACCTGAGCAATGTAGGTGACCGGAACAGTAGGACGATATGAATGCGACATACATCTAACAGCCGCATATCGTATTTTCTCAGCATATAAATCTGCAAAGAACAAGTATACGTCATCAAATTTTAGCATTATTAATGCAGTAGCTAAATTTGCACCATTCAGAACAAAACACACCCATAAGACAAGTGTTAAGGTTAGGAGCTATCTTGTATAATCTGAAAAAGGCAACATAGTTTCCAGAGGACACAGCTGCTCGAACTGATAAAGCATGTTTGACAGATTCGTTCTCTCTGGCCTCTGCTGGTAATCTGGAAAAGAAAAATGCACAACAAAATACTTTTAACATTCCACATTTGATAAGAGGGGATATCCAGTAAGTTTTAACCATGTTTTGAGCAGACTTTCTCAAGCTACCAGCACCCAGGTGTATGAAAATTTGACAGGATGACCAAATATACTATGAGTTAACAACAACAACAACCCAGTATAATCTCACTTAGTGGGGTCTGGGGAGGGTAGTATGTACGCAGACCTTACCCCTACCCTTGGATAGAGAGGTTGTTTCCAAATAGACCCCCGCATCCTTCCCTCCAAGAACTTCCCACCTTGCTCTTGGGGAGACTCGAACTCACAACCTCTCGGTTGGAAGTGGGGGTTGCTTACCATCAGAGCAACCCCTCTTAGGCCATAGAAGGACCACCATTCAATTTCGCTGTTTGGCACTATGTCACCTTTTGCAATATATAAATAAACTCGATAAAATTATGGACTAAATTGTGGCATTTGAGATTTCCATCCAACTTAAACATCGCTTGATGCCCTTTTTTTTGTAGGTCATTTCAGAAACCACCTTTCCATCTTTTCTGCACACATTTTCTCTTCTGTCTTCTTGCACCACCCCCTTCCCACTACCACCAACACCAAAACCTTCCCTCCTCAAATCTCTATCTTCTTCTTTCTTTTGGTTTTCTTTCTTCCTTTTTCGTTTTTCGGTTCCTTTTATTTACATAACTGAAGGTACGAAACAAATTAAGATGAAGAGGGGAAGAATAGACACTCTTCACCTAAATTACACACGAGCTAATCTGTTCCGATTTAGTCTAACTTTGAGTTGGTGATTCAAATTGGCAAAGCATGTCGCACAGCTAAGTCATAACTAGAAGGAATATATCATAGAGGATTTGTCTACTACATGTGTCTGCTGCAATTTAACCTCACAATCATCCTTAAAGTTGCAGAAAGTCACCAATACGATTATGTAACACGTAAATATAACCAGATTTCTTCTTCCACCTTTTTTTTGGGTATTACAGATTCCCAAGAAAGTAGACAAAGGATAGTCGAAAACGACCAATCAGAAGAACTGAGAGAATGCTCTTGGTGCTCATGAACCAAATAACAGAAGAGACTGGAAGCAGAGAAATAAGCGGCAGAACAAGTGTGTTGCAGAAGTGCCCCAAAAAGCATGCAAGAATTGCAGTACAGTAAGCAGTTGACTAACCTAGACATTGCTAATGGCAGATCTCTGTTGTTACTAGAGTGCAAAATCACACAGAGTAAATTATATGCTGCAAATTCCATATCGCATCCCTTGATTCCTTCTGAATAAAGTGTTTTTAGCTGTGACTGACACTGCACATACCAGAACTAAGAGGGTAAGTCCAGAAGTGACGTTGAAGCAGATATGCCAATGATGCCTTTGCAACAAATTGCACGTTTAAAAAGGCAATTTAAACTTGCAGTTGCTCCAGCATGCGCACTCATTTAAAACAAGAACAGACTGAAAAGTTCAAAAAACAACTCAAGGGAATAGTTCAGAAATAACTTTAAAAATTGCAGGTTTAAAAAAGCAATTTCAAATTGCAGTTGCTCCAGCATGCACACTCATTTAAAACAAGAAAAAGACTGGAAAGTTTAAGAAACAACTCAAGGGAATAGTTCAGAAACAACTTTTCAACACCACCAAATGATCTCAAGGAGGAGATGGGGAACATCTACATCTCTTTAATCAAAATATATAACCAAATATTAATATAAATATACTGCTCAAAACACACTACTGCTTTGCTTATTGATGATGACCAAAGAAAGTATAATACTAACAGAAAGAATCTGCCAGCTAGAAAAGAACTAGGATATAGGTGAAACCGGGGAAAATTGTAGGCCGTCATCCAATGCAGTAATGTAATGCCAAAGCACAAAAGCATCAGGAAGGAGTGACCCAATGTTAGTAGCAAACACCAAGTGAGACGGTGTCATTTATGTATCTGGACACATAATTCAATATAAGGATTTATTTTTGGCATGAAGTGGACCATTCTTATACCAGCAGCCCCCCCCCCCCCCCACACCCCACCCCAACGAATCATTGGCTGTAAGAAATATAATGGCAACACCACCAAATAATAATCATATTGCATTTTACCAACTTGCCGCTCTGTCCTTCTAGGGTAAGGGTAAGGCTGCGGACATTTTACCCTACCCAGACCCCACTTGTGGGGAAATACTGCGCTTCTTGTTGTTGTTATTGTGGTATTTTACCAACTAAACTTTCCTTGCATGTAATGCAGGTATATAAAAGGACTTGAACCATGGAAAAGGCAATACAAATTATATCCTCAGAGAGCCAAAAACAATTCACCTTGATATACTTTAAACTGGACTGGAAGCCCCAGTAAGGGATTTCACTAAAGACTAAATGCCACAGCTTAGTATGCAAATTTGACTTGAAAAGGATCTAGCATCTAATAATACATCAAATGAAGAAGAGTCCAACTAAAACATAAATGGAGTAGGAATATTCTCAAACATGCTAACCTACCAGAAGCTTCATAGAAAGAGTAAGAAGCTTCTGAGAACAACAACAACAACAACAACAACTACCCAGTATACTCCCACCAGGTGGGGTAAGAAGCTTCTGAGAAGTTATGTCAAATTCTGAGATTCCCACCACGGAAAGGACATACCTGATTATACTCTGCCAAGTCCCCAACTTCAATTGCCAATCGACCATGTGTTTCATACACCTGGAACGGAAGGCAGATGAAGAAGATATTAATAAGAAAAAACAATATAACTTCTATAATATGAAAAGATCGTGCAGATCATTTTCTGAAAATACCTTCAGAGCCTAGAAGTGCCAGAGTAAAAATTTATAACTTGCTCTATTTGTAATGAAATTAGCATAAGGAAAATACCTTGACTGTTAATTCGTTGCGTATGCGTTGGACCGTAAGATCTTGGCGTATTGATTTTAACTGATCACATTTGTAAAGGTAGTTTTTCGGGGAGCTTTGAACCATATTCAACGCTTTTTCCAAGACTTCTTCTGGTCTCACCTGCAAAAGCAGAATTACATTTGAGAAATCATCAACACTTGCAAAGTGAAGAGTGTCGACAGACATAATGCATTCCCCTTAATCTCAAACAATGACAGAAAGGATCAACAAGTCTACCGTTGCAGGGTCCGGTGCAGAAGTAAGACGCAAGTAGCGTTTCTCAATTTCCTGGCATGTTCCTTTGACAGTAAGAGCATCCCAATCAATATCTTCAACAGCATGGTTACCATTTTCCTCAATGTTTCTGCTAAGCACCAAAGCAGTAGCCTTTCTTGCGTACACATTTCCAGCTCCGTCATTTCTGGATCGAATATCATTACTTGCTACTCGACTTCCATGCCCTCTTTCAAAACGCTTCGATCGGTTTTCACGTCTCTTTCTTTCCTCTGGAGTATCTGCCGCCGCTACTGCAGCAGACTTATGGGCCGATTGACTTCGTTCCTTATCACTATCACTGGATGCTTCACCATTATCTGCCATATCCATTCCGTCACCAACACACTGCCTCTTAGCTGGCCTAAAGACATCAGTTTTGAGGGTTTTCCGCTGTGGTAAAGAGAATTTCATAT
This sequence comes from Nicotiana benthamiana, assembly GCA_034376525.1. NCBI lineage: Eukaryota > Viridiplantae > Streptophyta > Magnoliopsida > Solanales > Solanaceae > Nicotiana > Nicotiana benthamiana. The sequence goes on along the minus strand of CM067332.1, from coordinate 60,365,916 downwards.
GACTCGTATTATTCACCTTGTTATCTGACTTTCCACCTGACAACTGTACAAACTCACTCAAATGAGAGATATTTTATTTGGTCATATGGATCTAATGTCAAATTGTCAGAAGCCAACAGGTTAAAACACCCCCAGGCTACAAATTTAAGCAGCACTAAGCCAAAAAGACCAGTATCAGATGTGCCAAGCTCATGTAAAAAACCTTAACTAGGTCAGGACAGAGTTCTACTTATGTACCTTTACCAACAATTTAACATCTATTAACACAGTAATAGGTCCAGAATGATCTTGCCGAATAATGAAGTTCCTTTGGTTCATGCAACAACAAACAACATATCCAATGTATTCCCACAAGTGGGTTCTGGGGAGAGTAGTGTGTAGATAGACCTTTGGTTCATGCAATGCGAAGAAAAACACAGTATGCTACCTAACCCAAAAGGCAGTCGCTGGTAGATTTCACTTAATAGCATACCATTAATATGCTCTAAGAAACCTGGACAAAATGAATAGTCTTTTCATGAATTATGGAGGATTCTAAGAAAATAGGCTTTGGATAATATAATTTCCAATCTCTGCCACAATTCACTATAAGAGTATGATAAAGAATTATTAGAATTCAACATCTTTTTTTTGGGGGCTGATACTATGCTCATTTAGATTTGCCAATAAACCAGACAAAAGGGACAAAAATAATCAGGATCAGTAAACCAGGGAATGGGCCAAACAGAAAGTAGATTCACGAAGCTGGAGAATCCTAGAGCTGAGAAATAAACCAGTCAACAACCTAGACCACCTCTTAGCTTCTTCTTTTAAGGCAAGAGGCTGAAGCTGGGGAAAAATAGAAAGAGAGAACTGGAAAAAAATTCTTCAAAGGCAGAAAACCAATACCTGTCTGTTCCAACTCCCATACTTAGAGGCATCAGGAGTGACTGATGCAAGTTGAACAGTTGGTTCCTCCTCTACCAAAGGCTCCCACCTACTTTTGTATCGCCTACTAGGACTTCTTTTACTTGTTGGAGATGAAGAAACTGGAGCGGAGAATATTACTCTACTGCAGAGAAAAAGATAAAATCTAAATAATCCCTTGAATTTGGTCAAAGATAAATAAACATGAGAGCAAATCCATCAGCATCAACAGCAAAAGGCTCATGATCACTATTCTGTACCCTAATCCAAGAAACTACACTATATATGTTGAAGCATTTTGTATTTGACTGTTAACAAATACTTCAGCAGAAAAACAAATTTTAAATGGTAAAAGGAACAGGAACGTGCTGTTTGATTTTAACAACTATCGGCAAAACTTATTACGTTTAGCAATTGCTGTAAGATAGCAACCATAAGTTAGGTGAAATACAAATGCAGAGATAAGATACTGTGATTAGTCCACATCACACAAAAAGATGCAGTAATTAGTCCATTCATGCTCTATGACAGCTACTTTGGTAAGTCATACGTGCGTGCACTGTACAGATTTAGATATTCGTGTAAGCACATAGCATGTCCATGCACATGGTTCGCATAGCAGCTTTGAGAAGAGTGAGGCAGCATACTCCTTGTTATCTGCATCCACACTGGGCATGGGGAAAAGAGGCTCAGTGTCCCAATCTCTCGTATGAAGTGTACCATCAGCAGTTGCCTTTTTGATAACCTGCAGATTATGGTACATTTAAGTAACAAAGGGACAAGGCAAAGAACAAGAACTCGGTAAAACAACATATCATTATAGTGCAAAAAGCTCAAGACGTTACTCAATAATATCAACTATAACTCATTATGGTACAAACAGTTAAAACGCAACTCAATAATAGCAGCACTAACACTTCTGCAGATGGGACCCCAAAAAAATAGTAAGGAAAAACGATCATCATAGGTCACAAACTTCACAAACAACACAATCCCAATATTTAACTTAACAATTGGCTTCATAACTACAATCTGTCCAATGCAATAGGCTGCTGCATCGAGTAGGAAGGCAGAGGGTTTTGACAGTAGAGACATATTCCTACACAACTGCAAAAGGAATTTTCAAATCTTAAAGCACTTGTACATTGAATTTTATTTTATTTTTTTTGATGAAGTAATGAGTTTTATAGAAAAAGGCATCAAGAAGATGCGAGAAGTACAAGAGGGGGAAAGAGACAGCTTTGATACAAAAAAGAAAAGAAATACTAGGCTAAAGCAAAAGAGCTGACAAAATCCAAAAAGTTAATATGGCAATCTACAGAGGCTAAATACTGCCAACTAAATAACCAAAGAAGACATCTCGCTTTAAGTGTGTGTGTGTTGGAGTTGATATCCCGTCAAAATATCTGCGTCCTTTCTGTCCAGACACACCAAAATATACAAGCAGGTATCATCTGCCAGACTTTCCCGATGACTCTATCAACTTTCCAACCAGACCAGCATTCATAGACTTCTCTGATGCTTTGTGGCATGACCCAACTGAGACCAAAGATAGAAAGAAACATGCACCACATGTTTGAGGCAACTGAGCAATGTAGCAAAAGGTGTCTGTTGGACTCTGAATGTTGCCAGCACATACAAGCACTTGTATGTACAAGCACTTGTACATTGATTACTACAGTTGAGAAAAGAGTCTTGTAATCGAGGAAGTTACCCATCAGATGGGAAAAGAAGAAGATGCTCTGAAGGCTTAACTAACCCTATACACAAACTTAGATACTCCTGCTTATATTTTTTGGCTTTCTGGTGTAAGATGACAGAGATATATGATGTAGACCCTTTTTCCTCAGCTCCCAAGATGTGTGGAAAGAGGAAGGCTGAGTTTTTGCTTTGTACATAGCCTCAAGTTGGTGGTGTTTCTATAGAATAAAATGCCTCATGTGCTTTGTTTATCAATGAATTTCTCATGCGCTTTCTCTGGCTCTATAAGGGTAAGAGGAGAGGCACCGTATCCTACTCTCACACGATTACAGATGCCATAGAGATACAAAACCCAAAGATGCTGGAGTAATGTGATTGACAAGTTTGAACACAAGTGGAAGAAACAAGACATGCTCCAACCAAGACAAATAAACTATTTTATCACTTTTCCTTATCCAAAGCTGTGAGGACAGAACTGAACATGCCGTTTAAGTAATGAATGTCAACTGGAAACAAATGAACACAATGTCGATATGGAAGGTGAACGAAAGCAGATTGCTATCAGACAGAATAACCATAATATTTTCTTCAGAAGCACAAACAGCACAAAGTTAGGCTCTCCGTACCCAATAAAGGTAAGAAGGGAAGCCCTAAGAGGTGGGACACGTAACAGAAAGGGTGAAATTTTCATATAAGGAGGCCCTTGAAAAGATAAAAAGAGGGCCTGTATAACATTAGAAAAACTACTAAAACGTAGCTCCTTCAAAGGCTCAAACTTAAAAGAGATGTGAGGAGTTCAATCTAAAAGAGCATACTTCAGTATCTAAAGCACAAGGAACCTTGGTCTTCATTCAAATCCCAATAATGTATTTGTGTGCTGAATCTAATAAATCATGTTTTAACCATCTTCAAAATCCTTATTTTGGGAAAAGGTCATATCTATGTAGTGCTAAAAACCCAACTATAGAAATGTCTATTCATGTCTCTAATTCGTATTCTTTCTAATCTACGGCAATTTCATCATAAACACCACTTCTGTTTTCTAGCTGAATGACACTCCTCGCTCTATGCTCTACCATTATTATCTGATAATATACAATCTGAAGACTCATAAGTCAAGAATTATCTGTGTAGAATGTATTACATGGCAGGAACTGGAAAAGGACCAAGAGAGAATTTAAAAATACACTAAGATACCTCCTTCATGACAGCTTGGGATGACACCATTTGAGCATCATCCTTGCAACGAGCCAAAGCCCTTTCAACATAACCACGAAGTGATTTTGGAAAAGCATCAGGCTGCAGACAACAGAAAAATCACTTTGGTTACACAAGGAAAATTAATAATCCACTTCTTATTTGATGCAATGCAACAACAAGTACCACGTTACGACATGTCACAATGATCCTTACTAATAGTCACCAGTACAACAAAATACCAAGGTTTCCCAGATAGTGTGGAGACAATACACAAGCAAGAGCAGTTAACTACTTTCATCAATGAGACCTAACGTTTGAATGATCAATGATAACAACATAGAAGATTGCAGCGTCAAAGTATCAGATAGCAAAAAGCTGCCAAGAATATTAACTTCCTTGGATGTTAAAAAACTCAGTAGTCTTACCGATACTGAGATACTTTGCGCAAGTGATGACTTAATACAAAGATAAAAGGTAAAAAAGATTGTGCAAGTAATTAATTAGCCGAAATGCTGTATGTACTTGCAATATGAATGACAATATTAAAGTTAAGAATTAAGAAAGTAATACTATAATATAGGTCAACACTTCAAAATATAAATAATTAAATAACAATAATAATAATAATAATAATAAGTGAAAAAGGAAATACGCAACAATAGATGGTATCTACACCACTGCATTTACAAGAAGCCCAACATGCGCAGACCAATCAATTAATTATTAACTGACTTAACAACTTTAGCAAGCCATCATGTAGTTTTCCACTTCAAAAGCTGCAATGATGCCAAGCAGGAAAAAGTAGTTCCGCTATTCTCCAACCTACTCCTGAAACTTAACTTAACGAAATTTATAACTGGGAAAAACTTTTCCCAGTTTCTACCATAACAGGATTTATATTTATCCGGAACTTGCATAAATTTCAGTAGATTTGTTCCCTATCTCCATCTGTAGATAAATGGATATATAACAGACACGTTTAAATTACCAAGAAAATGATTATCAAATAAAATATATCTTCCACTGAAAGAGCCAAGCTACGAGTGCAATTGTTTCTCCCGGATTAAATATATGAGCTTGTCCATAGGCGACTCATTGAACAACTCAAAAGATTCTCCTAATACACCAATGGTAGTGAGAGCTTTTAAAAGCCATTAACTTCATCTGCAGCAATGCATTCACAACCAACCACCCAAGCTACCAATCCACTGTTTATCAAAATATTTTCTGCATAACTATTCTGCGCATATCGCTCATAGCATCTCCCTTAGGAAAAGCGCACGCATCAAAGAACACGCGCAATAAATTAAGTTAATCTTGCTGGTGTTGGTAAAATTATACCGCTCACCAAATACGCTTTGCCAAGTTACTCACCAAATGCACTTGATAAATAATAGATTGTCGGAGGTTCATTGGCTACTTAAAGGTCTATCTTAGTACTATATCATTCTTGTCAAACAAAGAATTATTTGCTATTAAAAGGATTTCCTTAGAACCATATCATTCTTTTTAAAGACAAAGTTAGGTAAGTTATATGAGAAAGCAGATCATAAGATGTCACTTGGCACTTCACCAATTCGAAGTGAAGCTTACAACAAATATAACAGAAAGGGACACTAGCGCATTTAACTACTAAACTGATCTATACTTATCACTTCTAGGAGAAGATTACAACAAATATAACAGAGAGGGACACTAGCTCAGTTAACTGCCTAACTGATCTACATTTTGTATTCTTAACCAGCACATGATGCAAGATTATCAAGAAGCAAGTAATAAAAAGGATCAAGGAAAAGGTGTCTGACCTTGAGAGCATTATCAGCAGCATGAGATGATTCTTTTTCAACAGTTTTTGGTAAGGAAACACTGACGTATGCAGGTTTCGCCACTGCATTAGTTGTATAGCTTTGCTTATCCAGCTTTGGTAATCCCATGGTCAAGGTTGGAGTTATTCTAGGGTTTGTGGGAATCTGTAGTTTGCTTGCACTGCTCGTGTCTGCTGATGTAACAGTTTGCTGTACAGTGGGCAAGGATGACTGATAACTATGGGGCATCTGATAAGAGGGCTGATATTGTGTGCTTGGTCCTTGCGGACATGAAGAACTTTGTTGAGTACGAAGAATGTCATGAGAAGGGGTCACGTCTAAAGGTTTTTGACCATAAGACTGTACTGGATCAGGCTGCTGATTTTGGAAAGAGGGAGCCCAATGTTTCCAGTAACTATCATGAACAGTGCCACCTACAGCAGGAGACTGACAAAAAACCATTGATAGTTGAGTTCATCAGGCGAATAAAAGAACTCCAAAGTTTGCAGAACATGAAATGAAGAGTAATTTGAAATGGCTTTTCTCAGTGTATTGAATAGTGAAAAGCAAAAAAATGAGGGACTCCCTGCTGACTGCAATGACAATAGATAACATATCTTCTTCTGGTGAATAGTAGGCACTCAACAATACAGGGTAGAAGTAGTTGAACATCCAGATTGTTAAAGGTACAGTAAAAACAAATGATATTTAGACAGCAGAGTTAAAAGAGCATACAGGTATTGCTTACCATATCTTTAGTAGCTTGTGGAACAAAAGAAAAACTAAAATAGCAAGTTAACCTAAACTGTGATCCACTTAGGTATGTAAGATTGTATCACTAATTAATTAGAAAGCAGCCTTCGGTAATTATACTAGAGGACTTTCACATTTAATTATTCCAAAATTATACAGCTGGTGTTTCAACTTAACCATGTTGTGATTGCGAAATTCCAAGATTGGCTCTCTTGCTAAAAGATCTGGATAAGGTGACTTTATTAACTGATGAAGCTGATCAATTACTCTGGCTGAGGCAACAGAATGGTGTTTTTTCAACTAGGCTCTTGCTACAGTAGTTAAACAAGGTGCTGAACAGTATAGTCAACTTGCCCTGGAAGATGATATGGAAAACTAAAGCTCCTCAAAAGCAATTTACAGAGAAGGGGAATGAGCATTTGCAGCAGATGCTACTTATGCAACAAGGAGGAAAGTTCAGCAGCCATCTCTTTGTGCATTACACAGTGGCAAGGCAACTACGGGATCTGTTTTTCAATCTTTTCAACTCGTCTTTGATCATGCTTTTCACTGTGAAAGACCTGTTGATCGTTTGGGGCACAAGTGGGATCAGGAAACCAGCAAGAAATCTGTGGGTTACAGTGCCAGCTTGTATCTGTTGGGTTTTGTTGACTGAAAGAAATGCTAGGTGTTTTGAAGGTAAAGCTTTCTCTATACTGATGTTAAAGTACAAACGTCTTTGGTTTTTTGCTTTTTGGTGCTACTCAGAGGACGTAAAGGATGAAAACAGTATGTTAGGTTTCATCAATTCACTAAGGAATAGATTTATGCATAGATAGGTACCCCTCTTTTTGTTTTTGCACAGGTGTTTTCCTGACTTGTACCTGCAAAGCACTTCCTTAGTGCTTCTGTTTATTCTATAATATACTTACCTACCAGTTCAGAAAAAACATATAATTTCAACATGGAAACATTAATAGAAAATACAATAGCCTTTGTTTTTGTTTTTGTCTTTGTTTTTGTTTTACTGCTGTTTTTCCTTTTATTCTATGAGCCGAGGGTCGATTGGAAACAGCCTCTCTGCCCTTTCGCGTAGGGGTAAGGCTCGTCTACATATTACCCTCCCCAGACCCCACCTGGTGGGAGTATAATGGGTAGTTGTTGTTGTTGTTGTACAATAGCCTTGTCAAGTTAGGTATATATATGGATAAGAAAGGGGGGAAAAGAAGAAGAGAAATTTCAACTGTCAAGTTTGACATTTCAATGTGCTAGCGTGTAATCTTCCTTAATGTCGAGTTCATAATTTTCTAAGGCACCACTTCATAGGGGCACTTGTGAAGTACATTCATCAATCAGAGACACGTTCAGTAGACTCACATTTTCTGCATTAGTTTATTGGAGACACCCATGGTGCCTTGAATGACTCAGGAAAATCCTACTGATATTTTTAAATTACTTACTAGATGCAAGAATCCTAAAATCTATATGAGCATGATACATTCTTTATCATCCATGTTTCCCATCTCTTAGGCTGCTAACACGCCGGTTTTGAATTTATATGTGAATTACATGATGTCATGTATTCAGATAGGAGTCTTTAGGCCTGCATAAAAGTTAAGTAATCTAATACTGAGTACAGAGAGCAACTTATTTGTGAATTGCATGTAAAGGAAAAACCTGCACCGCAGCCAATGCGGACAAACCAGGTTCTGGCTTGCCAGGTGGAGCATAAGATGCCGAGGCTTGGACACCTGAAGCTGAGTATCCAGCAGGGACAGGGCAACTCAGACTGGAAACATTAGAAACACAAAAATTTTCTGTTCCAGGAGCACAGGTGACATCATTTTGTGTAGGGTTGTAATATTCGGCCCACTGCTTGTACTGTTGCTGATACTGTGAAGCTGCAGGGGCTGTGGTCGAACTGTATGCAGCATTCGTGTCAGAACTATAGCTGGGATACTGATGGGAAGTGTATGCTGCATATTGCCCTTCGTGCCATACATTGGTCTGGTTATTGTAAGCACCACTTGTGTAACCTCCAGATGTCTGGTAATCACCAGGATTGTAGTAAGTGCTTGAATAACTTGCAGGCCCAGCATAAGGCCCAGTATTCTGAAATGAGGAAAGGGGCTGATAAGGAGCACCTGTATTTTGATATGCTCCTGGTGGCTGAGAGTATGATTGATCAGATTGCTGTTGATAGCCATTATCACCTGTATTTTGATATGCTCCTGATGGCTGAGAATATGATTGATTAGATTGCTGTTGATAGCCATTATCACCTGTATTGTGATATCCTCCTGATGGCTGAGAATATGATTGATTAGATTGCTGTTGGTAGTCACTATAGTAAGCAGCATATCCTGTATTGCTGTAGCCATAAGGATCAGTAGTCTGATAGGAGGCATAGCCACTATAGTCTTGTTGTACATTTGTGTCACCGGAACTTGGTGTAGTAGCACTAGTTGCAACATTCAATCCATCTTGAACACTCCTTGGAGGCGGCACAGCTCGTTGGTCATGATCATAACCAGAATGTGAGAGAACTCCATTTTCTCTGGCGTAGCTATCTGCACTATGAGCCCATGGTGTGACTGTAGAATTTGGAGCGGCATAATATGAAGACATGTGATGTTGGTTTGCATCGATAACCTGATGATTCTATAAAGGAGAAAAAGGATTTCAGTCATATAGCGAGAAATTAACCCATTTATCCTGAAAATACTGTGGAACTAAGTACAGCAAGAGAGGTACACAATACAGTTCAAGAAATAGTAAATATAAGCACGTTAAAAGAGCTTTAGTGGCCGGGAATGAAGAGAAGCATTAAATGCTTTCACCATTCAAGTGGAGCAAACATTTATCACAAGATGCACAATGACCAGAAATTATACATGTCGTGAATGCCTTATCCATAAAAGGCAAGAGCAAACTAGCTTACAGCTTAACAGACTGTAATGCACACAGTTGCAGCTCATAGGAACCAGTTTCTCAACATAAAGATAGTCATAGTGTTGTATCAAACTTAACAAGATCTATTTACACTTGTTTCACAATAATTTCCACAACCAGCAACTTAAACATTAGCATGCTACACCAATTTACCAAATATAGTATTGCCTTTCATACTTATACTGATGGTTAAACAGACAAGGCTTCCTGATTTATTACTTCTAAGCACCACTACCACAAGACAGTGAATTACATCACTTCAGTATCAGAGATTCTCGAGTGACTTGCCGTAGCTACATCAGGAATTCTTAACTTTTTGTATCTCATTAGTAACCATTAATAGTTGTATATACATTTTATAAAGAAAAAGACAGTATTTATGCAAGTGAGCTAAAATCCAAGGACGGCATGAGCATGTCAAACATCAATCCTATCCAAAAAAAAATTCACACGAAGTAATTGGCTTTTCAAAGAATACACCCCCTATAAGCCTCTTTGGTCCCATCAACGTAACCCCAGAAATTTCTAACGTGATACCAAAGCAGTAACAGATGGCACCTACTCTGCACCTAAAACGGCAAAACCTTACATATTACACTTACTTTCTCCTAAGTTGGTTTCTTATACTTTCTCCTAAGTTGGTTTCTTATACTTTTTCCTAAGTTGGCTTCGTGTACTTTCTTCTTGGTCAGTTTTTTGCACTTACTTTCTCCTACATACTAATTATGTATCGAGTTAAATTTACAAACTCCTAAGGTTATCAGAACAAATACATACTCTCTCAATGACTCAATCCCCAAAACACGGCAATGCTTTTTTTTTGTTGGTTTAATAATCAAAAATGTGGAACACGCTGGCCCGACTAATCCAGAATGGCACCATTCGAGAAGCCAAGCAGCTTTTTCTTTAATTACGATCTTTTTGAACAATCTTAAGCACTTTAACTATGAAGTATTTAAACAATTTAGGTTTTTAAATAGTCTCTATATGTTGGGAAGGAAGAGTATTGTATCCGATTTTGACTCTTTGCAAGACCTTCCGCACTTCTTCAACCTATAGGATTTTTTTTCATATCTTCGTCTAATAGATCTTCTGCACTCTAACAGTAGGATTTTTTTGTTCCACCTGTAGGAGGATATGCTCTTTTTTTATGTATTCTCTTACTACCTTCTTGGTACTCTTTTTAATAAAATCTTTACCTTTCCATAAATTTAAAAGAAAAACAGATGATTGTGATTTCTAGTACATCTTATTGTTTTTGAATATAAAACTTACTTAAAATATTCTGAATCCATACCCAAATTTACAAGAGCTATTAGATGTATTTACCCGTGGCAGATCCAAGTACAGGTTCGCGGGTTTGGTAGAACCCTATAAGTGTGTGAAATATATATGAGTTAGATCAACATTTATGAACTCACTCTTCAACTTGGAACCAACGGTGCCTAAGTTCGGCATCTGCCACTGTGTTTACCCTCATATTCCTAACACCACAATCATATTTGGGATGGACAGAATAAATATATAAATAAAATCAAAAAGGAAAAACAATAGCCGGACAACCAAAACCCTCACTTATCCAACAAAAAGGAAAAAGGAATACAAAAAGATTTAATTCCATCGGCCTCATCCCGCCATTATCTTAGTGTTCAACAACAACAACAACTCAGTATAATCCCACTTAGTGGGATATGAGGAGGGTAGTATGTACGCAGACCTTACCCCTACCCTGGGGTAGAGAGGCTGTTTCCAAATAGAGCCCCGGCATCCTTCCCTCCAAGAACTTCCCACCTTGCTCTTTGGGGAGACTCGAACTCACAACCTCTCGGTTGGAAGTGGGGGTTGCTTACCATAAGAGCAACCCCTCTTGTCCATTATCTTAGTGTTCATTTGGACAAAATCATCACATATGCTAAGTATGCATTAAGCCAAAAAAAAAAATATGCGACAAGGAGAAAACTATATGGGCCATAACAATATACATAGTTTAGAAACAAAGTTTGAATAAGAAAAAGGAAAGCAAAATTCGGGTGGTTACCTCCTGTGGACTGGGATCCAAAGTGGCCATCGTGTTAGTAGTGCTTCCTTGAGTCATCATCCTCTCATTAGCATCCTGCTTAAACAAAAAAAAAATTGCATTCAGACATTTATGACAAAACCCGAAAAAATAAACAATAATCAGGACACAACTAGCTAAGATTTGAATTGCAACCTAATGGTTACAACTCTACTTATTTACGTCGCAGGTGGTTCAAATCCTACAAAAGTTTTCTTGTCTGCACTTCCATCCCGACTATTTACCAGCCCGCCGATCACTCCAAAAGATATATTGCAGAAAAAAAAGAACCTAGCTAGGACTGGAATTGCAGCCTAATGTTCACATATCCACCTACTTGTGTCACTGGTGCACAGTTCCAATCCTCTAAAGGTGTCCTTCCCTAAATTCTATCCCGAACTATTTACATGCTCACCCAGAGGTAGACCAGGCCGATCCAAAATTTAAAGTCTAAGGTTCAAACCTTTAAGGTTTTTAGTATTGAACCTATTATATTTTAAAATATAGGTACAGACCTACTATTTGTTGCAATATAAGTCAATATTTATACACAAATTTATACACCACATCAAAAGTGCCCAGTACTATAAGGCCGCATCCGCCTCAGGGCGTAGCTATGTAAACCCAAGGGGATTCAATTGGATCCCCTTTATCGGAAATTATATTGCGCAACTAGAAAAAAAAAGGAAATTATTTGGATATATATAAACTGTTAAATCTCGAGTCTTAAGGTGAAATTCTAGTGTAGTGGCAAAATGATTAAAAAACTTTTAGCTCACAGGTTCAAATTTGAAGTGTAATATTCTAATATTATTTTCCACAGCTCACAGGTCCATAAAAGAAGAACCTAGCTGGGACTGGAATTGCAGCCTAGTATCTAAGAAATTTAATATATATATAAAAAGGAAAATAAAAGGACTAACCGAAATCTGAATAATTCAACAGCTTGAGCCTTCAAAGAACGTGATTACAATCAGCCTCGAATAAAGCAGCAACAAATTGAAATAAAATAAAACAAAAAAGAAGAAAAAAAACAGAGAATAGATATAAGAAAAAGGAGAAATACAACAAATATGGATTGATTGGGAAGAAAAAGAAGTAAAATTATTCCGATTGAAGAACAGATAGTATTCAATATAGAGAAGGAGATTTCTGATGTATGAACGTCGGTCGGGAACAAAATTATGGAGATTGAAATAGAAATATTGCAGATGTGTTGTGTATTTATGCGTGATAACTTGATTTTAGTCGAAAGACTTCCCAACCCGTTTTGACTTATTCGGGTCGTGATTTGGGGGTTTGGCCAAGGTTTGTGTCCTTAGGTTTGGCGAAGTGCAGTTTTAACGATAGCTATTTAGACAGTACCCAAATTTTGTAAAGTTTTTAAAGTTTAGTTCTTACATAATCTACAATTTTAATCACGACACTAATTAAGCCTTTGATAGAATGTATTAGAGAAAATTATATATATATATATATATATATATATATTAGTTTTAGTATTAGTAATCTCTTATTTAATAATAATTTTCAATATAACAACAACAACCCAGTATAATCTCACTTAGTTTGGTCTGGGGATGGTAGTGTGTACGCAGACCTTACCTCTACCCTTGGGTAGAGAGGCTGTTTCCAAATAGACCACCGGCATCCTTCCCTCCAAGAACTTCCCACCTTGCTCTTGGGGAGACTCGAACTCACAAACTCTCGTTGGAAGTGGAAGTTGCTTACCATCAGAGCAACCCCTCTTGTCAATTATTTTCAATATATCGGTACTATTTTTGTACATATCAAAATCATGGCATTAGTAATATTATAGTTTTTAATAAGGGTGTACAAAAAAAATCAATAAATCGCATTAAATCGATAATCCGAGTCAAACCTGAGAAAAAGGGATCATGGGTTGGTTTAATTTTGTTTGGTGTTGGAAAATAACATAATATAATTGGTTTGATTTGATTTAACTAAAAAAAATCAAACCGAAATCAAAAATCAACTTGATATCACATTTATTCAATTTTTAAAATTATTTATACATAATAAATTATTTATTGTGATTGTATACCATCAAAACTTTGCTAAATTTAAGTCTATAAGAAATTTGGATTTTAGCATAAATTAAATATATACTAGTCAAAATAAATATTATGAGCTAGCATGATCTGGTCAATTATTTAACTCTAATTAAATTGATTTAAATAAAGATCCACTATTCTATTGGGCTAGTTCATTGATCACCCCCAACTATGCCTTATAAAAAGGACAAAGCGGTCGCTGAAAATATATTTCGGTTAACAAGTCCGGAGAATCCCACAAGAAATTAACATATCAATCACAGCTATTGGACTCACAGAAATTCACGTATTCAATCTACAGAGATATTTGATTAACAATTTGGGTGTTTATTACTGTGGGACAAGAGGGTTTGGGAAGGGTCAATAGAAGGATACGAGACACATAGCATATCTTGCAAATTGTCTTATGTTTCTCAAAACTTTTCATGGTTTATCACAGAAGTGAATGAATCAAATAGCATAAAAGAAAGGCAAGATCTTTGGTGGGAATTAGCGGCTTTCAGGGGGTATGCGAGGGTCCATGGGTAGTTTGTGGCGAATTTTAACACCACCAGATACACACAAGAAAGAAGAAGTGGGGGAAGATACAATAGTGTTATGCAGGAGTTCTCTAACTTGATAGGAGAACTCGAACTGATTAATCTTCCACTGGCAGAAGGTATTTATACATGGTACAAAGAAAATAATCATATTGCAGCGTCAAGAATAGATAGATTCTTGATATCGACTGAATAGGATGAAGATTTTAGCAACATCAGGCAGCCCTTATTGCCTAGGCTAGACTCTCATCATCTATATGTCTTGTTGCAATGTGGAGAACTGGAGAAGAAAAAATCTTACTTCAAATTCAAAAACTGGTGGCTGGAAGTAGAAGGTTTCTCTGACATGGTTAATAGATGGTGAAGCTCTTTTTATGTCACAGGTGCACCAGACTACATTTTAGCAGTTAAGCTAAAAATGTTGAAAGCGAAACTAAAAGAGTGGAATCTTAACAACGTTGGCAGTTTGGAAAACCGGAAAAAAGAAATTTTGAATGAAGTTCAAAACCTAGACAAGTTACAGGAGCAGATGAACTTGTTCTCAAGACAAGCTTAGAGATGGAATTTGAGGAGATGTCAAAGTTTGAGGAGATTGCTTGGAGACAAAGGTCCATAATACTATGGCTAAAAGAGGGAGATAGGAACATAAGATTCTTCCACAGAATGGCAAATTCACATAAGAGAGCCAACAACGTGGACAAACTTGAGATCAATGGAGAGCATGTTTCTAACCCAGAGGTCATCAAAGATGAAATTCTACAGTATTATACCAACCTCTACACTGAAACTGAGACATGGAGACCAGATTTCAACTATCTTGATTACCCAAAATTGACTGATGAGGAGGCCATATGGTTACAAAGACCTTTTGAGGAAGAGGAAGTTATGGCTACTATTAGAATTTGTGCATCTGACAAGTCACCAAGGCATGATGGCTACTCTATGGGATTCTTTCAGAAATGCTGGGCAGTAGTAAAGGAAGACATCATGAAAACAATTGAGAATTTTCATTCAAAGGAATTCTTTAAAAAACATAAATGCAGCTTACATTGCACTAATTCCAAAGAAGAAAGGAGCCAAGAAACTGAGGGACTTCAGATCCATCATCCTAATTGGGAGTATGTACAAAATTATTTCTAAGATGTTAACAAAAAGGCGTAAGTCTGTAATGAACAAGCTAGTGGATGAACAACAAATGACATTTATCAAGGGAATACAGATTGTAGGTGCAGCTCTAATAGCAAATGAATGAGTGGATTCTAGACAAAAGAGGCAAAAACCTGGAATCCTATGTAAACTTGATTTAGAGAAGGCTTTTGATCATGTCAATTGAAACTTTCTAATCAAAATAATGAAGGACATGGGATTCGGGAGCAAATGGCTGAAATGGATATTGTTCTACATTAGCTTTGTCGGGTTTTCTATTTTGATTAATGGCTCACCCGGAGATTTCTTTCCATCATAGGGAGGCCTTAGGCAAGGTGACCCTCTCTCCCATTTTTTCTTTTATCTTAGTCATGAAACTTTCTAACCAAAATAATGAAGGACATGGGATTCGGGAGCAAATGGCTGAAATGGATCTTGTTTTACATTAGCTTTGTCGGGTTTTCTATTTTGATTAATGACTCACCCGGAGATTTCTTTCCATCATAGGGAGGCCTTTGACAAGGTGACCCTCTCTCCCATTTTTTTCTATCTTAGTCATGAAAGGTCTAAATTGTATGATAAAAAGGCCAATGCAAATGGTTGAATTAAGGGATTCAAGGTATCCAACAAACCTGAATGTGTGATGGATTTTCCCATCTGTTATACGCAGATGACTCTCTGATTTTGTGTGACGCTGAGGTTGATCAACTGAGATACATTAGACTGATCTTAATTGTGTCTGAATCAATTTCTGGGCTCCACGTCAATTGGATGAAAAGTCAATTCTTCCCCTTTAATTTGGTATCTCATATGCACATATTAGTTGGAACGCTCGCTTGTGAAATTGGTAGTCTGCCAACTACCTACCTAAGTATGACTTTGGGGGCTAAAAATAAAGCATTGGAGATATGGGATGTGGTAATTGAAAGAGTTGAAAAGAGATTGTCCAAGTGGAAAACTCAATATCTTTCGCTTGGTGGCAGAGTGGTGCTAGTAAACAGTGTGTTAGACTCTATACCAATATATGTGATGTCTCTGTTCCCTTTACCAGCTATGGTGGAAAAGAGAATAGATACTATCAGAAGAAATTTTATCTGGTAAGGCAACAAGGAAACAAAAGCTTTTCACCTAGTGAAGTGGAATAATGTCATCTCAAGCAAAGTTAATGGTGGCTTAGGCATCAAAAATCTGAGACTACATAATAGAAGCTTACTATTTAAGTAGCTCTGGAGATACAACCACGAGCAGCAGGCTTTATGAAGATAGTATTAGAAGCAAAATATGGTCAAGACTCCCAATGGTGCACTAAAGAGTTACTCCCTCTTATGGGGTTAGTAACTGGAAGGCAATTAAGAATCTGTGGCGTAGTTTCTTCCAGAACACTGAATTCAAGCTAGGAAATGGTAGGAAGGCTACTTTTTGGGATGACAACTAGATAGGACATGGTCCTCTAAAAGACCAATATCCTGATCTATATTTGTTAGCTTCAAACCTTCATGCCAAGGTGGAAGAAGTAAGGGGACAACAAGGCTGTAATTTGAACTTTCAAAGAATGCTGAATGATTGAAAGTGGATAGAGTTGCTAAATTGATAAACCAAATTGACCAAATGCATGGCCTCCCAGATTGCGAGGACTCTTTGGTATGGAAGGGGTCAATCACCAAATATTTCTCGGTGAATTCTGCTTACAAAGCCTAATGGGAAATGCTTATTCTGATTGGAGTTGGCCTTGGAAATAAATTTGGAAGGTTAATGCACCCACAAAAGTGATATGCTTTGTATGGTTGGTGGCCAGAAAAGCTTGCTTGACTGATGAAAAAACTTAAGAGAAGGGGATATCAACTCACCTCCAGATGCTATCCCCGTGGAAGGGAAGCAGAAGACAACTCTCACATGTTTCTTCACTGTGTTGTTACCTCTCAACTATGGCATGTGTTTCTAAGTATTGTCAGAATAAATTAGGTCATGCCAAAAGATACATCCGACCTCTTGAAATGCTGGACTGGGGTGACGGGTGGAGTCAGACATAAGAAATGGTAGCAGAAGATCCCAGCCTACATTTGGTGGTAAGTTTGGAACTAGAGGAACTCTAAATGTTTTGAGGATGTTAGGAACGCCATTCAGAAAATCAAAATGAACTGTTTAGTACTTTTTCTTTTTTGGTGTAAATAATTCCCTCTAAATGATAGTAAATCCATACTTGATATCATAGAATCCTTGTAAGTTTTTGTAGTAGGGGATTCTTTTATTTTTTGGGGATGTATTCTGTCACTTTTAGCAGCACAATCTTTGTGCTGATCTATATTTATAAAATGTTATCCTTCTAAAAAAAATTGGGTTTTTATTAACTAGATATTATGTAATAAAAATGCAGTAAATTTAGACTAGTTATAGACTGATTGTAAGCAAGAATGAGAATGGTCTAAGGTTATGATTTTCCCGCTTGTCGGAATCCTTTCCGCTATATTTGCTATAAATTTGCCTATGTTTTATATTATGACTGTTGTAAAACTCTCCTGATTAATTACAATAATATACTAGATATATTCTCCCGAATTACGCTATATAGCTTTAGTTACAACTCACATAGATCGCACCCAAATTTTTGTTATCTCTAATCCCACCTTTAAACCCTTCGTATTGATCCCTTATATACGTTAGGAGCAGTGTTGTTCAATAACTACCTAAATATAAACTTTCTCCCGGGTAATGCATAATAAACAGGCATAGTCGATTGAGGGCCCTTCAATCAACAACAATCACAATATAGTTGAACAAATAGAGAAATTACTAAGGCAAATATATATTAACATATCATAAATTCATCTTCCAAAAAGTTCCATCAAAACCCCAGATTAAATGTTTAGCTACACATAATCGTTTTCACAATCACAATAGTAGAATTCATCATTAATGATCGAAACGAGAGGAAGAAAGGTAAAACTCTATGCCGAATCTTCTGCCTTGCCTCTAGCCTCTTCTTGCCTTCAATAATCCTTCAAAAACCTTGACACCCTCTCTTTGGGCGACCTGGGCTTCTTATATTTTAAGATGAGTTGCCCCCAAATTTACGAAATTACCCCTGAAAATAAAGTTTCCTCGAGGTGACGAGCGCGGCCGCGCTTGGGTCGCACATATCACGTTTTATTCTGCCTGACGAGTGTGGCTGGAGTGCGCCCGCGCTAATGAAGTTTAGTTATTTTCTTTTTGTTTTCCTTCTTCTTTCAAGCACTTTCGCCTCCAATTGGCTTTCCTTGCTCCAAATTATCTCCAAACACTGTTCAATGTCCTCATAATCAAGACTTGCTCCTGCAAAGCACAAAATTCATAATTAGAGCCATTTGTTGTTATTTAGCCTTCATATAACAATAAAACATAGCTAAGTTGGGGCGAAAATGGTCGCTAAACTACATGAATATAACATATTATCAACACCCCACACTTACACTATTGCTCGTCCCTATGCAACCAACCATACTCTACAGAGGTTCCTTCTCTAAGCAACTTCTCGAACATATCACACCAAGAATATACTAGAAGGATTGAGTCCAGTAGTGTAACATCTTTGCCTCGAGAGTTGACATTCACATGCCGCACAATATTCATAACTTATTCACTTAGTCTACACAGAGGTCAAGATGTACCTTTCCTTCATGAATCAAGTGCCCTCACATCACAAAACGAGAGTAGTTCCACAAGCAATAAACATTCAGAACAATTAGGAACTCAAATAGACAAAATTTACTCACTCTTAGAAAGAACATTCATACGCCACAAAAGATGCACCATAGAATTTCCCGTAGTGTACTACTCTACTAATAGAGCTCATTCAATCTAGGGTCAAATAGGACTTTATTTGGTCGTAATGTAGGATAAGGACGGGTATGATACATTTGGATATAAGAGTGACTACACCTCCTTAAGTACTTTAATACATATACTTTCACATTCATAACCCCAAACTTATGTCAAACCAAGACTCCACATTTTACATCAATATGTATTAACTCCTTACTTCTTTAAACACACTTAACCAATAGCCATTATTTATCAAAGACAATATTTTTTCTATTTTCACAACAATGTAATTCTTCTCTCTCTCTCACTCTCTCTCTCCCTCCCTCCCTTTCTTTTTCATTCAAGTGGCTCTTACTTATTAAAAACCATGCACCATTCTCCTGATTTCGTTAGTTCCACTCAAAAGCCAAACCAACCATCCCACATTTTAACTTTAATAGTCCATTACAATTCAAGTGCTTACGGGAGGTGAAATGGTTCAAACAAATGACTTATTCAAAGAATTGGGCGAGGCTTGTAATGTGGCTGCCAAAGAAACAACATTACAGGCTCAAAAGGGTTAACTACGGTACATAACACTTAGGCAGGTAAAATATACATATCTGGTTCAACAAAGAAACACCTATATCACTTCCAAGACTAAATAAAACTACTATTTCTCTTTGCAAACACACATAATAAGTTCTAGGCACCAAATATAGCGAAATAAATACAATAAATCTCACACACACATGGCACATGACTCAGTCCAGATTAGCTTATCAAAACACTCTTGTCCGAGTACTTAAGTCAAGTTAAGAACATACAATTTAAGGCACTCTAATAAGAACTAACAACTGAAACTAAGCATCATACTAAAGTGTCTATTGTATTTCAAGGTGTAACAACGTTAAGAGATTCTCTTTCCATCTCAGATCATAGCCGATAAGTACCTAAAATAAATAAAAAATAACAAAAACCAACTACACCCGATTCAAACAAAACCCTTAGAAAAAATGTGGTCCAAAGAAAAACTAAAGGGGAATTGATACACTACCTACAAAAGAAAATCTTTTCTTCTCTTTTTCTTGTTTTTTTTATATTAACTCAGACCAACAAGAAACCCGTCGAATGATATACATTGCCGGGACAAGTCAAAGCACATAGGTAGAAAACTAACTAATGACCAAAATCAAACTAACTAAGGACCAATATAATACTATTTTACTACATATATACAACATTCAAATGAAGCATCCTCACCCCACACTTAAAAAGATGGCATGTCCTCATGTCATACAAAATAAATAAATGCAAGGTAAAGGAATTTCCCTAACATATCAGTCTTGATCGGAGATAGTGCCAAGGTCAAGGTGACACGCCTGACCCAAAGCACGCAGCCAACCCATGATTTTCATTTCTGATTTAGCATTCTGGGTGGCCAAAGCATCAGCTCGCGTTCCTAAGTCTTTGACAATGGTACGCATCCCTGCCATCTCTTGCTCTAAAGCAGCTAACCGAGTAACCCAACCGACCCTAGATGGTCCTGCAGCTTCCGCAACCTGCTCATGGGTGGGCGACTCTGGTCCCCCTTCCTCCTGCTTATCCTCTCCCTCCTTAGGTGCATATGAGTCATAACAATCATTACCACCAGGTGCCACGAGCTCCTTCCAGTAGTCAACTTATCCGCTCGAAACTTTGCCTCTCTCGGCACTTTTCCATCCACACTCAAGTTTTCCAGCACTCGAGCTGCCCGACATAGCCTAGTGACTAGGGAAGGGAAGAAAAAACCATACCTCTTCACTGGACAAAAAGTAAACATCTCCTCTTGAATAAGCTTCGTCACGTCAAAATTGTGACCATTCATAAAACACCAAATCAATGTAGCTCGATGAGCGTTCACTTCTGTGGTGTTAGAGGACGGGAACAGACGATAGTTGATGACATACATCCAACACTTCCCTCCAAAGTTGAGTGCTGCTGACTGGAACTTACGCCCATGTTTCATCCACACAACTTCCTTTCCAAGCATACAAATTGTTTCAATTCTTCTCATGTACTTTTAATTGTTTAGACACGTAGGCAATCACCCTACAATCCTGCATCAATACTGCTCCAAGGCCAATCCTCGAGGCATCATAGAAGATAGAATAAGACCTCGAACCTGTAGGCAATATCAAAACTAGGATTATAGTCAAAGATATCTTGAGCTTATGAAAGCTCGTCTTGCACTCTTCCATCCACTGGAACGGAGCACCCTTCTGGGTCAATATGGTCATAGGGGATGTAATCGACAAAAACCCCTCCACAAAATGATGATAGTAACCCACCAAGCCAAGGAAACTCCAAATCTCTATAGTTGAGGATGGTCTGGGCCAACACTACACGGCCTCTATTTTCTTCATATCTGTTAGATAATACGCTTAACGCTAGAGGGGGGTGAATAGCGTTATAATAAAAATTAGCGTAAACTTGCGGAATTTAAAATTTGCAGGAAATAAATAAGTGCGATAAATAAGAAAGAACACACCGAAGTATTCTGGTTCACCACAACCCGTGGCTAGTCCAGTCCCTGAGAGACTCTCTCGAGATTTTCACTAACTTGTCAAGCTTCCGGGTGCTTAACAAACCTTTACAACTTGAGGACACAAGCCTCAACACCTTTGCTCGGAGATACAACACTCCAAGACTTCAACCAAGGAAACACAAGTTCCTTCTCACAACAAGAGAATAGCAATTCTCTTCAAGTGTACAATACACTAAGCACTCAAACAAGACACTCCTTAATGAGTAGAGATGAGTAAAAGAATACGCTCAAGATCACAACAACTTTGAACAATATTTTGGCTCTCAAAAACTTATGTAATGAATATAAAATAATAAGCAATAGAGTATGCAAGCTTTAGCAATTGAATGATCAGTTGTTGTGTGTTATTGTGTACTCAAAAGACTGAATTTAAGCTGTATTTATAGTTGAAAAACTTGGCATTACCGTTGCCTAATTGCCAATTAAGAACTGCTGATTTTACTTAGTGACAATCGATTGTCAAGAATCCACAATGGATTGTTTGCCAATCATTCCAAAAATCAATCCCAGATTTTATGCTTAACAATCGATTATTCAAGATCAACAATCGATTATTGGCAACGTTCAAAAAATCATTTCCAGATTTTACGTAAAACAATCGATTATACAAAATCAATAATCGATTATTCAGCAACGTTCAAAAAATCCTTTTCAGATTTTAATTTCAACAATCGATTATACAAAATCAATAATCGATTACCTGACGGTATTTGAAAACTTTACGACAACGGTCAGCTTCACAATCGATTGTGCAATGTTAACAATCGATTATTTATCAGTCTTGAAAAATCAATTTAGACACTGCCTTGTGACAATCGATTGTTATATACTCACAATCGATTATTTAATAACTTTGAAAAAGTCTGGAAGACACTGTCTCAACACAATCGATTGTCATATGTTCACAATCGATTATTTTGTGACTTTGAAAAATCTGATGGACACTGTCTCTTCACAATCGATTGTCATTAACTTCACAATCGATTATTTTGAGCGTTGAAAAACTTTGATGGACACTGCCTCATCACAATCGATTGTCATAAGGTTCACAATCGATTGTCATGCAGGTTTGAAAAACCTGATGCTCACTGCCTTAACACAATCGATTGTCATTAGTTCACAATCGATTGTCATGCAGTCTTGGCTTAACATAATCGATTATCATAAGTGCATAATCGATTATCTTAGTCCAGATTTTTGAGGCATGTTTAAAAATCATTTTGACTAAAGTAAATATGCATGATTTAAAGTCATTTAGCATTAAATTAAATATGCATGATTTTGTAAAAATAATTTTACGAGAGAAGCCATGTCATGAGTCAAGTTGTCGGATCAAGATCACAGTTAAGAACGACTCATGTAAAACTATAAAACTTGGTCTTGTGCTTGAATCTCGTTATATATCAATTGTGCGCTTGTACTTGAACTTCGTCATATATCAATTTGCGCATCTTTTGTCATTCATCAAAACCTACACATATGAACACACGTTTTAGTATAATGCTTTGAGAACGTGTTTCCAACAATATCCACTCGAATACCCTCACTCGATACCACGTGGCCTAAGAATGCCACTGAATCCAACCAAAACTCACATTTTGAGAACTTAGCATATAAATTCTTCTCTCTCAGAGTCTAAAGCACAGTTCTCAGATGTTGCTCATGATCTTTTTGACTCCGAGAATACACCAAAATATCATCAATAAAGACGATGACAAACGAGACAATATATGGTCGGAATACACTATGTATAAAATGCATAAAGGTTCTTGGGACATTGGTCAGCCCAAATGACATAACAAGGAACTCGTAATGACCATACCGAGTCCCGAAAGCAGTCTTCGGGATATTTGGCTCTCGAATCTTCAACTGATGGTAATATGAGCGCAAATCAACCTTAGAAAACACATGTGCACCCTGATGCTAGTCAAACAGATTGTCAATACGAGGCAAAGGATAATAGTTCTTAACTGTAACTTTGTTCAACTGGTCATAATCAATACACATACGCATATAACCATCTTTTTTCTTCACAAACAAGACAGGACCACCCCCAAGGTGATACACTAGGCCGAATAAAACCCTTATCAGACAATTCTTGTAACTGATCCTTCAACTCCTTCAACTTAAGAGGAGCCATGTGATACAGATGAATAGAAATGGGTTGAGTTCCGGCGACTAATCAATGCCAAAATCAATATCTCTATCGGGCGGCATGTCCGAAAAGTCAGCTGAAAACACATCAGAGAATCCCATACTATTGGACCTGAATCAACGGAAAAGGGGTATCAATAATGACATCTCTCACATAAGCTGAATACGTTTTACACCCCTTCTCAACCATACGTTCAGCCTTAAGAAAAGAAATAATTATAGTGGAAGTGTGATCTAAGGCACCCCTCCACTCAACATACGGTATACCTAGCATAGCCAGCATCATAGTTTTGCCTTGACAATCAAGAATAGCATAATGAGGGAGAGAATCAATCCATGCCCAAGATAATATAAAAATCTACCATGCTTAGCAAGAATATATTAGCTCTAGTCTCAAAACCATGGAGAGTAACCAACTATGACCAATAAACGCGGTCCACAATAAGAGATCTCCCACAGAAGTAGAAACATAAATAGAGAAACTCAAAGAATCCATGGATACACCCAAATGCGGATCAAAATAAGAGGACACACAAAAATAAGTGGAGCTTATATCGAATAGAATCGATGCATCTTGGTGACAAACTAGTATAGTACCAGTGATGACAAAATCGAAGGCAACAACCTCAGTACGGGCAGGAAGGGCATAATATCTGGCCTGGACTCCCCCTAGGGCGACCTCTACATCCCCGACCTTCAAATCTAGTTAGTTGAGTAGGTGGACATCAACTGGAGCTGTAATCATGGCCTGAGAACTCTGCAGGGCACACTGTGGCTGGGAAGTCTGTTGAGGTGCACCCCTCTAAGTCTAGGGCAATCCCCCACCCTATGGCGTGTGTCACCACACTCAAAATTAGCTCTGGAAGGATGTGGTGGATGTGACTGGATCGGGCCAGGTCTACTAGACTAATCTCTGAAAGCACCCCGCACAAGAGGTGCACTAGAAATCAGAGGTACATAATAAGGCTCCTAATGTCTAGGAGGAGCCGGAATACCATTGGTTTCTGTAAGATCTAAATAAACAGGGGGGACTCGTATAACCTCTACCATAATGAACTACATTCATAGATTTAATGTCAAAACTCGTAATAGATTCGGGGTAATCTAACCAAAAATAATTTAAGAACACGTACCCCATTGTTCTCTTTGAAAATCACCCAAAAATCGCCTCTCCCCGAGCTCCAAATTGGTAAATATGGAAAATGGATGAAGTCCCATTTTCAGAAATTAAAACATTCTGCCCAGCGATTTTCGTATCTGTGGTCCCATTTATACAGAGCCAATGTCTCACCTGTGACTTTTCACTTAATGGTCGACTTCCGCACGTGCGGTCTTCAACTCGCAGATGCGGTACCGCTTCTGTGAAAATTCTTCCACGTCTGCAGAAACTACTGACCTCCCTCAATCTCGCTTCTGCGGTCTCTCCGCCGCATCTGCAGGACCCTAACCGCAAGTGCAGTTATGACAGAAAACCAACTGCTACAGCAAATTTCAAACTCCAAATCCTTCAGTCAACCACCCTAATTCATCCCTAGGCCCCCAGAACCTCAACATAACATCCCAACCAATATTCAAACTTGTTCCCACCTTTGGAACGCTCAAGATAACATCAAAAACACCGATTTAACCTCGAATTCAAGCCTAAGAACTCTAAAATCTAGAAATACGCTTTCAATCAAAAAGTCTATCAAACGTCGTCCGAAAAACCTGAAATTTTGCACACACGTTACATTCAACATTACAGAGCTATTAAAACTTTCGAAATTTCATTTTGACCCTCGGATCAACATCTCACTATTGAACTGGAAACTTTAAAATTCTACCTTTCGGCATTTCAAGCCTAAATTAGCTAAGGGCCTGCAAAATACAATCCGAACACGTCCCTAAGCCCGAAATCACCTAACGGAGCTAACAAAACTATCAAATTTCAATTTTGAGGCTGTCCTTATACTGTTCCGACTACAATCAAATTTCTAACACTTAATCTCTCATTTAGGTACTAAGTGTCCCGAAACTCTCCGAAACTCAATATCAAACATCCCGGCAAAGCAAAATAGCAGAAATAAACGTGGGAAAAGCAGTTAATAGGGGATTGAAGCGTAAATTCTTAAGATGACCGACCGGATCATCACAGGTTGTTTCATTTTGGTTAAGCTAGCCAAATTTAACAATCTGGGATAAGTTCTCTGGAAACTCAAAATCATCAAGTGTTACTTCCCTTTAATCACATCTGGAGCCGTCTGAATCACCTACATTAACGTACTCGGTTGGTTCACCTCCTTCTTGACAAACATCATCCCCTTCTTTTATAACATTCTCTTCTTCAATAGGAGATTTAATTTTTTTCCCTTCTCCTCATTCTTCTATCCTTATTCTTCACAACAATCATCTCATTCTTTTATAATATTCTCTTCTTCATTGGAAGATTAAATTTTTTCCCCTTCTCCTCATTCTTCTATTCTCCTTGAATGCTTATTGTATCTTCATGTATTGTAGAGTCTGCAGATATAACTTCCTTCAGCGTTTCAGTAAGTATGTTTAACTTAATCATTTCGTAGAAAATTTATAGTAAACACTAAAATTTATAATATAGTAATTTTATTGAAATGATGTCATGCATATGATAACAACTAAGTTTATAATGTTGATGTGATGGTAATATGTACTGATTTATACCTGCATTCTCTTCATCAATTGTCGCTTCAAAATGAGAATCTAAAGCAACACGTATAGGTGAACTCTCATTAATTTCTATATCATTCACATGTCCTGTATCTAAGAAACCCATTACAATTATAATGCAGATTAAGTGATATATTTTTAGGTAATATAAAGGTACATTGTAGACATCTACATAGATATATAAATGTTTGTAGATATATTGTAGGCATAATGTAGATATGTCTACACATATTGTAGATATCTTGTATATAATGTAGATATGTTGTACATACTTTTTTTAACTGATGTTGGCATGCTGGTTTATCACAAATGCACGAAAAATGTTGATTGTTCTTCTTTTTTGATTGCTCAGCAATTTTTGTCGAACTCCCAGCAAACTGCAGGCTTTAAATTTGTTAGGATACATACATTATGGACGATAATATAAAATTAGAGGGCATGTAAATTATTCTGTTAAATGAATATATTTTAAATATTGCCGTGTCATCAATGTTATCCTTTTGACTGTTTATCGCTTGCAAAACAACCTTGATTCAATCATTGAGCAGTAGTTGAAAACTACCTAGTTCTTCAAAAATATATGTCTTGAAAGATCCAAGATCTAATGCAATCTCCATGTTAAAATATAAAGAGTTAACGAATATATTGGCTTAACATAAATTAAGGAAACATCCAAGATTCTGTATATATGTTACCTTGTCAACATTCTTTCTTAATTTTTTAATTTCTGTTAGAATATGCTTCTTGTCCTCTATTCCAATTGACTTTGTGTGTCCCAATGGGATTTCATCATCTTTCAGAGCCTCTAACTTGGTTTCAACTTCTTCAAGTATGTATTCAACTTTATCAGATAAAGACATTTTAGAAAGCTCTTTGGGTGCTTCAATTATCTTGGTGAACTGAATGAAAAAAAAGAAATTAGTTTGACTTAGACATAATATGTACAAAAGTTGTGGATAAATTATATTAAATTTTCTGCTCATAGGTAAAAATCATTTACCTTGATCTATGTTGGTTTGGTCATTCCATCTTCAGTTGCAGATAACCATATCTTGTCCTTACTAGCTGACCAGCTAAGTATGCGACAGATAGAATTGACAAGCCTTGTAGCTATATCAGTGTTGACGGTAGAGAAACACTCATGCAACTATATTTGCATTGCTAGTGCATATCCTCGAATGAGATACGAACGAACAGAAGAATTGAGCTTGTGCCTAACAGACTGAACAATTGTTTGTATGAATCAATACCCCATGCATAGTTCGCATACTATCCCGAGTCCAACAAATCAAACCTAAAATGGTCTACCAACCCTACATTGTCTTTATCTTAAGGACAAATGAAGAATTCTATGATATATAGAATATACAACTTGACTGCATCATCATCGTTCAACCAACTTTTGGTGGTTACAATTTGTTCTAAGTATGACTTCTTAACTTTTTCCTTATTTGGAAAATAACCTCTCATTATTTTACTGTCATATGCATGTGTGTTACTAACGTCTGTCACTTCCGTAAAATATTTTAGACCAGTTACCAATGAAAACTCTTTCAAGCCAAAATTCAACCTGTGAACCTATATCCCAGCTGAAAAATAGTCAGAACCAGATGCATTCAATTCATACTTCATTAGAAGATGAAATGATTGATTTTGTACGCATATTCTGGGCAACTAAAGCAAATAGCCAAACATGTCTTCTTGAAAAGCTTTAAACCATTTGCAGGCAATAAATCCTTAATTTGCAACGAATACTGGGGTCGAATAATGTCTGAAACTCAACGACCCCATAGTCAATAGGATGAGGTGCAAAAAAAAGGTCTACTATGTAGAAAAAGGAAAAACTCCTCATTAAAATAAGGTTCAAACCTAACAAACAAACTATCTACATTTTTAATAAATTACTATACAATTATATAATTGAGTCAAAGACAGATAATAACATAATTACAATTTTATTACAAAATTTTTACAATCTTTAAACAAAGCAAAAAAAAGGCAACATTTATATAAAAATATATCTACAATCATAAATTATAAATCTACAACAAATCTATACAATGTAGATAAAATTTCTACAAACTACAAAATCAAACATTATATAGTTTCATAAGAATGAGAACAACTTTTTTTAGCTTTTATCAAAATTTATTTTTGAAACTAATTAATTCTTACCTTCACCGGTGACGGTTGGGGACAAGTTCTAGTAGATTTTTGAACTTTTTTCTTTTTTGAAGCTTTCACATTAGGAGACACTCTAACTTTTTTGCAACTTTAATGCCAGTTTTTTCTTCGACAAAATCAATATCTTTGCCTTACCTTTTCGCAGATTTAACAGATATGGAAGATTCACCAGTCTTAATATCGTAATTTTCTTTGTTCGAGCTTCTGCCCTAGCTTCACGGGGGAAAAACTTGGGCTTGTTCTCTTCTTATGCATAAGCTGATTTTGAAGCCTTTTTGGGTGAATTTCCTGAGAAAACACCCAAATCAAAGTGAAGGAACATCTTCTCCTATGTCTTTTGTAGGATTTTTCTTTGAAGATATCTTCTTCTTCATTGCAAGGTAATCAGACACATTAATTAAGGTAGGAATTTTGAATATGAGAAGGAATTTCATCTGGTTTTGCGAAGAAGAGATGAAAAAGGAGTTAATTAAGGATTTCAAGAATTTTGAAGAGAAAATCATGAGTGAATATATGTGGGTGGGGTGAGCGGGATGTGGAGAGAGAAATATATAGGGAGTGGAAATACACAGTAGAGTTATTTTAAGACAGTAATCAATACCATTAATTCCTTTAAAATGTACATATATAATAATTGCATATATAAAATGTAATTATAGTAAAACTTGAGTAAGAAAGATAATATAGTTTTATATGATGTATAAGAATGTAAAAATTCTAGACACACACACATAGGAAAGGCCTGTATACGGGCCCACCATTGTAATTTTGTTAAAATTATTATTGTTGGTGTTTAGTTAATTAACTTTTGAGGTTTAACAAGCTATATATTTTAAACTTACTTTTGAATATAGAAATATTTAGTTTGAAATCGTCTTCAAATAATATGGTAGATGAAAATTATTTAATTTTTATTTTCAAATTCCTTTAAGATAGTATGGGTAAATATGAAAATCTTGTAAATACGATACTTCTTTTTGTTGTTGTATTATTTAAAAATAATTTTATATTATCTATGGAAACTTTTATTTGAATAAAACAAAGTTAATAATTTTTCAAAATGAGAAAAAAGATTGGAAATGAGCATCAATAGTACATTTAAAAGAGAGTCTAATTAACATATGCATAGTGCATTTAAAGGAGAGTTGTGGCTAGATGAATATGATGTCCACATGTATTTTACATTTAAGAGATGCCAATATAAATTTTTTATAAAATGATATATATGGCCTTCGTCAACATGTTTCATTTTCTATATAATAGATTTAAATTGCTTTAGGATAATATGGGTAAATATGAAAATCTTGTAAATCTCGATACTTCTTTTTGTTGTTGTATTATTTAAAAATTAATTTTATTTTCTCTATGGAAGCTTTTATTTGAATAAAACAAAATTAATAGTTTTTTAAAAATGAGAAAAAGATTGGAAATGAGCATTTGCACTGCACAAATAGTCTAATCAATACATATATAGTGTTATAAAATAGAAGTCTATTTAGAGTGAATGTCTAAGAGTTTTAGCTTGAAGCTAAGTCATTCCTCTTCCTATAAATAGAGGGGTCTTACCCCATTGTAAATCATCCCAAAGTATCAATAAGAATACTTCTCTCTATACTTTTCTCTCTATTGTTCTTGTTCTTGTATTATTGTTCTTGTTCTTATATTATTTCATAACACGTTATCAGCACGAGTCTCTAACCAATTGAAATTTTCGATTGTCTTAACTTTTGTTTGTGTAGGGTTTTGCTTCAAAGAAAGAATGAAGAAAGAAAAAAAAAGAAGGAGAGGAACGTAACGAAAAGAAGGAAGCAAAAAGGAACGAAAAGAAAGGAACAGAAACAATTGTTCAAGTAAGAAAGAGGAGAGTCGGAGGTGTCGATCAAAAGAGAAAAGAAACGAAAAACAAAGAAAAAAAAAGGAAACAGAAACGGAAGAGAGAAAAGTAAGAAAACATTGAAAATATAATTGGTATACCTTAAAGGTAAGTAATTTACTTTTCCCTTTCAAATTCTTTGAATTCTATAATTTGATTTTATATACAAACATAGACAACAAAGTTTGATTATAACTCTAATGGAGTTTGTAAGAAATTATAACCACATGAAGTAGTAAAATCTCTATGTCCTGCCATGATTAAATTCATGTATGATTGTGGGCAAAGAATTGAAAATCCGTCCCATTGAATTTGCTCCATTCCCTTTAGAGAATGTGGAAGCAGTATATGATAATATGAAAGAAGACAAAATTATTACCATGAAGGTATCAATGAATGTGGACGTGGCAAAGAATTCCGTCCAATTGAATTTGCTCCATTCCCTTTAGAGAATGTGGTAGCAGTATGTGATAAGTCTAAAAGAAGACTAATTACCGTAAAGGTATCAATGGATGTGGACATGGCAATAGACGAAATTATAATCGTCATTATTGTGGTAATGAGAATAATAAGGATTCTCAAAATAATCTTTTACTTTATGAAAGTAATATTTGACATGAGATTGTGTAAAGCACATGATTTTGATCCATTCCCTGAAGTGAATGTGATAATTGTAATAGAGCCCGTAAGTATGAACACGCTCTTGATGTAATTGTGTCATATGTCTGACAATATGAAAAGAAAGTTCGTTGTCCTCGAAATTTCGGGCAAGAACTATATGACATGGGTGTTGGATGCTGAAATCCACTTAGATGCTATGGGTCTTGGAGACGCCATTAAAGATAGAGATAAAGCATCCACCCAAGACTGTGCTAAGGCCTTGATTTTCTTGCGCCATCACCTTGATGAATGTTTGAAGATTTAATATCTCACCGTCAAGGATCCACTCATCTTGTGGAAAGGCTTAAAGGAGAGATATGGACAAAGCCTGACAGTTGTGATTATAGTACGTAAAAAAAACGTGCATCTGTAGACAGTGTAAATGATTGTTAGAAATATTATTGTGCGAATGTAGATCATGTGAAATTGAGTACATTGTAATATACATGAATGATTACCTAAGATGTATTGTGGTTGTCATTATTTAAATAATAATAAACAGCACTATCATGTATGATCACCACAATTGATTGATAATTAACTATGGTATAATTACTAGACGCTAGCAGTGGTGAAAATATAGTAATATATAAGTGATGATTATATAATGTACTGTGATGAAAATAATTATGCAACATAAAGGTACATTATTTGTACCATGGAACACATATGAACGGTAATATATGTTATAAACGAATAAATTCACAGCATGATTTACTACAGGTTTGATTCTGAGAAGTGAAATATTAGGTTAAGAATATGACAACATATAGATAGTTGATCACAGGTATGTAAGCACGTCCAATTGTAAAAATATCTGTTTAATTGATTCATGTACCACACATACGATATTCAAAGAGAAGAAATATTTCTCCCATTTAAGTGTGTGTAAGGCAGATGTTACTACAATTTCTGGTAGTAGTAAATTGATTGAAGGCTCCGGAAGAGCAACTGTAACTCTGCCCAAAGGCACGACGTTTATCTTAGAGAATGCAATATTCTCCTCCAAGTCTAAGAAGAACTTGTTGAGTTTTAATGATACCAATCAAAATGTTCTCCTCCAAGTCTAAAAGGAACTTGTTGAGTTTTAAAGATATCATTCAAAATGGATATCAGATTGAGACAATACATGAGTATAATCTTGAATACCCCATTCACTCATGAAAACGTGGCTGCCCACTTCGGCTTGGGGTCACGCCATTTTGCATGCAGCAATGCTAGTTTGTCGGCTGCCCGCTTCAACTTGGGGTCACGCCATCTTGCATGCAGCAATGCTAGTTTGTCGGCTGCCCACTTCGGCTTGGGGTCACGCCATTTTGCATGCAGCAATGCTAGTTCGTCTCTGACTGACGAATTATCACAAATATTCCCCGTTGCAATTGGTTTTGGGTCATGAACCCAATATATCCCATTTAAGAATCTTTGGATGCGCAGTATATGTGCCTGTAGCACCGCCATCCCGCATTTGCAAAGAAGGTTAGGAATATATGTTGAGGTTGAATCGCCCTCCATTATTCGCTACCTCGAAACATTGACAGGAGATTTGTTCACTGCACGATTTGCAGACTGTCAATTTGATGAGACACTTTTCCCAAAATTAGGGGGAGAAGTTGGTGAAACCAAACGGGAAATTTTGTGGAAAAATGCATCATTATCTCATCTTGATCCACATACCTCTATTTGTGAAAGAGGCACAAAAGATTATCCATTTGCAAAGAATAGCAAATCAAATGCCTGACGCATTTACAGATTTGAAAAGGATAACAAAATCACATATCCCCGAAGTAAATGTGACATCATCTGATTCACGAATACATATTCATTATTGGAAGAATATGAACATGAAATTGGTATTGAATATACCACACTCACTCCTAGAAGGAGGCTTGAGATGATACCACACTCACCCCTAGAAGGAGGTTTGAGATGATATACGGCATGAATGATCGTTGGTCACGTACCTATTGTATGCCAAAGTATTTTGGAAATATGACTATTAAAGGACAACAATAATGCAAGAAACATATCTTGCATATAAGTTTGACATGACCATAATGGTATAACTTTCTCTTTAAGAAAGATATTCACCACATGGATGTTGATGAATTTGTGGTAGTACAAAATTAATTGAGAGCTCTAGAAGAGCCAATTATTACTATGTTGGAGAAACACAATTGAGTATTGTGCTGTAGTAAGTCTCAAAGAAACTTATTCAGTTTCCAAAGTACACGCGAAAGCGATTGATTATATTGAGACTATAAATAAAGGAAGGCTTTGATATCTCCTACTACTACAACTTGTAGCGGGGTAATTTGTATATGAAAAGCTACCCGCTTTGTTCTCCAGTTTGTACTACACAAACGAAAGAATGTCACAATAAAGTGGATATCTATTGGTATAAAAACCCATGTCATAACAAACCTGAAGTTTATTGATAAGTGCACATGTCATGGTGTAAATTTGAAGTTTACCAATATTGATAATTTATTCAACTGACATTCGTGTTAGCCATCTCATTTTAAGTATGATGTGCAAATTCACATAGGTGAATATTAAAGATCTAGAAAGTTCTTTATGAATTCTCTTGTATCACTTGTTCTCATTAATGAACTGACCAACTAAAGAGTTCAGGTTGAATCCCATAAATTCTGGAAATATCAAAGGTGAATATGGGCCCATTCACCTGCCATGTATACCACATATGATGCATCTATGATATGGTTACATGCGCAATTGTTATTGACCTGCAGCCTGGCTGGTGCTTGCGAGGTAAATTGCTCAGTAATCTAACTTCGAGCATAATTTCCATATTCTCTACTCAAGACAGTTCATCTTGATAAGTTGGTTTATATCATAGTTGGTTTAGCAAGATAATTATTGAGTGCTTCCACTTAATAGCTAAACTGTTTCTTATGAGAACAAAGTTATATATCAGTTTGATATACGTTGTATACGAGAGTATATTCTCCCCTCACAAGTGGTTCAGGGTCAGGAACCAAATAATTTCATCTTATTATTAATGTTCTGTGTATATTGACATGATAATGCACAAAGATGATTTCCCAAAATTGAGGAAACAAGTTAGCTTTACTAACACGAGGGGGAGACATGATAAACACTTGAGAAAAGGTTACATGGGATGAATTATCATTTGCATATGTATATCCCCGAATATCATGATATGAACGTGAAGTTCATAAAAGGGATAATTCAATTGCAACATATTGCAAAGCATGCTATACGCATTTGCTGACCCAAAGAAAGTAACTAAATGGAAGAGATACAATTCAAGAAGAATTGATTCCATATGAAAGACATGTAGTTTTGAACCTATAGTTCAAATGCTTGAAAGTATAAAGTCAAAGGTATGTATAATCAGTTTTCGATATCTTATTTGTCTAGCATGACATGGAAAACTTGATATGCATCTAAAGTCTATTATATGGCTTATATGACTTAACTTGAAAGATTTAAGTTGCTTGAAGCATATGCAATTCTTGGTCCTGAAGTACCACATTCTTAGTGCAATTTGTGTACATATGTATCTTGCTATAACTATAAGCATGATGGCATTGAGAATGCATCTATGGAGATATTGAAGAGTTATTCCACGACATTATATGAAGATGTTCATATCTATCAAGAATGATGATTTCAAGGTGCGGAATATTTATTCAAGTCAATATGGTTGATTTGTCAAACGTCTACCAAAGATCGTTTTGAAGACGATGCACAAGATTGGAATGCAAATGCTCAAGGATATAAATTGATGTACTCATTAGGGGGAGTCAATGCGCGTTGCACTCTTTTTCCCTTACAAGGTTTTTTCCTACTGGGTTTTCCTTGCAAGGTTTTTAACGAGGCAACCAATAGGCGCATATTCAAACATGTGTACTCTTTTTCCTTTACTTTAATTTTTCCCATTGGGTTTTGGTTTTAAGGTTTTATGAGTCACATTATTGAATAGACATTCAAGGGGGAGTGTTATAAAATAGAAGTCTATTTAGAGTGAATGTCTAAGAGTTTTAGCTTGAAGCTAAGTCATTCCTCTTCCTATAAATAGAGGGGTCTTACCCCATTGCAAATCATCCCAAAGTATCAATAAGAATACTTCTCTCTATACTTTTCTCTCTATTGTTCTTGTTCTTGTATTATTGTTCTTGTTCTTATATTATTTCATAACATATAGCATATTTAAAGGAGAGTTGTAACTGAGGAATATGGGGTCCATATATATTTTGCATTTAAGAAATGCAAACATGAAATTTTTATGAAATAACATATATGCCCTTGGTCTACATCTTTCTTTTTCTATATTATACTAGACGAGGAAAGGCCCGTATACAGGTCCAACATTGTACTCTTAGTCAATTAATTTTTTGATAAATAAATCGATTCTTGTTATATTCATTTAATCACGGATAGATGATGATATTAGTGATTACAATTTATAATTTGTTTATTTTAATAATTTACTTAAAATTAAACTATAAATTATAATTTATTTAAGTTGCTCCAATTAACATAAAATAACTACGTGCTAAATACTTAATTTTAACATCCATATCAAACATAAAAAAAAATTAAATTGAATTTCAATGGTATTATTTTCTCAATGTATTCGAATATTTTACAAGATATACATTAAACCTACCAGTGTCATCTATATTAACAAATTTTATAGAATAAGAAGCTTTTTTATAGCCAATCTATCTGTAAACTATTCTTGAATAAATCTAAATTGGATTCGCAATAGTTTTAATAGTGGAAACAATCAGCTACTTGATGAACATGAACAACATCATTCTTTACATATGATAAAATATGAGAAAAAAAAATTATCATAATTTTATTTCATGTCTTGT
Organism: Nicotiana benthamiana; assembly: GCA_034376525.1. Lineage (NCBI taxonomy): Eukaryota > Viridiplantae > Streptophyta > Magnoliopsida > Solanales > Solanaceae > Nicotiana > Nicotiana benthamiana. The sequence goes on along the minus strand of CM067332.1, from coordinate 60,330,022 downwards.
ATATAATAAAATCAAGAAAAAATATTTAATACTGCAAATAAAAAGAACTTCCAAGGGACTTGCATCCTTAAAGACGTAATTTACTACTTCGAACAAAGAAAACCAAAGACACTAAACAACTATTAACCTGATATAAATGGTAGTGATTCAATATAGTAGTGTAAATTATATTTTATTACAACTCGTTAAAATGATGTTAATTGGTGATAAGATATTAAACATTTGGTAGAGGTCGATATAAATTATTATTGAGTTTTAAATTTTTTCTTAATTAAGGATATAAGAGAAATATTTTTGTTTTTCTATAGATTTATCATATGCTTATTTTCATAACACTATAAAATTATATCAAATAATGTTTAGGATAATTCATTGATACTTGAAAACTTAGTAGGAAAGAATAAGTTCAAATCATGTCGATTAAAATTTCATATCAATTAAGCATATAAGAGATAGTCTTCTAATAAAGTATGAACAAATCTCATCACTTAAATTAACTTTTAGATTTAATAAACTATACTTTTTAAAACTATTTTTGTATATGAAATTTTTAGATTGAAATCGCCTGCAAATAGTGTGGATGGAAGAAAATCTTTTCATTTTAATTTATAATTGCTTTAAATTTGTATAGTTTGTTGAGATATTGGGCTCCACAAAACCCAACCTGAAGAACAAGCAGGCAGCAATAGATGTTACATAAGTAACCACTTTAGGAAATTGTAAATATAGCCATTCTTTATTCTTTATTTACTAGACACACCTGTATACACACACACACAGATATTTTATTTTTATGTTTTGTGTATTTTGATATAAGCGAGGGGTCGTTTCATTTGCAGAACATTCGAGAAATAAGAGAGACACCCTTTCAGTTTTCTCTCCCTTCTCTCTCTTCGCCACTGTTCATCGTCTTCATTTCTCCTCAAATCCATGGCATCCATGGAAGTTAACATGGTATCAGAGCGGGTCATTCGACTCTCCTCGTCAAGAGCTATCATCCGGTACTAGCCTCATCGTTTATCGTTCAAGTTTTCATCAGTTTTCACAACCTAGGGTTTTCTCCATTTTTCTTCGCAGTCGGTTAGTATTTTTCTTCGATTTGTCAATTTTTGAAGTTGTTTGTTGCTTCATCGGTGGTACTCGTGGTGTATTCACAAAAGTTCTGTGTTTTCTCTTTTATTCATCAATTTTGAAGTTTGGTTGTTGTTTCATCGGTACTACTGGTGGTGTGTTCACAGAAGTTTTGTGTCTTAAATCAATTAGTTCTTGAGTAACAGTTTTGTATCTCATATATTTCATTCATTTTTGTTCATTTGTCGTCACTCACACTTAAAATGACTGATGAAGGTGAAAATCCTCTTCCCGTACCCACTAGCTTTGTTCCTGACCCGTCGAATCCTCTATTTCTTATGTCTTCTGATGTACCTGGGGTTTCTCTAGTTACCAACCAGTTTTCAGGTGTTGGTTTTGGGGGTTGGAGAAGGAGTATAATTGTTTCCTTATCAGCTAGAAACAAATTAGGTTTTATCGATGGGTCTGTTCCAAAACCTGCTGCAAATTCCCTTCAATCTAAGCAGTGGGATAGGTGTAATAACCTAGTCATATCCTGGCTTACAAATTCCCTTTCACCTGAAATAGCTGAGAGTGTCCAATACTCCGACACTGCTCAGAGTATTTGGAATCAGCTAAACATTAGGTATGGAGCAGTCAATGGCACAAAATTTTTTGAGATTAAGCTAGAGTTAGCCTCTACCACTCAGGGTTCTCTGGATATAGCATCATACTTCAATAGGTTAAAGAAGTTATGGGATGAGTTGAATTTTATGAGGTCTTCAAGGTGTAATGCATCTAGTTGTGGTACTGCATGTACTGCTAGAGCTGAATTTCAGCAGGAAGATGATGAGAACAAATTACATCAATTCCTTATGGGACTGAATGACACGTACTTGGGAATTAGAAGTAACATTCTCATGATGCAACCCCCTCCTTCACTAGACACTGCCTACAACATATTACTTCAAGATGAAAGACAAAGACAGGTCAGCCGTGTGCCATCACAATTTGGTGGTGAATCTAGTGCCTTCAACACTCATTTCATCAATAAACCTCCTACTAAAACCCCTGCACCATATCCACATTCCAAGCAATTTAACCAAAAACTCAACTTTGACACCACAAAGCCAAACATTACATGTAGATAAATGTAAGAAACCAGGTCATGCAATTGATAAGTGCTATAAGCTGCATGGATTTCCACCAGATTTCAAGTTTACCAGAAACAGAAAAATTGCTGCTAATGTTGAAACACAAGGATGTGCAAGCCCAGTTGATTCTTCAAGCTCAAGTGAGGGTAATCAGGGGCAATCTAGTTCAGAACCTGGTATACCTGGGTTAACAAAGGACCAATATGCACAGCTCCTGATGCTTCTTCAGCAGACTCAGATTTCAGAATCTCAGCATCAACCAAACATTATGGGGTCTGCAAACTTTGCTGGTACTCTTCCTTCTTATTTCAGTCCTTTAAAAGATGTTTCTTATGGTGCTTGCATGTTGACTAGAGTTAATACATACATTTGGATTATAGATTCTGGTGCCACTGACCATATGACCTCTAATAAAACCCTTCTCTTTGACATTAAACCATTGGTTGTACCTTTCTTAGTTGTGTTGCCAAATGGTTACAAAGTGAAAGTAACCTGTACTGGATCCATCAAATTTTTGTGTTTCACTTTGCATAATGTGCTCTATATACCTAGCTTTCAATACAATCTCATCTCTGTCTCCAAACTTGTACACCAACTGAATTCTATTGTTCTATTTACAAAATTTTCTTGCTTGATACAGGCCCCTTCTCTGAAGAGGCCACTGGAAATTGGTAAACTGGATGATGGACTTTACAAACTTGTTCAGTCTTCTGATTCTTCCCTTTCCCCTTGTCATTACAATTCCCCATTAGCTGTTGCTTCTGCTTCTTCTTCTCAATCTTCTTCTCATTGTGGAAACCATTCTGAATTGAATAAAATGGAGATCTTGTGGCATAATAGACTGGGACACATCCCCTTTGTAAAAATGAAAACCATCTCTTCTATTCCATACAAGTTTTCAGATAAACAGCCTTTTGTGTGTACTATTTGTCCATTAGCTAGACATTCTAGACTACCATTTCCTGATAGCTCTATAAAAACAAATCATCCTTTTCAGCTTATTCACATAGACACCTGGGGACCATATAACACTGCTACTTATACTGGGTGTAAATATTTTTTAACCATTGTTGATGATTTTACAAGAGCCACCTGGACCCATCTTATAGGGTCCAAAAGCAATGCATTCCCCATTATCAAAGCTTTTCTTGCTATGGTCAAAACTCAATTTCAATCTCATGTTCAGGAGTGATAATGCTCTTGAACTTGGCTCTAGCACTACTGGGGTTGATTTTTTTGCTGAAAATGGCATCATTCACCAAACTTCTTGTCCTTACACACCACAACAAAATGGTGTAGTTGAAAGAAAACATAGACACTTACTAGAAACTGCCAGAGCTTTACTTTTCCAATCTCATCTCCCTCTACACTTCTGAGGGGATTGTGTCCTCACTGCCACCTACCTTATCAATAGATTTCCTTCCAAGTTACTTAACAATAAATCCCCATATGAATTACTTTTTGGTCACAGTCCTTCTTATACCCATCTTAGATCTTTTGGTTGTTTGTGCTTTGCCTCTATACCAAAGCACCATAAAGGCAAATTCCATCCAAGAGCTGATCCATGTGTGTTTCTGGGGTACCCATTGGGCAAAAAAGGCTATAAACTGTATAATTTGAAAACTAAAATAACACTTGTCTCTAGAGATGTGTCTTTTCATGAGAACATTTACCCTTTTGCTACTTCAGGGGGCTCCTCCATCATTCATCCTCCTGTTATGTGCCCATCTATTGATGATGATCCTTCCCTCAGCTTTCCTTCCTTCTGTCCTCCTTCCTCCTCAAATCCACCTATCTCCAGCTTTACTCCACCCTATTCTCCTGTTGATCCTTCAGTCCATTCCCCTCCTGCTCTTCCTATTTCATCTACTCAACCAGACCATGTGTCACCAGCTGTTAGAAGATCATCCAGACCCCATGTTCCTCCTGCCCATCTTAAACAATATATTTGCAACTTACCTCCTTCCCTTTCTGGCACTAGTTCTTTATCCTCTTGTTGTAATAGCTCTGTCCTCATGGCATCTACTGAACCATCTTCCTACCAGCAAGCTGCCTCTGATCCTGCCTGGCAGGATGCCATGACCAAGGAATTTGAGGCTTTGCAAGCCAATAATACTTGGTCCATTGTTCCTCTCCCACCTGGGAAGAAACCAATTGGGTGCAAATGGGTTTATAAGGTGAAATATAAGGCTGATGGGTGTGTGGAAAGATATAAAGCCAGGTTGGTTGTTAGGGGTGACACTCAGGTAGAGGGTGTGGACTTCACTGATACTTTTTCCCCAGTTGTTAAATTCTCAACTATTAAATCTTTGATTGCTGTTGCTGTGAAACAGTCCTGGACTCTCTTCCAACTTGATGTCAACAATGCCTTCCTCCATGGTGATTTGAATGAGGAGGTTTATATGAAACTACCCCCTGGTTTGGTTGTCTCTTCTTCTTCTTCTACTTCTTCTTCCTCTTCTTTTGTTTCCTCCTCTTCTTCTTCACCTCCTTTGGTATGCCTGCTTCAGAAGTCATTGTATGGCTTAAGACAAGCTTCTAGGCAATGGTATGCCAAGCTTTCTGAAGCTTTGATCTCTAAGGGGTATTCTTCCTCCCTTAATGATTACTCTCTCTTTCATAAAAAGTCTGGTTCTTCTGTTGTGCTGTTGGCTGTGTATGTTGATGACATTATCTTAACTGGAAATGACTTGCAAGAAATTATTGCTTTGAAGTCCTTTTTGGATTCTACTTTTAAGATCAAAGATTTAGGTGTCCTCAATTATTTTCTTGGCATTGAAGTCTGTTATTTCCCTACTGGTATTCTTCTTCACCAAAGAAAATTCATTACTGACCTCCTTTCTTCCTATGATTGTCTAGTTGTTACTCCTGTCACTTCCCCTCTTGATCTTTCTGTCAAACTCAAACATGACATGGGTCCAATTCTTCCTTCCCCTGAGACTTACAGAAGTCTTGTTGGAAAACTTAACTTCCTTACTCATACCAGACCTGATTTAGCCTTTGCTGTTCAACATCTCAGTCAGTTTCTTCAATCTCCTTCTTCTATTCACATGTCTGCTGCCTTACACACCCTAAGATACCTTAAGGGGACTCTTGATCTTGGGATCTTCCTCAATAACTCTCCTAGTTTGACTCTATCTGCCTATTGTGATAGTGACTGGGCATCTTGCCCAGACACAAGGAGATCTGTTTCTGGTTTTTGCATCCTTTTAGGGGGTTCTTTAATTAGCTGGAAAGCTAAGAAACAACCTGTAGTGTCCTTGTCTTCAGCTGAGGCTGAATATAGGGCCATGAGCAAAGTTGTGGGTGAAATTACTTGGCTTACTCGTTTATTCTCTGATTTTGGGTTTCCTATTTCTTCTCCTGTCCCTGTTTTTTGTGACAACCAAGCTGCCATCCACATAGCCAACAATCCTGTTTTCCATGAGCGCACCAAACACGTTGAACTTGATTGCCATTTCATTCGGGCTAAGCTTCAGGAGGGTCTCATCTCTTTACATCATGTTATTTCTGGCTCACAACTTGCTGACATTTTTACAAAGCCCCTGACAGGTATACTGCATCATTCCTTCTTACCCAAGCTGGGTGTTCATCCACCCTCCAGCTTGAGGGGGGGTGTTGAGATATTGGGCTCCACAAAGCCCAACCTGAAGAACAAGCAGGCAGCAATAGATGTTACATAAGTAGCCACTTTAGGAAATTGTAAATATAGCCATTCTTTATTCTTTATTTACTAGACACACCTGTATACACACACACAGATATTTTATTTTTATGTTTTGTGTATTTTGATATAAGCGAGGGGTCGTTTCTTTTGCAGAACATTCGAGAAATAAGAGAGACACCCTTTCAGTTTTCTCTCCCTTCTCTCTCTTCGCCACTGTTCATCGTCTTCATTTCTCCTCAAATCCATGGCATCCATGGAAGTTAACATAGTTAAATACGAAAATCTTGTAAATATTTACCAATACTTTTTGTTGCTCTACTATTTAAAAATTAAGTTTATTTTCTCTGTGTAAACTTCTAATTGATTAAACCAAATTAGTAATTTTACCAAATGGGAAAAAGATTGTTACAAATGAGTATTTGCATGCACTACTCCCTCCAAAAGTAGTATAATCATGAAAATATTAAAGGAGTCTTATGGTGATGGGAATATAGAATCCACGTGTATCAATGACATTTTACATTTAGGAATTACAAATATATATTAAAGGAGTCTTATGGTGATGGGAATATAGAATCCACGTGTATCAATGACATTTTACATTTAGGAATTACAAATAATGTAAAAAAATTTCTCAAATGACATATATATATCCTTGGTTGACCATCTTTTCTTTTTTATAATATATATATATATATATATATATATATATATATATATATATATATATATATATATATATATATATATATATATATATATATATATATATATATATATATATATATATATATACTAGACGAGGAAAGGCTTGTATACGGGCCAAACATTGCTATTTTATTAAAATTATTATTTTTTGGTGTTTAGTTAATTAATTTTTGAGGTTTAACAAGCTAAATATTTAAAATTACTTCTGTATATAAAATATGTAGTTTGAATCGTCTTCAAATAATATGGTAGATGAAAATCATTTAACTTTATTTTCAAATTGCTTTAAGATAGTATAGGTAAATATGAAAATTTTGTAAATATCGATACTTCTTTTTGTTGTTGTATTATTTAAAAATTAATTTTATTTTATCTATGAAAACTTCTATTTGAATAATAAAATTAATAATTTTTTAAAATAAGAAAAAGATTAGAAATGAGCATTTGCACTGCACAAATAGTCTAATCAACATATGCATAGTGCATTTAACGGTGAATATGTAACCTACAGAAAAGTGAGTTAATCCAACCAATCTTGCTTGTACAATCGAAAGGGCCACTTAAGGGTCTGATCTGCCCCTCTATTATCATAAATAAGTTTTATTTATCCGTGTTTAAGTTTTCTAACAAAAACATCCCTATTATTATGTATTAGAGTCATATTTACCGCTACACATTAAAAAATCTATCCCTCATTTTATAATTCACTTGGCATCTCCTTATTGGACAGCCTGACCGCCCTATTTTTTAAATTCAAACTTGCCCGATGCCAATAACAAAACTACACCCATCCATTTGTTTGGTTTTAATTTTGTAATAAAAAAATTCGATCTAATATAGTTTGATTTTTATTTTAATAAAAAATAACCAAAAAGACTTATTTAAATTTATTATTATACGCATATTTTTATATAATATTTCTTAAATTTTATGATATATATTAGTTCGCCCCATTTTAGTCTAGTTCTTTATTGTTATTGTAACAATCTAATTATTGCCTTTACATTCTAGGAAAAAACAACTAGACTAAAATGGGGCGGGTCAATCGATTTTTAATTACGACAATATTAATGAAGTGTCAGAGAGTGATGTAGGTTTAATAGCCAAAAGTAAAATAGAAAAAGAAAATCGTTGTCCATTTTAGCAATCAGATTTGGCATTTATCTTCTTACTGAGACATACCTCAGTGTCATAAGTCAAATAATTATATTGCTATAATAACAAAGAACTAGACTAAAGGGTATAATTCAAATAACTACCTTTATAGTTGGTTTGGTTCGATTTTTTTAATATTTTTTTATTAAAATTAAAATCAAATCAAATTTGATCGGATTTTTAAAATACAAAAAACCAAACCAATGGGTGGGTGTAGTTTTGTTGCTAGGATCGAGCGGGTTTGAATTAAAAAAATAGGGCGGGTCAGTTGGTCCAATAAGGGGATGCCAAGTGGATTTAAAAGAAATAATGGTATTTTTAACGTGTAAGGGTAAATATGACCCTAATGTATTACTGTAGGGATATTTTTGATAAAAAACTTAAACGAAGGAAAAATAAAACCTATTTATGATAGTAGAGGGGCAAATCAAACCTTTAACCGTGCATTTAAATAAGAGTTGTGGCTAGAAGAATATAAGGTTCACATGTATTTTACATTTAAGAGATGCAAACATTAAATTTTTATGAAATGAAATATATGCTCTTGGTCAACATCTTTCCTTTTCTAAATAATATTCAAATTGCCTTAGGATAGTATGGGTGAATATGAAAATTTTGTATATCTCGATACTATTTTTGTTGTTGTATTATTTAAAATTAATTTCTCTGTGGAAACTTCTATTTAAATAAAATTAAATTACTAGTTTTCCAAAAATAGAAAAAGATTGGAAATGAGCATTTGCACTACACAAATAGTCTAATCAACAGATACATAGTGCATTTAAAGGAGAGTTATGACTAAAGGAATGTGGAGTCCACATATATTTTACATTTAAGAAATACAAATACGAAATTTTTATGAAATGACATATATGCCCTTAGTCAACATCTTTCCCTTTCTATATAAACTAGTATTATTAAGCTCGGGCTGAACCCGAGCCCAAGCTTAATACTAAACGTTAAATGGATAATCATCAAATTTATCATGTACGGTTAAATAAATTATACGTAGATTGTATACGGCTATAAATATATCAAGTATATATTATACATTCATCGGCTAGTTTAGTTTAAGCAATTGGGTGAACGGTAATTTGGGTTAATTCTTCTCATTATTTATAGACATAATTTCAAAAACTTTCTTGTGCTTTAGTAATATTAATTACCTCTCATGTGGTTTAAATACTATAATTACCTATTTTGTTTCTATTTTCTTGTTAAGAAACTGATTTCAAGTAATATATATTGCTGTAATATTTCGTAATTACCTTCTTCAACTTTAATTATTAGTATTTAAGTTTCGTTACATAAACATCTCTTTTTTAAAATAGAAAAGGATACTATACCGTATTGTTTGACTAATCTTTCAAATCTTTAAAAGATATAAAAATTGATTATTTATAATATTAATTCAATGAGAAAGAAAAATAAAAGAAAGCTTCACAGCTTTGCATTTGAATTTTTGTAGCGAAAGTTTATATAGATTTAAGATGTAAATTTGTTAATATATAGTGAAGCATATGCTTGCCTTTGATTTTACTTTAATGTTGCTTTTTATCTCTATTACTTTAAGACGTAGTTTATCACTATTTATTTTTTTGTTGGACAATCTTTTACTTTATAGAAATAATTTTATATTTTTGTGCTTTCAAGTATTTTTATCTTTGATTATATACTTTTAATTATTCATTATTATTTTGTAGTAAGAATATTTTATATTTATGTTGGATATTTATTACACGTGGTTTGTAATTATAAATTTTGTTTTTTCATCCTTGATTTTTTTGCTTCCAGTGCTTTTACAATAAATCTAATAGAGATCTGTAACTCTAGCCAAGTAGTATAATATTGCAGCACTATAACGGTAAATATGGTGGAGATCTTTAAAATAACTTTTTTTCTACCCACTCTTATCTATATTATGTAATAAAATATGGTATATGAGTTGAGAGGGGTGTCTATCATGTCACTGGCAAAATTAAAGTGTCTATTTAATTGTTGTTAACAATTTAAAGAGACCGTTTGTATTTTGCGCTACGCCCCAATATTGTCAACGAACAATTACCTTGCCTTACATATATTAATTTTTTCGCATTGTCTTCCTCCAACAAGAAGGAGAGCAGCTGATTCTAGGGATGCCCATTTGTCCACATCAAAAGGAAAGGAATGAGTCCGGCAAACTCAGGCCGAAAAAATTTATTCAATGGTCACCGCTAACCGCTTTTGGTCCCAAATTTTTGGTTAAAAATCATCGTCTTTTCTTTGATTGTATCACTGAGACACCCGAAGAGCCGACCACATGTACCTTGGGAGCCCGGCCCATTCAAATCAAAATAGAACGAGCACTCAAAAACTAAAAATATTTTAAAATGACCTTGAAATTTTTTAATTTATCAAAATGGAAGCGTGAACTAAGTAATAATAATAAAAAATACAGTAGGAGTAAAAAGGAGTCTTATGAAGAAGTTATAGTACTACCACGTTACTTGTAACAGTTAGTCTAAGGGGCTATAATATCTTACCAAAAAGGCTTGAAAGTGACTTGATTTATGCACAATACCTATTAGTATATAAAGTAATATAGGATAAATATAAGTAGGGTGGGATTTATCATGGTTGAAGCGGTGTTGTGTTATCCACGCAGTTCGCCAAATCTTTTTATTATATATGTATATATGATACTATGCAAAATAAATAATTAATTACAAATAAAATAAAATGACACATCTTCACCACAATGGGTTAGTTGGTCAGTTGATCTAACACCCAAAACCTAGGTAGGTGGTCTGTGCTTCGAAACCCATGAATTGCATTCCCATTATTTTCCCCAAAATAGAATAACAGTCCTTTTTTTCAAAAGCTGTACCATTCCGATTTTGTATAGGATAAAGAGAAATTAAATTCTCCTTTTCTTCAGAAATAGTAACAATTTCGATTTTTTAAGCAAAAAACAGTAACAATTTTGATTTTGTATAGCACAAACTACAAAGAAAAACTAAACTCTCTCATTCTCCCCTTTTGAGTAGGAAAAGGATAATTATAAACAAAATAAAATTCATTGGAGTTTACTTATTTCATACCCTAATTTTCAAAAGCTTATTCAATTACATTGAAACTTGCCGATTTTTTTTAGTTGCAATCACAAGTGAGTTGTTCTAAATATATATATTCAGAGTTAGAATTTCTTGAAACAGACATTTTTTTCTTTTTGAGTTGATTTTTCTGCAATTTATACGGGTTATCTAATTGAAATTTTAATTTGTAATTCAGCTTGAATTCCAATGAAAAGATTTTATCCTGTAGTTCCTTCTGAGCCTTCAAAACCAAGTTCAACACCTAAAAATCATCTAACTTGGAAGAAATAGTTCATGAATCAGAACAACTTCCACAGAGTTAATTTAAATCGTTTAGAGATTGATCCAGGGAAAAGATTAGCAATTCGAAAATATCATCCAAATGACCGTGACGCGGTAAGAAGAGTATATATTCAACAAGGTCCTTGTCGACCTCGAAATCACAATTTTCCTCAACGGAATATTTATGGTCAATTGCGCCGTTTGAATACTCGATGGTCTGTTGAGTACGATTGGTGGGAGAATAGCATAACAAAAGATGCGGCATATTGCTTCTGTTGTTATTTGTTCCAAGATGAATGCATTAAACAAGGGAGAGGAGATCTATTTTCAAGCATAGGGTTTACAAGTTGGAACAAGAAGGAAGATTTAATATGCATATTAGTGGACCAAACAACGTTCAAAATTAGTGAAGAAAGAAGTGTGAAGATTTGATGAAACAAAGACAATCCATTCAGAGTGCACTTGCTAAACAATCTGATCAACAAAAGCTAGAATACTGAACTCGTTTAGAAGCTGCAATTGATGTGATAAGATATCTTTTGAATCTAGGATTATCATTTCGGGGACATCGTGAAGGTGAATCATCTTTCAATAGAGGTAATTTCTTACATGGTACGCAAAGCGATGTAAAGATATTGATGATGCATTTAAAAAAGCTCCAAAAAATAATCAATTGGCTTCTCCATATATTCAAAAGGTTATTATCACTGCATGTAAGATGGAAATAATTAAGAGTATCATTAAGGATATAAATGATGATCACTTTTCAATTTAGTTGATGAATCTCACAATGTATCATGTAAGGAGCAATTGGCTATTGTTCTGCATTATGTTGATAGGAGAGGAAGTGTGATGGAACGCTTTATGGGTATTGTTTATGTTCGTGATATTATTGCTTTGTCGCTAAGGAATAAAATTGTTAGTTTACTTACTAAATATTTTTTAAGTCCATATTTCTATACGTGAAAAATGCTATGATGGAGCAAGCAATATGCAAGGTGATTTAAATGTTCTTAAGATCTTAATGCAAAAAGAAAGTAGAGATGCTCATTCTATTCATTGTTTTGCTCATCAACTTCAATTAACTCTTATTGCAATTTCCAGAAGATGTGATGAAGCGCACGAACTCTTATTGTTGGTTTCTGAAATATTGAATATAGTGGGAGCTTATTTCAAGCGTAGAGATGAACTTCGTGAATCTCAAGCAGAAGAAATAAAAAAGGCATTACGTAACGGTAAGCTTGAAACCGGTAAGATCTTGAATCAAGAATTGGGTCTTGCTAGAGCTGGTGATATACGATGGGGTTCTTATTACAAATCTTTTAATAATTTTATCCTTATGTTTGGCCCTATTATTGATGTGCTTGATGCTATTGTTGTTAATGCACGTTTTAGAGAAAAATGTATGGCAAAAGGATATCTTAACACATGTTTAACATTTGAAATTGTCTTCATGTTACATTGATTGCATACTATTTTAGTAATCACAAATGAGCTTAGTGCAACCTTTCAAAAGAAGGAGCAAGATATTGTAAATGCAATGTTACTTGTTGGAGTGACAAAGGATCAATTACAATAACTGCGAAAGAAAAGTTGGGATTCACTTATTAATGAGGTATCTAAACTATGTATGAAATATGATATTTCAATACCTGAATTTGATGAGCTTTATGTCATACCTGGAAGATCACGTCGTAGGGTTGCTGAGTATATTGTTTCACATCACTACCATATTGAAGTAAAACAACAACAACAACTACCCAGAATAGTCCCATAAAGTGGGGTCTGGGAAGGGTAATATGTAGACGAGCCTTACCCCTACCCGAAAGGGCAGAGAGGCTGTTTCCAATCGACCCTCGGCTTAGTGAAGGAAGGGGAAAACAGAAGCAAAAACAACAGAGCATTAGTAAGTCCATCAGAAATAGCGTAAATAATATTTAAACATAAGAACCATAAACAAGATAGCATATCATATAGTAACTGACATAAATAACTACCATAAGGGAGACACAATCCAAAACACAAATCATCTATCCGGGTGAGTAGTACGAAAAACTCTAGGGGCCCCTATCCTACAACCCTAATACTAGACCTCCAGACTTTCCTATCAAGGACCATGTCCTTGGATACCTGGATTCTAGCCATGTCATGCCTAATCACCTCTCCCCAATACCTCTTATGCCTCCCTCTGCCCCGGCGAACGCCGACAATCGCCAGCCGTTCACAACTCCTCACCGGGGCATCAGGACTTCTCCTCCGCACATGCCCGAACCACCTCAGCCTCGCTTCTCGCATCTTCTCATCCATCGGGGCCACCCCCACCTTCTCTCGAATAACTTTATTCTTAATCTTCTCTAACATGGTGAGCCCGCACATCCACCTGAGCATCCTCATCTCCGCAACCTTCATTCTCTGAACATGAGAGCTCTCACTGGCCAGCACTTCGCCCCATACAACATTGCAGGTCTAACCACATCTCTATAAAATTTTCCCTTGAGTTTCTGTGGAACTTTCTTGTCACACTACCATATTGCATTATTTTATAGAATTATTGATTGTCAATTTCAAGAACTCGATAGTCGCTTTGATGAGGTGACAACAGATTTGCTTCTTGGAGTTTCTTACTTGAACCCAGCTGACTCTTTTTTTAATTTTGACATTGAAAAGACATTGAGATTAGATGAGTTATATCATGATGATTTTGATAAATATTATATCGTCGACCTTCGATTTCAGCTTCAGAATTACATTGTTGATGTCTGAAATCATAATAAAAGGTTTTCAGATCTTAGGGGACTTGGTAATCTCTCCACGAAATTAGTATAGACAAAGAAGCACGACACTTATCCTCTCATTTTTCAACTTATAAAATTTACTTTTCTTTTTCCAGTTGCTACTGCTACAATTGAGAAAGCTTTTTTGGCAATGAAGTTGATTAAGACTGATTTGCGGAGTCGAATGGATGATGAGTTTTTGAGTAGTTGTTTGGTTCTTATATATAAAAGAATGTATTAAGTCTTATTCATAATGAGGCTATTATGAATACCTTCCAAAATATGAAACTCGTCTAGCAGAGTAGTAGTAAGGTACTTTTTTTTTAATATGACATTGTTACTATATTAATTTCGTTATGAATTTATTTAAATGACGGTACTGCTTACGAAAAATTCTGCGTACGCTCCTGAATATAAGGGTGAAATTGAAAGAGGAAGCCTTTTAGTTGGAATGCCTAGTCTATATACTCCTTTATAGACTAGGCTGTTGATTTCGTTTTTCTCCGCAGCGTACAAGAGTGTAAAAGAAATACCGACCTACATCTGTTGAGTTCTTGTATATTAATTTACTATATTCGCCTATTATTATTTCATGATCTAATCTTTCATGTTCTGATTTATGAGCGACTAATGCATTTAATATATAAGCAACATTTTAACAATCAGAAAATGACTTATTTGCAGCAAGATTGCAATGCTTAGGAAATCTATCTTTTTAATTTTCTCATCTTCTTGCCTTTTTATCAAAGTGTTCTTTCTCTTCCTTAGATCATATTTTTTCTGCCTTTTTGGAGGGTTTGACATTTAAATAAAGCATAAAGGTAACTTATACAGAGATCAATTTTTATACGGTTGGGAAATAACGAAATTCCCTATCTAACGGCTATATGAATGGTTGAAACTATTAAAAAAAATGTGACAATTAAAGTTGCAAAACCAATAGTTTCTCTTCACACCCCATTTTAACCTTAGATTTTACTGACTATGCTTAGTGTTTACCTACCAATCAAATACCAATCTCTTCAGCATGTTATCTTTTTTATGATACTTGCAGCTGCTGGTATTAATTATATCATGAAAGGACCACTTTTCCTCCATTTTTAGCACTCTTCTTTTTTAAAAAAAAATTACAAAAGAGAAGTTATTTATCTCATTCCGAAGGTAAATCTTTTTCTTTGTGAATTTGGAACATAGTTATTTTCTTTCATATTTTATTTATTTTCTCTACCTTCTCCCTGCAAATGAAGATATCTCTATTTTTATCTATTCCCAAATTTAATATTCAGGATTTTGTCTTTTTGTTATTCAACTTCTGGAATATTTTATAAAATCTTTAACTGTTGCTTTTGATTATTTTTGGATATCCGGCTTTTTAGTTTCCATTGTCTCTAAGATTCATTTTCAACAAAAACTTTGTGGTGGTTGATAATGTTTTCATTTGATTGGTGCTAATCGATATTTAGATTTGTTATATTGGTCGTCGTGCTATGTTTGATTGTTCCTACTGTTTCTACCTTCTATTTCGAGAAGATTTGATATTTATGGGTTTTTATCACTTTGTTCTGTTGAAAATTGAAATATATATTTAACTTGGAGTCCTAAGACGTCAGAGACAAACGTAAGGACTTGAAGATAGTATCTGGGGTTCCGCTTTTCAGATATTTAAATAGTTGAGATTTCTTTATTTTTCACCTATCAAAATTTCATACTTGTTATAAAATCTCATATTTTAGGTGAATGTCCATAATTAGAGAGATTCTAGGGTTTACTTCTCCCTATAAATAAAGGGGTCTTCTACCATTGTAAATCATCCCTAACCATCCCCAAGTATCAATAAGAATACTCCTCTCTCTACTTTTCTCTCTATTGGTCTTGTTCTTGTATTATTGTTCTTGTTCTTATATTATTTCATAACACGTTATCAGCACGAGACTCTACCGTCTCAAGAATCGTTCTCGAGAAAAACTAAGGTATTTCTCTCTTCCTAATTTGATTCTCGATTATGTCTGACATTATGAAAAGACAGTTCGTTGCCCTTGAAATTTCGGGCAAGAACTATATGACATGGGTGTTGGATGCTGAAATCCACTTAGATGATATGGGTCTTGGAGACACCATTAAAGATAGAGATAAAGCATCCACCCAAGATTGTGCTAACGCCTTGATTTTCTTGCGCCATCACCTTGGTGAAGGTTTGAAGATTGAATATCTCACCGTCAAGGATCCACTCATCTTGTGGAAAGGCTTAAAGGAGAGATATGACAACCTGAAGTTGGTCACTCTGCCACAAGCACGATACGATTGGGCTCATCTGAGGCTCCAAGACTTTAAGTCTGTTTCTGAATATAATTCTGCAATGTTCAGAATTACTTCTAAATTGAAGCTATGTGGAGATAAAATCTCCGATTATGATATGCTTGAGAAAACGTTTACAACGTTTCATGCCTCCAATATGGTACTGCAACAACAGTACAGAGAGAAAGGCTTCACAAAGTACTCCGAACTGATTTCTCTTCTACTTGTGGCTGAGCGAAATAATGACCTGCTCATGAGAAATCACGAAAGTCGACCCACTGGGTCTACACCACTGCCTGTAGCAGATAAGGTGTATTCTCATTATTCCAATCATGAAAAGGGCCATGGATCTAACCATGGTCGTGGTCGTAATCGGGGTCATAGCCGTGGATGTAGACAAGGAAGAAATATCCATGATGTCCGTCACCCCCCGAGGAGAGATAACCGCCGAAAGCAGAAACGGGATTATAAGGATCCTAAGGCAAAAAGTTCAGAAACTATATGTTATCGTTGCGGTGGAAAAGGGCACTGGTCAAAAGCTTGCCGTGTACCAAGACATTTGGTTGATCTTTATCAAGCTTCTCTAAAGAATAAAGGCCCTGAAACAAATTTTGTCTCTGACGACAATTTTGACATCACCCACCTGGATGTGGCAGACTTCTTTGAGCAACCCGATGGGAAAATAGACTACCTAATCGGTGATGGATCTGTGATGAAAGAAGATGGAGTTGTTTGATTTTATTTCAATTATTTGTAATAGTTAGTGAATAAACTAATAGTCATTAGTATCAGCTCGTATTAGTTAGTTTATGATATAAGGTTAGTATTAGTTCTTTAGAATGTTTCAATATGCTCAAATTTCAATAATATTTTTATTTTTAAGAAGAGGTAATCGACTAACCTAACAGTTAGTCGATTGTCTAATATTTCGCATTAAAACTGCAAAACAATCGATTGTCAATGTTCAACAATCGATTGTCAATGTTCAACAATCGATTGTCTATGTTTAACAATCGATTGTCTTAAGACAGTGATCTGGAATTTTTCAAAATAGTCAACAATCGATTGTCTATATCTAACAATCGATTGTCTTAGGACTGATGGAATTTTTTCAAAATAGAAAATAATCGATTGTCTATGTTTAACAATCGATTGTCGTAAGACTGATCTGGAATTTTTCAAAATAGTCAACAATCGATTGTCTATATTTAACAACCGATTGTCTTAAGACAGTGATCTGGAATTTTTTCAAAATAGCAAATAATCGATTGTCTATGTTTAACAATCGATTGTCGTAAGACAGATCTGTTTTTCAAAATAGTCAACAATCGATTGTCTATATTTAACAATCGATTGTCTTAAGACAAGTTTTTCAAAATAGCAAATAATCGATTGTGTGTGTTTAACAATCGATTGTCAATGTTCAACAATCGATTGTGTGTGTTTAACAATCGATTGTTTTAAGAAAATGCTTAAACTGAAATTTTCAAACTGCATAGTAATCGATTATGGAAAACATATAATCAACTATCTGATTTAGTTAGTCAACTGACCTCAGCAGATTTTGAAAATATTGTTTAAATGTGACACAAACGAATTGAACTTGTTTATTCGTATGTTCGTGTATTTCTTTTGTATGTCAAACTATGGGAAAGCGAATATGGATATCTCACAAAGCAAGCTTGGATCAACATCCAACTGTAAAAATATTTGCCTAGTTGATTCATGTACTACACATACGATACTCAAAGAAAAGGAATATTTCTCTCAACTAAATATGTGTAAGGCAAATGTACTACAATCTCTTGTAGTAGTAAATTGATTGAAGGCTCCGGAAGAGCAACTGTAACTCTGCCCAAAGGCACGATGTTTATCATAGAGAATGCAATGTTCTCCTCCAAGTCTAAGAGAAACTTGTTGAGTTTTAAAGATATACGCCGGAATGGCTATCATATTGAGACAATAAATGAAGATAATCTTGAATATCTCATCATTACAAAGAATGTCTCCGGCCAAAAGAGGGTTACTGAGAAATTCCCATCTTTATCTTGTGGCCTGTATTGGACAAGAATTAGTGCAATTGAGGCACATTCAACAGTAAACCAAAAGGTTACTGATTCCAATACTTTCGTACTTTGGCATGATCGATTGGGACACCCGGGATCGATCATGATGAGACGGATTATAGAAAGCTCATATGGGCATCCGTTAAAGAATTTCAAAATTCTTTCAAATAATGAATATCCTTGCACTTCTTGTTATCAAGGCAAGTTGATTATCAGACCATCACCAACAAAGGTTGGGACTGAGTCACCCACGTTTTTGGAACATATACAAGGGGACATTTGTGGACCTATTCACCCACCCAGTGGGTCCTTTAGGTATTTTATGGTCTTGATAGACGCATCCTGTAGATGGTCTCATGTGTGCCTGTTGTCATCACGCAACCTTGCGTTTGCAAAATTAATGGCACAAATAATTCAACTACGAGCACAATTTCCTCATAATCCAATCAAGTCTATTAGACTGGATAATGCTGCTGAGTTTTCATCCCAAGCATTTAATGATTATTGCTTATCAATTGGGATAAAAGTGGAACATTCTGTAGCTCATGTTCACACTCAAAACGGTCTTGCAGGATCTTAATTAAACGCCTGCAGTTGATTGCAAGGCCATTACTCATGAAAACGAGGCTGCCCACTTCGTTATGGGGTCACGGCATTTTGCATGCAGCAATGCTAATTCGTCTCAAACCGACGAATTACCACACATATTCCCCCATTGCAATTGGTTTTGGGTCATGAACCCAATATATCCCATTTAAGAATCTTTGGATGCGCAGTATATGTGCCTATAGCACCGCCATCCCGCACCAAAATGGGTCCGCAAAGAAGGTTAGGAATATATGTTGGGTTTGAATCGCCCTCCATCATTCGCTACCTCGAAACATTGGCAGGGGACTTGTTTACTGCACGATTTGCAGACTGTCGATTTGATGAGACACTTTTCCCAAAATTAGGGGGAGAAGTTGGTGAAACCAAACGGGAAATTTTGTGGAAAAATGCATCATTATCTCATCTTGATCCACATACCTCTATTTGTGAAAGAGAGGTACAAAAGATTATCCATTTGCAAAGAATAGCAAATCAAATGCCTGACGCATTTACGGACTTGAAAAGGATAACGAAATCCCACATCCCCGCGGAAAATGTTCCAATCCGTATTGATGTCCCTGTTGGACAATCATCTAGTGTCATAACCAATGAGTCGAATGCACGCCTGAAGCGTGGCAGGCCATTTGGTTCTAAAGATCGAAATCCTAGAAAGAGGAAAGCAAATGACACTATGAAAGAATCGCATGAGGAAATTCATGATTTAACAAATTCTGAGATTCATGAAGAATTCATTGAGCCCGAGACTCTGGAAAATACGGAACTATCCATAAATCCAACTGATATTGAGTCAAATTTTGATCGAGTGGATATAGTGGTGGATAATGTCTTTGCTTATAATGTCGCATCTAGCATTATGCAAGAATGTGAAGATCTCGAACCTCAATCTGTTGAAGAATGTCGAAAAAGACATGATTGGCCAAAATGGCAAGAAGCAATTCAATCAGAATTGAATTCGCTGGCAAAACGTGAAGTTTTTGGCCCTATAGTTGAAACACCTAATGGTGTTAAGCCCGTTGGCTATAAATGGGTCTTTGTACGCAAGAGAAATGAGAAAAACGAGGTACAAAGATATAAGGCACGCCTTGTTGCGCAAGGTTTTTCTCAAAGGCCTGGTGTCGATTATGAAGAGACATATTCGCCTGTAATGGATGCTATAACCTTTCGTTATCTCATCAGTTTTGCTGTCTTTGAAAAGCTTGACATGCATTCAATGGATGTGGTTATTGCCTATCTTTATGGCTCACTTGATAATGAGATATACATGAAAATTCCCGATGGACTCAAAGTGCCAAATGCTCATAATTCAAAGTCTCGGGAAATATTTTCAATTAAATTGCAAAGATCTTTGTATGGTCTAAAGCAATCAGGACGAATGTGGTATAATCGTCTTAGTGAGTATTTGTTAAAAGAAGGCTATATAAATGACGCCATTTGCCCGTGTGTTTTTATAAAGAAAACAACATCGGAATTTGTTGTACTTGCCGCATATGTCGATGACATAAACCTTATTGGAACCCCCATAGAACTCCAAAAGGCAATTGATTATCTAAAGGATGAATTCGAGATGAAAGATCTCGGAAAGACAAAATTATGTCTTGGTTTGCAAATTGAATATTTGGCAAATGGAATTTTTGTCCATCAATCTACCTATATATAAAAGGTACTGAAACGGTTTTACATGGATGGAGCACATCCTTTAAGTACACCGATGGTTGTTCGATCACTTGATGTGAATAATGATCCATTCCGACCGCAAGAAAGGAATGAAGAGCTACTTGGTCCTGAAGTACCATATCTTAGTGCAATTGGCAAACTAATGTATCTTGCAAATACTACAAGGCCTGACATATCCTTTTCAGTTAATGTCTTAGCAAGATTTAGCTCGGCTCCTACAAGGAGACATTGGAATGGGATCAAACATATATTGCGGTACCTAAAAGGGACCACTGATATGGGCTTATTTTATGGCAATAATTGCAGTCCCGATCTTGTTGGTTATGCTGATGCTGGATATTTATCTGACCCACACAAGGCTCGATCTCAAACGGGTTATGTGTTTATCTGTGGAGGCACCGCCATATCTTGGCGATCGACTAAGCAATCAATTGTGGCTACTTCATCTAATCATGCCGAGATAATTGCTATTCATGAAGCAAGTCGAGAGTGTGTGTGGTTGAGGTCTATTATACATCATATACAAGACAAATGTGGTTTGAAGTGTAATAAACTACCCACGACTTTGTATGAAGACAATGCAGCATGTATAGCTCAATTGAAGGGAGGATTCATAAAAGGAGATAGAACAAAGCATATTTCACCAAAGTTATTTTTCACACATGATCTTCAAAAGAATGGTGATATCAATGTGCAACAGATTCATTCAAGCGATAATATGGCTGATTTGTTCACAAAGTCTCTACCAACGTCAACCTTCAAGAAGCTAGTTCACAAGATCGGAATGCGAAGACTTAAGGATATAAATTGATGTTCTTATCAGGGGGAGTTAATGCGCGTTGCACTCTTTTTCCCTTACAAGGTTTTGTCCCACCGGGTTTTCCTTGCAAGGTTTTTAACGAGGCAACCAATAGGCGCATATTCAAACATGTGTACTCTTTTTCCTTTTCTTTAAATTTTTTCCCATTGGGTTTTGTTTTAGTTAAGGTTTTAACGAGGCACATCATTGAATAGACATTCAAGGGGGAGTGTTATAAAATCTCCTATTTTAGGTGAATGTCCATAATTAGAGAGATTCTAGGGTTTACTTCTCCCTATAAATAAAGGGGTCTTCTACCATTGTAAACCATCCCTAACCATCCCCAAGTATCAATAAGAATACTCCTCTCTCTACTTTTCTCTCTATTGTTCTTGTTCTTGTATTATTGTTCTTGTTCTTATATTATTTCATAACAATACTTTGTTAATGCTTCATCTCCAATTTTCCTGCTTTTCTTTTTCCATATGACTGTTTGAATAATTTAGTTGTAGAGTAATCATTATCACACTAATTTATTATTCAAAATTCTCCCTATGTCCCATTTAGCTATCCTTGGATCATTTTTCATCATGTAAGCATCTAAACTATCATTATCGTATATATTTTGTTAACCTTGTTGTATAATTAATCCGGAACATGATTTATTTGATGGTATATTTTACTCCTTCCGTAATTTGTTAATCAAGCATTTACATAATATTTTGTGAAATTGAAGTCAATATTTGTTTGTATTATGTGAAATTAAATCCATAGTTATTTTTCTGCCTCCAGGCAATAGAGTTTTGAAGAAAATTGCGCTACCCGAAGAGATGTAGAGAATCAAACATCTATTATTTTTATCTAAATTGTTTTCATTCTCAAGTTTATTCTCTAGAGTAGTTGTCATTCTTCTCAACTTGACATTTTAGCCTTCACTTTCAATGATCACATTTAGAGGCTAATACTAGAATACATGAAGTTGGCAACAATTGTGTTAGAACCCCTTTGCTCAACGGGTTGTCACGGTGATAGAAGTTGTCACACAATTATTATTTTTAACTAAATTAATTTGACAAACTCAATAATTGTAGTTCTTTTGCTCTATTATAGTATGTTGCTTTTGTTTATCTCAAATACTGAGTATCTATCTACCTTCTAAGAAAAAGACTTCAATACCAAAATTTTCATTTTGTTGATGTTACTCTTTTTGAATGATTCTTTATTGCTATTTGGAACGTTCGTATGTCATTTATATAAGTATGATCTTCTAATATACGACCAATAATATTTTATTTATTTGTTTCATTAGTAGTCTTAAGATGAATTTTCTGTAATTTAAAATTTTTTATTTTATTTTAGTAGTCCTTTAAATTTTTTATACATAGATAAATTTTAAAATACTATAAAGGTATAAATCATATGGAAGTATATGTTCTAACTTTTTAGTAATGAATAACGCATGAATTAAGTTTATAAAACTTTCACTAATCTTTATAACCGCGTGAAGCGCGGCAAATTCACTAGTTATAATGTAAGCAGGACGACAAAAATATATCATAGTAATATAATAGAAAAATATTGTACTACTACATTAGGGAAACCTCAATGGGCTTGAAGGGAGAAGCCCGTTCTACGAAACCCATTAGCTGTTGAGGCCCACATACTGAACTATAAATTACAGAGAGAATATATACCCACTTCCTCTCTTGGAGCGAATCGGATCTAGGGTTCTTGCTAAATTTTGTGCCTTCTTCGACCTTCAGGTAAGCAAATCGCGCTTTTCAATCTATTTTTCACACACGTTCATATAAAACATTTACTTACAAATGGACAGACGAAATGCGTGTGCGTAATTCATTTAGGAATTGCTTTATTAATCGACAAATTTGTTGAAGAGGTGGTTTTCTTGTTTTTAGCTTCTGTTAATGTTTTAATTGAGCTTCCATTTGTGTTAATTCATTTGAAAGTAATGGAGCTAATCATACTGGTAAGAAAAAAGTAACGGAGCTGATTAGATTGTTTTGTTGCAGAGAAGATGCCGCGGTATGATGATAGGTATGGTGGTACACGCCTCTATGTTGGACATTTGTCTTCCAGAACGCGATCTCGAGACTTGGAGGATGTCTTCAGCAGATACGGGAGGTAAATTTTTAACCTTTCGTAAGTTTCGCTTAATGATTGAACACATGTGATCGTAAATTAATTTTTAGTAGTTGTAAATGAAGGTTCCAATAGGACCAACACTAAATTTTTAGTGATTTATTTAGTAGTGGAATGAAATGGGCCGGAATAGAGTAGAATGGATATTATGGATTCTATAGCTGACCCTAGCTTGTTCGGAATTGTGATATAGTTGATTAATTGAGTGATGTGCATATTGATTATTTATTGTGATCACTTTTATGATATGATGTTGCTTTTTAGTAGTTCGGAGCCTCCGTTCTAGGAAGTAATGTTGTCTTTTTGTTGGAGTTGGTGGTTGGGGGAGGCAGTGTTGTCAAATGCGCGCACTTAAGCCCTGAAGCAAGCACAAAACATGTTGACCGCTTCGCCTCGCTTAACATGTGCCTCAATGTCATCATCAAGGCTCTTCAATTTCATATTCAAAGCTCCGAGACATACTTATCCTGGCCAATGAGCGTAATCTTGAAGAGGCGACACTAAACAATTGATATTTCACTTAATCGTAATTTTTCTCCGTATCTTTGTACATATATTTGTTATTCATGCTTATAAGTGTTAGTCTTGGACTATTCATATATGTTTTTATTTTTCTCCATCTGTGTCATTCTTCATTAAAGCCACGCTTTATTTGCGCTTTGCTTAAAGGCCCAATGGACCATAGAGTTTTTTGCGTTTTTTGCCTTTGATACCATTAGGGGAGGGGGGCACCCAAGTCGTTAAAATGACTGTTCTTTGTTTTTTGAATTTGTACAAAATGTGTGAGAGCAACATCCACCGCATGTAGCGTTTTTAACTCGAATGGTGTTTATGAAGGTTTCTATGTTTTTGCCCATCCTGGAGGTTTGTGGTGGGAGGTTGCCTTGGTGGAATTGGTTCCCATTCTTGCGGAGTGTGGCGATTCTTTCTATAATGTTATTGCGTGTTTTTTTGATGGAAATGGAACAATCCCAAAGTGGTGTTTAGTTCATCTTTGAGGGGCGAAGTAATCAACCCTTCGGTTCTTATGACTTGATGGCCTTACTCTTTCTGGAACCCATTTACGCAGAGTACGTGATGTGGATATGAAGCGTGACTATGCTTTTGTGGTACGCCTTTCTTATTTCTTTCCTTCTCTTTTCTGTTAATGATATTTCTTAAGGTTGCACCGGGATTACCTAATCCTTGTCTCATATATTTGAGATATATGCTTCTGTCTGCTTTTCATATACTGCTAAAACTAGGAATTTAGTGATCCTCGAGATGCTGATGATGCAAGATATGGCCTAAATGGGCGGGATGTTGATGGAAGCCGTATTACTGTGGAATTTGCAAAAGGGGTGAGTTTACACAGACTGCATTTGTTATATGTTGCTAAATGTTATATGCTTTAGTTGTATTATCTTTTTGTTGTTTGTACAACACTAGGAATTTACATTCACATGACATTTGCATTTTGAATATTAATAAAGAAGATACACGAAAACACTGTCAGGCTGTATGGCTAATGAGAAGAAAAATATATGGAGCTGGTTTGAACATAATTATTTTTGGGAACATGCTTTTCAAAGATTTGGTGACAGTGTTTCAATTGTCAATATAGCTTTTATTTACCTTTGGCATGGGGAGGATCTTGGTTTATTGCTGTCCCTTTAATTAAGTTGCTTTCAAGGATCTTGTTTTCTTGGTATTTTTCAAGATATGCCTTGATCATGTGATTTCATTATTTTTCTTCCGCGATCTATATATTGTTTTCAGATTGTTTAAAACAAGATGTCCCTTTTTATTAAAATTTATTTGCATTGCAGGTACCTCGTGGTCCAGGTGGATCTCGAGAGTTTGGCGGCAGAGGTCCTCCTCCAGGTACAGGCCGTTGCTTTAATTGTGGACTTGATGGCCATTGGGCTCGAGATTGTAAGGCTGGGGACTGGAAGAACAAGTGTTACCGCTGTGGGGAGCGAGGTCATATAGAAAGAAACTGTCAGAATAGCCCCAAGAAATTGGAGTATTTTCCTAGTTGCCATCTTCTGATTTCACGCTGTGTATTCTTTGATGTTCTAGTTTGCTTTAATGGTTGAGTATTTTATTTGTTTTTTAATAAACAGACGTGGACGAAGTTATTCCCGCTCACCGTCTCCTCGTCATGGCAGAAGTCGCAGTCGCAGCCGCAGTTACAGCGGAGGTCGTAGCTACAGGTCTCTATTTGTTCTTCCTCCTTTTAGAATGTGCCCTGTTTCTCTTCGTTGATGGCTTTGGCCTTAATTTTTGAGATACTGAATTGGCATTTTCACTCATAGTTGAAATGATACCATCGGACAAGTAATGCTAATGCATTTGTCATTTCATGATGTATCATGTGGATAATATGTGAAAGCTTGCATTGATAAACCAAGAAAGTGTTCTGTTGTGCCATCACTACTAAAACATTCTGGTTATCTCATCTAGCTTTTATGATATTAAAAGATATTTTTTATCATCACCTTATCTAAATAAATAAAGTATTAACAGATGTTGTGTTTGATTTCATCGCAGCCGATCCAGGTCTCCTGTGAGGAGAGACTCCAGGTCTCCTGTGAAGAGGGACCGTAGCATTGAGCATGAAGAGAGAAAATCAAGAAGTCCTCGCCCTCGTAGATCATCACCACCTCCATCAAAAGGAAGGAAATACAGCCCTTCACCTGATAAAAGAAGTCCACAAGAGAGAGGTACGCCGTCCCCTAAGGGTGATAGGGCAGCCAATGGTTCTGAGTATAGCAGGAGCCCTACAGACGATGCTGGAATAGACGAACACAGAAATTTGAGTCCTATTGAAGAAAATGGCCGCAGTCGCAGCAATAGCCCCATCCATAGGGACAATGGAAGCCCAGTGGAGAATGGGAGTCCAATGGGTGCCGATGAAAATCATGGTTCTCCAAGGGGCAGCGAGTCACCTTGAAGGTGCATATGATACAGTCAGCTTGAGCAAGTGTGTTTTAATCACAAGTAATATTGTCCTTGCCTTTAGTTTTTAAAGTATTTCTCCTTCTATTTGGAAACATGTAATTGAATTATTTGGAATGACCTGAATTTGAAACTGTCTTGCACATGGTGTGCTCATTCTTCGAGACCGCTTTAAGCTGGCTTGTTATATTCTTCAGCTTGAATTTGGTTAGAAGTGTGGGACACTATTTGGAAGTGGTTTAACTATGACTGTAAAGTTCCTTGTTGGCCAAGTGTTGTTATATCACTTCCTGAATGTTGTACCAGAGCATTCACCAATTGTAAAGTTGAAATACAGCAATTGGTGCAAATTTGAGATTCATCTGGCAAATCGATTGGAAATATGATGAGACTCGCATGAATACATTCTGCTATTTAGTGTTGTCTGTCTCTTGGTTTCTTATGATCTGTTGTTGGAAGTGGCAGATAGCATGCTTATGACCGTCTGTAAACAATATGTTAACCATTCCATGGAGTAGTAATTTTGTTTTGGCTACTGTATAGACATTGTGAGAATATCGAGAAGCTCTGCTATGCATCAAGAAGTTGGTGTATTGTCCATTATTTCTGGTTATGGACGGTCCAATTGGTAAACATAGAATTGTGAAACATAAGCCTTGAATAATGCTCTTTGTAGTTGCAGAAGGAGCTTGTTGTAGGGCAAGTGTTAGCTACCCTTGCCGATGTTCTAAAAGCTTCACTTATATTAAAGAGATTTACAACTATTAGTTTACTAAAAATAGTTTTTTTATCCTATTTGCATATTATAATTCTTCAATGTAATTGATGCGTTGGAACTCCCTGCCCGCTATTCTCTTGCTTAGCAGGCAAAGATTTACCTCCATATAGAGGCTGGTGTTTTAAGATTGCCATGAGAATCCAACTGCATCACCAGAATCCATGTATGTTTAAAACAAGTTAACTTCAGCCATTTCTTGCAGTGTATGTGACCTACAGGTCATGTGTTTTGAGCAGAGGAAGCAAGTCATTAATACTTGTATTATGGTAAATTGTTTACATCATTCCCTTTTGGGGTGTTGTACATTAGATCTTCTTATGCCATTACAGATATAGGTCCAACTAATCACTGTCGGAAACACTAGTACTGAACCGAGAGAAGGCAAACCTTAGAATTGGTCTTTTCGTATTATGCAAAAGGTGGAGGTGTTCATGGTTTGGTTTGTGTCTTTTTAAAAAAAAATAAAATAAATCAGATCAAGTAAACTAGTTTTTTAAATATTGAAATCAAACCAAATCAATTAAGCTGTTTTTTTTATCGATTCTATTTTTTTTTTTTTCCTGATTATTTTTCGGTTTTTTCTTTAAATAAGAGACATACACTATCAAATGTATATTCCGGCGATTACATTTTAACGTAACACTATCAAATTAATTGTTTTTTGAGAAATCTATCATTTAACAAGATATATTAATGATAATTGAATCAAATAGTGATGAATAATTTAAGTACTCAATTAAAAAAAGATTATTTTTAATATGAAATAAATTCTTGTATTTAGCAAAAGAAAACTACCAATCAAACTAGAATGTAAAGCCAAAGAATTAGATTATTATAATAGCAAAAAGCTAGACTAAAAATACATGTGACTAATATTATAAAATTTTAGAAACTTTATATAAAAAAATACCTATATATATGTGTAATAATAAATTTAAATAGCTACTTTTATAGTCGGTTTGGTTTGATTTTTTTAATTATTTTTTTGATTAAAATTAAAGTCAAATCAAATTTGATCAGTTTTTAAAATTTAAAATCAAAACCATACCAAATTTATTGATTTTTTTCGGATTATTATAAGCATCCCTAGCAAAAGACATTTGATAAGATAAGATAAGCTCTATTAGAATATATTGTACAGTCCTATAGTTGGTAGGATTTGATTTCTCTCTGTACTCTATATATACCTTTGTAAGCAATATATTTTGTGAGAAGCCTCAAACCAATTAACTTCTCCTAAAACTCTCTACATGGTATCATACGCCAGTGGCTTATCGCCAACGAAACCCTCTCTGCCGCCGCCGCTGCACTAATCGGCAGCCCTCTCCGGCGTCCCTCTCTGGCGTCTTGCCGCCCCTCTCCGGCAAAGAAGATCAGGCGCCGACCTTCACGGTCCTCTCCGGCCCCTTGCTGCGCCGTCGCTGCACTAACTGGCAGCCCTCTCTCTCAGCGCCTTTTCTCCGGCGTCTTGCCGCGCCGCCGCTGCACTAACCGGCAACCCTCTCTCTCAGCGCCTTCTCTCCGGCGTCTTGCCGCGCCGTAGCTGCACTAATCGGCAGCTCTCTCTCTCGGCGTCGATCAGCGCCTCCTATCCTTTGCCTCGCGCTTCATGGCCGCTACGACATCCAACGATCTTCTCCAGCCGATTGCCATTAATGCATCGGCTCAGATCCCACTCAAATTGGATTCCACTAATTACCTGGCGTGGAAATTCCAATTCCGAACCCTCCTTACGGGTTACGACCTCCTCGGCTTCTTCTGCTGATGTCCAAGATTGGCGTGTCCTTCGGCCCTCCATCTTGAGGGGGCGTATTAGAATATATTGTACATTCCTATAGTTGGTAGGATTTGATTTCCTTTATTATTGTACAATCCTATAGTTGGTAGGATATAGTTTATTGTACAGTACTATTGTTGGTAGGATTTGGTTTCTCTCTGTACTCTATATATACCTTTGTAAGCAATATATTTTGTGAGAAGCCTCAAACCAATTAACTTCTCCAAAACTCTCTACAAGCTCCACATGTCAATCACTGAAACAATATTAGTACTATAGTAAGTAAATCAGATACGATTCTTAGTTCCTACATGAAAAATCACCAAAAACACAATAGTCTAGTATTTGAGAATTCATGAGTAAAGCAAAAAGAGAACAACATCAAAGACCGCGGATGGAATTGTGACTAGTAATCAAATTCAGACAGGTTTCCATGAATAGCCCTGTAGTTAATAAAATTTGAGTGGAAGTTCTGAGTAACATCACATCTTCTTTTCATCTGCTTAAATTTGATGGTCATAATTATCTATTATCAATATTAGTGAACCTAATGAGATACGCGGAAATGGTCCAAACATTACTCAGGAACAAAAAAAAATTCGATGTACAAGACATTTCGTGTTCGTATAAAATATGGGTACCTAATTTAATATAAGTATTAGTGATTGTTTTCTCTGTTCGAACCCGGTAGAGACAGATTCAAGATTAAACCTATTAATTTAACCTTTAATGTTTTAGCATTAAACTCATTATATTTCTAAAGTTATGAGTTCATATATGATTTTTATTGCAATTTTATTAAACTTTTACACATAAATTTATACTCCGTGTCGAAAATACTAGATTCAAATTAAAATGTCACAAAGCTAGATCCACTTGAAGGGGAGCTTTAGCGTAACAGACAAAATTGCTGCCAGTGGCGGACCTAGGATTTTGTGTAAGCGATTTTAATCTAAGAAATGCATAACTTTAGTCGTAAAATATAATTTTCAAGTGAGTTTAAATAAAATATTTATACAAAATTTATACATCTTTAATCTTAATTTATACATACATACAATATTATTTTTTCATAAAATAAATTCAGTTGAACACGCTTGTCATCATATAGTCTGTCACTTTATAAGTGAACTAGATAAACGGAATGTATAATCAGAAAATCACGAGTTCGACAGCCTTTCCCGTTGATAACGAATACGATCTTAGCTGGGGAAAAGCAAAAGGTGATTAGTCATTAGATTCAATTATAGAGGCGTGCATCATTATGCGTCACAAAGAATGAACAAACATGATTGCTAATGTTCTTTCCCATTACCTTATCTTTCTTGAAAACCTCTTAAAACTTTCCTGCATGTTTCTTGGAAATGAATTATATTTTAGTGTGAATGTTCTTAGCTTGTCCCTTTATTTATCACATTTAATTAATTAATTAATTAATTATATGCTACTAACTTTATAAATAATTTCCACATTATTTGAATATCTTAATTGATTATAGCAGATTACTTAGTCAAATTCCGACGTTACCTAATTAAGATTAGTGTATACAGTCAAATATTATTTCAAGTTATCTTAATCTTTTTTACAGAGAATGATTGCACAGAAATTCAAGCTCTGTACGGATCACAAAAGACTTTTTGATAACTATATGTGGAATTTTGCACAACTCTACTCTACTTTAAAAATGTGTTAGTGTGTGAATATAATATACTACCTTCGGCCCAAAATAAATATTTTTTAGCTGTTTACACACAAATTAAGAAATTCATTTTTAGTATTAATTAGTAATGAAATTGATTATATTAACTTTTACTATTTTTCACATAAATACTCCTAACACATACTGCGACACTATTTACTTCAAGGGCAACGTAGGAAAAACATAGTTCATTCATTCTTGAAATCTGGAAAAATCACTTATTTTAAACTACAAAAAATAATTAAAAATCACTTATTTTGGATTGGAGGGAATAATATAAGTAAATATTTATTTGCACCCAACAATACAATTAATGGAAGACATATATTTTTCTTACACATATTTTCTATATAATAATCGTGATTATATTAGATATTTAATTAATTTTTAACCGTTAAAAATATTATATAATATATATATTCATGCGTAGAACCCCAAAATTCACCTTTTGTCATGGCGGATCTTCCGAATGACATATAGGTTTACGTGAGCCCGATAAGTTTTGCTAAGACACTATATATATATATTAAAAATTCATTTTTTATAAAATACTATCTTTCGATAGTAATTAGCTATTTATAGATATCATTTGCTATACTACGGATTATAGATATCTTTTGTGTGGCTATAAGAAGTATTTAATGTACTTAAGCTATTGTATTCATGAATACAGTAACAAAAAGGCATGAATCAGGAAAATCCAGCTAATCAGTTGTTGTATTCGAGTTTATTCAACTGTAATCATGGAGAGAAACATGTGATTACAGCTAGACA
Organism: Nicotiana benthamiana; assembly: GCA_034376525.1. Lineage (NCBI taxonomy): Eukaryota > Viridiplantae > Streptophyta > Magnoliopsida > Solanales > Solanaceae > Nicotiana > Nicotiana benthamiana. The sequence continues at coordinate 60,298,587 of CM067332.1, read as the reverse complement.
TATTATTGTATTCAATTGTATTCGATTGAATTCACGACGTGAACTAGGGGATTACACTGTTTTTAAATCGGAAAGTGAATCAATTAATATAATAGACTCCTATTGTAACTCAATAAACTCAATTATAACACACGAATTTTATATTTTCAGTTATAAAAAAGATTCTCAATCGAAAAATACCCCAAAAATATAATAATTTTTCAAAATAATATATGAATACATTTAGGGCATATAGCGAGACAGTAAATATAATGGAATACATATAATACAGCGGGGTACATTGAAATACAATGGAAAAAAGACAATGAATACAATGAAATTCATGGAATACAATGGGATACAATGAATTACAATGAAAAAAGAGACAATGAATACAGTGAAAATACATGAAAATACATTGAAATATATTAACAGAAACTCAAGTTGTTCAGCCCTAAACTCCGTCGTCTTTCTTGAAGAACAAAACCTAATTTTCAGCAAATTCGCCGTTCACTGAAAGCCGGTAATGAAAACACGACCCAATGGAGATTGTGGAGAGTACGAGGATGGGTTGATATTAACCACAAAATCAACGAAGACATTGTTTAGTTGCCGGTGTTACGGAAAAATTACGACCCAAATTCTTATTGCACAATTTGAGAACTACGAAATTGATTTAGAACGATCGGTTGCTATTAACATGGATGAGCAAGAAATTGATGGGTTGCACAATTTGAGAACTAAAAAATTCATTCAACGAGAGATCACTGTTGTGTGAAGCAGAAATATGGCGTTGAGAGATAACCATGGAGAAATAAGACATTGAGAGAGAGAGGGGTGTAGAATAATCTGAAAGAATGAGAGAGGAAAATAATACAAAGAGTATTTAATGGCTTAAGAGTAGACCTGTCTAACGGGCCGGTTTGACCCGGGACCGGACCGGACCGGCCCGGTTCTTAAGGGGTGGGCTGGGCTGGGTTGGGGGGGACGGGTTAGAACGGTTAGGATTATAGAAGTAGGACCCGGGACCGGCCCGGCCCGGTAAGCCAAACAGTGCTTGAACTGGTCGACCCGGACTGGGACCGGACCGGTACAACGGCCAAAAAAATTAAAAAAAAAAAAAATTCTGCACATGTGGGCCCCACAGGACCGTTGGCAACGGTCCAGATCCGTTGGCAACGGTCCAGAACCGTTGACCAACGGGAGTATTTTCAGAAATGGCCACTTTTTTGTTTTTTTTTTTGTATTTATTAAATTACATTATTAACCCTTCTTAAAATCTATAAATACCCTCCCCTCTTCTTCATTTTCCTCACTCAAAATTATCAATCTCTCTCTCAATTCTCAAATTATCAATCACTCTCTTCTCTTCAATTTTCAAGAATTCATATTCTAATTTTATAATTTTATTGTCTTTGTTTTCCCGAATTTGATTTATCGTAATTTTTCATTCGGAAATCGGAATTCTAAGCTTGAAGTTCAAGTGCTCAACATTGAAATACTTGTTTGACGTTTGTTCGTGGTAACACCGGATTTGCGTAATCAAGTGCTCAATATTGTCGAATTCGGTGCACTCTCTCCAACTCTTTCTCTTATTTAATATTTTAATTGCATATTTGATTTTAGCTTATATATTAATTTTTACAATATGTTGAATGCTGCTAAAAGAGCGTGTAGAAAAGTTACTGGTAGGGGTGGAAGTAAAAAAAGAGGTAGTCCTGTAGCTTCTGGTAGTAATAGTAATGACCCAATAACACATGCTTCTGAATCATCGCCTAATTTGCAAGATGTAGAAATTGATTATGAACAATTACAAGAAGATTACGGAATAGAAGATAGTGAAATTGGAATAGCAGATGAGATACCACGTACACCTAGTAGTGGAAATGTTGGTAGTATTGGAGTTGGAGTTGTAGTGCAACAAGGGGTAGAAGACCACCAGTGGCTCCAACTTCTACTCGTATAAAAAGAAGTCCTGTTTGGAAATTTTTTGAAATAATAGAAGGTACTGATAGAGTTAAGTGCAAACTTTGTAACGAAACGTTTAAACATTTGACCGGAGGTAATTTAGGGGGGACTGGGACACTTATTAGAGATCTGTTGACTATCCATCCTATAGAATGGGGAGCTAATGGGGATGGAAGTCAAACAACAATTAACCCTACTACCGGAGGTCTCCTAAAATATGATAAAATGAGGGATCGAGAGGAATTAGCGAAAATGATTGCTTTGGGTTGTGTACCTTTTTCTTTTGCTTCTTCCTCTTATCTTATTATGTATATTCAAAGGATATACAATCCTTTGTTTAAAGGTATCCCTAGAAGTACTTGTAGAGCAGACATCTTTAGACTTCACGGCCAATATCAAACATACGTACGTTATTTGTTTAGTCACCTTCCTTCTAGAGTATGTCTAACTTCTGATATTGGCCATACTGTTAATGGAAATGATTATTTAACAATTACATGTCATTGGATAGATGATAATACTTGTATGCAAAAACGTATTATTGCTTTTAAATATGATGAAGATCAGAGTCATACTGCTGCATTTATTAGTAGTACAATTATCGAAGTTGTTGAATTTTATAATCTAAACCAAAAAGTTTTGTGTATGTCTTTTGATAATGCTTCAAACAATAATGCTGCAGTTTCAATTTTAAAATTGCATTTGCAACCACCTCTTGATGATATTTTTCATGTTAGGTGTGCATGTCATGTTTACAGTTTAATTGTTAAAAGTGGACTCGATTTATTTTCGGTTGAGATTACTCAAGTTAGAAGAGCAGTTGGAGTTTTTAGGGAAATAATAGATAATTTAAAATAAAAGAATTTAAGAATAAGTGTATCCAGTATAACCTTACGCCTAGATTCATGCCAGACGAAGTTGTAACTAGATGGAACTATACATATATATTTTTAAAATGTTGCTACAAATATAGATTTCCAATAACTGAGGTTGCTAATGCACATTGTACTGATCCTAGGCGTATGTTAACAACTGATACTTGGTAGGTCATTAGTGATGTTGTTAAATTTTTACATAAATTTTATACTGCTACTGTTGTGTTTTCTGGCGCATATTACCCAATTGTTACTATGCTTTTAGTACATATAGCTGAAATTTCTTTGCTACTATATGAATTTAAGAAGAAAGATAAATATATGGATGTTGTTGTAAATATGCAAGCGAAATTCAAAAAATATTTCTTTCCAATTCCTCCAGTTTACTTAATTGGTGCAGTTTTAAATCCTTCTATTAAAATGTCTGATTGTCACCAATTAATGAATGCTTTATATACTTATATGGAGATTGGGGCCACTGAAAGCCCAAATTTGTATGATTCTATGAACAAGCTAAATGAACATTTACAACATCTATATAATTATTATGCAACTCAATATGATAATTCTCGTGCTTCAACAGATGTAAATCCCGCTATGCAATGTAGCAGTTCTAATGTAGATGATGAAGAAGGCATTGATAGTTTTAATATTTTTTCAACTTTTTCTAACACTCAAAGTAGTAGCAGGAATATTGATGAACTTCAATTTTACTTGCAGAAGCAAAAGGAGCCTCGCACCAAGGAATTTTCACCGTTAGACTGGTGGCATGAAAATGCAAAGCAATTTCCCGTTCTTTTTGCTATGGCACGGGATGTCCTGAATGTGCCAATTTACACTGTTGCATCCGAGAGTGCATTTAGCCAAGCAAGACAACAACTTGGAGACACACGCCACTCATTGGGAAGCAATTCTTTGGAAGTTTTAGTATGTTTAAGAGATTGGATTAGATCGGAACGAAGAAATCAAGGAAAGGAAGATCTTGATAGCCCAGAAGACGAAGAACTTGGAGATATATTAACGCATGGAAATTCATCCGAATTTAACACGCCAGAAGAAGGTCAATCGGTTCATATTGATTACGATGAACTTGCTAGGGCAATGCAAAGAATTTGATGATTCCGATTACTACTAGTTTACTACTTGTTACAAAAGATGTAAAATTTTTACTACTTAAGATACATTTTAGTTTTTCGATTTGAATTTAAGAAATAAAGTAGCACTTGCAATAAGTGCAATTTTTTTCCCATCTTTTGTTGTGTTCATTCAATTATTACAAAGTATTAATATAACTTAATATTTATACATAATTCTAAAAAAAAAAAATACAAAATAACGAAATCCTGCCCGGCCCAGACCATTACAACCGGTAACCCGTACGGTTCAATCTTAACCCCTAACAACCCAGCCCGGTGAAAACCGGTACTGTTTGGAACCGGCCGGGCCCGGACCGGTAACCGGACGGGTCGAAAAAAAATCGACCCGGACCGGACCGGTGGAACCGGTTGACAGCCTTACTTAAGAGTAAGAGCTAACCATAAATAGATATTTGGCTATAAAAATAAAAAAGTATCTATAAAATATAATTTTTAAAAAAGGTATTTATTTAAAATAAATAATGTATCAACCTTTGCTATAGAAGGTAAAAATTCCTTAAATAATTTCACCAAAAATATTTTTAAATATTTTTAATTATAAACCCAATTATTATTATAAATTTAATTAAATATTTTAATAAAAATCTATAAACTTCAAATTCTAAATTCACTTTTAACTTTATGCATGCCTATTTGTGAAGTTGTCTAATGATTTACCAGAACAGGCAATTCTTGCCCTACACCCCACATAAAATATAATCGCAAATCGCATACAACTAGATTTCGCACATACAGATTTTTGTTACATTTGTAAACAAGAGCTAAGTTGCATATTTTCAAAAGGGCTCATTAATTGATAATTTAAATAAGCATTTAAGAATATTAATCTCAAAATATGAAACAATAAAAGAATTTTGATTATCTTAAATATCAATATTTCTCACATATATTTGACGAAGTTTTATTGGATCATAAGCCTTTCAAACTGCAATACTTTTGCACTCTAGTATTTTGTAATATAGTCTCTAATTATTATTTATTTATTTTCCTCCCCATTTAATTATCCTTTGTGCACCTTTGGTAATTCGAACCCATGATTTTAGTATTGTAGGTGTGTGTGAGTGGGGAGGGAGGATGGTGCTGATCATCTGAGCAACCCACTCATGTCTTAGTCTCTAAATTATAATTCTTCAGCAAAACAAAAATCATTCACTTGGCAAATAAAGTGATCGCCCTCCCATGCTTTTTCTCACTGGTTGAGCTTTCTAAAAAGGAAACGACGCATTTATCCACTATTTAATTATAGGTATTAACTAATATCAATTTAAACTTTATATCAAAATCATGATATTAATTATTTATCTCACATTGAATATAGGATAATAAATTTAGGATTATAATACTTTGATTAATTTATAATATATTTTTCATACTATATTAGTTCTAGTAGTAATTTCAAAAATAAAAGAAAAGAAAAAAGAGAAAAGAAAAGAAAAGAAAAGAAAAGAAAAGAAAGTCCCGCTCCTGAGGCCCACAGCCATAAGCCCAACCAACTAAAAAAGGAAGAAAATGAAACGTTACCTTTTTTCCGGCCCCCGCTTTCTCCGCCACATTGAAATTTTAAATTTATTACATTTGGACATATTTACCCCTTTCATTCAATTTAATTCCCTTTAAATCCCTTATTATTAGTCCAAATAAACTGTACCTGCATTTTGCCCTCATAATCATATATACATACATACACAAAAATTTCATACTAAAAAAATCTCTATTGAATTATTCTTTGATTCTTCCAAGTTATACATACATACACAAACTTTTGCCGGCTCTTACTCCGTCAACTCCTTGATTCAGTAATCTCTTTTTCTTTTATTTTCCTTTTTTTAATTTTGTATTTTTTCAGCACCTGCGGATCTTGATTTAAATTGATTGGATATACAGTCTTTGTTTGTATGTGTGTGTGTGTGCGTGTGTGTGTGTGTGTGTGTGTATGTGTGTTTTCTGACAATTTTATACATATAGTCTGAACTTGAGGCTGTATGCTGGAGCCGCCTCTGCTTCAATTTAACATATATATGCAATTCTCTTAATTAACATGTAAAAATATATGCAAGTGTTTTCTTGTGATTTTGTGGAGAAATTAGTTAAGCAAGTTAAGCAGAATTAAATTTGGATTTAACCCTCCAGGTGGGATTTTCCTTTTTTATTTAATTTAATTGTTTGCCATAAATCCAGACCCCACTTTGTCGGACTATACTGGTTAGTTGTTGTTGTTTGCCATAAATGGTTGTATACTATTTTTTTTCCCAGAAGGATTTTCAATAAGTTTTGGTAACTTTATGAAGTTCTTTGAATTGTTCTTGTACTGTTTGTTTGGGGCTTTTTTATTTATATATTTGCCTCTAACCGAAATTTCAATGCTTAAAAAGAATGGTGATTTTGATTAATTAAGCTGTATAGCTTCTTGTTTCAAGGTTTATTAAAAAGTTTTATTCATCTCTCCTGTTTTTATTATTTTTTTTAAATTTTCTTACAATTTGATGTGATAATTTATGTTTCATTATTCGTATTATTTGATTTAATATTCTGATGTAATAATTCATAAACTTGTGAAGGGTTTTTCTTTTCATGTTAGTATATATGCATTAATAATCCCTGGTAGATATGAATAATTAAAGGGTGTTTTTAGGTTTTAAGAGGAATAGGGGTACTCTGGTCTTTTAGATTATGATGTATAGTATTTTTCTTAGATTGACAGAGAGTACTCATTACTGTATCTGACACTAATGATTTTTTATCAGGAGTATGAAACAACTTGATTGATTCTTTTGGTGTTCTCATGATTTTTTTTCCTCCTTAATGAAAGGGTTGGTGAAATAAATGCTCCGTTTGCTTCTCCCTTGTTAAAACTCATGGTAGGCTTTTCTTCTTGACAACGGTAGTGTTTGGGCTAGTTTGCACGCACATCGACTAATTCCTCTACCAACATAGATATCGGGTAACTTTGTCCTCATTGTAGCTTATATAACGCACAACAAGCAGATGTGATTTACATTTTCTGCTTTGAGTTGTGCGATTAGTTTTCTTTTAGCCTTCTGAGAGAGTAGGGGCAGATACTCAGGAAAATAAGTTTGTTAGTTCTTGAAAACTAATTGATCAACTTGTACCTCAGAAGTAGCAGGTAAAAAGTTAGTTTTTGGTGGGTTAAATAATATAATGCTCCTCAGTCAGATTGGTCATCTGAATGCGTTGAAGAAAAAACATGTACAGGATATAGTATATTTTATGTTGAAGAAGAGCCATGTAGAAAGAGAATTCTTTTACTTTGTTTTCTAAGTATTTAGTTAGCTGCAATATTTGCATGAATTTTTTATTGGTCAGTGGTTGTTTATGAGTGTTATTTGGTGGTTTTCTTGAAATGCCCTTCTGATGTATCAGTTTTACAATTGAAAACTTTTATTTATCGTGATGTGTGTTAGAATTAAATGGCATCTTTTTATGCGTGAATTCGATTGTTTTGATATAAAGGATTAATGTAGCCAATTGAGGTGTAGTTTATCAATTGATGATTGTGGTCAAGTTTAGGATAAAATAAGGTTCAGTTCAATGTTGTTCCAATATCTTTGTAAACTTTGAATTAATCTTGCAGTATATTCACAATGTCCAGAGCACAGTGTGTTTTTCTGCTCTTTGTCCTCTGTAATATTATGGACTTGTTTGTTTGTGCAGATTCATGTGCAGTGTCCATACATAGAGATGAAGAAGTTCTTTTTCCGAACATCATCTAATGATGAAAACAACATCCCTTCACCACCATCGAAGGACAAATCATCAGACAATATCAACAAATCAAAAAGCAAAAAGGAAGTTTCTTCTCCAAGTCTTAGAAGGAGCGTTTCATTGTCATCTGGATCCTTTTATGACAGTGGGTTAGGACACAGGAACTTCAGGGATCCGAGCAGATCTCCATGTCACAGTAAGAGAGTTCATCATAAGAAATTAGTTCGTGATCCATGCCGCCAGTATGTATCTCATTTTCTGTAGCTGATTTTTCACACTTGCACTGATGTTTCAATTTGCATTTGCTTCTCCAAACTAATGACACATATTTTCGTTACTTTTGTCAGTGGTCGTATTCGTACTCCTGAGAGGCAGCCCCCAGAGTGCTTCTCTCAGACATGTGATACAGAAAATGGTTATTTCAGAACACAGTATGATCCATCAGAGAGCTCTTCTTATTGCTCCAGTAATGTCTCTAGCAAAGTTTTAGATCGGTATATAGATGGAGAGCAAGAGCAGGAAAAAAGTGCCTCAGCTAACCACTATCCTGTGGAAGATCATAATGAGAATGGATACGCCAGCAGACAGCTGCCGCCAAGAGTTCACCATACTGCTCCTGCTTCGCCACCCGATGCCAGGAAGCAGAGACCAATATCTCAATCTTTCAGAGAAGCAAAAGCATCTAAACTATGTTTTACATCTGGAGAGATGGATGAGATTGATTTTGAGCATGAGTCTCCGCGAAAACTAGCAAAGAAAGTGGTTGAGAGACTCTCTCAGTCTCGGTCGACAGCAAAAATATATTCAGAAGATTTTGATGCTGACGGTCCAATTACTATTGAAGATATCTACAGTGGAAATTTAAGTAGATGTCCAAGTGTATGTTCTGATGGTGTTTCCCGTAAGAGTAGTTCTGCAAACGAGTCTAATGGTAGGACGTATGAGGAGATTCCAGTCCTGTGTGAGAGAAATTATTTGGGGATAGAAGACGATTCAGATTTAGTATTACTGAGAAAACTTAAGGAAGCTGAGGATCGTGCTGTGTTTCTCTCGGAAGAGCTTGAAGAGGGAAACTTTCTTCACGGCAGAGGCCTTAGTGTTCCAGTGCTGATTCAGACAATTAGAAGCTTGACAGAGGAGAAGGTACAAATGGCTTTTGAAGTTTCAACCATTCTGCGGGATCAAGTTGCTGAAAGGGCTTCTGCTAAGGAAGAAGCCAGACTACTAAATGCAGAATTAGATTCACGGACACGAAGATTGGAGACAGAAAAGAATGAGTTACAATCAGCTCTGGAAAAGGAGTTGGATAGAAGATCAAGCGAATGGTCTCTAAAACTTGAGAAATACCAAGTTGGAGAACATAAACTCCGTGAAAGGGTGAGGGAGATTGCAGAGCAGAATGTGTCTCTACAAAGGGAAGTCTCTTCACTTAATGAGAAGGAGGTTGATAATAGAAGCAAGATATCATTTTCAGAAAAACAACTTGAAGAATTGACTAAAAGAATAGAGGATGTGTCAAAGGAGAATCAAAATTTACAGCACCAGCTTTCTCAGTTACAAGAGGAATACCGAGTAGCTCAAGACGATCGAGATTATGTCCGCGAGATCTATGAGGAAAAGGTTAATGAATGCGAGGACCTGAACAGATCTATTGCTAGATTGCAAAGGACTTGCAATGAACAAGAGAAGACAATCGATGTTCTACGAGGTTTTTGTGAGGATGTTGGCAAGAAGAGTCCAGCAAACTACGACAACCAGTTGGAGAAGTTGCAAGTAGAGCAAATAAGATTGGTAGGTGTAGAGCGTGCTCTAAGGAAGGAGGTGGAGTCTTGTAGGCTTCAAATTGATTCTCTACGCCATGAAAACATTTGCTTATTGAATCGTTTAAGAGGCAACGGGAAGGAGGGTGAGTTCTCAACATTTAGGCTTGATCAGGAATTGTGCAATCGAGTTTGCTGCTTGCAAAATCAGGGGCTCAATTTGCTTAGGGAGAGCAGCCAGCTCTGTGGAAAGCTAATGGAGTACACAAAAGCTAATGTCAGACAAAGTGGTGGGGGAATTGACGGTCAATTTTTAATTGAAAGCAATGCAAAAATCCAGGGTCTTAAGAAGGGAATTGAGACTTTGACTAGCGGTTTGCAGACAGTGTCATCTGTGATAAATGAGAAGTCCAACCCAGTGCATTCAGATTCTAAGCCTTCTGTAAGTTGGTGCTATTATTTTGCAAGCTGCTAATCATGCTCATGTGTTGTTGATTAATCTTGCTAGCTCTTTGTTTGGTTTTGTTTTAGGAAATGAAGCAATTAGAGCTCAAATCAGAGACTTTGCTGACAACCGTGTTAAGGGAAAAGCTTTATTCCAAAGAGATGGATATAGAGCAACTTCAGGCTGATCTGGCAGCAGCAGTTAGAGGTAAAGACATACTCAAATTTGAAGTGCAAAATTCGCTGGATACTCTTTCTTGTGCCAAACACAAGATGAAAGATCTCGAGCTTCAGGTAAGCAGGCAGTATTAAGATCTTGTAGCAAAGGGATTTTTTTTTCCTGTTTTCAACTTCGGATTGCTTAGGAGCTTTTGTTTGCATGTTACTTTCTCATTAGCTTTTTACTTGTCTTTGGCTTTTCTTTTTAAGTTTCATCTTTGTTCTATCTGAAATTCGGTGATTTCTTGGTGGAATTGCATACATGAGTTACTGGCATGTGAATATATCCGCTGATTCCATTGTGATTTATTCATGATTTTTTCTCTTCTTTTTATGGTTGATTCTGGCAGATGATAAAGAAGGATGAGAATTTGAATCAGCTCCAAAATGAATTGCAAGAATGTATGAAGGAACTTAGCGTCGTGAAGGACATACTACCAAAAGTATCTCAGGAGAGAGATGCAATGTGGGAGGAAGTTAAGAACTGCAGTGAGAAGAACATGTTGTTGAACTCTGAGATCAGCATGTTGAAAAAGAAGGTAGAGGCTCTCGACGAAGACATTCTTATGAAAGAAGGTGAAATCACAATCTTGAAGGACTCGATGAGCAAACCTTTCGACCTTCTTGCAAGTCATGATTCTAGTAGAGAATTTCTGTTTGAGTAACTGATGGCCAAATAAAGGATTTTGTTCATTAACTAGTGTTCATACTTCTTGTATACTTTCTGGTTTTACTCCCTTGCCCTTTTTGTTGGATATTTGTTAAATAGAAAGTTTGCTTCCCCCCCCCCCCCCCCCCCCCCCTCTTGTGAATCCTCAATTCAATTGTAAACATTTTTTTTACTTGTGAATTCTGCGATCAAGACAACGAACTGTAATTTTCTTTTGTTTACCTTTTTTATGGTGTTGTAAAGTATCGGCTGCCTTTTTCTGGAATAATAGTTGGCAAAAGGACCATAGGAACATTAGATTGCTTATACCTCTTGCTGTTGAAACTCCAAAGTCCCATCTCCATGGAGAGCAAGGAAGTAAATAAAAAATGGAAAGCAACTGTGAAATGCTCCTTTGCATGTGTATGACGAGTCATATAGTACACGATTTTGTGTTGGTTAAAGGTCATTGTTATCGAGATCCATAGAAAGTGTTATGATGCAAAATATATTTATATCTTTTTGAATCCGTCTAGAGATAGGGGTAAGGGTAAGGGTAAGGTCTTCGTACACATTACACTCCCACACCATACTCCCAATACCTAACTTGTGAGAATACATTAAGTTTTTTGTCGTTGTTCGTTTTATCTTTTTGAATCTGTAGACAATGGACATTGGATCAATCTGATTAACTATTAAGAAATCCAAAATAATAAAAAACCGAAAATCTATAAAAGCACTGGTAATCTCCATCAATCCAGGAAATTCACGTGATCTGCAACAATATTTCTTCAAAATTTTGTATTAGTCTTCACAACTTAAATACCAGCTCGCTGAGATCTTTTTGGCAAATGTTTATCAGGTACCAAATTTCCTTTAATATATTTATTACTATTATATAAGAAAGGATAATTAGGCACGTGATGCTCAACATGCCTGCTTTATCTAGAAGTATTTAAACATTTATCATACAATCTGACAATATGATTGGTCAATAAAGAATCTTACCGTAGCCACTTCGAAAATAATTGTGTTTGGACTATTTTACTTTTACACATATGGATGAAGTGAGGGATTCGTCCATACTTTTGGTAAAGTTTGGAACACCACGACTGATTCTGAAAGGGAATGAATAGTAAAAATCGTATCAACGGAAAGTTCTGAGAATATTTTATTGTTCCTAAATGGGTATAAAACTATGTTAGAATTCTTGGAACGAAACAAAATAAAGTTGGATAGAATGAATAAATGGATAGGGCCCTTCTTCTTCCTTTATGGAGAGAGGGCAAGAGCCCATACTTGGAGCACGAATTCATACGTAAGATGCCCGATTGGATCACTAATTTGTAGATAGACAACCTCTATAAAGGATCTCACTCGAAAGGAGAAAAAATACCATTGTAGCTAGGCTCTGTTCTCTTGAATAGGTAGGCTCAGTACGCTAAGGAAGCTTGGTCTGCTTAGGGCTCATAGGAGGTAGGACAAATAATAGAATTTCGCCGGTGAGATGAGTCTGGGAAAGCCTGACGGACTAGAGGGTGGGCTTTAGAACGGTTTTCCTGAGACTCCGTTATACTAGTTTTTGCTTAACGTCAAAAACTAATCTATCATCTAAATGCCAAGTGGCACGTTAATAATTGGATGAGCTTTCCAAATTTTTAACTGTGCTTTTTCCGTACACTCTCTGATTCTCAATCACTAAGAAAAACTTGGGAAAATGTGCCCTTACACCATCATCAACAAAGGACCTCATTAGATTAACCTTCAAAAGATTAAAAATTAATTTTATTGAAATATCAACGTATAATTTAAATGTGGTTGATTAGTAATAATAAACTTGAAAAACCTTTTAACTTAAATTTTGCCTTCACTTTTAAGGCTTCCTTGAAACATGTGATCATTTACAGTAACTATATTATTTTCTATGGCCATGTGAGTGCCTAAGCTTCATTTACATTTTTCAGTTTAATTAGTAAGCAAATAACTTTCTATTATGTTCCAATACTAGGATTTGTATTATAAAAATATTCAAACAATAGCTGCTATGGAATACTATACATGTTTTAAATATGGAAAAAGTTAAAATGCTTGTCCTTTTTCCTTCAGCCTCCAATCGTTTGGGGATAAATCGTAAAATTCAATGAAGAAATGCACATATCTATTGATTTGCTTAAAAATAAAATTTACAAGCCCCAAAATGAAGATAAAATATATTGCTTCGTTAAATTATTCTTATATTAATGCTAACTATATGTGTCAAAATCCTAAATGGTACCGTTCTAAACGGAGGATAGAATTGACGGAGAATCTATGTACAACTATTTTGAGTCACTTGAACAAATACTGTAGTGCTAACTTTCTGGTTGGTGCATCGCTATTGCAATCACCGGTACACGATAGCGGAAAGAAAGAAATACTAAATTTTGCGATGAAAAGAAAATAAATTAAATATTCATATTTACTCATGTTATAGTCAAACCAATGGGCCATTTTGGCTGGAGCTTTTGTCAAAATTAGGTTTATCAAATATATAAATTATAAGTTTAAAATGCTTTTGGACAAATCAATTATGATGTTTTCTTTCTTTTACCCTTCCAAACAAAATAAGAAAAAAGACTTTTGAGGCAAGTTGTTCGGTAAGCACCCTCCATTTTCAACCAAGAAGTTGCGAGTTCAAGTTAACCAAAAAATAAGGTGGGAAGTTCTTGAAGGAAGGGTGATGAATATCTATTGGAAAAAACCTTTCTACCCTAAGGTAGGGGTAAAGCCTGTGTACATACTACTTTTCCCAGACCCACTTGTGAGATTATACTGGAATTTTGTTGTTGTTGGATGAAAAAAAATATTCATCCCTTATACATAGTAGCAGACTTTTCTTAACTTAGACACTGGCATCTTTGCTCGGACTGAATCTATTAATCAGAAGTCAATATCTGCAACAGTAATACCTGTTGACGTCCAATCTGAAATAACAAAATGAATTTGTCAATGGAGTACACCTGATTCTCTGGCTGTTGTGAACACACACATTAAGGAAAACGTGTCATTAAAGAAAGAAGGCAGATGATGGATTTGCCAGCTTAGATGCTTATATCACCATGAAAAAAAAAAAGGAAGTTTCCTTTTTTAAATACTAAGGTGGATATATTTCGGGGTCAATTGGAAACAGCCTTTCTGTCCTTTCGGGTAGGGGTAAGGTCCGTCTACATATTACCCTCTCAGACCCCACTTTGTGGGACTATACTGGATAGTTGTTGTAATGTGGATATATTGGAGCTACAGTCAAACTCTACCGCATTCAGAAGTCTAATAAACAAAAAGAACTTGATAATCTAACTCCAGCGCATTGTCTATTCATCATTCCTCATATAAGTCCGTTTAGCCGAAGCAGATCCAGGAGTTCGATTATGCATTCCATTTCAGACAATAAACGCAGTGGCCATCAGTGTTCATGTATATGAGAATGCTTAGAGAAATTATTGTTAACCTAAGCAAACCTTTCACACACCATATTTTGCTATGAAGCAAATATACTTAATGAGGTTCCCTCACAATTCCATTAGACTCTAGAATCGATCCTCCAAAAGCAGTGTATTTTTGAAGAATAGCAAAGAAGAATAAGCTTCAAAATTACATGTTACAAGTGTTATTCCTATAATACAGATAACAATGTTGAAGCAACTATGCAAAAGAAATGGTTCTCTTTGGAAGTCCAAGTGGTGAAGCCAAAACCATCGGAAAGAGTTGATAATAACTTCCCCTTTTGCTTCTTCCTTCCTCGTGGGATAAAATCAATGTCGATGCTCAACATTAAACAGGACCAAGAATTACATGAAATGACGCGAACGGAATTAAATGTTACCTGACAACCGACCAACTATTGTTCCCATGGATCAATCATTAAGGTATCTCCATAGCTTTCCCTTTTTTCATTATGCTTCCCTGCTTGAGCAGCAGCTATGACCTGTTAAGATGTTAATCCTAACTATCCACAACAGACACAAACCGAAGTAGGCAAAACATATCAAAAGAGAGATTAACAAGAAACAAGAATTAACTTTAAGGGAGTTCTCGTTCGACCATTAGGAAGAAGGTTAATCTCATAATTTCCCTACATCTAATGCATCACTGGCAACATAATGCCATCCAAAAGAGCTTTACTACAAAGTTGATGAAAAACAAACTCCCACTTCTTAGGAAGAACAAACAATACTAAAATTTTTAGAAAACAGCTAATGCAAAAATGAGTAAAGAGAGATTTCCTGCGATTTTTGCAAATAATTCACCACTTTGAAGAATGTTTTTTAAAACTACAAACAATGGCGGATCCACATGGTAAAATGGAGATTTCCTGCGATTTTCTCTTTCATAAATTTCCTTATTATATATATGTTATTCTCTTTTTTTACTTTTTCTTTTATCTCGTAGTTTCTTTTTTCCAATGTACTGTTCCTTTTTTTCTCCTCATTCTTTCTTTTCCACAATTCCACTTATCATCTTTTCTGAGTTACTAATCAATAATTCTATTAATGGATTTTAAGTAAGTTGCTAACATAAATTTTTTACAAATTTGGCGTATAAAAGTAAAAAAAAATCAATATTTTTTTCTTCCTTTCCCTTCCGTCCAACTCCATACCAGTAGCTTTCAAACATCAATTGGCTTTGTCATCCCCAAAATTGCAAGTCCAATATCCGATTTTCCTGACTCGTCCCTCTCTTATTTGCCGGTAGCGGTGCACCTATCTTCTTGAAATCCTACATCCGCCTCTGACTAAAAAGGACTATGAATATTCAAGCTAATATGAACCTCAGACCATGCAAAATCTCATCATTTTGATGTGTTTTAGCATTCTAAATAACTAACATTCCAACTAACAAAACAAAACTTGCTGAAATTCAAAATTTAAGATCTGAAAATGGTGCACCTGAGAGGTGACTAAAGAATAAGTTTCTAACACTCAGTGCCTCATAGATAGTGAAGAAAATTGGAAGTTCAGAGCCCCCCTTCCCGTCTAACTGATAATTGGAGCATTGCTTCTGATAAAAATAAAAGAAAAAAGAAACAAATAGAAAACAAAACTGCTCCTAACAATCAAGGCTTCTAGAAATCCTTTTCTTCACAAAAATTTACAAAAGTTCCCCCGTAAATCCTTAACAGAGAGCCAAAGCAGGACCACTGAATATCCTACAGCTTGCCATAGAAGCAGGACTAAGACTAGCTGTCCATCAGCATGAAACTGGTTAGATCACCATTAGCCATATCTATATTAAGCCTAACAGTTCTCTTTTAATAAATATATGTTGTTCATCACACGCAGCACATAGTGAGTGCTGTGGCCGATAAGCCACAAAGCGCAAAAGCTAAGTCCATTTACTGCACTAAAGCCCAGCACTTACCAGAAAATTATAAGATTAGTCAGAAAATTCCTAAGATGTACACGCACCATCAGAGAAGAAAATAATGGTAGAGTTAGCAATTTTACTTATCAACAAATAAATAAAAAATAAAAAGAGGTAGAGACAGCAATTTAGATATGAGAACTAGAGACTCTTTCTCACAAAGCTTTCTAATTAAAATACCTACAAGTCTACAACCACAGTGAGTTAAAAGAAGAAAAGGGTATTTTTATAAGGTAATAATGGACATTGGCTTAATTCAACATCAAAAGCTAGCTCATGAGATGAGATGAGGATTGTCCAAGACCATATAAAACAAAGGTCTGAAGCATAGCTGCGAAGGAAGAAATAGATGGCTAGAACATAGTGCTAACGGAATGCAAGGATGCAGCATGGTAGAACAAAAACTTTATTTTTACATGAAAAATTTACCCTAAACCTAAGGTTTCCTAACAACTTTTAGAAGCTCATAGTCCAAGAAATTTGAACCACATACATGGTGATTTTTGTGGTGCAAGTTGTAGCGGAGCTATAAAGTCACGATTTAGTCATCAACTCCAGCGTATCCACTCACACCTGTTCAATGTGCTGGACAAACAGAACTTTTACGTAACAAACTCTCCTAAGCTTATCTGTAAAACTTACTGTTGGGCAAGCAATGGGTACTCATACGAATAGCCCAAGCGTTTAATCATTGAATCGATTGAGAGTCAATAACTGAATGAACCACTTTAAGTTATTTCAGGAACGCAGCACATTCTAAAACTCCGTTTTGATTGATGGTCTCATAGTATATCTGCCCACGTACTACATGTCCAATTCCGACATACCAAATCACTCTCCCAACCACCTAGGGGCTATTGACGTATTTCTGCAGTACAGAAGACGGAGCGGAACAATCATTTTGGATGGATCTTACGTATCTCAGCTAGTTATCTCAATTCTTTTCTTACTACATCAGACAGGACAACCTAAGAATATATCAGTGATGGTAAAAAGCTAAGTGTTTCCTAATCTTTGAATAAGCTACATGAATATAATGCAGACAACTTGTCATATACCTATTGGAATGAAGGAGCTATGTGTAAAATTTCTTTTGCAGCTCTTTTAATAATGACTTCACGATATTTTATTTGACACATCCATTTATTTGAATTGAAGTGACAAACATTACAAGGAAGTTTGCGAGAACTTTAGTAGGTTGCGCAGAATATCTCATTGTTTAGGTCAACAAAAAGAAATGAAAAACATTTAGTCTGTCGCCATATCTAATTCAAGAAAATATGTTAACTACTACAAGCACAGTTTGTTGGAAATAGGAGGCGCTCTCTCTCTATATATATATTATTTGTGTAAGAGAGGATTGATGATTTAGAAGCTTGATTGATCTTGAATGCTTTTCTTATTGCTTAATTACAAATGAGGGGCGATACCTCTATTTATACTACACAATAGAATAGTCTAGAACACTTCATCATCTACTAGTATCTAGATAATTCCTAAGTATTCTCATGATAATTCTAGACTTAGATATTTTACAAGATTATTCTACACACTTTGACTACTACATATTACAAGAAGTTTCTAGATAATGGACTACAATCTTGACCTAATATAGTTGGATACTTGCAAGCCCAAATCCAAAACACATAACCCAAAATCAAGTTTATTTTTTCAACAGCCCCCCTTAAACTTGATTTCGTCACTCCGAGCATATTCCGTAATCTCTGAAACGTCTCGTGTTTTAGATGCTTTGTGAAAATATCAGCAACTTGGTCAAATGATTTCACGTACTTTATCTGCACCTCTTTATTTATAACACACTCCCTGATATAATGGTATTTCGTATCGATGTGCTTGCTTCGATCATGGAAGACTGGATTCTTTGCTAGAGCAATCGCAGACTTGTTATCCACAATATCTCTGTAGCTTCCTTTTGCGAAAACTTAAGCTCATTTAGTAACTTCCTCAGCCACACTGCATGACAGGTGCACGATGTTGCTGCTACATACTCGGCTTTACACGTTGACAGAGTCATAATGGGTTGCTTCTTCGAACTCCATGTGAACGCGGTATCTCCCATATAGAACATGAAACCACTCGTACTCTTACGATCATCTATGTCTCCGGCCCAATCACTATCACTGTATCCAACTAGATTGAAGTGATCAGAAGGCGAATAAAACAGACCATAGTCAATCGTACCTTTGATGTAGCGAAGTGTCCTCTTTGCTGCCTTCAAGTGATTTATTGTAGGTGCTTCCATATATCGACTTACTAGTCCAACTCCGTAGAGAATATCTGGCCTCGTGCAGGTTAGGTACCTCAGACTTCCAACCAAACTCTTGTATTGTGTTGGGTCCACCAAGTATCCTTCATCATTTTTTGACAACTTGAGATTGCAACCCACCGGTGTGTTCATCGACTTGCAGTCATTCATCTTAAACTTCTTCAGCACCTCCTTCGCATAACCTTCTTGGGATATGATATTCCTTCTTTCTTTTGATTCACCTCGATCCCAAGATAGTAAGCCATAAGTCCAATGTCGGTCATCTTGAACTCCCGAACCATTACTTTCTTGAACTCCTCGAACATTTTGGGATTACTACCGATGAATATCAAGTCATCCACGTATAGGCACACAAGCATAACATATCCATCCTTGCTTACTTTAGTGTAGAGGGCATGCTCATGTGGGCATTTTTTAAAGTCATTCTGCTGGAAGTACTTGTCTATCCTGCTATTCCATGCCCGAGGTGCTTGCTTCAACCCGTATAAGGCCTTTTTCAATTTCAGCACCTTATTCTCTTGGCCTTTCACGATGTATCCCGAAGGTTGTTCTATATAGACTTCTTCTTCTAAGTGGCCATTAAGGAACACAGATTTGACATCTATTTGATAAATCTTCCAATTATGCTGAGCTGCAAGTGAGATCATCAATCTTATAGTTTCTAGACGAGCGACATGAGCAAATACCTTGTCATAGTCTATGCCGGCTCGTTGACTATATCCCTTCGCCACCAACCTTGCGTTGTATCTTTCAACTTCACCTTTGGAATTCTTCTTGGCCTTGTACACCCACTTTACACCAATAGCCTTATGCCCCTTTGGTAGAGTAGCAAGATCCCACGTATCATTCCTCTTGATTGCTTGAATTTCTTCATCCATGGCACGTTTCCACTTCTTGCTTTTTGCTGCGTCTTTATAGCTTATAGGCTCACAATCGGCAAGAAGGCAGAACAATGTTAGATCCTCCATAGGTTGAGTTACCTCGTACAACTCCTCAATGCTCCTTGTGCGATGTTGTAGCCTACTTGATTCTCCTCCTGATGTTGGTGTCGCTTCATTTGGTGTGGTTAGAGTATGTGGAGAGTGCGGAGATGATGTACTAGAAGGTTCTTGAACCTCTAGATATTCTTCGTTCCTTATAGTACTCTCGAACGGATAAGGGAGAAAATCGTAGTTCTCTTCTTCGGGAACATTCCAATTCCATGTTGCTTCTTCATCAAACACCACGTCTAGACTTGAGATTACTTTACTGGTCTTGGGATTATATAGCTTGTAACCCTTTGAACTTGAGTCATAGCCCATGAATATGAGCTTCTCGCTTTTATCATCGAGCTTCGTCCTCTTCTGATCTGGCACATGAGCATATGCCACACTTCCGAACACTCGTAGGTGTGAGATGCCGGGCTTCCTTCCACTCCAAGCTTTAATGAGCGTTTTGTTTTTGACGCTTTTAGTGGGCGAGCGATTTTCTAGATAGATCGCACAGTCCACTGCCTTGGCCCAAAACTCTTTAGGCATCCTTTTGCTCTTTAACATACTCCGGGCCATATCAAGGATGGTCCTATTCTTTCTTTCTGCAACACCATTTTGCTGAGGTGAATACGGAAGAGTTAGAGGACGTCGTAAGCCATTATTGTCTCAAAATTCCTTGAATTACTTGGATGTGAACTCTCTTCCATGATCGGATCTCATCGCCTTTATGGTGAGGCCACTTTGATTCTCCACAGACGCTTTGAACTTCTTGAACATTCCAAAGACTTCCGACTTCTCTTTTAGAAAATAGACCCATGTCTTTCGACTAAAATCATCAACGAATAGAAGAAAATATCTATTTTACCGAAAGATGGTGGATGGATGGGTCCACACACATCTGTGTGTATAAGTTCTAGAGGTCTCTTCGCTCTATTAGAAGCCTCTACTGGAAAACTATTTCGAAAGTGCTGTCCTAGAAGGCATCCCTCACATATTTGATCCGGATGATTAATTGGAAGCAAACTCTTCACCATTCCTTTACTTGATAATAACTTTAAGCCTCCAAAATTTAAGTGCCCGTATCTCATGTGCCAAAGCCAAGAATTATCTTTGAAACATGCTTTTAAACATCTTGGAATGTCATGTTGAATATTTAGCAAAAGCATCCTATTCGTTGACATTGGCACTTAAGCAATCAAACCTCCTCTTTGGTCTCTTATAGAAAGACAACGATTTATCATGTGAATATCATAGCCTTTCTCTAAGAGTTGTCCAACACTCAGTATATTAGACTTCATATTGGGCACATAATACACGCTAGAGATAAATTGATGCCTTCCATTTTTCAAGCGGATGAGGTTCTTACCTTTGCCTTTAACCGGGACTTTAGAGGAATTTCCGAAGGTGATATTTTCACTTATTGCCTCGTCTAACTCCACAAACATGCTTTTGTCACCGCACATATGGTTGCTTGCACCCGTGTCGAGATACCACAAATTCGATCCTCCGTTGTCTCCACCTTCTGCATGCTAGTAATAAAGTGTTTTCCACGGCTTCGGTATCTTCTTGTGCAAAATTTGCTCTTTCTTGCACGTAATTGTTTGACTTCTCGCATTCCGAAGCATAGTGGCCAATTTTATGACAACTGTAGCATTTACTTTGAGAGTTGTCATACCTTGGCCTTCTACTTGTGTAGCCTCTCCCGCGACCTCTTGTCGAGTAAAAATTCCATAGGAGCTGCAGGGCCAACCGTCATTCTAAAAATTCTAAAAGATTAATTTTTTCAGTTGTGTTACTTCACAAAATTGAAATAACAGTGATAAAAATATTTTGTGTTACTTATTTATTTTTAATATTAGGTCAAAAACCTAAAAATAATATTCATGAGATACTTCTACAACAATCCTCGAAAAATTACAGTAATCCATCCAAGGATTTATACGATGCATAATTTTTTAATTTATTATACTAGCTAAATGAGATTAATATGGAGATGAGTATAACCCAACAGGTAAGTTGGATGGTGAAAAAGATCATAGAGGCTAAAAAAGTGATGCAATAACTGTCTGCAGCTCAACTCAGTCAGAGTAATATCAAGCAAATATACTTAGACATTTTGGTAACCTATAGTAAGATGGCATAGAGAACCTTAAATTCACTATGTGGGTGCAATTCCATGAGAAATTGCTGACAACAGATAGGCTCGTAAACTGGGAAATACAAGTAAGCTCATGGTGCTAGTTGCTTATGCAATGAAGCAGATGAGACATATACATATCTGTTTGGTGAATGCAGTTTTACTAAATCAATATGGGCAAGGCTTATGCAATGGATACGAATTCATGTGAATCCCATACAATCTTATACGCAGATGATGGCATGGGTTGTAAAACAAGCTAAGGGGAAATCATGTGCAGCAAGAGTAATGAAAATGGTTTATGCGGAATACATCGATGGGATATGGAGGGAGAGACAATAGAATATTTAAAGAGACAAAAAGGACTACAGATCAAATAGCAAGAGAAGTGGCTTGTGTTTCCAATATTAGAGTGCAAGGAGGAATGAGGGCATAACTGCAGCAACTTATATTTTGAACACAATATAGTAACTATCCAGCCTCTTATATAGTGTTTTATGTACTACTCATATTATAGGATAGAGTTAGAATATATGTAAAGATTAAGTGAGTCAAGAATAACTCTACTGATTTGTAATGATCTCTTTGATGATTAATGAAAAAAATATAATTACCAAAAAAATGAGATCAACACATATTATTTTCAGGAACTTACTTTTCAATTTTTTACTTTTTTTTATGACTCAAAAATATTTCTATTATTTAGATAATTTAAAAAAATTATGTACTCATTAATATAGGGTGCACTAGAGACAATCTTTGTACCTTTTAATCAAAATGTTCCTTTTCTAGTATTTGCTTTATGTATTTTGGTTAAAATATTTATTTATTCATAATGATAAAGTATTAAAATAGTGCTAAATTTGCTAGCTGCATCATCAATACCATTAGTAAGGATATACAGTAGAACCAGATTTTTTCTTTTAATATGCTAGCTAAATAGGATATATAAATTTTTTACAAATACTTAAAAAAATATGTACTCATGAATATACGATATACGCTTAAAGCGCATACCTTAAAACTAATATAAGGTACGAGCACAATAAAGCCCTCACTATAATTAGAGGTGCCAATGGTGCGGCTTGGCCGATTATTTTATAAAATTTGTACCATACCAATTTTTCGGTTATTCTATTATGTATAACCAAAATTAGACTTTTCGAAACCGTCTCAATCATGTCGGTTTCGGTACGGTTCGGTTAATTTTTCGGTATTTTTTTAAATATCATATAAAATTCACCTGTAGAAGTAGAATGCAACAACGTACATTCTTTTATAGGACTTGGCAAAACTCTCCAGATATTTTTAATGTTTAAAGGATGAAAAATTAAAAAATAAAAGATGGCTAGAATATGGATCCATCAACTATCCTACAACAACTTTAAAAGAAACCAAGCAAATAAATAACACGAGTTGAAAGATATTAACCAAGCTGAAACTCAATAACAAAGTCTATACAAGATTAAATATTCAAAAAGATAAATCTAAATTATATGAAAGGAAACATATTCAATACATTGTAGTTTGCTACTCATAATCGTTAGAATACTTTGTGTCTTGCTAATAAAGATACTTGAAATAACTTAGTTTAAGTAGAAGTAGCATAATAAGTTTTAGGAATTAGTATTTTGAGTCTAATTACTTGTTGGCTTGTCATAGTTCTCGTAATTCCAAGGCTCAAAGAAAAATTTTAATGCAATATTATTTTTAAACTTACTAGATAAATATATTTTTCACATGTAAAATTTATTCGGAACGGTTCGGTATATTTTTGATTTATTTTTATAAAATAAAAAACTACCCTAATTATCTTTACGGTTATAGATTTATATAAAAACTTACGATTTATTAAAAAGAAACAAAAAATTGTTATGAAATAATATAAGAGACAAGAACAATAATGCAAGAACAAGAGCAATAGAGAGAAGAATAGAGAGAGTTCTTCTTATTGATACTTAGAGAATGTTAGGAGTTGTTTACAATGGTAGAAGACCCCTTTATTTATAGGGAGGGGGATGATTTATCTACCAAGAATAGAACTCTAGAATCTCTCTAATTATAGACATTCACCTTAAATAGGAGATTTCATAACACACCCCCTTGAATGTCTATTCAACAATGTGCCTCGTTAAAACCTTAAAACCAAAACCCAATGGGAAAAATTAAAGAAAGGAAAAAGAGTACACATGTTTGAATATGCGCCTATTGGTTGCCTCGTTAAAAACCTTGCAAGGAAAACCCGGTGGGACAAAACCTTGTAAGGGAAAAAGAGTGCAACGCGCATTAACTCCCCCCAATGAGTACATCAATTTATATCCTTGAGCATTTGCATTCCAATCTTGTGCATCATCTTCAAAACGATCTTTGGTAGACATTTGACAAATCAACCATATTGACTTGAATAAATATTCCGCACCTTGAAATCATCATTCTTGATAGATATGAACATCTTCATATAATGTCGTGGAATAACTCTTCAATATCTCCATAGATGCATTCTCAATGCCATCATGCTTATAGTTATAGCAAGATACATATGTACACAAATTGTACTAAGGATGTGGTACTTCAGGACCAAGAATTGCATATACTTCAAGCAACTTAAATCTTTCAAGTTAAGTCATATAAGCCATATAATAGACTTTAGATGCATATCAAGTTTTCCATGTCATGCTAGACAAATAAGATATCGAAAACTGACTATACATACCTTTGACTTTATACTTTCAAGTATTTGAACTATAGGTTCAAAACTACATGTCTTTCATATGGAATCAATTCTTCTTGAATTGTATCTCTTCCATTTAGTTACTTTCTTTGGGTCAGCAAATGCGTATAGCATGCTTTGCAATATGTTGCAATTGAATTATCCCTTTTATGAACTTCAGGTTCATATCATGATATTCGGGGATATACATATACAAATGATAATTCATCCCATGTAACCTTTTCTCAAGTGTTTATCATGTCTCCCCCTCATGTTAGTAAAGCTAACTTGTTTCCTCAACTTTGGGAAATCATCTTTGTGCATTATCATGTCAATATACACAGCACATTAATGATAAGATGAAATTATTTGGTTCCTGACCCTGAACCACTTGTGAGGGGAGTATCAAACTGATATATATAACTTTGTTCTCATAAGAAACAGTTTAGCTATTAAGTGGAAGCACTCAATAATTATCTTGCTAAACCAACTTTGATATAAACCAACTTATCAAGATGAACTATCTTGAGTAGAAAATCTGGAAATTATGCTCGAAGTTATATTACTGAGCAATTTACCTCGCAAGCACCGGCCAGGCTGCGGGTCAACAACAATTGCGCATGTAACCATTTCATAGATGCATCATATGTGGTATACATGGCAGGTGAATGGGCCCATATTCACCTTTGATATTTTCAGAATTTATGGGCTTCAACCCGAACTTTTTAGTTGGTCAGTTCATTAATGAGAACAAGTGATACAAGAGAATTCGTAAAGAACTTTCTAGTTCTTTAATATTCACCTATGTGAATTTGCACATCATACTTAAAATGAGATGGCTAACACGAATGCCAACTGAATAAATTATCAATATTGGTAACCATGACATGTGCACTTATCAATAAACTTCAGGTTTATTATGACATGGGTTTTATACCAATAGATATCCACTTTATTGTGGCATTATTTCGTTTGTGTAGTACAAACTGGAGAACAAAGCGGGTAGCTTTTCATATACAAATTACCCCGCTACAAGTTGTAGTAATAGGAGATATCAAAGCCTTCCTTTATTTATAGTCTCAATATAATCAATCGCTTTCGCGTGTACTTTGGAAACTGAATAAGTTTCTTTGAGACTTACTACAGCACAATACTCAATTGTGTTTCTCCAACATAGTAATAATTGGCTCTTCTAGAGCTCTCAATTAATTTTGTACTACCACAGATTCATCAACATCCATGTGGTGAATATCTTTCTTAAAGAGAAAGTTATACCATTATGGTCATGTCAAACTTATATGCAAGATATGTTTCTTGCATTATCGTTGTCCTTTAATAGTCATATTTCCAAAATACTTTGGCGTACAATAGGTACGTGACCAACGATCATTCATGCCATATATCATCTCAAACCTCCTTCTAGGGGTGAGTGTGGTATCATCTCAAACCTCCTTCTAGGGGTGAGTGTGGTATATTTAATACCAATTTCATGTTCATATTCTTCCAATAATGAATATGTATCAGATGTTGTCACATTCACTTCGAGGATATGTGATTTTGTTATCCTTTTCAAATCTATAAATGCGTCAGGCATTTGATTTGCTATTCTTTGCAAATGGATAATCTTTTGTGCCTCTTTCTCATAAATAGAGGTGTGTGGATCAAGATGAGATAATGATGCATTTTTCCACAAAATTTCCCGTTTGGTTTCACCAACTTCTCCCCCTAATTTTGGGAAAAGTGTCTCATCAGTCAATGTTTCGAGGTAGCGAATAATGGAGGGCGATTCAACCTCGACATATATTCCTAACCTTCTTTGCAGACCCATTTTGGTGTGGGATGGCGGTGCTACAGGCACATATACTGCGCATCCAAAGATTCTTAAATGGGATATATTGGGTCCATGACCCAAAACCAATTGCAACGGGGAATATTTGTGTCAATTCGTCAGTCAGAGACGAACTAGCATTGCTGTATGCAAAATGGCGTGACCCCAAACCAAAGTGGGCAGCCGACGAACTAGCATTGCTGCATGCAAAATGGCGTGAACCCAAACCGAAATGGGCAGCCTCGTTTTCATGAAGAATTCAAGATTATTCTCATCTATTGTCTCAATATGATATCCATTTTGAATGATATCTTTAAAACTCAACAAGTTCTTCTTAGACTTGGAGGAGAATATTGCATTCTCTAAGATAAACGTCGTGCCTTTGGGCAGAGTTACAGTTGCTCTTCCGGAGCCTTCAATCAATTTACTTCCCATGGTTTGACATATAAAAGAAAATATACGAACATGAGAATAAACAACTTCAATTCGTTTGTGTCACATAATATTTTCAAAATCTGCTGCTAACAGTTGACTAACAAAATCAGATATGTTATCATAATTGATTACTTTGCAGTTTGAAAATTTCAGTTTAAGCATTTTCTTCAAACAATCGATTGTTAAACACAAACAATCGATTGTTGAACATTGACAATCGATTGTTAAACACACACAATCGATTATTTGCTATTTTGAAAAACTTCAGATCACACTGTCTTAAGACAATCGATTGTTAAATATAGACAATCGATTGTTGGCTTATTTTGAAAAATTCCAGAGCACACTGTCTTAAGACAATCGATTGTTATGCATAGACAATCGATTGTTGGCTATTTTGAAAAATTCCATATTACACTGTCTTAACGACAATCGATTGTTAGACATAGACAATCGATTGTGGATGATTTTTGAAAAATTCCAGATTACACTGTTTTAAAGACAATCTATTGTTAAACATAGACAATCGATTGTTGACTGTTTTTGAAAAATTCCAGAACACACTGTTTTAAAGACAATCGATTGTTAATCATCGACAATCGATTGTTGACTGTTTTTGTAAAATTCCAGATCACACTGTTTTAAAGATAATCGATTGTTGATCATAGACAATCGATTGTTGACTATTTTTGTAAAATTCCAGATCACACTGTTTTAAAGACAATCGATTGTTGATCATTGACAATCGATTGTTTTGCAGTTTTTATGCGAAATATGAGATAACCGACTAGTTTTTCAGGTTAGTCGATTACCTCTACTGGAAAGTAAAAATATTATTGATACTTGAGCATATTGATACATTCTAAAGAACTAATACTAACATTATATCATGAACTAACTAATACGAGCTAATACTAATGGCTATTAGTTTATTCATTCACTAATACAAACAAGTAAAATAAAATCAAATAGCTCCATCTTCTTTCATCACGGATCCATCACCGATTAGGTGGTCTATCTTCCCCTCGGGTTGCTCAAAGAAGTCTGCCACATCCAAGTGGGTGATGTCAAAGTTGTCGTCAGAGACAAAATTCGTTTCAGGGTGTTTACTCTTTCGAGATGCTTGATAAAGGTCAACCAAAAGTCATGGTATACGGCAAGCCTTTGACCAGTGCCCGTTTTCACCTCAGCGATAATACATAGTTTATAAACTATTTGCTTTTGGGTTCTTATCTTATCGTGCTTGTGGCAGAGTGACCAACTTCAGGTTGTCATATCTCTTCTTTAAGCCATTCCACAAGATAGGTGGATCTTTGACGGTGAGATATTCAATCTTCAAACCTTCATCAAGGTGATGGCGCAAGAAATTCAAGGCCTTAGCATAGTTTCAAACCTTCATCAAGGTGATGGCGCAAGAAAATCAAGGCCTTAGCATAGTTTTAAACCTTCATCAAGGTGATGGCGCAAGAAAATCAAGGCCTTAGCATAGTTTTGGGTGGATGCATTATTTCTGTCTTTAATGGCGTCTCCAAGACCCATAGCATCCAAAATGGATTTAAGTATCCAACACCCATATCATATAGTTCTTGCCCGAAATTTCAAGGGCAACGAACTTTCTTTTCATAATGTCAGACATAAACCAAAATTACATCAAGAACGTATTCATACTTACGGGCTTTATTACAATTATCACATTCACTTCAGGGAATGGATCAAAATCATGTGCTTTACACAATCTCATGTCAAATATTACTTTCATAAAGTGAAAGATTATTTTGAGAATCCTTATTGTTCTCATTACCACAATAATGACGATTATAACTTCGTCTATTGCCATGTCCACATCCATTGATACCTTTACGGTAATTAGTCTTCTTTCAGACTTATCACATACTGCTACCACATTCTCTAAAGGGAATGGAGCAAATTCAATTGGACGGAATTCTTTGCCACGTCCACATTCATTGATACCTTCATGGTAATATTTTAGTCTTTTTTCAGACTTATCATATACTGCTTCCACATTCTCTAAAGGGAATGGAGCAAATTCAATGGGACGGATTTTCAATTATTTGCCCACAATCATACATGAATTTAATCATGGCAGGACATAGAGATTTTACCACTTCATGTGATTATAATTTCTTACAAACTCCATTAGAGTTATAATCAAACTTTGTTGTCTATGCTTTGTATGTAAAATCAAATTATAGAATTCCAAGAATTTGAAAGGGAAAAGTAAATTACTTACCTTTAAGGTATACCAATTATATTTTCAATGTTTTCTTCCTTTTCTCTTTTGCTTTCTTTTGCTTTCTGTTTCGTTCCTCCCTTTTTTTTTCTTTTCCTTCTTTTGCTTTCTGTTTCGTTCCTCCTTTTTTTTTTCTTTCTTTCTTCATTCTTTCTTTGAAGCAAAACCCTACACAAACAAAAGTTAAGACAATCGAAAATTTCAATTGGTTAGAGACTCGTGCTGATAACGTGTTATGAAATAATATAAGAGACAAGAACAATAATGCAAGAACAAGAGCAATAGAGAGAAGAGTAGAGAGAGTTCTTCTTATTGATACTTAGAGAATGTTAGGAGTTGTTTACAATGGTAGAAGACCCCTTTATTTATAAGGAGGGGGATGATTTATCTACCAAGAATAGAACTCTAGAATCTCTCTAATTATAGACATTCACCTTAAATAGGAGATTTCATAACAAAAATCAATTAGGTACAGTACAATTTGATCGATTTAATTGATTTTTAAATATTCACTGACACTCCTAACTATAATCACAAATTGACGCATGTTCATTAAACTAGTTCGGCCGTAAAAGAAAATAATTAGTATTAAGTTGAGCAAATTTCACAGCACAATAGGTGACATTAATTAAAACTAAAAATTCTAACGTTTTTATTTTTTTAGTTTTTTATAACTATACATAATATTTTCATCAGCAAAATGAACTTTAATGTTTTTCAGAAGTTGCCAATGGCTTACAATCTGAAAACCACCGAAATGTTTAGTTCTGAAAATGAGGAGGATTATGATGTTATCCCGATCGATAAATGTGATATTATTAACAACAATAAATATTAAGAGATTAATAAAGGTGAGTTGTACAAAAATAAGTATAGCAAAATGTTATGAAATATCTTATAATTCGAGAGAAGTTTCGAGTTCAAATAAGACCAAATATATTTAAAGTTAACGTCATGTCGAATAAATTAAACAATATATATAACATGTTCATTGAAGGATGCGAAAGAACTAAAATATGATATTTCTAAGATGACTTTTTACACTACCTATACGTCCAAATCCATTATGCTGCCAAAAACTTTCTGGAATTTATTAGTTGTATTCTTGTACCATGAATAAGTTGCAGCACAATATATGTATTAAGTAGAGCAAATTTCACAGCACAATAGATGACATTAATTAAAACTAAAAATTCTAAAGTTTTTATTTTTTATTTTTTTATAACTATACATAATATTTTCATCAGCAAAATGAAAAATCATACTTCGGGTTGTTCTTGATTGACAAAAATATACAAGGATGTGCGGTCAACTAAAATACCTGCCATCCAAATAACTGCCCCACGTGTCACAAACCCAATCTCCCAATCCCCACAAACCTACAATGCCGGCCATGAAAAAGCTCAAAGCTGGGATCGCCACTCCCCCCTCTCTATACATTTATCTATGTTAACTCCCTTCCTTTTTCTTACTACACATTTTACAATGCTTTGATTTTTTTCACTTAGTTTCTTTTTTTTGTTGTTGCTTTAATCACTCTTAATCTTCTTTGTTAGATTCTTATTATCTTATCCTTGATTTAGATCTTATATCATAATCTTTTTCGGTTCTTGTTTCTAAGGCCAATCTGAAATTTTGTGAAGTTTGAATCTTAGCATGTGGGTGACTTTGCTTGTTTCTGAAATCAGAAGAAAGATCTGTCATACTCAATTTCTGCCTAAAAATGTGGGTTCTTGTGGTGTTTCTGAGCTGTGATCAAGGAACAGTTACACAGTTGTCCATGTGAAGCCTCAAAACCAAGAAGATATATTAAAGGAAATCGTGAAAGCAAGGAAAGTGAATGTACATTTTTTAGCTTGCTATTTCTGGTTTAATGGTTACAAAATAAGGGATCTGCTGTATGTTTGATGGAGTGAATGGAAAAAATGATGGCACCAGGCACCAGTATGTTACCCTGTAATGGGGAAATAGAGAATGGTTTCTGTAAGGGAAATATGTCAGCAATTGAAGAAAATAAAGAAATATCTGATGATCTGAATCAGCCAAATGCAGGGAAGCCACCAAGAAACAATCCAGGAATGAGGCATTGTATTAGCCAAGCTAGCTTGGCAGGTACTTCTGCATTGGTAAGTGGATCCAATTTTCCTAAGACATGATAGTTTGATCTTTGCTTGGTTTATTTAAAACTGAGATTCTTATGTTGTAGGTTGTCAAGTAATTTAGTTATTTATAAGTGACCAAGTCCTTTGTTTTCCATAGTCTCTGTGATGTATGTTATGTACTAAAGTTATATCCTTTAGCAGAACTTTGTATCAATTGCTTGAGGTGATCAGTGAAAACTTGTATGCTACTCCTGTTCTGGAAATGAACTATTTCAAAAACAAAAAAGGAAAATTGGATCGGATAATTACTTGTTAAAATTGTGTCAATTGCGCGGTGGTTCCTGGTCATTGTTCACTAGTGGCAATCCTAATTACTTGCTAACAACTATCAGAAATCTCTGGTTTTAAATCTTTCTTGCAAGGAGAAGTACCTTGGTGCTAATAGCAGTGAAAAGGAGATCCCAGTACAGACATTGTTCTTCATTATTGAGTAGCTTGATTTGCACTAAGTGAACTGTTAAAAGATTACTTTTAGGATTTTAATACCATGATTATGCCAACAATCATGTCAATGAAAGATGAACAGGCTTTTTCGAGTAAAAGATGACTGCCCTAGTATAGCCAACTCTAGAATACACATCTTTGATCATTGTTATTGACTTGAAGCCGGAATCGCTGACTTATGTATATATCTAAAATTGCAAATCTGATAACATTTGATTGATAACTTGACATTCTTTTTGTATTAGCGTATGTGTAGTTTAAATTTGTAACACAGATACTTGGTGGTAAACGGAGTTCATCTATCTCCCTGATTATGCATCCAAAGTCCTAGTTATTGGCCATGCGCATAGATGAAGTGGCACACACTTGAAAGTAAGTTTTAGCTGACGCAAAGCTAATACCACTTCTAACCTGATCGTCCTTCCAAAACATTCAGATCAATTTCTTTGTTTTCCTCTGTAATGACGTCTCTAAGTTTTTTTTAAAAAATGTTGGAATTCAAATTCGGGCTTTGGTTTGCTAAATAGGGGAGAGCTTTAGAAGAGTAGCTCTGACATACCTACAGGTTTTCTGTGGGGTGCCCTACCAATCTAAAGCCTTAAACAGCAAATGAAAAATGGCATCTGTGGGGTGCCCTACCAATCTAAGTGGAATTTTTGCTTCTGAAAGTAATCTTTGTTCCTCTTTTTGAGCCAAGTTTTGCTTTCTAGGAGCTACCCACTTTGACTGCTTCATTCACAAATTCGCCTCCAAACACCATTACATTTTTTTTTATCATTTTTCGTTTTCCCTATCAAAAAAAGTAAGTTTTGACTGACCTCCGGGGGTTATGATCAAAATAAGTCTTACTTTAGCATAACCCATGGTTTGATATAGTTGATGTGAACACTGAATAAGTCTTCTTTCTTGTTGCTTTCTTGAGCCGAGGGTCTCTTGGAAACAACCTCTCTGCCCCCGGGTAGGGGTAAGGTCTACGTACATATTACCCTCCCCAGACCCTACTTGTGGGATTATGCTGGGCTGTTGTTGTTGTTGTTGATTGCAATGACTTTGTAGGTCGCGTCTTGAATTATAAGCTGTTGGTGAACTGTAATTTATTCGCATTACAACAGTTAGCCTTGCCGATATGAATTTGTGCACGATGATTGTTTTGCAAGCATATTACCTTGTAGGTTGTTTAGTTCGAGAGGCTTTTCATCTGTCAGTGTGTGCTTATGCTGCTTGCTGATTGAAAGTTGTCTTTGTGTTATCAAATCTCTAGGAACCAAATACAGTAATGATCGGTCTCAGGTCACCATCAAGTGACAATTGTGCTTATGTCCCCATCTTTCGCTCTGGAAGCTGTTCTGATATGGGACCCAAAACGTACATGGAAGATGAACATATCCGTGTTGATAATCTTGGGGAACATGTTGATGACTCCAAAGGTTTTATTTCACAAGGAGCATTTTATGGTGTATGTTCTTTCTTAATTTGATCCAAATTGTTTTTGACGAAAAGCTGAAGTGCCATATAATTTGTTGAAAGTTACGTTCTGTATGTAATGTCAAGACATGTTTCTTGGCTGATACAGCTTGATGTCACTAGGTTCTTTGACCGTCTTGTATTGAATTCTAGTACTAGTCATAAATTTAAAAATTCAAGATTAAAATTAGAAAGCTGAATATAATGATCACTGGTGTGTTTAATAAAAACATATATTATGAGTTCAAAGATTTCTATCTAGTTTTTGGTAGTTGTATGATATCAAGTTATCAACAAGAAATGCGCTAACTTGAAAAGTCAACTCCTTGGATATTACTTGTCCGATTGTTGTTTTTTTTACTTTCAGGTGTTTGATGGCCATGGTGGCGTTGATGCTGCATCATTCACTCAGAAGAATCTCCTTAAATTTATTGTAGATGATTCCCATTTTCCATCGATGGTAAAAAAAGCTGTCAGGAATGCTTTTGCAAAAGCTGATAATACGATAGCTGATACGAAGTCTCTTGATAATACCTCTGGAACAACTGCTCTGGTCGCACTTATGTTAGGAAGGTAAGACATTGATCTTCGTCTGTGTAGTTCAGTCCTATGTTCTAATTCTTCACGTTGGAAGGGAGCAACAAGTAGTGAATCCATCACTGTCCCTAAACTAATTATGAATATTTTGGACTATCGTCTGTGTCCTGATCTAATGATAGAATACCTTTCCACTGAAAGAAAAGACATCACTGAAACCTAAACACAAAGTTTATCAAGTTGGGGAATGTCAGATAATGAAATAGAGGCAAGTTGAAAAATTGGAAGATAAAATAATGATAAAATCATTGTACCCGAAAATCATATCGTAATACTTGTTTTTCCTTAGCTTCGTAAGGAATGGCCACATGTTAGTCCACTTTTCTTTTGGCATATCGGTTTTGCAACTTTTTCTAGGGATTCTCCAAATTTCTTTTTAGATTACAGCTGACAAGGCTTTTATTTGATTTGAGATGAGAGTAGTTTGAACACGTGCGATAGGCCCTTATATATTTGAAGTTCATGGCCGAGTAAATGGCATTAGTGCTTTGAAATGTGTAAGTCCATCTGGCAAAAGTGATCTTCCTATTGATTTCGGCGTTCAAATTACATACCATGGTTGGAGCAAACCTTTCCCGTTTTAGTTATGATTTTCAGTTATAAGGACACATTTGGACTTGCACCTATGTATTTATAATATTCATCTTTCCTGCGTATCCCACTTAGTTGTCTCAGATTGTAAATTGCACGGATTTATTTGTTATATTTTCTATTGTAATACACAGGACCATGCTAATAGCTAATGCTGGGGACTCTCGAGCTGTACTAGGGAAGCGCGGAAGAGCAATTGAATTGTCAAAAGATCACAAGCCAAATGCTACTTCCGAGAAATTGAGAATTGAAAAACTAGGGGGAACGATTTTTGATGGCTACCTCAACGGACAGCTGTCAGTTGCCCGAGCACTGGGTGACTGGCACATAAAAGGCGCCAAAGATTCAAAGGGCCCCTTAAGCTCAGAGCCAGAGTTTGAAGAAGTGGTCCTGTCAGAAGAGGATGAGTTCTTAATAATTGGCTGCGATGGCTTATGGGATGTCATGAGTAGCCAATATGCAGTTACAATCGTAAGAAAGGAGCTTATGCTGCATAATGATCCCGAGAAATGCTCAAAATTTCTTGTCAAGGAGGCACTAAAACGTAACAGTTGTGATAATCTAACCGCTCTTGTAATCTGCTTCTCTCATGATCCGCCACCTCGAATTGAAATACCAAAAACTACAAGGAGAAGAAGTATATCGGCTGAAGGACTGGATCTTTTAAAGGGGGTGTTAAGTGACATATGAAAAGGAGAGTTTGGCAACTTTTTGTGGAGATAAATTAGCATACACCATAGATCAGCAATTTTTCTGAGTTTCTGCTGTCCATGGTACTTATTGATTGTTGGTGAGTAACATGGAGCTCCTATAAGCTTGGAGCCTCCCCGATCTCAATGTTTATCCTCTTTCTGTTACTATCCTTTGAATGTTATGTGCTGATTATCATTATAAGATGCAAGATGCATTCATAGCCAAAGGGGTTCAGTCTGGCCTTGTGAAGGGACTGACCATAATCTATGAAATGAATGGATTGTGTTTTCCAGATTTCCTCCCCTCCAGAATTCAAAAGAAGAAAAAGTCAATAGTTTCCTTTCTCTACAAAATGATTGTAACGCTGAGCATTACTCGTACAAACAAGATGGATGTTCTTGATATGTCGCTTT
This sequence comes from Nicotiana benthamiana, assembly GCA_034376525.1. Taxonomy (NCBI): domain Eukaryota; kingdom Viridiplantae; phylum Streptophyta; class Magnoliopsida; order Solanales; family Solanaceae; genus Nicotiana; species Nicotiana benthamiana. The sequence goes on along the minus strand of CM067332.1, from coordinate 60,263,430 downwards.
TGTTACATTGCTTCTATGTTTGATTCACTTGTCAAAATGGGAACAGAGCATTTGGTTTTCAAGAATTTAGGCTTAGCATGAACTATAGCCTATAGGGTACTCCATCTATTCTATGCGCTTTCCATCCTCTTTCCGCAAAAGCTCAAAAGCACAAGCATAACAAATTCCTCACTTGTACCTGTGGATTTTCTGCATATGCACATACTTGAGTAATGAAGCCTCAGCCTGCTACTCATTTTATAAATCATTCCTACTTTTGACTTTTTTTAGATTATGTTGAACTGTTCAAATCCATTTTTGGTTTTGAAAAGAGTAGTGCGAGAGTTTTTCTTTTTATTTGTCGACATAACTAGAATGACCACATGAGATCCTTTCTCTCCCACTTGATACTTCAAAATGCACCATGCTTATTGAGATAAACATGCTTGCACATCTTTTTGAACTTGAATTCAAATTTAAGAAAACACAGACGCTATAGAATAATTGGTCAAGAAAGCATTATAGTAACTTTTTAGGATTCTCTTCTTTTCAAACAACATACTGTTAAAGTAATATGGAAATAATACAAGTAACAAAAGAGTTTGTAATCTTTAAAATGAACCCTATCATCTTGGGAAAATGACAAAGTATACTTGCTCTCAAAATAACAGTCGAAAAAATATTATATATGTGTGTGTGTTATATATAAAAGATATATAAATTTTATGCACTTGTATATTCTTATCGAATGTAAATAATTTCGTGCAGTGCAGGCTAATAGTGATGCTTGCCTTATCATCTTTTATAAGGTACTTCAGCTAGCTAAATAAAATAGCAGCTCAAAACACATCATCTATTCTTACGCAAAATAATCGGTCAGGTTCAATATTTATTTTTTTATTCAATATATATTAATCATACATAGTTGTGTGTATCTATCTATCTATATATATATATATATATATATATATATATTAGTTTAAGAGATTAGGTGAGTGATGGCTATTTGGTTAATTCTTCAAAATGAAAGCCCATGACATGATGACCCAGAAGTTCAGGCCCAGATTTAAAAATGCACAAACTAGATTCTCCAGTTACCTGCGCCAGCAGCCCCTACTCTTAGGGATGCTTATCGGACGGATTGGGTGGCTTTTTACTCTTAACGGTTTGGCTTAACGGCTATCGATTTTTAAATGTATTAATCCATTAGCTACCCGATAAGATATCGGGCGGATTGGTATCGGGTTAACTCTTATAGGGCGGTTAATGGCCGGTTTATCAGCCTAACATATATGCTCACTAAATATCTCTTATTCTCCTCGTCTTAGAAATAATGAATTGCCATAAAAAATAATATTTTAGAGGCAATATGATGCATTCAATTTTATTTGCCAGACCCACTGAATTTGATTTTCGTGATTAGGAAATTAGCTTTACCATCTCCGGCATTAACAGGTGGATTACAATCAAAAATAGAACCAAAAAATTTCTAGATCCCGAGAATAAAAATGCTTAGAAGTAGAAATAAACTTTTGTTAATCATTTACAAGGGTTTTAGTTTTTTTATATTAATATATATAAATAAATAATATATATATATATATAATATTTATATTCTTAATGGGTTAACGAATTAGCCGTTAAGAAAAAATTTAATTATTTATCCCCAAACCGATAAGCCGTTAATAAAAAAAATTCAATCCGTTCCCGTCCGTTAAGCCGTTACCAGTAAGCCATTAAGCTTCGGTTTGGATCAGTTTTCGGTATCGGATCGATTTTGAACACCCCTACCTACTCTACAGCAAAACCCAATTTACGCCGCCACATTTTGCAGCATGGCGACGCTAAAAGAGATCTTAACACGCCGCCCTATCTCAGCCACGATCCGTCTCACCGTCGATGCGGGTGCAGCTAAGACCGGACCACCAGTAGGCCCCGCCCTGGGTCAATACAAACTCAACTCCATGGCTTTCTGCAAGGACTTCAATGCTCGGACCCAGAAGTTGAAGAGCGGTACACCCATGGCCGTAACCATTACGGCGTTCAAGGATGGTACTTTCGAGTTCACCGTTAAGTCTCCTTCAGTTACTTGGTACCTAGAGCAGGCTGCTGGAATTGAGCTGGGAAGTGGCCGCCCTGGTCATGTAACGGCGTAAACTCTAACCCTAAAGCACGTTTATGATTTTCGTTAGAGCACTTAGACCTGTAGGTAGGTTATCTAAGTGACAATTGATAACAGAAAAGCTCAGAATTAGTACTTACTCATAACGGGCAGCACTTATGCATGGTTCTTAAATTCCTTGGCGATAGCTTATTGAGGCTGGTCAAATATAATCACTATAAGAGCCTTGAAATGAACAAAGTTACGGAAATATGCAAATGTGTTTTGACTGGTTTAGATTATTTGCATAGGGAACTTGGAATTATTTATACAGACTTGAAACTTGAAAATATTCCTTCACTTTCTACAATTAATGCCACAAAGATCCCATTAGATCCGGAGTGACTCCCATCCTTGAAAGGCCTGAGGGAAACCCTAATGGAGGAGTAACAATGAATATCATTGAGAAAAAGCTAAAGCAAAGGGCAAGGAGAGCAGCAACTAAGATATATGCGAGAGATTGTGAGTTCGAGTCTCCCCATGAGCAAGGTGGGAAGTTTTTGGAGAGAAGGATGCCGGGAGTCTATTTGGAAATAGCCTCTCTACCCCATAGTAGGGGTAAGGTCTGCGTACATACTACCTTTCCCAGACCCTACTAAGTGGAATTATACTAGGTTGTTATTGCTGTGGTCTTCAATGGGTGGGGTAGGAGGGACGCCAAAATCAAATAGATCCCTTGATGAGATTGACTTGAGGTGCAAGGTTGTGGATTTTGGAAATGCATTCTTGGCTGATAAGTCACATAATTAATCAGTCCGTCTTGGGTCATGTGAGAAACTTTATTTTCCACAAAAGTTTGTGCCAACCAAATGACTCGAGTGGTTGATGTTTTCAAGTGTTGGGAACGCATGAATATATAAAGGAACAACTTTAAATTTCAAGAAACTATAGTTCTTAAGCTGGAAAAATGGCTATATTCAATGCATTAGTGTTCTTTATATTCCTTATGTTGTCATTGTGAAAGCATGATGCAGTAGCACCAGCACGTCCAGAGCATACAAACCCATCTTTAAGCTTAAAAAGAAAATATATGGATGGTCCCCAACTCAATTGAGAACACATTTTGCCCCAAAAACTGGTATGAATTAACTGTGTTAGTTCTGCCGGTCTAGTAGTCTTCTCAGATCGAAAAATTATATTTGTGATTTTGCACTGCTGGACATTCCAGTTCTATATGCCAAGTGCTAAATATTTGCAGGTGTTATCAGATAAAAAGTTGGATGTAAATGCTTGAGAAGTCTGTGATGTGTCTAAATAAGAAGTCGGGTCAATTAACCAACCTTTTCTGGACAACCAATGGCCATTCCTTTCTGGATTTCTTTTGTGCAAAAAAAGAGAGGCAGAAATCCTCTTTTTTTCTTTCAAATAGCTGATCCCAAATGATTTGGGATTGAAACATAATTGATTGAATGACTGACTAGCGTATACTTCTGATTCATGAACCATGAGTAGCTCTGGGAGGAGGAAAGTTGCTCCTAAAATATCACTAGTCTTATAAAACAAAAGCCATTCATCGTTGAACAACATTGCCAGATCATTTTGCTCCTTAACCTAATTCTAACAAAGTTTTGCAACTTATGAATATAAACCAATCAAGCTCCTGCAAATCCAGCTTCACGAAGATCATATAACAAATCCTAAGATTGAATACGTCTATAGCAACAACACCTCACATCCAAACAAGTCATATGAATCATCACTCCATTTAAACTCATTTCGTGCTAGGATTGAATAAGTCTCTCAGTGAAAAATTGCTCTTGAACATCACTAGCCTTATAAGAATGAACTATTAGTAAAGTCAACCATCGTTGACCAATTATCACTAGCCTTATTACAATGAGCTATGACTAAAGTCAACCATCGTTGACCAAATATCACTGGCCTTATCATAATGAACTATGAATAAAGTTAACCATCGTTGACCAACGACGCCAAATTTTTTATTTTATGAGCTACTTCTAACAAACTTTAACAATATCTTAATTGAATCTTCTTGAGTTCGAATATATAAATTAAAATTTAAAATTAGCTGAAAGTTCAGCTCCTCCAAATTCAGCTTCAATTATGATGACGTGTCAGTGATCAATGTAAAATACAAAATTCTCTACTCGCTTTAGCAAACTAATACTGTAAATATACGTAATAATACTTGGCATGTGCACATAAATATCAAATTAGAATGCAAAAAGAGAATGTATGAGCACGAAGTACATACCTTAACTAGGCGAGAGCAAGTAGCGAAGTTAATGGCGAGATTATTAACGGACGTCATCTGAGCAGCGTCAATTCTGATGGAGTTGGGCCATGGCTATGGATTTTCCGGCAGATCCCACTGTGAAATTGTAACGGGTGCTTAATTGTGTATTCAGATAAAAATTCATTGACGTGAGCTTGGCTATTGTAAATTATAAAGGTTTATTAGTATTCCTTTCGTCCAAAAAAACGGCAATGTCAAATTTTTGACATGGATCTTAATTTTTTTTTGAGGAAATATATATGTTTAAAATTGCTCTTAGTACCACAAAATAATTTTGATGATGAAAATATTTCAAAAATTGTGAAGATAAATTAGCCAAATAAAATTAATGAAGTATTATAAATAGCTATGGAATATGATTTAGCCACAAATACACTAATTCCAAAATAATACTTAAACTCATTATAAAATAAATTTTATATCTTTAATATTTTAATTAAATATAAGAGTTTAGCGATTAATTTATATATACAATGAATATATTATATTTTTTGGTATTAATAATTATTTTATAATGGATTTTTTTATTCTAAGTTATTTTTGAGAAGTAACACACGTTTCAAAATGGGAAATAAAAGACGCAATGAAATATATAATGTTATTCATTGAATTTGGTGAAATTTATATGTGGTTGAAGCCTGTAAAATTTTGGTTGAACACTTCGCAAAAATAGTCAAGGTTATATTTTTGGGATTTTTTCCTATATATATCATATATGAAACTCTATTACCAAAAATGTGCATAGTTTGTATATTACCCGCCCAGTCCAGACTTTAACTATAATTTATATACCAATCTTTAATTAGGCAGAATTTGCCATTTATATCGCGTTTCAAATTAGCCACAAAATCTGGGCTTGATTTATTCCACATTAAAATTTCAGTTTGAAACGGAAAGTAAATATCTAAAGCTGCGTAATTGTCTCTTCTACTACAATTCAAAGAATTACGCAGAGCTTCAAAAATTCTACATACAGCTTCAATCAGTAATTTATGCATAGCTTCAAATTGGCGATCGTTCTCTGTTCATCTTTTTTCTGTTCTTCATCTTTTTTTCTAACAACTACAGGAAATCATGTCAAAAATCCCAATCATTTTAAAATTTAATGGGGAATTGGGATAACTATGGCATATTTAGAGATTTTGAAGTTGATGCAATTGTGGTAGATGATAATGCAAACTATAGAATTCTTATTTCTACAATTGTAGAACAATTATCGATTGATACATCAGATAAATTTGTAGAAATCAAATACATGGTGAACGACAATTGTCCTCCAATGGAGATTAGGAATGATATGGGGATTCGTGTGTATATGGAGACCAAAAAAGAGAATAATGACTTAGGTTCGTATCCTTTATGTATAAGTGTAAGAGATTCAATATGGAATTGGAAATCACCAACGATAGCACAAGTGCAGGTTTGTGTAATTCGACATTGCAGAGTTATGGATTTTGTGTGTTTTCTACAATGTTACTACAATTACATACTATTAACTACAAAAATAATGTAGTGAAGATTGTAGAGCAATGTTGTTTTCAAAATTATCTACATAGTTAATACATTGTATGTTATTGCAGGTTCGTCTGGATGCCTACAGTTACTTGATATTCCATCCTCTACAGGTATAAAGGAATATCACAGTGAAATAATAACAGAATCTACGCAAACATATACTGATGAAGGACAAGTGTATCGGGACAAGCAAACTATATCTGCTACAATGAAAAAATTTTCTGTGATGCATAAGTTCCAGTTCAGAGTAAAAAGATCTAGTCATAGAAGGTATAATTTTTACTGAATATATATGGTCTTTACAAATTGTAGTTAGAATGTAGTACAATTGTATTTAAATATATTTTATAACGATTTATGTGAAAACAGTCCTTTTGTTGCATCCACATTTATATTATGCATTAAATATTGTTTTTTTTTTTGTAGCTACTGGATTGTATGCGTTGATGAAAACTGTAAATGGCACTTCAAAGCAACGTCAATTAATAATTCTGCATTGTTCAAGATAAGGAATTTCATCCGACAACATACATGCTCCTTAATGGGCGAAACCTTCATACAATGCAGACGTATTGTAGTTGTAGTTGGTAGCATGGTCGTTCCAAAGTATTGTGATCCTAAGATTGTTTACACCCCAAAGGACATACAAACTGACATGTTATCCGAACATGGACTGAACCTAAGCTACATCCAAGCATGGAGAACAAAGGAAAAGGCTTTAAAGTTTTTGAGAGGGAATCCGGCTAACTCCTACAACAAATTTCCCAAATATTTTTATATTCTTGAGGAGACTTATCCTAGTTCTGTTGTTAAATTGAAGAAGGCAGCAGATGAATGCTTCTTATACGCATTTGTTGCTCTTTGTACATCAATTAGTAGTTGGAAATATTGTAGGCTAGTAGTACTATTTGATGGGACATTCTTAAAGTCAGAATACATGGGGATTATGCTGACAGCAAGCACCATGGATGCAGCATGTAAAAATTGTAAAATTTTGTAGTTATTTTGTAGCAATTATATAAAATGTAGTTAAATTGTAGTAAGTTTCTAGTTATTATATAAAATGTAGATAAATTGTCTATATTCTGAAGATATATTATAGTTGTTATTTAATAATATTTTATTATACATTTTCAAAGCTTCCAATTAATAGTTTATGAACTAATAATGTAGGTACAATATTGCCCTTGGCATATGCTGTGGTTGATTCTGAAAACGACGCATCTTGGCAGTGGTTCTTTGAGCAATTCAAGCAGGCATATGGTAAGAGACCTTCAATGTGTGTTATTTCAGATAGGAATGAGAGTATACTGAAAGCAACATTAATTGTTTATCCTGGCATGCCACCCTACTCTTGCATGTGGCATATTTGGACAAATATAAGGTCCAAATTCAAGAAGGGACATCTACAATTACATGAATTGTACTTTGCTACAGCACGATCTTACACGCTGGATGAATTTAATGAAAGAATGTCGAAGATTGAAGAGGTAGACCCGCGTGTGAAATCTTACCTATATGATATTGGCTATCATAGATGGTCAAGAGTACATGCAACGGTGAATAGAACTTTTACTATGACATCTAAGATTGCCAAGTCGTTGAATGCTGTAACAAAATAGGCAAGAGAGCTGCCAATATTTGACCTATTAGAGTATATGAGGACACTTTTTGAACGTCCACGTTGGACGAAAGAAAAGTTATTGAAGGCAAAGTGTACTTTCACATACCTTGGGTACAAATACAACAAAGAATTGGAGACAACAGAATATTATCTTACAAGCTTAGCGTAAGATCTGTCTATTTGGTGCAGAAAAATAAACTACCCAATACACAGTGTTTCCAGATTGTAGATAAATTATAGACAAATTGTAGATAATTGTAGGCAAATTATAGTCAAATTGTAGTCAAATTATGGGCTAATTGTAGGTTGTAGTCATATAATATTTTTTCTGTTTGTTCTGCAATTGTAGGTGAGGGCTTCAACAGATCATATACATACTATGTTAGATGGTAAAGCGGTATATTATGTGTCTAGAAAACAAGAAATGTAATTGTGGACAATTCCAACTTGAAGAACTTCTATGTGCGCATGCGTTGGCAGCATTAAGACACAAGAATGAAAATTATGAAGACTATTGCTCGCAGTATTACACAAGGAAGAGCCTTCTGCCTACCTATGAAATACCAGTAAATTCTCTTCCTGATGAAATCAAATGGAATGTGCCACAACATATTTTTGATGAGGTAGTAAAGCCACCGGCGGGAGATAAAAAGCATCCAGGTAGACCTCAAAAGAAAAGATATAAAACATATGATGAAATAAAGTCAAAGAAGTACAAGATGTCATGCGGAAATTGTGGAGGTGAAGGCCATAACAAAAGAAGTTGCAAGAATGCGCCCAAAAAGAAATGAATATCATGTAGCTAGAATACTAATTCAAAATAAGTGTTAGTGAGTTCAAGCTAGCAGATTTTTGGTGTAATCATTTTTTGTAAGATCATTATGAAGTATGCTACAATTTGTGTATTGGCGCTTGACATGATTTTATGTAATATTTCTGGCATCTAAATTTGTCTTTTATATAGTTTAGCTAAACTTTAATATTTACTATCTAAAGTATCCTTTCTATGAATTATCGTATTATCTAATATTTACATAGTTTAGCAAAACTAAACTGATTAATAAAGTAATGTTAATGTAAAGTGATCCCACATTGTAGGTAAAATGTAGTTAAGTAATATTCTAGGTTATAATTTGTAGATGATTTGTAGATAAATTATGGATAAATTATTTCTACGCTTTGAGTATTTACTTCATTTGTTTGCTATGTAATTTTAATTCAACTGACAGTTATATACTGATATTACATAGTACTTAAAGGTACTTCATAAAAATTATGTGAAGATTAATTGTAGGAAAATTGTATTATAACAAAACAGAGTAATCAAGTCTAATATAATGAAGATACAGTGCTGTAAACAATCTAAATGGAATATTTTCTACAGTGTATTCTTCGTCAACTGTAAAATGGCTTCAACTAAACTAGGAACACAAGAATATATTTCTTCTTTCTATGTACTCTAGTCTTCTCATTTTAGCAAGAGCACCCTTCCTCCTTGCTAGTCTTCCTATTACCTCACTTTCACTGATTGACCCATCTTCTTCCCCAATAGTGTCTCTTTTTGAACCATCAAAAGCCCTGATGCTGACACTACTAGTTCAAATTCTGTTAGTGTCAATGTTCAGTTGTTGTAGAATAGAAAGAGGGCATACATCTACACTTGAGATTCCGTCAATCATGACCCCTTTTACGTAATGCCCTTCACATTTGACCATAAGATGCAGAGCTTTATTGTGCCCAGCCCCTTCATTAGGCAAATCATCATCGATGAAAGAAATTTTTTTCACCTCAAAGAATCTTTCAGCCATCTTTTCTAGCTGATGCACCGTTGTCTTTTCTGAGACATAGGCCTCGTTCAAAGTTTTGATCAACACACGACGATGTTCTTTCGAGTGCAAAAGCAGATATAACAAAGATATCTGAGCAGGGGTTTTTCTTAGTTGATCAATGATTGAGTAGTCTTGCATTTTCATCTTCTTAAGGAATTCCTCCGCTTCTTTTTCTGAAACAGTTTCTTTCATTGGAAAGTGACTTTCCTTGGCTTGCTCAGCTTTTCTCAACTCCTCTGGCGAATAGCACCTACCAAAGCGGGTCAAGCCTTCCATTTCATATGTTCTTCCACTATCTCTTTTCCTTTGTATGTCATGACAGTCTTGTTATAGTTCTAGGGAATAGCTTTTGGGTTTGACACTGGAAGTTGTGCCACAGGTCGGATCACAACTGGCTTTATTATATTTCTCAAAGCATTATTCGAAACAGTCTTTTGAATGCCCCCAGGGATATAAAGTTTTGGCCCACCCAATTGAACCTCAATCTTTTTTGTGCTTCCAGGAACGTAGAGAACCCTTTTTTCAGAACCTGGCAAGTTTGAACTAGAACTCGCACCTTTCACAATCAGCGGTGTCAATTGCGGCAGGCTTATTATCACTTTTGGTTCCGGCCCTATGGTTCCAACAATCATCTCTGTCTTGCCAAATTGCTTGTAATCACGATCATCACAAATCATTCCAATAAAATGTGTATTATCTTGAGCTTGGAGAGGATTGTTTGTGATATTAGGAGTATCTTCATTTTTTGTCACCATAATTGCCTTTGCTTCAATCAAATTGTCAATGGCTTTCTTTAATGTCCAACAATTTTCGGTACTATGACCTTGGGTGTCACAGTGATACTCACATCTCACATTGGAGTCAAAACCTTTTGAATTTGGATTCACATAACGTGGCATGATAGGCTCAATCAATTTCAGCTGCATTAACTTGTGAAATAGGCTTGTATACGATTCTCCAATTGGGTGAACTCTTTCTTTGGCTCCTGTTCTCTCACATATTCCTGTCTGGGACGAGGGGTGGTGCCTGAAATTTTTGCCGGAGTTGACGGGAGCCTTGCGTAATTGATGCTCGCCATTGTTGGTGATTGGGAGGCCTAGCATATGCCTGAGCATTATACACTGTGTGGTGTTGCGAGGTAAATGAGTATCGGGGACCCTGAGGCGGATAATAATGTTGAGGAGAATTGGATTGTCCTTTTTGGAATTGCCCGTATGAAGAAACTATTCCTCTTTGAACTCCCCCGAATCCAGACGCCATAATGGATCCTTCCTCCTTCTTTTTCTGATTTCCGAAACTGTTTGACCCGCTTTGAATTACTTGCGTGGTCGCCTTAAGGGCTACCTGACTCGCCATTTTTCCCGACTTCATGCCATTCTTAACTATTTCCCTAATTTTGATCGCCTCAGCAAAAGGCTTACCATGGAGGCCAATATATAATGGAGGTAATCAGGATCATGAGCTTGGAGAAAGTAGTCAATCATTTCTGCCTCTTTCATTGGTGGTTTGACCCTAGCAGCCTGCTCTCTCCACTTGCTTGCATATTCTCTGAAGCTTTCTGTAGATTTATTCTTTATGTTGACGAGAGAGGAACGGTCTGGCACTATATCAATATTGTACTGAAATTGTTGGAAAAAATCTTGGGCCATGTCGTTCCAAACGTGCTAGTGAGATATGTCTTGATCTATGAACCGCTTTAAATCAATTCCTGTCAAACTTTCCCCAAAATTAGCCATGAGTAATTCTTCTTTGCCCCCTGCTCCCCTCAATTGGTTGTAAGATCTCTTCAAGTGGGCCACAGGATCACCGTGACCATCGTATTTGTCAAACTTAGGGGTCTTGAATCCAGGTGGCAAATGAACATAGGGAAACATGCATAAATCATTGAACGAAATACTCTTGTGGCCTCCCAAACCCTGTATGTTTCTCATGGTTTGTTCCAAACTCTTCATTTTTCTGGCCATTTCCTCTTGTTCCATATTCTTGTTGGGCTTTTCGACCTTGATTGGGAACATGTTCTGAGCAGTATGCTTGTATGAATCTGGAACCTTGAAAATCAGTTCTGGAGAGTAATGTTGGGTATCATGAGCATTCAATTGTGGATCATTATTGAGTTTTTGAGCAAGAGCAGGTTGAGGAATGGGTACAGTATGTAGGTCATTTCTGAAGGGTGACGCTAGAGGACGTGGAATGGAGGTACTGGGGATAGTGGGGAGGTTAATGCTCGGACTAACTCCAGTTTGGTACAATGGGTTACTTATTATGGAGGTGGGCACTTGATTTGCAACGGACACATTATGAAGATTATCTGAAGGCCCCAGGGGTAGTGAGGGTGGTGCCTGTCCATTCACCCAGGCTTGGTACATATCTTCCAATTGTTGTTTCAACGCTCTTACTTCTTCAACCAGTCCCAAACCTTGTCTGACAGTTTGTCCATGGACATCATCCTTATCTGGCTCATTCTCACTGTTGTTTCCCATTTTACTTTTTCCTTTTGACCTCGTATTGCAAGGGTGAGTCGCCAGTTTAAATCACAATCCAACCACCTCTGTTTAACCTTATCTCTTTAGAAACAACAAACGTGTTAGAGTTGGGAATTTTTCATATATTAATCACACATTGTATGTCATGCAGCTAATGCCATTTTCATTTCTAAAATGATTTTAGAAGGCTTCGTGCTTCATCCCGGCTTGTTGGTTTATTTCCTTTCGAACTTACTGCTATTTTATTTATTTATTTATTTTAATTTTTTATCGTTTTTTTCCAGATTAGTTATGGCTGTGATCGCATCCGATGGGGATTGCCTACGTATCATGACGCCGTATGAATCAGACCACCACGTAGTTCATGAGAAATAATAACAATTCTAATGATTTCTTCTCTTTTTTTAAAAAATAATTAAATAAGACAAACTAAAATGTTTTTCAATTATATATTTTTTATAATGAGAGAAAAGGAAATATATACAAACGGACTCTACTGACTCTAAAGACTTAAACATGTCTGGAATAAAATAACTTTGATAATAATTAAAAAAATCTCCAAAAAAAAACAAACTGTGGGACTAAAAAAATTAAATTAGTAATAGTCATTAAAAAAAGAAAAAGACCTAAATAATTTTATTTTGTTTTTGTAGAAAAAAACTAAAAAAAAATAAAACTGGCCTCCCATTTCGCATTTTCGATGCAGGTTTCAAGGCTATTTCGACAAAAGACTGGATGCAAGGGCAAACTGGTTAAAAATTTTTACAAAGTGACTATATTATCATTATTTGAAAAATAAAAAATAATAACTAATAGTCCATAAAAATCTTTTTTTACTCCTTTTTTATGTTTATTTAAAAGGGGATTGAACCTGATGAAGGTTGCCTACGTATCTCACATCCGGTGAGAATCAAACCCGCGTAGTTCGGTAAAATAACTAAAAATAAAATTATTTTGAAAATTGTTAGTCTATATACCGAAACCTTTCAAAATTTTATTTTAAAAAAAATGGTATTTTATGAAAACTTGAAAATTTCCTCTTTGTTTAATTCTATCCTAAAGCCGGTCAATATTTGAATGAAGCCTACCAAATAACGTTACATATAGCATATAGATATGAACATGTTGGTTCAAAAAATTGGTTCATGTCCTAGATGGGCCCGGCCCCTGTGCCGAGTCCCGCTAAGTTCAATGCATATGATGCAAATAAAGCGTAAACTACTATGGATATTCATTGCTTGTGGCTTGTTCTTCTAAGTTTTCAAATCCTAAAGGAGATGGTATCTAGACCTAGCTTACCCGGGTTGACAACCCGGTCCGAGGAGCGTCAAGCGTCACCAGTAGTAGAAAAGCATTGGCTAGCTAACATCCCTCCCGCCTAAGCATGTGTGACTAAATCTTTCACCACAAGCTGGTAGGCTAAATGGCTTTATCTCAAGACAGAAGTTTTGTGATGCTGGTAGGCAAACACAACATAACTACCTATCAGAAGACTCAGAGGGGTGCGAGAGAGAATACAATTTATATCACAATGCAAATAAATACTTATGCGGTAAACAAGCGACAAATAATCCATAAGGCTTCCAAATACTATAATATCCAAACCATGATAAAAGCCAAACAATAATCAATATACAAAGCTTGAATTCTTATTAATTGTCCCCAGCAGAGTTGTCACGGCAGTCACACCTCTTTTTTTCCCACAACCCAATTATGAGGCTGAGTTAGAAGAGTTTTTTCAATTAAAGTGACGATTTGAAAAGGGATTATTTATTATTTAGAGTCGCCACTTGGAATTGAGTTTTGGTGTTCCAAGTCACCTTTCCTTTGAATCCCTTTTCAAAAGGAAGGTTTGACTCTTAATTTACGGTCTATGAAAACAGAAGACTGAGTAAGGAATTTTTTTGACCGAGGGAAAGGTGTAAGGCACCCCTCGAGTCCTGTGGTTCTAGCACAGTCGGTTCTATTGATTAATGTAAGGCATAAATCAATTTTTAGCTATTCTTGTATTTTATTGATTATGGCTTATTTATTCTCGCTTCACTTAATTTATTACATTTGTTATTAATTATTTTGACCAAGATGCGATACGTACACAAGGTACTTGCTTGAAATTAAATAGTAAACGAAGGTACGGAATATACACATGGTTATAACATAATTATTTTAAATTGAAAAGTTATCAAGACGCGAATGCGCACGTGATCCTTTTATTTTTTTAGCGTATCAATCCAAGGTTCGGGTATGAATATATGAGCTAGTATTATAAAGTAAATCTAAAAATTTTCTAGCATTTTAGAGTATTCTATTTATTTATCTATTTATTATTATTAGTTTTTAATTGTTATAATAAATCTTAAAGCTTTTAAGTAAAAAAAATAACTAAGAGATGACCATTAGCCTAGAAGATAGAATCAAATTAACGAAGCTTTCTATTGATGCGTTATAATTTAAACAAAACTATATAATGTTGGATTTATCATTATTTGGAGATATTTATACAAAAAAAACAAAATATACAAATTCCAGTCATATTTATCAGTAGAACTTAATAAAAAATAATAATCTTAATTAACTATCAAATTGTATGTGTGACTAAATTGCCGTAATTTGATATACACATCCATATGAACATGAATTTAATTTAACTATTAAAAAACTAAAATTTCAGCAACTTAAATAATAAACTAACACATGTTGCAAAAAAAATTGTCAATCGCATTTTTTTAAACCAAAAATATAAATAAAACTCCTAAGAAAAGTAAACAAAACTATAACAAAGTAAAAAAAAATTCTTTAGGCTCTCCTCCTAATTCATGAATTAGTGTGAAAGCTGCTCACTCATATTAAATATTATATACAAAGAAAGATAACAAGTATATATATATATATATATATATATATATATATATATATATATATATATATATATATATATATATGCTTCTAACAAAATTCAAAAAAAACAAATTAAAATTCAAACTTTGCGAAGACATAGATCTCATATATCATGTTTAAACTGTACCAAAAGATTGAGTGTTACCTTTTGTAAGGTTTCACAATAAATAGAATATGTACGATCTACTGGTTTCCAATGCCAGTAATACTAACCTTTTTAGAACCACGAACACAAAACCGCGAACGAAATCCCGAACTCATATTTCCTTTCTTTCTTTTTGTTACTTTCTTACTTTTGCTTCTTTTTCTTTCTTTTCAACGTTCTGTTCTCTTTCTTCTTTCTATTTATTTCTTTCGTCTATCCTAAAGCCGGTCAATATTTGAATGAAGCCTACTAAATAATGTTACATATTGCATATAGATATGAACATGTTGGTTCAAAAACTTGGTTCCTGTCCTAGATGGGCCCGGCCCCTGTGCCGAGTCCCACTAAGTGTCACGACCCCAAACTCAGTCGTGATGGCGCCCGGCCGCGAAGCTGGGCAAGCCCGACCAACACCTTCTCAATACAACGATTCAGCCAAAACACGAAACAATTGAAGAAAATATGGCAACCTTAACAATAGATTTCCAGTAACTGAAAAGATAAATGTGCGAATAGAAACCATGACTGAACAAGAACTCCCATGACTTGGGGTCACGAGTATAGAGCCTCTATCAAAACTCAAATACAAGTCTGAAAGGAAAATACATGTGTCTGAATAAAAAGAAATAACTGATAAGAACAGAGCAATCGGTCATGCGGCCGCTGGCACCTACCTCAATGCTCTGGCAACTGGATAAGCAACAGCAGCAACGGAAAACCTCTGGAGCACTTGGATCTGCACACAAGATGCAGGGAGTATGGGGTGAGTCTACCAACTCAGCGAGTAATAAGCATATATAAAAGCCCGAAGATAGGAAATCCAAAATAAAGCACAGAGTAAAGCTATCTAACAGAGCTACACAGTTTAAACCTCAAAGATATGCATATAAAGCAACAATAATCACTGCATGAGATGTAATGCAACACATGACCACCGCGGTACGTGCAGTCTGATCTATTTGGGTACCCGCGCTCACTGTGGGGGTTCAGACTCCGGAGGAGCTCCTACAGCCCAAGCGCAATATCATAGTAACATACGTTGTGGCGCACAGCACGATCCACTATCAATCTAGCTACATGCATGCAAGCTTCACAGGCACATATATCTTATCATTTTTAGTTCGGTTTATTTTAAAAAAAATAGATAGGTGTCAAACCTCAATATTTACCAAATCATGTTAAACAGTGTTCTAGTGCAGGACTGATGTCATGAAAACATGCTATAATACATAGAAACAGTGATAACGATCCCACGGGATCCGAATAACCGGCACGGAGCCCAAATATATTCATAACCATCCAAGTAGGAGGTTGACCGGCTCATCTATAGCCAACAACACAATATAATGTCACTCGGTCGGACTAAGCCATAGTCCCCAATCATAATCGACCCCGCACTCGCAGTAGAGTACGTGTCTCACCTCAATACAGCGTCACAATGTGATATACCGGGGTTTTGAACCCTCAGGTAATTATCTACACCCATTACTCACCTCAAGCCGGCGGCAAACTAGCTCGCAATGCCTTTCCCTCGAGAATCGACCTCCAGGGATGCCAAATCTGATCAAAACCAATGGAAATACGTCAAAATAGGATAATGGAACATAACCCAATCGAAATAACTCGAAATACACCCAAAAACACGAAGTTGGCAAAATCCGAGCCTCGGGCCTACTTCTCGAAAAAATTGAAAATTTACATTTTCAGAATCCTCTTCTCGCCACGAGTCCGTAAATATAAAATTCATCAAAATCGGAGTCTAATTGCTCCTCCAAATCCCCAATTTTCATTTGAAATTTCAAGCCCTAGTTCTTCAATATTTACACCCAATTTCAGAGAATTTATGGTTGGACCTTCAATAAAATGATGTAATAAGACCACCAGACTTACCTCCAATCACTTCCTGTTGAAATCCCCTTCAAAATCCGTCACTTAGCTCTCAAGGTTTTGTAAAAATGGAAGAAAAAATGATAAAGCTCACGGACAAAATAATTTTAAAACCCTATGCCCAGCTCTGACTTCCTCTGTGCGATCGCGAAACACTTCCTGCGATCGCATAGTGCATCCTTCCCATGCCTCTTCGCTGGCCTATGCGAACGCAAACTCCGACCCGCGATCGCATACCTTCGCTGTCCAGACCTACGCGAACGCATCTTCCCCTGTGCGATCACAGAGAGCCACGACCTCAACCTATGCGATCGCATCGAACAAACTCAAGACCCCAGCACAGCCTTCTATGGGATCGCAACGCCATACCTGCGATCGCATAGAGCAACCCGTCTGCAACACTTGAAGCTTAAAATCTGCTGCACTTTTTCAACTTCAAAACCACCCATCAACCATCCGAAATCACCCCGAGGCCCCCGGGACCTCAACCAAAAGCAAAAACTCAACCTAATACTTCATTCAAACTTTCTAGGGCCATAAGGACGCTATCTTTAATATCAAAAATCACTGAAATCATTGAATTTCATCTTAAGTTAAACTAAGACCTTCCAAATTCTCTTTTGTTACAAAATCCAACCAAACGACGCCCGAATGACCTGAAAATTTGAAGACATATCCAAAATCATCTAAAGAAACTACTGTAACTCTCGTAATTCCATTCCGACGCTCGGATCAAAATCTCACCTATCAATCGGAATTCGCCGAAATTCAACTTTAGCCAATTCAAGCCTAATTCTTCACCGGATCTTCAAATTAACTTCCGATTTCGCTCACAAGTCACCATCCGCAACTAGGGGTGTGCATTCGAATCGGTTTATCGATAAATCAAATCGATTATTTGTTATCGGTTTATTGATATCGGTTTATCGGTTTATCGATTCGATTTCGATTTCAAAAAAATTCCTTATCGGTTTATCGATTCGATTTCGATTTTGGCCATTCGGTTTATCGGTTTATCGATAAATCGATAAGATATATTAAAAAGACAAATATACCCTTATTTTATAATAATATGACTACCCTATCCTTACATAGTAATACATTAATACATAGTACAGACTACAGTCACCATTCCATCTCTCACGCTGATGCCCTGATCGGTCTTTACCCAATTGCCCTAACCTAACCCTCGCATATATATACTGCTATACATAATACAATTAGTAACCCCTAATCACATACCCTAAAACACGAACACTGCCTTGGCTGCGCAGCTTCTTCTTCATCTTCTTGCTTCTTCGATCTTCTTGGTTAATCGTCTTCCTCAGTTACCCTTCAGTCTTCAGGTGATCAGGTCAGCTTTATTTTTATTTTTTCGCCAATTTCTTTTTTCCCCAATTTGTTTCAGGTGATGAAGCTTCATATGAACCATCTTAGCAAGAATAGGAAGTCTTCCTCAGCTTTATTTTCATCGTCTTCCTCAGTTTCTCCCTTCGGTTCTATTTAGACTTTTAAATTTTGACGACTGAATATAATGGGATGGCTGATGTCGTTCTTAATCGGTCTAATTCTCGCTCCAATTTCATGGCTGTTGTGAAGGTTTTTATGTCGATTGATTACATGTCCTTGCTCATTCCTTATGTGAGAGGTTTGATATTTGTTTCATTTTCCAGATTGCGTGCGATACTGCTTGAGGAGAAGGAGAAAAGGGAGAAGGAAATTGTAAGGGAAATAATTGAAGAAGCAGAGGAATACAAAGCAGGAAATAAACTGTAAGTTGCATTCTTAATTCACTAAACATGGCTGAAAATGATAATATTGGTAAAGAAGCCGTTGAGAGTAAAGATTCTGAGTCCACAGCAGCAACTACTCACTCGACAGTTTCAAAACAAAGGAGAAAACGATCTCGGGCATGGGATTTTTTTGAAGAAAAAGTTGATGCTAAAGGAAATAATAAATATGCATGTAAATTTTGTGGACAAGAATATTTTGAGACAAAAGGCAAAAGTACGACACAAATGAATGGTCATATTGATAAATGTCCAAAGAATCCTTATAAAGTTGAAAAAGGTCAAAAACTATTACAATTTCACAAATTACCGGGGGGTAATAAAGGTGATCTTATTCCATGGAAATTTGATCAAGAAGAGTGTAGGATGGCTTTGTGTCGTACGGTGATTGTTGATGAACTTCCGTTTAGTTTTGTTGAGAAGGAAGGATTTAGGAAATTTATGAAAGTGGCACAACCTTGTTTTCATATTCCTTCCCGTACTACCATTACACGGGATTGTTTTGCTCTTGTAAATGTGGAAAAAAATAAATTAATGAAGTTTCTTAAAGGAACAAGTCAAAGAGTAAGTCTTACCACTGATACATGGACTTCTATTCAAAAAATTAACTATATGTGCATCACAGCCCATTGGATTGATAGTGAATGGATTATGCATAAAAGAATTATTAACTTTTCTCCAATTACTAGTCATAAAGGTGAAGATATGGCAAGGTGTATTATTGATTATTTGCGTGAGTGGGGTTTGCAAAAGATTTTCACTGTCACAGTTGACAATGCTAGTTCAAATGATGTGACCGTAGAGAAGTTGTCTGACAAATTAAATGATTGGGGAACCAATTCCATGAATGGTCAACACCTTCACATGAGATGCGTGGCTCATATTGTAAATCGTATTGTGAAAGATGGTTTAAAAGAGTCAAGTATTTCTATTGCTCGTGTTAGATGTGCAGTCAGATACATTAGACAGTCTCCTGCTAGGTTGAGGAAGTTTCAGGAATGTTGTGAAAGTGAAAATATTGTCATGAAGTCTTTATTCTTAGATGTTCCTACAAGGTGGAATTCCACCTACTTGATGTTGAGCAGGGCAATAGAATATGAGCGTGCAATTAAAGAATATTCTGATCGTGATATTGGCTTGTCGAATTATCTTATGTTTGATGCTATTTCAGATGGAAAGCCTGTAGGTTTGCTTACAAGAACCGATTGGGATGATGTAAAGAGAATTGCACAATTTCTTGAAATATTTTATAATCTCACTTTGAAGGTGTCTGGATCACTTTATGTAACATCAAATGTCCATTTTATTGCAATCGGTCAAGTTGCTGTTTACTTAAATCGATTAATAACAACTGAAGATAAATTTTTGGGTGAAATGGCATCAAGTATGTGGAAAAAATTTGAGAAGTATTGGGGTGAACCAACAAAAATGAACAAAATGATTTTCATTGCTTGTGTTTTGGATCCTCGCTACAAGTTTAGTACTGTTAGTTTTGTACTTAAGAGGATGTTCGGAGATAGTGGGGCAATTATTGAAAAAGAGGTTCATACTTATATGAGTTCATTGTTTAATGAGTATGCCTCTAATTCGGTCTCAAAAGATATTGGTGGTGAAGTTTCTACCTCTTTGCCAAGCTCTTCAACACCTGGTTTAGGTGAACTTTTAGATGAAATAAGGAAACATAAAGCTGAATGTGGCGTTGAAGATTCTAAAACAGAATTGGAGAAGTATCTTGCAGAAGCTCCTGAAACGGAAAGATCGGACTTTGATATCTTGGTTTGGTGGAAGGTGAACTCACCTAGATTTCCTATTCTTGCTAAGATGGTTCGAGATGTGCTTGCTATTCCTATTTCAAGTGTGGCATCTGAAAGTGCATTTAGTACTGGAGGGCGTATTCTTGACCAATTTAGGAGTTCATTAACTCCTAAATTGGTTGAAACTCTAGTGTGCCTTCAAGATTGGCTTCGGAGTGAATCACTTCCTGTAAATATTGAGGAAGAGTTAGATTTTCTTGAGACACTTGAGGAAGGTATGTATATTTTAATAAAATTTATTGTATTGCTTAAGATAGTTAAATAATATATTAATTGCTTGTCTTGTTAATATATTTTCTTATTAGATTTTACTAATCTTGGCAAAGAAGCTTCAACTGACGATGTTTGCTAGAGTTTGTTAGTTGCTATTTGCTATGTAAGTTCTCTTTTTTAAATAATATACTTTGTACAAGAATGTGATGTATTACAAAGTTCTTAATATTTTTCTCTTTAATAACTTGCAGTTGTTGTATTGTTGTCTGATCTTTCTGCTGCTGTCTGCTGAATACTGCTGCTGATGAATACTGCTGCTGCTGATAAATTACAATAGGTAAGCTGTTGATATGCACTCTGTAACTCTTTCTTCTTCTTTCTGCTGCTGTCTGCTGAATGCTGCTGTTGATATGCACTGCTGCTGCTGAATGCTGCTGTTGATATGCACTGCTGCTGCTATTGCTACTTTGCTGTCTGCTGAATGGTACTGTTGATATGCACTCTTTCTTCTTCTTTCTTCTTTTTGTTAAGCTGTTGATCTTACTTGTTTTTGTTAAGCAGAATGCTGCTGTCTGCTGTTGCTTTCACACATTGTTGTCTGCTGTTGTTGTTGTATTGTTGTCTGCTGTTGTTGTTGTATTGCTGACTGCTGCTGCTGATCTTTCTGCTGCTGTGTGCTGAATACTGCTGCTGATGAATACTGCTGCTGCTGATAAATTACAATGGGTAAGCTATTGATATGCACTCTGTAACTCTTTCTTCTTCTTTCTGCTGCTGTCTGCTGAATGCTGCTGTTGATATGCACTGCTGCTGCTGAATGCTGCTGTTGATATGCACTGCTGCTGCTATTGCTACTTTGCTGTCTGCTGAATGCTGCTGTTGATATGCACTCTTTCTTCTTCTTTCTTCTTTTTGTTAAGCAGAATGCTGCTGTCTGCTGTTGCTTTCACACATTGTTGTCTGCTGTTGTTGTTGTATTGTTGTCTGCTGTTGTTGTTGTATTGCTGACTGCTGCTGCTGATCTTTCTGCTGCTGTGTGCTGATCTTTCTGCTGCTGTCTGCTGCTGAATACTGCTGCTGCTGATAAATTATAATGGGTAAGCTGTTGATATGCACTCTGTAACTCCAGATTGGCTGGATGTATTGCTACTTTGCTGTCTGCTGAATGCTGCTGTTGATATGCACTCTTTCTTCTTCTTTCTTCTTTTTGTTAAGCTGTTGATCTTACTTGTTTTTGTTAAGCAGAATGCTGCTGTCTGCTGTTGCTTTCACACATTGTTTTCTGCTGTTGTTGTTGTATTGTTGTCTGCTGTTGTTGTTGTATCTTTCTGCTGCTGTCTGCTACTGTATTGTTGTCTGCTGAATATTGCTGAATACTGCTGCTGCTGTCTTACACTTGAACTGATCTTACACTTGAGTAATATATTCCAGGGTGCGAGCTGAATATTGCTGAATACTGCTGCTGCTGTCTTACACTTGAACTGACATTCTGAAACTTGATACATATGTAGGTCTCCAGCTGAGAATGAATGAAGTGGAATACTATTTTTTGTTGAAAATTCCAGTTCTACAGCTTTCATTAATAATTGGACAGACGAATTACTAAGCTTTTGTGTTTGAGCATTTGAACTATTAGGATTGTGTGTGTGCTTGTTGGAAACATTTGGAAAGGGATTTGTATCATTTCAAATTGCCCAGAACATTGTCATATGTTAGCTTAAAAATTAGAGAATCAAAGTACTATGTTGTACTATCTCAATAGTTTCAGCCGTGATAATCAAAGTGTGCAGCCCGCCTCTTGTCTTATTGGTGTTATCGATAAATCGAATCGATAAGCCCCCAAAATCGATAAATCGAAATCGAAAAAATCGAAACCTTATTGAAACGATAACGATAAGCATATGTAAGAATCGATAATCGATAAGTAATTATCGATAAGGGTCAGAATCGAATCGATAAATCGAATGCACACCCCTATCCGCAACTAGACGAATCACAGAAACCCATTCCGAGTCCTCTAACTCGTAAGTCAACATCCGGTTGACTTTCCCAACTTAAGTTTTCCTTCAAGAGACTATTTGTCTCATTTCTATCCAATTCCAACCCAAATCACTTCAAACTCACCAAACATGTATATCAACACACGGGGAAACATATAACGGGGATAACGGGGTTGAAATACAAGAAACGACGGGTCGGATCATTACACTAAGTTCAATGCATATGATGCAAATAAAGCGTAACCTACTATGGATATTCAATTCTTGTGGCTTGTTCTTCTAAGTTTTCAAATCCTAAAAGAGATGGTATCTAGACCTGGCTTACCTGGGTGGACAACCCAGGCCGAGGAGCGTCAAGCGTCACCAGTAGTAGAACAACACTGGCTAGGTAACAACTCTCCCGCCTAAACATGTGTGACTAAATCTTTCACCAGAAGCTGGTAGGCTAAATGGCTTTATCTCAAGACAGAAGTTTTGTGATGCTGGTAGACAAACACAACATAACTACCTATCACAAGACTCAAAGGGATGCGATAGAGAACACAATTTATATCACAATGCAAATAAATATTAAAGCGGTAAACAAGCGACAAATAGCACAATAGGCTTCCAAATACAATAATATCCAAAAACATGATAAAAACCAAACAAAAATCAATATACAAAGCTCGAATTCTTACTAATTGTCTCCAGCAGAGTCGCCACGGTTGTCACACCTCTTTTTTCCCACAACCCAATTACGAGGTTGAGTTAGAAGAGTTTTTCCAATTAAAGTGACGTTTTGAAAAGGGATTATTTATTATTTAGAGTCGCCACTTGGAATTGAGTTTTGGTGTTCCAAGTCACCTTTCCTTTGAATCCCTTTTCAAAAGGAAGGTTTGACTCTTAATTTATGGTCTACGAAAACAGAAGATTGAGTAAGGAATTTTGTTGACCGAGGGGAAGGTGTAAGGCACCCCTCGAGTCCCGTGGTTCTAGCATGGTCGCTTCTATTGATTAATGTAAGGCTTAAATCAATTTTTAGCTATTCTTGTATTTTATTGATTATGACTTATTTATTACCGCTTCACTTAATTTATTATATTTTTTACGTATACAAGGTACTTCCTTGAAATTAAATATTAAACCAAGGTATGGAATGTACACATGGTTATAACATAATTATTTTAAATTGAAAAGGTATCAAGACGCGGAATGTGCACGTGTCCTTTTATTATTTAAGCGTATCAATCCAAGGTTCGGGTATGAACACATGAGCTAGTATTTTAAAGTGCATCTAAAAATTTTCTAGCATTTTAGAGTATTCTATTTATCTATCTATTCTATTATTATTTTTTTTAACTGTTATAATAAATCTTAAGGTTTTCAAGTAAAAAAATAATAACTAAGAGATGACCATTAGCCTAGAAGATAGAACCAAATTAACGAAGCTGTCTATTGATGCGTTATAATTTAAACAAAACTACATAATGTTGAATTTATCATTATTTGGAGACATTTATACAAAAAAAAACAAAATGCAAATTCCAGCCATATTTATAATAGAACTTAATATAAAATAATAGTCTTAATTAACTATCATATTGTATGTGTGACTAACTTGTCGTAATTTGATATACACATCCATATGAACATAAATTTAATTTAACTATTAAAGAACTAAAATTTCAGCAACTTAAATAATAAACTAACACATGTTCTAACAAAAATTTGTCAATCACATTTTTTTATAACAAAAATATAAATAAAACTCCTAAGAAAAATAAACAAAACTATAACGAAGTAAAAATTCTTTAGGCTCTCCTCCTAATTCATGAATTAGTATGAAAGATGTTCACTCATATTAAATATTACATACAAAGAAAGATAAATATATATATATATATATATATATATATATATATATATATATATATATATATATGCTTCTAACAAAATTCAGAAAAAAACTTATTAAAATTCAAACTTTGCGAAGACATAGATCTCATATATCATGTTTAACTGTACCAAAAGATTGAGCGTTATCTTTGGTAAGGTTTCACAATAAAGAGAATATGTACGATCTACTGGTTTCCAAAACTAACTAATACTAACATTTTTAAAACCACGAACATAAAACCGCGAACGAAATCCCGAACTCCTATTTCCTTTCTTTCTTTATGTTACTTTCTTACTTTTGCTTCTTTTTCCTTCTTTTCAACGTTCTGTTCTCTTTCCTCTTTCTATTTCTTTCTTTCGTTTTCTGTTTCTTTCTTCTTTGTTTTCTTTCGTCGTTCTTTTACTTCTCTTTTCAATGTTTTTTCTTCTATTCTTCAACGTTTTTTCCCCTCCTTTGTTTTCAACTTTTTTTCTTTTGTTTTCTTTTCTCTTCCGTTTCTGTTTCTGTCTTCTTTTCCTTTTGTTTTCAATCGTTCTATTTCTCACTTTTTCCTTTTAGCTTTCAACGTTTTTCTTCTCTTTGTTAGCTTTTGTTCGTCTCTTTTTTTTTCTTCTTCCGTTGCTTTTCAACGATTTTTCTTTCTCTTTCTTTTCAACGTTTGTCTCCTCTTTGTTTTATGTTTTGTTATTTGTTTTATAATAGGAATATAGGGGTAGATAAAAGAGTTAGAATTAAAAATAAAGTGGGAGAAAAAAATTGAGAAGATCATGGTAAGTGATTATGATAATTTTTATTTACATTTTTTAAGATTTATCCTTTTTATTATATTATTACTTATTGTTAGTATTATTATTATTACTTATTGTTATTATTATTATTATTGTTATTATTATTATTATTATTATTTTTTTAACTTTTACTTATTCTTTATTAAAGACGAAATTAGAAAGTAAAATGCATAGTTAAAAATATTAGTTAGCTATCTTATATTTAAATATTATATACATAGAAAATTAAATATTTACATTGTAGTTTAAATTATACTAAAAAAAATTTATAGCTTACATTTAAAATGTTAGTTAGATTTTTTTTTAACTATTTATTTATTTATTTATTAAAATTAGGAGTAAAACTTATACGCTAAGAATGTGAATATATAGTTAGTACATATATATATATATATATATATATATATATATATATATATATATATATATATATATATATATATATATATATAACCTACTAAGAGTATGATAAATGTTTTAAAATATTAAGATTAGGTGTAAAAGAAATATTTAGACTAAATTAGTATAGAATTTGGGTGTGGTTAAAAATTAGGTGTTCAATATCACCGAGACACCCGAAGGGTCGCCATATGTACCTCGGGAGCCCCGGCTCATTCAAATCAAAATAGAACGAGCACCTACGACTAAGGGGAATGGAATGTCGACCACAGGGTGAGAGAATCTTATAATACGAGGGCTAGTGACTAGTTAAGTCATTAAACTTAGTCATTTCGATCAACATGGCTGCAAGTGGACTGGGTTTATGGGTTTAAACTGACTATGACTATAAGCTACAGTATTACCACAGTTATCTATAAAAAGGCTACACTTTAAACTACAATTGGAGCATTCATAATAATCTAACAGATTTCAAAACTTTAGCTACTATACAGATCAGCAAATGCAACACATCAACTAACGTAAGGTCTCAATAATATCCAAATTCACAGTGCAATTACTATTATAAGTAAGGATTTAACTACAAACTCACTACAAATTAGCTACAGTTAACTACATTGATGATATACAGAGACTCCAGTTATGTCCAAAATAAGAAAAATACAATTTGTACATACAAATCATCGTCAAATATGAAACATAAGGTCCAACAACAGCACAATTACACTATAAATAATAAGAAACAACATTTATATGAAATGTCTACATTATAACTACAATACATAGTAAACAGCATGGTCACATATATCTCATGTCTACAATATAACTACAATTACACAAAACAACTGCGAGCAAAACATATATTGTGAATTTATTTTTTAAACTTACGGTGTTATTGATGACTTGTCCAGGATGAGCAAGGGAATAAAACAGTCCTTCTTATCCACCTTTTCAAAACCAAGGTCTAACAAGGCTTGGTTTGGTTATCTTTTTTGGAAAAGTATTCCTTCCTCCTGTAACAACAAACAAATATCAAATCATACATTAAAAAGACAGAATTAATTACATATTTAAACTTTAAAAATGCTTAAAGTGTCAAATTAAGCTTTCACACCTCTTAGATACTTTGTCACTACGGTGGTATAACCACTTGGTGAACCTATCTATCAAATCAACATCTATATTTTCACATATAATAGTTGTGAAAGGGTGATTGAGGTAGAAAAATCTAAGTCCAATAGAGCTGCTGCCTCCAGAACTATATAGAGGTGTGAAAGGTGATTGTGCATGTTTCCCCGGTTTCCTAGTTCTACCCGGATGAATAGGGGTTGCTTCATATGGTATGGGCTCACCATACATAACCAATTGTGTTAAGTTGTCTGGCAATTCAAAGTCATCCAATGTCACACCTTTATTGTCAATGCCTGAACCTTCAGGAACAACTCCTTTCACATGGTTTCCATCTTCACTTTCATTTACTCGATTCTCAATGACTTTTTCTGCTCGTGCTGCTACAGTCACGCCGTGAATTGAGGACTGTGCATTGTTATCTTCAATATCTATTACATTAAAAATAACTTACTTAACTACAGTTCAAATTTGTATAAGCAACAATTATCTATTCTAATGATATTATAATGCTACACATGCTTGTTCTGCATCAGGTTCAATTAATAACGAGGACAATGTAAATAACAATAGCTAATGCTGCCTTTCAAAATGTAGATTTATGTAGGTATTTGTAGATAAAATTATGAACATAATTACAGTATGGTATTATACTTGCTTGTTGGACCTCGACTACTTCTTGAAATTCTATTTCTTCCTGAACACGTGCTTGCACATGTTCTGTTGAAACTTCAACTTGAATTAATAATTGAAATATTGTCAATTGTAGATATATGTAGGAATTTATAGTTAAAATGTGAATTATAAAATTTAGCTTTGTAAACTTATTATAATGAAACTATGATATTATACTTGTTTTATCTACATCAGCTGCTTCTTGAAATATCTGGATATAAGTCAACATGTGCTTTAACATGTACTGGAGAAACTGCAGCTGCAATTCATCGTGATAAGGGCAAATATTATTAAATAATGCTCCTTTTAAAGTTGTAGATATATGGAGGAAGTTGCAGATAAGAATGTGAATAATAAAACTATGTTCTATAAATAACTATACTAACTGTATATATTTGTAGGCATTCTGTAGATACCTGTATTGCTTGTGCTTGCATGCAATGGATCAGCAATATTGAACTGAAATTGCTGGTTGTTCTCTCCTTGTTGTTGTTCATTGTTTTTGGTTAAACTACCAGCAAACTAAAGATTTTATATTAGTTTGAGTATATTGTTTCATATGTCATAATTTTGTTTTGGTATATAAATATATGTCGGCTCTTACCTTTTCCTCATCCACATCATATCTCCTATTTATCAGTTTCATAAAACTTTTTACAGAAACATCTATAAACACTCGAAGGTCACTGAGTTGCTCAAATACATCCTTCCTAAAATCCTCTAACTTTCCATCGACCTAAAAGTTAAAAATATAGTTAGTTGATAATTTTATTCAAAGTGCTACAGTTGTAGTGCAATTTAAGCAAAATGAGTGCCATATCAATAGGGCTTACTATAGAAATTCACTACATTTTAACTAATCCAAATATACATACATTAATTATATTATGGAATGTAGATAAAATGAGCAAGTATGAAAAAAATATTGTAGTTATTTATATTACCTGTTCAATCCCCTTTTCGAGCTTACTAAGCTTGCTAGCCAGAGATTCATTATCCTCTTGACAATCAGTGTTCTTGGGTTGCAATGTGGGAGAACCAACATTTGGAACATGTGATGATTGTGCACCTTGTTCATCTTCATAATAAATCTTGTCTGGCAGAGTAAGCACTCCAATTTCTTCACCAGTTTCAGTCATGCTTGTGAACTGAATGATGGAAAAACAGTTAGTTAAAGTAAATAAGTAAATATAGACTAATTGTAGTTATTATGTAGGTAAATATAACAACATACAAAAATGAAAAACATACCTTAACCCACTGAGGCTTGATCATCTTTTCTTCAAATGCAGTTAGCCAAATCTAACCCTTATTTGCTGACTATCTTAATATGCGAGGTATTGAGTCAGAACACCTCATAGCAAGCTCAGTGCTGATGGTCGAGCAACGCTCATGAAGCCGCACTTGCAAGGCTAATGAGCATCCTCATTTGAAATAAGAATGTACACGGGGATTTAGACGATGTCGGACATATTCAATATCATGATTGAATGATTTAATATTCCATGGGTATGACTCAAAATTACCAGACTCTACCAAATAGAACCTAAACTTGTCTATGAAAGACACATGGTCTTTATTAGAGGGACAAACAAAAAATTCCAAAAGATAAAGAATGCACAACTTCATTGCATCCTCATCGTTTTTCCAAGCTCTATTTGTTACTATATATTTCAAATGATACTTATCAACCTTTCGTTTGTTAGGAAAATAAGTATTCATTAAATGACTAGCATACGTAGAAATATAACCATAATCAGAAAACCTATTCACACAATTTTGACCAGTAATTAAACCAAAGTCTCTCAATCCAAAATTCAAATTTTCACCCTTCAATAGGACTGAAAAAAAGGATTCATTAGACTTGGACAACTCATACTTCATCAGAAGATGAATTGCTTGGTTTTGTATGCAAATGGAAGGGAGAGAAAATAGGTAACCAAAGCAAGCGTTTTTGAAAAGATTTAAAGCATTTGGAGATAGTAGCGCTCTTATCTGGCTAGGAATGCTCGGATCACACAAAGTGTGGAATCTAAGCACACCATAATCCACATTATGTGGTGCAAAATAATGGCCATTCTGCAGAAAATAATAAATTATTTAACATTAGTATCCTGCATAAAAGAGAAGCATTAAACTTGATATAACTACACAATAACTATAAATATACCTTACAAAAGAACATATTACCCACAATTTAACTACAAAACACTACAGGACATCAACATATATAAACATTATCTCAAAAGGTAACCACATCTCTGTTTCAAAAATATAGCAGCTAACGACAAAATAAGTAGAAAATGACTAGACAAATAACTAGATTAATGAATTATAGACAATGAGAATTAGAAATAATGTACACTATTTAGATAACTTATCTACAATGTAACTACAAATTAACTACAATTAACGATGATATAAGTACAAAATAATTACAAAAATAACTACAATTATGAACTGTAGGCAATGAGAATTACAAATAATCTACACAGTTTAGATAACTTATCTACAATTTACCCTATTTTTACTACAAATTAACTACATTTTAACTACAATGAACGATAAAATAAGTACACAATGACTACAAAAATAACTATAATTATGAACTGTAGACAATGAGAATGCCAAATAATCTACACAGTTTAGATAACGTATCTACAATTTACTACAAATTAGCTAGAAATTAACTACAATTTACCTACAATGATGATATACAAAAAATACAATTCTGTCCAAAGTACCAAAAAATAATTAAGAGAAATTATCTACAATTTACCCAAGAGACTACAAAACGACTATAATATAACTGCAATTATGAACTGTTAAAATCACAGTTACAAATGATCTACAAAATTAAGACAAAAATCTACAATTTACCAAAACACTTAAAGAAGAAATTTAAAACTACAAAAGCAACCTAAAAAACTGGAAAGGAAAATAATTAATGTTTACCTTCACCAGATTCTTTTTCTCAACAAATTTTGGGAGTTTTTCCGAAGGTTTTATCTTTTTTTTTTGTTTTGTTGAAGCAGGCGACACCTTGGGTTTTTTAATAGATGGAATTTCTGGGACGTCTTCAACAAAATCGTCATCATCACATAACTCTTTCCCCTTTCGTTTTAGTGGTTTGGTGACAGGTTTAACACCTCTTGCAGCATCTACATCATGCAATGCCTTCGTTCTCATCTCGGCATGGAGTATTCTACGAGATGAAATGTTAGCAGAAGATTCCGCTGCATGTATATATTTAGCTTTTTTTGGGGTGATTTTGGTGTTAAAACACCAAAATCAAAAGACGGGCTATCACCTAATGTAGATTTTGTAGGTATGTTTTTCATTGTTTATCTTGAACTTGAATCAGACGGAACTTCAATTTGCAAGAATGATATCTTTGAGATTTTGTGAGAAGAACTGGAGAAACCTTTGTTTGGTTCAGAACAAAAAAGACGGAAAACGTGGGGGTGTGGGGAGAGAGAAGGGTTAAGTTAAACGTGGGTAGATACGGTCCTAAATTAGCGCCTAAAATAAATGTACCATTAATTATACCCTTAATTTGAATTATAATGTATAAATGATAATTTGGTATGCTGAAATGTAATTAAGTGAAACCTTAAACATTGATGGTGATAATGTTTCATATATGATATAGGAAGGTAAAAACCCCATTACTAAAGGTGGTTCCATCTCCGAGGGTGAGGAAATATGAGAGTATTTAATTTTTACTCATTATCTCACGTTATATAATGGTATTTGATTCGACTCGACTCTAATATGCTAACATGCTATTATCCACACAAAAATAAATTGTTGAAGAAGTTAAATACAACAAATCATATTAATATCTAAAATTTAATTATTTAATGATATAAAATGTTGTGGATTGTATGAGAATAGGAACTAATGTCATATAAAACACCATCATAGAGTGTTACTTACTAAAATAGCACAATCAAATTAAATTAAAAAATATTACTAGTAAATTTATTTAATATATATTAATTAAATTAAATTATATCAATGGTATAAAATCACAGTGCAACGCCAATACACATAACTTCAATTCTTAAATTCAAACCATTGGATATTTATTTATTAAACTTGTGAAAACCTCTAATATATTTTTCTGCTTCTATCTTTGTAACAATGAGAGAAATAAGTGAAGTACCCATTAAAAAGAAGAGTGCAGAAGAAAACTGGTTTTATCATCTTCCTCTTCCCAACAAATTGAAACTCACTGAGTACAAAGAAAAGAGAAGAGCAGAAATCTTGTTTGAAGAAGAAGAAAAAAGATGTTGTTTCAAGTGGGAGGACAAGGGACACGTCCCACCTTCTTCGAAATGGCAGCTGCTCAGCAGTTACCTTCTAGTCTCCGTGCCGCCTTAACTTATTCCCTCGGTGTAAGTAACCAATTAGGGTTTCTATTTTCTAATCCATCTATTTCACCTGTATTTATAACTCATAAGAGATAGATTGTGTAATGGGTATTTAGTATTTTTATAGCGGAATTCAACCATTTTGGAATTGACGCATAGTTTTTATTAATACCGTTCAGCTGTACTTGTATTTTAGTTCTTATAAGACAAATTATTAGTATTGGAATGAAATGGGTCAAAATGGAATGTAATGAATATTGAGGATTTATTTTGCGGAACTCTACTAGTTTGGCATTCAGGTGTAGTTTTTATTATTACGGTTCTGTTGTACTTATTAGATGTATCTTTAAAGACAAATTATAAGTATTGTAATTAGAAGGTCCAAGTGGAGTGTAATGAATATTGAGGATTTATATAGCGGAATCCAACTAGTTTGGAATTGGGGCTTTGTATTTGTTATTGTTGTGCAACTGTGCTTATTAGAAGTGCCTTAAAAGAGAAATTATAAGTATTGAAATAAAAAGGTTCAAAGTGGAGGGTTAGTGGAATTAAATTAGTTTGGAATTGCGGCATAGTTGTTATTATTGCTGTGCGGATGTACTAGTGGATGTATCTTGAAAGACGAATTATTAATGTTGAGCGAAATGGATATGGAAGATTTATCTCTATGGACAACTACTTTGGAATTGAGGCATCATTGGTATCTTTAAAAAGGATGACACCGAGGATATTACGTTGCTATCACACACCAAGGGTGCCAGCATTCATAAAATTCTTTTATATAGGAATAGTAACTTGTGAGGGTGCTAGATTCAAGATGAAAATAGTTCTAATCTTCCCCACTTTCTCCTATTGTTACTGCCTGCTAGGGGAAGGAAGAAAAGTAGGGCTTCCTTCCCGGAGCAGAGAAGGCCAAACTCTTGGAGGGCTGCCAAGTTTCGCCTACACAACAATTTCACAAGATCGAACCTTTTTTTAAAGCATTGTTGTTATTGTTGTTGTTTAGCTGTAATGATGTGATGTATGTTGGGTAATGTTAGTCATTGGTTGCTTGATTACAAACTCTTAGCGGGCTGCCAAGTTTCTCTTATCCAACAGTTCCACGATCGAACTTTTTCTGTTCAGCATTGTTGTAATTGTTGTTGTTTAGCTATAGTTATGTGATGTATGTTGGGTAATGTTAATCATTGCTTGGTTGATTGCAGGTTTTAGCTTTAAGAAGACCTTTCATCCACAAAATTCTAGATTATGAGGATGAGTGCTTCGCGTTGCTTATGCTAGTTCTTGAAACGCATAGCTTACGAACTACAGGTATGCGTGTTTATCTATCCAGATACTCTGTGGTACCAAACAGAATGACTAGTTTGGAGTACGAGACTCAAATTCTCTCATTTTTGTCTTGATTTAGACGTTATTCTTAATATTGTTTGTGTAATTTTTTTTTATACATATGTAGGAACTATATACAAATACTAGTACATTTTTTATTCTGTAAAACATCTTTTTAAAATATATGACAAAATTTTGACTCCCAAAGGGTAATGCTGAGTATTTGTAATTCGTTATATGACTATCCATTTTCTTTTTCATCCAGTCGCGTGTGAAATGCTCTGGTACGATTGCAGTCTCTGGTAAAATGGTAGAACTAAATATTTGCTTTAGCTTTAATATTTATTACTTTTTAATTGTCCTCAGATGGGTCTTTTGCTGAATCTTTATATAGCCTGCGAAGAAGGGCAGTTAAGATAAAAGTTAAGGGTGATAACAAAGGTCCAGATGTGAGAGAGGAAATTAATCACACTGGTCTGGAGAAGCGCCAAAAAGTTCTTTCAGTTGTGTTTCTGGTAATTTCTTGCACTTGATAACTCACTTCTATCGTAACATAAATTGCTCATATTCTGATTGATCTCGTGGAGCAAAATCACCATTATCTTGCTGTACTAAACTTTGATTATTCTTGTTGAAACACTTTTTCGTTTATAAATGTTATTGATGACGAAAAGGGAAATCTTGTACAAATGCTGTTTGCAAAAAAAGAAAGTCTAACACAGACATGTCGATGAAAAGCAGTCGATCATCTACACATGTAGGGATTTCATGTGTGCTCCAGAATCACATAAAAGAGAAAGTTCCAAGAATCTATTAGGAGAGTTCTCAGTCCCCTGAAAACCTTTCTTTTCATTTCTTTCCAAGCTGTCCATGCAAGCACCAACAGTGCCAACTCTCATGTCTATTACCCCTCCCATATTCTGTCTGATCCTCCAATTCAGCAACTAAGGCCTCCAACTCAGCATCAAGGGTTTATCAGTGACAGGCCTCACCCCTTCCACCCCAAGCGAGTTCAGTCCACAATTGAAGGGCATGTGGTAGTGAATAAGTGATTTACATCCTCTGCTGTGTTCAATTCTTTCTTCTTTCTCAGGATTCTGCTGAAGAATTTCTCCCAGCGCCAAAAGAGCCATTTCAAGGGTTGCATTCGAGTCCACTTGAAGAATGTGTAAATAGCGTATTCTGCTATGCCTTCTGTAAAAGATACAACAATGAATAAACCCCTGTATTTTCCTTTACATCTCTATAACCATGAAGGCCAGAAATATCTGCATATCTGAAACATAAGAGTATGCATACCTTCCTGTCTGTAAGACCTTAGATTTGAATACTAGATTGAATTTTCCATGCTCCCTGTATATTTCTGCAATACTTGCTGATTTTTTAATAGAAACATTGAGATGTTCTGAATGTCGCATAGAAGATTGTCTCCCTACCATCACCAAGGGTGTGACATAACAATCAATGAAGTGGGTGAAAATCATGGAAACCATAGTTCAAATTCCATTAGATTAAAAATATTAGGTGCTTTTTCCCATCTATCTTAGCCTTGGCAGGCAAAGTTATCCAATACTTGTACTGGTGGCAGGTAGCAAGTACAGTGAAATAGTCGAGGTGTGTTCACGGATACCATCATTATAGAAAATAAGGATTCTTCGCTAGCCACCTCGTTTCCAGAAACGTACTGTACTCCCCTTTTTTGAAACATCTAATAGGATGGAGGAAAAGCCTAGAGTTGTTAGCAAGAATCAGAAGTTTTCTGGCTCTTTTTCTTATTTGCTAACTTCACCCACGTATTCAGCAGCTAATATTTATCAATATGTGTAAATCCATGACTTCAAAAATGATTGCTGAATCAAGTTTTTGCCTTTTAAATTTTACAGCTTTTGATAAATGCAACGACATAATTTGGATGTGTTTTAGGTCATATTGCCATATCTTAGATCAAAATTGCATTCAATCTACAATAAAGAAAGAGAGGTTGCTCTTCAAGCTACTTTATGGGGCCATGAAGGTGAGAGAGTTGGTGACACTGACTATTTTGATGGCGCTGGGAACCCCATAGTTTCAACAAGCAGTTCAGATGCAGAAGAATCGGTTAGAGATCGTTTGAGAAAGAAAATTCGAAAGATTGTAGCTGCTTGCTACCCATGGATACATGCTGGAAATGAAGGTAAATAGGGCTTAATGTCTCATTTGAGATTATTCAACCACAACAACAACAATCCAGTATAACCGCACAAGTGGGGTCTGGGAGTGGGAGGGTGGTGTGTACGCAAACCTTACCGTACCTGTGGGATAGAGAGGTTGTTTCTAGTAGACCCTCAGCATGAGAAGATGAAAAGAGACAATAATGCAGAAATAGCAACAGAGGCTCATTTGTGATTATGAATATACTAATTTTTCCGTGTGCATGTGCTGTTCATTCTGTTTCACTTTTTGAAATGAGATGATGGCTAAGAAGTACGTCTAGGCTCATTTTGTAACATGATCATGCCCAACTATGCCTTATAAAAAGGACTAAGCGGATGTTTCAAATATAATATGAGTATTTAGCCTAGAGTCGAACCCACAAGTAATTAACCTATCAATTACTCTTGTTAGACTCACTAAATTCTACGTAATCAACTTACCAAACATTTTGAATAACAATTGAGGATATTTCTACTAACTATAACTGACTGCAATTAAGTAACTAAAGACTAACTGTGATTAAGTTGTAAACAAATAAGAGAAGGATTTAAGGTTATGATTTCCCATATTGATGGAATCCCTTCCGGTGATGTTTCACATAGATTTGCTTAATCGTCTCTATCGATCATGAACACTCTTATTACCGCAGATCTCTCCCGATTAATCACGATAATTTACTAGACGCACTCTCCCGAATTACGGTAGCTGTCTTTTAATACAGCTCACTTAAGGTCGCACCCAAGGCTTCGTTATCCCTAATCCCTCCTTTAAAACCTCGGTTATTGATCCCTCATATACTCTAGAAGTGGTGTTGTTCAACAATTACCTAAATATGCACTTTCTCCTGAGTAGTACATGCTAAATAGGCACAGCTGATTGAGGATCCTATCAATTAACTATACCTAGAACGTAGTTGAACAAATAGAAATTAAACCGGGCAAACTATATTAACATAACATAAAGTTCATCCTTCAACCATCAAAACCCTAGATTAAGGAATTAGCTACTCATAATAAAGCAAGATAAAACTACAAAAGTATTCATAATGTGCCATTGAAATAACAAAGAGAAGATAGAAAACTCTAATGGTTGGTTGCTCTTCTCACACTTTGTTGCTTCCAAATCAGTCTAAAAACAAGCTTAACCTTTTTTTGGGCGATTTTGTTGAGTTTATAAAGGGTTGGGATAAGTTTCACCCGATTTACACTTTAGTCTCGTGGTCGCGGTGGCATCAAGCCAGTCCTCCTTTGCCCCTTCTTGACTCTAAATGTATGAGTCTTTCTTTGTGGCAATCTCTACAGCCCCTGAAAGGAATATTTCGACCACTCGAAATGGTCCCGACCATCATGACTTGAACTTACATGGAAATAGTCTTAATCTTGAGTTATAGAGCAATACCATGTCCCGGGGTTGAAATTTTACCCCAAAATGTTCTTGTCGTGCAACCTCTTCATTCTTTCCTTGTACAACCTTGTGCTCTCAAAAGTAAGATATCTGAACTCGTCTAGCTCATGAATTCAGTGATTCTCGTAATGCCCGCAGCCTCAATGTCTAGATTCAGCTGTCTCAGTGCCTACCAAGCTCTATATTCAAGTTCCACTGGCAAGTGGCAGGCCTTTTCGGACACCAACTTATATGGTGACATACCGATCGGTATTTTAAAAGCGGTTCTGTAGGCCCAGAGTGCATCATCTAGCTTTTTCGCCCAATCAGTTCTTGTGGCCTTTACCGTCTTGGTCAATACACTATTTATCTCTCTATTAGACACTTCGACCTGTCCGTTGGTTTGAGGATGATATGGTGTCGCCACCTTGTGGCGCATATCATACTTTGCCAACAACTTCTTGAAAGCTCGATTACAGAAGTTAGTGTATCCGTTACTGATAATAGCTCTTGGGGTTTATAGAACTAAGGTTGTACAAGGAAGAATGAAGAGGTTGTACGACAAGAACATTGTGGAGAAAAATTCAACCCCAAGGACATGGTATTGCTCTATAACTCAAGATTAAGACTATTTACGGGTAAACTTAGGTCATGATGATCGGGACCATTTCGAGCGGTTGAAGTAGTTGTAGAGATTGCCGCAAAAAAAGACTTATACATTTAGAGTCAATAGGCAACGATTGAAACTTTACGTGGCCATGAATGAACCAAAGGAAGTGACAGAGATCCACCCGACTAAACCTCAGAGGTCGAGCAAACCTTAAATGCGCTTATTTGCGTCGTGCCGCGACGTTAAATCAAGCATTGCCTGGGAGGCAACCCATGAATGTTGTTTTTGTTTTCTGTTGTAACCTCCTTATGAAAAAAATGCTAGTGACCGCCAACGCAGCTCGACCGCGGCAAAAGAGGAGTATCAGGCTTGCGTAATCCATCGGGACTGCAGTAAAACGCAAGTAGTCTGTCTCGAGTTCATTCACTCACCGTCATCGCGGTGATTCACGACTTTCCATCGCCCATGTAAGTTTAATTTTCTTTTCTAATTCCCCCCCCCCCCCCCTTCCCAATGTTATCTCTATCTAAAAACCTAAATCCACGCCTCTGTTCTCCTTTCTTCTTTATCTCTCTCACCCATCTCCCCCAACCTCCATTCCTCTAACCCTCTCCTACATCCAAGTATGTCAGGCTTCCCTATCTCTTCTCTTGTATTTTTGTTTTAGTTTTATGTTAGTTCAATACTTTAATTGTGTAGTATATCCAGTAGATTTTTTCTTTTTGCTTTTCTTTTCTGCTTTTTAATGGGTTATGTGCTCAATGTTGTTGAGAAGCGTGTGATTGTGTGTAAAACTAATTATTGTGGGGTGGAATGTTGAAGTACGAATTGTTGATTTGGGGGAAGAATTGATGTTTCCATGGGGCTAGATGCTTTAGGATAGTGCCTTGCTCACAAGGTGTTTGTGGAATTGCCCCAATGGAGTTCTGCTAGATCATGAGCACTCTTATTGCCGTAAATCTCTCTTGAGTAATCACCACAATTTACTAGACGCACTCTCCCGAGTTACAATAGTTGACTTTTAATACATCTCACTTTAGATCGCACCCAAGACTTCGTTATCGCTAATCACGCCTTTGAACCCTCGGTTATTGATCCCTAATATACTCTGGGAGTGGTGTTGTTCAATAATTTCCTAAATATGCACTCTCTCCGAGTAATACATACTAAATAAGCAAAGCTAACTGAGGATCCTATCAATTAACTACAACAAGAACGTAGTTGAACAAATAGAGATTAAACCAGGCAAACTATATTAATATAACATGAAGTTCATCCTTCAATAGGTTCCATCAAAACCCTTGACTAAGGAATTAACTACTCATAGCAAAGCAAGATAAAACTACAAAAGTATTCATAATGTGCAATTGAAATAACAAAGAGAAGATAGAAAAACTCTAATGGTTGGTTGCTCTCCTCACACTTGTTCTTGCCTATAAATCAGTCTAAAAACAAGCTTAACCTTTCTTGGGCGAGTTTGTTGAGTTTATAAAGGGTTGGGATAAGTTTCCCCCAATTTACACTTTAGTCCCAAAATTTCTGGGCAGTTACTCGCCGCGACCGCGGTGAAACACAAACATTCTGCCTCGCTTTCTTGGCCTGCCGCGGTCGACCGCGGTCTCGGTGGCATCAAGCCCAGTCCTCCTTTGCCTCTTCTTGCTTATTTTCGCTGGCCTTTCATCCACATTCTTGACACCCAAATACTCCATAAGTCTCTTTCTAACTTGGATTAGTCCTTGTGAAGCAAAAAAACACCAATTAGAGTAGTTTGTTGTCATTTAGCCTTTAAAACAACAATAAAACATTGTATATTTATAGTGTAATTATCGTCTACATAGCCATTATCATAACACCTTTAGATGGTCTTACCAATGTGAAAAGGACCCTAACCTTCATGGTGAAACCTTTGCAATTCAGTCTTTGAATCAGTGCACCTTGTATCTTTTTGGGCTTCATGTTTAAAAGCTATGTTGCCCGGATCCTCCAAAAATGATGCCACACCCGTGTCAGATCCTCCAAGAAATGAATACCTTTTAGAGGATCCAACACACACCCGGGTATAGTTTTGAAGGATCTGACCAACATAATTGAAAAATAAAAGTAAATTTTCACCTCTTCAATGGAGATCTTTTAGCAGGTTCTGATACCATCCTTCACTTATTTCTGCCCGATAATCTTGCAGGTTTTTCATTTGCTTACCAGCTACTGTATTTGCTGGATACTACTGGGTTTTATTCTCTAGGGCTCCATGCTCTTGGTATTCATGTTTGCCGGGCTACAGGGCAGGAACTGGTATGTCTGCAGACAGTTTCTTGTTAGCATCTCTCTGGTCGGGAAGAAGTTATTAGTTCTGAAAAAGTATGAATTTGTTTGGAGAATTTTGTAGCGCCTGTACTATTTAGTATTCAAATACAAGTAAGATAACTATGAATCAGTAATGATTTCCAAGAACTTTTAGGCATCGGTTATGATTTCCAAGAACTTTTAGGCACCCTTGCATGAACTTCTGAAAGATTAATGAACTAATAGAACTATGTTAGTTGACTCAATATGTATGTGAATGATCACTTGGATAATGTAATTTTCTGATTCTTGGAAGTTTTATTTTGACGATTACAACACTGTGGATAATTCAGTTGAAAATTTTAATTCTGTGCTGGTTTGATAATGGTTCTCATACTTACCTTATCCAAAAAAGATTAAAACAAAGAGCTTTGAGGTACCCCCTCCTATTGCCTTGAATCTGTGGGTATAAGTTCCAATTTAGATCTGTGTCTATCCAATTTAGATCTGTACCAAGAAAAGTTACAATTTAGATCTGAATCAGTCCAATTT
Source organism: Nicotiana benthamiana (assembly GCA_034376525.1). NCBI lineage: Eukaryota > Viridiplantae > Streptophyta > Magnoliopsida > Solanales > Solanaceae > Nicotiana > Nicotiana benthamiana. The sequence goes on along the minus strand of CM067332.1, from coordinate 60,223,240 downwards.
AGTCTATCAACCAATTGATCTTATTTACTGTTTAATTCCTCTTTTACCATGTTGTTATCTAAGATTTTCATTTATGTGATGTCAAGGTAGATGGATACTTCTTCAAGGATTTCTAAAATAAGAAGCCGTGAACGCGAGAGACTACGAGGACCCCCTTGGCTAAAGGTCTGTGTTCATCCTGTAATCTCTTTTCCATGTTTCTGTTGTACTAGACGGGACTATGTATATCTTTCTTGGTATTAGTTTTACTTCTTTATTGAGGTCCCCGGTACTTAAAAACAATAGAAAAACAAAAAATGGATGTGCACTTCTCCTTTATGTTTCCATAGTCTCGTGTGAAGTTATCATCACAGTCAATATTCTGTGCTTTAATACTTATAAACCATTAACATTTCAGGCGGTACAAAGTGGTTTACTAAGTTGTGCATATGGAGTTCTTGACTATGCTCAAACTGGCCTGATTGCTGCAGTGTTTTTCTTTAAAGTAAGTGTCTTTAGTTCAAATTCTGCAGATTTTTTAAGTAACTCCCTTGGAGAGATTGTTTTGATTCTCACGTTTTGTTATGCTCATGTATCAACGCTATAACTATATTTCCCTTTATGTTCTTCAATGTACTCAGATGATGGAGTGGTGGTACCAATCAGCAGAAGAGAGGATGTCAGCTCCGACTGTTTATCCACCCCCACCTCCTCCTCCACCTCCAAAGGTGAGTACATTTCCAATTGGCTATTTTGGAACATGTGAAAGATATTTTTGGCAGCCATACTGCTCCAATTTTGATGCCTTGCTTAGCTCAATGGAGATGAAGAATGTTTTTTTCTTTGTTTATGATTCATATTGGATGAGCAAATACATTTGATACTTGGTAACAATTAGATGTGCTTAGCCCAGTAAACTGCGATCTGGTGCATGCATTTTGGCTTTTGCAAGTCAACCATAATTTCTGAAGCTTTAATGTGAGTTCCGACTTGTCAGTTACACCAATCCATTTAAGCAGTCGGCAGGAGCTGGAGCTAAGGATGTAATACGAATATGAATTATGTTACGTCTGTATAAAGAGTATCAGTCTCCCTACATATGGTTGCAGTTGCACTAATGCCATTGAAGTTTTTATTTTATGTTTAAGCTCACTTGCTTTGGCATTCTTAAAGTAGTTTGAATAAATTAGACCAGAGTATCTAAGCCCACTTACCAATTGGAAGCAACCAAGATACTTGTTAAAAAAATAAAAATTGGAAGCGACCATGATGGTGAAAATTCATGGTTTGTCTTCAGCTAGTGAGTTTAGTGTGAGCCTCCTCTGAAAGATAACAACTACCAACCTTTTTCTTTTTTTGTGAAATATGAATCTGGAAAAAGCTTTTAGGTTTGGTTTTATTATGCATAAGTGAAGTAGTTTTTTCTTGTATTCCCGTAACAAATGCTTATATATAACATTTTTCAATTTAAGCAGGTTGCAAAAGAGGGAATTCCACTACCTTCAGACAGAACGCTATGTCCTTTGTGCTCACAAAAGCGTGCAAATCCATCAGTAATGTCAGTTTCAGGATTTGTCTTCTGCTATTCCTGCATTTTCAGATATGTTTCTCAGGTGAAATTTCAGAGTTAGTTGATACAATGCGCGGAAACTAAATCACATGATGGCAATGTTAAATTGGCTTCTTTATACTTAGTACTGCAATAATTTCTTGACCTGCTAATTGCAAAAAGAACCCCGGGAAAGAAAACCACAAATACAATTGTATAATTTTGTGGAAATATCCTTATATATCTTTTTTCTGTTCAGATGCTTTGATGTTAAGCAGCTATTCCCATGACTATCTAGTATCTACTGCTTTTACTTTTTGCTAGCTGTTAGTAAAATCATGGAGCTGATTCATCTATACTTATCCATGATTCCTCCTGTTAGCCTTGTAAACTTGGTTACTAACCTATCATTTATCACAGTATAAATTACAGATAGTGTTAGAAAATTTTATACTGCTTGTGTATATAACTTAAGTCTTTGTGCAAATATTTTCGACTTTTGTTAATATGTGGTGTTTACTTATTTCTTTTTCCTTTAAATATCTTTTCTTGTTGTATATTCAACAACAACAACAACTACCCAGTATATTCCCACCAGGTGGTGGGGAGGGTAATATGTAGACGAGCCTTACCCCTATCCGAAAGGGTAGGGAGGCTGTTTCCAATCGACCTTCGGCTCATCTTGTTGTATATTCATGTTCTGTTTTCCTTTTGTGCAGTATAAGCGCTGCCCTGTGACATTGATGCCTGCAACTGTCGATCAGATCAGAAGATTTTTTGATGATGTTTAATTTCCTTACATTACAGTGAAAAACGTTGAGATTATAAGTGGATCTTTATTCCAAGGCACTAATCCATCACACTGCCTCTACAGTGAATAATTTTGAGCGTATTCTACTTTTACGCAGTTGTAGTTCAAAATTTAGAATGCAATTACTTCCGAAATAAATATCTAGTCATTTTTTAAGCCAGATTTTTTTAATTAAATTACACGAGGAAACAAATTAACAAAATGAATGAACATCTTCTTTTTATTATTGGTAGAATATTCTTTCATTATTGTACAGTCATATAGTTGGTAGGATTTAATACCTCTCTGTACTCTATATATACTTTTGTGAGCAATACGAGAAAATTAATTCTCCCAAAACTCTCTACATGGTATCATACGACAGTGGCTTATCGCCAAAGAAACCCTAATTCTTCCCTACCCGCGCCGCCGTCGCCGCTGCACTAATCGGCAGCCGATTGCCGCCGACCTTCTCGGTCGGCGTCTTGTCGCGCCACCGCTGCACTAACCGGCATCCCTCTTTCTCTCGGCGTCGATCAACGCCACCTCTGCCTCGCGCTTCATGGCCGCTACGACATCCAACGATCTTCTCCAGCCGATTGCCATCAATGCATCGGCTTAGATCCCACTTAAATTGGATTCCACTAATTACCTTGTGTGGAAATTCCAATTCCGAACCCTTCTTGCGGGTTACGACCTCCTCGGCTTCTTGGACGGATCGAAACCGTGCCCACCAGCCACTATCGTCGACAAGGAGGTAACTTCCCCAATCCAGCATATCTTTACTGGATTCGCCAGGACAATCTTATTCTCAGTGCCATCATCTCGTCGATCACACCGACGATCATCTCCTTTATTGCCGCTGCGGAAACCTCTAAAGAGGCCTGGGACATCCTCGCACGCACATACGGCACTGCTTCTCGTGGTCGTATCATGGCTCTCAAACAGCAGCTCCATAATCCGGTTAAAGGTTCTAAATATGTTACTGATTTTATGCACGGTATTCGCGTGATTGTGGATGAATTATCTCTCCTGGGTGTTACTGTTGATTCTGAGGATCTTGTCATTAAGGTTCTAAATGGTCTTGATGATCCGTATATGGAGCTCTCTCATGCTATCCAAGCCCGTGAATCTCCAATCTCTTTTGCTGAATTACATGACAAGCTCTTAAGCATGGAGGCTCAGATTACTGCCCGTGCGCCGGCCACCTCCGCCGCATCTGATTTGGCTCCGTCGGCTGCCTTTGTCGCCGGACAGCAGTCCGGCCGTAACCGCTACGGTGTCCGCGGGCGCGGCCCTGGCAGCCGTGGTTTATCCTCCGGCCGCGGTGGTTACTCCAACAATGGCCAATCTCGCGGGTACAATGGGAAGTGCCAGCTCTGCAGTGCATTTGGCCACTCCGCGCGTCGCTGTCTGTCCTATCCTATTTCCGGCGCAAATCAGCCCCCTTACGGTGGACCACTGCCGCGACCAGCATACGCTGCGTCATCTTATCCGGCTGCTCACACAGCCCATCACTCTCCATCTGATTGGATCCTGGACTCTGGTGCCACTCATTACATAACCAATGATCTTGCCAACATGTCTCTTCACAGTCCTTACACTGGTTTCGATGATGTGGTTATTGATAATGCTGAAGGCTTAAACATTACACATACTGGCCAAATTTTTAGTTATTCATCTCTTTTATTGCCTGGGGCTCTCTGTGTTCCACATATTCGTCAAAATTTAATCTCTGTTGCTTAATTATGTCGTCACAATAATGTTAATGTTGTTTTTTCTGATACTGATTTTCAGGTGAAGGATCGTCGCACGCGGGCAACACTCGTCAGCGGCCATGCCTACTACTGGCCGGCGGCTTCCCGTTTACCGTCCGCCCTCACGGCACAAAAGCTCCCTGTGTCATTGTGGCATTCTCGGTTTGGTCATCCGTCAGCTAAAATCCTACGACATTTAGTGTCTTCTAGCAGTATAGCGTCCAGTAGTGTGTCTGATTTTGCTAGTGTCTCTTGCAAGCTTCATAAGTGTCATGAGTTACCTTTCTCTAAGTCAAGTTTATCTTCTACTGCTCCGCTGGAGCTTATTTTTTCTGATGTATGGACCTCTCCAATTATTTCTAATGAAGGATTTAAATATTATGTCATTTTTGTTGATCATTTTTCTAAGTACGTTTGGTTTTTCCCTTTACGCCGTAAATGTGATGTCTTACAAACCTTCCCCACTTTTAAGTCCATTGTCGAAAAATACTTCTCTACTAAAATCATTTCTCTGTATACTGATAATGGGGGTGAATTCCTAGCTTTACGCTCTTTTCTTGCGTCCCATGGCATCTCACATCTCACTTCACCTCCTCATACACCTCAACACAATGGCTATGCTGAACGCCGTCACCGTCATATTGTCAATACTGGTCTCACTCTCTTTCATTATGCTTCTGTCATCTCATTTACTGGCCTTATGCCTTTGCCACAGCAGTCTATCTCATTAATCGTCTTCCCAAGACAAATCTATCGATGCTCTCCTCCTTTGAGTCTCTCTTCCATAGGCGCCCCAACCTTGCCAAACTGCGTGTCTTCGGCTGTCAATGCTTCCCTTGGCTTCGGCCCTACACCTCACACAAAATGGAACCCAGATCTCGTGCATGTGTCCTCTTTGGCTACTCATCTACTCAAAGCGCATATCTATGCTTTGATCCCTCAATGTCTAAAATCTTCGGCTCGCGTCATGTCACCTTCCATGAAGATATCTTCCCGTTCTCCAAATTGTCTAACCCCCGAGTCTCCACCCCTACCCATTCCGGTCTCCCTAGAAGTCCTTCCGCTGCCTCCGCCAGTACCTGCCGCCGCTCCCACTAGCGATCCTTCACCGGACGCACTGCCGGTGCCAACGCCCAAGCCACCAGCTCCTCTTACGGCACCGCCAGCGGCCCCCGCCGCCGCTACACCCACTATGCCGCCACCTTCATCCTCTCAGGGTGGTCATCACATGCAAACACGCAGCAAAAATAACATCTTTACGCCCAACAAGAAGTTTGGTATGTCTGCTGTATCCTCTCCAGCTGTTACAGAACCTTAGACTTTGTCTAGTGCTATGTCTGATGAGCGCTGGCGCGCTGCTATGTCATTGGAGTTTGATGCTCTGCTACGGAATGTCACCTGGGATCTTGTTCCACCTGATTCTTCACAGAATGTTGTGGGCTGCAAGTGGGTTTATCGTATCAAACGAAAGCCTGACGGTAATGTGGATAAGTTCAAAGCCCGACTTGTTGCGGAAGGCTTTCATCAGCGACCAGGTGTCGACTTCCAGGAGACTTTCAGTCCGGCTATTAAGCCGACAACTGTGCGTTTGGTTCTCAGTCTAGCTGTATCCAAAGGCTGGCCTCTTCATCAAATGGATGTGAACAATGCATTTCTCCACGGGAGGCTTATAGAGGATGTCAATATGGCACAACCACCGCGTTTTGTTGACAAAGCCTATCCATCTTATGTCTGTAAGTTACATAAAGCTATTTATGGTCTCAAATAGGCACCCCGGGCATGGTACAGTGAGCTCCGCCAATGCCTTTTGGCCATGGGTTTCGTCAACACTACCTCTGACACTTCGCTCTTCGTCTTTCAGCATTCTGGTATTACAGCCTATTTTTTGGTATATGTTGATGATCTCATATTGACTGTTAATGACTCTGCCTTTTTGAACCGTGTGATTGACTCTCTTGGGACTAAATTTTCTCTTAAGGACATGGGTGATCTAAGCTACTTTCTTGGTGTTGAGGTTCTGCGCAGCTCCAAGGGGTGTTTTCTTTCTCACCGTAAGTATGTTGTTGATCTTTTGACTCGTCATAATATGCTGGAATCCCGACGTCCACCCGCCTTCATCTGGCTGACGGCTCGGCTCCTGCCGAGCATTCGCTTATCGACATGCCCTTGGGGGCCTCCAGTATCTCTCCTTCACTCGTCCTGATATCTCCTTTGCTGTGAATAAACTCTCACAGTTCATGCACGCTACTACTGTCACTCGTTGGGGTGCAGTTAAGCGCCTCTTCCGGTATCTGAATGGGACGCGTGACTTCGGAGTCTGACTGCGTCCTTCATCTGCTATACCTCTGCATTGTTTCTCTGATGCTGATTGGGGTGGAAACTGTGATGACTGCTCCTCAACTGGTGCCTATGTTGTCTTTCTGGGGCCTAATTCTATTTCCTGGAGCTCCAAAAAGCAGCGTTCCGTTGCATGATCTTCTACTGAGGCTGAATATCGTGCCATTGCTTCTGCTGCCTCTGAAGTCCGTTGGCTTCATTCACTGCTGCGCGAGCTTCATGTCCCTCTTCCGGCTGCTCCTGTCATTTACAGCGACAACATTGGCGCCACTTACCTCTGTGCCAACCCTTTGTTTCATTCGCGCATGAAACACATCTCCATTGATTATCACTTTGTTCGTCAATTGGTTCAGAATGGGTCTCTTCGTGTTGCTCACGTATCCTCTGCTGATCAGCTTGCTGATGCTCTCACCAAGCACTTATCTCGTCCTCGGCTTCTTCTGCTGATGTCCAAGATTGGCGTGTCCTCCGGCCCTCCATCTTGAGGGGGCGTATTAGAATATATTGTGTGCATATTTTTATTATTGGTAGAATATTCTTTCATTATTGTACAGTCCTATAGTTGGTAAGATTTGATTTCTTTCATTATTGTACAGTCCTATAGTTGGTAGGATTTGATACCTCTCGGTACTCTATATATACTTTTGTGAACAATACGAGAAAATTAATTCTCCCAAAACTCTCTACATGTTATGAAATAGAAGATTCTTACACTTCTATTTAAGGTGAATGTCTTTAATGTACTTAATTAGAGAGATTTTAGAGTCCTATTATTGGTAGCAAGATCTTCCTCCTCCCTATAAATAGAGGTGCTCTCTACCATTGTAATTCACCCCTCTCAACTCAATAAGAAGAACTCTCTCTACTCTTCTCTCTATTGCTATTGTTCTTGTTCTATTGTTCTTGTCTTTTGCTTTAGTTTATAACACGTTATCAGCACGAGACTCTACCGTCTCAAGTATCATTCTCGAAAATCCAAGGTATTTTCCCTCTTCCTAATTTAGTTTTCGAGTATGTCTGACATTATGAAAAGAAAGTTCGTTGCCCTTGAAATTTCGGGCAAGAACTATATGACATGGGTGTTGGATGCTGAAATCCACCTAGATGCTATGGGTCTCGGAGACACCCTCAAAGATAAAGAAAAAGCATCCACCCAAGATTGTGCGAAGGCCTTGATTTTCTTGCGCCACCACCTTGACGAAGGTTTGAAGATTGAATATCTCACCGTCAAGGATCCACTCGTTTTGTGGAACAGCTTAAAGGAGAGATATGACAACCTGAAGTTGGTCACTCTGCCACAAGCACGATATGATTGGGCCCATCTGAGGCTACAGGACTTTAAGTCCGTTTCTGAATATTATTCTGCTATGTTCAGAATTACTTCTAAACTGAAGCTATGTGGAGATAACATCTCCGATTACGATATGCTTGAGAAAACGTTTACAACGTTTCATGCCTCCAATATGGTACTGCAGCAACAGTACCGAGAGAAAGGCTTTACGAAGTACTCTGAACTGATTTCTCTCTTACTAGTGGCTGAGCGAAATAATGATCTGCTCATGAGAAATCACGAAAATAGACCAACTGGGTCTACACCACTGCCTGAAGCAGATATGGTGCACTCGCATTATGCCAAACATAAAAGGGACCATGATCACGGTCATAAACGGGGTCAAAGCCAAGGACGTGGACAGGGAAGAAATTCCAAAGAAGTCCGTCACCCCCCAAAGAGAGATAACCACCGAAAGCAGAAACGGGGTCCAGAAGATCCTAAGGCAAATAGTTCAGAAACTATATGTTATCGTTACGGTGGAAATGGGCACTGGTCTCGGACTTGCCGTATACCAAGACACTTGGTTGACCTTTATCAAGCATCTCGAAAGAGAAAAGGCCCTGAAACAAATTTTGTCTATGACGACAATGAGGATATCATCCACCTGGATGTGGCAGACTTCTTTGAGCAACCCGAGGGAAAGATAGACCACCTAATCGGTGATGGAACCATGATGAAAGAAGATGGAGCTGTTTGATTCTACTTGTATTAGTCAATGAATAAATTAATAGTCATTAGCATTAGCTCGTATTAGTTAATTCATGATATGATGTTAGTATTAGCCCTTTAGAATGTTTCAATATGCTCAAATATTTTTATTGTACAGTAGAGGTAATCGACTAACCTAAAAACTAGTCGATCGTCTAATATTTAGCAATAAAACGAACTTTTTTCCGCCAGGCCAGATATTCGAATATCAGAGTCTGATATTCGAATATCTGGGCCAGATATTCGAATATCAGAATTCCTATATTCGAATATCTGGCAAGATATTAGAATATGTGCTTAAATATTCGAATATCTAATATTTTTCGCATTAAAGTATTATTTTTTCCGCAAGGCATTATATTCGAACATTAGAATACAATATTCGAATATCCTAAATAACTGCTTCCCAAAACGTTGTTTAAACGCGAAACAAAAGAATTGAAGTTGTTTATACTTATATTTATGTATTTTTTTTTTGTATATCAAACTATGGGAAAGCAAAATGGATATCTCACAAAGCGAACTTGGATCAACATCCAACTGTAAAAGTATTTGCCTAGTTGATTCATGTACTACACATACAATACTCAAAGAAAGGAAGTATTTCTCTCAACTGAATATGTGTAAGGCAAACATTACTACAATCTCTGGAAGTAGTAAATTGATTGAAGGCTCCGGAAGAGCTATAGTAACTCTGCCCAAGGGCACGATGTTAATCATAGAGAATGCAATGTTCTCCTCCAAGTCTATGAGAAACTTGTTGAGCTTTAAAGATGTACGCCGGAATGGCTACAATATTGAGACAATGGATGAAGATAATCTTGAATATCTCGTCCTCACTTCAAAGAATGTCTCCGGCCAAAAGAGGGTTATTGAGAAATTCCCGTCTTTATCTTGTGGCCTGTATTGGACAAGAATTAGTGCAATTGAGGCACATTCAACAGTAAATCTAAAGAATACTGAGTCCAATACATTTGTACTTTGGCATGATCGACTGGGTCACCCAGGATCAACCATGATGAGACGGATTATAGAAAGCTCATATGGGCATCCGTTAAAGAATTTCAAAAATCTCTCAAGTAATGAATATCCTTGCACTTCGTGTTATCAAGGCAAGCTGATTATCAGACCATCCCCAACAAAGGTTGGGACTGAGTCACCCCAGTTTCTGGAACGTATACAAGGGGACATTTGTGGACCTATTCACCCACCTAGTGGATCGTTTAGGTATTTCATGGTCTTGATAGACGCATCCTGTAGATGGTCTCATGTGTGCCTGTTGTCATCTCGCAACCTGGCGTTTGCGAAGTTAATGGCACAAATAATTCGGCTACGAGCACACTTTCCAGATAATCCAATCAAGTCCATTAGACTGGATAATGCTGCTGAGTTTACATCCCAAGCATTTAATGATTATTGCTTATCAATCGGGATAAAAGTTGAACATTCTGTAGCCCATGTTCACACTCAGAACGGTCTTGCAGAATCGTTAATTAAGCGCTTGCAGTTGATTGCAAGGCCACTACTGATGAGAACGAGGCTACCCACTTCAGTGTGGGGTCATGCCATATTGCATGCAGCAATGCTAATTCGTCTCAGGCCGACGAATTACCACAAGTATTCTCCGTTGCAATTGGTTTTGGGTCATGAACCCGATATATCCCATTTAAGGATATTTGGATGTGCCGTATATGTGCCTGTAGCACCGCCATCCCGCACCAAAATGGGTGCGCAAAGAAGGTTAGGAATATATGTTGGGTTTGATTCGCCCTCCATCATTCGCTACCTTGAAACATTGACAGGCGACCTGTTTACTGCACGATTTCCAGACTGTCGATTTGATGAAACACTTTTCCCAAAATTAGGGGGAGAAGTTGGTGAAACCAAACGGGAAATTTTGTGGAAAAATGAATCATTATCTCATCTTGATCCACATACCTCTACTTGTGAGAAAGAGGTACAAAAGATTATCCATTTGCAAAGAATAGCAAATCAAATGCCTGACGCATTTACGGACTTGAAGAGGATAACGAAATCCCACATTCCTGCGGAAAATGTTCCGATCCGTATTGAAGTCCCTATTGGACAATTATCTAGTGTCATATCCAATGAGTCAAATGCACGCCAGAAGCGTGGCAGACCATTAGGTTCCAAAGACCGAAATCCTAGAAAGAGGAAAAAGAACGATCTAAATGACACTATGAAAGAATCACATGAGGACGCTCATGATTTGATTAATTCCGAGATTCACGAAGAATCTATTGAGCCTGAGACTCTTGAAAATACGGAATGCAAGAATGTGAGGATCTCGAACCTCAGTCTGTGGTAGTACAAAATTAATTGAGAGCTCTCGAAGAGCCAATTATTACTATGTTGGAGAAACACAATTGAGTATTGTGCTATAGTAAGTCTCAAAGAAACTTATCCAGTTTCCAAAAGTACACGCGAAGGCGATTGATGATATTGAGACTATAAATAAAGGAAGGCTTTGATTCTCCTATTACTACAACTTGTAGCGGGTTAATTTGTATATGAAAAGCTACCAGCTTTGTTCTCCAGTTTGTACTACACAAACGAAAGAATGCCACAATAAAGTGGATATCTATTGGTATAAAACCCATGTCATAATAAACCCGAAGTTTATTGATAAGTGCACATGTCATGGTGTAAATTTGAAGTTTACCAATATTGATAATTTATTCAGTTGACATTCGTGTTAGCCATCTCATTTGAAGTATGATGTGCAAATTCACATAGGTGAATATCAAAGAACTAGAAGTTCTTGTTCTCAGTAATGAACTGACCAACTAAAGAGTTCGGGTTTAAGCCCCTTGATTCTGGAAATATCAAAGGTGAATATGGGCCCATTCACCTGCCATGTATACCACATATGATGCATCTATGATATGGTTACATGCGCCATTGTTATTAACCCGCAGCCTGGCAGTGCTTGCGAGGTAAATCGCTCAGTAATCTAACTTCGAGCATAGTTTCCAGATTCTCTACTCAAGACAGTTCATCTTGATAAGTTGGTTTATATTAAAGTTGGTTTAGCAAGATAATTATTGAGTGCTTCCACTTAATAGCTAAACTGTTTCTTATGAGAACAAAGTTATATATATCAGTTTGATATACGTTGTATACGAGAGTATATTATATTCTCCCCTCACAAGTGGTTCAGCGTCAGGAACCAAATAATTTCATCTTATTATTAATGTGCTATGTATATTGACATGATAATGCACAAAGATGATTTTCCAAAGTTGAGGAAACATGTTAGCTTTACTAACATGAGGGGGAGACATGATAAACACTTGAGAAAGTGTTACATGGGATGAATTTTCATTTGTATATGTATATCCCCGAATATCATGATATGAACCTGTAGTTCATAAAAAGGGAAATGCAATTGCAACATATTGCAAAGCATGCTATACGCATTTGCTGACCCAAAGAAAGTAACTAAATGGAAGAGATACAATTCAAGAAGAATTGATTCCATATGAAAGACATGTAGCTTTGAACCTATAGTTCATATGCTTGAAACTATAAAGTCAAAGGTATGTATAATCAATTTTCGATACCTTATTTGTTTAGCATGACATGAAACTTTGATATGCAGCTAAAGTCTATTATGCGACTTATATGACTTAACTTGAAAGATTTAAGTTGCTTGAAGCATATGCAATTCTTGGTCCTGAAGTACTGCATCCTAAGTACAATTTGTGTACATATGTATCTTGCCATAACTATAAGCATGATGGCATTGAGAATGCATCTATGGAGATATTGAAGTGTTATTCCACGACATCATATGAAGATGTTCATACCTATCAAGAATGATGATTTCAAGGTGCGGAATATTTATTCAAGTCAATATGGTTGATTTATTCATCAAGCATCTACCAAAGATCGTTTTGAAGATGATGCACAAGGTTGGAATGCAAATGCTCAAGGATATAAATTGATGTATTCATTAGGGGGAGTTAATGCGCGTTGCACTCTTTTTCCCTTACAAGGTTTTGTCCCACTGGGTTTTCCTTGCGAGGTTTTTAACGAGGCAACCAATAGGCGCATATTCAAACATGTGTACTCTTTCCTTACTTTAATTTTTCCCATTGGGTTTTGTTTTAAGGTTTTAACGAGGCACATCATTGAATAGACATTCAAGGGGGAGTGTTATGAAATAGAAGATTCTTACACTTTTATTTAAGGTGAATGTCTTTAATGTACTTAATTAGAGAGATTTTAGAGTCCTATTATTGGTAGCAAGATCTTCCTACTCCCTATAAATAGAGGTGCTCTCTACCATTGTAATTCACCCCTCTCAACTCAATAAGAAGAACTCTCTCTACTCTTCTCTCTATTGCTATTGTTCTTGTTCTATTGTTCTTGTCTTTTGCTTTAGTTTATAACACTACAATAATTATTAGTCATTATATTAAGTACAAAATAAATAGTCTTGTTAGATCAAAATTGATTTGACCAGTCGAAGAAAGACTATAAAAATCGTTACAAACGGCTATTTTGTATATTAGACAACAGTCTAGAGATCACAAGGATTAAGACAATATTTAAAGAAACAACTATTTTGTATAGTTGGCTCTTCCTAACTCCACGAAGCTAAAAAATATTGTTACTATTCAGTAGTTATATTCTAGTTTCAATTGCAGAGTGTTAAGTTTCAAACTTCAAACCCGCGTTGTCAGAGCCTAACTTCAAACGTGGGATCCAAAGTTGCTAAATTTCAAACTTTTGGGAGCTTATTTTGATAATTCAAAACTTCAGACCTTAAAGTTTAAAGTAAGTGAAAGTTAAAAGACCACCCCTAAAAAGAAAAAAGAAAAAAAAGGAACAATAAAGCCGACCATAAACCCTCGTCTTCACCTCACTTCTCTCCATCATATAAACCCTACAACTCCATCAATCCCAAAAAATTCATCAAAAATGGCGTCGTCTAAAATCACCAAATCCATCACTCGAACTCTCTACGCTTCTCGCCACTACCCTCGCTTCCTCTCCTCTTCCGCTTTATCTTCGCAGTCAATAACACATCCTCCACCTCTTCCAGCCGTCGGATCATCACCTGAACCATTATTTCACCTTTCCCATTCCCTTCTACCCAAAAACCCTAATTTCCTCAAACCGTTCAGTCTCAGATCTGTTAGGTTCAGAGTGAACCGGGCCGGTAACTCCCCTTATACTCCGGGTACCGGCGATCGGGTTCCGACCGAGATGGCCCCCCTGTTTCCGGGCTGTGATTACGAGCACTGGCTCATTGTTATGGATAAACCTGGTGGAGAAGGCGCTAATAAACAGCAGATGATTGATTGTTACATTCAGACCCTCTCTAAAGTCCTTGGAAGGTAATAAAGACATCTAATTTTCGAAGTTAATTGTTAAATTAAAAAGCTGTGTAGGAACTATGTAAAATATACTATAAATGTAGCAAATGATATATTGTTACATTGAAACCCTTGCCAAAGTCCCCGGGAGGTAATAAAAACTTTCCCTTTTTTTGATAAGGACCCTAGCTGAAGTCCTTAGAAGGAAAAACTAGCATATTCCTATCGTCCTTAAAAACATGGTAGGTTTAGAGCATGAGAGATTACAGATATTGTTTTTCAGCCCAGAGTTATTAGTTGTTCTTAAAAAAAATAAAGCTTACATATGTGGAAACTATGTAAATATTGTACTATTAATGTTAGAAATATCTTAAAATATTGAAAACGAATTGCAGGGAAATTAGAAATACTCCCTGTGTAGTTAGTGTCAGAATTTAGGATTGTATGGATCAGCTAATCTAGTTTCAGTTTTTTCAAATAAAACTTACATATTCAGCCTATATAAAAGTAGATATACCTTTATATTTTTTACTTGAATATGTTATAAAAAAGTTGTTTTGAATCTTAAAATTTTAAAAAGGGATTGCAAGGGTAATAAATAAAATACTCCCTCGGTAATAATTGGCGGATCTTTGATTATGAGGATTAACTGATGTAATTTTCAGTTTTTTCAAATAAAACCTACATATTCAGCCTATATAAAAGTAGATATACCTTAAAATTTTTTTTACTTGAAAATGTTTAAGATATATATTTTATAAAAAGCTGTTTGACCTGCCCCCAACTATGTGGCCTAGTAGTCATTGATTAGGAGGAGAATCACAAGATTTCAGGTTCAATTCTAGATGAGACAAAAATATTAGTAGGTGATTTCTTCTTAACTGCCTAAGCCTTGGTGAGTTGAGTTACCCAACACCTAGGTTGGTGGGAGGTTGCAGGTGCCCAGCGAAAATGTTGAGGTGCACTCAAGTTAGCTAGACGCCACCATCATCCAAAAGAAAATTGTATTGACTTTCAAATAGTAGTGTTTTCAGTTTTCTTTGGATGGAAGGAATATAAATGTGTCTAGATAACTCATTTGTGATTTTCTATTCATGTAGCTATTCAAGTGTATTAAGTATTGGAATGAAAAAGCTAACGGGAAGCTGAATTGTTATTGAGGATTCATATAAACTACCCTGACTAGTTATGATTGATGTGTAGTAATAGTAGTTTTATTATACCTATTAATGTGGACTCTAATTTGAATGTGTAGCGAAGAGGAAGCAAAAAAGAAGATTTACAATGTCTCATGTGAGAGGTATTTTGGCTTTGGATGTGAAGTTGATGAGGAGACTGCAAATAAAATGGAAGGTCTGTTGAAAATGATGTACATTCATTTGAATAGTTTTTTGCAGTTATTGACTTCGAATGTTTACTACAATAGGCTTGCCCGGTGTGCTCTTTGTTCTGCCTGATTCCTATGTTGATCCTGAATACAAGGATTACGGAGGTAAACATTCTTTTAGCTATTTGCTGATTAAAAACAAAATATTCTTTGAGCAATTGTTTGCTCTTTGTTTGGCAGTGGATTCTGAGCTGTAGATCATGTTCCTTAAGGCCGTAGGAGTTTGACCCAATAGCTAGAATCAAGATATGCATAAAAGAAGTCTGCTCTTGCTAGATGTTTCTTAAAATTCTTGTCTTTGTCCTTCACGTGTAACTGTGTCCAAAAATATAATTCAAACAGTAATTTGAATTGTAAAATATATGGGTTGTCTCACCAAACTGAAATTAATGTTGGGTTATTTGAAGAAATAGATGAAGAATGTGGTTGGAAGATGGGCATCCATGGTTTCTTTGATATAGTGAAGACATCTAAGCAACAGAAAAGGGCATTGACAACATTCTAAAAAGATCAGAAGAATATACATTTTATGGGTTAGGATGTATGTGTTGTTTGGAGATATAGTCAATAATTGGTAGAGGGAGAAATTTCAAGGACGTCTTACTAAGTCAAAACATAAAGAAATGTCATATTGTGAATTTAAATGCTAACATGACATAATTTCTTTTTGTATAAAGTTGTCAATCAAAGTTTTGTGATAACCCTGAGGACAAATATGTGAAGTGAATTAGGAGAGTACCCAAGGTTGTGTTCTAGTGGTCAATGAAGTGGGTGCAAACTTTGGAGACCATGGTTCATATCTTAGTAAAGGCTAAAACATTAGGTGATTTCTTCCAATTTGCTTGAGCCTTGGTGGACAAAGTTGGAGGTAGTAGATACCCCGTGGCATAGTTGAGGTGCACACAAGTTGGTTCGGGCATCACTGTTGGCAAGGGGAAGTTGGGGGGTGGGGGGTGGGGTGTCAAGTGAATTAGGGGAGGATATGTTATCAATAGTAAGGATTGTACACTGAGCATGAGGTTCCTAATCATGATGTAAAGAATTCCAAGAATGTGTGAATTCAACATATGCCGACTCTCTGCTTTAACTCAGTCATCTGCTTTGTAGAACGTGCCTTTAGAAGTATGGATCTATTGGGTGGCTAATGTATCCCCTATTGCATTAGTGTTATTGCAAAGATACCTTGTCTTTACCCATTTGCATTCCCCCCCCCCCCCCCCCATAATTAACTTGCTCTACGCTCACCTAAATCCAGAACAATATCAAATTTTCTCTAAACCGGTACAAACCGTGATTTTTCTTTTGTTGGACTTGTCAAAAAAGATTTTGCTTTTTTCCTAATTCCTACTAATGAACTGATAGTATTTTGTGAAAACCTGGAAACATTCTGATTTTGAAGCTTTAGATTTCAAGTGCTCCGTGCAATTGCTGCTTTAAAAGTGTCTTTTTTTAATACTTTCATTGAGTTCAAGCTCACTATTTTCTCTATCTTCAAGATTTCCTCGTCTGAGGTGGCTTACTTCTCAACAGAGAAGTACAGAGTTCAGACTTGCTTCCGAGAAATAGAAAATCCTTCTCTTCCCCTCCCCCCTCCCACCAGTAAACCCTGTTTTTGGTACATAGGAGGAAAACGTATCTGTTAGATGACATTGATTTTGTCTTGTTACAGTATTATTTTTCCTATGCCTTCCATGCCAAGCTCTGAGATTCACGCGTCGAATGTATTTAGTTTTAACTGTATTGGCTCTTTCACTCCAATATATTTGATGAAGGATGTGTATGATTTTGCCCTAGCATTGATGTTATCTCATTCCTTGCAGCTGAACTTTTTGTCAATGGAGAGATAGTTCAGAGATCACCTGAACGACAGAGGAGAGTAGAGCCTGTCCCTCAGCGTAACGACAGAATAAGACCCAATAGGTACAACAGGCGCAGAGATAACATGCGATGAATTATATACAATGTAAGGAAGGTTCAGGCGGGTTGGAGTTGTAAGCACGGTTCTGTGGTGTTAGAGAAAACTTGAATACCTATGTTTCCGCATTTGGACATGTCTTCAATCAAGCTATGTTTCTGTATTTGCTCTATTCACATTTCAACCAGTAGTTCTTCATCTTCTTAGTTACTAAAACTCGAATTTGTCTGATGTATATACTACTGAGTTAATTTTAAGAATCTAGTATGATTGGGTCTTTGCTTAATGAGGAAAAGCTTTGCATTTTGTAGCTTGAACATAACCTGGTATCACCACAAATTCCTATGATCATTTTTGTTAGTGCATGCATTCATATTGTAAGGTTAAAAAAAAAGTATTATAAGCACATTTGACTAATTCCCACCGGTGCAGTTTCTATTTTCCTTCAAAGTCCACTGTAATACAAATTTACGAAAAAAAAGATTATCATCTCCAATTATAGAACGACAATTACGTTATACGTAGTAGTTAAAGATTATTACGGAAGAAAAGAACAGACAAGTGCACTAGGCTGTTGGAAAATGCAAAGCTCTTTACAAATTTAATCTGTCCCAATACAAACTGCTTTCCTCTTTCGAAGTCTACAAAGAAAGATAGGACTTGTATGCCACTCATTGTTGCTACGAAGAAGATGTTCTGTAAATCTTCACATTAAATAAAGATACAACAACAGCAGAAGATAAATAACTTCTAATATAATAGAGGCAAACCCCTAAAATGCCCGCCATGTAAGTCTCAACTTGCTTGGCACGAGCAGGGAAACAGAGGGCTTTACCTCTTCTTCCTATGGTAGGTAGGAGAGGAGAAATACGCTCACTGTTATTCTTCAACATCTTCACTAGTCTGCTGCCCAGTCTCTGGATTTCTAGTGGCACCATGCTTTTTATGCTTCCTCTTTGCTTTTTTGGCTTTCATCCGGCGTTTTTTCTCATTTGCATCAACCCAAGCATAGTCAGAAGGTATACGGAAAGGATCAATCTCGTCCTGGAAACTGTGGCTTTTACTGTCGCTAGATAGCTCATCACGATTCCCCCTCATCCACGAAATCCAAGATGTAGAACCATCCGAGTCCTTGGACTTAGCATCTTGGAAATTGGTAGGGCTTGAAAGAGGGGTTGAGAATTCGTCCACTGGTTCAAGCTCTTCGAACTTTGTAAATGTAACAAGAACTCGAATGGTTGGAACAATAGGGATAGCTACCTGAAGAGCAGCAGACTCTTATAAGTAATGTGAAATATTTCATAATGATACAGTCGGTCAAATGAGAATGCAGTTCAAGTATATCCATCAAAATCACAAGTATGACTTTCAATTGTAATGAAGGAACGATTTCCCACTACCAACTATAATATAGACAATAACTGGGATATTCCAGTAGATCTAGCAAATCTTGCCACAAACCAAATATAACTTCTTACAACGACACCATCACCTTTAATTTTTTATCTCAAATTGCATAGTCATTTTTTAATTCTGTTTTCACTTATAAGAATGTAGTCCATATAACAATTTTAAGCTAACTTGCCATATAGACAATTCACAAGCCAAGCCATTAACCATTTGTTATCCCTTATAATAGAATATCTGATGATGATAATAATAATAATAATCAACAAATAAGTATATTGACCATCCACTAGATACAACTATAACCATAAGAGAGAATCTTTACCTCAAATGCTCTGCAACAACTCAACATATCCTATTGGATCAGAGTTTATCCATTTGTAAGCATCTTTTCAGGACAAGAGTGACAAATTATCAAAAGATTTCCACATGAACAGGCAAAATGCCTTCTTTGTTAAAGGTGATAACTAAACTAGTTTTGTCAAGGCAGGGGCAGGAAACAATCACATCAAGAGTCAAAAAAACAAAGCTGGTTTTCGATGTACACACGCGCGAAAACTCTGAATATGACATGCTCGATGAAACTCTTTGCCGTTCTATACTAAATTTGAAACACAAACTTCTCTTTCTATACATGCTGGAGGTGGAGGGAGGGTGCGATCTCATAGTCGTTTGAAAAATCTAAGTTTACATTATTGCATAAAAATAACCATCCACATACTATTGTACTAGACATATTTAGATACCCAAGTAATATTTTCATATTCTTGGATTTGTGAACATGTATCTTATCAAGTACCCAGGTAACCTTCTCCTATGCACATGGATTTAGGTGCAATTACTGTATACACGTGGGTTCAATTTTAACAAGTTCTTGGGGCATTATGAAGGATCCAAAGAAAAAGTTCAGGAACCAATTTTCTTTTTTCAGGAACCAATTTTGCACCCGCTTGGATAGTGGTACATTAAAACAAATGAACAGAAATGTTTCCCTCCTACTATATTCTCTAGCTATTTACAGGTTATCTATATATTTAATTCATACTTGTTATATTGCACCAACTACACCATTTTGTTTTGGGATAAGGATCATTGATCAACTACACTTATATTAAATACAGGTCTACTGCCTGGAGGAATCCATTTATTTTCAGATCTTCCCTTTAACTTTACTGCTCTCTTGTTAAACGAGTACATTTCAGAAAGAGTACTAACTTGTGAAGTGATAGGAAACGCAAAGCTAAAACTGATGTATCAGAAGATATGCCCCAGCTATTGAAACGGCAATATTTTTTCTCAGGGAGAACCATTTATCATTACAAACTAGAGAAAGAAAGCACAGTCTAAGACGTGAAAAGGTTGAACCAAGAAAGAAAGAGAAAGATTCTAAGGTAAGTTTTTTCCTATAAAACAGGCCAATGTTAAATTAACACAAACAAGAAGAGTCAAATCAATGCTCCTTCTTAGAAAGTATTTACTTAATTGATTGTAGTCTCCTTAGTAGTCTTGGACAATTGTCAATTTATAAACTAACTTTTGGAATTGTGTTAGGTCCAAGGTCCATTTTCTTAACATGGTATTAGAGCCAAATCAACTATGATTCATACCAATGTTAAGACTTTTCAAGAAAATTGTTATATTGTCCATGCTCCATAAGTTCACTGCAGATTGGCTTATCAAGATACTCTCGTTTGAGTGTTCAAGTCAGTTACAAACATACAATTTAAGGCACTTTAGCAAGAATCAACCACTGAGGCTAAGCGTTACACTTGAGTGTCTACTGAGTTCAGGTGTATCAACGCCAAGGGTTTCTCTTTCTATTTCAGCTCGTAGCCCATCAATACTAACGAAAAACTAAAACAAAATAAACAAAAACTAACTACACCCGGCTCAAGCTAAACCCTTGGAAAAGAACCGTGGCCTAATGAAAAACCAATGGGGAGTTACTACACTACCTACAACAAAAAAATCTTTTTGGTATTTTCTCTAGACTTGCTTCCCTCAAAAAATTGTCTAAAAGATCCGTCATCGGGAAGAGTCCTCATATTTCCTTTTTTTGTTCGACTTATATCCCTCAAGAGACCTGTCGAGAGGCGTTGGGCCAAGTCGAAGTAACTAACATGACCCAACAATACCAAACTAACAAAAAGAAAACAACACCGTACAAAGTTATACTATTTTTTTTTACAACCATCCCCCACCCCACACTTAAAACTTTGGCATGTCCCCATGTCAATAAATATAAAGCACAGTAAGGTAAGGGGACATTTCTGATCAGTAACGGTGCTAGGATCGAGGTGACACGCTCATCCTAGAGCCCGGAGCCATCCCATGATCTTTTTCTCCGACTTGGCTGTTGAGTGTCAAATTGTCAACTATGGTGCCCAGGTCAGTAACAGAAGTGCGGAGACCAGCCATTTAATGCTCCAGGGCTGTCATGCAGGTACTTCGGCGGGCCTGCGAGGGATCCACCTCATAAGCTCTCGACTGTGGTGGGGCAGCAGCAACCTTAGCATCCTCATCATCTTCATCATCATCCTCAACCAACACTACCGGCTCTCTCCCAGCTGTGATCTTGATAGCCCGGAATGGGGATTTCAATGGCAATTTTTCATTGACTCTGGGATTTTTAGGAACTCGTGCAGCACGGCAGAGCTTGGTAACCAGAGAGGGGAAGTAAAAGCCCTTGAGTACCTCCGGGGGCCAAATGAACATCTCATCATGAAGGAGCTTGGCGACATCAAAATCCTGGTGGGTCATAAAACAGTAGATAGCTGCTGCTCGTGGCCCATTGACATCGGTAGTGTTGCTGGAGGGTAGCAACCGATTGTTAATAAATTTGAGCCAACACTTAGTCTCCCAATTGAGAGACTGAGAGTTCAATGTGATTCGGTGCTTTATCCATATATGCTCCCTGTCAGGCATACATATTACTTCAAGAATCGATGCCCACCAGATAGTTGGGTGATGATAAGCAATGTAAGTATCTCTATTCTCTGTGAATACTGGTAGCCGTTACACTCGAAGGATGGCCTTGAGGGACGCATTTACCCGGGTGTTGCATACTGTGACCACCCCATTCTTATGTTCCGGGCAGTTAGCGTAGAACTCTCTAACCATTCACTACCTCCGGTTCATCAAAAAAGATGTCCAACTGATACCTCCTCACTCGTTAAAGATATTTGGGCATTCTATTTGCAAGGCTTGGCTGTCAATATGCACTTCCGGTAACAATTTCTTGGACGCCCTGTCATTATGCCTGTCCTCAGCTGGTTTGGAGACAAACCTAGTGTGGTCAAACTGTTCCGCACTAGCTTGACCCCGAGCTTTGGAAGAACTGCCCGGTCCACTAGTGGAGGACCCTGTGGTACATCTCTTCCTAGATGGATGCATTGTACCCGCCAAAAACAAAGTCTCCTATTAGTGAGGGTTTGAGTTGTGTGAATCCTGTGTGGTTACTCAGACTTCAGCACTACCATGGTCACGTTAGCCCTTAGAACTCTATTGGGGCAATTCCATAAAAATCGTGTGAGCAAGGCACTATCGTAATACATCTAGCCCCATGAAAAAATCAATCCTTCCCCCAAATCAACAATTCGTACTTCTCCATTGCACCCCACAACAATTAGTTTTACACACACAATCACACACTTCTCTACAACATTGTGCACATAACCCATTAAACGGCAGAAAAGAAAATCAAAAATAAAAAATCTACTAGAAATACTACACAATTAAAGCATTGAACTAACGTAAAACTAAAACAAAAATACAAGAGAAGGGATATGGAAGCTTGACATACCTGGATGTAGGAAAGGGTGAGAAGAATGGAGGTTGGGGGAGATGGGTGAGAGAGATGAAGAAGAGGAAGAAAAAAAGGAGAACGGAGTCGTGGATTTAGGTTTTTAGATAGAAAGAAGATGGGGAAAAGAAGGGGGGTGGATGTTTTTGTGACATTAGGGGGGTGAATTAGAAAAGAAAAGAAAATTAAATTAAACTTACCTGGGCGACGGAATATCGCGAATCACCGAGGTCCCACTGCGGTCGCGGTGGGTGAATGAGCTCGAGACAGAATTCTTGTGTTTTACCGCGGTCTCGATGGATCACGCAAGCCTGATACTCCTCTTTTACCTCGGTCGAGCCGCGTTTGCGGTCACGGTCGCGGGGATTTTTTTTTCATAAGGATGTTACAAGAGAAAACAAAAACAACAACATTCATAGGTTTCCTTCTACGTAGCGCCTGATTTAACGTCGCGCACGACGCAGATAAGCGCATTTAAGGTTCTTTCAACCTCTGAGGTTCATTCAGGTAGATCTCTGTCACTTCCTTTGGTTCATTCATGACCGCATATAGTTTCAATATCTGCCCATTGACTCTAAATGTATGAGTCTTTCTTTGCGGCAATCTCTACAGGCCCTGAAAGGAATATTTCGACCACTCGAATTGGTCCCGACCATCATGACTTGAGCTTACATGGAAATAGTCTTAAACTTGAGTTATAGAGCAATACCATGTCCCCGGGGTTGAAATTTCACTCCACAATATTCTTGTCGTGCAACCTCTTCATTCTTTCCTTGTACAATCTTGTGCTCTCAAAAGCAAGATATCTAAACTCGTCTAGCTCATGCAATTCTGTGATTCTCGTTGTGTCTGCAGCCTCAATGTCTAGATTCAGCTGTCTCAGTGCCTACCAAGCTCTATGTTCAAGTTCCACTGGCAAGTGGCAGGCCTTTTCGGACACCAACTTATATAGTGACATACCGATCGGTATTTTAAAAGCAGTTGTATAGGCCCAGAGTGCATCATCTAGGTTTTTCACCCAATCAGTTCTCATGGCCTTTACTGTCTTGGTCAATACACTATTTATCTCTCTATTAGACACTTCGACCTGTCCGTTGGTCTGAGGATGATATGGTGTCGCCACCTTGTGGCGCACATCATACTTTGCCAACAACTTCTTGAAAGCTCGATTACAGAAGTGAGTGTATCCGTTACTGATAATAGCTCTTGGGTTTAGAGAACTAAGGTTGTACAAGGAAGAATGAAGAGGTTGCACGACAAGAACATTGTGGAGCGAAATTTCAACCCCAGGGACATGGTATTGCTCTATAACTCAAGATTAAGACTATTTTCGGGTAAGCTTAGGTCATGATGGTCGGGACCATTTCGAGCGGTTGAAGTAGTTGTAGAGATTGCCGCAGAAAAAGACTTATACATTTAGAGTCAATAGGCAACGATTGAAACTTTACGCGGCCATGAATGAACCAAAGGAAGTGACAGAGATCCACCCGACTAAACCTCAGAGGTCGAGCGAACCTTAAATGCGCTTATTTGTGTCGTGACGCGACGTTAAATCAAGCGTTGCGTGGGAGACAACCCATGAATGTTGTTTTTGCTTTCTCTTGCAACCTCCTTATGAAAAAAAAAATCCTAGTGACCGCCAACGCGGCTCGACCGCGGCAAAAGAGGAGTATCAGGCTTGCGTGATCCGTCGGGACCGCGGTAAAACGCAAGTATTCTGACTCGAGCTCATTCACTCACCGTCGTCGCGGTGATTCGCGACTTTCCATCGCCCATGTAAGTTTAGTTTTTTTTTCTTTTCATTTCTCATTCCCCCCCCCCCCAAACACCCCCACCCTTCCCAATCTTATCTCTATCTAAAAACCTAATTCCACGCCTCTGTTCTCCTTTCTTCTTTATCTCTCTCACCCATCTCCCCCAACCTCCATTCCTCTAACCCTCTCCTACATCCAAGTATGTCAAGCTTCCCTATCTCTTCTCTTGTATTTTTCTTTTAGTTTTATGTTAGTTCAATACTTTAATTGTGTAGTATTTCTAGTAGATTTTTTCTTTTTGATTTTCTTTTCTGCTTTTTAATGGGTTATGTGCTCAATGTTGTAGAGGAGCGTGTGATTGTGTGTGTAAAACTAATTGTTGTGGGGTGGAATGTTGAAGTACGAATTGTTGATTTGGGGGAAGAATTGATGTTTCCATGGGCCTAGATGCTTTAGGATAGTGCCTTGCTCACAAGGTGTTTGTGGAATTGCCCCAATGGAGTTCTGCTAGATCATGAGCACTCTTATTGCCGTAAATCTCTCTCGAGTAATCACCACAATTTACTAGACGCACTCTCCCGAGTTACGATAGTTGGCTTTTAATACATCTCACTTTAGATCGCACCCAAGGCTTCGTTATGCCTAATCACGCCTTTGAACCCTCGGTTATTGATCCCTCATATACTCTGGAAGTGGTGTTGTTCAATAATTTCCTAAATATGCACTCTCCGAGTAATACATACTACATAAGCACAACTAATTGAGGATCATATCAATTAACTACAACAAGAACGTAGTTGAACAAATAGAGATTAAACCAGGAAAACTATATTAATATAACATGAAGTTCATCCTTCAATAGGTTCCATCAAAACCCTTGACTAAGGAATTAATTACTCATAGCAAAGCAAGATAAAACTACAAAAGTATTCATAATGTGCAATAGAAATAACAAAGAGAAGATAGAAAAACTCTAATGGTTTTGATAAAATTGCTAAAGGTTGGAAGGTTCAACACAACTATCTCAATGCTGTTAATGGCAGAATCTGGCTAATTTGGAGACCACATATTCAACTTCATATTTCTTGCATTACTGAACAGTTTATCCATTGTCTGGTAGAAGATGCAGTTACAAAAGTCAGATTGCAGCTGAGTATCATATATGCTTATAATACAGCCATCCTGAGGAAACAACTTTGGAATGATCTAAGAGGCATAACTATTCCAAGTCAAGATGTATGCTTGATTAGTGGTGATTTCAATTCTGTCTTATATTCTGATGACAGAATTGGTTCACCTGTAACATATCTGAGGTTAAGGACTTCAAGGAGTTATCTTTGATCTCCAACTTACTCCCCTCAGATCAAAAGGTTGGAAGTATTCATGGACTAATAAACAGGTTAATAGCAAGATTGATTGGGCATTTGGTAACTATCAGTGGATTCAACAGTTTAGTCATTTGGAAGCAGATTTTTTGAATCCATCAGTCTCTGATCACTCTCCTATTCTCATTCAGTTTGGGAGACAAAAGCTACTGCATCCTAAACCTTTCAGATTATATTATGCTCTTATGGAGGATCCTCAATTTTCTTCTATTTTACAGCAGGTATGGACTCAAGAAAGTGAAGGATCATCCTTACAACAGATATGGTATAAGCTGAAGAATTTGAAGCAGCATCTTAAAGGAATAAATAGGCATATGGCTTCTTATCAACAGAATGATTCATGCTAGGGAACAACTGGATATTATTCAAAGCCAACTGCTGCTGAATCCTTTCTCAATACAACTGTTTAAAGAGGAGAAAGAAGCTCTTCATGACATTGAGAAGTGGAGTAATGTAGAGGAACAAGTCTTGAGGTAGAAATCAAAAGCTCACTGGATTGATTGTGGAGATGCCAACACCAAGTACTTTCATGCTCAGTGGAGGATAAGATCCAGTCAGAACAATATTACTTCCATTCATACTGAAACAGGTGTGAAGTTAACAGATCATGTGGCTCTAGAGCAGGAGCTTATTGAGGTATTTAAATCACTAATGGGTGATAGTTCTGTTGAATTGCCATGTCTTAACTCTGCTATTGTTAAGGAAGGACTATGTCTTACTTTAGATAAGGAAAGAACACTTATTAGGGAGGTTACTATGGATGAAATCTCTGCTGCTATTAAAGATATGCCTACAGATAAAGCTCCAGGTGTTGATGGATTCCCTGTGGAATTCTTCACCAAAAACTGGGAAGTTGTCAAGAGGGATGTATATGATGCTACTAAAGAGTTCTTTTCTACTTGCCAGATGCCTCACATGATTAACACTACTGCCATTGCTCTTGTTCCCAAGGTTAAAGTTCCTAAAACAGTGAAGGACTATAGGCCTATTGCATGCTGCACCACTATCTATAAGATCATATCTAAGGTCATTACTAGGAGGTTGAAAGCTGTTATTGATGACATTGTTGGTAAAGCACGGTCAGCATTCATTGAGGGTAGAAGCATTATAGACAATGTCTTGCTCAGTCATGAACTGTTCAAGGGATATACCAGAAAAGGTATATCCCCAAGGTGTGTATTAAAGGTGGATTTAAGGAAGGCTTATGATACCCTTGAATGGAGGTTCCTTAAACAAATGCTTATTGATCTTGGCTTGCCTGCAAAATTTGTTGATTGGACTATGGCTTGTATCTCTTCTGTGACTTATTCTCTAGTGATTAATGGTGGACTCACTAAACCTTTTCATGCTAGGAGAGGAATTAGGCAAGGACTATGTCACCTTACCTATTTGTACTTGCTATGGAGTATCTTAACAGAATTTTGGCTCAGTTGCATAAAAATGGTGATTTCAATTTTCATCCTACGTGCAGGAAGCTTAATTGTGCCCATATATGCTTTGCAGATGATTTGCTATTATTTTGTCGAGCTGATATAGCATCCATCCAGATATTGCATGATGCATTCCTAACATTTTCTGCAGCTTCTGGACTATCTGCTAATAGTTCTAAAAGTGATGTGTACTTGGCTGGAATTCCTCAGTAAGATAAGGAAGCTATTCTTGAGGCTTTGGGATTTAGTGAAGGACAACTTCCCTTCAAGTATTTAGGCATTCCACTCCATTCAAAGAAGCTGAATATTCATCACTACTTACCACTGGTTGAGAGAATAACTGACAGGATTACCTGTTGGTCTGCCAAACTACTGTCATATGCAGGCAGGAGCCAACTAATTAAAACAGTGTTATTTGGGGTCCAAACCTACTGGGCACAGGTTTTTATATTGCCTAAGAAGGTAGTGAAAGTAATTGAAGCTGTGTGTAGATCTTTTCTTTGGACTGGCAATGCAACAGTGTCCAGAAGATCACTGGTAGCCTGGGACAAAATCTGCAGACCTGTCACTGCTGGAGGACTCAATTTTATTGACATACAGATTTGAAAAAAGACTGCTATTACTAAACTGTTGTGGGACTTGGCAAGGAAAAAGGATTGCCTATGGATCAAGTGGATCCATTATTACTATATAAAGAGTTGTGACATTGAGACTATGGCTACTCCCAAAAATGCTTCTTGGGTAGTCAGAAAAATTATAGACTGCAGGACTCCTATTTTGGATGATAATAATTTGCAAGGGGATCTATTGCACAGGTTGGCAGGTATGTGTAGATCTGGTAAATTCCAAATACAGACTCTATATCATACTATGCTTCCAGTTTTCCCTAGGGTGGAATGGAAGAACCTAATGGTGACAACTAATGTCTTGCCTAGACATAAGTTTACTACATGGCTGGCAGCCCATGGTCGACTTCCTACTGTCGACAGATTATTGAAGTTTGGAATAAGTGTGGAGGAAGAATGTGTATTCTGTCAACAAGCTGTTGAAGAGTTTGGCCACCTATTCTTTACTTGTCCAGTTACAAGTAAGATATGGTATAGAATTTGCTGTTGGCTGGGATGCAACAGAACAATTGGCTGCTGGAATGATGAACTTCTTTGGATTTGTGGCCTTGCTAGAAGCAAAGTGTGGAAGAAGGCTGTGGTGGCCACTGCTTTTGTCACCACAGTGTCACTCATTTGGAGAAGCAGGAATGTTATCAGATTTGAGGGGAAGTCTTTTGATGAAAATCAAATATGCCGAGAAATTACAATGCTTATACATGCTCGGGGCAGGAAATATAAGAGATGGCAAAAGGGTTTGCGACAACTAAATCACTATCCTTAGCTAATGTTAGGAATGTATTAGCTTTGTCAGATTTGTTTTGTAGTAGTTAGTCTACACTACTACAAAGAACTCATCCTTGTATATTTGTTGATATCAATGAAAATCTAATGTTAAACCAAAAAAAAAAAAAACTCTAATGGTTGGTTGCTCTCCTCACACTTGTTCTTGCTTCCAAATCAGTCTAAAAACAAGCTTAACCTTTCTTGGTCGAGTTTGTTGAGTTTATAAAGGGTTGGGATAAGTTTCCCCCAATTTACACTTTTGTCCCAAAATTTCTGGGCAGTTACTCGCCGCGATCGCGGTGAAACACAAACATTCTGCCTCGCTTTCTTGGCCTGCCATAGTCAATCGCGATCTCGGTGGCATCAAGCCCAGTTCTCCTTTGCCTCTTTCTTGCTTATTTTTCGCGGGCCTTTCATCCACATTCTTGACCCCCAAATTCTCCATAGTCTCTTTCTAACTTTGATTATTCCTTGTAAAGCAAAACAACACCAATTAGAATATTTTGTTATCATTTAGCCTGTATATTTATTGTGTAAATATCGTCTACATATCATAACACCTTTAGATGGTCTTACCAATGTGAAAAGGATCCTAACTTTCATGGTGAAACCTTTGCAATTCCGTCTTTGAATCATTTACCGGATTCTTCAAAAATGACGCCACATCCGTGTCAGATCTTCCAAGAAATGAATACCTAGGATCCAACACACACCCGGGTATATTTTTGAAGGATGTGACCAACATAATTGAAAAAATAAAAGTAAATTGTCACCTCTTCAAATGGAGATCTTTTAGCAGGTTCTGATACCGTCCTTCCCTTATTTCTGCCCGATAATCTTGCAGGTTTTTCATTTGCTTACCAGCTACTGTATTTGGTGGATGCTACTGGGTTTTACTCTCTAGGGCTCCATGCTCTTGGTATTCATGTTTGCCGGGCTACAGGGCAGGAACTGGTATGTCTGCAGACAGTTTCTTTTTAGCATCTCTCTGGTCTGGAAGAAGTTATTATTTCTGAAAAAGTATGAATTTGTTTGGAGAATTTTGTAGCGCCTGTACTATTTAGTATTCAAATACAAAGATAACTATGACTCAGTAATGATTTCCAAGAACTTTTAGGCATCGGTAATGATTTCCAAGAACTTTTAGGCACCCTTGCATGAACTTCTGAAAGATTAATGAACTAATAGAACTATGTTAGTTGACTCAATATGTATGTGAATGATCACTTGGATAATGTAATTTTCTGATTCTTGGAAGTTTTATTTTGACGATTAGAACACTGTGGATAATTCAGTTGAAAATTTTAATTCTGTGCTGGTTTGATAATGGTTCTCATACTTACCTTATCCAAAAAAGATTAAAACAAAGAGCTTTGAGGTAACCCCCTCCTATTACCTTGAATCTGTGGGTATAAGTTCCAATTTAGATCTGTGTCTATCCAATTTAGATCTGTACCAAGAAAAGTTACAATTTAGATCTGAATCAGTCCAATTTAGTCTATCAACCAATTGATCTTATTTACTGTTTAATTCCTCTTTTACCATGTTGTTATCTAAGATTTTCATTTATGTGACGTCAAGGTAGATGGATACTTCTTCAAGGATTTCTAAAATAAGAAGCCGTGAACGCGAGAGACTACGAGGACCCCCTTGGCTAAAGGTCTGTGTTCATCCTGTAATCTCTTTTCCATGTTTCTGTTGTACTAGATGGGACTATGTATATCTTTCTTGGTATTAGTTTTACTTCTTTATTGAGGTCCCCGGTACTTTAAAACAATAGAAAAACAAAAAATGGAGGTGCACTTCTCCTTTATGTTTCCATAGTCTCGTGTGAAGTTATCATCACAGTCAATATTCTGAGCTTTAATACTTATAAACCATTAACATTTCAGGCGGTACAAAGTGGTTTACTAAGTTGTGCATATGGAGTTCTTGACTATGCTCAAACTGGCCTGATTGCTGCAGTGTTTTTCTTTAAAGTAAGTGTTCTTTAGTTCAAATTCTGCAGTTTTTTTAAGTAACTCCCTTGGAGAGATTGTTTTGATTCTCACGTTTTGTTATGCTCATGTATCAATGCTATAACTATATTTCCCTTTATGTTCTTCAATGTACTCAGATGATGGAGTGGTGGTACCAATCAGCAGAAGAGAGGATGTCAGCTCCGACTGTTTATCCACCCCCACCTCCTCCTCCACCTCCAAAGGTGAGTACATTTCCAATTGGCTATTTTGGAACATGTGAAAGATATTTTTGGCAGCCATACTGCTCCAACTTTGACGCCTTGCTTAGCTCAATGGAGATGAAGAATGTTTTTTTCTTTGTTTATGATTCATATTGGATGAGCAAATACATTTGATACTTGGTAACAATTAGATGTGCTTAGCCCAGTAAATTGCGATCTGGTGCATGCATTTCGGCTTTTGCAAGTCAACCATAATTTCTGAAGCTTTAATGTGAGTTCCGACTTGTCAGTTACACCAATCCATTTAAGCAGTCGACAGGAGCTGGAGCTAAGGATGTAATACTAATATGAATTATGTTACGTCTGTATAAAGAGTATCATTCTCCCTACCTATGGTTGCAGTTGCACTAATGCCATTGAAGTTTTTATTTTATGTTTAAGCTCACTTGCTTTGGCATTCTTAAAGTAGTTTGAATAAATTAGACCAGAGTATTACTTCTGAAAAAGTATGAATTTGTTTGGAGAATTTTGTAGCGCCTGTACTATTTACTATTCAAATACAAGTAAGATAACTATGAATCAGTAGTGATTTCCAAGAACTTTTAGGCATCGGTAATGATTTCCAAGAACTTTTAGGCACCCTTGCATGAACTTCTGAAAGATTAATGAACTAATAGAACTATGTTAGTTGACTCAATATGTATGTGAATGATCACTTGGATAATGTAATTTTCTGATTCTTGGAAGTTTTATTTTGACGATTAGATCACTGTGGATAATTCAGTTGAAAATTTTAATTCTGTGCTGGTTTGATAATGGTTCTCATACTTACCTTATCCAAAAAAGATTAAAACAAAGAGCTTTGAGGTACCCCCTCCTATTACCTTGAATCTGTGGGTATAAGTTCCAATTTAGATCTGTGTCTATCCAATTTATATCTGTACCAAGAAAAGTTACAATTTAGATCTGAATCAGTCCAATTTAGTCTATCAACCAATTGATCTTATTTACTGTTTAATTCCTCTTTTACCATGTTGTTATCTAAGATTTTCATTTATGTGATGTCAAGGTAGATGGATTCAAGGTAATAGGAGGGGGTACCTCAAAGCGTTAGTCTATCAACCAATTGATCTTATTTACTGTTTAATTCCTCTTTTACCATGTTGTTATCTAAGATTTTCATTTATGTGATGTCAAGGTAGATGGATACTTCTTCAACGATTTCTAAATAAGAAGCCGTGAACGCGAGAGACTACGAGGACCCCCTTGGCTAAAGGTCTGTGTTCATCCTGTAATCTCTTTTCCATGTTTCTGTTGTACTAGACGGGACTATGTATATCTTTCTTGGTATTAGTTTTATTTCTTTATTGAGGTCCCCGGTACTTAAAAACAATAGAAAAACAAAAAATGGAGGTGCACTTCTCCTTTATGTTTCCATAGTCTCGTGTGAAGTTATCATCACAGTCAATATTCTGAGCTTTAATACTTATAAACCATTAACATTTCAGGCGGTACAAAGTGGTTTACTAAGTTGTGCATATGGAGTTCTTGACTATGCTCAAACTGGCCTGATTGCTGCAGTGTTTTTCTTTAAAGTAAGTGTTATTTAGTTCAAATTCTGCAGTTTTTTTAAGTAACTCCCTTGGAGAGATTGTTTTGATTCTCATGTTTTGTTATGCTCATGTATCAACGCTATAACTATATTTCCCTTTATGTTCTTCAATGTACTCAGATGATGGAGTGGTGGTACCAATCAGCAGAAGAGAGGATGTCAGCTCCGACTGTTTATCCACCCCCACCTCCTCCTCCACCTCCAAAGGTGAGTACATTTCCAATTGGCTATTTTGGAACATGTGAAAGATATTTTTGGCAGCCATACTGCTCCAACTTTGACGCCTTGCTTAGCTCAATGGAGATGAAGAATGTTTTTTTCTTTGTTTATGATTCATATTGGATGAGCAAATACATTTGATACTTGGTAACAATTAGATGTGCTTAGCCCAGTAAATTGCGATCTGGTGCATGCATTTTGACTTTTGCAAGTCACCATAATTTCTGAAGCTTTAATGTGAGTTCCGACTTGTCAGTTACACCAATCCATTTAAGCAGTCGACAGGAGCTGGAGCTAAGGATGTAATACGAATATGAATTATGTTACGTCTGTATAAAGAGTATCAGTCTCCCTACATATGGTTGCAGTTGCACTAATGCCATTGAAGTTTTTATTTTATGTTTAAGCTCACTTGCTTTGGCATTCTTAAAATAGTTTGAATAAATTAGACCAGAGTATCTAAGCCCACTTACCAATTGGAAGCAACCAAGATACTTGTAAAAAAAATAAAAATTGGAAGCGACCATGATGGTGAAAATTCATGGTTTGTCTTCAGCTAGTGAGTTTAGTGTGAGCCTCCTCTGAAAGATAACAACTACCAACCTTTTTCTTTTTTTGTGAAATATGAATCTGGAAAAAGCTTTTAGGTTTGGTTTTATTATGCATAAGTGAAGTAGTTTTTTCTTGTATTCCCGTAACAAATGCTTATATATAACATTTTTCAATTTAAGCAGGTTGCAAAAGAGGGAATTCCACTACCTTCAGACAGAACGCTATGTCCTTTGTGCTCACAAAAGCGTGCAAATCCATCAGTAATGTCAGTTTCAGGATTTGTCTTCTGCTATTCCTGCATTTTCAGATATGTTTCTCAGGTGAAATTTCAGAGTTAGTTGATACAATGCGCGGAACTAAATCACATGATGGCAATGTTAAATTGGCTTCTTTATACTTAGTACTGCAATAATTTCTTGACCTGCTAATTGCAAAAAGAACCCCGGGAAAGAAACCAAAAATACAATTATATAATTTTGTGGATATATCCTTATATATCTTTTTTCTGTTCAGATGCTTTGATGTTAAGCAGCTATTCCCATGACTATCTTAGTGTCTACTGCTTTTACTTATTGCTAGCTGTTAGTAAAATCATGGAGCTGATTCATCTATACTTATCCATGATTCCTCCTGTTAGCCTTGTAAACTTGGTTACTATCCTATCATTTATCACAGTATAATTTACAGATAGTGTTAGAAAATTTTATACTGCTTGTGTATATAACTTAAGTCTTTGTGCAAATATTTTCGACTTTTGTTAATATGTGGTGTTTACTTATTTCTTTTTCCTTTAAATATCTTTTCTTGTTGTATATTCATGTTCTGTTTTCCTTTTGTGCAGTATAAGCGCTGCCCTGTGACATTGATGCCTGCAACTGTCGATCAGATCAGAAGACTTTTTGATGATGTTTAATTTCCTTACATTACAGTGAAAAACGTTGAGATTATAAGTGGATCTTTATTCCAAGGCACTAATCCATCACACTGCCTCTACAGTGAATAATTTTGAGCGTATTCTACTTTTACGCAGTTGTAGTTCAAAATTTAGAATGCAATTACTTCCGAAATAAATATCTAGTCATTTTTTAAGCCAGATTTTTTTAATTAAATTACACGAGGAAACAAATTAACAAAATGAATGAACATCTGATAGAAGTCATAATTACTAGTCATTAAATTAAGTACAAAACTGATTTGACCAGTCGAAGAACAATTATAAAAAATACTCCCTTCGTTACAAACGGCTATTTTGTAGATCACAAGGATTAAGACAACATTTAAAGAAACAACTATTTTGTATAGTTGGCTCTTCCTAACTCCACGAAGTTACTATTTATATTTTAGTTTTTGGTATAACGACAAGAGGGGTTGCTCTGATGGTAAGCAACCCCCTTCTAACCTTCTAACCGAGAGGTTGTGAGTTCGAGTCTCCCAAGAGCAAGGTGGAAATTTCTTGGAGGGAAACATGTCGGTAGTCATTCGAAGAATTTTCTCATTTTCAGGAGCCCAACTTCAAACGTGGGATCCAAAGTTGCTAAATTTCAAACTTTTGGGAGTTTAATTTTGATAATTCAAAACTTCAGACCTTAAAGTATAAAGTTAGTGAAAGTTACCACCCCTAAAAAGAAAAAAGAAAAAAAAAGGAACAATAAAGCCGACCATAAACCCTCGTCTTCACCTCATTTCTCTCCATCATATAAACCCTACAACTCCATCAATCCCAAAAAATTCATCAAAAATGGCGTCGTCTAAAATCACCAAATCCATCACTCGAACTCTCTACGCTTCTCGCCACTACCCTCGCTTCCTCTCCTCTTCCGCTTTATCTTCGCCGTCAATAACATATCCTCCACCTCTTCCAGCCGTCGGATCATCACCTCAACCATTATTTCACCTTTCCCATTCCCTTCTACCCAAAAACCCTAATTTCCTCAAACCGTTCAGTCTCAGTTCTGTTAGGTTCAGAGTGAACCGGGCCGGTAACTCCCCTTATACTCCGGGTACCGGCGATCGGGTTCCGACTGAGATGGCCCCCCTGTTTCCGGGCTGTGATTACGAGCACTGGCTCATTGTTATGGATAAACCTGGTGGAGAAGGCGCTAATAAACAGCAGATGATTGATTGTTACATTCAAACCCTCTCTAAAGTCCTTGGAAGGTAATAAAGACATCTAATTTTCGAAGTTAACTGTTAAATTAAAAAGTTGTGTAGAAACTATGTAATATATACTATAAATGTAGCAAATGATGTATTGTCCCTAGCCAAAGTTCCCGGGAGGTAATATAAACTTTCCCTTTTTTGATAAGGACCCTAGCTGAAGTCCTTAGAAGGAAAAAATTGCATATTCCTATCGTCCTTAAAAAATGGTAGGTTTAGAGCATGAGAGATTACAGATATTGTTTTTCAGCCCATAGTTATTAGCTGTTCTTAAAAAAAATAAAGCTTACATATGTGGAAACTATGTAAATATTGTACTATTAATGTTAGAAATATCTTAAAATATTGAAAAGGAATTGCAGGGAAATTAGAAATACTCCCTGTGTAGTTAGTGTCAGAATTTTGGATTGTATGGATCAGCTAATCTAGTTTCAGTTTTTTCAAATAAAACTTACATATTCAGCCTATATAAAAGTAGATGTACCTTAATATTTTTTACTTGAATATGTTATAAAAAAGTTGTTTTGAATCTTAAAATTTTAAAAAGGGATTGCAAGGGTAATAAATAAAATACTCCCTCTGTAATAATTGGCGGATCTTTGATTATGAGGATTAACTGATGTAGTTTTCAACAACAACAACAACAACTACCCAGTATACTCCCACCGGGTGGGGTCTGGGGAGGGTAATATGTAGACGAGCCTTACCTCTGCCCTTTCGGGCAGAGAGGCCGCTTCCAATCGACCCTCGGCGAGTAGAGTAAAAATGGGAAAGCTGCATTAAGAAACCGAGATAAAATTAGAAACACAAGCAAGACAAAATCAAATAATAAAGCATAGGTACTCCCACAAAAGTAACGTAAATAGTTATGAAAACATCAGCAACATAAATACAGTTGCATGCAGTAATATCAAGCAGGAACTACCATACTAAAACACTAATCACCTATGAGCCCCTAACCTACAATCTTGATTCTAGACCGCCAGACTCCCCTATCAAGAGTCATGTCCTCGGTAACCTGCATTCTGGCCATGTCCTGCCTAAGTACCTCTCCCCAATGCTTCTTAGGCCTCCCTCTCCTTCGCCGACCACCAACAATCTCCAACCGCTCGCAGCTCCTCACCGGGGCATCGGAGCTTCTCCTCCGAACATGCCCGAACCACCTCAGCCTCGCTTCTCGCATCTTTTCGTCCACCGGGGCCACCCCTACCTTCTGTCGAATAACTTCATTCTTGATCTTATCCAGCCTGGTGTGCCCACACATCCACCTAAGCATCCTCATCTCCGCAACCTTCATTCTCTGAACATGCGAGTTCTTCACGGGCCAGCACTCCGCCCCATACAACATTGCAGGTCTAACCACGGCTCTGTAGAATTTCCCCTTTAGTTTGTGCGGGATTTTCTTGTCACACAGGACCCCTGAAGCAAGCCTCCACTTTGACCACCCCGCTCCTATCCGATGGGTGACGTCCCCGTCAATCTCTCCGTCCCCCTGGATCACAGACCCAACATATCTCACACTGTCCCTCTTGGCGATGGCCTGAGAACCAAGCATCACTTCCCCGCATACCCCACTCGGCTCCTCGCCAAACTTGCACTCCATATATTCTGTCTTAGATCTGCTAATCTTGAAACCCTTAGACTCAAGGGTCTGTCTCCATATCTCTAACATTTCACTAACACCGGCCCTCGTCTCGTCTATCAATATTATATCATCAGCAAAGAGCATACACCAAGGCACATCCCCTTGGATAAAAGTAGATATACCTTAATTTTTTTTTTTACTTGAAAATGTTTAAGATATATATTTTATAAAAAGCTGTTTGACCTGCCCCCAACTATGTGGCCTAGTAGTCATTGATTAGGAGGAGAATCACAAGATTTCAGGTTCAATTCTAGATGAGACAAAAATATTAGTAGGTGATTTCTTCTTACCTGCCTAAGCCTTGGTGAGTTGAGTTACCCAACACCTAGGTTGGTGGGAGGTTGCAGGTGCCCAGCGAAAATGTTGAGGTGCACTCAAGTTAGCTAGACACCACCATCATCCAAAAGAAATTGTTTTGACTTTCAAATAGTAGTGTTTTCAGTTTTCTTTGGATGGTAGGAGTATAAATGTGTCTAGATAACTCATTTGTGCTTTTCTATTCATGTAGCTATTCAAGTGTTTTAAGTATTGGAATGAAAAAGCTCACGGGATGCTGAATTGTTATTGAGGATTCATATAAACTACCCTGACTAGTTATGCTTGATGTGTAGTAATAGTAGTTTTATTATACCTATTCATGTGGACTCTAACTTGAATGTGTAGCGAAGAGGAAGCAAAAAAGAAGATTTACAATGTCTCATGTGAGAGGTATTTTGGCTTTGGATGTGAAGTTGATGAGGAGACTGCAAATAAAATGGAAGGTCTGTTGAAAATGATGTACATTCATTTGAATAGTTTTTTGCAGTTATTGACTTCGAATGTTTACTACATTAGGCTTGCCCGGTGTGCTCTTTGTGCTGCCTGATTCCTATGTTGATCCTGAATACAAGGATTACGGAGGTAAACATTCTTTTAGCTATTTGCTGATTAAAAACAAAATATTCTTTGAGCAATTGTTTGCTCTTTGTTTGGCAGTGGATTCTGAGCTGTAGATCATGTACCTTAAGGCCGTAGGAGTTTGACCCAATAGCTAGAATCAAGATATGCATAAAAGAAGTCTGCTCTTGCTAGATGTTTCTTAAAATTCTTGTCTTTGTCCTTCACGTGTAACTGTGTCCAAAATATAATTCAAACAGTAATTTGAATTGAAAATCTATGGGTTGTCTCACCAAACTGAAATTAATGTTGGGTTATTTGAAGAAATAGATGAAGAATGTGGTTGGAAGATGGGCATCCATGGTTTCTTTGATATAATGAAGACATCTAAGCAAGAGAAAAGGGCTTTGACAACATTCTAAAAAGATCAGAAGAATATACATTTTATGGGTTAGGATGTATGTGTTGTTTGGAGATATAGTCAATAATTGGTAGATGGAGAAATTTCAAGGACGTCTTACTAAGTCAAAACATAAAGAAATGTCATATTGTGAATTTAAATGCTAAAATGATATAATTTCTTTTCGTATAAAGTTGTCAATCAAAGTTTTGTGATAACCCTGAGGACAAATATGTGAAGTGAATTAGGAGAGTACCCAAGGGCATGTTCTAGTGGTCAATGAAGTGGGTGCAAATTTTGGAGACCATGGTTCATATCTTAGTAAAGGCTAAAACATATAGGTGATCTCTTCCAATTTGCTTGAGCCTTGGTGGACAAAGTTGGAGGTAGTAGATAGCCCGTGGCATAGTTGAGGTGCGCACAAGTTGGTTCGGACATCACTGTTGGCAAGGGGAAGTTGGGGGGTGGGGTGTCAAGTGAATTAGGGGAGGATATGTTATCAATAGTAAGGATTGTGCACTGAGCATGAGGTTCCTAATCATCGACTGAATGTGATCCACTATGATGTAAAGAATTCCAAGAATGTGTGAATTCAACATATGCCGACTCTTTGCTAACTCACTCATCTGCTTTGTAGAACGTGCCGTTAGAAGTATGTATCTATTGGGTGGCTAATGTATCCCCTATTGCATTAGTGTTATTGCAAATATACCTTGTCTTTACCCATTTGCATTCCCCCCATAATTAACTTGCTCTACGCTCACCTAAATCCAGAACAATATCAAATTTTCTCTAAACCGGTACAAACCGTGATTTTTCTTTTGGACTTGTCAAAAAAGATTTTGCTTTTTTCCTAATTCCTACTAATGAACTGATAGTATTTTGTGAAAACCTGGAAACATTCTGAATTTGAAGCTTTTAGATTTCAAGTGCTCCATGCAATTGCTGCTTTAAAGGTGTCTTTTTTTATTACTTTCATTGAGTTCAAGCTCACTATTTTCTCTATCTTCTTCAAGATTTCCTCGTCTGAGGTGGCTTACTTCTCAACAGAGAAGTACAGAGTTCAGACTTGCTTCCGAGAAATAGAAAATCCTTCTCTTCCCCTCCCCCCTCCCACCAGTAAACCCTGTTTTTGGTACATAGGAGGAAAACGTATCTGTTAGATGACATTGATTTTGTCTTGTTACAGTATTATTTTTCCTATG
Organism: Nicotiana benthamiana; assembly: GCA_034376525.1. Taxonomy (NCBI): domain Eukaryota; kingdom Viridiplantae; phylum Streptophyta; class Magnoliopsida; order Solanales; family Solanaceae; genus Nicotiana; species Nicotiana benthamiana. Next base: position 60,184,123 of record CM067332.1, on the reverse strand, counting down.
CCTTCCATGCCAAGCTCTGAGATTCACGCGTCGAATGTATTTAGTTTTAACTGTATTGGCTCTTTCACTCCAATATATTTGATGAAGGATGTGTATGATTTTGCCCTAGCATTGATGTTATCTCATTCCTTGCAGCTGAACTTTTTGTCAATGGAGAGATAGTTCAGAGATCACCTGAACGACAGAGGAGAGTAGAGCCTGTCCCTCAGCGTAACGACAGAATAAGACCCAATAGGTACAACAGGCGCAGAGATAACATGCGATGAATTATATACAATGTAAGGAAGGTTCAGGCGGGTTGGAGTTGTAAGCACGGTTCTGTGGTGTTAGAGAAAACTTGAATACCTATGTTTTCGCATTTGGACATGTCTTCAATCAAGCTATGTTTCTGTATTTGCTCTATTCACATTTCAACCAGTAGTTCTTCATCTTCTTAGTTACTAAAACTCGAATTTGTCTGATGTATATACTACTGTGTTAATTTTACGAATCTAGTATGATTGGGTCTTTGCTTAATGAGGAAAAGCTTTGCATTTTGTAGCTTGAACATAACCTGGTATAACCACAAATTCCTATGATCATTTTTGTTAGTGCATGGTTCATATTCATAGTGTAGTTTCTGCAAACAGCAATACTTTGTCAAAGTAAGGTGGAATAGAAATTGTTCTCTGCTCTATTCTTTTTTCCTTTATCTTCTGGCTTCTGGTTGGATTATATGGTGACCGATCTATTCCAGTAATGGGCGCTCAGGTATGTGGCGAATGGGGATAGGCCCGGAAAAGGCATTTCCCCTTAGACGTCTAATACTAATAAAATACAATTAACATAACCTTTTGGTTCCTATGCATCCATCAAATCAGTATCCTCTTGGTCGTTGCTTTTTTCATTATCTTAGATGCCAACAATAGGGGGCTTTAGGAAGAATACAGACTTTGGTTATTTGACCACTCTATGATCTCCTGTCCTCCTCTAGACGTTAAGTTATACAATGTTTGTAACAAGTCCAGTATTTGACCACTCTATGCAGACTATTACGGAATAACATTCGAAGCTGGGAAATCCCCTATTTGCATAAAGGTCTAACTAGAGTATGATTGTTTCCATATGAGAAGTATTATAAGGTTTTAAAAAAAGTATTATAAGCACGTTTGACTAATTCCCACTGGTGAAGTTTCTATTTTCCTTCAAAGTCCACTGTAATGCAATAACAACAACAACCCAGTAATGTCCCACAAAGTAAGGTCTGGGGAGGGTAATATGTAGACGAGCCTTACCCCTACCCGAAAGGGCAGAGAGTCTGTTTCCAATCGACCATCGGCTCAGTGAAGGAGAGGAAAAACAAAAACAAAAACAAAACAAAAGAGCATTAGTACGTCCAGCAGAAATAGCATAAATGACTATCTAAACATAAGAACCATAAGTAAAATAGCATGCAATAATATCATACAGTAACTACCATAAATAACTACCATATGGGAGACACAATCCAAAACATAAAACATCTATGGATAGCCCTGTCAAGTCTCACCCAACCCCGGGTGAGTAGTACGAAAAACTCTAGGGGCCCCTATCCTACAACCTTGATACTAGACCTCCAGACTTTCCTATCAAGGGCCATGTCCTCGGAAACCTGCATTCTAGCCATGTCATGCCTAATCACCTCTCCCTAATACCTCTTAGGCTCGCCGAACGCCGACCATCGCCAGCCGTTCACAACTCCTCACCGGGGCATCAGGACTTCTCCTCCGCACATGCCCGAACCACCTCAGTCTCGCTTCTCGCATCTTCTCATCCACCGGGGCCACCCCCACCTTCTCTCGAATAACTTCATTCTTAATCTTATTTAACCTGGTGAGCCCGCACATCCACCTGAGCATCCTCATCTCCGCAACCTTCATTCTCTGAACATGAAAGTTCTTCACTGGCCAGCACTCTGCCCCATACAACATTGCAGGTCTAACCACTGCTCTATAAAATTTCCCCTTGAGTTTCTGTGGAGCTTTCTTATCACACAGGACTCATGATGCAAGCCTCCACTTTGACCACCCCGCTCCAATACAATGAGTGACGTCCCCGTCAATTTCTCCATCCCCCTGAAATACCGACCCAAGATATCTGACACTGTCCCTCTTGGCGATGACCTAAGATCCAATCATCACATCCCTGCCTACTTCGCTCGGCTCGGCGCTAAACTTGCACTCCAGGTATTCTGTCTTAGATCTGCTTATATTGAAACCATTAGACTCGAGAGTCTGTCACAAAACCTCTAACCTCTCAATAACACCGACCCTCGTCTCGTCTATCAAGACTATATCATCAGCAAATAGCATACACCAAGGCACATTCCCTTGAATATATCGGGTTAGAGCATCCATCACCAAGGCAAACAAGAAAGTCCACTGTAATACAAATTTACAAAAAAAAAAATTATCATCTCCAATTATAGAACGACAATTACGTTATACGTAGTAGTTCAAGATTATTACGGAAAAAAAGAACAGACAAGTGCACTAGGCTGTTGGAAAATGCAAAGCTCTTTACAAATTTAATCTGCTTTCCTCTTTCGAAGTCTACAAAGAAAGAAAAATCTTAAAAAGGATAGGACTTGTATGCCACTCATTGTTGTACAAAGTCCGAGAGATCACGTAAGCTCTCACCAAGAAATCTCCAACTCGAATCTGCCTATTGTACTTAGCTCAGTAAACATGCTGAAATGCTACGAAAAAGGGGAAAAAAGATTACAAATCTTCACATTAAATAAACATACAACAACAGCAGAAGATAAATAACTTCTAATATAATAGAGGCAAACCCCTAAACATGCCCCCCATGTAAGCCTCAACTTGCTTGGCACGAGCAGGGTAACAGAGGGCTTTACCTCTTCTTCCTATGGTATGTAGGAGAGGAGAAATACGCTCACTGTTATTCTTCAACATCTTCACTGGTCTGCTGCCCAGTCTCTGGATTTCTAGTGGCACCATGCTTTTTATGCTTCCTCTTTGCTTTTTTGGCTTTCAACCGGCGTTTTTTCTCATTTGCATCAACCCAAGCATAGTCAGAAGGTATACGGAAAGGATCAATCTCGTCCTGGAAACTGTGGCTTTTACTGTCGCTAGATAGCTCATCACGATTCCCCCTCATCCACGAAATCCAAGATGTAGAGCCATCCGAGTCCTTGGACTTAGCATCTTGGAAATTGGTAGGGCTTGAAAGAGGGGTTGAGAATTCGTCCACTGGTTCAAGCTCTTCGAACTTTGTAAATGTAACAAGAACTCGAATGGTTGGAACAATAGGGATAGCTACCTGAAGAGCAGCAGACTCTTATAAGTAATGTGAAATATTTCATAATGATACAGTCGGTCAAATGAGAATGCAGTTCAAGTATATCCATCAAAATCACAAGTATGACTTTCAATTGTAATGAAGGAACGATTTCCCACTACCAACTATAATATAGACAATAACTGGGATATTCCAGTAGATCTAGCAAATCTTGCCACAAACAAATATTTCTTACAACGACACCATCACCTTTAATTTTTTATCTCAAATTGCATAGTCATTTTTTAATTCTGTTTTCACTTATAAGAATGTAGTCCATATAACAATTTTAAGCTAACTTGCCATATAGACAATTCACAAGCCAAGCCATTAACCATTTGTTATCCTTATAATAGAACATCTGATGATAATAATAATAATAATCAACAAATAAGTATATTGACCATCCACTAGATACAACTATAACCATAAGAGAGAATCTTTACCTCAAATGCTCTGCAACAACTCAACATATCCTATTGGATCAGAGTTTATCCATTTGTAAGCATCTTTTCAGGACAAGAGTGACAAATTATCAAAAGATTTCCACAGGAACAGGCAAAATGCCTTCTTTGTTAAAGGTGATAACTAAACTAGTTTTGTCAAGGCAGGGGCAGGAAACAATCACATCAAGAGTCAAAAAAAAAAGCTGGTTTTCGATGTACACACGCGAAAACTCTGAATATGACAAATGCTCGATGAAACTCTTTGCCGTTCTATACTAAATTTGAAACACAAACTTTTCTTTTTATACATGCTGGAGGTGGAGGGAGGGTGCGATCTCATAGTCGTTTGAGAAATCGAAGTTTACATTATTACATAAAAATAACCATCCACATACTATGTACTAGCACATATTTAGATACCCAAGTAATATTTTCATATTCTTGGATTTATGAACATGTATCTTATCAAGTACCCAGGTAACCTTCTCCAATGCACATGGATTTAGGTGCAATTACTGTATACACGTGGGTTCAATTTTAACAAGTTCTTGGGGCATTATGAAGGATCCAAAGAAAAAGTTCAGGAACCAATTTTCTTTTTCAGGAACCAATTTTGCACCCGCTTGGATAGTGGTACATTAAAACAAATGAACAGAAACGTTTCCCTTCTACTATATTCTCTAGCTATTTACAGGTTATATATATTTTTAATTCATACTTGTTACATTTCGCCAACTACACCATTTTGTTTTGGGATAAGGATCATTGATCACCTACACTTATATTAAATACAGGTCTACTGCCTGGAGGAATCCATTTATTTTCAGATCGTCCCTTTAACTTTACTGCTCTCTTATTAAACAAGTACATTTCAGAAAGAGTACTAACTTGTGAAGTGATAGGAAACGCGAAGCTAAAATTGATGTATCAGAAGATATGCCCCAGCTATTGAAATGGCAATATTTTTTCTCAGGGAGAATCATTTATCATTACAAACTAGAGACAGAAAGCACAGTCTAAGACGTGAAAAGGTCGAACTAAGAAAGAAAGAGAAAGATTCTAAGGTAAGTTTTTTCCTATAAAACAGGCCAATGTTAAATTAACACAAACAAGAAGAGTCAACTCAATGCTCCTTCTTAGAAAGTATTTACTTAATTGATTGTAGTCTCCTCAGTAGTCTTGGGCAATTGTCAACTTATAAACTAGCTTTTGGAATTGTGTTAGGCCTAAGGTCCATTCTTAACATGGTATTAGAGCCAAATCAACTATGATTCATACCAATATTAAGACTTTTCAAGAAAAATGTTATATTGTCCATGCTCTATAAGTTCACTCTTGGGTGTACGAGGTGTTAAGTGTCCAACACTGATTGCGGAACCATTTGATCTCTCCTTATATGTTTTTGGCAATCCTCATCTCATGAGCTAGCTTTTGGGTTGAGTAGACCCAAGGTCTATCTCTTTAATGGTTAGCATTGGAAATATTGGCATTGGTCTAGGATTCAACCATGACTTCTATGATAAATGGCCATAGAGGTTAACTTGGAAAAGGTTAAGTCTAACTTATGGAAGGAGACAGACTACAAAAAAAAAAATGAACAGAAACAAGATAAGCAAAACACTAGACGAACACGGAAGGCCAAGAGATGATCTCTTAAACTTAGTCTAAGATCAAGAGTAAACCTTTAGGTGTGTCTATCAAGCTAAACCCAAGTGTTCATCTCAAAGGATTTTATTTTAGCAAGGGACTCTACCTCATCAAATGGATGAAAATTGTGGTCACTCATTGGAAATTTCCTCTTTTGGAATATATATATATATATGTGTGTGTGTGTGTGTGTGTGTGTGTGTGTGTGGGAAAAAGTAGGCGAGTCTTCTAAGGCGAGAAGATGCATCTCTCCAGATCTGTATCTAGCTTCTTTCAAGCCTTATTTTTGGTGCTTGGAAATGAAAAGTGACATTCAATGAGATCTGTATAATCTTTCTAAAAGATCTCATGATGTAAAGCTGTAATTCTTATATTCTTATCTTTTCCTTTCTGTAGGCTTCCTGAACCTGTGATTCTTATTAATGAAACCATCTCCAGGTAAGAAGTCTCAAAAAGAAAAGGACACAGTACATGCATCACGGATTGTCCATTCTTTTCAAGTAAATGCATCGGCATTTTTTGTTTCATGGTGACGCAAATCACTGTATGACTTGGACATCATGCACCCCAGGCAAAAGTGCTTTTATGAGGTTATGGAGATATAGAAGAACCCCTCTTCCGGCACAGAAAAGTAGACAAGGGATAGGTCAGGAAAAAAACAATTCAACAAGGAATAACAAAATAGAGAGAGAGAGAGAGAGAGAGAGAGAGAGCATCAAGTACCTTGACAGGAAATGTGCCAGGAGGTAGTTTAGTAGTTAGAAGCTCCCTCAGTCTTCTGATAGCTTTAACCTTGTTGGCTAGAATGTCAAGCAATGGCAAGAGCTCCTCTGTTTTCAGGGGGAAGTCCGGCGTCAACCACAAAACAGGCCTTAATCCTTTTTTATACTCGCTTTCGGTCTTTGACTCGCCCACAGTTCCTTTCTTCTTTTTCTTCTTGCTGCTCTTATCTTTGCTCCTTTTGACATCCCCTGTATCCTCCCGAGGAACTTCGGAAGATGATCCATGGCTATCATTTGGTCTCTGCTTGCTATCCTCTGGAGCCAACTTTGAAAACTTCTTTACAAGCTTTGAATCCCCTGAATCATCACTAGTATCTTTGGAGCCTTTCTTGCTCCAGCCAAACCAACTCTTCTTCTCCTTCACAACACCATTGGGTTCACAGCTCTGAAATGAACCTCCATCAGAGTTTCCATGGAAATCCTCTTCCTCACCAGTTCCATCCGCATTGCCCATCCGAAGAGCAGAATCTAACTGCAGTCGTTCTTCAGCTGTTAATACATCATCATAATCATCACGCTCGCCCCCATTCACTATTTTGTCATCATCATTCACAGTAAAGAGCTCCTCATCAGTTATAGCACCAGGAACACGCCTTGATTTTACACTAACCATAACATGAAGCATATCATAAACCTTTGCCTTCCATGCACCAACCATCTCAGACCTCTCCTGTCTCCTCCAGTTTATGTGGGGAACAAGCTCCGCCTGAGTAACATCTATTCCTGGCCTATACATATTTGTTTGAGACATCAAAGCAACTTCACGGACAACTTCAGCTTCTGATGGTTGAACACCAGCTCCCTCTAATGCATTTGTGATCTCTTTCTCCTTATGAGCAAGCACAATCAAAGAACCAGGAGTCAGAGATACGTTCCCATCTTCGGATGAATACCCTTCTCCAAGAAAGAGGAAAGTTTGATCTGAACGTTGAATGCGGAACCCATCGAATCCTGCAAGAGTCATATCCGCACGAAGATTAGAACCCCGTTTCCAAATCCGGTAAGTGTCTGACGGGGCAATCCGTCCAACGAATGGTATTACCGAGCTCTCAAAGTGAAAGGTTATCTCCATGTAGAAATCACGAATTCGAGCAGCTGAGGCAACAATCCTAGGAAGTCTGCGGCACCACTTGGCCCAGGCAAGAGGCTGATAATGCCTAGCAATAATCATAGCAATATTCTCCTCCTTTGTACACACTGCTTCCTGGAGAGCACTCCAACCGTTCTCATTTTGAAGACTCCAATCGGCTCCTGCAGCCATTAAAATCTCCGCCGAGATAGGATCCCTTATTCGAACAGCTAGGTGCAATGGGGTTTCACGACCAGGAACGTCCCGCCTATCAATTACTGCAGAAACAGCATCTGCATCAATCTCAGCAGTCAGAGACTCCGTCTCAGTGTTCACTTCACCAGCCTTGGCCAATTGAGGAAGGCCAGCAACTATCCTTTTCAAAGTGGCATAGTCTCTCTTGGCCACAGCCAAATGAGCTGGACTATGAACATACTTGGACAAATCTTCCATTGATTTCTCTTCGACTCTCTCTTCTTCCTTTCCAAAGTTCTTGGAATAACCTAGATTTCACCCATCTTTCTCTTCAAATCATATTTGACTATTTTGATGCTCATCGTCAACTAAATCAACTAGAATTGAAATGTTTGGAATTCTGCGAAGATCAAAGAATTGATTTTTCTTGACTGATGTCAGCTTCAGCTCTCATATACTTTACCAATTACAGGATTGCAAGTTTCAAGCTCAATTTGCTGAACACAAACACCAACATGCCCTGAACTCCAATATAATTAAGCTGAAATCTGAATCCAACAAAGGAAAAAAGACCAAAATAAATACTTGTCTGCCCAAAAGAAAGGACATTATTACTGTTTGAAGTCTAATTAGTATTCTATTTGAGACTTTGACCGTGATTTTTCTCAAATCAAGAAAGTTTTCCTAATTATAGTACTTTTTATGCAGTTTTTTAATATGTAGATTTTATTCTCAAAACTGAAGTTAGATATCTTCACTTTCCTTCCTCAAGCTTCTTCACTCTTCTTAGGAAATTATTTTAAAAAATTAAATTGAAAAGCGGCATTACACACTCATCGATCTAGCTCTATTGCGTCTTTCGTTGTAACAGAATTCAGCATAATAATACCCCAAATCTAACATATTAACCTATAAATACAAAATATGCATTACACCCACAGATAAAAATTATTAATTTACCTGAAAAAAAACGACAAAAGCGATCTTTTTGGGCTAACAACAGAGGGGTTTCTAGAGAGAGAAAGTAATCAAATTCAGCATAATGATACCCAAATAAAAAAATTTAACCTAATAAATACTAAATAAGCATAAAACCCACAAAGTAAAACTACAAGTTTACCTGAAAAAAACAAATATGAATAAACCCACAGAAAAATTGAAACTTTACCTGGAAAAGTCGATAAAAGCAAAATCTTTTGGGGTTAACAACAGAGGAGTTTCTAGAGAGAGAAAGTGAGTATTCAAAATTCAGGTTTGTAAGATATTAAAAGGGTTTCTCTCTCTAGAATTGATATAGATTTATCTTTCGTTCTTTCTTTCACTTTTGGATTTGTGATGCTGTTATCCTCTCTGCTTTCCCCACTGGCTGTTTACTGTTGTTTGCTGTTTCTGTATAATTCAAACTGTTTACCCCTGGATTTTGTCTTAAATTACGAAATACCTTTGCCAGTGTTACTGTAAAGCGCGTGCGTTATCTTTAATGCTTTTTCTCTTTGTGCAGCAGCCTTGCACTGGGACCCAGCATGGCCAATGAAACATCACCTCTGAGGAGTGTTTTTTTTTTTTAAAAAAAAAAAACATCGTTCCACATCCAATATTTGGTACTTGCTTCGGAAGTGTTTAGCCCCAAAATGAAATTTCGATTAAAACTTTAATTTAGAAAATTTTGGATTAATGATAATTAAAGAATGAATAATAAAAAACAATTTTATCAATAATAAGATAATTAGAAGAAATCAAAGTAAACCTATGTATTCAGATAATATTTTGTGTCTTACAAATGACTCATCTCCTCCTTTTTATAATTATCTCTAAAATATACGTTTTGCGTTTGTCATAATTGGGTTATTATGAACAATTAAAGGCATTAAATTCTACGTTACATAATCATTGTAATTTAATACAGATTCTCTAATGTTTTTAATACTTAATGCTCATTAAATATTGTATGTGTACTTCCTTATACTATCAGGTTCATTCTCCTAAATTCTTGAATTTAAATAGATATGAGCATCGAGTCTACTCGTGCCTTTGCTCGTATCTGTTATAACTCGTGCTTCTTTGCTAATCATCATTCTTTGACTAACCTTCATGTCATGACGTGTCATCCTTAAACATTTCGATATGTGTAAACTCATTTTTTTCCAATACAGATAGTCTCACACTTGCTATTTATTCATCGATTGTATATTTGGGAAGTGAATTTTATTAAAGCGGGATTTTTGTTGCCATTAATGTTTATCATAGAATCGATGCTTCAATTGTCACTTCCATTTAATGTTTATCACACGTGGTATCTTTTTATTGGTTCTGAGACTTTGCAGCGCCTTTTAAGGTTTTTTTTATGGCTTCACCAATTACGAAGCAAGTTCTCATTATGACCTTTACATCATTGTGCCTTTTCCTTTGACGGTTACTTTCTAGTATAAACATAGTTTTCATCTTTGGTTTTCTCTCATAAAGTTCAAAGTTTTCAGAATATTAAATTCTCGTTCTCATCTTCCTTGTAAAACTTTTTAGAATATTCAATTCTTCTTCTTTATCTACCTCGTATTGTCGTAGCTTCATTAAACCCTAACCTTAGGAGAGTTACCATAGTTGATAACCTTCCTCTTGACCTTAATAGGGGTAGAAGGGGAGGAAGTATATAACGTAATTTAGGGTCTTCATCTACACGTGGTTCTTCACTTCCTTCAACAAGTTCTGGCTCTTCGTCTAGAACCAGAGGTTCTCTTTCACATAGACCTTCCTCTAGAGGTAAGGAATCCTCTAAGCCTCTCCGTAAACCTCTAGTAGCGGAACTATCTTTCTATAATAATAGAGAGTCTCATAGAAATCAGGTATCTTCTTTAGACCGTGTTGATATCTATCCAACTCAAACCACTAATGGTCTGATTTCTTTGATTTGTTGAGATTGCCATCGGGGTCATGATTTTCCTATCATAATTCATAATCCGAATCAAAGAATTTCCTCCTATTTAATGGGATTTTCTTTTGTTTACACATGCCCATTCACATTAGGTTTTAAACCTATTATTGACACCATGTTATTCTCGAATTTTGTCGATTTTTTGATGTTTGTTTAGGTTAAATTGGTCCCATAGTGTGGAGGGTTGTCGTCTGTCTTAGGCATTTGACTAACATGGCCGGTATGCCTTTCACCTTGCCTATTTCATTCATCTCTACTCTCCTAGACTCTTTCGCTATGGCGTTTTTGCTTTAGTGGCAAGGAACAAAAGAGTTTTGGTTAGCCCTGAAGACGACAGAGACCGTAGCTGGTATGCCCGATTTGTTGCTACCTCCGTTGTTGGTTTAGTGGGTGAAGAAAATGTTCCCTTCCAGGAGAAGTGGAATTTTGCACGTAAATCTTCTCTTTATCGCATCTCTTTTTCCCCGATTTTAATGACCGATAATTTTCCATTTCTTTTGTAGCAACCATGGAAATTGTTAATGAAATTCCCAATTTTGCTGGTTAGCTAGAAAAGCTGTTAAATGATACCCCAACAGAGGGTAGATCTTGGAAGACTCTTTCCCAACGATTTGGTTGGAAAGTGAAAACTCATGGTAAAAGTTTTCTTTTTAATTGTTGTTTGTTTCATATATTGTTTTTTCCCGAACTTATTTTAATCTTTCTTTCTATCATGATTTGCAGTTCGAGGGAATAGTGCTGAGGCGGTCGTGGCTTCTCGTATTTATTATAAAGGGCCTAAGAAATAATTTTGGGCTCTTCATCGAAAAGAAAAGATGCTAATGACCAAGGTTCTGAATAAGAGGAAGATGAGGTTCCTTGGTAACAAGTCCACGGGCCTGTAGACGTATTATATTTGATGATGAAGCATCTCCCTGTCGTTCTATTTCTTTTACCGAATCTATTGAAGCCCCGGTGGTGATTTTTGATGATGTACCCATTATTGCTGACGATTCTGCTGAGCAGCTATTTAGCCACGGGTTTGATAATGACGATTTTGGTCTGGTTTCTGATGAAGTACCCCTGGCTTCTTTCACTACTTCCGTTCCTATGAGTTCCTTCTTTGCCAATCATGGTTGCCACTGTTCCTCCACAAGCAATTTTAACTGCTTCTACCATTCTTCCCTCAACTACTCCTTACCCCGAAGTTGGGTCCTCAAGCAGAGTTGATGTTATGAGGCAAGTCATTCAAGTTCCTACTGAGGGTAACCTTTTGAGAAAATCAGTTCAAGCTGACGTGCGGCTAATTGACCCAATCGAGAAAGCTAAGCTTGATAGTCACAGTTCCTTGACCTTGATGAACGATATCGTGCATACTTCTTTAAAGGTACCCCCTTTTTCTAACTTTACTTTCCTTTTTCTATTTTCAGGGTTCTCACTCATTTTCCCCTTTCCCCTTTTTTGGGTCAATCTCATCGGCACGGAGATGATGAAAAGAGTTACCCTTTTAGAGCAATTAGTGCGTGACTATCCAGTGGAGGCGAATAATTGGAAGGAACAATGTGAATGTCTTCAGATTGACAAGGTAACATTAGAAGAAAGTAAAGGTACCGTAGAGCATCAGGTAAGGACTTTGACTTTAGAATTGACAGTTGAAAAAGCATCCTCAAGTAAAGCATGCAAAGAAAAAGATCGTCTTGAAATCTCATTTTCTGAACAACTTTCCAAGACAAGTGAAGAAATTAGAGAGTTGAAGGCTCTCTTGGATAAACAAGAAGCATATGCTGGCGAACTTGTGCAAGCATGACCCAAGCTCAAGAACACCTCCGGGTATCCTCTGATAAAGTTTGCACCTTAGAAAATTTTCATGCTTCTCTTTAAGCTTCTTATGAATTTACACCTTGGCTGAAAATGAGAATTTAAGAAATAAAATTGCTGACTGGGAAAGAAACTACGAGATTCTTGAAGATAAATCTACCATTGAAGTGAGTTGGGCGTTTTTAGATTCTCTCCATGATACCCTCATTGAAGCTTGCCGAAAAAAATTTAACTTGAAATATGAGTTAGCCAAGATTAAATAGACTATTGAAAAAACTCAATAGAACCAAGTTCTTTCTCCTCCGGTGGCTGAAGCTCTTGGTAATGTTGAAGATGATACGGGTATCCTCACTCCTTCAAGTCAAGTTGAGCATGCTGCTGTTGATGTTCAAGCTTTAGTCCCTTCACCAAATCAGTGAAAAGTTTATATTGTTTGAACTTTTTTGTGTTGTTATTTTCCCTTTTTATGAAATGTGGTTATAACCCTTGGTCTCATTTGAGGGTTTTGTTTTGGAATCTTAAGTCCCCAGACCTTTTATGGGGAAATATGTATAAATAATTTTTCAGTTTACGACTAAGTTCATACTTAGTCTAAACTTTTTAATATTAAGAAGTTTTTGTTACTATTTGAACTTTTGCTTTGTTTATTCTTGCCTTTATTTCTAAGGATTTACTGAATAACTTGTATTTTTATTCTTCAAAAATGCTTCTGTTAATTTCATGAATAGTTAAATTACTCATGAATTTTATCAAAAATGGCCCTTTTATATTCGACACTTAGTGAAGAAGACGTCTCAACTTCATAACGGTGTTAATATACGATAAAAGAAATATGAATACACATGGTTCTTGAAATGACTTTGACAAATTTTTATTTGAACTTTGTCTAGTTTTGAATAACACTTTTACATGTATTTGGATTACATTTATAACTTTTCCGTAACTATTTTTCTTATAATAGATTTAAAAAAGAAAAATAAACACGAGGTTTTTATTTATAACCCGTTTTAATATATTGCATTTACCCTAACTATGATAAGGTTTTTCTTTGGCTTTGGCTTTGGCTTTAGCTCATGACTTTGCTCTACACTTGAGTGAACTTTTCATGCTTGATCTTTGATCATTTTCTAATCTTCTTCGCCTTCTTTATATACATGCCCGTGTATCTTATATAGTCCCCCAAGTATTTGAGTGTTGAAGTATGAAGCCTCGAGCACTTGGTTGGTCCTCTCATTTGGTCCTTTTCCTGTAAAGAAAAAACATACGGGACTCGGAAGTGTGATTATAAATGAAGACTGCTTAACCCGTATCAATTTCTATTAGAATAATTGTAAGCCTGGACCGAGAATTTTAATTAATTCAACGTCCCTTGCAGGTTGTGCCTCATAATTTAGTACGGATTAGCTTTTTGCCTATCATCTAAAATCGTTAGCAAAATTTTAACAATTCAAAAAAAAATAAAAAATAAATGAAGATGCCTACCCGAGGGTATTCTTTAGAAATAATATCTCTTTAAGTGAACAACATTTCAGTGCGGGAGTAATATCTTGCCATTCATCGTCTTTAATTCGTATGCTCCTTTCCCCGCAATGTCATGAATCTTGTAAGGTCCTTCCCAGGTCGGACTTAATTTACCTACATTAGCTGCCTTAGTAGCTTGAAAGACTTTTTTGAGTACGAAGTCCCCAATCTTAAAGAATCTTAGACGAGCTTTTCGATTGTAGTATCGTTCTATGACCTGCTTTTGTGTTGTCATTCTTATTAATGCAGTTTCTCTTATTCCTTCAAGTAGATCAAGATTTATCCATATTCATTAGACCATTCTAAAGTTTGGGTAAACTTTGTACTTGGTTCTCCTATCCCAATCTGAATTAAAGCTTCAATTTCGTAAACCAATGAAAATAGTGTTTCTCCCGTACTTATTTTTGTTGTTGTGCGATATGCCCATAAAACACCAGGTAATAATTCTGTCCAATTACCTTTATATTCCTCTAAACGTTTCTTTGTTGATAATGACTTTGTTTGTTGACTCCGCTTGTCCATTACTCACCGGATGATAAGGTGTGGATATAATTTTAAACTTTCGGTCAAAGCTTTAATTTACAAGAACTCGGATTACTGATAACCAAAGAATGATAATGAAAAATAATTTTGCCAATAATAAGATAATTAGAAGAAATAAACGTAAACCAATGTATTGATAATATTTTGTGTCTTACAAATGACTTATCTTCTCTTTTTATAGTTATCTCTAAGATATACGTTTTGCCTTTGTCATAATTGAGTTATTATGGACAATTAAAGGCATTAAATATTATGTTACACAATTATTGTAATTTAATACAGATTCTCTAATGTTTTCAATATTTAATGCTCATTAAATATTGTATATGTACTTCCTTATACTATCATGTTCATTCTTCTAAATTCTTGGATTTAAATAGATACGAGCGTCGAGTCTACTCGGGCCTCTTCTCGTGCCTTTGCTCGTGCTAATGCTCGTATCTGTTGCAACTTGTGTATCTTTGCTAATCATCGTTCTTTGACCTATCTTCATATCATGATGTGTCATCCTTAAACACTACGATATGTGTAAACTCATTTTTTCTCAATACAAAGAGATCGACTAATTCATATTCACACCGAAAAGTCCTAGTTTTGATTGTAAAATGCTCACTGCTAATACTAAAAACGATTTTATACCTACTACTTAAAAGCGTCAAAATGGGCTTAGCTAGTGAGATCAGTCCAATCGAGCCCGAACCCAACCCGTTATTTGGGTTGAGATTTTTTTAGATCATTTAAAACTGAGATTTATAAGTCCGACCAAGTCAGCCCGCTGGCCCTCGAGGCTTGACTGAGGCTGGGCATGGGCCGGCCAGTGGGCAAAAATTAATTAACTTAAAATTTAAATATTTTTAAAAAGTTAAAACTAAAAAATTATTAACTATAATCCTCATTTTCTAATCTTAGATAACTCATTACATTACCTTATCAATTAGAATTTATATTTTTGATATGCATATAGTATGACAAGATTAATTTTTCTTTTGCTTAACTAACAACGAACTAGGAAAGTTTTAAGTGGCCTATAATTTTCTTTCAAAAAAAAAAAAATTTTAACTGGCCGATGATCAATTTGGTTACTTTATTATATTATTAATTATTAAATTATTCTTCAACATAGAAAAATTCCAAGTTTTAATACCCAAACAAAATTGACAACACTAACAAATTTCATGAATTTTAAAAAATTTATGGACGATAAAATCAATAATGATGTTAAACAACAACAACAACTACCCAGTATAGTCTCACAAAGTGGGGTCTGCGAATAAAAATAATGTTAAACCTAAATTAAAAATTCTTAACGTATAAATTTATTAAAGCAATTCCTGAATCTAAGTAAAGTAAAAGAAAAGTACTAAGATATTTATGTAACACTAAAAAAAGAAGAGCTAGAAATATTGAATTTACATTTCAATTATGAGATTCCTTGTCAAATATTAAGATTCTTGTACACTCTAAATAAACAGAGTTCATTCATATGATTAAGAGATTATGTCACAAAAGAATCTAAAGATTTGAAGATATGTTTTTTTCAAAAAGTATTAAAGGATAGGCCCATCCTAACCCGCGACCCTCTTAGGCTGGGCTGGGATGGCCACTTTAAGGCCCATATAGATGGAGGGCCGAACCCCCCTAGCCTATCAAATTTAAAAACTCACAAGGTTTGGGCTGGGTTAGAGTGGGCTGGGCTACACTAGCCCGTTTTGACAACTCTATAAACTCGAGTCCGACGCTCACCATTAAAGGCTATTCCATGAGTGTGACTAATCTGGATTCACATTGAAATGTCCCACTTTTGAGGATGAACACTCCACTATTAATATTAAAGACGATTTGATATCAACGACTCAAACTCAAGACCTATGTTTAATGATGGAAGCGTACTTAACACTCGACCACAATATTATATTAGAGAGTTTACATATTTGTTTACACTATAATTTTAATATATGATAAGAGTTTAGCTAACAATTATATCAAATTATTAACTAATATTTGTTAAGTAATTTTAAATGTAATTACTTAATAAGTAATTTGATTGCGTAATAATTACTTATATTGTCATTGTATTCTTTGAAGACTGTTTATCTTACATTGACAGCGATTTTTTTTTTGGCACTAATAATGTTGAAGGAAATTATTCATAATATATTAAAGTAGTAATATGAAAATTAAGATAAATAATCTCTTCAAACTAATTAATTTGCTTCTATGGTATAAAAATACATTCACACTAACATAAGATAATCCTAAAAAGAGTGATAGGAATATGGTTATCAATATTTTTTGAATTAGCAATATACTAATATTACGTTAACTTTTTATTGCTAAAAGTACATATAAAAATTTATAATAAAGAAAATTTATTTCCCTCCCTAAATAGTAATTTCATTCTTTCTTTGATAGAAAATGTATTTTTCTTTTTTTCTTTTTGTGTGTAAGTAATGTCGAGATTTTCACTCTTCTCACTTTTATTCTTTTACCTTTTTTAATGTAACATATTTTTCTAGTTTATTCTAAGTTCCAACGATCCTTTTAAAGATAATGCTTATCTTTTTATTTTTTGTTTTTCTTATCTATATTTAGAAGACATGTCCTATGAAAGAAAGTTTTTCGTACTCCTCACCCGGGGTTGGGTGAGGCTTGGCAGGGCTATACATAGATGATTTGTATTTTGGCTTGTGTTTCCCTTATGGTAGTTATTTATGGTAGTTACTGTATTATATTATTGCATGCTATTTTATTTATGTTTCTTATATTTGGATAATTATTTACGTTATTTCTGCTGGAATTACTAATGCTCTCTTGTTTTTGGTCTTTCCTTTCCTTCACTGAGCCGGGGGTCGATTGGAAATAACCTCTCTGTCTTTTCGGGTAGGGGTAAGACTCGTCTACATATTACCCTCCCCAGACCTCACTTTGTGGAACTATACTGGATTGTTGTTGTTGTTGTTTTTGTTGTTGTCCTATAAAAGAAAAAAATTATTATTTTTGCTTTCTTTTTTGAGAGAGCACTAAAATATAGCTACATGAATTAAACCCATGACCGTAGAAAGTGACACAATAATTTTGTTTGGCACTATTGCATTATTTTATAATCAATTTCAAATGTCTGTGGCTAACTTGTGTAGATTTTTAAGTTTCCCAACAAAAACAAAAAAGAAAATGATTAAATGCACCTAATTAAAGTTTGTTATTGTTCGCACTTTTTAAAAATATTTCGGATATATAATATTTCTTAAAGAACAATAAAATTTTGAAGAGTGAAATTCAAAATTAGCCAGATTTATAAGTGGTAAATGAAAAATAGCCACAGTTTCAAAAGTAATTAAAATTTTGGTACTTTTTTATTTAAAGATATATCTGACTGAAAATGCTGTTCAAAATTATAAAATATTCATAATATACTGGAGTTTGAGTTTTTTACTTGTGAACTTCAACATAATATACTGGAGTTCCAGCATAATATACTTGAAGTTTATATACATATGCTCCAATTTTCAGTATACTATGCTAGAGCTTTTCGTGTGCTGGAGTTCCAGCATAATATGCTTGAAGTTCATACACAGGTGCACCAATCTTCTATATATTATGTTAAAATTTTCTGTGTTGCAGCAAAATAATGGCTATTTTCAATTATTTTATAATGCTGGCTATTATTCGATTACTAGCCCGAAAATTGATTAGTCCATATTATTTTGCCATTTTAAAGGACCGGACACTAATACAATAATTTTTTTTAAAAAAATCGAGCAACATAAACAAAGACTAACCAATTGGACTTTTTTTTTTCCTACTGACCATTTCAAGATTTGGTTCTCAAAAAAAAAAAAAAAAATCGATGCCACTTTTGTATTATTGTGACTAACATGTGCAGATATTTCTAATTCACGTTCTTTTATTATTATTTTTTGGAGGGAAATTATACGTGACTATTCTGTGAGGTGCTTCTTATTGAAACATAGAATTCTATATATACTTGTTTTATCTAGACTTTTTGCTCTAAGAAATTATTAGTAGTTCGATCATTTCTTATGAGAAACTATTAAAAATTAATTAGTTTAGCCACAGGTTTTTGGTCAAAATTTGAATTTTTTTCCAACATCTAGAATACAAAAAATCTTTTTTAATCTAACACAAGCACTGAATCTACTGATTAAGTCATTGGATCCTTTTTTAAGGAATTGTTTAAGAGTAATTACTTTCCAATAACGTCAATGTTTTGGCCATTATATTCTTTGAAAAAGAAAAACTAAATAAATAGACACGATTAGGTATTAATTAATTAAATCAGTAGCCTTATGAAACCTTGAGGAGCCAACTAAGCTCTCATCCTCTCACGTGAATCTAGTCACTATAGTTGAGTATTTGGTGAAATTTTTCGGAGATCTAAACTCGAGCTCTTTTTTTTTTTTTTTTTTTTGGTTTTATTCTTCTTCTTTTTTTATATGTATATGTTATAATTTTAAATGTTTTTAGCGAAATTTAGCAGTGGTAAGAAGGCCCATCTCAAATGAAATAAATAACAATAGCATTCAGTTGTCTTCACAACGGGGCAACAACCCTTATTTTATATATATATATATATATATATATATATATATATATATATATATATATATATATATATATATATATATATATATATATATATATATATATTACCGCGCGGTGAAACTCGAGAGAGAATGCATATTTTAGATAACGAACTTTCTAGGTATATGAAAAATCAATACGAAGGGTAATTATTATTGTTATTTTTGTTTGTATCACTATAAGAGCTATTATCTGTGTTATGTGCTATGTCATATTGGGTTAGGGATGGAGCTAGACTTTAAGATACGTTCGGAAGAATGCAGTTATTTTTGCTTATGATTTATTATTTACAATAGAAAATATATTAAATATGTATAAATATTAATTATCAACCCAATAATTAAAATTGAGCTAGAAGTTGATGAGAAATTTAAAACTTATAAACTTCAAATCTTGGTTGCATTTTAGAACAATAATTTCTTACTATTGTTAGATTTCGAGGCAAGCGTACAGATAGTCATTCTCGAGGATGTTATTTAGACACTAGTCAGTACTTATTTTGTTCCGAAATTTTAAACTAAAGATTTTAACTTCGTGATTCAGGACTATTTTGTCCCGAAATTTTAAATTTAAAACTAAATTCAAAATATACTGACTAATTATTAAATAGTAACCCTTTAACGTGACTGCTTCATTTCTGCCTCTCGCCTTACGTTCCATTTCCAAATATCCAAAATCACAGACTATGTAATATACATTTATGTTTACTAGTCTTTATTTTTGGTGTATAGCATTTGTACGTGTGTGGTTTCACATGTGACATGGTTGGGACAAATTGATAAACCTGATTCAAGAACCAAACAAGTTGCCTTCTCAAAGGTTAGTTTGTATTTATTGTTTGCTGCCTTTTAACCCCACAAGAAAAAGCTAATTTATGGTACATTTTGTTCTGGATTTTGTGCAACCTTGTGGGCTTTATTGGGGGCCCATATGTCGCCTCAGTCTTGGCCCACTTTGCTTCTCCAAAACACGGTTGATTTACGCAAATATCCCTCTTAAATGCTACTACTATTTAAATTTTGTCCCTATTTTCAAAGGTTATGCAAATATAGCCCTTAAAAAATTATGTTTTTGGACAATATCAGACTCGAGCCTAATATTTGCTCCTATATATTCCTCAACTTTGTTAACAAAACATCAGAATGTCGTCTAAAATTTGCAAAAACTTACAAAAATTTGTAGTATAACATTTTCATAAGTACAATAACAACAATTACCCAGTATAGTCCCACAGTATAGAATTGTAAATATATGCAGGGTCAGGCTAGTCCATTTCAGCCTATGTAGGCTTTAGTAATTGATGAATTAGGCTGGGCTAGCTCGCTATTTTGATGAGCTTTATAATGATTAGTTCACCCCAATTCTATAGGGGCTTCAGGCCCCCACAGGCCGGCCAATCAATTTTTAATATATAATTTTATGTTTTTCTTTAAGTTCTAAATTAAAAAAGATAAATATTTAAAAATTTAAAAATCTTATTGAAAAAATTTCACAAAAATTTAATAACTTTTTATACGGTTCTAATATATCACAATAAACAATAAAAACGTAAACGACAAGACTATATTTCATTCACTAAAAGTCAAAACTCAAAACAAACTATTCAAGAGAACGGCTAGGACTCTTATGGGATATCTAACACATCATCTTCATCAAACATATATAAATCCGCGTGAGAAGGTTGTCCTAACATCTTCGCTTTCTTCTACATCTACAATTTGTATGCAATACTAATTAGTTAAATATTAAGAATAATTTAAATTTTAAAAATAATTAACGTTTTAAGACTTTAATATTTTAAAATGATGAGCTTAATAAACTTTAAGCTTGAGATTTTCTTCTTGTTATTTTTTGTGTCATATACTTTTTATATTTTATATATTTTACATACGTATTTTTATTAGGTCCATCCTTAGTCAAACTCAAGCCTCACAGGCCACAGGCTTACTCGGACGGGCTTAAAAGCCTCATTTTGAAATGGGCTCCAAAAATTCTAGTCCAATCATGCTAAATCGTGGGCTGGGCTAGCCCAACGGCCAAGCCCATGTTGACGGCTCTACCCATAAGAACTTTAGTTTGCTCAAAAGGAGTCTTTAGACAATTATATAAAATAAAAAGGAGGATCATTTATAAAACTAATAATCGGTTTGGCAATTTCTTTTTTTTTTTGGGCCAAAAGTATTTTTTTTAGCCAAAAGTGTTTTAGACCAAAAATTGAGGTGTTTTGCCAAACTTTTAGAAGTAAAAAAGTGCTTTTGAGGAGAGGAAAAAGCAATTTTTGAGAACAAAAAAAAATAGTTTCTCGCCAAAGACACTTTTCTGAGAAGCACTTTTGACAAAAAATACACTTAGAAATAATTTCAAAAGCATGGTCAGACACTAATTAGTGCTCAAAAGTACTTTTCAAATTAATTAGACGAATTGGCCTTGTGGCCACTTAAACTTGTACAAGATTTCAAAGCCGATATATAAACTTACATAGTTTCCATATGAACACTCAAACTCGTAAATTTGATAATTAATAAACATATTTGACCATTGACCATGACAAAAGTAATATAGAGAAAGTGTGTGTAAATTATATAAACTAAGCGTGTCACTACAATTATTTTAATTTAAAAAATCTAAAATAAGAAAATACAAAGAAAAAGAAAAAGGAAGAAAATAATCCCCCCTTCCTAAATCATTAAACCCCATTCCCCCTCACCCCTTTCCGTTTCTTTTCCCTATTCTCCTTCATCTCCTCCCCCCTCCCCTTTCTTTCTCCTCTACTCCAATCCTTCCCCGCTTCTTCATCTGTTTGTTTCAAACCGAGGCCAGTGGTAAAAACAATAAATTTCATCAAAAAATTTATGTCAATATTTTCTCTTACATTAATTCCCTCTCTTATTTTTGTATCCATCTCAAACTAGAAAACATATATAGAAAAGAGAAAGACGATAAAAAAATAACAAATTTTGGGTGAAAATTTCTAACTACGCATTCTGAGGTAGATTTTATGGAAGTTCTTGGCTGATTTTGGCCGGTCTATTGATTTAGGGGGATCATTTGGGGATTTTTTTCACGCCCTTTATGTGTAACAATTCCATTAGTCATTTTTTACTGGATGGACACGTCTATGTATGTGTAATACACGCGCATATGCTCAAGTGTAACGACCTCACAGGTCATTTTGAACAATTGTGTCCAATTCAGCAGTTTGAGGTCATGAGCAGCTTCATATTATTTGTATCGACTTGCATTGAAGGTTGAATTCATGTAACGGATAATTAAAAGTCAAATTAGAAGAAGAAACTAATTTTGGAAGTTTAAACAGTAAGAATTTGACTAGAATTGGACTTTTGAGTAAACGGACCCGCAATGAGTCGTGGGTAATCTAAAAAACTTTCTATGGTGATTTTGGACTTAGGCGCGCATCTGAATTTGGATTTGGAGGTCCGTGGGGGTAATTTGAGGCATTTCGAAAAAAGTTAGAAAAGTTGAAGTTTGAAAAATGGGAAAGTTTGACCCATGGTTGGCTTTTGTGATATAGGGGTAGATATGCAATTCCAAGAGTTGGAACAGCTCCATTATGTCATTTTGGACTTGTCTGGAATTTGGCATCATTCCAGGTTGATTTAATAGATTTCGGCACGAGTTTTAGAAGTTGGAAGGTTTGAAAGTTCCTAAGTTCGATTCTTGGTGTGATTCGTTGTTTGGCATTGTTTGATGTGAGTTGAGACTCCGAGTGAGTCCGTATTAGATTATATGACTTTTTTGTGAGTTTAGACGGGGTCCCGGGGGCCTCGAGTGTGTTCTAGGTAGGCTACGGGTCATTTTCCCATTGTTTGGACTGTTGTATTTTGCTTTTGGTATTCCTTCTCCGCGATCGCGAACTGCCTTTCACATTCGTGATGTGTTGTTGCTGGTCGCCTCATTCTCCTTCTTCACGTTGCATAAGACACCTCGCATTTTCGAAGCTCTGTCATATCCTCCTTCGCATTTGCGTCCACCTCATGAGTTCGTGTAGTTATGTCGTACCACTCTTCGTGTTCGCGTATTAGTTCACGTGTTCACGAAGAGCAACCTCTGGGCCATAATATTTTCCTTCTTCGCGAGCATGCTGTCGTGTAGAAGAACTGGGCATCCTACTTTTTCCTTCTCGGGGAACGTGATACTTTCTCCGTGTTCACGATGCTTTAAGACCTAGGCAAAAAAAATAGTACTCTATTTCGAGCGTTTACCATTTCCACCATTTTTGGAGTTCTAGAGCTCGGTTTTGGGCGATTCCTTGTGGGGTTTTCAAGCAAAATGATTGGGCATGTGTTCTTCACCTATAATTGATTATATTCCATGAGTTTGTCTTTATTTTTATCATCTAATATGTTTTGGGTTGAGGAAAATGTTGGGTTTTGAAGAAAATTCCTAAAATGAAAAATTGTGATTTGAGGGGCCAAATGGTATCAGAATTTGATAAATTTTATATGGTTGAACTTATATTGGAATGACTATTAGGATTTTGTCAAAACTTTCGAGTTCTGAGACGCGGGCCGTTAGGTCGACTTTTGGATTTTGTTAAAGATTAAGACTTTATGATCCGAAATAGTTTCTTATGTGTTTTATTTGTGCTTTGAAGTTAATTTGGTTAGATTTGAGCCGTCTGGAGGTCTTTACACCCAAGAAGTGCATTTTGGAGTATCGGTTTGTCGTCTTTGAGGTAAGTATCTTGCTTAACCTTGTGTTGGGACTTCCCCTTAGTATTTGAGTCTTCTATGCTAATTATAGTCCGTGCATGCAAGGTGACGAGTGTGTGCTCAGACTTATTTATGGAAAATTTTCTCTAGGGTTCTTAGGTCGTTATGTTCATTATGTGGAAATTATTCCGTTAGGATTGGGTTTAATAATTTCTTAAATTGTCTCTAGATGGTCCATATGATGTTGTTAGCTTTCCTCTAATTCTTACATATGACATTGTATCTTAATTTCCTTGGTTGAAGTGACCGCCTTACTTATTGTTTTGATACTTCTTGATTGTGAGTTCCTCTATGACTTCGTGCAAATAGGTTACATGTCCAATTGTTGTAATTATCAGTATAGTTATCATGTGCTTATTATGTCTTGTTGTTTTGTTGAGGTTATCATGATTCTTGGTTTTCTCGTGACCCTTATTATGTACTTGTTGTTTCCCTTACCGAGACGTTATTGCTTATGATATTGTTTCCTTTGTCGGGATATTCTTGTTATATTATTGTTCCCTTGCCGATATGTTATTGTTTATGATATTATTTCCCTTGCCACTATATTGTTGTTATACTATAATCCATTGTCAGGATTCTCTTGTGATTTGTGTTGATTTGTATATTGGGATCGGGTTGCACGCCGCAGTAATATTATATAGGATCACGTTGCACGCTGCAACAAGGGGTAATAAGGGAATTGGTGGGGTCGGGTTGCACGCCGCAATATTATTATATGATTGAGATCGGATTGCACGCCACAATATCATTATATGATTGGGATCGAGTTGTATGCCACAATAGTATTATATGATTGGTATGAGGTCTCACGCCGCAACCAGAAATAACAAAAGTGAATATTGATTGCATAGTGAGGATTGAGAGTTAAAACACGAAGAGTGATACCATGCATTTTCTATTGCTGTGTTTATTTATTGTTATCAATTCTAGTGTTAAAACTGTTTGAATTCCTTTATTGTGTTGATCCCTTATGTTGAAACGTACAATATTTTCAATACTTCACCGTATTTATATATATATATATATACATTCTAATACTTTAAACTTCAATAATTGTTACATCTTTAATTCAATTAGTTTCTCAGCTATACCTCCTTAAACCGTTTGAGGTTGTGTTTTACTTAAAAGGGAATTTCTACTAAGTTTTAAGTTAAATCAATTCGATGTTGTATAAAATTGAAATGGATGCTTTTTTTACTCAAATAATTTCAAAAGAAACCTCATCTTTTCTTGTTGGCTTTCCTAATTAGTTTGGAAACTATAATTTACTTATATTAGGTAAATGAGACTTCGTGAATATTTTGAGTGCATTTTTAAGGATATTATGTATATTGTATAGCATGTGAATTTTGTTATTAAAAGTGAGATGGAAAATATGGGGGCACGAGGTGCCATGTGGGCTGAAGGCTCGGAAGTTGAGATTTTGACATGAGAAATCGAGGACTGAGATGGTTGGAATTGTGTATTAGACATGATGTGATTGATTGACTTGGTATCGCCTTTTTTATTTGAATACATTTTTACTTGTCTCTGTTCCTGTTATGTCAGTGTTGATTTACCTGGTTATCTGATTTAATTAATTATCTGGTTTATACATTCTAATACTTCAAACTTCAATAATTGTTACATCTTTAATTCAATTATTTCTCAGCTATATCTCCTTAAACCGTTTGAGGTTGTGTTTTACTTAAAAGGGAATTTCTACTAAGTTTTAAGTTAAATCAATTCGATGTTGTATAAAATTGAAATGGATGCTTTTTTTACTCAAATAATTTCAAAAGAAACCTCATCTTTTCTTGTTGGCTTTCCTAATTAGTTTGGAAACTATAATTTACTTATATTAGGTAAATGAGACTTCGTGAATATTTTGAGTGCATTTTTAAGGATATTATGTATATTGTATATCATGTGAATTTTGTTATTAAAAGTGAGATGGAAAATATGGGGGCACGAGGTGCCATGTGGGCTGAAGGCTCGGAAGTTGAGATTTTGACATGAGAAATCGAGGACTGAGATGGTTGGAATTGTGTATTAGACATGATGTGATTGATTGACTTGGTATCACCTTTTTTATTTGAATCCATTTTTACTTGTCTCTGTTCCTGTTATGTCAGTGTTGATTTACCTGGTTATCTGATTTAATTAATTATCTGGTTTACTTGGTTATCGTTCATTACTACCGGTGTTCTCCTTTATTATTCCTATTGTTTGTATTTTTGATTTCTCTCCGCTATTGATATTACCTCATTTTCTTTATCTCGATATTTTATTATCATATCATGTTCATTTTATTTGACCAGTAGGTGTCTTGATTGTTCCTCGTCACTACCCCACTGAGTTTAGTCTTGATACTTACTGGGCACTGCCATAGTGTGCTCATACTTTACTTTTGTACAACTTTTTGTGTACAGATCCAGGTATTGATCGATAGCAGTTGTGCAGGTTGTCGCGATGGAGACTCACGGTAACTTGTTGTACATTCACAGGCCTCAGAGTCACCTTCGTTTGTATTTACGTTCCATTGATTCCTTCTCGTTTTGGAATAATATTGTATTTATTTTATATAACTACTCTTAGAAAGACTTGTGACTTGTACCGCTAGTTTTAGGAATTGTGATTTGTTGGGAGTTATTTAATTTGAAGTCAGTAACTGTCAATGTTATTTCAGTAAATGTTAGGCTTACCTAGTTTATAGACTAGGTGCCATCATGACTCATTCATAGTGATTTGAGTCGTGATAATTTGGTATCAGAGCTCTAGGTTTATGTGTGCTACGAGTCATAAGCAGGTTCAATAGAGTCTGATGCATTGGTACAGATACGTCTGTATATCTTCGAGAGGCTACATAATTGTTAGAAAATTCCACTTCTTTCATTCTTTATCGTGCGATATTGATTCAGCTCGGAGCATATAACATATGTTCCTTTACATACACTCGTGTATAATATTACGCTCTTAGTATTCTCCATGCGCCAGTTGTTCATGATGCTACAGAGAGGATAAGAAGGAGTCAGGGATGCTTAGGCATTGTCTCAACATGCTGTCCAGGCTGAAGATATATAGGTATTGAGAGACTGTTCAGATGTCCATATGGAGGCACAACGGTTCCCAACATCTAGTTGATGAGTGCGTCTTGGAAAGGTTTAATTGGTTGACTAGTCATCGCGAATGTGGCAAGGTCACAAAGTAGGTGTTGATTGGGAGTAGTTGGTGGTATTTGAGTACCTTGTGATTTGTGTTGTGCGAGTCGTGAAGGTTAGTTTTGCGGATCATCATACTTTGTTTTCTATGGATTTGCGCCAAGTGAAGGAGTCCAATAGCGGCATTCATATTGCAAAATCATATTTATACCAGTTTTAGCATGAGGTATGTGTAAATGTGGTATTGGTAGGATCCCATATTTGGGGTATGACCAGGATATTAGATCTCGCACGAGATGATATTGGGGCTTACAGTATATCTACGTACATAATGGACCCACATTTCAGTATCTATGGGAGTCAGAAAAACAACTTTGGATTCACAGGAGGTCAATTCAGTGTGGGTATAGTGGTTGCAGTAGAACGGGGTGCTTTAGAGGAAATGTAGTGGTTTATAAATTTCTTGCTACATGGTTCATGCTAGAGTCGTCTGTATATGTGGCTTTGATGGGTGTTATTGCATATCGACTATCCAAAGAAATGAAGCATTTCAGTAGTGTTGGGTCAACATATACATGGAAGTAATGGTCCTTTTGAATGAGAATTCTCTATAGGCATTTGTTGCAGCACACTTGGATTGGATGGTTTGTGTGACTCAGTTGAGTTGGGAAGGTGCAGTCTTGATGGATTAGTTTCATACAGGCGGATCTCATAGGGTTCTCGATGGTTTGACTACGGATTGAGTTACGTGTCTACTATGGACATAAAGAATATGTGGTATATTGCAGTTCTCTTCTGAATCGGTTTATGAAATTAATAGAGTGTTGGCATTATTGGGTATCATATGTGAAGAGTGTGCATTTTTGGAAAGGATATCGAGGTTTGGTTTAAGGGTGCATGGCTGGTAGCATGGTGATTACTGGGTTTGAGGCTTTCGAGGTTCATGTTTTGTTACGCGGCCAGAAACTATATATGAGTGCTTTAGCAGAATGATATGGTATAAGTGATATATCAATCATTTGATTTGTGTATTGGAGGTCTGGAAATTTTGGTATTCCTGTGGTTCTGGGGATAGATGCTCTCATATATGGACTATTTCCTCTTTGCGAATTGTGAAGAATTGTTGAGGATGAGATAGTTAGTAGCATACATGATTGATAGGTCGCTGTGGATTTTTTTGGAAGGGATATTTACCTATTTGAAAATAATCAGGATTTGGTTGGGGCTATTTGAAAGCTCAATGAGAATATGTATCTTGTATCAGATCAAGTTTGAGTGCTCCCGTGAGGTTGTCATTATGGTTATGATATCAGGCAGAATGGATATTATTTGTTCCCCTAGCCTATGCTACGTACTAACCTTTTATGATGTGTTAGGCAGTGAAGTTGTATCATGTTGTAATTATGTGCAGGCCTTATAGCGAGGCAGGCGAGATAGCCCTCGTGATATTGATTTGCTCATGACACCTTAGTTGTGCTTGCTCCTTTCATGTTTTAGCACTTTCATTCATTTTCCCACAATTTTATTCGTGCATTTTGTTGTACTTGATATCAGTATTCATATGTTCAGTGAGCCCCGACATTTTGGCTTGATGAATATTTGGGAGCGGGTTGCACGCCGCAACAGATGTTATGTGGGATACCCTTTCCTTGTTTTTATTTGGTTTTGTGTTTTCTCTCTATGGGGTGATTTGATGAAGAAGTAGACTTTGTTGTTATACGTGTTGTACTCATTCGATAATTCTTATACTCTACCTTTCTTTACTTGTGCTGCATAATTGAGTTATTGTTGGTTTGGTGTACGAATTGCATAATGTGATAATCCGTGTAGTTCCGCGATGAGCTGTTAGTTGTGATGTTTGTATTGGCTGAGAGGAGGTTATTAGACCTGAGATTAGTAATATGGTATCTGGGGTGAGGAGTGTTTGGAAGTATGAGGGTGTTTCTACTAAGATTTGGGTGATGGCCCTTGGCAGACGAGAGAGCTTCTTGACTTGTTGTCTTCATGGACGACTATAAGTTCCTGCATGTTTCTTTATCATGAAAAATGATATGGAGGTTCGGAATACAGCTATATTCAATGTGGGGTGTGTTGGTGGCATCCAGAATATTATTTGAGTAGATATGGTGGTCAGAGATTATTGCTTCGGGGCATTTGAGTAGTGTGGAGTAGCGTGTGATTATATTATGGATTGGAATTTGGATCGATTTATCTTGTTAAGGCTCATACAGTGTGCTGACGTAGAATTCAAATCCTATGATGAGTTTCAGATGTTGAGGTTTGGGTTTTGTTATAAGGTTATGGGCTAAGGAGGAGATGAGATCTTCGATTAAGTTGCATTGTCAGTTCTGCTTAGGTTGGGTGATGGGGAATCACCCCCGGGTGTATGTACGGTGAGTGCAGTGGTTTGATGGTTTTAGAATGACTCCGAGCACGTTCGAGGACGAATATATGTTTAAGTGGAGGAGGATGTAACGATCTGACTAGTCCTTTTAACAATTCTGTTCTGCTCGGTAGTTTGAGGTCATGAGCAACTTGATATTATGTGTATCGACTTGAATACAAGATTGAATTCAGTTTCATATTATATGTATCGACTTGCATGCAAGGTTGAATTCAGTTAACGAATAATTCAGAGTCAAATTGGAAGAAGAAAACTAGTTTTGGAACTTTAAACGGTGAGAATTTGACCGGAATTGGAATGTTTGAGTAAACAGCCCCTGAATAGGTCTTGGGTGATCTCAATAGCTTCGTATGGTGATTTTGGACTTAGGAGTGCATCCGGATTCGAATTTGGAGGTCCATAGGGTAATTTGAGGCGTTTCGACGAAAGTTGGAAAAGTTGAAGTTTGGAAAATGGAAAAGTTTGACCCATGGTTGACTTTTATGATATCGGGGTCGAAATGTGATTCTGAGAGTTGGAACAACTACGTTGTGTCATTTTGGACTTGTCTGCAAAATTTGGTGTCATTCCGTATTGATTTGATAGGTTTCGGCACGAGTTTTGGAAGTTGGAAGGTTTGAAAGTTCCTAAGTTTGATTCTTAGTGTGATTCGTTGTTTCGACATTGTTTGATATAATTTGAGACCCCGAGTGAGTCCGTATTAGCTTATAAGACTTATTTGTGCATTTAGATGATATCCCGAGAGCCTTGGGTGTGTTCCGGGTAGCTACAAGTCATTTTCCCATTGTTTGGACTACCATATTCTGCTTCTAGTATTACTTCTCCGCGATCGCAAATAGCCTTTCGTGTTCACGATGTGTCATTGCTGATCGCTGATAAGTTAGGATTTTAACGTGTTTATGCCCCTACTTACCTATGCTCTGAGTATAAATTTCTACAAAATAGTCCCGAAATTCTCACAAGTTGTGCTTGATTGTAGATGTAATCAACAAAGTGACGAAATGTCAAAGATCGGCTCAAAAAGGAGTGAAACCTTCTCAAGTGTCAAAGATTAAGTGAAGTGAAGAAATATGACCTAGTGCGGACTGGGTGAAAGCAACTACGACCGCATTAGGAGATTCAGAGGCAACACATATTAAATCTAATATCTACGCGGTCGCGGTTGGATTCTCGCGGTCCGCACTCAGGCTTCGATGCGCCTTTAGTCGTTTATGTGGTCTGCATGAACGAGATTCAAAGAGATTGTCTAAGAGCCAAGTCAAAGCCACACGGTCCGAGCCAGACCCCTTTCACAGTCGCACTACTCATTTGTGCGGTTCGCATCCTCCAGTTCAGAAAGTTGAAATTGCTAAGTCAAAGAGCCAGTGCGGCCGCGGTTGCTTTTGTGCGGCCCACACTGACCCCCTAGGGGTATTTTTATCCAGTTTTTCCAGCCTAGCATAAATAGAGCATTTTACCATTTTTAGGTTAAGTTGTATATTTAGAAATGCAACTGAGCACCTGGGAACGATATTGTAGCCATTTTTGGTCTTTATTAACAATAGATTACTGTAATTTCTTCTTAGTAATTAATTAATATGTTTAGTTCCTCATCTATTTCTTCTACTCCTTCTTTAATTATGTGTAGCTAAACCCATTAGCTAGGGTTGTGACTCAATCTTAGTGTGGGTAATTGATGGGTGTGCCATCTAGTGTTTGATTGATATTAGGTGTTTGCTATTTAGGTTGATTTTATGTTTTTATTTGAGAATTGGTGGTTGCAAATACTGATTCAAGCTTAGTGGGTTTAACTCTTGTTGAGAAAAAGAGTCTATGACCCCAAAATTGACCCAACAAGAAATTGGGATGGACCCATGAGAAATGATAGTCCCAATTAACGGGTTAAATCTCGAGAGAGGAATCACCCCACTTGAACCCTAGTTGCTTGGTCTAATTGGCCTACCCAATTAGTCTCGAGAGAGTCAATTAGGCAATATCACTATCTCTACCGAGAGGTATGAGAGTGGGTAAAATTGTGCAACGGTTATAGCATAAGCCCCAAACATGTCAATCTATCCTTAGTAGTTTCTACTCGTTAAATAACCACCAAGGAATTTCCACGACCCTAGTGCCTTTCTCCCTATTAGATACAACTTAGCAATATTCTCTTAGCGTAATTTAGTTTTAATCCTTAGTATTGTAATAGTAGATATAAAATTAAAAATCCAAAAATGTTTGAAGTGACATTATGAGTACAAACATATCTCTAGGCTAGACAAAAGATACAACTCCAATACTAGCTCCCTGTGGAAATTCGATCCAGACCACTATTTGGGTAAAAGCTATTGCGACCCGCTCTTCCTATCTTTGTGTAGCGTCGGGTTGGTAGCGATCACTTTTTGGCACCGTTGCCGGAGAGCTTACAGTTTTGACTATCTGTTTAGTTAATTTTGTGTTTTGCTTCTCTTTCTTTCTTGTTTACTAATTTTGTTTGCGTCAACCACTCAGGTACACATGGATCTTAATGCAAATGATCCTTTTGGAAATGTCATGGCAGGGGAGGAGATAGATGATATTGATCAAGAAGAGGTTCCTAATTTACCTCAAGCTCCACGTAGAGTCTGTCAGGCCAATGCAAATAACAACAATCCTATCCCAGACCCTCCTCCGCCACCACCAAGAGTGGCCTCAAGAGTTCTCATCAAGGCTATGCGAGTGCTATTGTTCCTCCCCGAATCCGGGTGGGGAACTTTTAAATCACAAATGTCAGGTTGACCTTGCTTGAGCAAAGAGGGTATTTTACAGGTGCCTCCGACCAAAATGCCTACAAGCGATTGAAGGGGTTCGTAGATACATGTTGAGGTAACCAGACAAACATGTCCGAAGATGCTTTGAGATTGAGGCTTTTCCCATTCTCTCTTCGCCCCCAATCATTCCATCACAACTTAGGATGAGTTGGCGGATAAATTCATTAGCAAGTTTTTCTCACCAAGTCATATGGTGGCGCTTCGGGATGAAATCTTAGCCTTCAAGCAAGTTCCAACGGAACCTTTGCATGAAATCTGGGAGAGATACAGAATAATGGTGAATGAGTACCCTAATTATGACATGACTGAGGTGATGATACAACAAACTTTTTATCGGGGCATTAACACAACAAATCAATGCATTGTGAACCAATTAGCCGGAGGGAACTTATGAAACTTTCTTACCAAGAGGCAAGTGATGTACTTGATTAAATGGACGACACCGCTTCGGCATGGCAAAGTCGAGCAAATGTGCCCCAAGGTGACCCCACGGTTATCCATTTGCATAAGGAATTTCATGATCATGGCCAAGCTATTGTCGAGCTTACAAAAACTATAAATCAATTGGCAAAGGCGCAATTGCAACAAGCCCGAAACCCGTGCCAAGTTAATGCAATGGGAGGTGTCTCGATGTTGAAAAGGAGGCAAAAAGGGCAACAACAACCTCAAGGTAATTGTGAGCAATTTGACAACAACAATTATGGTGGTAGTTATTCAAATGAGTGCTATGATGATCAAAGCGAAGAATGTCAATATGTCAATAACTACCAAGGAAATAGAGGAAATCAAGGGAATCAACAATGACTTCCTAAGGAAATTGGGGTAATGAACAACAAGGTGGTAGTAATTGGGATAATCAAGGTAACAATCAAAGAAATAATTGGGGAAATCAACAAGGTGGTAATTGGGGTAATCAAGGTAACAATAAAGGCAATTTGAACGGGAACAACGATAATTGGAGCAACAACAACAATAAAGGAGGCTGGAATAATTGCGGAAACCAAGGAAACTAGGGGCAAGGTTTTCAAAGGTCTCCCAAGTCCAACAACCGAACAATCCACCCCCTTTTCCTTCTCAAGGTCCGAGTTCTTATGGGAGTGACATGGGGAGAATTGAATTTATGTTTGAGCAAATGATAAAAGAACCAAGATTCTGATGCACAATTGGCTTCGCACAATAGATCTATCAGGAATTTGGAAGTGCAACTGGGTCAAATTTCTCAAGCTTTGAATGCCCGCCCCAAGGGTTCTGTACCAAGTGATACGGTAGTGAGCGGGAACACCAATCACGTGATAGCGGTTACAACAAGAAGCGGGAGAGGAGGTGATGTGCGTGCATCAAGAGAAAAACAAGCTGTGGTTGATGATGATGAGTTGCGAGATGATAAGGTACCTCTAATTGTTGAAGACGTGGTTGACAAGGTGAACAATGATGAGCGGATTGATATTGATGATGAGGTCGAGGTAGAGCTCAATATGTTGGGAACCCATCTAGGGAACACGTGATTGACATGCCCGAACCGGTGTACCAAAAGCCAAGGCTCCCTTGACTAGGCCACCTCCACCTTATCCTCAATCGTTAATGAAGCACAAGAGTGACCACCAGATTAAGAAGTTTATAGACACGATGAAGAGTCTTAAAGTTAATGTGCCTTTGGTGGAGGTACTTGAGCAAATGCCGGGGTATGAAAAGTTAATGAAGTATTTGGTAAAGAAGAAGAGGTCGATAGAGTGTGAAAAAATTAAGATGACTCATCAAGTGAGTGCTATCATACATTCCATGGCCCCGAAGTTAGACAACCCCAGAGCTTTTACTGTCCCTTGCACTATTGAAAGTCCGGATTTTGCCAAGGCCCTTTGTGACTTGGGGGCTAGTATCATTTGATGCCCTACTCGATTTTCAAGAGTTTGGGAATTGGGCAATCTCGACCAACTTCAAGGAGACTTCAAATGGCGGATCGATTGATGAAGCGACCTTGAGCATAGTTGATGATGTACTTGTTTGGGTGGATAAGTTTATATTGCTGGCAGACTTTGTCATCTTGGATTGTGAGGTAGATTATGAGGTACCGATCATATTGGGTCGACCTTTCCTTTCTACGGGGAATGCATTGGTTGATGTTGAAGTGGGTGAGTTGACTTTCCGTTTTCCATGTGACAGCCTAATCGCACTTAGGTGTGCTTCTTTGTTAACATTTTCACAACTGTGATAATGGATGAGACAAGTTCTGTGGTCAATATTGAAGATCCCCTTGTGGTCGCACCTCTAGATTGTGATGTAAGGGATGATGCAAGTAGAGTGATGTGCATAGACGCTGTACATGTCATGAAATCGTGTGAGTCCAGTAAGTTGTCATTGGACCTTGATCATCGGGAAGCTCCTCTAGAAAAGCCAACAATTGAGGTGTCTCCGGTGTTGGAAATGAAACAAGTTAAGCCACATCTCTGCCTCACAATCTTTGAGCTCGATATTATCTTGGAGGATGATGAAAAAATTCTTTTGGAGCTTCGAGGGAGACTACCTGCAGTAGAGCATGAAATGATGCCTAATATCCATAATATGTGGCTTCCTAAAAGACCAGATACAGGTTGGCGGTTTTGCATGAACCATGGTAATTTGAACAAATTGCTCCACAATGTCTATTATACCTTGCCATTCATTGATGGGATGGTTAACAAACTTGCTGGATGTGCTTTTTATTGCTTCTTGGAGAGTTTGATGAGAGACACGTGGTGGCGCTTCTTGATTTGAAGTGATATGATGGTAACATGCATAGTGCTGCGACGTTAAATCAGGCGCTTCTTGGGAGGCAACCCATGTCTTTTTTCCTTCTATTCGATTGTCTTTGTAGCTTAGGATTTTTAAGCTAATTGTTTGTGAGATATTGCAGGAATTGTGTTGATGCAGTGCAAAACAAAGTGGAAAAATATCTCAATCTCTAAAGTTTTCCAGGGCGTCCGCGGTGCACTTTGTGCGATCCGCACTGGCATGAGGTGAACACAGTACTCTCTGAAGTTCTCCACCGCGGTCACATTTCATTTAGTATGGTCTGCGGTGGCCCTCCGTGGCTGCGGTCTCTTTTGTGCGGTCCGTAAAGGCTGCCTACTGAACGTTCACATGAACAAATCCAGTGCGTTTCGCGGTCGTTTTTACGCGGCCGCATTGGTAGGTGAGTATGGGTCCCACATGCTGTCCATAAATAGAGACCAAGGGTCTCAGTGTACCCTTTTCGAACTTTGAAAACTCAGAGCCTTAAAATTACTGTTCATCCCTCTTCTAAGACCGAAATTCTTGCTTGCTTGGATAGATTGCATTCATTCTTTCTAATCCTGGTAACATTTCATGCATTCTTGATTAACCTTATTTTCATTTTAACTGCTTGCAATTGTTTGTAACTTCTTGTTCTTCACGTTTTTCTTCGAATTGTTAGTCTAGGGCAGATTTCATGTTAGTTTTTTTCGTGTGCTTAAAGTGATTGAGAATTGGGTAACTGAGTAGGGAAGTAGGTGTAAAATTTGGACAAAAATGGAAGAAAACATGATACTCTAACTTGGTTCCCTAATTATGGCTTAGCGCAGCCCATGTTCGCCTTAGCGTGGTCCGCGTGGCCCTGACGAGGTCCGTATTACCCTTTTGCATGGAACGAAGTGTCCAACTTGACTCACACCTAACTTGCTTCCAGGGGAGCTGCATTGTATTTCACGCGGTCCGCGCTGGCTTACCGTGCGTGTGGACCGCGGTGGGAGATTCATAGAAAACTTTTTCTGGGTCCTTGTTCAGTCGGCCTGCAGTCGCCTTAGCGTGGTCTGCGGTGCCTCCAACAAGGTTGTATAATTGATGGTGCGGTTCGCGGTGCCTGGTTCTGCAACAATGTCTACAACATTTTCTTCTGTTGTCTGCAACTTCAATTCATTTGCATGATCCACTACTTTTGCTTCAACTGACAATGTTAGATGCATTTGTCTGCAGATAATAGTTAAACGAAGAGGCAGCAGTGGATCACAACAACCCGAGATATGTGGTTCTTCCCGAGAGGGTAAAGGCAAGAGAGTGGTAAAACTCACTCCCCAAGTCTTGGAAAACATCAAAATGACCCGAAAGTTGATAAAAGCTACAGATAGAGTTGCATCTCATTCCTCGGGGAATGCGTATATGCCATCTCAAGGCATCTCCTCTAATTCAATCCTAACTCATTTCATCTCGAGTTTCCAATTGACTGATACCTCTCTAGCATCTCCTCCTACCAAGAGGTCGGTGAATGTAGATTCAGACTCATCTGAAGATTCCGCAGCTGGTAGTGAAGAATACTCTACCTCTCCCACAGCTCCATTATCTGCGGAGAGTAGACAAAGGTGATAGAGGTGGTGAGGACAGGGATGAGGAGGTTACCAAGAGTGGTGTACCTTAGGTTGGGGGTGTTGACCAGACCAGAGAACCCACAGCTTGGGAGGATAGGTTCGTCAGCCAGTTAGTATTCCACCAGTTTAGGGTATGGTGGCTTAAACGAAAGTTGATTCTAGAAAGGAGTTTCATCGAGCGAGATCTTCTACCTTTACTTCCCAATGTGAATTTCAAACTCGAGTGAGATGGTATCATTTTCAGGGTAATTGTGCAAAGGCAAATGAGCACATGGTAAAAGAATTCTATAGCAATGTGGCCCACATCTTAAAGGGCGCCAAGGTAACCAATGTGCGGAACAAAAAGCTGATTTTTACTGGGCAGGCACTCAATGATTACCTAGGGTTCGATGACGAGGATGAGACCCTTTATAAAGAAAAATTGGCAATGGGTGAAGAAGTGCGTCCATGGTTAGTCTCGTACCTGTCAATCCCAGGTACTTTTCCAGAGTGGGTGCAAGCAGGAACCAAAATCTTTCGGAAGACTTTCAACTTTGAGGCTCGGGGTTGGTTGTTTTTTGTATGCAGTCAGCTTGACCCATCTACCCTCGATCAGACTATCCCACTTACCCGGGTTGTCCTTGTTGCTTCTATTATGGTTGGGTACCCTATTAATATGCGAAATGTGATGTCCCGTGTGATTACTGCTGTAGGGCAAGAGCATGATCGAAACTACCCTTTTCCCAATACCCTCACCATGTACTTCAAGGACCTAGAAGTAGAAAAGAAACCATTTGATATCAAGGTCAAGCCAGTGGCTCCATTCATTTTGGTTCAGTATGAAGGGCCCAAACAACCCTAAAGACAAAAACTAAAAGCCACTTGCCTCTACCCCAACTGGCCAGTATGAGGAGCCAGTTGCGGTAAAGCCTTCTACCGAGCCTTCTGCCATGCCTGCCGCCACTATAGTTGAGGACGTGCCTACAAGACCTTCCTCTACTGCTGGTCCCAGTACTTCAGCTGACCTGGGAATCCCATCTTCCCGGAAGTATCCCATCACTGTCTATTAGTTGAGCCAGACATTGGCCAGTTTTAACAACTGGATGTTAGCTGCGAAATCAAAGTTGTCTATAATGTCTTCCTCCATTGACACCCAGTTAGAACCTCAGCCAGCTCAGATTCCTCAGTCCATTGAGGATTCACTAAAGAAGCTCCTGGACAACAAGGAGAAGATTATGAGGAATCAGGACGCCTTGTCTAAGGTGGTAGATTCACATAGCAAGGCTCTAAAGGAGCTTGCCAAGGAGCATAAGAACAAAAAGAGATCACGGGCTTCAAAGGAGTCTGTGAAGGCGCTCAGGAAAGATGTGGACAAGCTATTGGCAGACCAGATGCCTATAGATTTTCTATTCGTGGACCCTGACCGAGCAGCAACACCAGTAGCAGATCCACAACAAAAGCAGGAACCCAGACATCCAAGGAAGAAGAGAAAGCTCCCGAGTACAACTGATGCAGTTATTAAGGTGGCAGCCCTACAGGAGGCCTTATCCAGTTTGCCACATGATGCACCTGACATCCAGTCGGTCCAGGATCAAGTCCCAGTCCCAGCACCTGAGCAGATGAGCAGCAGGAGGCCGGGAACCAGTCTGAGGTTCCCGCACATTCACAGGACGGGGGACCATTGATGATCTCATGCAGACAGACTAGGCCTAGGGAGCTCCTATATCCTTTCTTGTGCCTTTTTTATTCTTATTTTGATAGTTGGCATTAGGTACAATGCCATTTTTTATTCGTGGGGGTGTGCCCTACTTTTGTTTTATCTGGATGACTGTAAATACTTGACTTAGTTTATGTTTCTTTGATTTTCTATTTTGGGTTGTACATAACTTTACATTTAGCAACTTTTCTCATACTTTTTATTCTATATTTTAGTCTGTATATAAAGTTACAATTCTATATATACGCATCCCCCGTTGTATATTCTACCCCCCTATTGTACATATTCATTTTGTTTTCTATTTGCGCAAAAAAAATTTCGTTTTTAGCTTTGTAGTTAGGCTCGTAGACTTTTGTTTTGTTTTTGGCGCTTCCAATAAGACCTTGTTTTCTTAATGTCACGGTTCTTTTCAAGGGTGGAATATTGTGCGAACCATGTAGCTCTTCCCAATGATATATGGCGTGACAACCTTCTTAAGGGTTTGCGCCCGTTTCTCTGATTTTTCTTTTGTTTTTGATACTTGTAGTTAAGGGTACCTCAAGAAAAGCTTCACTTGGGCCTAGCACATTTACCTTTGATCCCATGGTCAAAGATATAATGTTGTGTTTAGGATGGTGAAAGTCATGGCTTTGAGACTCTTGCATTGACTAAACAATCATCATGTGGTCTTTTCCGACCATTGTGTGCTTGAATTGTAACTAAGGTCGTTGTGGCCCCTCGAATCAATGTCTTTAGCAATCCCCTAGAATATGTGGTGAGGAATCGAATAGCGAGTCCAAGTCCCGATCCAGCGGTCTAGAACTTGCCCTGAATGTTTATTGAGGCGAAATCCTAGGTGAAATTTGACTTGAGAAGTGATTATAGGCTCTCCTTGATCCAAATGTTAAATTGAATAATTCCATAGCCTACCAATGAGATGATCCATTGTTACCATATTGAGCCTTAACCATTTTTCTTTCAAGAACCAATATTATAAGCCTACACCCGTTCTAAATGATTACCCTCTCTTGGCACCAAAATCTTCCCTTGAGTAATGGCAAATGCATAAGTTTTTCTTTTTTTTTGGGGGGGGGGGGGGTTGTTAGACACAAGAAAGGAATCAAAGTGGTAAAAAGTTACAAAAGCAAAAGAAAAAAGAAGGCAATGAAAAAACAAGAAAAGAAAAAAAAAGACAAAAAGAAAGTCCAATGTGAACAAGAATAAAAAGGGATTCAAGGAAAACAAAAGTGAAAAAGGTGTGGAAAGTAGAAAAAGGAGAAATGTTTTGAATTGCATAAGAAAGAGTGACAATGTGTCTCTCTAACCCTTTGTAAAGAAGTGAAATACTCAAAAGAGTCAAGAGAGTTGTGCCAAAATGAATCAAAAGAAGTGCTTCGGGTAAGATTGGACCCACTTGAATAAAAACATGTCATACCCTTACCCAAAGCCTTCACAATGACTCCACAAAAGCCCTATTTGATCTTGAGTTGAAAGGAGACTACATTAGTGGATACTTACATAAGGGGCAAGCATATGATACGTAGAGCCAGACTTGTGACCTTCTTCTTGAGAGAGATGAATGAAATTACATTAACCTCGATTTGTGTGTCAATACTTAAAAGGTGAAGTTCGGTTAGGGAGAGTTGAGGATGTGGGAGTTTGGGTTCCACAATGACCAAAGTAATTAAGAGAAGTTCTTTGATGAAATGTGTCAACTCTTTATGCTCTTTTGTCACACTTGATCCATGGTTTTTCAAAGTTTAAATGTGTTAATGATGCATTCCTATTGAGGGCAATTGTTAGTTCCAATTGATGCTTGTTGAGGTTGCTTTAGGATATCTGAAATTACTTGGATTTTCCTTTAAGGGATGGGTCTTATTTTATTTGCTTGAGGACAAGCAAAGGTTTAAGTTTGGGGGAGTTGATAAGTTAAGATTTTAACGTGTTTATGCCCCTACTTACCTATGCTCTGAGTATAATTTGCTACAAAATAGTCTCAAAATGCTCACAAGTTGTGCTTGATTGTAGGTGTGATTGACAAAGTGACGAAATGTCAAAGTCGACTCAAAAAGAAGTGAACCTGCTCAAGTGTCAAAGATTAAGTAAAGTGAAGAAAGAGGAACAAGTGCGTACCGCGTGAAAGCAACTGCGGCCGCACTAGGAGATTCAGAGGTAAGGCATATTAAATCTAATGGCTATGCGATCGTAGTTGGATTCTCGGGGTCCGCGCTCAGGCTTTGCGGCCGCTTTACTCATTTGTGCGGTCCGCATGAATGAGATTCAGAGAGATTGTCTAAGAGCCAAGTCACAGCCACGCGGTCCGCGCCAGACCCCTTTCGTAGCTGCATTGCTCATTGTGCAATCCACGTCCTCCAGTTCAGAAAGTTGAAAATTGCTAAGGCAAAGAGTTAGTGCGG
This sequence comes from Nicotiana benthamiana, assembly GCA_034376525.1. Lineage (NCBI taxonomy): Eukaryota > Viridiplantae > Streptophyta > Magnoliopsida > Solanales > Solanaceae > Nicotiana > Nicotiana benthamiana. The sequence continues at coordinate 60,143,755 of CM067332.1, read as the reverse complement.
CCGCGGTTGCTTTTGTGCGGACCGCACTGACCCTGCAGGAGTATTTTTATCCAGTTTTTCTAGCCTAGTATAAGTAGAATATTTTACTATTTTTAGGTTAAGTTGTATATTTAGAAACGTAGTTGAGCACCTGGGAACGATATTGCAGCCATTTTGGTCTTCAGTAACAATAGATTACTGTAGTTTCTTCTTAGTAATTAATTATTAATATGTTTAGTTCTTCATCTATTTCTTCTGCTCCTTCTTTAATTAAGTGTATCTAAACCCATTATCTAGGGCTGTGGCTCAATCCTAGTGTGAGTAATTGATGGGTGTGTCATCAAAGGTTAGATTGATATTGGGTATTTGCTATTAGGGTTGATTTTATATTTTTATTTGGGAATTGGTGGTTGCAAATACAGATTCAAGCTTAGTGGATTTAACTCTTCTTGAAAAAAAGAATCTATGACCCCAAAATTGACCCAACAAGGAATTGGATGGACCCATGAGAAATGGTAGTCCCAATTAACGGGTTAATTCTCAAGAGAGTAATCACCCACTTGAACCATAGTTGCTTGATCTAGTTGGCTTACCCAATTGGTCTTGAGAGAGTCAATCTGAAAAATCATTCTCTCTACCAAAAAGTGTGAGAGTGGGTAAAATTGTACAACGATTATAGCATAAGCCCCAAAATGTCAATCTATCCTTAGTAGTTTCTACCCGTTAATTAATCACCTAGGAGATGCCACGACCCTAGTGCCTTTTTCCCTATTAGATACAATTTAGCAATATTCTCTTAGCGTAATTTAGCTTTAATCCTTAGTTTTACAATAGTAGTTACAAAATCAAAAACCCAAAAATATTTGAAGAGGCATTAGGAGTACAAACACATCTCTAGGCTAGATAGAAAATATAACTCCACTACTAGCTCCTTGTGAAAATTTGATCCCGACCACTATTCGGGTAAAAGCTATTGTGAGTCGTTCTTCCTACCTTTATGTAGCGTTGGGTTGGTAGCGATCAGTATCCACATTTTTCTTTTTCGCGTTCGCGTAAGACGCCTCACATTCGTGAAGCTCTGTTGTATCCTCTACCACATTCGCGCCCACCTCACGCGTTTGCGTAGTTATGTCGTTTCACTCTTTGTATTCGCGTACTAGTTCACGCATTCGCGATGAACAACCTCTGGGCCACAATATTTTCCCTCTTTGCATTCGTGCGCGTGCTGTCGCGTTCGCGTAGCACATCTGGGCAGCCCTCTTTTTTCTTCTTTGCGAATGCGATACTTTCTTTGCATTCGCGGTGCTTTAAGACCTGGGCAGAATAAATAGTATTCTATTCCGAGGGTTTGCTATTTTTACCATTTTTGGAGTCCTAAAGCTCGGTTTTGGATGATTCTTTGCGGGTTTTTCAAGCAAAACGATTGACTAAGTGTTCTTCACCTAGAATTGATTAAATTCCATGAATTTGTCTTCATTTTTATTATTTCTTTTGTTTTGGGTTGAGGAAGATATTGGGTTTTAAAGAAAATTCCTATAATGAAATTTAATAAATTTTGTATGGTTGAATTCATATTGTACTGGGTATTCAGTTTTGTAAAATTTGTCGGGTTCTGAGGCACGGCCCGAGGATCGACTTTTGGATCGATTTTTTGATTTTGTTAAAAACTGAAACTTTATGACCAGGAATAGTTTTTGATGTGTTTTATTTGTGCTTTGAAGTTACTCCCTTCGTTTCATATTGTTTGACAAAGTTTGACTCGGTACGAAGTTTTTAAAAAAAAGAAGAAGACTTTTGAAACTTGTGGTCTTAAAAGTTTAAGGGGTAAAAAGTTTGTGGGGCCATACCATTTGTGTGATTATAAATGCTTCTCATTAAGGGCAAAAAGGTAGAATGAAGAGATTAAAGTTGAATTATTACCAAATTTAGAAATGTGTCATTTATTTTGGAACAGACTAAAAAGGAAAGTAGGTCATTCAATATGAAACGGAGGGAGTAATTGTTTCAATCTGAGCCGTCCAAAGGTCTTTTCACCCGAGAAGTACATTTTAGAGTATCGGTTTGTCATCTTTGAGGCAAATATCTTGCTTAACCTTGTATGGGGACTTCCCCTTAGGATTTGAGTCTTCTATGCTAATTGTAGTCCGTGCATGCAAGGTAACGAATGTGTACTTGGACTTATTTGTGAGAAATTTGCTCTAGGGTTCTTAGGTCGTCATGTTCATTATGTAAAAAGTATTCCGTTAGGATTGAGTTTAATAATTGTTTAAATTGTCTCTATATGTTCCATATGATGTTGTTAGCTTTTCTCTAAATCTTAATGTTATTTCAATAAATGTTAGGCTTACCTAGTTTAGAGACTAGGTGCCATCACGACTTCTTCGGAGGAATTTTGGGTCGTGACACCTCAGATGTGTTTATTAGTTAATGGAATCAAGAGTTCGAGTGTTCAAATGAAAAAAATTCAAAGTTCGTGTATGGGCTTTCAAAAGCCTTATTAGTTTAAGTGGCCAAGCACAAACTGCTTCTTACAAAAAGCACTTTTTTGAAAAATATAAGATGATTTTATAAGCTTGGCCAAACAGGCTATAAGTTCCAAAAAGGGACAATCGGCAAAAGATTTATGCAAAAATACATTGGGTGCCCCCCCCTCCCCCCTCCCTCTCTCCCTACCTCATAGACACTCTTAGGGATCATTTGGTTGGAAAAAGAGTTATCCTAAAATTAATTAATCCGAGATTATTATTCCACCATCACATAGGGATAAAAGTAATACTACAATCTTAGAATAATTAATCCGAACTAATCCGGAAATTAGTTGTATCGCAATTTCATTCCGACTAAACATGGGATAAATCTATCTCAAATTTAATTTCGAGATTAATTAACACTTATCTTTCGTACCAAACGAGCCGGAAGGCACACGGAACTAAGTGATGTTATTCGACATAATTTTATTACAGAAAAAAGTACTATTCATATAATATTCTCTATATATATACAATAAAATAAATCGATAACGCTCAAATCTTGTGTACGTTACTACGCGTACGCACAAACACACACTAACAAATAGAGACACATAAAAGAAGACATGCACAGAAAACCACATGCAATGCTGCTAAGTGAGATTGGTCCCCTCTAGCATGTGGAAATGTTCTAAATGGACAGAGTTGGAAGCTTTTTATTTATGCCATCATCATTGTAATGGCTCTTTCCAAGTACAATCCGTAACAGACAACTTTAAATATGGTGTCTCTGTCTTGGAAGTTCATTTGTATTAAGGTATTATATTAAAGGAGATTTAAAAAGGCCTAAAATATTTTATTTTTATTTTTTAATGAGAAAAATAAAATAATTCTTCAAGCTGTTATACATGATGGTCTCCTCTTGTTTTTAAAAAATAGACTATTACATACTCGGTCTCGAAGGGATAATTACAACAATAACAATAACAACAACAACATATTCAGTAATATTTCATATTATGGAATCTGGAAAGAATAATGTGTACGTATACTTTACCCCTCGAAGAAGTAATTATTTCTTTCTTTTTTTCTCTCTTTGAAAGTAAGGAGAGAAAATAAACTAATTTCTACTTGAGTCTATCCCCATTAGTAGAAGGATTCAATCAGTTACCTAGGTAAGACGGGGAGTTCTTTTTTATTAAAAATATGATAATGTATTGTCGCTCTCAAAATAATAATAAAACAAATATAATCTATATCTTTTGTTTATACACTTTTCGACTACCTAATGTAAATAGTTTCTAGCTCAGGTTAAAAGTGATAATATCCCTTCTCTATTTGCTCTTTTTTTTAGCAAATATATATCAAATAATTCTCTAATTGTTGTAACTCACTTTATTAACAACTAATTTTTTGTTTGATCTCACTTTAATTAGTATAAGCATCTTTCAGATGTATTAAAAATGTGAATCAAGGAACCTTTTTATTGTGATTGTTACAGCTGCAAGTGTTTGTTTCACGAAGGTGGAGACGATTCTATTGAAGAGATATTCGAAAAGGGAGAGCATAAGTTTTGTAAGGTAGCTTAGTTAAAATTTTCCTTTGAAACTTTATTCAACGAGTTGATCATTAATTTAAATTTAGCGAGACCATTCTAGTCGTCCCAAGAAACAATTTATCTGCCAAGTCGCCGTGGACAAAATCACCAAGTGCTTGTGCTGATAGAATATAACATATACTCAGACAAAATGAGTGCGCAAGGTAGCACAGACATAACCATCATGAAATAAATTTTGTCAAAAAAGGAAGCGATTATAGACTTATTTTAAAATCCCAGTTTATTATATAATTGATTAACTATTTCCACCTTATATACTTATGAAAATAGCATGAGAATGAGAAGTATCTCCATATGCATCTTGGAGAGTTATCCATGCTTTATAAGTTACCAAGTGATCTTATCGGACAAAATTGAACTCCAAATTGGATAGGGTGAAGCTGGCTAAGCGTTATAAGTAAAACAATTATCACAAGTTTATTTACGGGGGAGACAAGAGGGGTTGCTCTGATGGTAAGCAACCCCCACTTCCAACCGAGAGGCTGTGAGTTCGAGTCTCCCCAAGAGCAAGGTGGGAAGTTCTTGGCGGGAAAGATCCCGGGGGTCTATTTGAAAACAGCATCTGTACCCAAGGGTAGGGGTAAGGTCTGCGTACACACTACCCTCCCCAAACCCCACTAAGTGGAATTATACTGGGTTGTTGTATCTAATTCTCACCCACAGCTGGTGTTATACACTAAATAACATTAATTTACTATAGTAGTTCACCGATTACAATATATATATATAATGCATTTCATGTATTGGTTAAGTTTGTGTAAACACAAGTATGCCTAAGGGGCCGTTTGGTTGAGAAACAAATTATCCGAGATTAGTTATTCCACCATGCCATAGGGATAAAAAACACAACAATCATGAGATAGGTAATCCCGGGATAAGTTATACCACGATTTTATCCCAACTAAATATTAGATAAAAACCAAATCAAATTTAATTCCGGAATTAACTATAAATTATCCCTCGTACCAAACGAGCCCTGAGTTTTTTACTTATTCCACCCTTACAAACTTATATGTTTCTTAAAGCGCAATACGGCAAGGCTCAGGCAGCACCATTCTCAGGCTCTGCTTTTGAGATGAAAACTGGAGGCACGCACAAATGTCATGAAAAGGGGCAAAAAAGACTGTAATAATGATAAGAAATGAAGACCAAAAGTTCAAAACTGACCTTCTATGATCTCCTTGTTACTAATACATATCAACACATCAATTGTGCCTCAACTCCAAACTAATTAGGCCACTGTTTACTTCACTACATTCGCCCTTTCGAAGTTCGAACATAGTTCATTCAATGTCTCACAGAATTTATCACATCATGAGTATTCTAATACTGAAGGTCAACTTACCGCGACCACCTACTATGTAAACCTCATCTAAATCCGAATTTAATGGAAAAAAGCATGTGGATATCCTTTTTACTGCCTTCTCTTGGACTTCCAAGTCAAAGAACATGCATTTCAATTCATTCTTGCTTAACAAAATTCAAAGGCTAATGAATGATCATACTAGAACAAGTTTATGACCTGTGACTAATAAATCAACAATGCAATTTGTCAGAAAAATTATAAATCCTTGAGGTCAACATCCAAGTAGCAGGACAAAGAAAGAGAAGAATATCATTGCAGCTCACACACAACTACCAAGATTCACAGACCACAAAAAGGGAACGAGAAGCATACAACTTGGCACATTGGCACTCACTACACTAAACCTCATCTAGAGTAAAGGTATCTGAAACCGCTAAAAATTGGAACTACAACAAATAATTAATAACATTGATTTGTTAAAGAGAGAACAAATGTGAAAGTTCTGAATTACCAGAAGGTAAATTTGACAGTCAATTGCCAATCGTCCATTTGCCAAGCCCTTGATAATTCATGTTGGCAGCTTTCAGACTAGCATGGACAGAAACAACTTGAGAGCATGCTCTGTGCAGACCAATAGAAAATTCCTCTGTGGCTATCTCAAAGAGAACATCTCGGTGGAACACAGAGAGCAGCTTGTCCCACTTGATTCTTTTCTGTGCAAAATTCACTTTTGCAGCTCAAAATTTAGCTTGAGGTAAAGTTCGATACAGGCACCTGCCTGGAAACTAGTAGAAATTTAAAAAGCAAGAGTTCAGCCTTCTGGCATAGCAATATATCCACATTAAGTCTGGGGCATTCCAACTCATATTAAATAAAAAAATGAAAGTGATAAAGAATTTTTGGAGGACTACACTGTAATAATAGGTGGCCAAATTAGCTAAGCTAAAATGAATAGTGAACTAAGGTATGTACTTGTGTTGCAACTGAAAATGAGATCAGGATCCCATCAGTTGGCTACTAAATAATCTCTGGTAAACAAGGATTCTGCTTTCACCTGGGAGCCTCCGTTTTTTATGAGTTCAGTTCCAGACAGCATTTTACATGTGATGCTCAGAAGAATTTTTTTCTTTTCTTATCTTCTCAAGTATTAGGGTCACGTCACTAAAGGGAATTATGTAAAATACTTTATGGCCCAGGAGGGGAAAAACTAGGAGAACAGCTTGCTTCAAAAACTTTACCAGCCCCAACATATTATGCTACTACAGTGATGATTTGGTATCATCCAAAAGAGCAAGTCATTCCAGGTGTTTGTAAATTTAGTCAAGTACTAGACTTTCTCATTGCAGTTTCATAACATTAAAGAGAGGACATGAAGTCAAAAACCAGAGAGATACTGATTCACAGAACTATCAATCTACAATATGTACCGGTTGAAGGAGATGTAGATAAATGGATAGTCCACACCTTTCCACCTTGCCAACTGAACTCAAAAAGGAGCCTCAAGTGATTCATCCCAGACATCTGCACTTCCATTCGAGGCATCCTCTGCATCTTCCTCCATTGAGAGTCTAATATATTCTCTATGTGCAAAGCGATCCCACTCAGTCAAATTCGGGTTCTCACGCTCCTGGAACGAAAAGAAAAATCATGTTAATCCATTGTTGAGAATATGAAGGAATGTAGAACGGCCTCCTTTACTTATTAATCAAACATTAACTTTTCAATTACCTGACGTATTAGGAATGGGTCGCGAGTTTCAAATGCCATGAACTTATTGAGGTTAAAGAGTATATTGAAAACACTGCCGGATAACCTATTGCCCTTCAAGTCATGTAACATAAAATAACTTTCATCCTGCAAGGAACGAAAATTCAGTGCTATGTATCATTCTTGAAAACTAACCCAGATGGTACAGATTAAAACAGGTGTAGATTACATATCGCACATCAAGTCAAAAAATACAAAGATGAATAATGGCATTAATTATTTCGATTGAAAAAGAAAACGACAACTTCTTTCCCAAACTAATCATGACTGTTGCGTTTCTAATCTCCAAAGGACCGTTGACTAATAAATTACTCAGCACATTGGCTCACTAATTCACCATCAAGAAGATAAAATCTGACTGTCAACCTCCCACCAGACAGCTTAAAAAGAAATACAGTTCACTAACTTTAACTTATGCATCACCTTCTTTCACAGAAAAGACCATTCAGAAAATGCAACTTACAAACTTCAAATTAGGTACCAAAAGGGGTCAACCAGAAGTGTTCTTTCATTAGAGAAGAAAAGCATTAATCTGATGATATGTCACAGCATGTAAAGGACAAAACAGATAAAGACATCACATGTGAAAAACAAAGATTACCTCTGGACTAATCATGTCGACCATCTGACACAATATATCCTCAAAAAGCACTGGCTCTTGGCCCATGCATTCCATTCTATGCAACTGCTCCTCATAAAAAAATTGCATTTCATTCCTAGTCAGAACACCGTTTCCATCCAAATCTATGCATTTGAACCTGCCCATAAAATAAATTGAGATATAGAAAAGAAAAAGCAGTGTCATATGTGAGTTTGTGCATGTCCCACAACAATACAATTGACTATTTTTCTGAAGGGGGCTCATCATTCTATAATGACATTACTTTGCCGAAATTCTTAGCTGCAATGAACTGAAATCAAGCAATACTAATGCAAAACACAATCAACTAAACGGCCTTCCCTGACTGTCACGATAATTCCTGATAGAAATACTCTTAATTATCAAAATACAACAAACCAGCAATTTGACTTCCAGCCCATAATAATTAATATTATCTCGCCAACTATGATGAAATTAGTGACAACACAGCAATGCTTGCATACACAAATAAGTCAGTCTAATCAACCAAGAAAAGCTAAAGAGCCACTAACAAAGTTAGCAGAAAAGACGATTAGGAAAGAAGACAGATAAGTTTGGATGACTAGACCAGCTTCCTTTTTTTGGGTACTGTGGACACAGAAATCAGAGATACCTTGACGATACTGCAGTACCAGTTTGAAGACTGAAATATCAATGTCTATAATTTATTTATTTTGGGGTGTGAAATGTTGGACGTATATGATAGACACATTAGTTGACTTATCAGTTAGCTAAATATTGAGGGAGCTTGACTAATCTACCAAAACAAAAGTGCTTTCTGAAAACATTCCCCAAAACATCTTACCCCCCCCCCCCCCCCTTACCCCCTTTTCACTCGAATTAGGAAGCAGAATATAGAAGGAATCCACTAATCAACTGCAGTCATAAAATTGACATGGATAGTTGAAATCAGTTCCTTCATAAAGAAAGAACATTAGTAACATAATCTCTGCTTAGCAGGAAAAGAAAATTCACAGTAATGATGTAAAGAGACTTGAATTCTCCATCTTCACCAAAAAAGATCCAAATGCTCCACTATAAAAGAATCAGGAGGAAAAGTTTAAATTTCCATGGAGCTTGAAAAAGAGTTTCGTGTTAATCCTGAAATTTACCAGTATTCAAGACCAGGCTCTGATGTTTTATCCTCCTCCGACAATATAAAGTAAACAAAGTCTTCATAACCCATCTTTCCTTCAACTTTACTTGTAAACTTCCTTGGAACCTGACAAAAACATTAAAACATGCTAATCCTCTCTGTGCCGCTCCAATTTTGTTGGATATCCCTTAAGGGACAAAAGAAAATTAAAACATGAACTCCTTATAACATGATAAACAAGCATTCCCAAAAGTACAACAAGTTATTCATTAAAGCAGGCAAGGCAAATTGATAAGTGACAAACAGAGTACAAGGAAGACTCCAACCTGAGAAAATATTCTATCAACAATCCTGTATGTAAGGGCATGGTTGCCATATCGAATGAGGTTCTCTTTATCAATCAGAAAATCATGATCCGTATCGAGCTCCCAAAACTTGCAATATATCACGTAAAAGTGTTCGTAAGAGAAGTACCTGCAGCAAAAATAAGATGCTAAATGACGTGGCAGATATATTTGCTTGAACAGCAGTAACTAGAACTTGACCAACGTTATCAGGGTAGTGTCAAGCCAAAGTCAATAGAACAAACTCTAAAGGTAAGTAAAGAAAATAGCAGAATGTTTGACTTAGTTTCTATGAGAAGCCAAAGTTAGTAGCAGAATGTTTGACTTAGTTTCTATGAGAAGCCAGAGTTTCAAAGTAATCTGCAAAACATTGTGATGTGCTTTTGTAATGTTTATCTCCCAAAATGGATCTGCTAATCATGTATGTATAATGCATTTTTTCTCTCTTCTTTCTATGACTAGTCAAAGAAGTACAATTTCCAAGCACCACCATTTGCCACATAAACATGCATAATTAAATCATGTAACATATACATTTTGATGTTTACAAGGGAAAGAAACAAGGACAGACCACATCAAGTGGCATAATAGAAGTGAATCTCTAAAACTTCCCAAAAGGAAAAAAACTGTGTAACTTTTTTCATGTCTATATTAAGTCATTGCAAAGATATTTACCTAAGGACCTTGTTAATATCTTCTTCTTCATCCGCATGTTGCATTGCAGCAATTAGGTCTGAACGCTTCAGCTCCCTGAGGGTAAGTTGACCATTACCCAATCTATTCACGTAGAAAAATATTCTGTATATTACAGTTTCAGCTGGCCAATGCAAGAAAATTAACTGTTAAGATAGAGTAAAATAGTTTGTAACCCCTCTATGTTACAAACACGTATTTAAATACGATGTATCATTCCAACTGTTATGAAAGAAAGAAAAGACTCTCTACTCCATTCCTAATGGTCCCAAACCAAGAAAGCTGACAGAACCCGGCAAGAAAGGGTGACGGATAGAAGGGTTAGCTAATCTAGTTTGAATGCGACTCCTTTAGAGAGAACAACCAAAGGAAATTTCAAGTCATAGACAAGAAAGCTTTGCCGAGGAATTAGAGTTCTCATGCTTGATGTACCAAAAGACCAGAAAAGGTAATTAGATATTTTATTGTCTTTCTGCTCCACCATTAGACATGGGGGATGAGTAATACAGCATACTTCATTCAACATATAATTGCCTCAAAAATACTGTCCAGTTCATCAGAGAAACTCATACCTCACAAATTAATCTAGCACTGAAACCAAAAAACTACACCAAACTGGGGACCTATAGCACTTTTAGTTATCTGCTTTGGTTACATGTAATGGTCCTCTCAAGAAAGAAAGTGATAGGGATGTCTAATAGAACAGCTCATGTAGGACAGTGGTTATATACATCCCACAAAACATCGTCAAATTCAAGGGCACAAAGTTCCAGATGCAAATTTTTAACGACGTCACAAAATATCAAATTAATAGAGGGCATCAGCTACTAATACAGTATAACATTGAGAAGGTACCATATCGCTCTTGAAATTCAGGTGTGCTCCGCAAGAACTCTAACCCAGGATGTGTTGCCAAAAGCTCTTGAAGCACGGGCTTGAAATCATCCTACAATCAAATTGGTTGAAGTTTCAATTGGAACAAGGAAAAAACAGACCTAGCAATCTAAAAATATTCTCTGTATAACCATGAATCAGACCAAATCTTTAGCTCTTTCAGATAGGACGAGTACGAAACCACAAAGTAATTATAACAAGTCACTCGAACAAATAACAAACAAAGTAGAGAAAGCACCTGTGTCAGGTGTTTGAGATCTGGCTGCTTCAAGCTTGTGTAAACCTGGGTTGCTATATCTTTTGTCAACATATTTCCGTTGACCCAATAATCAACAAAGGCATCCCTACAGCCATGTTAAGCATATAGCATCAGCAAACTACTTAAAAAAAGAGTTCCAGACATTGTGAGAAATGAATTAACACTAAATGCTCAGGTATACTCAGCATTACTAGTACCCTACATCTGCTGTCACTTCCGATTTCTCTTTTCAAGTGTTAGCAGTTAAAAATAAACATGGGAGAAGGTGTTATAAGTTTGCAAAGCAAAGAGTTACAGATACAGACCAAAAGGAGCTGTCTTAACTGGAAGTGTCGAAAACAACAGACAAACCTATTAAGTTAATACACTTTACATGTTTGAGAAATAAAACTCCTATGAAATAATTCCTCCCTTACACAAAATCTATTAACCTCTGCAAAGACAAACTACAACATTCAAGAAAGAAGCTAGAATTCAAATATAATCAACTATAACTAGCACAGTAACTATAACAAGTAATTGAGCTTCTACAATAGTATTAAGTCACTCAAACTATTACGTTACCGGAAGTCGAAAAGACATATAGAAGGATGAAAGGAAGGAAAAGATGCCCTTAATCCCAACTTTCATCCATGTTCCAAATGTGCAGATGACCTTCTAAGAATTACCCAAAAACAGTAAACGAATCATCTTGAGAATTGAGAAGAAAGAATACCTTGTTATGATGCCCGTTCCATCAACATCAATCTTCCTAAAAAGAGCCCTTGAGAAGAACGATGGCAACTTGCATATTTCCTTAGTAATTGGTTTAAATTCTAACAACCCAAGGAAAACTAAGTTATATGGAATGTCAAACACAAGCATGAATAATAAAACAAATCACGTAGGCCGACGGCCCATATAGCTAGCATAAATAATTATAAACTACTTTTTATACATTTATACATGATCCAGCTTAGTCTTAAGCCTACACTTGGTTTCCACCCCACCCATCCCCCACACACACTAAAAAAAACTCACAAATTGTAAACCATATTGAGAATTTCAGCACTAAACAGACTCATATATGCTGTAATTAGTTCCACAATGTATTCAGAATCTGATATATGAATCTTCTACATAAGTTGTGCTTGATTTGGGCTTACTTCATTGCAATGTTAAATAATTTGTCTTTAAGGAGAATTGAGGGTTCTCTAAACTAAAGGTCACTTCTCTCCGTGACATCTACAGACAAACATCGGACCTAATATAAGTGTAACAACAATAATAAAGCATTAGTCCCTACAACTTTATTAGCCTACATGGATCTTTTGCTTCCATTACAGGTAGATAGAAAAAATCACCGAATATTATTGCCTCTACTGGATTGGAATTTGAACCATTTTCTCAATGGACTTCATTCCATTTCATTCTATTCTTAGTTGAGCCACGCTGAGTTTGCCTCTGTGGATCTTATCTAAGGTCTATCCCGTCCCTTTTTTGCATATTTAACAATAATAATATCACACATATGGACCAGTCTATTTGGAAGACTATGTAAGACAACGATAGCAGGCAACGTACTCTCATTTTTTTCCACGATAAAATATTTTACTAAGGAAGTTAATGATAAAGAAAATAGAATTATTAGTAAAGAAACAGTACCACAAAAGTACTGAAAATATACAGAAACTTTGTATACTTGATCCCTTTTATTTGTGTAAGGAGTCTGAACATTCTTCTTACACCAAAAGTACAAATTGTGAAGGACATCTTAACTTTATATAAGAGATACATTCATTTCCCTCACAAAGCGTCTATGGTTTCTTTCTACATTGTCCACACTACAGAGTAAGGAAGTCTTCCAATATTACCTCTATTTTTCTTTTCATATCCTCTACCCCTACCAGCTGACAAAGTCTATTTTGGATCACTGGACCCCATATAAATTCAAAAATAGTGTAAAGTTTCAATGTATGTCTGCAGTGGAGAAGGAGATACTTAACTAATTGACTATGTTCTTCACAATGGTAGCACCTGCCACCTGCTGCAAAGATTACAATCTCTTCTCTAAATAGTTTCTTGTAATAAGCAATCTTCGTGTAACTGCAGTTGCACCTTTTGTCGGATTTGATCATTCTAATATTACAAATTTGGTATGACCAATTTTTTACAATAAGTTCTTGTATGATCATCTTAATATCTGGATTCTGCAACAATCATCCTATGAGGCATAACAATTTCCCATATAATATCGGTGGTCTCACAACCGTTTCATAACACTTGTCACTTTGTTAGGTATTTTCCTATCGCATATGATAATAGGCTAGATTTATGTAATTTGGTGATTGTTCATGCCCCAGCTTGATTATGTTTCGACGTGATAATATAGTTAAATGACGTTAAATTGGCTCTAATTGTGAATTTCAAACGTTGCAGGAGTGCAGAGCATGTATGAGGCCTTAAAGCTGTGATTGGAACTAAATTGAAGCAAGAAAAACCCCTAGGAGCTGAGTACGTGGGAAGACGAGAAAAAGAATAGATGAAATGAAGACCTAGACTAGCGCGACCGCGCTAGCCTAGATGGCCGAGGCAGAATGATAGGGCATATGCACGGTCATTAGTGCGCCCACTAGCGCGACCGCGCTAGCCCAGTTCTGGAATAGTAAATTTCAGGGGTAAACTTGGAAGTCCGGGGGTTAAGTGACGGTAAATTCACTTAACCTATAGAAGGTCAAGCACACCCAAGGATTGATTATCAAGGTTTTCATAGCTTAGTTCAAGGCAAGGAGAGTCAAGAAGGATAATTCAACACTAAGTTCTTCCTTTTTGTTTTTACGCTTTGTGATGAATTTGAGTATTGTTGTGATGAACACTAGTATGAGTAGCTAAATATTTAGTCTAAGATTTTGATGGAACCTATAGAAGGATGAACTTCTCATTATCTTAATATAATCTGCCCGGTTTAAATCTCTATTTGTTCAACTATGTGCTTTTTGTAGTTAATTGACAGGATCCTCAATTAGCCGTTCCTATTTAGTGTGCATAACTCGGGAGAGGATGCATATTTAGGTAATTGTTGAACAATATCACTCCCAAAGTATTTGAGGGATCAATAACTGAGGGTTTAAAGGCGAGATCAGGGATGACGAAGCCTTGGGTGCAATCTAAAGTGAGTTGTAATAAACAAAGCCAGCTAGCGTATCTCGGGAGGATGCGTCTAATAAATTAGCATGATTACTCGGGAGAGATTTACGATAATAAGAGTGCTCACTGATAGAGATGATCAGGCAGATCTATGTGAAGCATAACCGGAAGGAATTCCATCAATAGGGGAAATCATAACCTTAGAACTTCTCTTAATTGTTTACAACTTAATCATAGTTAGTTTTCAGTTGCTTATTTACTTTCATTAGTAGTTAGTAGAAATACCATCAATTGCTATTTACAATGTTTAGGAAGTTGATTCCGTGGAATTTAATACGTCTAACGAGAGTAATTGATAGGTTAATTCCTTGTGGGTTCGACTTTGGCTAAATACTCAGATTATATTTGCAACATCCACGTATCCTTTTTATAAGGCATAGTTGGGCGTGATCAGCATACCACTCACATTACTCCTCTAGTTTTTTATCAGGACACATTACTCCTCTATTTCAACCATTTGATATCAGTTCTGTGTTACATCTTCAACTACCATGTCATTCCCCTAAATGACTGAGCCTATCCCGGTGTCTGTACTAGAAAACATTTTGGTGTCATCTTTTTTTCGCTTTTTTTTGTGGTGTGTGTGTGTGGGGGGGGGGGGGGGGGGGTTGATTTGTTCTATTTTCTGTGAGTGTTCGGATTTGGTAGAATAATTTTCTGATAATTGTGAGCAGTGAGCGTATTTATTTTGTATTTTGATTGTTCTTCTTTATGGCTTTTAAAACAAAACATGTCCTTGTTACAAGTAAAACAAACCAAAATATGTTAGGACAAGAAACCAGAAGTTATTGATTAAAAAAAACATTTTGCTCTAAAAGATTTCCCTGCATTAGGTATCACAATCCCGTCTAATCTCACTCCAAATCTTAAGAAGGTTGAACTTGTTGTGCATATATTACGTCTTTTGCAGTCTCCAACAAATTTTGTAGCACCCTAAGAATTTCAATAAATTACTCATAGATATCTATTAATTGTTTTAAGGGGGCATGTAACTTCACAATTCTGTAGGTTCTATGCATTTAATAAGAATTTATTTCATTAAAAACCATAATTACAGATCTTATAGCATTTGATGGAGAGCCAACAAAAGAATGATAAGAGAAATTGGTAAAAGGCCTCAAAAACAAAAAGCATATTCTAGAAGATAATGAGATACTACAGAAACTCTCATATTAAACCTAAAAGGATATACACATATCCATACTCATGTCAAAGTCAATAAGAAAGCAACCCCCCCCCCCCCAAAAAAAAGAAGGGACCTTACCATGCATTTGTAGCCCATCCATGTGACCATAGAAAAATTGGTTTATTCTAAACAAGCAGCATTCCTTCAATTCATTCGGAGGTGGACGGCCATTTTGAAAATAAAACTGCTATCATCATATGCATTTGATCAAAAGGAAGAAATCGTCACAATCTGTCTGTGCTCAGAAAGAAAGAAAAAGCATCACTCTGAATTAGTTTTGCAACACTTCCATACCTGTGGTATTTGCTCTTTAACAGGCTCGTTCACTAATTTCAGAGGAGAACCTAATATAGAGGGGCCTGCCCTATGTCTTGTTGTTCGCGGTGAACCAGATGAGCTTCGCGGGGAAAGTGGAGGGGTACTTCCAGCGGGAAACATAGACGGCAAAGAACTGCCTGCAGCAACATTTGTGCTAGAAGAAGTTCCAGTCGCATTCAGCGGACCACCACCCTTAGCATTATCAAGCAAAGATTTCACCTGCATGTATAGTGAAAATAGATTACTTTCCATTTGCCAATCAACTGAGATCAACAACAATGTTTATCATAAGCAGAAAAAATGCATATTCATCGCTTCTGCTTGCAATAATGCAGAGCAGAGAGCTCTTCCAAATCGAAACATCATATGTTCCCAGAACTATAAAGAATCAACATGTAAGCTCAATAATTATCATGTCCGATGTTCCATTCGTAAAACCTCGACTCAAGTAATGCTGGCTCAGAACAATATCTTGGCAGAGTAACTTTTTAAAAATATATTGGATTCCAGCTGAACATCCTCAAGCATAATATCACTATTATTCATCACCAGTGGTATAAAAATTTCACGAAGAGTCTCCATTAAACCAAAACACCAGCACATATCCATCATCCTAGCAAAGCTTCTTAGCGACAGTTCCATGAACACACAGAATTAATTTTCATCGAATGCAACAAGTTGTTGCAGTCCTATATGCATAGAGCAAGTTCCGAGCATTGTTCGACTCTTTTTTGAGAGTGAGCAATGTTAAACTCTTGTTGATAAAGAGCAAGAACTTGGCTCAAGAAAAAAAAAACACAATTGATCCAAGAGAGCCGGAGCCCAGACATGTACTTTTTGTCAATAAAGAAAAAGTGGATAAAAGAACTCAGAGAAAGAGCTCAAAATTGCAACAGACTATTAAATCTTTCTTCTTCACTTTACACAAAAAGGTTCACACATCTTCATGGCGCCTTCTAATCATTCCTCACCCTAGGGGACTTGATAACTCCATGTGATACTTTGCTCAACACAAAATAATTGACATTCTCATGAAACAAACGTATTATAGTTGTTAGAATCACTTCTGAGATACGTAATCGATAGATCATATAGCAGCGCATTATGATACAGCAAGCCACTAACTTGAACTGCTTTCTAAATTTGGAAAAACTTTAACATAAACTTCCCATCTACACTTGATAATAAACTTTTACAGCCATACAAATGTTATCTCACATGCAAATGTTATGAAATGTTTAATACCACAAGTTTAGTGAATCGTATAGCCACACAAATGTTAAGCCATGTTTAAGACCACAAGCTTGACATTTTTTCTTCCTTTCTTAAACACCATACCAATTCAAACTATGCGGCATCAGCTGAAATGGAAGAAGAACCATTTTTGACTGAATACCAACTAATGTTTATCAAAAGATTTACAAGTAATTACCTAATAAATGACCTGATTGCATGCATATTTTTAACTCCGAACTTAAACTCATTGCAATTTCAAAATATAATTCTTAATACAGCAAAATACAGAAAACATTATCAAAATTTGGGCATATGGAACTACCTTAGAAGTCGTAGTGGGGAGCGAAAGCCATTGATCAAAGAGCCTCTGAGCATAAGGATTATCTTTGATAGCCAAAGGTGAAAATTCAGAAAGCTGCAATAATTCGGCATCGAGACTCGCTATATCAACAACTAAATCAACATCCATTGTGACTTTCTAACTAAGCAATGAAATCAATCCAAATCCAAATCCTTAGATCTTCTAGAAATTTCTTTATCATTCAAACAAACCCTAAAAATGAACCAAAATGAGCTCTTAAAATAGCACCCCTCACATCACCACAGCTTTGGATGAATATGAAGTATCGATTTTGATTTTTGAAGAATGTGAAAATGATTTTTCTGAATTGAGGATTTCTCCTAGATCGTCATGGATTTTCTGAATCTGAGATAGATTGTATGAGTAGAGATGGATTGTAGGAATTGAATTAGATTTGCAGATCGGAGAAAGATAATTTACAGGTCGAAACCCTTGAAGCCAAGTAGTACTCTCTGTGTGTTAGAGAGAGGTATACAAAATGCAGTGTTAAGTAGTGTAATAATGTAATATCTTTCTTTAATTTGTTTACTTCCTCCCATTCCAATTTTCTTTAATTTGTCACATAGTTTGATTCATAAAATTTATTGTTTTAAACATAAATATTTGTTGGTTATAATATTCTTAAAATTTATACCTTTAAACATCACAATAAACTTTCTTTCAAGTACTATATAGAAATGTGCTAATTTGAGTGTCATTCTTTATTGATTGTTGGATACCGGGGATCGTTTATATGAAACAATCCAATAAAGCCATAAGGTTTAGAGAAGTTAAGTGGTTACAAAATACAACGATTATTTTTATTTAGTGGTGAAACAGATTTCATTATGGAAGAATTCTTCATTTTTGCAAGAAAAGAAGAAAAAACTCCATTTCTCTCCATCAATAGAGAACTATTGTTACATCCCGTATTTTGGGGTTCTTGGCATCTATGGTAGTGTGCGCTACAGCGCGGCAGGACGAGTGTCAATCGCGTAGATGACATGTACTGACGAAGGGTTATGAAGGAAAATCAAGCAGAGGGACTATGCATGAGGCAACAACCATCTAGATATGTTGTATTGCATGTCTTAAGAGTGCCAAAATAGTTTAGCGAGAACTTGGGATGAGACCACGGGTCTAGCCTGTGGGTGACAGCCGCGTACGTGCCTGAATATCATGACCGTATGTATCCGAGTTAAGAAGGAAATCAAGAAATTTCGGTTGTAGGTCATGTTCCTAGTATGCTATTATATATTCTGACCAAGTTTAGCGTCATTTGGAGTTCGTTTGCCTATGGGTTTGACTTAGCCAATGGCAATAACATTGTCGTAATTTGTTGAAGTGTCCGAAGGCTATAACTATTTCCACGAGTATGTGAATGGGGTGAAACTTCGTGGAAGTGTGAAGCAAGAGAAAGCTTTAAGAACATACGGCGCCTTATTTAGAGTTCGGATGAGTGAGAAAGGATCATTATGATTCTCTGCCAAAATATGTCTACTAGGGGATCATAAGCTTTTTTTATTTAAGTATATATAAGGGGGGAGGGGGGTCTTGAAGCTCAGCCTGCCTCCCTCGTGTGTGTTGCCACCAAGCCGCATGTAATGACCAGACTGGTCGTTTTAAACTTTTGCACTTTGCTCGCCAGTTCTCGGGCATGACTAGCCCTATGTGATGTATTATGACTTATGTAAATCATCGGTTTTAGTTTTCAAGGTAATCAGAATGAATTTGGAAGAACAGTTCTCACTTTGAAGCTTAAAATTTGAAAGATTTGACCAAGTTTTGACTTGCTAGTATATGATCTCGGTTTGGAATATTTATGATTTGATTAGCTCCGTTGGGTGATTTGGGACTTAAGAATGTGATCGGAGTGAATTTTAGAGGTCCGTGTAAGGTTTGGGCTTGAATGGCGAAATTGAAATTTTGGCATTATTCGGTTGATAAGTGAGATTTTGATATAGGGATCAGAATAGAATTTGGGGAATTGCAATAGGTCCGTTATGTCATTTGAGATGTGTGTGAAAATTTTCAGATCATTCGGACGTGGTTAAATAGACATTTTGATCAAAAGCGAAATTCGAAAGATTTTTAGAACCTTAGGTTTAAATCCTATGTGATTTGGTAGATTCCATATTGTTTGGGGTGTTTTGAAGATTGATATAAGTTTGGATAGTGGTATATGACTTATTAGTGCGTTTGGTTGAGATCCCGAGTACCTCGGGGTGATTTCAGATGGTTGATGGAAGATTTTGAGTTGGGTTGGGCAGCTGAAGTTTTTCTATTGTTGTCATAACCGCACCTGCGGCTAGGGGACCACAAGTGCGGACTTGTAGAAGCATAGATGGAGCCACAGATGCGGCCAAGAGGGAGGTCAGCTGGAACCGCAGAAGCGGCTACTAGAGAGCACGTACGATAGCGCAGGTGCAGGCGTTTAATCGCAGATGCGGTGGGTTAGACCGTAGAAGCGGAAAAAGGACCGCAGTTGCGGAATCCCTGGGTCAGAATGCATATATTTCACCCTTCGTGATTTTTGGCCATATTTCTCAATATTTCATTCGGGGTGAAGCTTTTGGGAACCATTTCAAAGGAGATTTTCAAAAGGATTCATTAAGGTAAGGTCATTGGTTCCTAAGCTCATTACTATGGTAGTTTTTGTCGTTGTTGGCATGAAATATAAGGTAAAATCAGTGGTTAATTCGGGGATTAAGGCTTAGTTAATTGGATATATTTGAGTGGTGATTTGAGGGGCCATATGAGGTTCAATTTTGGTACTTTTGGTATGCATGAACTCGTGGCGGAATAAGGATTCTATTAGTGTAAAATTTGTCGAATTCCAAGACGTGGGCTCGGGGGTCGGGTTTGGTTAATTTCGAGATTTGTGTTGTAATTTGATTATTTTCGCACGGGCTTCGTTCCATTAGCATATTTTAACGTCGTGATTCTAATTTTGGATAGATTTGACGTGAGTTGAGGCCGAGACGAGAGGCAAAGGCATCGCGGGCTAGAGTAGTGATGATTGTAAATGTTGTTCCCAGGGTATAAGACCTCGGATTTCACATTGTTGTGATACTTTGAGGTAACTTACATGCTAAATGATGATTGTAGGGTCGTGTACCGTTGGGAATTGTGACCTAGTCCGTCCCGCATGATTTTTAAGTCGCGTATTTGCTTGAAAACTATTTGATATTATTGTGTTTTTGGAAAGTATTCTCATGTTTTGGGCTGAATGCATATTTGGGCCTCATGCCAATTGTTTTGGACCATTAGGGTATTTTTACTACTATTCCTCACTGTTTTGACTTCATATTTGTACTCAGTCATGCTATATTCTATTTTTTTCATAACTCAATAATATTTACTCTATTTTGACATCTTAAATGATATTTTGGGGTCAGAATCATATTTTACTACGTCCGAGTGGCTTTTAGAGATTTCTGACTGAGTGAGGGCGAGGGCCTATGTTGTGAGGATATTATGGGATGAGGCTGTGCGCCGCAGCAGTATGGTACTGATTCGTAATTCTGAGGTCGGGGGCCTGAATTGTTACTCCACGAGATGGCTTGATATGAGGCTGAGAGCATGTCTAATTATGCCACGAGATGGCTTATTATTGCGCTTAGGTCGTATGGGGCCCCTCCCGGAGTCCGTACACCCCCAATGAGCGTGGGTACTCAGTGTGAGTGATATGATGTAGCTCGAAGGGCCATTGTTGTTTTATATTTTGGCCAGAGGGGCAGTTCTTGATTTATGTTATGCCCGAGGAGTTGATTACGAGTGATTGTGAGGTAGCCGGGGGGAGGGGGCTGGTTTTGTTGATATTATGCCGGGGGGGGGGGGGTATGGTACATATTTTGCTCAAGGGGCTGTTTACATTTCTATCACTTTTACTCACTATTTTGTCACTTGTTTGAAACTATTGAAAGTTGTTTTAAAAGGTTTTACTGAAACTGAGCATGATTTACGAACCAAATGATTTCTTTACTTTTTTGGAAATGTACTGCATTTGCTATAGCGTATTGACATAGTTTACGTATTTTCTTACTGCTCAGCTTTTATTTACTTTTATTACTTACCAAGCTGGCATACTCACATTACTGCCTACACCTTGTGTGCAGATTCTGGTATTTCTGAACCCGGTAGTGGGTGTTTATTGCTTAGTGGTAGAGTCATTGGAGTTAGCAAGGTAGCTGCCCGACATTCGCAGCACTGCTTTTCCCCTTCTTGTCTTCCTTAGAATGTAGTTAGTACATTTTTAGACTCGTTGTTGTATTCAAACCCTAGTAGATGCTCGTGACTTGTGATATCCCAATGTCGGGCTTGTGTACTTATACTGCACTGTTCATTTAGACTTACATTATGAGATATCTAATTTATTAAAGGCTTAAAACTGATTGTTATTAATTAAATGGTTAATTCGGGAGTTGTGTCGAATAGCCTAGTTTCATGATAGGCGCCATCACAACCAGGTCGGCTTTAGGGTCGTGACAAGTTGGTATTAGAGCTTAGGTTATGTAGGTCTCACGATTCATGAGCGTATTTAGTTGAGTCTCGCGTATCGGTACAGAGACGTCTGTACTTATCCTCGGAGGCTGCAAAACTTTTAGGAAAAGCTTCACATTCTTGAATTCTTATCGTGCGTCCTTGATTCAGCTTGAAATGTAACTCTTTGAATTCCTTCCATGCATTCGCATGTGCGTATGGTATTGGTTGTGCATAGACGGCTAGTGATTCCTTGATCAAGGGGCGAGATGTGATTCAGTGTTGATGTTGGGCTAGTCTGCAGGACTTAAGGCCGGATTTTGCCTATAGCTTGAGCCTGGATTTGTTGATTGTGCGAACGTGTGTTTCTGGATCTATATGTTTGATATTGTCCCTATTAAGGGAAGTGATGACTGGATAGTTATGTGATGATTGTGATATGACTACGAGATATGTTTATATGAATTGAATGAGATGATAAGGGTCTGTTTTGGGGCGGCGAGAACTATCTAGTACTTGATTTCCATCGTGATCTGATATATAGCCCCGAGTTATAGGTATGATGACGGATCTTTATGTTGCCTAGTTGGGAAGTGAAGTAAATATCATGTTGTGATTTCATACTTAGGAAGATTAAATGACGGCGTAATGTTTATGACCATGGAAGGGTATAGAGAGTTATCAGTTGAGGCTAAGCAAGTGGATTATCTCCTGCAGAGTATTCTGAGGTTTGTGTAATGCTTATGCTGGTGGTTGGGAGTCCTCTTTTATTAGTGGAATATATGTGTTGCAATTTGAGTACGGATCGCTTAAGAGAGTGAGCTTGACTGTTACGAGGGTGAACGCGAGATTTGCGGAAGATTTGAAGTACTAGATGGGTTGTGTTGCACGAGCTTATGAAGGATTGAGTTTAATCTCACTACGGTATTATGGCAGTAATAGAGTATGCTCATTATTAGTTATTGTGTGTTTTGATCTATGGCTTCGAGACACGAGGAGTCTGCTATTAGTTAGTGGATTGCACAGTTATGTGCTATGATGGTACCAATTTGAGGCGTATTGGTGAATCAATTATGGCTTACGGAGGTTGAAACTAGGGATGGCTCGAGTAAAGGAAATTTTAATAAAGGTTATGTTATACTTTATAAGTGTATGAGAATTATGGACTGATTTGAGTTGATATTAGTAAAGGATGCACGGTCCATAGAACATGAAGTTGCTTGGTTGCATTAAGGTGATGTTACTTTATACGGTGTTGGAGTGTTAATGGAACAACAAGTCGTTTCATATGTTTGATCGGTCTAATTGCGGTTTGAGTAGAGCGGATGACTCTCGAGAGGGTTCTAATGGGTTCAAGATCTTACATGTAATAGTTGGAGATTTTCAAGTTGTATATTTAGCTAGAAACTGAGGTTTGGATTGGAGGGTGTCAAGACTCGTGGTATCTCTATATCATTATGGGATTCTATATATCAGTATCAGGAAGGTGAAGATAATGGTTTTGGGTTCACAGGGAGTCACTTCAGGGTAAATATTTTGAATGTAGTGCGTTTGGGAATATTTGAGAGAGTAGACAGTGGCTTATAAGCCTTAAGATGGTTTGATTTTATGCTTGGGTCTCATATGGTGAGTCTAGGTTGAGGAATTGTGGTGTTATAGTTAGAAGAAGTATCAAGTAGAAGGTAAATCAGAAGGAACTTGGATAGATGAGATAGCTTGGTAGTAGGCCGGTTCGGCATGGTAAGGATATGATTAGTTCTTTGGGTGCTTACGATATGATGAGTTTCTATAGGGGTTTTCGTGGCAATGCTCTTGGGTTTTGGTGATCTGCGTAGCTTGGTTGAGTTAGAACGATTCAGTCCTGACAGTTAGGTTTTTGCAAATGCGATTCGGAGAGTTCTTGATGGTTTCTACTACGAGGAGAGAGGTAGATTTTCTACTAGCATGAGGAGCATGTGATGAATAGAGATTTTCTTCTAGGTGGATCAAATGGAAAGTTCTCAGCTAGTTGAGTACGTAGTTTCTTGTGGCTCGGAATTGATATGAAGTTCTCGTGGTTATCCTATGATGGTATGGTATATGTAGTTTGTTGTGTATGACTGATATTTGCATATGTAAGGTCACGGTTCAATTCAAAAAGGAAGGTCATAAAATTCTTAGGCAGTATGGGTAGCCTCATATGACTAGGGAAATAATATTACTAATTGGTGTAGCTTAATGAGGGTATGCGCTTCAAAAAAGGGGCAATGTGATTGAAATTAAGGATACTTCATTATTATTGCAGCACTCTCTTATTGGATTGACTCCTGATATTCGAGTTTGCTTGGTGGCATAGAAGAACTATAAGAGTACCTCTGGCAGAATGATTGGGTATTAGAGGTGTATTGTATGTTCTGATGGTGGAGTTGGGATCGAATATGGTGATTCGCGTGCTGTATGGATTTGGAAACTGTGAGTTCTCATAAACAGGTTCGGTCCTGTTGTGGACCGCGTATATCAATCTTGTAAGGTAACTGTTGGAGGTTTGGAGACCCGAGTGGATCCTTGTTGCTTAGTATGCTAGATTGTGGTGTGATACTGTGTATAGACTGGTTGTTTCAGTGTCATGTTATATTGGATTGTTGCACTAAGGCGGCGGCATTGGCTATGCCGGGGATGCCACAGATTGAGTGGCGAGGTTCAACAGGTTATGTTCCCAGTAGGGTGATTTCATTTTTGGAGACCCAATAGATGGTTGGAAAGGGTTGTCTTTATTATTTGGCCTTCGTGATGGATAGCAATGTAGTGACTCCTACCATTGATTCAGTTCCGGTGGTGAGGGATTTCTTCCGGATGTGTTTCCTCCTGCCAGGCATGTTGTTGGACAAGATTTTTTGTTTTCCTATTGATTTGGTGCCTGACACCGTATCGTATGGCACCCGCGAAGTTAATTGAGTTGAAGGATCATATTCAGGAACTCCTTGATAAGGGGTCCATTGGTAGTCCAATATGGATGTGCGTTATTCATCGAGTCGGTTTAGTTGACTCCGAGTTGTATTGCTGAGGGATGTATTGATTCGATTGCTATTGAGCTTATTAGTGATCTGGGTAGATATATGAGTTGCCTTTCCACGTTGCGAGGCGTTAGGATTTGTTAGTTATAGGCACATGTGGTGCGTTTTTATTGGGGTATCTCACTAGAATTCGAGCGGGAAAGAGTATTGGGTATTGCTCGACGGATGGCGTATCGATTGTGTCCTTTTGGGTTTGTGTAATATTATGTCAATTGTTTCACCGTGATTATGATAATTTTCTTTAGTTCCAGACATCAAATTGTGCGTGGTTGTCGATTTTGAGCATCGCGATTTGAGGTATTTCATGTGGACCAGTGTTTGGATAGGGTCGCGCCTTGCAACGAAGTTACGTGGAGGTATGGCCCTTCAGGATTGATTCGCGTGTTCTGTTTCTACGATGTGTGATGGTTTCCCAGCATTGTGTTGTGGTGGTGCGGGTGAGCGTGCGGTACAACTCTCTCATTTGAGTCATTTTTCATGATTTGAGTACTTTCATATTGTTGCTTATTGGTGCACGGATTGCACGAGTTGTGGCTTTAGGTTGTATTGATGTGTCATGTCACCGAAGTAGTTGTGTTGGATTAGATGAGATCATTGGGATCTAGAATGAATACAAATGAATTCAGTTTTAGTGTGTTAAAAGGATAATATCAATGTTCAACTCATAAATTTGGTATGGTCCTTGCGAAAAGAGAAGTGGCTTTACGAATGGCTGATATGAGGAGTAGTTATGACTTCCTATGTGTTTCATTTTATCATTGACAGTATACGAAAGTACTGGAATGAGGCTTTATTTGATAAGAGGCTTATTACCGAATTTGGATGTTTTGAGCAATTGCTGTAATTACAAATTTTTGCTACAAGTGTTTGAGTTATGTAGTATGTAACGTAATTGCACTTGAGCTTACAGGTACGGGTTATTATAGCTGGTTTGGGCTTATTCAGAGTATAGATGTAAGATTCTGATCTTGTAGATGATTTCAGAAGTAGAATGTGGTTCTAAGGTTTATGGACAGGGTTGGATTGTGAAATTTCAGTTACATTATATTATCAGATGTATATGAGATAACATGACATGGGACCACCCCCGGGTATGTGCATGGTAAGGTTACACAGCGATTTGATGGTTTTCGAGACAACTATAGGCACGTTCGAGGATAAACGTATATTTAAGTGGGGGAGGATGTAACGACCCGATCGAACGTTTTGAACTTTTGCACTTCGCTCCCCAGTTCTCGGGCATGACTAGCCCTGTGTGATGTATTATGACTTATGTAAATCGTCAGTTTGGTTTTCAGGGTAATCAGAATGAATTTCGAAGAACATTTCTCAGTTTGAAGCTTAAAATTTGAAAGATCTGACCAAGTTTTGACTTGCTAGTATATGATCTCGGATGGAATTTTAATAATTTAGTTAGCTCCATTGGGTGATTTGGGACTTAAGAGCATGATCAGAATGTATTTTGGAGGTCCATGTAAGGTTTAGGCTTGAATTGGCAAAATTGAAATTTTGGCATTTTCTGGTTAATAAGTGAGGTTTTGATATAGGGGTCAGAATGGAATTCCGGGAGTTGCAACAGGTCTGTTGGGTCATTTGGGATGTGTGTAGAAAATTTTAGGTCATTTGTACGTGGTTTGATATATGTTTTGATCAAAAGCGGAATTCGGAAGATTTTTGGAACCTTAGGTTTGAATCTGATGTGATTTGGTTGATTCGATGTTGTTTGAGGTGTTTTGAATATTGGTATAAGTTTGGATAGTGGTATATGGCTTATTGGTGCTTTTAGTTGAGATCCCGGGGGCCTTGAGGTGATTTCGGATGGTTGACGGAAGATTTTGAGTTGGGTTTGGCAACTGAAGTTTTTCTATTGTTGTCATAACCGCACCTGCGTCTAGGGGACCGCAGGTGCGGACTCGCAAAAGCGGAGATGGAGCCGTAGATATGGTCAAGAGGGAGGTGACCTGGAACCCAGAAGCGGCTACTGGAGCGGGCGTTTAATCGTAGATGCGAACATAGGCTTTTAAGTGAAAATCACAGATGTGTGGGTTAGATCGCAAAAGAGGAAAAAGGACCGCATGTGCGGAATCCATGGGTCAGAAGGTATATATTTTACCCTTCTCGACCTTTGGTCATTTTTCTCAATATTTCATTTGGGGTGAAGCGTTTGGGATCCATTTCAAGGGAGATCTTCAGAAGGATTCATTGAGGTAAGGTCCTTAGCTCCTAAGATTGTTATTATGGTAATACTTATCGTTGTTGGTATGAAATTTTAGGGAAAATCAGTGGTAAATTTGGGGATTAGAGCTTGGTTAATTGGAGAGCTTTGAGTGGTGATTTGGGGGGCCATTTGAGGTCCGATTTTGTAATTTTTGGTATACATGAACTCGTGGAAGAATAAGGGTTCTATTGATGTAAAATTTGTACAATTCCAAGATGTGGTCCTGGGGTCGTGTTTGGTTAATTTCGAGATTTGTGTTGTAATTTGATTATTTTCGTGTGGACTTCGCTTCCTTAGCAAATTTTGATGTCATGATTCTTATTTTGGATAGATTCAACGCAATGTGAGGCCGAGACGAGAGGCAAATGCATCGCGGGCTAAAGTTTGGACCGGATAGAGGTAACTAATAATTGTAAATGTTGTCCTGAGGGTATGAAACCCCGCATTTCACATCGTTGTGTTACTTTGAGGTAACGTACATGCTAGATGATGAGTGTGGGGACGTGCACCATTGGGAATTGTGACATAGTCCATCCCATATGACTGTTAAGTCGCGTATTTGCTTGAAAACTATTTGATATGATTGTGTTTTTGGAAAGTATTAACATGTTTTGGGCTGAATGCCATATTTGGGTCTCGCGCCAACTATTTTGGACCATTAGGGGATTTTTACTACTATTCCTCACTGTTTTGACTTCATATTTGTACTCAGTCAAGCTGTATTCTACTGTTTTCATAAATAAATCATATTTACTCTGTTTTGACATCTTAAATGATATTTTGGCCTGAGAATCATATTTTACTATGTCCAAGTGGCTTTTAGAGATTTCTGACTTACTGAGGCTGAGTGCATGTGTTGTAAGGATATTATGGGATCGGGCGTGCTGCAGCAGTGTGGTACTAATTCGTGATTATAAGGCCGAAGATCTGATTTGTTAGGCCACGAGATGGCTTGATATGAGGCCGAGAGCCTATCTGATTATGCCACGAGATGGCTTGTTATTGCGCTTGGACCTTATGGGACCCCTCATGGAGTCTATACACCCTCAGTGAGCGCGAGTACCTAGTGTGAGTGATATGATGTAGCTCGAGGGGCTGTTGTTGTTTCATATTTTGGCCCGGGGGGGGGGGGGTTCCTTGATTTATGTTATGCCCGATGGGTTGACTACAAGTGATTGTGAGGTATGCTTGATGGGCAGTTTATGGTACATGCTTTGCCCGAGGGGCTGTTTACGTTTCTATCATTTTTACTCACTATTTTATCACTCGTTTGAAACTATTGAAATTTGTTTTAAAAGGTTTTACCGAAACTGAGCATGATTTATGCACCAAATGATTTCTGTACTATTTTGGAAATGTACTACATTTGCTATAGCGTATTGACGTGGTTTTCGTGTTTTATTACTGCTCAGCTTTCATTTACTTTTATTACTTACTGAGTTGGCATATTCACATTATTCCATGCACCTTATGTGCAGATTCAGGTAGTTCTGAACCCGGTAACAGGTGTTGATTGCTTTGTGGGAGAGTCATTGGAGTTAGCAAGGTAGCTTCCCGACATTGCAACACTACTTTTCTCCCCTTTGTCTTCCTTAGTCTGTATTTAGTACATTTTTAGACTCTTTGTTGTATTCAGACCTTAGTAGATGCTCGTAACTTATGATACCACGATACTGGGCTTGTGTGTATATAATCTGCACTGTTCATTTAGACTTACATTATGAGATATCTTATTAATTAAAGGCTTAAAAATGATTTTTATTGATTAAATGGTTATTTTGGGAGTTGTGTCGGTTTTGACCTAGTTTCTTGATAGGCCATCACGACCGGGTCGGTTTTAGGGTCGTGATACCGCACCAAGTGAGCCACTATAAGGGGAAACCTCAAGGGCCTATCTTGACATCTTAAAAGAGTGTCTAAGGTATCCATACGAGTTAGGGAACTCAATGGATGGTGTAACTCCTGAGTGCTAGTGTTGGGCACAAAACGAGTGCTGGAGGCTTAATGTGTGGGACGATTATGCCCTATGGGCTACTGAAATGGTGAATCAAGACCTTCATGGCGATTGGATACTTGAACAACCTATTTTAGGGGCCTCATATGTCGACTTGTGAGATTGGCTTGGGTTTAGCTAGGCAAGCAAGGGTCAGTTGGCCTAGACGTAAAGTTGTGGGATATACTGTACTATGCGGGATGGAAGTATGTCGCGGGGGCTATGTTTGGCAGTGCCATAAGACAATCATGGGCATGCTATGAAAGACGCACATGACAGAGGCCAAGGACTAAAGGTTTCCCTACTCGGGTGAAGTAGAAGATGGTTGCAGACGCATAAGGCGAATGTCAAGCTTGAGGATTGGAATGTGCACACGAGAGCAATGCTCACTGCTAGACAGGGACGGACATATCCTTAGCTAATCCGGGTGTGTGCACGGATGAGATTCAACATATGAGAAGCGCCACAGCTAGTGCCATAAGCCTAGACATCAGACGAGCGACACAGTTGGAGTAAGCCTCCTAGGCACGCTCCACCGTAGGCACATGATCGTGCTAGAAAACCTGGGAAAGATGAAAGGCTAACCTGTAGTGAGGGATGACTACAGGCACCGCACGAGCTATTTGGTGCCGCTAACGTCCGAAAAATTATTGGCTTGTGGCAAGTATTCTTCTATTATTCTCTAAAAACAAAAACATACAAGAGAGGAAAGACATATAATTTGTGGATTAAACTTCCTTTCCCAATGAATTGATGTTCAACTCGGGGAAACTTTTTGGTAGTTAATTCATCGATTCTTAAACTATATGTAAAAAAGATACACAACTTATTGTTCTCATCCCTAGGTTTAATATAACATTAGTATCAGAGTCATATATATATATATATATATATATATATATATATATATATATATATCGTCTCATTGGATTTGTATATCTATTTCTGATTACAAATTTTGTTTTGACATGAAAGCCACTTATTAAGAAAAAATTAAAAAAATGAAAAGAATAATGTCGAAATTTGTTTTTGAGAATAAGAGATTAAAATACGAAACCTTTTCTTTAAGTCTTTTGAAAACAGTGGATCGAAGTTGTTTGCCGATTCGGGAGATTTACAATACCGGCAACAAAAATCTTTTAGTGTCTGACTCTATTACCATATGTGTGATCATTCTTTGGACACCAATTAAAGGGAATATTGTTTCCCATGTATTTGAACACTAGTAAGAATAACTTTTGAATGTCCATATTACCTTTTTTTCATTATTAACTTTGAGTTTTCTTCAAATTTATAAAACTTGACTATTCTTTAATAACTTTGCTATATTTTTACCACATTTGGTGAAACTTTGGTTGTCAAAGAGAGGGACGGCAAAAATATTTTTATTGTTTACAAACTATTAAAAACTTTCTCTTTCTTTTGACTTCATTAACTTGGCTAATTGAGAATTTATTTTATAATTGAAAAGAACAAAGGGAAGATAATATTATGAGTTTTCATTGGAACATTGGCTTGTTGTTTGTTTACATTTTTGGGTCCGATGAATTATTTACTCTTGGAACATAAATATATTATTTATTTACAATTCGGTTCGATATTTCTTTTATGAAATTGTAAAATGTTATCATGATTTCAGCAAAAATGTCTTGGCCAAATATTTAATTATTTGGTTAATTGGTCAATAGTGAACTCATGTTCCTTAAGTGAAAAGATTTAAGCCAAGTCCTAATCATTTCTTTACTGATATAGTAGTGATCATACAAGGGTCGAATATTAATTTCTAAATAAGTAAATGACCCTTAAACTTGATCTCTCTTTTACAAATAATTGCGAAATATGTTATCATATAGTATGATTATGAAAAAATCATTCTAATTATTTCCTTGTTCCTATTTCAGAAATTGATGGACAGGAACGAGCTCGTTATATGCCAAATGAGAGTGGTATTAAAAGTCGAGCAAGGAGACAACATAGAAGAGTGCGCCGTCTAAGGACCTATTTCAATAACAATTCATATTCAGATTTTGAAGTCGTCATGAATGATGTTCCGAGATCGATACAAAATATCTTTAGGGATGATAGAGCTCGGTGTAGGGAAGGGAGAAGAAAATATGAGAAATTGAAAAGGTTCATGTCACGACCCCAATTCGCCCTCCATGAACTATCGTGACGGCACCTAGTCTCTACGACTAGGTAAGCCTAACAAATACGAAAATAACAATTTGCGGGAGAAATGATTGAAAACCAACATAAACAAAGGAAACAATATTTTAGATGCCGCTCGGTATGTATAATACAACTTTCGATCTAATAACATTTTTCCTAAAATTCGGAATCTCATGAAACCACAAGCTTTTGGATGTCTACAAGTATCTAACTCCAGAATGTCTAACAAAAGAAAATTTCAGAAGGGCAAATGTTTAAAGAGAGAATAGAGATGGACTCCTTGGTATGCTGATGCAATGGATATACCTCGAAGTCTCTAGATTTGCCTCGCCTCATGGGTGATAGAACTGAGTCGAAGTACTTGTATCCGTACATGAAAACAATGCACAGAAAGGACATGAGTACACCACAATGATACTTAGTAAGTGGACGAAGCCTAACCTCGGTCGGGTAGTGACGAGGAAGGTCATGGCTCTAATGAGGTTAAATAAAATATAAGGTATGATAATGTAGAATAAGACTGTATTGATTTGGCTCCTGCAACCAAGAGTATTGATTTGGCTCCAGGCACTCAATCCATTTCTATCCCGCCATATCGTATGGCCCCACCAGAGTTGAAGGAGTTAAAGGACCAGTTGCAGTATTTGCTAAAGAAGGGTTTCATTAGACCTAGTGTTTCGCCTTAGGGCGCGCCAATGTTATTTGTCAAGAAGAAGGATGGATCGATAAAGATGTGCATAGATTACCGACAATTGAACAAGGTAACGATTAAGAATAAGTATCCACTGCCGAGGATTGATGACTTGTTCGACCAACTTCAGGATATCAGGGTATTTTCCTAGATTGACTTGAGATTTGGCTACCATCAGTTAAGGATTAGGGCAGCCGATGTTCCTAAGATAGATTTCCGTACTCGGTATGGGCATTATGAGTTCTTAGTCATGTCGTTTGGGTTGACCAATGCCGCAACATCGTTTATGGAGTTGATGAACCGAGTGTTCAGGCCTTATTTGAACTTGTTCGTGATAGTCTTTATTAATGATATTATTATATACTCCC
Organism: Nicotiana benthamiana; assembly: GCA_034376525.1. Classification (NCBI taxonomy): domain Eukaryota; kingdom Viridiplantae; phylum Streptophyta; class Magnoliopsida; order Solanales; family Solanaceae; genus Nicotiana; species Nicotiana benthamiana. Next base: position 60,111,451 of record CM067332.1, on the reverse strand, counting down.
GCGGCCAGGAGGAGCACGAGTAGCATCTCAGAGTGGTTCTTCAGACTCCGAAGGATAGTCAGTTATATGCTAAGTTCTTGAATTGTGAGTTCTGGTTGAGTTCGGTGGCATTTCTGGGTCACGTTGTATCAGCAGAGGGTATTCAGGTGGACCCAAAGAAGATGGAGGCAGTCAAGAACTGGCCTCGATCAACTTCAGTTACAGAAATTCGGAGTTTCTTGGGGTTAGCAAGCTATCATCATCAGTTCGTGAAGGCGTTCTCGTTTATTGCAGCCCCGATGACCAGGTTGACCTAGAAGGGTGCTCAGTTCAGATGGTCAGATGAGTGTGAGGCGAGCTTTCAGAAGCTCAAGACAACTCTGACTACAACATCGATATTGGTTTTGCCCATAGGTTCAGGGCCTTATACAGTCTATTGTGATGCTTCTCGTATTGGGCTTGGTGCAGTATTGATGCTGGATAGCAGAGTCATTGCCTATGCTTCGAGGCAGTTGAAGCTCCATGAGAAGAATTATCCGGTTCACGATCTAGATTCGGCAGCCATTGTTCATGCACTGAAGGTTTGGAGGCATTATCTATATGGTGTGACGTGTGAGGTGTACAGTGATCACAAGAATCTTCAGTATCTGTTCAGGCAAAAGAAGTTGAATTTGAGCAGAAAAGGTGGTTGGAGTTGTTGAAGATTATGATGTTACTATGTTGCATCACCGGGGGAAGGCTAATGTGGTGGCCGATGCGATGAGTAGGAAGTCAGCCAGCATGGATAGTCTTGCTTATATTCCGGTTAGCCAGAGACCGGTTTCTTTGGATGTTTAGGCCTTATCCAATCGACTTATGAGCTTGGATATTTCAGAATCTAGTCGAGTTTTAGCTTGCACGGTTGCTCGTTCTTCTCTATTAGAGCGCATTCGTGATCGTCAGTTTGATGATCCCCATTTGTGTGTCTTGAGAGACACGGTGCAACGTGGAGGTGCCAACACGGTGACCTTATATGGTGATAGTGTTTTGAGATTGCAGGGGCGATTTTGTATGCCCAATGTTGATGGGATTCGAGAGTTGATCTTGGCGGAGGCCCCGATATTCTATTCATCCAGGCTCCGTGAAGATGTATCAGGATTTATGGCAGCATTATTGGTGGCATAGAATGAAGAAGGATATTGTGGCATATGTAGCATGGTGTTTGAATTGTCAACAAGTTAAGTGTGAGCATCAGAGGCCTAGTGGTTTATTTAAGAGAATGGAGCTTCCCGAGTGGAAGTGGGAGAGGATTACTATGGATTTTGTTACTGGACTCCCCTTGACTCTGAAGAAGCTTGATGCAGTTTGGGTCATTATTGATAGGCTGACCAAGTCAGCACATTTCATTCCTGTGGCAATCTCCTATTCATCCGAGAGGTTAGTTGAGATTTATATCCAGGAGCCTGTTCGCCTTCATGGTATGCCGATATCTATCATTTTGGACCGAGGTACGCAGTTTACCTCTCATTTCAGGAAAGAAGTTCAGCGAGAGTCAGGCACCCAGGTGCAGTTGAGCACAACATTTCATCCTCCGACGGACGGGCAGTCCGAATAGACTATTCATATATTGGAGGATATGCTCCGAGCTTGTGTTATTGACTTTGGAGGTTCGTGGGATCAGTTATTGCCTTTAGCAGAGTTTTCCCACAACAACAGCTACCAGTCGAGTATCGATATGGCTCCTTATGAAGCTTTATATGGTAGGCGGTGTCGATCTCCAGTTGGATAGTTTGACCCGGGAGAGGCTCGGTTATTGGGTATAGACTTGGTTCAGGAGGCCTTGGACAAGGTCAAGATTATTCAGGATAGGCTTCGTATAACTCAGTCCATGCAGAAGAGTTATGCATACCGGAAGGTTTGAGATGTGGATTATATGGTTGGTGAGTGGGTATTTTGCTCCGATTGTCGCCTATGAAGGGCGTGATGAGATTTGGGAAGAAGGGCAAGCTTAGCCCTAGGTTCATTGGTCCGTTTGAGATTTCTGAGCGAGTTGAGAAGTGGATTATAGACTTGCATTGCCGCCTAGCTTATCAGCTGTGCATATAGTTTTTCATGTGTCCATGCTCCGGAAATATCACGACGATCCAGCTCACGTGTTAGACTTCAGCACTGTCCAGTTGGACAAGGACTTGTCTTATGAGGAGGAGCTGGTAGCTATTTTAGACCGGCATGTTCGTTTTATGAGATCCAAGAGTTTTCCTTTTGTTCGTGTTCAGTGGAGATGTCAGCCTCCTTAGGCCTCGACCTGGGAGTCCGACCCTGATATGCGGAGCCGTTATCCCCGTCTACTTCCTGACTCAGGTACTTATTTCTTTTGTCCGTTCGAGAACAAATGGTTGTTTTAGAGGTGGAGAATGGTGGAGAATGTGACGACCCAAAGGGGTCATCACCTACTTTCTCTCTTTTTCCGTACTTCCGAGGCCTTGAAAACCTCATTTTGTATTCACCTCGATTTGCCTGAGCAGTCTGGGCTCGTAGCCGGAAAGCTTGAATATGAATACTGTGAGAAGAGTGATAAGTTTTAATATTAAATGATTAAATTTGACTTCGATTAACATTTTGGGTAAACGGAGCCGGACCCGTGATTTGACGGTCCCGGAGGGTCTGTAAGAAAATATGGGACTTGGGCGTATGTCCGGAATCGAATTCCGAGGTCCCAAGCCCGAGAAATAAATTTTTGTGTGAAATTATTTTCTGAAATTAATTAAGGAGAATGGAAATGAAATGTGATTTGAAGACTATAGTATCGGGTCCGTATTTTGGTTCTGGTGCCCGGTACAAGTCTTATATATGATTTAAGCACTTTCTATAAAGTTTGGTTGAAACGGACGTCATTTGATGCATTTCGGACTTAAAATGGAACTTTGATGTTTTATGAAAAATTTTGAAGAATCATGAGTTTTGGGACTTGATTTGATATATATGATGTCAGTTTGGCGATTCGATCGCACGAGTAAGTCCGTAGGATATTTTTGAGTTTGTAAGTATGTTTGGTTTGGAGCCCGAAGGTTCGGGTGAGTTTCGAATAGGTTTCGGAATGCTTTAGAACTAAAAAGATCATGTTGCAGGTTCAAAAAAAATTGGCAGGTCTCTGAACCCTCCAGCGCGACCCACGAGGAAATGAGTGCGGTCGCAGTCGCTTTTGAGTGGTCAATGGTAGGTTCTGCGAGGCCGCGGTCCGCACTGGGCAAGGATTTGCATGCCTTCAGCAGCCAGCGCGGCCGTGGTCATTTTTTCGCGATCGGCGCGGGGCCTTTCGAGAATATTAAATACACGGGAATTCCAGTTACTTTTACACTTTTCAAAAACCCAAAACATAAGAGACGATTTTCCAAACAACTCTTCTTCTCCAAAACGATTGGTAAGTGATTTCTAACTAATTTTCTTCACTCCTTAGCATCTTTTAACATGATTCAAACTTCATATCAAAGATTTTCATGGGTAAATTAGGGGTTTTGCGTAAAACCTAGTTTTTTTAAATTAGGGGAGTTGGAACTCAATTCGAGGTCCGATTTCAAAACTAATCATACATTTGGATTCGTGGAGGAATGGGTAACCAGGTTTGGATCCGAACCTCAAATTTCGACCACGTGGGCCCAGGGGCATTTTCGACCATTTTGGATAAAACCTTGTAAAACTTATTTTCATGCATTGAGGTTGACTCTTCTAGCAATTATTGATGTAATATAAGTCATTTGTGACTAGATTCGAGCAATTTTGTGGTGGAATCGAGGGGGTAAAGCTATACTTGAGGCTTGAGATGAGTTTAAAGCATCGAGGTAAGTGTTCGGTCTAACTTTGGCTTGAGGGAATAGGAGTTGAGTCATATTTGCTACTTGTTATGTGTTGAGTGCAACGTATAGGCATGGTGGCGAGTATCCATATGTTGGTGTTGAGCATGACCGTGGGTCTTAAACTGATAATTGTGCATCTTAAATGATTATATGAAAGACTTGTTTGTTGAGCCTTGTTATGAAGTGTTGGTTTAAAATGTGCCAAGTAGAAATTGGATAGGATTGGTTATAGTTGATTCTTCCTTGACGAGATTATATGGGGTAATGTATTGAATAAAATGGGAGCAGGTGGTACGCCTACCACAAGATATTGAAATGGGAGCAGGTGGTACGCCTACCACAAGATATTGAAATGGGAGCGAGTGGTATTCCTACCACAAGATATTAAAATGGGAGCGAATGGTACGCCTATCACAAGATATTGAAAAGGGAGCAGGTGGTATGCCTACCACAAGATATTGAAATGGGAGCGAGTGGTACGCCTACCACAAATGATATTGAAATGCTAGCGAGTGGTACGCCTACCACAATATATTGAAATGGGAGCAGGTGGTACACCTACCATAAGATATTGAAATGGGAGCGAGTGGTACGCCTACCACAAGATATTAAAATGGGAGCGAGTGGTATGCCTATCACAAGATAATGATATTGAAATGAGAGCGAGTGGTACGCCTACCAGAAGATATTGATTGAAATGGGAATGGGTGGTACGCCTACCACAAGTCATGATGAAATGAGATCGAGTTGCACGCCTGCAACAAGAGGAGTTGAACATGAAAGTTGTCATATTTCCTTTATTATGTGGTAGAGGCTAGATTGTAGGTGTTTACTATTTTATCCCTGATATTTTATTTTTATTTGCTATCCCCATAGCATGTTTCTCCTCCCCAGTTTTACTTGTTATTTTTTGTTATTTCCTTGCCGTATATTATATAACTGCACAAATTTATCTGGAGTCTGGTCCTAGCCTTGTTAATGTCTCGCCGGGGTTAGGCCAGACACTTACCATCACATGGGATCGGTTGTGCTGATGCTACACTCTGTGTTCTTTTGCACAGATATAGGCTTTGGACAACAACAGCAGTATCGCGAGCATTAGCATTCAGACTAGCAGGTCACCGAGGTAGCATTGCAAGCGTCCACAGAACCGTCGTCTCCTCTAACTTTATTTTCAGTATGTCATCTCATGTATTCGAGACAAACAATTTATATTTCTTTCAAATGGTTGTGTTTAGTGTTTCTAGTAGTTCATGAGTAATGCGACACCAGTTCTAGGGTAGAGGTTTATGTTGAAATTCCGTATTTTATTTAGTTTTATTAACTTAAGTCTTCCGCTCGTTTAATTTATTCTACTGTACTTATATTATTATTGTTAAATTGTTAAAAGGAGAATTTTGATAACGAAAAAGATATGTATGAATTGGCTTGCCTAGCTCCTATTAGTAGGTGTCATCACGACTCCCGAGGGTGATAAATCCAGGTCATGACAAAATGTATGACTACCCAACCGATGGTAAATAATGATACATAACTGTCCAACCGGTGATAACTTTCCGACCGACCGTAGCCCAGCGAAAAATGCATGACTTGCCAATCGGCCGCAACACGGTGATAAATAAATATGCACGACTGTCCAACCAGCCGTAGCACTGTGGTAAATACATGAAGATGCATGTATCACTATATTATAAATATTAACACCTTTATCATATACCTCAATAGAGACTTAGGAACATAGTGAGACATCATTTCACATGAATGAATAACATAGACATCCTTAACTGCTAAAAGTAGAATCATTTATGAAATAGTGTTGCATTTATATATCGGTACTTGGATCATGCCAAAAAAAAAGGATTAACCTTAAGATACCTTACTTGAAGAATTTATCAAACACTTTTACTTGAGCTTGCCAAGAACAACCTTTGCTCCTTTTAAATCTTTGAACAATAACTAAGCACTTCTTATGATTATGACATATTTCATGTTGCTGGACTTCATGGGTGTATATTTTTGCTACGTTTCTAAAGTAAGACACTCCTTATTAATAGAAGGAAAGGTTTCAACCTTCTTTCTACATCTTAATTGCAAAAGAAGTATATCATAAAGGCTTAAAGACTTGCATTGTCACATATAAACAAGGCATATCAAGTGCTATGACTTATGTGCACTTTGGTGCCATCCTTGGCCAATTTTATGTCACGTGAAAGCCCATAAATTCTCCTAAAATGCCATATAATTTCATAACCAAAGAGTCATCATTTAGATGTTTGAGTCATTTTCATTTGTTGCCATGTGTGTGGGGGTAGGGGGAGTGATATTCCCACCTAACCTATCAACCAATTTTCTAAATATGCCGTATTGCTTTATGACTTAAGAATTATTTATTTGGCTTTCCTTGGCTGCCATGTTGGGAGGCTTATCAAGCCTATTCAAATATTTTAATTACTTTCCATCCCAATAATTCGATGACTAAGCCATCAAAACTCCCTAATCTTGCCACCTAGCTCCAAAAATTACCTAGTCAATATTGAATTCCCTACTTGTTGTCACCTCATTCCTTATAAAGTTGATTAGTCATGAGTCCCCCTTATCCTCATTCCACCTGGATTCATACAAATGACACTTATCCCACTTATAACTAATTTCATATTCCACAATTTTATATCAATATTTAATCAATTATTCATACAATAATTTCTAGGTATCAATTCATTTAAACACTAATAAATTTCATATACCTTACTACCATAATCATGTGGTATAACATTAATCCATAAATACGGGATATTATAGCTTGAACCATATTTTATCTTCAAATGCCAAACTTCAGCGATACTCAATTTCTTCAATTCCTTTACTTTCTGACCTTCACAATATTTACTTATCACTTGTTTGAAATATCACGAATACTTATAATCCCAAAACTGGTCTTGTCCTTGAACTTACGCTAATTATCTATGACAAATCCAATGTAAAAAAGCACGGGTGTAACATAACTGTTCCCTTATTATATATTAGTCAATACATGGAATATTTTAGCTATATTGATGGATTTTTGTTAGATATATGGACTTATATCTACATACATATGAACAATATATGGATTAATTATATGTTATGTGCTATCTTTTGGTTTGGCCTAAATTGGTGGTCTTAGGACATTGTTAAGGGGGCCAATATATTATCATATAAAGTGTAGGACTAATGTGTAGATACCCAAAAGGGTAACCTTAGTTAATGATGGGCTAACTAAGGTTACATATATGTAACCATGGTTACATGCTTATGACTTTTGAATTTCATAACTCATGTGTTATAAGTGGGGGTTATGGTTCCCATAAGAATGCAAGACATTCTCTTCTTCTTCCACCCATTGAGAGAGAAAACCATTGTTGTCTTGCATATCAAGTGGAATACCATTCTCCATTTTTGTTTGCCTTAGATAAATTCTTGAGAAAGCCAATACTTCAAGAAGGACAATCTTCAAGAAGGATCAAGGAGCTTTTAAAGCCAAACATTTGGACAATCTTCATAAGGACTAAGGATTTCCCCTTATGGATTCAGGTACGCTTCCGCTTATGTTGTTATTCCAAATAATTCGATATGAAGGCTATTATGTTTTAGTCGGATATATAATCCTAACAATTGGTATCAGAGCCTCCTTCATATTTGGATTATTTGGAAGTTCATGAAATTCATGTTATATAAAGTTCATGTTTAAATTAATATAGAATTTTGATTTTGAAATTCTAGTACCATGATATAGCATGATTTCATGAATGTTATGTTGTTGATGAACTTTGGTGTTTCAATATCTTATTATCTCTATATGAATAGAAATATTGAAGTTTGCAAAATTTTGGTTGTTGAACAACAAGAAACTTAAACAAGAAATTGTTGCTACAAATAATCTTGAGTGACGGCTGTTAGAAAATACGCTTAACGCTAGAGGGGAGGTGAATAGCGTTATAATAAATTTTAGCGTAAACTTGCGGAAATTAAAATTTGCAGGAAATAAATAAGTGCGTTAAATAAACAAAAAGGAAAGAACGCACCGATATATTCTGGTTCACCACAACACGTGGCTAGTCCAGTCCCCGAGAGACTCTCTCGAGATTTTCCACTATCTTGTTAAGCTTACGGGTGCTCAACAAGCCTTTACAACTTAAGGACACAAGCCTTAACACCTTTGCTCGGAGATACAACACTCCAAGACTTCAACCAAGGAAACACAAGTTCCTTACAACAAGAGAATCACAATTCTCTTACAAGTGTATAAAACACTAAACACTCAAACAAAATACTCCTTAATGAGTAGATATGAGTAAAAGAAGTAAGCTCTAGATCACAACAACTTTGGACAAGAATATGGCTCTCAAAAGCTTTATGAAATTGAATATAAAATGATAAACAAAAGTATGCAAGCTTATAGCAATGTAATGATCAGTTGTAGTATGTTGTTGTGTTTAAAACACTGAAATGAAGCTGTATTTATAGTTGAAAAACTTGGCATTACCGTTGCCTAATTGCCAATTAAGAGTTGCTGATTTTACTCACTGACAATCGATTGTCAAACCCCAACAATCGATTGTCTGCCAGCCAGATCAAAATTCAATCCCAGATTTTACGCTTGCTAATCGATTACTTACAATCCATAATCGATTACTGGCAACGTTCAAAAAATCCTTGCCAGATTTTACCACAAACAATCGATTGTCCAGAATCAACAATCGATTACTCAGCAACGTTCAAAAAAATCTTTTCCGGATTTTAATCAAAACAATCGATTATACAGAATCAATAATCGATCACCCAATAACGTTCAAAAAATCTTTTCCGGATTTTAATCAAAACAATCGATTATACAGAATCAATAATCGATTACCTGACGGTATTTGAAAATTTTACGACAACGTTCAGCTTCACAATCGATTGCACAAAGTCAACAATCGATTACTTATCAGTTTTTGAAAAACATTTTAGACACTGTCTCTTTGACAATCGATTGTCCAATGTAACGATCGATTATTCAATAAATTTGAAAATCACTGGAAGACACTGTCTCAACATAATCGATTACCATTAGTTCATAATCGATTATTCTGAGTTTTGAAAAACTTTGATGGACACTGCCTCAGTCACAATCGATTGTCATTAGTTCACAATCGATTGTCATGCAGGTTTGAAGAACCTGATGCTCACTGTCTTACTCACAATCGATTGTCATTAATTCACAATCGATTGTCATGCAGTCTTGGCTTAAAACAATCGATTATCATAAGTACATAATCGATTATCTTAGTCCAGATTTTTAAGGCATGTCTAAAAATTATTTTGACTACTGTAAATATGCATGATTTAAAATCATTTGACATTAAATTAAATATGCATGATTTTGGAAAATAGTTTTATGAGAGAAGCCATGTTACGAGTCAAGTTGTAGGATCAAGATCACAATTAAGAATGACTCAATTAAACTATAAGACTTTGTCTTGAGCTTGAATCTCGGTGTATATCACTTGTGCGCTTGTTTCTTGAACTTCGTCATATATCAATTTTCGCTTCGTTTGTCATTCATCAAAACCTATATAAAAGAACACACGTTTTAGTATATTGCATTGAGAACGTGTTTCCAACAATTTCCCCCTTTTTGATAATGGCAAACATTAAGCAGGATATGCAAGACAAGCAATTTATAATGACGATTCAAGACAAGTATATACATGCAACAAGTATGCAATTTGTTCCCCCTCAATTTGAGAATTCCCCCTCAATTTAAGCTTATAATTTGAGAGTGCATCATACCCGTTATCTTCCCCCTTTTGCCATTAGCAAAAATAACATAATAATAATAAGATGCCAAAGATGAAATAAACCTTGTTTATTTATTGGAATGATATTACAGCAACAGGGAAGACAATACAACATATAAAAACAAACTTAAAAAAAATTATTCATTCATCATCTTTCGCCTCATCATCCGGTGCTGCTTCATATGGAACAAGACCCGCATATGGATAATGAACGTGGTCAAAATATCCATAGATCTCGTGAGTTAATTGACCGAAAGAAGAGGTCAACGAAGCAATTTGGTCGGAAATAAATTGGAGGGAAGGCTCTTGAGGCGGAGGAGCATGACGGGTTGGAGGAGGAGCAGGCGCTACATGATCACCGTCATGATGAAAGGAGGATTCCGAAATTTCTCACTTTTTGGTACTCTTTTTGAGAGGACCATTTCCAGTGACGAATCCGGTGGCTTCAAGAAAGTTCATGATGAGGAGAGCATAAGGAAGAGGCCTATCATCTCCGATAGCGTCACGCATGTGAATTTTGATAAGCCGACACCAATTGATGTTAGCTCCGGTAACTATGGCATGCATGAGCTTGGTGTCCTCTTGGGAAATGGTAGTATGGTTATGCTTATGAGGCTTGAGGACTCGGGTGATGAAATAGAAAATCAACCGATAATTGGGATCCATTCCCGTAATTGTAGGACGACGGGAAGAAAGATTTGGATCATAAGAAGTAAGACCGATTTGGTGTAAGAGGGCTGTTTCATCAAAAAGGGCTCCGGCCTCTCCGGTGTACCGAAAAATGTCTTCACCATTATGAGGAAGACGGGCAATGATATGAAGATTTTCATCGGAAAGAAGAATTTGAACACCATTAATGTTGGTGACAAGCTCACCATCATCATCCTCATGGAGGTTGGAATAAAATGCTTGAACCAATGTAGTATTGATATAAGGATGGGTAAGGAGTAAAAAGTCAAGAAGTTGAGAATTTTTGAGCATATTTGCAGCAGGCCCAAATGATTCAAGATACTTGTGGGTTGAAAAGCGGGGTGGAAGAATGTCGCGCTTTTCAAATTTGGTTAAGAATCGAGTAAGCTCGATGTCGGAACTAAAATATAGAACGGAACCATCTTGATAGGGATAGTTCGGACGAGGAGGGGCAGTAGAGGCGGATGCGCCGTGCCTAGCAGAACGGGAACGTTTTGAGTGACGGCCCGACATTTTTAATGAAAGCTGCTGGATTTTGCAAAGGATTAGAGGGAATATGATATTTTGAAAGCTAAAATTGATGCTTGAGTGAATGAATATGAACATATATGAAGCCTATTTAATAGAGGGGAGAGTGGCTTATCATTTATGGAAGAAATCTGCTGAGAATTTAAAGCCAAATCAGTCAAAAACGGTAAAATAAATTTACTGACCGTTAGACAATCGATTGTTGAGATGCAATAATCGATTGTTGAAGAGTTATGACCTGACTTGGAACTGACACAAATCGATTGAGGAGCCAAACGATAACAAGAGTCTAAATTTCTGACATGAAATAATCTATTGTCAAATGTGGTAATCGATTACGGGACCAAACGGTAACAAACTTTTGAGTTACTGACATGAAATAATCGATTATGTATGTGAAATAATCGATTGTTTTGGACAAGTATTGCTGAATGGCTGAGACAGAAATCGATTATGCAATTTAAGGAATCAATTATTAAACAAAGCTGCATATTGAGCATAAACCATAAACAATCGATTAGTGATACTGCTAATCGATGTTCAGCACGGTAAAATAATCGATTATTTGCTTGGAACAATCGATTGTTCTGTGCCAAAACTTTATAATTCCCCCTATCTTTTAGGGCGATACCTGCAAAATAGAATTAAACGTCTCCGACGCTCAAGTCAGTAATTTGTAAAGAAGTAATAACTTAAACTAGTGTTGCCAAGTGAGAACGTGAGCTCTTAAGAAGTGTGTCCTAAAGTGTTCTTAAGAGAGTTTCAGGTACTTACCTTTCCTCCAACGTTGCCAATTACCTGTTCAAGAGGGTGATCCTTGATCGTCCTCCACTCATTTGGCACTTTTGTTTCTTTTTCCAATTGTGGCGCTTCTTCCGTTGGTTGTTCCTCAGTTTCATCTTTATTTTCCTTGGGCGGTTCCTCTTGTATTTTGTCTTTCAAGCTATCTAAGATACCTGCAAGATTAAAACCGGAGTCCTTTCTCGCCAAGCGAGCATTATTTTCGGAAAATACAACATGAGGGGATTCCTCCACAATTTGGGTTCTTTTATTAAAGACCATATATGCTTTACTACGTGAGGAATATCCAATGAAAAATACCTTCATCCGACTTAGCATCAAATTTACCAATTGGTCTTTGCCATTGTTATGAACAAAACATTTGCAACCAAAAACTCTAAAATAGGAAATATTTGGTTTTCTACCCTTATAAAGTTCATAGGGGGTTTTCATGAGTATCGGCCGAATTACTACTCTATTTAGAACATAGCAAGCGGTACTCACGGCGTCCGCCCAAAAAAGTTTGGGTATCTTAGCTTCGTCGAGCATGGTTCTAGCCATCTCTTCGAGACACCTATTTTTCCTTTCCACCACCCCATTTTGTTGTGGTGTACGTGGAGCGGAAAAGGTATGCTCGATTCCGAGTTCGTCACAAAAGTCCGCAAAGAGATTGTGATCAAACTCTCCCCCATGATCACTTCTAATTGAAGTGACGGTTGTTTCTTTCTCATTTTGAACACGCTTAAGAAAATATTTAAAATTTTGAAAAGCATCACTTTTATTGGCAAGAAATAAAGTCCAAGTAAATCTCGAGTAATCATCAACAATCACAAAAGCATATTTATTTCTTCCTAGACTTTCAATGCGAGAGGGACCAAATAAATCCATATGAAGTAATTGCAATGGTCTAGAAGTTGAAACAATGTTTTTAGATTTGAAAGATGCTTTTGTTTGCTTCCCCTTTTGACACGAGTCACAAATAGAGTCATTTTCAAATTTTAAATTGAGAAGACCAACAACTAAGTTTTGAGAAATCAATTTGTTCAAAAGATGCATATTGATATGTGCTACTCTACGATGCCATAGCCAAGTATCATCCTCTTTACTCATTAGACAATCAACATAATCGGGTGAGGAATTTGCAATATCAACCATATAAATATTATCCACTCTAAAACCACGGAGGATAATTTTGAAATCACTACGTCTGAACACTAAGCATTCATCCGAATCAAATAAAGCAAGATTTCCCTTGTCACACAATTGGCTTATGCTCAAGAGATTATGCTTTAATCCTTTAACAAGTAATATATGCTTAATAGAGGAATTTTCATCCTTACCGACGGAGCCGATGCCGATGATCTTTCCTTTATTGTTTCCCTTCTCGGAATGCCCCCCACTTCCTCCTTCTTTGTGCTCTAATTGAAGGAATTTGGATTCGTCTCCCGTCATATGCTTGGAGCATCCACTATCAAGGTACCATAGTACACTTGATCCCTTCAAGCACACCTACAAAACAAATTAATGTTCTTTAGGTACCCATGCCATCTTGGGTCCTTGGGGGTTAGGCATATTATAATGATGCGATTGAGTAATATGTCTATGACGTGTAAAGCATGCAGGAGCAATATGACCAATACGTCTACAATAATGACAAGTCACATTTGGGTTATGCATCCTTCTAGGTTCATAGTAACTAGACGGATGAAAATTTCTTACTCTATTTTGAACACTATGACTATTTCGCATTTCATGAGAATTATTTCTCCTACTATGAGCTCTAGGATGGGCATCATTTCTAGAGTGATTGTTTCTCGGTTGAGAGCCATTTCTAGGTCTTCTCAAAGGTTCAACATTTGGCCTAAAATATGCATTATTTCTAGGGTAACTATTTCTAGGTGGTAAGTCATTTCTAGGTCTCCTAAAATGTTCAACATTTTGTCTAGCATGCGTATTGGTTCTAGGATTGCTATTTCTAGGATAAGCATTTATTTTATTAGTCCTAGGTTGAGCCTTAGGTGGTTGGGGTTTGGCTTCAACCTTTTCTTTAACCTCATTCTTAAATCCTATGCCATGCTTGGTTGATTTCAAATTAACAAGGACCTCATTCAAATTATTGTGGGAAGAATTAAACTTATCTAAGGTACCTTTGAGTCTATCTACCTCATTTTTGAGATGCAAGCAAGAAGAACAATTTTTAGTAGAACTTTCGGGCTTATCGACGCTTCTTTTTCCAAAAAACTTGTTTTCCTCTTTCAGCTTTTCATTTTCTAAAACCAGTTTTTCTAAATCCTTTTCTTTCAAAGAAAGCTGTTTTTGAAAATCCTTTTCTTTTAATGAAGCATTTTCTTTTATGCCCTTAACAGTTTTTGAAGCCTTAATAAACTCAGCATATAATTCATCAAAAGCAGTTCGCATTTCTTCAAGAGTAAAGAAGTTTTTAGACGAGATTTGACATACCTCATCTTTGTTGTCTTCTTGTGCCATAAGGCAAAGATTTGCTGCTTCGTCTTCTTCTCCTTCGCTTGACTCATCTCCGGAGTCGCCTCCCCAAGAGATGTATGCACGTTGCTTTTTAAAAGGTTTCTTCTCCTTTTTGATGTTTGGGCAATTTGATTTGATGTGCCCGGTTTCACCACATTCATAGCACTTGATTTGTTCGCCTTGCTTTTTGCCCTTGCGTTCATACTCCTTGCGCATGAACTTTTGAAATCTTTTGATAACGAGTCCAAACTCGTTGTCTCCTTCCTCATCACTTTGCGGTTGGCTTGTGCTCGCCTTTAGAGCTATTCTTTGCCTCCTTTGATCATCCACAAAAGGGTTAAGAATAGTAGATTCATAGGTCTTAAGATTACCTCTTAGTGCGTCGATGGTGACGTTTGAAACGCCAATGGATTCTTGAATTGCATCGGCCTTTGATCTCCATGCCGGTGTGAGACTTCTAAGAATTTTTCGCACGAGCTCTCTATCCGTGAATGTTTTCTTGAGAGCATGTAGGTCATTTACGATTATTGAAAATCGCTCAAACATTTCGTCCACCTTTTCACCTTCCTTCATGTGAAATAATTCATAAGAATGGGTTAGGAAATCAATTTTTGCTTCCGTTACCTGGTCCTTACCTTCGTACGTAACTTCTAGTTTGTCCCACATCTCCTTTGCCGTTGTGCAACACGATATTTTCCTGTAATCGTCAGCATTAACAGCACAATATAATAAATTAATTGCTTTAGCATTATTTTGAACCTTTCGGATGTCATCTGTGTCATACTCATCCTCGGACTTGGGAACCCATTCGTTTTCCACCTTCTTTGTTGGAATTTGGTTTCCCTTCATTATCACCTTCCAAAGGTGAAAGCTGTTGGACTGAACGAAGATCTTCATCCTCTCCTTCCAGTACGTGTAATTTGTACCGTTGCATAGAGGTGGTCGTGTGGAGCACTGTCCTTCATCAATTCCTGCAAAAGAATCACGAGTAGAAGCCATGGATGGTTCTCTCAAACTGTTAAGTCTTCAGAGAGTATGGCTCTGATACCAATTGTTAGAAAATACGCTTAACGCTAGAGGGGGGGGGGGGTGAATAGCGTTATAATAAATTTTAGCGTAAACTTGCGGAAATTAAAATTTGCAGGAAATAAATAAGTGCGTTAAATAAACAAAAAGGAAAGAACGCACCGATATATTCTGGTTCACCACAACATGTGGCTAGTCCAGTCCCCGAGAGACTCTCTCGAGATTTTCCACTAACTTGTTAAGCTTACGGGTGCTCAACAAACCTTTACAACTTAAGGACACAAGCCTTAACACCTTTGCTCGGAGATACAACACTCCAAGACTTCAACCAAGAAAACACAAGTTCCTTACAACAAGAGAATCACAATTCTCTTACAAGTGTATAAAACACTAAACACTCAAACAAAATACTCCTTAATGAGTAGATATGAGTAAAAGAAGTAAGCTCTAGATCACAACAACTTTGGACAAGAATATGGCTCTCAAAAGCTTTATGAAATTGAATATAAAATGATAAACAAAAGTATGCAAGCTTATAGCAATGTAATGATCAGTTGTAGTATGTTGTTGTGTTTAAAACACTGAAATGAAGC
Source organism: Nicotiana benthamiana (assembly GCA_034376525.1). Taxonomy (NCBI): domain Eukaryota; kingdom Viridiplantae; phylum Streptophyta; class Magnoliopsida; order Solanales; family Solanaceae; genus Nicotiana; species Nicotiana benthamiana. Next base: position 60,095,719 of record CM067332.1, on the reverse strand, counting down.
TGTATTTATAGTTGAAAAACTTGGCATTACCGTTGCCTAATTGCCAATTAAGAGTTGCTGATTTTACTCACTGACAATCGATTGTCAAACCCCAACAATCGATTGTCTGCCAGTCAGATCAAAATTCAATCCCAGATTTTACGCTTGATAATCGATTACTTACAATCCATAATCGATTACTGGCAACGTTCAAAAAATCCTTCCCAGATTTTACCACAAACAATCGATTGTCCAGAATCAACAATCGATTACTCAGCAACGTTCAAAAAAATCTTTTCCGGATTTTAATCAAAACAATCGATTATACAGAATCAATAATCGATTACCCAATAACGTTCAAAAAATCTTTTCCGGATTTTAATCAAAACAATTGATTATACAGAATCAATAATCGATTACCTGACGGTATTTGAAAATTTTACGACAACGTTCAGCTTCACAATCGATTGCACAAAGTCAACAATCGATTACTTATCAGTTTTTGAAAAACATTTTAGACACTGTCTCTTTGACAATCGATTGTCCAATGTAACAATCGATTATTCAATAAATTTGAAAATCACTGGAAGACACTGTCTCAACATAATCGATTACCATTAGTTCATAATCGATTATTCTGAGTTTTGAAAAACTTTGATGGACACTGCCTCAGTCACAATCGATTGTCATTAGTTCACAATCGATTGTCATGCAGGTTTGAAAAACCTGATGCTCACTGTCTTACTCACAATCGATTGTCATTAATTCACAATCGATTGTCATGCGGTCTTGGCTTAAAACAATCGATTATCATAAGTACATAATCGATTATCTTAGTCCAGATTTTTAAGGCATGTCTAAAAATTATTTTGACTACTGTAAATATGCATGATTTAAAATCATTTGACATTAAATTAAATATGCATGATTTTGGAAAATAGTTTTATGAGAGAAGCCATGTTACGAGTCAAGTTGTAGGATCAAGATCACAATTAAGAATGACTCAATTAAACTATAAGACTTTGTCTTGAGCTTGAATCTCGGTGTATATCACTTGTGCGCTTGTTTCTTGAACTTCGTCATATATCAATTTTTGCTTCGTTTGTCATTCATCAAAACCTATACAAAAGAACACACGTTTAGTATATTGCATTGAGAACGTGTTTCCAACAACGGCAACTCCATTTTCCAGTTTCAATACATAGTCCCCACTAATACATTTAGCGGCGACTTCTATGGGTTTAGTGGCAGCGTTCGTCGCCGCAAAAGGTCCTGGAATAAATTTTAAAGTTCACCAAAATTTTGCAAAACAGTAACAGAGAATAATCGATTATTTTTTTAAAATAGTCGATTATTGCATTTTGTTCATCAAAAATTTTTAAAACAGAACTTGAGGATAATCGATTATTGTTAAAATAATCGATTATCTGGAGTTTTTTCAGCAAAATTGGAAATTCCAGAGAGCCAAGATAATCGATTATCCTAAAAGGATAATCGATTATCCTAGTTTTTCAGTAAAATTTGAGATTCCAGTAGGCCCAGATAATCGATTATCAGGCTCAGATAATCGATTATCTGGCCATAAATTGCAGAAACGTTTTATTTTCTGGCAGTTTAATGAGGACATAATTAATGAAATGTTTTAAGTATTAAGTTTTCAGATTTTTTAATTATACATTAAATAATATGTCAATTAATATTCAGTTTTTTTTAAATTATTAATGTTTTATACATTAATATTCAGTTTTAAAGATTAATTGTTTTGGTCCATCATGGCTTCAGATTTTGGTATTGTCCAATTAAGGTTAAAACAATTAATATTCAGATTGTTACATGTGAAAACATGTAACATATTCAGTCAAGATTCAATATATGGCTTAAGGAACTAAATTATTTAGCATCTAATATTTTAAATTAGTCAATTGAAGCATTATGTTGCCAAAGTAACCTCTTTTGTGTAGATTGATTGATCTTGAAATATAAGATGACTGTGGATGTTAGTCTTCCATGCGTTTAACACCGGCCCAAAGGAAGGTTGTTATTTGGCAGGAATTCGAACATGCTTGTGGTAATAAATATGTGACAATTATTCGGTGTTCCATGTGAATATTAAGTCGGCCCAAAGGAAGGCTTGATATTTGACAGGAGTTTATTGTCATTATTTGATTACTACACCAAGAGTACCACTTACAAGTTGATTTTCTGTCCAAAGACTAAAATCAATGTTGTGCTAGGTATCTTGTAATGGGATTTTCCTATTTTGAATCTATAAACTAAAGTTAAAGTTCAAGTAATTGTAAGCATGTATTAAGTTATCCTTGTTCTATTTTCAGTGAATTCTTCTGCTGCTTCGATATCTGCAAACATAAACAGCATCCCTGTGCTTAATGGCACAAACTTAAAGGAATGGAAAGAGAACATTATGATCGTTCTCGGTTGCATGGATCTAGACCTTGCACTTCGGATTGAGCAACCTGCTTCTCTTGAGGATACATCTTCTTCTGATGAAAAGAAGGAGATGGAGAAGTGGGAACGCTCACATCGCATGAGTCTAATGATCATGAAACGTGCAATTCCAGAATCATTCAGGGGCACTATGAATGATGAAAGTAATGCCAAAGTTTTTCTTGAAAACCTTGAAAAGCGTTTGCACAAAACAAAAAGGCGGAAACAAGTACTCTTTTGAGTAAACTTGTTTCCATGAGGTATAATGGCAAGGGAAACATAAGGGAGTACATTTTGGAAATGTCTCATCTTGCTTCGAAACTTAAGTCACTCAAGCTGGAATTACCTGAGGAACTGCTTGTGTACTTAGTTTTGATATCTCTTCCTGCACACTTTAATCAGTTTAAGGTCAGTTACAACTGCCTGAAGGAGAAATGGACTCTTAATGAGCTCATTTCACATTGTGTGCAAGAGGAGGAAAGGATAAAGCAAGATAAGACAGAAAGTGCTCATTTGGCATCCTCTTCTAAGGATACTGAGAAGAGGAAAAGTAAGGAAGTTGCGGTTGCAAGGCCCCAGAATAAGCAACATATGGAACCTAAGGTTGAAATTACTGAATTAGGTTGCTTTTTCTGTAAGGGGACTAATCATGTGAAGAAAGATTGTACCAAGTACCACGCTTGGCGTGCGAAAAAAGGTACATTTCTTTCTCTTGTTTGTTCTGAAGTTAATTTAATTTCGGTACCTAAGGATACTTGGTGGGTAGATTCTGCTGCTACTACTCACATAAGTATATCTATGCAGGGTTGCCTGAACTGCCGAAAATCAAATGATGGTGAAAGATACATCTATGTGGGTGACGGCAAGAAGGTGCCAGTTGAGACTATTGGAAAATTTAGGATGTTGTTTAAGACCGATTTTTATTTAGATTTGGATGAGACTTTTGTTGTACCGTCTTTTAGACGGAATTTAATTTCTATTCCCAAATTGGACATATCCGGTTATACATGTTCATTTGGTGACAATAAAGTTAGTCTCTTTCAAAATTCAAATCTTATCGGTACTGGTCTTTTATCAACATATGATAGCCTATATTTGGTTGACACAATAACCTCACATAATGAAACTTTGCATAAAGTTCAAGTAGTACCAAAAGAAAATTAACTCATGAGAATTCTATATCACTCTGGCACAAACGTTTGGGTCACATATCCATTCAAAGAATTCAGAAACTCGTGTCAGATGGAATTCTTGATTCTCTTGATTCCTCAAATTCGGATATTTATGTTGAGTGTATCAAGGGAAAACAAACAAACAAGACGAGATTAGGTGCTAAGAGAGCTTCGGACGTCTTAGAATTGATACATACGGATATTTGTGGGTCATTCCCTACTCCTTGTAGGAATGGTCAACAATACTTTATCACATTCATAGACGATTACTCTCGTTATGGGTACCTATATCTTATTCATGAAAAGTCCCAATCCATAGACGTGTTCAAATCATATAAGGCCGAAGTTGAAAATCAACTAAGCAAAAGGATTAAATCCGTTAGATCTGACCGTGGTGGTGAATACTATGGTAGATATGATGGTTCAGGTGAACAACGTCCAGGGCCATTTGCTAAATTCCTAGATGAGTGTGGGATCGTCCCTCAGTATACTATGTCAGGCAGTCCTACGATGAATGGTGTAGCTGAGAGACGAAATCGGACCCTTAAGGATATGGTAAGAAGTATGATTTGTCGTACTACTTTAACAGACTCACTCTGGGGAGAAGCATTAAAAACCGCAGCTTATATTCTTAATAGAGTTCCAACTAAAGCTACAATCAAAAACGCATATGAACTTTAGACTGGGCATAAACCCAGTATTAAGCACTTACACATTTGGGGTTGTCCAGCTGAGGCAAGGCCTTATAGGCCGAATGAAAAGAAACTGGATGCTAAGACAATTAGTAGCTATTTTGTTGGATACTCTGAAAGATCCAGGGGTTTTAAGTTTTATGATCCCACTTCTAGAACTATTTTTGAGACGGGTAATGCTAGATTTTTTGAGGATATTGAGTTTCGGGGGGTGGGGAGATAAAGTTGTTAGAGATTTTGTCTTTGAGGAAGAACATGTGTCTTTCCCTCAAGTTGTTGATCTTGGTCAGGGTGTTCTCATTCCTGACACGGATCACACAACTCCAGTTCAAGACAATCTCGAAAACCTCCCCAATCAAGTTCCTGATATTACTAATGAAAATCAAACTCAACAACCTCAAGAAACTGAAGTGCCATTAAGGAGATCCACTAGACAGAGGAGAAATGCTATTCCGGATGATTATGTTGTATTTCTCCAAGAACAAGAAAGTGATATTGGACTTGAGGAAGATGATCCAATCAACTTCCGTCAAGTCATTAAGGGTTCTAACTCTCAAAAGTGGATTGATGCCATGAATGATGAGATGAAGTCTATGAGCGATAATGACGTTTGGGAGCTTGTTACATTGCCCGAAGGTATTAAACCGATTGGTTGTAAATGGATATTTAAAACCAAGAAGGATTCAGGGGGCAATGTCTTAAGTATAAAGCTCGTCTTGTCGCAAAAGGCTACACTCAAAAGGAAGGCATTGATTATAAAGAGACTTTCTCTCCAGTTTCATCGAAAGACTCTTTCAGGACTATAATGGAACTAGTAGCACATTTTGATCTTGAACTTCATCAGATGGATGTTAAGACAGCGTTTCTCAATAGTGACATTGAGGAAACAATTTATATGGTGCAACCTGAAAACTTTGTTTCGGATGAATCAAAGAAAAGGGTTTGCAAATTAAAGAAATCCATCTATGGGCTCAAGCAGGCTTCCCGTCAATGGTAATATAAGTTTCATTCAGTCATTACATCTTTTGGTTTTGAACCAAATATTGCTGATGACTGTATATACCATAAGTTCAGTGGAAGTAAGCATATTTTTCTGGTTTTATATGTCGATGACATACTGCTTGCCTGTAATGATATAGCATTATTGCATGAAACTAAGAAATTTCTTTCAAAGAAATTTGAAATGAAAGATCTTGGTGATGCCTCTTTTGTATTAGGAATTCAGATACATCGAGATCGCTCAAAAGGTGTTCCTCGGTCTGTCACAAAAGGGCTATATCGATAAGGTTCTTAAAAGATTTGGCATGCAGGATTGTAAACCAGGCACCACCCCTGTTGTTAAGGGAGACAAGTTTAGTCTCAAACAGTGCCCAAATAATAATTATGAAACTTCGGAAATGCAGAAGACACCTTATGCTTCGGCTGTAGGTAGTCTGATGTATGCTCAGGTATGTACACGACCTGATATAGCATACATTGTTGGGATGTTAGGCAGATATCTAAGCAATCCGGGAATGGACCATTGGAAGGCAGCCAAAAATGGTCATGAGGTACTTACAGAGAACAAAGGATTACATGCTTACATATCGGAGATCGGACCAGCTTGAGATCATCGGGTATACCGACTCCGACTTTGTTAAAGAAAAAGTACAGAATGGACAATTGTGCATAAAGCACATAAGTACAAACTCCATGATTGCGGATCCGCTTACTAAGGGATTGGCACCAAAAGTATTTCATGAGCATATTGCTTGCATGGGTGTCAAATCAGTTAAGGATTACGAATTTTAGTGGGAGTTTGTATTATACAATTATGTATTGTCCATTACATTCAGTAATTCAGTTTTAAGGTTATATCTGCAGATATTCAGTTTTAAAGTGTATGTACTCTTAAGGTTTATGAATGATCTCAATAGAGAGAACCAGTTGGAAATAGACATTCTATTTCATACCACAGTTTATGTTATTTCCATGCTACACACCTATACTTGATCCATGTCGTTGATTATATTGATATACGTGACCTATGTTGGTTCTAGTTACGCAAGAGTAACTAAGAGCTCTTGGATCGGATTGTTCATGACAATTTTGTTATGATAGCAATTCTGAGCTCATAAGGTTATAATGTAACATATAATGCTAAGGTTTGTACATATGTATGAATATCTCGTCCAAGTGGGAGATTGTTAGATGTATGGACTTATATCTACAAGGATTAATTATATGTTATGTGCTATCTTTTGTTTGGCCTAAATTGGTGGTCTTATGGACATTGTTAAGGGGGCCAATATATTGTCACATAAAGTGTAGGACTAATGTGTAGATACCCAAAAGGGTAACCTTAGTTAATGATGGGCTAACTAAGGTTACATATATGTAACCATGGTTACATGCTTATGACTTTTGAGTTTCATAACTCATGTGTTATAAGTGGGGGTTATGGTTCCCATAAGAATGCAAGACATTCTCTTCTTCTTCCACCCATTGAGAGAGAGAACCATTGTTGTCTTGCATATCAAGTGGAAGACCATTCTCCATTTTTTTTGGTCTTAGATAAATTCTTGAGAAAGCCAATACTTCAAGAAGGACAATCTTCAAGAAGGATCAAGGAGCTTTTAAAGCCAAACATTTGGACAATCTTCATAAGGACTAAGGATTTCCACTTATGGATTCAGGTATGCTTCCGCTTATGTTGTTATTCAAATAATTCGATATGAAAGCTATTATATTTTAGTCGGATATATAATCCTAACAATTTTATCTCACGTCATGGGGGCGATGTATTGCCTAGTATTTATTATAATTTTGGTCCAAATGAAAACCTTTGGTGTACACTTAGGCGCTTAAAGCTGAGTGGGAGAAAAAGGACATAAAAGCTAAAATTAAGAAATTACGGCTTCTAAAGACAAGTCCTAGGCTTCAATTTATCAACCTTATCTTCTATACAAACTAGATAAGACTCTGACTGATATTATTGTAAATCCTAATCATCATTGTAATAAGGAGGACACGTAAATATAAATAAATGTATATATGACTTGTAATTGTGCAAGTTCTAGGTTGAATATTTATTTATTTTTCTCTTATGTTATATATTTTTGTTCATTGGTATTTATAACATAGTGTTGTAAGAAAATAAGACTTAAAAATCTGTGTAATTCTAGTCACGAATATTAATATAATACACACTAGAAATATTTTTCACTTTTGATGAAACGCATGGATTGTTGATAATGATTGAAAATTTTATGACCTTTCGATTCTACACTAAATATGAAATTATTATGAGAACTTATTTTCTTGACTGTGTATATCACATGTATTATTAATGGTGATACTTTCATGATTATCTCATATAAGTATAAGACTATGGCTTCAAAATGTATAGTTGCCGATCCGTATAAGATGATAAATTAAATAACAATTATTACATAGATTTGTAACATATGGCATGTACTGAAAAAACAAGATGCTCTAAAGAATATAAACCATATGATATGTCACCATAGGGAAGATAATAGTGCCCAACATAGGAAAGATCTCGACGCTTATATTACATGGATAAAAAAAGATTTCATAACTCATGAAATAATTATAAGTTTTAATGGTGATGATCTTATCCATGAATATGAATAATATCCTATTGCTTAAGACACATGGAATACGTACGAGATATTAGAAAATATTGTAAATATCTTTTGTGTATCTTTTTATTATTGGTAGAATATTCTCTCATTAATTGTACAATCCTATAGTTGGTAGGTTTTGATTTTCCTTCATTATTGTACAATCCTATAGTTGGTAAGTTTTGATTTCACTGTACTCTATATATACTTTGGTAAGCAATACAAGAAACTCACTTCTCCAAAACTCTCTACATGGTATCATACGCCAGTGGATTATCGCCAAACAAACCCTAAATACATACTACCTGCCGCCGCCGTAGCTCCTCTCATCGGAACCCGTCGCCGCCGCCGCTGCACTAATCGGCAGCCCTCTTTTTCTCGACGTCGTTCAGCGCCTCCTCTCCTTGCCTCGCGCTCATGGCCGCCACGACGTCAACCGCGCCTCTCCAGCCGATTGCCATAAATGCATCGGCTCAAATCCCACTCAAATTGGACTCCACTAATTACCTGGCGTGGAAATTTCAATTTTGAACCCTCCTTACGGGTTACGATCTCCTCGGCTTCTTGGACGGATCGAAGCCATGCCCACCGGCCACTATCGTCGACAACGACGTGACTTCCTCCAATCCAGCATATCCTTACTGGATTCGCCAGGTCAACCTTATTCTCAGTGCCATCATCTCGTCAATCACACCGACGATCATCTCCTTCATTGCCGCTGCGGAAACCTCTAAAGAGGCCTGGGACATCCTCGCGCGCACATACGGCACCGCTTCTCGTGGTCGTATCATGGCTCTCAAACAGCAGCTCCACAATCCGGTAAAAGGTTCTAAATCTATTACTGACTTTATGCACGGTATCCGCGTGATTGTGGATCAATTATCTCTCCTGGGTGTTACCGTTGATTCTGAGGATATTTTCATAAAGGTTCTAAATGGTCTTGATGACCCGTATATGGAACTCTCTCATGCCATCCAAGCCCGTGAGTCTCCCATCTCTTTTGCTGAATTACATGACAAGCTGTTAACCATGGAGGCTCAGATTACTGCTCGTGTGCCGGCCACCTCCGTCACATCCGACTCGGCTCCGTCGGCCGCCTTCGTCGCCGGACAGCAGCCAGTCCGTCACCGATTCGGTAGCCGCGGGCGCGGCTGTATCAGCTGCGGGTCAGTCTCCGGTAGCGGTGGTTACTCCAGCAATGGTCAATCTCGCGGGTACAATGGGAAGTGCCAACTCTGCAGTGAATTTGTCCACTCCGCGCGCCGCTGCCCATCCTATCCCGTCTCCGGCGCCAACCAGCCCCCTTACGGTGGACCATTGCCGCGGCTAGCTTATGCTTCGCTGCCTACCCAGCTGCTCACCCAGCCCATCACTCTCCGACGATTCCCTCTGCATCCGATTGGATCCTGGACTCTGGTGCCTCTCATCACATAACCTCTGATCTTGCCAACATGTCTCTTCACAGTCCTTACACTGGTTTCGACAATGTGGTTATTGGTAACGGTGAAGGTTTGACAATTACTCATACTGGACAACTTAACAGTCATTCCTCTCTTTTATTACCTGGGCCTCTCTGTGTTCCTCATATGCGTAAAAATTTGATCTCTGTTGCCCAATTATGTCGTCACAATAATGTTAACGTTGTTCTTTCTGATACTGATTTTCAGGTGAAGGATCGTCGCACGTGGGAAACGCTCGTTCACGGCCCACTTAGGGGCAACACCTACTACTGGCCGGCGGCTCCCAGTCTCCCATCTGCCCTCACGGCACAAAAGCTCTCTGCGTCATTGTGGCATTCTCGGTTTGGTCACCCGTGAGCTAAAACCCTGCGTCATTTAGTATCGTCTAGCAGTATAGCGTCTAGTAATGTGTCTGATCTTGCCTGTGTATCTTGCAAACTTCATAAGTGTCATAAGTTACCTTTTTCTGAGTCAAGTCTGTCTTATACTGCTCCCATGGAGCTTATTTTCTCTGATGTATGGACCTCTCCGATTATTTCTAATGAAGGGTTTAAATATTATGTCATCTTTGTTGATCATTTCTCTAAGTATGTTTGGTTTTTTCCTTTACGCCGTAAATCTGATGTCTCACAAACCTTCCCCATTTTAAATCCATTGTAGAGAAATATTTCTCTGCTAAAATCATTACTCCGTATACTGACAATGGGGGTGAATTTCTCGCTTTACGCTCTTTTCTTGCCCCTCATGGCATCTCCCATCTTACGTCACCTCCTCATACTCCTCAGCACAATGGCTATGCTGAACGCCATCACCGTCATATTGTCGATACTGGTCTCACTCTCTTTTATCATGCCTCTATACCTCTCATTTACTGGCCTTATGCCTTTGCTACAGCAGTCTACCTCATTAATCGTCTTCCCAAGACAAATCTCTCGATGCGCTCCTCCTTTGAGTCTCTCTTCCAGAAACGCCCCAACCTTGCCAAATTACGTGTCTTCGGCTGTCAATGCTTCCCTTGGCTTCGGCCCTACACCTCACACAAAATGGAACCCAGATCTCGTGCATGTGTCCTCTACGGCTACTCTACTACTCAAAGAGCCTATCTCTGCTTTGATCCCTCAACGTCTAAAATCTTCGTCTCGCGTCATGTCACTTTCAATGAAGATGTCTTCCCGTTCTCCAAAATGTCTAACCCCGAGTCTCCCCCTGTACCCATTCAGGTCTCCCTAGAAGTCCTTTCGCTGCCGCTACCAGTACCTGCCGTTGCTCCCACCAGCGATCCTTCACCGGACGCACTCCCGGCGCCACCGCCCGCGCCACCAGCATCCCTTCCGGCACCGCCAACGGCCCCTGCCGCCGCTACACCCATTATACCGCCACCTGCATCCTCTCAGGGTGGTCATCATATGCAGACACGCAGCAAAATTAACATCTTTATGCCCAACAAGAAGTTTGGTATGTCTGCTGTCACCTCTCCTGCTGTTACTGAACCTCAGACCATGTCCAGTGCTATGTCTGATGAGTGCTGGCATGCTGCTATGTCATCAGAGTTTGATGCTCTGCTACGGAATGGCACTTGGGATGTTGTCCAGCCTGATTCCTCGCAGAATGTTGTGGGTTGCAAGTGGGTTTATCGCATCAAACGCAAGCCTGACGACACTATGGATAAGTTCAAAGCCCGGCTTGTTGCAAAGAGCTTTCATCAGCGTCCAGGTGTGGATTTCTAGGAGACTTTCAGTCTGGTTGTTAAGCCGGCAACTGTGCGTTTGGTTCTCAGTATAGCTGTATCCAAGGGCTGGCCTCTTCGTCAAATGAATGTGAACAATGACTTTCTCCACGGGAGGCTTACAGAGGATGTTTATATGGCACAACCACCGGGCTTTGTTGACAACGCCTATCCATCTTATGTCTGTAAGTTACAGAAAGCTATTTATGGTCTCAAACAGGCACCCCGGGCATGGTACAGTGCGCTCCGCCAAAGCCTTCTGACCATGGGTTTCGTCAACACTACCTCTGACACTTCGCTCTTCGTCTTTCAGCACTCTGGTATTACGGCCTATTTTTTGTGTATGTTGATGATCTCATATTGACTGGTAATGATTCTGCTTTCTTGAACCGTGTGATTGACTCTCTTGGGTCTCAGTTTTCTCTTAAAGACATGGGTGATCTAAGCTACTTTCTTGGTGTTGAAGTTCTACGTAGCTCCAAGGGGTGTTTTCTTTCTCGGCGTAAATATGTTGTTGATCTTTTGACTCGTCATAATATGCTGGAGTCAAATCCTGTTCAGACGCCAACATCGGCGTCAACTCGCCTTCATCTGGCCGACGGCTCGGCCCCTGCGGACGCATCCTCCTATCGACAGGCCCTTGGGGGCCTCCAGTATCTCTCCTTCATTCGTCCTGATATCTCCTTTGCTGTGAATAAACTCTCACAGTTCATGCATGCTCCTACTGTCACTCATTGGGGTGCAGTTAAGCGCCTATTCCGGTATCTGAATGGGACGTGTGACTTTGGCGTCTGGCTGCGTCCTTCATCTGCTATACCTCTGCATTGTTTCTCTGATGCTGATTAGGGTGGAAACTGTGATGACCGCTCCTCAACTGGTGCCTATGTTGTTTTTCTAGGTGCCAAATCCTATTTCATGGAGCTCCAAAAAGCAGCGTTCCGTTGCACGATCATCTACTGAGGCTGAGTATCGTGCCATTGCTTCTGCTGCCGCTGAAGTATGTTGGCTTCATTCCCTGCTACGCGAGCTTCATGTCCCTCTTCCGGCTGCTCCTGTCATTTACAGTGACAACATTGGCGCCACTTATCTCTGTGCCAACCCTATGTTTCATTCTCGCATGAAACTCATCTCCATTGATTATCACTTTGTTCGTCAATTGGTCCAGAATGGGTCCCTTCGTGTTGCTCACGTATCCTCTGCTGATCAGCTTGCTGATGCTCTCACCAAGCACTTATCTCGTCCTCGGCTTCTTCTGCTGATGTCCAAGATTGGCGTGTCCTCCGGCCCTCCATCTTGAGGGGGCGTATTAGGAAATATTGTAAATATCTTTGTGTATCTTTTTACTATTGGTAGAATATTCTCTCATTAATTGTACAATCCTATAGTTGGTAGGTTTTGATTTTCCTTCATTATTGTACAATCCTATAGTTGGTAGGTTTTGATTTCTCTGTACTCTATATATACTTTGATAAGCAATACAAGAAACTCACTTCTCCAAAACTCTCTACACGATAGATATATAACAATACAACTATGACTCACCTCAAACAGTTGTTAATCAATTTTGACACATACAAAAAGCGAAATGATTATAGTGTCAAGTAGCACAGTAATGTGATGTGTAACATAATTGCTTGGTAGAGAAGGCTATACCCAATGCCTATATAGCAGAATCAAGTGATAAAAACTTTCAGGCTTTATACATAAGAAAATTTAATACAGGGCAAAAATGATAAGTAGATTGGATGGGGATCCTTCAAGAAAAGTAATTTGATAAATTCCAAGAGGAAAAATATCATAACAATAAGAAAGATAAAAGTGAGATAAAGTATTGCAACTTTTAGCACTTGTCCTTCTTGTATAAGATTACTTTTCAACGTTAAAATTGTCAAAAATACTCGAGAGGATGTTATCTATGATTTTGGACACATATGATGACTTATTAGTGTTAAATAATAGTCATTCCATGTATGACTATTACGTGGGCTAACGCCTCGTAACATATTATATTGGGCCACATATGACAAGATCAAATGAACAAATTGGCTAAGAAGGGATATTTGAGTTTTTCTCCAGAATAGACATGCCAACTTTTGACATTATCTTATCGAAAAGGTTACACATAAACCATGAGAGAAGACTAAGAAAACTAACTTTTTATTGCAATTAATCTATTCAGATATTTATGATCCAATGAATCTGAGGATTATGTCTGGTGTTTTATATTTTATTACGTATTGATGATTTTACGTAGTTTGATTATGTATTTGATTTTTCATAAATCTGAAGCTCTTTAATTCTTTAAAAAATATTTGAATGAAGTGAGAATCGACTGGACAAGGATTAAGACATAAGACCGATAGAGGCGTTAACATCTATAAAATTAATTTAAAGTACTATATAATAAAAAGGCAATCACCACACAATTAACTACTCTTTACATACCTCAATAAAATGGTGTAGCAAAAAGGAGAAATAAAGCACTACTAGACATGATAAGGTCATGATGACGTAGACAAATTTATCTATTTTTTGGGAGAGGTGTTATTGATCGCAACCTACATACTGAACAAAGTACATTCTAAATCAGTTTATTCCACACCATATGAGCTTAAGACTGGTTATAAATCAAACTTAATTTATGATCTTGGGATTGTACTGCATGTGTAAACGATTTTTTAGCAAATTTGATAAATTGGGTCCAAAAGACAAGAAATGCATCTTTATAAAATATTCAGAATATTCTAAAGGGTATGTGTTCATTGATGAATTGGAGGATGGAAGTGTTATTGATATTGAATCACGAGATATTATATTTCTGAAAAATAATTTTCCAAACAAGGGCGGAATAAAGAATGAAGAGCTTTTTTTTATTTATAAAATGTTGAATTCAGATAGTCAAGAAGTGTCTTCTAACACAATTGATAATTAAATTGATCAAGATCTTATTATTGATCAGAGTGGGAGTGGAAATTGTCAATCCCAAAACTATTCTGATGAACCTAAATTTCAATTGCTAAAGAGTACCAAGGAAAATATACCCAAAGTACTTATGAGATTGAAGATTATGTTTTCTTGATATCTCCCACAGAAATGGACGAGCCAAAGTGTGTGACTGAAACTTTATCGAGCCCTGAAAAAAGATGAGGGTATCGAAGCAATGAAAGAAGTATTAAAGCCCATGAAAACCAATAAAGTCTAGATCTAGTTGACAATCCGCCTGGGCGTAGAGCCATTGGGATAAATGAGTTCTCAAAAGTGAACGTAAAATGGATGGTTCAATAGAAAGCTACAAGAAACGATTTATGACATACGACTTTATTCAATAAGTTGGAATAGATTATGAGGAAAATATTTTACCAATTGTAAAGTTTATCTCAATTTGTTAAATTGTTGTCTATTGTTGCACTTCAATCTAGAATTTAACCAAATGGACGCGGAAGATAACTTTTCTCAATGCAGAACTCGAGAAAATCTAAATGGAATAATATGTAGGCTTCATCGTTAAAGGTTAAGAAAAGGTATGTAAATTAAAAGTATATATTTTCAGCCTAAAGTAGCCTTCAAGACAATGATATTTGAGATTTCACAAGGAGGTGATCTCATATAATTTCACTGTAAGGAAAGAAGACCATTGCATCTAAGTGAAGAAGTCCAATGGAATATTTGTAGGTCTTTCTCTTAACATGGATAATATTTTATTTGGGTAAAAATGATTGGAGCATTGATGGATATAAATTATTTACATATTTTAATATAAAAATATAATATTTTAGATATAAAATACGACCAGTTTATATTATATTCTCGCACTTTTCTAACAAGTCTTGCAGGAAAAAGAGAAAAAGAAAGAACCTAAAGTTCAAGGAAGAAGGATGCATCCGTTAACATTTCGTCTAAGACTACACAAATTCAAGAGATACAAAGTTATGGCAAATTGTCACCAAAATTTCATGATAAATTGCCATGTCAATTTCTCATCAAGGCCATATGATATATTGATATTATCTTACAAGTTCTCACCAAGGCCTTATAGGAATTCTCCTATAAATAACCATATGTTTGTCAAAGAAAGGCATCACACCTTGTATCTAATTTCCTATCTAGTTTTTTTTTTAAAGTTTCTAAAGAAAAAGAGAAGAGTGATCTTGGTCTCTTTCTCTAGTCTTTCTTTTTATTGTAAAAATATTCTTAGTCTTTTGAAAGTATTTTAAAGCTTTTCTTACTTCATAATGGAGTAATTGTTTTTGGGGATAGTTGATGAAACATGATATAATTATAATACTATCTCAGCTTCAATACATTCTTGGCTTGAAACTCTATTTACATTTTATATTGTGCCGGAATGATAGTTTTTTAATCATTATTATGACATTTATATATTTTATATCTAAGTTATTCTTATATTAATTTTATAATTCTCACGAAGCAATAATAAAAAACTGATGAATAGAATACTAGACCGAAAGTAATTTTAGTAAGATTATTATTTCAAGTCTGTAATCTTGCTTTTATCAGTTTTAATTCTCACGGAGGAATTGTTGAAGATAAGATTATTGATTTTCTAGTAAACATATTCTCACGAAGTTTTTACTATGCTTGAGCACATTCAGGCAAGATATTTCAGTTTACTGTCACTAGGTTTTGATCAATTAATTAACATAATCTCACGAAGTATTAATTATTTATTTATTTTTTAGTGTGAAAATCTAATTGTATTCGCAATATTTTTTAGAGAAATTAAAACTGAGATTTTTATAATAGTGATATATCAAGTGAATTTAACTATTTTCAACTCTTTTTAAATATAAATTTTCCAGAATAAATTTACCCTAATTTATAATTTCAAATACACCTTTCATTAATTTGATTCTCTCAAATAATAGTTAAAATATTACAAGTCTATAGCTTAGATTCTCCAATCTCCGTGGGAGGATGTCATAAACTATACTAGAATTTGACAGAGTACGATAAGAAAATCATATACACATTAGCTTCATCAAGCATGTGAAAACTGTCAAGTCATGAATTTTAAAGTCACTTGACATGAAAGATATGGGCGAGGCACACTATAATATCGGAGTTAAGATCCAAAGAAATCGTTCCAAGAAGTTCGTGAGTCTGTTTCAAGAAACTTAGAAACTTATATAGAGAAAGTTTTATAATGCTCCCGAATAAGTAGTTTCAAACCCATGGATAATCCTATAGCAAGAGTAAAACTTTAAGCCTTGAAGTGTGTCTACAGACTCAGAGAAAAGAATGACGTTTCTCGAGTTCCATACTAAAATGTTGTTGGGAACTTGATGTACACTATGATATGTACCCAAAATTTTGTTATGCCACAACTCTGTTAGAAGGTATCAATAAAATTCTGGAAGAGATCATTAAAAGAAAAATAATGATAATTTTTCAATACCTAAAGAGAATTACAAATTATTCATGACGTTATACTGAAACCTATTTTACTCTTCAAAGAGTATATAGATGTCAGATGCATTATGGCAAGTGAAGAAATAATATCACTATATATACCTACCCAAAAATGATAGTTAATTCTCTTATAAAAGCAACATCTAGAGATATATTTAAGAAACATGTTGTGGCTCTAGCGAAAGATATGTTAGTATTTATGTATTACAAAATATTTTGATTATTATTCGTATACTCATCAATCTATTATTATTGTAATTATGTTGATACTTTGTATGCACGTGATGATATCCTTTTAAAGTATATAAGTGTGTCGGACAAGCCGCGAGATCGGCTCTTTCATACGAGTGATTGCCTCTAATGTCAAGGAAGACCAATTAGACCATTGATTAGCGCAAGGTCATATATAACTTTGAATAAAATGGTCGGTCTGGACTAGTGTTCAAACTCATGTATTTCATAATCCTTAATGATTTATTTTGTAAGCCAAATACGAGCTTTTCTATGAATCTGGAGTTGAGAATTATTGAAATAAGAAATTGGGGATAGACACTTAGATGTGTCTAGACCAAGATCTGTATAGTGTTGAATGAGTAAAAGAATGAGATACACGTGCTAATATAAAGCGAGAATACCATAGCACTTGTTTCATAGCACGTGCGCCGGCGGCCATCAGGATAATAAAAGAATGGATCCCCGTTTCTTCAATGTGTGAGATCCAAAAAAAGTTATATTAATTTTTAGTTAGAAAACCCTTTGACCTTTTACTGTCTCTTGTAGTGCCTATCAATGCTGCTATTTTAACATGTCATTAATAGCCATGAGTGATTCGACAATGCAGTGCATGTCTAGAAAAACAATTGATTGTAAATGGATAGATTCGAATAGAAATGGATAGATTCGAGTAGAAAGGGAAGACAACTAAAATAAGTATTTAATTTGTATCCACAAGTTGATCATTACAGTTACCATAAGGGTACAAGTGTAATTGTGGGTATATATGAGCTCGAGTTCACCTTTTTAGAGGTTGAGGGATATGATAAATAGCTACCGAAATAACATATGATGTATTGGGTATTGTGAGTAATAATATCATCATATTAACAACGAATTCTTTCCGTATGTGATTGGATTCTACATAGAGCTTTTGTACAAACTTAGTAAGTATGAAATATTATAGTTCTACATGCTCTAGGCCGCACTAATAATTTGTCAGTTTGAAAATATATGTTATAACCTGTAATACTAGACGAGGTCTAGCTTATCATTAACGAAGTGGAAGATGTTAGACATCGGACGATCACTCATATGGACCGACCCAACCCATTTAAAAAGGATAAGAATATAAGGTTTAAAAGTTAAGAGGTAACTTCCTTAACGAGAAGTTACAAAATAACACAGTTAATTTTATTTAATGGTGAAAACATATTTCATTACCAAAGGACTCTCTTTTGCAAGAAAAGAAAAGAAACCTCTATTTTTCTCCATCAATAGAGAATTGTTCTTCTCTTGTTATCCGAAAACATAAACGCATAAGAGAGAAAATACATCTAGTTTGTAGATATAAATTTCCTTCTTTAGTGAATTAAAGTTCGACTTAAGGGTAATTTTTTAATAATTAATTTAATAATTCTTTTACTGTATGTATAAAGAAAAGGTACACAATTTGTTGTTCTCACCCTTAATTTAATCTCACATTGAGAATAATAAGCAATGCGTGTAAGCAAACTATAACGCGAGGAGCATTGTAATTTGGGGTTTGATTATATGAAAGCTTTTCTTTTCTTATAAAGTTGTGGCCAGCTTGTATGCACGTTGCCTGTATAGGTAAATTTATCTGCTAAGGCGTGAGTATATGAAAAGAAATTTAAATATTTTTGTTATTACTGAAATATATATATATATATATATATATATATATATATATATATAAATATCCGATGGTTCTTATCTTTTTTTATCGACCATTAGATCATACTTATAGCCTTATTTTTAAAGTATTTGAAGTCTTTTATGCTCAATCAACCTTGATTTGCATCGAAAAGGCATTAAAGAAATAAAACATTCCCTCTTCATTACTTTCTAATAAATAAAAAGTAAGTGTCATTTATTGATGTCTTAATGTGTTTGTTGAACAATGATGTTTGAAATACGACTATACAAGTAAGATTAATCCGTTCTATTTTGAAAAAAATAATAATCTTGAACCTCGAGCACTAGAAGAAGATTATAACAACAATAACAACTTAGTGACATCCCACAAGTGGGACTTGTAGAAGGAGACTAAGTTCCTTAATTAAGAATACATTATAAAATCCGTGGGCTCGAATTTATTTGTGTTCTTCTACATTTTCTGTTTTTGTTTTATTGTGATTTTTTTGTCAATGGGAACTAACTAACTTGGAAGACGAAAAATAAAAGGTCTTCTGAATTTTGAACCATAGGTTATGCAAAGTGAAATTACAACCATAAATTTTATAACTGCAATCTCTTGTCAAGAAGATGTAAAACTAATCAAGAGATTGTAATTTCAATTCAGTGAATGAAATCATGTTCTAATTTTAAAAATCCTAGTTTAACGATTATCTAATTTGATCAAGTTTAGAACTACTCGACAACTCAATATACTTATGGAATTAATATGAGAAAGATTAGTATCTATGTATAATTTAAAATATCACCCGTTTAAGTCCTTGCCAAAATGTAGTACTAGCATAGAGATGTACATCCCTTTTGGCGTGGAAATTGATAAATTGTGCATTTTCATAAACTAAAAATATAATTTCTACGATTTGGAGACGCTTAAGGTTGGTCTATTATCTATTTGTCCATTCACTTTCAAGCTGCATGGTCAACAACCTTCACCAACCTTGGGTGGGTAAGCAAAATTTGACATTTTATTTTTGGTTTCGACCCTAGTGTACAGTATTAATTTAACGGAAAAGGGGCCAAAAATGCTCCTAAGGTATTGGAAATGGTTCAATGATGCTCTCCACTAATTTTATGGTCTAAAATTGTCTTTAATGTATTGAGAATGGCTCAAAAATATTCTTAACATTTTATTTTTGGCTCACATATACCATTTAAACTAACAAAATATGAATGGTAAATTTTTGGCTCACCTTCCATCAATATACCATATAAATATAAATATAAATATATATATATATATATATATATATATATATATATATATATATATATATATATATATATATATATATATATATACACAAAAAAAAAATCCCATACATATTCTTTAAAGTTGTGTATTTTATAAGTTATATATATCACTATTATATAATTTATCACATATATCATTATAATAAAAAATATAAGAACTATCGGTTGAAGTTATAACATGTTAAAATAAGGGAATGGTTCCGCTCCATTACAATTGTTCCATTAGATATCAATATAGTTTTGAATAAGTAATATATGTCTTTGTAAATTTTTAAAGTATGAGAGTTTTTTTATTTATTGATTTTCTATTAATTATTATGATTAAGTTTCTATTAATAAACAAAAAAAATGTGTGAATGACCTGTCAATATTATGTCTTTCCCTATATATATATATATAAAAATCTTATCCTTGAAAAATTAACAAAGCCATATGTTACTTATTCAAAACTATATTGACATCTAATAGAACAAATAGTAATGGAGCGAAATTCTCCCTTATTTTAACATGTTATAACTTGTCTTCCACTAGGTAGTTCTTATATATTTTTTATTATAATAATATATATGATAAATTATATAATAGTAATATATAAATACACAACTTCATAGAATATGTATGGGATGTTTTTTGTTTATATATATATGGAAGGTGAGCCAAAAATTTACCATCCATGTCTTGCTAGTTTCAAGGGTATATGTGAGTCAAAAATAAAACATTAAGGGTATTTTTCGAGCCAGTTTCAATATGTTAGGAGCATTTTTAGACTAAAAGGTTAACGGATAGAATTTTTGAGCCATTTTCAATACGTTAAGGATATTTTTGGCGCCTTTTCCTTTTATTTAATACCTGATTAATCTAGATTTACACCACGTGAAGCCCAAGAAAGTGAAAAACACTCCATACCAAATTGTTTTCATTCACATGTCTTGATCCAAAAACTATTGATTAAGAGTAAAAAGATCATATTTTTCTGAGATAAATTCATCCACAACCGGTAATTACACAAAGCTGCAAAAATTATCACATGATTAAGCAATAAAATTAATATGAAAATCCATATTAATGCCACGATTAAGTGAAAAGTATATATTAAAAATGTGTGTTATACATTTATTTTTTGGAAAAATACTTTAAAATTCCCCCTAAACTTCACACACATTATTAGTTACAACTTTAAACTATTTATAATCTTAATTACCCACCTCAACTTGGCATTTTGAGAGCCATTACCCCCTGGACACTAACGTGACAAAGAATGTGGCTGCACTCGCCTGCCACGTGGATTTTTCTATATGTGACACTTTTTTTTAAAAATAAAATATACTTTTTCCTTTTTAAATATGTTACTTTTTTAGATAACTTATTTCGAATACAAATTATAATAAATCTTGGATAGAACTATATTATTTAAGCTAAAAAAATTTATTTGGCTAAAAATAATAAAATTATAGTTAATTTTCTTTTGAGTGTGGCCTGAAAATAAAGATGTATACAATTGAAATGAATTGTTAAGGCATCTAAAAAACTATAAAAATATATAGTTTAGAACCCCATAATTTAGAACTATATAAACAATTATAGCCAAAATAATTATTTTCAAACTATGTATTCTTTTAATAACTTTTTAGAGCCTTGACTATTTATTTTAATTGTGCAAATCTTTTTTCAGGTCAACTTCAAAAAAAGATTAATTAAAACTTTATTATTTTTAGCCAAATAAAAAAATTAGCCTAAATAATGTAATTCTTTCCAAGTTTTACGATAAATTATATTAAAAAATTATTTTAAAAAGTAACATTCTTAAAAAGATAAAAATATTTTTTTTTTCAAAAAGTGCCATATATACAGAAAAATTCACGTGACAAGAAAGTGCACACACATTTTTCGTCATATCAGCGTCGAGGGGGGGGGGGGGGTTAATGGCTTTCAAAAGGCCAAATTAATGGAGTAAATAAGACCATAAATAAATTAAAGTTATAACTAATAATCCATGTCAAGTTTTGAGAGGTTTTGAGGTATTTTGCCTTATTTTTTTGGTGTAAACATCAAGTTCAAGTAAGTCTTTTTTCCGGTATTTGGCTACAATGGATCAGCTCCCTCCCAAATTGGGTTTATTGATTAAACAAACTTTACCGTCTTTTTCATCTATACGAATTTCCATGTGCTACCGAGTTTTGAAATCATACAGCGAACAAAGACTCATTGGTTTACAATTTGGATCATTTGAGAAAATTAAACTGTGTAGTTTCTAGGCAACAATAGCCATGACCTACAAAATTCTCAGACAGACTCCCACATAGCTTCTTGGCAAACAATTCTGTTCACTGAGATAGTACAATGATTGCTGACGAACAGGCAAAAAAGGTGGGAGCTCTAGTGAAATTCATCAGCGTTCTATACTTTGTTTCTCTCAGTTTCATCGGTTTCACCATCGTCGTCGTCGTCATCATCTTCTTCTTCTTCATCCTCATACAAGTTGCTTCTGAACTTACTTAGCTCAGCCTTGGAATCATCTTCACTCAAA
The DNA here is from genome assembly GCA_034376525.1 of Nicotiana benthamiana. Classification (NCBI taxonomy): domain Eukaryota; kingdom Viridiplantae; phylum Streptophyta; class Magnoliopsida; order Solanales; family Solanaceae; genus Nicotiana; species Nicotiana benthamiana. The sequence goes on along the minus strand of CM067332.1, from coordinate 60,073,479 downwards.
AAGTCCGATCCAAATTTGACGTCTCGATGCTTAACCAAAAGCCAGCGGAGCAAGCGGTCTTCTTTGTTAAGGTAATGCAGCTCATTGTTTAAACTGGGCGGTGTCATCACTGTCATTTGCACCAGTTTACCCTAAGAAACATGCAATATCCTTGAATTTAGTAAGAATAATCAAGCACTGCGGACAGGCACTCAAATGTAAAGTTTGACAAAAGAAAAATTAACTTCTTCTGTGAAAACGCAGGAGATAGTCCAATCCTTAAGCTCTCAGAGGTGTATTGTCATGTGTGCATCGCAGAAGAATGGTCATTGCAACAGTCCTTAGAAGGCTAAAACTAATTTGGAGTTTGGTTTATCAGGCACCAAAATAATGGAAAGCAGCAGAAGAAGAAATGAGGCTGGGGATAAATAGCTCTCAAACTGCTAAAAGGGAAGAACTCTTGAAAGTGCTGGACAGAAAATTGAAACTTGGAACGACTAAAGGTCAAAATTACAAGCATGAATGAAATGCTTATGAGGGTTTCAAGGATTTATCTATAAAAATGGTCGAGATTCAATTAAGTATTACTAACCAACAAAACAAATGGCAGATTCTCCAACAACAACAACAACAACAACCCAGTATAATCCCACATAGTGGGGTCTGGGGAGGGTAGTATGTACGCAGACCTTACCTCTACACTGGGGTAGAGAGGTTGTTTCCAAATAGACCCCCGGCATCCTTCCCTCCAAGAACTTCCCACCTTGCTCTTGGGGAGACTCGAACTCACAACCTCTCGGTTGGAAGTGGGGGTTGCTTACCATCAGAGCAACCCCTCTTGTCTCAAATGGCAGATTCTCCAACGGACTATAATTTTGTAGAGAATTGATCTAGTATCTTGATTTTAAATCTTTTTGCCAGGTACCTTGATTTTAAATCTTGATCTGAAACTAGTTTTCATTTAGCAAAATTGCCTATGCTTTTTATTCTTGATACAATGAATAATTTTATCAAATACAGAAAATAGTTTTATCAACAATGGGAAAAGCTTCCGTACACAAGAGATAAATCAAAAACTTGAGAATCTATATCAAAACATGAATCTCGATGAAAGATACCCAGTCACACATACAAATACGAACCTCAAGGGTGCACCAACAAGCTATCAAGTCAAGAGGTTATTCCTCAAATGTACAAAATCATTTTTTTAGATTATATCATTTTCAATCCCCTAAATGTGCACAGGAAAAATCTTTGTTTATCACTAAATACGACACTTATTTCTGTAATGTAATGTCGTTCGGACTAAAAAATACTGGTGATACTTATCAACGCCTAGTAAATCGAATGTTCGAAGAACAAATAGGTAAATCAATTGAGGTTTATATTGATAATATGCTAGTTAAGTCCCTGCAAGCAGTTGATCATTTGAAACATTTGTAGGAGACATAAGACACATGTGAGACTGAGTTAATTTACATCTAAATGTACACATATATTATTCTACGACATGCAGCCATTTGAAAATTTTATCTTTTTGCACTCGAAAAAATGCAGTCATCTGAAAATCTCTTTTTCTTGTTTGAGCAAGGGGAGGAGGATAGTGCAAAAAAAGAGGGTCTGGGAAGTTTGTCCACTGCGGAGTATGGGGATCAAAAGTAGGAATTTATCATCTCTATTATCAAACGGGCTTTTCCGATAAATGGCAGAATTTCATACATGGAAAATGATAAGGTAAATATGGCAGTGATGATATAGCAATAGACTACTAGTTTTCTGCAGGGTTGTCCATTGGGAATTTTGCAGGAAAACCCTTTCTTTTTCTGGGGACTCCACAGTTAAATGTTATGGGCCTTTCTGATAAATCATTTACCTATTAGGAAAAAAAGGGCTGATATAACATTACTGAAAGGATAGGCAGAAAGACACACCTGATAGTATCTTCCATCTAGTTTCTTAATGCCATAACCCAGTTGAACAGTTCCAAATGACTTTAAATTTGCAAGCACACCATTTCTTCGATAAACATGCTTCCCGACCTTTACAACAAGGTCCATCAGAGCCTCGTTCTTTACATGGGGTTTCAGTAAAAGCATACAGTCGTAAAGTGGCATCTTTTGTGTCCTCTTGATTCAACCAACTTCCTGAATCACAAAATTGAACTGCATCAGACCATGGAACATGCAAAGCTAAGAGTCTAAGACAAGATGCACACTGCAACATGCCAACAAGATGACTAACACCAACGCAAGCAAGAAATCCATTAATGGAAAACATAGTCCGAAACTCTGTAACACATCATAATATTTTCTTAAAAGCATAGGCAGAAACTTCATAACATGTCGTGATATTTTAGTAGCACAACTGAAGTTGGAAACATTTTTCAGATAAAGTAATATTTTATTGATATTCCAAGGATTACAAGACAAGATTCGTAAACATTTGAAGGAGAATAAAGAAGAATTCTCGTAAGAAATGTAAAAGCAGAACATAAAGGATGTTTCTTTCTTCTGTTAAACAACACAAAAAAATTCTAAACATGACAAATCTGAATCATTTATGAGACACACACCCAAGGCAAAAAGAATATGATAGATGCACAAGAGGGAAATATGAACAAAACATATAAAAAAGCAATATCAACTTCCAATAAGGACCCACGAGAAATAACAGTTTGCACGTCTTCTAAAGTTTAAAGAGTAAGAATATGAGCATTTTACTTGCCTTCAGGCTCTGTATTTCCATATTTTATCTTTCAAGTCTCAACGTTTAAAGATGGTCAAAAAATCTCACGCTCCCCCCCAAAGAAGTGATCGGAATTTTGTGGTTTGCATGAACTAAAGGGATGAGTGGAGATGTTGATACAAGGAAAACTCAAACACACTACACCCTTTGATCTTGCTTTGGGTTAGCTTAGGATGCACTTCCTAATAATGGGTCAAAAGATCCACGGCAATAATTTATGACGTCTTCCTATTTCATTCTGATTTACCTTAGCTTTAAGAACTACCTTAAATAGAAGGTGACAGACTCCAAATGCACCAAAATACAAACACGGTTTTTTTATTTCACTTTTTGCTATAGTACAGTCTATAATTCAATTTAGAATATATTTAAGCTCTTAAAATAAATAAGTCAAACTAGAGTGACCATCTCCTAATACCATAGAATGATAAAAACCCAAGAACATAGTGTTCTGCTGAGGCTCATCAGTAGCAAAGGTTGACATTGGAAACCTTGAACTCAAGGAAGAATGGTTCTTAGAATAGAAGGCTGCTCAATCCAATAAAAACACCAGCAGCATAGATGTAACTCGATCTCTATTTCTACAGAATATTCAAAAGTAGCACCAAAAAGGACGTTAGCGCAGCGTAAAATATGTAAATGAATAATTGAATGTTGTACCAGTTAGAACTAACTTCTTCTTTTCTTTTTTCTGAGAAGGTAAAAGGCAGTTAGAACTAACTTTCTAACTTTGTTAAACTCTTTTTTAACAAACTTCTAAGTTTGTCAAACTTTTGGAGCACCAAAGAAGTTCATGTAAGCATAAATGATTGGGTGCGTTATGTGGAGCTATGTTTTAGTGTAGATTGTCCACTTGCTTGTATAGCACTTGTAAACTTAAGTTTTTCCTCCCCACCATCAAGAATATTTACCTTATCAAAATATAATATGGAATTGAATGGGAAGGCATGAAAATTAGCAGGTATAATATTTCTTTTTCTTTTTGATAAAGTAAATTTTTTATTGAAATCAAAAGCCACCGGCACTAAGATGGTGCTGAGCAATACAACTTCAAAGATCATAACAGCCATTCCTGCAAAGAGCTTAGATCATACCATGAAGTTAAGTTACATAAGCATCTGTACTTCAACATATCAATAGATACATATTTGCTCTCAAACATATTTCTTTCTCTCCAAATTGTCCAAAAACCACAACATGGAGTTGATCTCCATATATTTATAGTTACATATTTAACATTAATTATTTCCAAAATATACTATCACAACACATTGACAACTAGAAAGTAGACATTTGATCAACTTCATAAGTCGCAAGAGATGCCTTCACTTACCTAGCAAACCACTTTTAAAAAGTTTGTTTTTATGAAGTAACAAAATTCTATTGATGAAGGGTGCAAAAAAATACCTGTATACAATAAGAATACCAAAAAGTAGAAAACCTTACAAAAAATATGTTTTTCTACAAGTCACTCAATCTTCTATACAAATGGAAATTGTGCGGGTGCACCAAAAAGCGATAAGAGATAAGAGGCTACTCCTCAAATATAAATAATCTTTTTTTACTCCTTCAAAAGCTCTCATATTTCTCTCCCTCCAAACTGTCCATATAAGTGCTAGAGCCACTAGTACTAAATATATAAGTACTACTAGTATAGTATTCAAAGGAATTCAATATACCTTCACATCAATCAATAAAAAGGAATCTAAACAAGTGTCTTTGCCTGACAGCATATGGTACGAGCTAACTATTTTTTCTTCTCTCTGGTCGGAGTTCTACTAAATGGATTGTGAGTCTGATTTTATCGCACTCCATCTCGCTTTTAAAATTATACTATGGCACTAAAAAATTTCAATTGAGGGAAAATTGGCACATCCACTGTCATTACAGTTTCCAATTAAAGGACTCTAGTATCTCATGACCAGGACAAAAGTTAAAAGTCTGAAAGAAAAAGAAAAAGAAAAACTGAAAGACAATAGCCCCACAGATTATTGTTGTTTTGTATTCCACGAATGTCGGTTTTGGACAAGAATAACATAGGAATTGACATTTCTTCTAAATCAAAAAATGAATTCTTCCGGTACTGGTAATTTTTATTAGGGAGGGGAGGACATGAAGGACATGATTTAACATACACTTAAAGAAGAACCATGTAAAATATTGCTACCCCTTTCAAATGTAATCCAGTTCAAGGTATGCAATAAAAGCACAATCTATTAATGTGAGTATCGTTGGTCAAAAGGTTTAGATGAATAAGATTATAGAAACAACAATAGGAGTTAATGCTTAGGTGCATGATTTAATGGTTTTCTTTAACAAATTAATTGCTCTGCTACAAGGTTTACTAACAGGATAATGGCCAGGACTCTCTGACAATACAACAAAAATTAAGAATTTTTTTGTTAGAAATACCAAATAATTCCCTAATTCTCTCATCATAGCTTTGAGGATTCACTTTATATCTCCGGTAGAGATTCACAGCAAACTCTACATTTGACAACGACATGAATTGCGGATTCTTCCTTACTATTACTATTTATAAACCAACAAAGACACATCTTTATGAACAGTCATTTAAACAAACCATGTTTTCATGAAAAGCCGCATCATTTCAAGTGGTACCTTTTTGAACATATCATTTCAAAAACATAGTTACAGAGATCAGGAAAAAAGGAACTTATTCATACTGGAAGCTCACAGATACTAATTTTTAGCTCGTCAGCAACTTCATATCATCGCTAAACGAACTATTTTAGCTTTAAATTCTATAAAATGTAGCAATTTAAACCTTAGAATTTGCATTTACACAAGGGTTGGTTGCCTATATGTATTTCTACTAGAGTATAAGAGAGAATGATAACTGGAGTACCTGCAATGGAGGTCAGTGAGATTGCGAGATCGCCGGCGATTATCTCAGTCAGTTGGCTTGAAGTCGGACTCAGGGGGGTTATTCGGCCTACTAGGTTTTTACTTCTCGTTCGGAAGTCCAATTGACCCTCAAACTTTTAGCGAAAGTGCAATTTCATCCTTCTAAATCTCAAATTGCGCCCGCAACATCCAAATGTTTTTTATGTTTATATTTGGATAAGTTAAAATAGTTTTGTTACTGCCCATGCCAAAAAGTACGTGTCCAAATGAATATAATTTGTGTTTAAGTATTCGAAAATAAGAATTTTGTATATTGATATGCTAACTTATTGTAATTATTTCTTATTGTTTCCATCGATAAATAATACTTCTATTTTATGTAACAAAGTTACGGAGCTTAACAAAAAACTAAAAAATTTTAACGATAGATATTCGTATGATTATAAAAGATTCTTAAGGATAAAATAATAATTTTTGGTCAGTTATTTTTAAATTTAGAAAGCTATCATTCTTTTAAAATGAACTAAAAATAAATATTTAGCACATAAAAACGGAGCAAATGGAGTATTAGTTATTGAGATGCATAAGATGTCACGACCCAAAACCAACTCGTCGTGATGACGCCTATCATAAAACTAGGGAAGCCGACTTCTCATACATTTCCAACACTCTAAAACTTTAAAAGTTACGAAAGCAGTTAAAATTTACGGAAAAGCCTTTCAAAATCAGAAAAAGAAATCATAACTCAATACAAAAATCTCTCCCAAAATCGGGGCGTCACCAAGTACATGAGCATCCATAACATGACAGTCTGATACACTCTCTAGAAGGTAAAAAAAATAAATAACTGAAAGATAAAGAATTGGAGGCCTGCGAACGCCAAGCAACTACCTCCATGATCTCCAAAGGTCCAAACTCCACAACTCAGCAACCGCCATGATTGGAATTACCTGGATTTGCACACGATGTACAAGGTATAGCGTGAGTACAACCAACTCAACAAGCAACAAATCTAAACTTTGGACTTAAAGGTAGTGACGAACTCAGCAGATACAATTCAATATAGAATAACAGTACAGAAATATAGACATGCTTTCAAATTCAACAGTTAAACTCAATTCAAATAAAATAGATCAATTCTGAATGATATAAGGAGTATGACCTCTCTACAGCTACATGCCAATGCACATGTTATATGTGATGCACCACGCTGACAGCCTCGTGTACTCTCTGTCTCAGAATACTCAATCACTTAATATTATATATGACCAATGCAACCCAGGGAAGATCCATCCCGTACATATATACATTAACTGACAGTCAGTCACTTAGTATTGTATAAGGCCAATCTAGCCCAGGGGAAGATCCATCCCAAAATATAGATGATTCGAATAAGATCCATGTCCAGGGAAAATCCATCCCTCAATATAAATCAACTGTGTGCACTACAGATATGTACAGACTCCGTAGGAGCTCTTCAGCCCAAGTGCTATAATAAGCCAAATACAGGCATAAATCGATAAAACATGTTGTGGCGTGCAGCCGGTCCCATAAATATCACTCAAACTAAGGCCCTCGACCTCACCCAGTCATTAATCTCTCTCTCTCTCTCTCTCTCTCTCTCTCTCTCTCTCTCTCTCTCTCTCTCTCTCTCTTTCTCTCTCTCTCTCTCTCTCTCTCTCTGTCTCTCGGGCTTACAATGTCATGAAACTAGCCTAAAAGGATGATATGATGTATCAATCATAGTAATAGTGACTGAGATATGATATGCAATGAATAAATATGAATAGGTATAACTTATGAGATTTCAATTTAATCAATAAGTCAATAGTAAGGAACAACCACTATGGGTCCCACAATACCAGTATATAGCCCAAGCATGATTTTTAACATGATCGGCAAGTCAATTATTTTATCACATGATGAAAATACGCATATCAACAAGATAAATTAGTTATATAATTCCATGGAATCGACCAAGTCCCAGTTCTCACGGTGCACACCCATACACCGTCACTTGGTATGTGCGTCACCTCAATACCAATTATATAACATAAATTTGGGGTTTCATACTCTCAAGACCAAGTTTAGAAGTGTTACTTATCTCAAACCGTGCTAACTCTACTCCAAAATACCTTTGCCTTGCAAATAGGCCTCCAAATGCCTCGAATATAGCCATAAATAATTCGATACAATCAATACGGGCTAACGAAATCAATTCCATAAGAAAATACTAAGTTATTTATCAAAAATCAAAAGTTGCCTCAAAGCCCCCCCCCCCCCCAATATCTCAAAACCCGATAAAAGTCACAAAATATGAAAGCCCATTCAACCATGAGTCCAACCATACTAAATTTACCAAAATCCGATACCAAATCGCCACCCAAAACCCCAAATCCCTAACCTCAAATTCTGAAATTTCACCTCAAAACCACACAATCTAGGTGGGAAAATCAACAGGAAATAAGATTACTGAATAAAAATAAGCACAAGTGACTTACCTCAAGAAACCCCTCGAAAACCTCTCAAAAGTCGTCTAATCCCGAGCTTGAAATGTTAAAAATGGTGAAAATCTTAAAACCCTCATTTTAAATAATCTGCCCAGGCATTCTCGCTTCTGTATCTCATTTAACCGCTTCTGCGGACAGTTAGACGCATCTTTGGAAGCCACTATTGTCGAGAAACCGCTTTTGCGGTCGCAATCCCCGCTTATCTAGGCACGCATCTGTACAAACCATTCGCTTATGCGGACCAACCTCCACAATCCTTTTCCACTTCTGTGATCCTTCACGCGTAGGTGCGTGTCCGACCTTAGCTTCTGCGCTTCCCAGCTCCCACCTGCAAGCTCGCACATGCGACTGAATCTCTGTGGATGCGGTTGCTCCAAAAGGCTTCAGTTACAACAACCTCTCAAACTCAACTTTTGATTTGTCAACCATCTAGAATCAATCCGAGGCCCCCGAGACCTCAAGCAAACATACCAACAAGTCCTAAAACACGATACAAACTTAGTCCAGCCCTGAAATCACATCAATCAACAAAAAAACATGAATCATACCCCCATCTAAGCCTATTGAAACTAAGGAATTCCAACTTCTACAAATGATGTCGAAACCTACCAAATCACGTTCAGTTGACCCCAAATTTTGCACACAAGTCACAAATGATACCATGGATCTACTCCAAATCCCATAAACTCAATCCGAGCCCGATAACCAGAAAATCCACTCTCGGTCAACCTTCTAAATTTCCAACTTTCGCTAATTCAAGCCTAATTCAACTACAAACCTCCAAATCATAATCCAGACACGTTCATATGTCAAAAATCACCCAATGGAGCTATCAAAAGCATCAAAATTCCATTCTGGAGTCATTTACACATAAGTCAATATCCGGTCAACCTTTCCAACTTAGGCTTCTAGCTTTGAGACTAAGTATCTCAATTCATTCCTAAATCTCTCCGGACCCAAACCAACTACCCCAGCAAGGCACACAACAACTATAAGACATAAAATGAGCATTAAATGCGAGAATTTGGCAACAACTCTCGAAACAACCGGCCGAGTCATTACATTATCCCCCTTTTAGATAAACGTTCGTCCTCGAACGGGTCTAGAAACATACCCAGAGTATCAAATAGGTGTGGATATCTGCTCCATATCTCCCACTCAGTATCCCAAGTAGCCTCCTCAACTGGTTGACCTCTCCAGTGCACCTTCATTGAGGCTATATCCTTTGACCTCAACTTTCTAACATGACGACCCAAAATGGCCACCGGCTCACATCGTAAGTCAAATCACCACCCAACTTAACCGTGCTAAAATCCAAAACATGAGACGGATTGTCGACATACTTTCGAAGCATAGAAATATGAAATACTAGATGCACACTCGACAAACTAGGTGGCAAGACAAGCTTGCAAGCCACCTCTCCAATCCTCTGAAGCACCTCAAATGACCCAATATACCGAAGGATAAAATTTACCTTCTTCCGAAACCTCATAACACCCATAATAGGTGAAACCTTGAGCAGAACCCTCTCCCCAACCATGTAAGCAACATTACAAACTTTCTGATCAGCGTAGCTCTTCTGTCTAGACTACGTCGTGCGAAAGCCGATCCTGAATCAATTTAGCCTTGCCCAAAGCATCTTGAACCAAGTTAGTACCCAATAGCCTAGCCTCACCCAGCTCAAACTAACCCACCAGGGATCGACATTGTCTCATATACAAAGCCTCATACAAAGCCGTCTGAATGCTCGACCGGTATATGTTGTTGTAGGCAAACTCCACGAGCGGGAGAAAGTGATCCCAAAAACCTCTGAAATCAATGACACAAGTATATAGCATGTACTATAATATCTGAATAATGTGCTCACACTGTCCGTCTAAGGGTGAAATATTGTAATCAACTCAACCGGCGTGCCCAACTCACGCTATACTACCCTTTAAAACTGCAAAGTAAATTGTGTGGCTTGATCTGAAATGATGGACACGACATGAAGGAGAACAATCTCACAGTTGTATTCTCAGTCAATAGCTCTGAAGAATAAATATTCCTAACTTAAATAATGTGTGCGGACTTGGTCAACTGGTCTACAATTACCCAAATAGAATCGAGTTTCCTCGAAGTCCGTGGGAGCCCAACTACAAAATCCATCATGATACACTCCTATTTCGTCTATGGAACATCTTGCCTCTGAGGAAACCCTCCCGGTTTCTAATGCTCATACTTTACCCGCTGACAATTAAGGAACCAAGCTACAAATCCCACTATATCCTTCTTCATTCTCATTCATCAATAGTGTTGCCTTAAGTCCTGGTACATCTTCGCGGCACCCGGATGCAGTGATAGATCTATATTGTCACTTGTGAGTGCTCAAGCACCCATTATCTTTGACCATATTTAGTAAATTTGTATAGGAAATTATAAAAAAAATTAGATAAATATCGAGTGAGTACCCACAATTAAACCCATTTTTCTTCCTCTTTCAGAATATTTATCGGCGAGCACCTATGACTTTAAAATCCTGAATTTGCTACTGCCTAGATGAATGGAATACTACGCACTGTGGGCCTTCTCAAGAATCAACTCACGTAGCACATTAGGCATACAATCCGACCCTGCATCCTCAACACCCCATCTCCCCAATAGTAACATCTTTAGCATCGCCATGCTGAATCGTGTCCTTAAGGACAAGTAAATAGGGATCATCATACTGGAAATCATGGATGCAGTCAAATAAGGAAGATCGAGAAACCACACAAGCTAGAACCCGATTGGGCTCCAAAAATATCTAGTCTCATGAACTGGTTGGCCAAGTCCTGAACATCAACTGCAAACGATCTCTCACCAACATGAATGCAAGGCTACCCATACTCATCGGCTTTCTACTCAAGGCATCGGCTACCACATTGGCCTTTCTAGGATAATACAGAATAGTAATATCATAGTCCTTTAGCAGCTCCAACCATCTTCACTGCCTCAAAATTTGATCTTTTTGTTTGAACAAGTGTTGGAGATTCCTATGATCTATAAATACCTCACAAGATACACATAGATATAGTGCCTCCAAATCTTCAATGCATGAATGATGGCAGCCAACTCCAAATCATGAACAAGGTAGTTCTTCTCATGGGGCTTCAACTAGCTCGAAGCATAGGCAATCACTCTACCCTCCTACATCAAGACACACCCAATACCAATCCGAGAAGCATCACAATAACTGTACAAGAGCCAGAAGCTGAAGGTAGAACTAGAATAAGAGATGTGGTCAAAGCACTCTTGATATTCTGAAAGGTCCCCTCACACTCATCCAACTACCTGAAAGGAGCACATTTTTGGTCAATTTGGTCAAAGGCGACGCAACAGATGAGAAACGCTCTACGAAGAAATAATAATAACCTGCCAAACTAAGAAAGCTCTAAATCTTCGTAGCTAAGGACGGTCTGGGCCAAATCTGAACTGCCTCTATCTTCTTTGGATCCACATGAATCCCCTCACTGGACACCACGTGCCCCAAGGAAGCCACTGAACTAAGCCAAAATTCACACTTAAAAAGAACTTGGCATAAAGCTTCTCCTCCCTCAACCGCTATAACACAATCCTTGAATGTTGGGCATGCTTCTCTTGGCTATGAGATTACACCAGGATATCATTAATAAGTACTAGGGGTGTGCATTCGAATCAGTTTATCGATAAACCGAATCGATTATTTGTTATCGATTTGTCAATATCGGCTTATCGATTTTGATTTAGAATTTTTTTTTATCGAGTTATTGATTTTGATCTCGATTTCGTCCTCTTCGATTTTTGGTTTATCGATAAACCGATAAGATATACTTAAAAGAAATTACCCTTATTCTATAATACCCCTTCCTTTACCCTAAGTCCCTAACCCTATTATTTCATCTACCACATTTAAGGGATGATCATATTTAAAGCTCAAGGGAATAAAGTTCAAATTAATGGAAAATAGAATTTGCCGTGATGATGTATTTTTATTTTTTTTATACCCTTGGAGTGTTGGTAGCATATATTTGATCCCTTACTTTAGTTTCGTTGCATGTGCTTTTTGACACAATTTTTATGTTATAAATGGCGTTCGTCTTATTTTAGCTTCTTTTTTACCATATTAGTTTGGCGTGTTTATAGCGATATACTTTCCTTGGAATCCTGCAAATTTTTTACTGGTGTAATCGATAACCGAATCGATAAGCCCCAAAAATCGATAAATCAAAATTGAAAAAATCGAAGCCTTATTGAAATGATAATGATAAAAAATGTACAAACCGATAATCGATAACGAATTATCGATAAGGGTCAAAATCGAATCGATAAATCGAATACACACCCCTAATAAATACTATGACAAACAAGTTGAGATAAGGCTGAAATACACTATTCATTAGATACACAATGCTGGTGGGGCATTGGTCAGCCCAAAAGACGTTAGAAGGAACTCACAATGACCATAACAGGTCCTAAATGTTGTCTTTAAAATATTCGAGTCCTGAATCTTCAACTAATGATATCCAGATCTCAAATCAATCTTAGAGAACACCTTGCTGCCTGAAGCTGGTAAGATAAATCACCAATGCACGATTAAGGAGACTTGTTCTTGATTGTAACTTTGTTCAACTACCTATAATCGATGCACATACGCATGGTACCATCCTTCTCCTTCATAAACAGAACTGGTGCATCCCAACGCACACACTAGGTTTAATAAACCCCTTATCAAGAAGTACCTGAAGTTGGTCTTCATTTTCTTCAACTCGGTTGGTTCCATCTTAAATATTGGCTTGTAGATGATAGTAGAATGTGCTATGAACCAGCTGATATAGTTAAGTCTCCCCGAGAAACTCACTACTTCTTTCTTGTTCTTTGGAGATGGCAATTCTTGAATGGCTTTGACCTTTGATGGGTCCAATTCTATCCCATGGCGACTCACGATGAACCCAAGTAATTTCCTAGCTGGAATCCTGAATGCACATTTTTCGGGATTCAATTTTAGGTTGTACTTTCTCAGTCTATTGAATAACTTCCTCAATCTCCATGTGGTCAGTGGCTTTATTGGATTTGATGATGGTGTCATCTACATACACCTCTATCTCCTTGTGTATCATGTCATAAAAAAGGGTATTCATGGCCCTCACATAGGTGGCCCCGACATTCTTTAACCCAAATGGCATCATCTTGTAGCGGTACATCCCCTATGGCCTAATTAAATCTATTTTCTTAGCATTCTCTTCATCCATCCATATCTGATGGTACCCAGCAAAAAAATCAACGAAGGAAAGCTCGTGCTTGGCACAATTATCAATCAAGATGTGTATGTTAGGCAAGGGGAAATTGTCTTTTAGACTGGCCCGATTGAGGTCCCGATAGTCGATACAAACTCTAACTTTCTCATCCTTCTTTAGTACTGGCACAATATTAGCTAACCATGTCGGATACTCTACCACCTTGATAACTTTAGCTTTGACCTGCTTAGTGACTTCTTCCTTGATTTTCAGACTCATATCTGGCTTGAACTTCCTAAGCTTATGCTTTACTGGCGGACAGTCCGGATCAGTCAGCAATTTGTGAGCCATGATGGATGTGCTTAGACCAGCCATGTCGTCGTATGACCAGGCAAATATGTCATCATACTCTCTTAGGAACTTTGTATATTCTTTCTTTACGGTGACAAATAGACACTGATTCGCGTTTCTTTGATGTTTTCCGCATCCCCCAGGTTGACAATCTCAGTCTTGTCCAAGTTGGACTTAGGCCTATTCTTGAAATTCTCAACTTCCTTAATAATCTCTTCTGGTATATCGTCGTCCTGAATCTATGTCCATTTGTTACGTTATCTCGTTGCATGTCACAGTCATTGATTCATCAAGTAAAGTAATGGTATTATTATTTGAGTAAAGTAATAAAAATAATAAGCGTAAGTTTTATAAGAAAAATAAATACTTTAATAAATTCCATGAATGTTTTGAACATCGGAGCTCTTTTTGTGAAACAAAAAACAAAATGCGAAAGGGAAATAAACTAGTAAAACAAAACAGTGCGTGGTGCTTTATTTAGCCTTGCTTACCTGAGGCACGCCGAGCTCTGGTAGTTCTGATGGACCAATTATTGAGGTGCTCTTCTCGGCTCATGGCTTGTATGGAAGGGCCTTCCTCCCCCTCCTCCTTGAAAATGGTGCAATAGTCCATGTTATCTTTCTCTAGAAACAAATTCTTCATTGCCGCCAGTTCTTCCTCTTCTTATGACCGTAGATTGCTACGGCTGGTTGGAAAGTCTGCTTCAAACGGGGTATTGGCTGCTCTAATAGGTAGTAAGGGTTGCGCCAGGGTGGCGACCAGTCCTTGAATTCTTCCCAGGTATACCCATACCCCAAACCAAATATAGTACCGTGTTTCTTTAGTTTGATAGGCTTAGCGATTCCTTGGAGATTCTTGCCAAGTCCTTTGCCCGGTTCATACCCGTACCAGTTCAGTATGCTTTCGATTTTATTATCCCACCATTTATCCTTGTCTACGGTGTTGACTCGCTCGATGTGATGGTAGGTTTCTTCGCCTATATTCCTTCTTCCTCTAATCGCTGGGATGGTCTGGCGGCTATATATGGGTTGCTACCGTCACCATGAATGATCACCTCCTGGTGATTCCACTCAAATTTCACTGCCTGATGTAGTGTTGACGCCACGACCCCGGCAACATGAATCCACGGTCGTCCCAATAGTAGATTGTAAGATGACGGCATGTCTATTACTTGAAAATCAACATCGAACCAGGTGGGCCCATTTGCAAACGTAGGCTAATCTCCCCAATAGTGGATCTTTGAGATTCGTCGAAAGCCTTGATGTTGATGGACCCATCCTTGATTTCATGCAGCCCTTTCCCAATGTTCTGAGCGTTACCTGAGGACAAATGTTCAGACTGGACTCCCATCGACCAGGATCCAGGTGATAAAATAATTTTCGCACTGCATAGTGATGTGCAATGCCTTGTTATGGCTTAGCCCTTCCAGTGGTAGCTCATCCTCGTGGAAGGTGATTTTATGACTTTCCAATACTTGACCCACCATGTTTTCTATTTCTCCTCCAGTGATGTTGTTGGGCACATATTCCTCATTTAGCACACTTAACAACGCATTCTTGTGTGCATCAGGACTTTGTAGCAAAGCCAGGATAGAGATTTGTGTTGGTGTTTCGCTCAGCTGGTCAATGACCAAGTATTCCTGGGTTTGTATCTTTCTCCAAAGATCTCAGGGTCCAATTTCAATGATGGCTTGTCGACCAGAGGTCTGCTTACTTGACTCAACCAAGTGTTTTGGGGTATAAACCATGCCGGTTCTCGTCAAACCCTATGCTGCAATCGTTTCCCCGAACTTGGATTTTTTCTTCCTCTTTGCCTCGGCTGTGTAGTCCCATTGTATGGATTTTGTGTGAATTTTTGTTACGGCTATCATTGCCACTGGAATAAGCACCCTTGTTTTGGAAGGTAATACGGTGACTTCAAAGAGCTCATGCACCTTCGGGGATCCAAACTCGACCTCGATCGGTGTTGGCGTCTTCATAGAGGCCGATACTTCAAACTCAAGCGGTATGGACATATTTACCTCAACATCTTCAGAAGGCTGAATTTGGACTACAGTTGGATTGAGAGTGACTGTTGGTTTCTTTGGATCGTCTCTTTCTGCTATCAAACTGATTGATCCCTCAGGGTCCCAATCATCTTTTATCTCAATCATGTGTATACCTCTACCCTTGTAGTCTTGTAGAGGGTTGTTACGGACATTTGGGGAGGGCTCCTTTGCCACGATGATCTTATTCTCTATCAAAGACTGGATTTTGTCCTTTAGGGAGCGGTATTCGTCAATGGTATGCCCCTTTATGCCGAAATAGTATGCACAAGTTTTATTTGGGTTTACCAACTCGAAGGAATTTTCAGGGTTTATGGTAGGGATAGGGGTGACATAACCAACAACTTTAAGCTTTTCATACAGCTGGTCGATAGGTTAGGCAATGGTGGTGTATTGTTTGGGAGGTCGGTCAAAGTTTGGTTGGGGTATAGAGAAATTTTAGCGAGGGGGAGATGATTGATAATGGGACGGTTGAGTGTTGTAGGCTTAGTAGACGTTTGCAGGTTGGGAGTATTTGGGTGAAGTAGGCTGATATGCGGGTGGCGAAGATAACTAGTAAGTGGATATTGGAGCTTGGTAAGAAGGCAAGAGTGCTTGGCAATTTGGAGTGGGTTGATATGTGAGTGGAGATATCGGGTAGGCTTGGTATTTGATTGGTGATTCAGTTCTTTGTGCAACCATTATGGCACCTACGTCCCTCTTTTTGGATGTACCACCAGACTGCAGAGCCTTGTTGGTAGGTTGCAAAGCTTCAAAGTTACTGACATACCATTTTTGATACCTTCTTCGATCCTTTCCCCTAGTTTGATGATGTCAGAAAAATCTGGCCTTCAATTAGCATCAGCCTTTCGTAGTACTATGGGTCTTGAGCCCGGACGAAAAACATGTTCATTTGTTCTTCCTCTAAAGCTGGCCTGACCTTAGCAGCTTCTGATCACCAATGAGTAGCATACTCACGGAATGTCTCCGTAGGTTTCTTCTTTAAGTTATGGATACAGAACACATCTGGCGCATTTTCCGTGTTGAATCTGAGCATGTCCATGAAATCGGACACCATACTTACCCAATTTGACCACTTCTTTGGGTCTTGGCCAATTTACCAAGATAGAGCATCCCTTTTCAGACTTCTCATAAAGAGCTTCATGCAAATCTTTTCATCTTTTCCCACTCCGACCAGTTTGTCACAGTATGTCCTCAGGTGAACCCTGGAATCTCTTGTACCATCAAACATTTTGAACTTCGGAGGTTTGTACCCCTCAGGAAATTCGACATCGGACTGTATACATAAATCTTCGTAGTTTAGTCCCTCAATTCCTTTACTGCCTTCATCGCCCTGGATCCTGATGATAAGTTTCTTAAGTTCTTCAGCCAAATTCCTGATAAGAGAGTCTTTGTCACCGGACTCAGGTATGCTTGCGATGGGCACAATTTCCACATATATAGGAATCTTTTTGTGGAAATGGTCATTCATGGGGTTAAATGGTTCTGGTATGAGCAATGGAGTGTTGTTGGGAGTCTGACAAGTATTGAAGTGGTGGTAAAGAGTGAGATGGTTTGGGACATTTTGTGGAGGTGTGGGATTCCGAGTGACTTTTGGAGAAGCAAGGGAAAATGACAAACTCTCCAAATTCTGGACTTGGTTAAGCTCTTCTTTGAACTTTAATAACTTTTGTTCTATCTTAGAGGAATTCTCCTTGGAAACCTGAATACCCTGAGTGACCTCTACCCGTTCGACTGAATTATCCTTTCTGATGTTGATTAACTCTTCCATGTTTCCATTGTTCTTTCTTCTGATAGGACTAGAAGGAGGAGTAGATGTAGGACCCTTGGATCTTGTGGAATACGATGATGATGCCAGAGTTCACGAACTAACCTTTTGGGGAGGGGAATAAATAAAAAGGAAAAAATAAAAAAGGTAGCAAGTTAGTAAAGATCATAAGAAAAGATGTTGCAATATTTAAACATGTAGTGCAGGGAATATAAAACGTGTCCTAATCTTGGGGGGACCTCGTTATGCTCGAGGTAGGCCTAGCGACAAATAAATTTGGAGAACTTAGAATGCTAAATGCCTCATTTTATTGATATGAAGATAAGATAAATCCCAAAATGATACTAAATAACGTGAAATAAAATGTCACTAATGGTCGTAGGCCTTATTACATTTTCAAAGGAAAAGAAGACTTCTATCTATTTTTTTCATAGAAGGACCTTCCCAGATTCAGCAATGTTGGCTCCTTCGTACAGCTCTCCCAGTTCGCGCAATCCTAGCAGCAAGTAGGCCCTGACCGGACGTCCGCCTTTATCTCCTTCAGTAACTCAACAATCTTCGACCTTCTTTAGAAACTTCTTTTCCAGTTCCACTATGCCCTGTTCCAAATAGATCTCGTTTGTTGGCGCTAACTGCCATATCCTTCCATTCTCTAAATAAATTTGATTGGCTTCTTGTATTTCACGGTGCTTATTTTTGCATTCCCATATCCTCTTGCGCAATTGGTTGTACTTTACCTGTGCTTCAACCTTTTCATCAATGATCCTGTGACATCGAACAAACCCTGGTTATCCTAACCCATTATGATTGTCTTCCAACCAACTTGGATAGTATGGAGTATATCCAGCATGGTACCTGTTCGGTTCAATAGTATCTTTTCCCATGACGATTTTGCAATGCCACATATGTTGGGCTTGGCACTTGTAAGGGCTATCATCATCCTGAAATTTGGCCTTAAAGTAACTCATTTTGTCAACCCTTGGTATAACCTACTTTATTCCGGCCTACCTTATGACCCGGAGAGGGACATAAAGGTAAGTTCTTCTCAGACCAATGAGTATAAGAAACGGTGCATCCCGAGATCAGACAAGACTCTTCAGTAGAGAACCATTTGAACATCCATTGCACTTGGTCCTCTTTCAAATTTTCGAACAATTCTACCCACCCTTTAGCATCTTCCAGTTGAGCAACACATGTTAGGCATATTGTTTATTCGCCTTAGCTAATGGAAGGCGATATGATCATCCCAGTCCCTGCGCTTGATCTCTTGTTTATATTCACCCTTTTGGAGATGCTCCATGAGTCAGAGTTGGAGTAGTAAGTTACAATCCTCAAAGTTTTTGGCCCCTCATTGATTGCTCTCCAGGGCTCGGTATATCTCTGCAATGATCATAGGTAGTATACTAAAAGGCTGCCCGCCAATACCTTCCATTAAAATTTTGGTAACCATAGCTAGTCTGGTATGAAACCTAGCCTTCTTCATAGGAAATACTATCATCCCCAAAAAGTAGAACATAAAGACGAAGACCCTTCTATGGATATGTCCCATGATATGAGGGCGAATTCATCTGGGTAAGTGTGGTAGGACTTGCTATGGCCGTATCTCTCGTACAGAAAGTCGAAAGGAATGTAGGAATCCTTCAAGCAGGTCAAGTCTAGGTTCTTTTTTAGTCCCATCATTCTGAGAAAACCCATACCCTTATGACTTTCTGGCATAAGCAAACCTGGAGTCTCCTATGGGATACCAGCTAGCCCTCCTATTTCCTCTAGCAAAGGTGTCATTTCAAGGTCCCCGAAGCGGAACACAGATCTGTCGCCATCCCAGAACAGGGTTGCAGCCTCTACAATTTTATTGTTGTGTCGGATTTCCATAAGTGAGGGCAAATTTCCCAAATATTTGTGGACGAAATTCTGATCAATGGAGTGAAGGTCTTCCCACCATCTTAGCAACCTTGGGTGGATGTTTGTTACCATGTCGAATCTGGGGACTTCGTGCCTCATTTTCTGCAAAACAAAGTGTTAGGCCCTTACCCTCGCCAGACTCGACTATTTAAATATCAATAATTGGCATAAGCAACATTTTAGTTCTCCAAATATTACATAGACATGGTAGTGTCCTTTTAGGTTCCTGGGAAGCCCGAAGGCTATATTAAAGAGCCATTATGCGGAAAACATAACTGAATCGGCTAGGTTTGACCATGATGCATGCACAATAATTGCCACGTACTTGCACGATCATAAAGTAATGATTATAATAATTGCTCATAATTACAACAATATTAAAGGAAAGCGGTAAAAGAAGGCATTAAAGAAAAGAAACAGAGAGCCAATTTAGTTTTGCAGTAGAAGAGAGATAAAGACCTTAAATAAAGGTCAATAAAAACAGTAAATTTACAAGTAACATGAAATGGTAAAAGCCTAAAATTCCCCAGCAGAGTCGCCATGCTGTCGATGCCCCCTCTTTCTAAGGCGAAATGGGTTTATGACATTTGGTAGGACAACTCATTCCCTTTTGGGAATTGGGTTTTCAATTTGAAGAGTCTCCATCTAATGATTAAAGTGCATTAGGACACTAAATAAGGGTTTGAATTGGAAAACCAGAGTTCGGGAAGGTGTTAGACACCCCTCAGGATCCACTAGTGTGGTTCCCAGCCATGTTATAATTGTGACTTCACGTAACAAGTAAGCAATTAAGGGCTCAAGTAGAAGGTGTTTTCACAAATATTGCAAGTAAATTGAGTTTTTGAGGAGAAATAAAGAGGATAGAAATTTTAAGAAAAGATTTAAATAATTATGAAAAAGAATAAACAAATAAAGGGGAAAGGGGGGGGGGGGGGGTCCTAGGTTTATGATTAGTATGGATCACGTCAATGCAATACCCAGTAATCACTCCTCGAAACAGTAGGGGCTACATGAGGCATTAGCGCATCGGTCATCATACCCATATCTACCCTTCCTACCTCGTCAAGGTATTAAAGCACGAAATAGTATCATTACTAATTACATGTTATTATCCGTCCCAATCCTGTCAGTCACGGAGGCGTTAGGACTACTAATACTATAGGGGAGGGAGTTGGGATTTTCAGAGTTTAAAAAGGACAAAATTCTAAGGCGACAAACAAGAACACATAAGCAGTTAGGGGGGAAACAAATAGCAGTTAAGGCTCAAACATGCCTCATCACTTAAGGAGCAAATTATATAGCATGACTTCAAATACTAGTTATGGTCTGAATTAACTTTAAAGCGTTAGGACATGCTGATTTATCACATATTTCTCAAATAAGAAATCTGAATTAGGCTTGGTTTGGTTGTAATTTATTAAGAACTGACATAGTTGATTAATCACCTAATGGCTTGCCTAGGAGAGACCCATAGGCATGATATCTAACTGTGAAGAAAGTGTACTGGTTTTAAAATAAAGGATTACTGGTGTTATAAGCAAAAGTTATGTGGATTTTAAATGACCTTATTTACCGATTTTAGACTCATAGAGGAAATAGACGAAGCCGATTCAACTAATTACTCCTATAGGCATGATTTCTAAACATTGTTGATTTTAAACGATTGCATAAGTACATGAGTCCTATAGGTATGGTATCTAGAATGAAGTTGATTATTATTAAACCTATGATTCTTTGCCTAATGTCAGATATATGCAGATTATTATTAAACCTATGATTGTTTGCCTAAGGACATGTATATGCAGAAGTGCAGAAAAAGACCTATGATTATGGTTTCTATATGTAGAAATGCAGAAACTTAGAGACATGATTTCTAAGATGAGAATGCAGAACTTATAGGCAGGATTTATAAGATGAGAATGTAGAAGTTCAAGAATTCCTATGAACAAGTTATCTATATGAATGCAATAGCATATAAGTAACCTATAGGCATGTTGTCTATGTGAATGCAAGAATCAGAAAATCTTATAGGCAAGTTATCTACCCTGTGCATACATTCATCCCCATCCACTAGACATCCCCATAGTTATTACAAATTATTACAAATCAAAATGAACCAGAAAAAGTAAAAAAAAAATACATCAAAAATTCAAGCTACACCAAACAGCCTAATTCAGACTTAAAGTCTGACAATATGAGATAAACCAACTTACAGGATCAGATTTCCAAAAGCCTTTCTCTTATATGTGTTAAAGTTCCCAAGAGTCTCTAACGGCTCCAGGCAGTGCTTACACTCAAAATACATAGCAAAATTAGGTGATAGTGAAGTGTGGAAGGGCCAGCCTCAAATGTCCAAGTTCAAAAGGAACTCAAGGTCCCAAAGCAAGGCTCAAAGAGGGGGGCAGAACTTACAATCTAAGAGTAAGTGCAAGTGCATAAAGAGGGAATTAAGAAAAGCCATGGCATGCTGGTGGTCATGCCCAAAAATTGGGGGTGCTGGCACACCCCTAACCAGCCTGTTAGCCCAATCTTAAGAGTTAGGATCCACTGTGGATCAGGTTATGACCTGGGCAGTAATTTGGATACTGCCAGGCCAAGAACCTTAACTCAAACACATAGAAAGGAATAGGGGGTAGGGATTTACAATAGAAATTGATGCAAGGAAAGGACATACATAGTCTGATCACTGAACAACAATAGCAAAGTAAACAAGAATGCTGAAACTATGAAGTAAACACAGAGGGGTGAAGCAGAAAATTAAATCAGAACATACTAGTTTCCGGGAAAAGCAAGTAAAAACATGAGTCTTAATGAAGCCATGTTGCAAGAAAAACAACTCCAAAAGGGTCTCAAGAAAGTAGAATGTTGAAACTGTATTGAACTTAAAGTAGTAAGTGTGTGAGAGTATTGAATTAGGAGTTAGGATAATTGTCCATGAGGTGTGTGTTAAGAGTGCAGAAGGGCGGTCCCTTTTATAGTGCAGAAAACAAGTAAGAAAGGTAAGGAAATATTCATTGAAATCAATCTCCCTTTAGTTAAGGGATTCTAATTTCAACATGTAAAAACCAATTAAGGGAAAAAGTTTTGATTAAAACCTTTTCAAAGTGGTACAAAAAGGGGTACATACATAGAAGTCATTTAAGGAAAGCATTCAATGGTACATGGTTTGTGACAAATGTGAAAAGGGGATCAATAAAACAACCAATGAAACCAAAATTATAGGTTCAATTTGAATGAACCAAGTCAAAAAAAGATAAATGAGGTTCACTCAAAGAAAATCAATGACAAATTGTCAGCCTTGTTAAAAGGATTTCAGAATCAATCAATTAGTTGGTAAAAATCTTTAGAAAGAGGAATTTTCTCCTATATAAATCACCCAAATAAGTTAATCAAGAAGGAATTGTCAAGTCATTTAGAAGAGATTTGAATCAAAGAAAGATGCATAATCATAGGCAAAAGTGGTACATGTCGACTTTGTAGACTCAAACGTGTTTGGGAGTCCAGGGTCCCAAAGTGGAACCCTAACTCGCACACAAGAAATCAAAATTGCCAAAAATCCCCAAATCCTAGGGTTTTTAATTGAGCCAGATAATAGAGATGAGAAGGCAAGCCACTTGAGAGAGGCTCAGAAATCTTTTCCAAATACTTATAAAAAACAAACATACATGATAGAAAGAAGACCGATTCAAGGTCATGAGAACATATTTGAGAAAACTCAGAACTTAAACAAGTTCAGAAAAAAAAAAAGATGATATGAGCTTAACAAAAGTAGATGAAATATGCTTGGCAAGAACATAAACAGAGTTCAGTTAAAGTAAACAAAATCAAAGAACTCAACTATAAACACATATAGCAAAGAATAAGGAAAACATCACGGCTTAACATGTGAGCATGGTATAGAAACACAGTAGGAAAACAAAATATATAGAAGCACAGAAGAACACATGTGGTAAAAGGAAACATATGAAAGCAATAGCAAACAAATACACAAAGAAAGGGAAAAAAGTCGGATTAACATTTTAAATCTTTCAGAAAACCCTAAATCGAAGAGAAGTGATTTTAAAAAGTAATTTTTGAAAGAAAAATTAGGAAAATCGTTTAAAAATCAAAGTGGAGCATAGATACGTGACAGATCTAAGAAAAATTGAAAAGAACCTCGAATAGCCAGGGTTTCAAAAGAACACTAGAACTAGAAAGGTCTTGAGGAAAGTCAAATCCCGAGTTGAAAAGACTCATATTGCTCAAATATGCCGGAGTAATGTCTGGAGAAGCCATAGATATACAGATCTAAGGAAATCTGAAAGGGAACCATCGAGGTCCGGTCTCGAAACTTCGAACAACCACAGTTTATTGATGGAGGGGAGTGAGTACCAACCATCCATGGCCTGAGAAGCCATGGATTCCGGTGGAGTGGTGGTTGAAGAGGGGTAGAAGGAGGCCAGGGTTTCGGAGAGTTTGAGAGACGAGAGGTTTCAAAGGCGGCTGAGAGATGGGAAATGAGGGATTAGGGTAGTCGTTTGGAGTTAAAAAGGTAAGGGTGAGTTTTGGTCGTTGATTTTGAGTGATCAACGGTCTAGATTTAAGTGGGTAGGTAGGGAACAAGTTGGGTCTTTTAGAATTGAGTCGTGGATTGGCCCATTTAGGAATTGAAATTGGGTTAATTTGGGGGGCTAATTTTGGCTAAAATTGAAATAAAATAGGGATGGTATTTAAATAGCCACTTTTTCCCTTTTTATTTTTTTTAAATAATAATATAAATAATTTTAAAATCAAATTAAAAGTACTGAGCCAAATAATATTATAAATATTAACTTAAAAACACAGGAACCAATTTTATAATTATAAAATACTGTTAATCTTAACAATGGGCTAAAATTGCAATTATATGAAATTTAGCTTTAAAAATGACAAATAAATTTATAAAAATATACAATAATTACCTTGACTATACTTTGGTATAAATATGGGAATAAAATAAATTATTCACCAAAATGATAATTTTGGAAATAATTATTGGATTTTATACTGTTAAAATAGACAATAAATTGGTTTTGAAAATCTTTAAAAAAAATTATGTAGAATACCGAAGCACTTGGGCATGCTTATATATGCATGTACATGCTATTTTGAAAGTATTTTGTATATGAAAATTATATAGGAAAAAATTGGATATCAACACTTGGTCCTCTTTCAGATTTTCGAACAACTCTACCCATCCTTTGGTATCTTCTGGCTGAGCAAACATGTTGGGCATGTAGTACATCCTCCTTGGCTAATGGAAGGCTATATGATCGTCCCAGTCCCTATGCTGAATCTCCTGTCGATGCTCACCCTTTTGGAGGTGCTCAATGAGCCAGAGTTGGAGTAACAAGTTGCAACCCTCGAAGTGTTTGGCTCCCTGTTGACACGTCTCCAAGGATCAACATATTTCTGCGATGATCATGGGCACTATGCTAAATGGTGGCCCACCAATTCCTTCCATTAATGTTTTGGTGACCATGGCTAGTCGGGTATGGATCCTTTCTTTCTTCATGGGAAATACTATCAACCCCAAGATATGTTGTGAGCGTACCTCTCATACAGATAATCAAAGGGAATGTACGACTCTTTTAAGCAAGTTAAATCTAGATTCTTCTTTAGACCCATCGTCTTGAGAAAACCACTACCCTTGCATATTCCGGCATTAACAGACCCGGAGTTTCCCATGGTATACCAGCCAGTACTCCTATTTCCTTGAGGTGTCATCTCAATGTCTCGGAAGCGGAACACAAACCTATCACAAACCCAAAATAGAGTGGCAACTTTTATGATTTGTTGTTGGGTGGGATTTCCAAAAAGGGAAGGTAAATTTCCCAAGTATCTTTGGACAAGAGTCTAATCACTGGAATGAAGATATTGGTGACCATGCCGAATCTGGGGGCTTCGTACCTCATATTTCTGCAAGACAAAAGTGTTAGGCCTTTTACCCCCACTGGACATCGACTATTAAATATCAATAATTGGCATAACAAGCATTTAGTTCTCCAAATAAATGCATTAAACTTGGTAGCATCCGTTTGGGTTTTTGGGAAAACCCGATGGACTTCGGACAGGGATATCTTAAAGAGTCATTATGCGGAAAACATAACTGACTCGGCTAGGTTTTGAGAATGATGCATGCACAATTAAATGGAGTAGGGTTTGTATAGGGTATTAGACTGGCACCCTTGAGTAGACAACTCAAGAGGGAAAAGCATGGATCCGTCGACCGTTGATCGAATGGTTTTACCGCAAATATGCCTTTGCCGGATTTAGGGGAGTAATAATATCGGAAGGCCGCAACGACTCATTATTAGTGTTGCTATGGTATTTTGTTCAGCACGAGTGGAGTATGATGTTGAAAATGCAGTTGCAATAATTAAAACAAGTTGTCATGTATTTGCACGTTCATAAAGTAATAATTACAACAGTTTCTCCAGTTTACAACAGTACTTAAGGAAAGCATTAAGAGAAATAAAGAAAAGAAACAAAGAGCCAATTAGTTTCGACGTAGAAGAGGAAAAGTACTTAAAGGCATTTAAACAAACAAAGATATATAAAGAGCATAAAGCCACAAATAACATGAAATGGTAAAAGCCCTAAAGAAATCCCCAGCAGAGTCACCACGCTGTCACGCCCCCCTTTTTCTCACGAATCGGGTTTATAACATATGAGAGGACAACTCGTTTCCTTTTGGGAATTGAATTTTAAGAGTCTCCACTTAATGATTAAGTGCATTAGGACACTAAGAATAACTTGATTTAGAAAACCAGAGATTGGGTAAGCGTTTGAAATTATCCCGAAGGGAAGGTGTTAGGCACCCTCAAGATCTACTAGTGTAGTACCTGGCCATACTATAATTGTGAATTTAAGTGCAAATAACAAGTAGACAAATAAGAGTTGCAAATATGAGAGGGGGTTTTCACATAATTATTGCAAATAATTTGAAGTTAAAATAAAATTTAAAAAGCTGAAATTTGAGAGAAAAAGCAATTTTTGAAACTCAGAATAAATGGGTAAAAGAAAGAGAAGAAATTTCACATGATTGCTGCAAGTAGATTGAAAGTAAAAAAAAGTCGAAGAAGCTATAATTTGAAAAGAAAATAGCTTTTGAAACTTTGAATGAAGTAAACATGTAAAGGGAGGGGGTCCTAGGTTTATAAATAATATGGATCACCCCATACAACACCCGGTAATTGTTTATACAAGTGGTGTTATCGTGTGGTCATCATATCCATATCTACCATTTCCCACTCCGTTAAGGTATTAAATGCAGAATGGTCTCATTTTACTTATTGCATGCTATTACCCGTCCCCAATCCTATCAGCCTCGGAGGAATTTGGGACTAATAGTCCTAAAGGGAAGGGAGATTTGGCCCTTTTGTGGTTTCAAAAGGATAAAACTCTAAGGCGACATTCAAAAAGACGTAAAGCATATATAGGGAAACACATAGAGATTAAAGGCTCAAATAGGCCTCCTCAGCTTAAAGACATATTGTTAGCATGTCTTGCACGTACTGGTTATGGTCTTAATTAAACTTAAAAGTTGTGGCAGACTGATCTATTACATATTTTGGATAAGAAATCCGAGTCAGGCCTGCCTGCTGGTTGGAATTGATAGAATCTAATTCAGCTTACAACTTACCATATGGCCTGCCTAAGTGTCAAGTGGAAAACTATAGCCATGATATCTATTAGTTTCAGAAAAAAGAAGAAATTGTTAGTTACAAGAATATAAATTCTGCATTCATTATGGTTACTACTGATTTTAGACTTATAAGCGAATGAATGATTCTGATTTCGTTGGTTGCTCCTATAGGCATATTTTCTAGGCGTTGTTGATTTTGAAAACACTTTTATAGCTGAAATAAGAGTGCAAAAGTCCTACAGGCATGGTGTCTAGAATGTTGTTTGTATTCAAAACTTACGCACAGGTTTGCCAAGTGATAGATACAGATGCAAAAATTCAGGAAGTCTTAGGCATAATATCTAGCATGTTGTTTATTATTTAAACCTATGAACAGGTTTGCCTAGTGATGGATGCAGATGCAGGAATTCAAGAAGTTCCATAGGCATGATATCTAGCATGCTGTTTATTATTTAAATCTATGAACATGTTTACTTAGTGATGATGCAGATACAAAAATTCAGGAAGTCCTATAGCATAATATGTATATGGTATGCACCATTTTAGAAATGACTTATACACACGGTCTCTAATATATAAGTACAGAAGCCTATAGACATGGTCCCTATATGAGATGCAAAAATGCAGAAGCTGAGAACAGGATACATGAGTATAGAACTGTAAATATTCCCTATGAACATAATATCTACCATTTGCATACATGATTGACCCTCCCCTTTTGACTAATAGCCCAATAGTTGTTACAAGTTATTATTACAGCCCAGAATGAATAAGAAAAGTAAAATTACATCAGAGCACTAAAATTACAACTAAGGAGAGCCTGATTCAGGCTTCCTGTCTGAAACATGATGTAAACCAATATCCAAAGATCAGATTCCAAAGTCTTTCTCTTATTTGGGATGTGTCATAGTTTCCTAAGAGTCTCAAATGGACTCTGGGCAGTGCTTACACCCAAATGTATTGCAGAATTGGCTCATAGTGCAGTGTGGAAGAGCCAGTCTTCAAATTTCCAAGTTCAGAAGGAACTCAATGTCCCAAAGCAAGGATCATTGGTTGGGGGTAGAACTTAGAATCTAGGAGAGAGTGTAAGTGCAAAGAGAGGATTCTAGGGGGAGCAGGGATAGGATGGTGGTCATACCCAACAATTGGAAGTGCTGGTACACCATAACCAGCCTGTCAGCCACATTGTTTAGGAGTTAAGATCTCTTAAAGGATCAAGTCCAGACATGAGCAACAATTTGGATTTTGCCATGTCCTGAACTTTAACTCAAACACATAGAAGGGAATAGGGGTACATGGATTCACAACAAAAACAGATGCAAAGAGAACAACATACATATTTAACACTGAGCATAGATAGCAAAATAGACAGGATTGTAGAAGCTGTAACATAAACACACTGGGATGAGGCTGCAAACTAAATTAGAACTTACCAGTTTCAGGAAAACAAGAAGAGAAAGCAGTAGTCTTGTAAAGCCAAATGGAAAGCAAATAATCAGAAGATTTTAGAAAAGAGCTGCGAGATTATGTGTGTAAAAGTGTTGAATTGAGAATTTGTGGAGTTGAAAGTGTCTGAAAAGTATTAAATTCAAGGTGTGTTGGTGAGATAGGAATCGTGCCCTTTTTATAATGTATAAGGCAAGCATAATAAGATCGGAGAATAATATTAAAAAAATCAGTTGTCAATCAATTACACAAGTTTCTCTTTAATTAAAGGATTCTGATTTCAAACAGGTAAACCAATTAACGAAAGAGGTTGATCAAACACTTTTCCAAAGCAGCACAAGAAGGGTATATACACAGATATTTATTTAAGGAAAAATCCTGGTAGGCACACATTTTGTGCAAATAAGGAAAAGCAATCAATCAACAGCCAGTAAAATAAAAAATTGAATATTTCATGTGAATGAACCATGTCAGGAAGATTGGAAAGATCTTGACTTAAGAAAAATCAGTACTAATCAATCAAACCTAAAAAAAGATTATGAATCATAAATTGGAAAACCTTTTTGAAGGAAAGAATTTATCACACGTATAAAACCGTACAACCATACTTAAGCACGAAGAACTATTATGCTAATCAGTGGAAGAATTTAAAAGTTCAGAGTCATAAACAAAGAGATTCAAACTCAACTCGTAGACTCAGAATGAGTTTGAAAGAGTCAAGGGTTACAAAATAGAACCCTGGTCTAAACATAAGGAAAAACCCCAAATCTTAGGGTTTCCATTTCGAATCAGATGCAGATACGAGGAGGCAAGTAATTGAAACATGCTCAGAGATCTATTTCAGATACTCATGAGGAAACAAACAGATATAATAGCAGGTTTGAAACAAAAAAGTGAAGAAAACTGATTCGAAGCATAGTGAGAGTAGGATGCACATGTTTAAGAAAAAGGTGGGACTTAAACAGGATTCAGAAGAGAAAAGAGATAGTATAGCATTTAAGAAAACACTAGAAGAAACATGTTTAAAGAGAACTCAATAAAGATCTAGTAAAAGGCAAACAAAGAACTTAATAACAGTAGGAGAACACAATATACCAGAAAAGTATATCAATAAGACTTATATGAAAAATACAACAGGATGCACATGCGAGCATGGTGTAGAAACACAGTAGAAAGACAAGGCACATAAGAAATATATAGTAAAAAAGACATAAGAAAGCAGTAGAAGTACATGCGTGACAAATATACAAACAGGAAAAGGAAAAGAAAAGTCGGATAAATATTTTGAATTTTTCAAAAACCCTAAGTTGAATACAAGTAATATTTGAAAGAAAAATTGGAAAAATGTTCAAATACTCAAGTGGAGCACATATATATAACAGTTTTAAGAAAAAATCAGAGAAAACCTCGGGTATCTAGGGTTTCAGAAGAACCCTAAAATGAGAAAAGCTTTAAAAAGGTCCGATCTTGGTCGAAAAGGTAAGAACCAAGCTCAAAACACCATAATTTGCCGGAGCAGGGCCGGAGATGGCTGTAAGGCCTCGAATCGGTGAAGACCTGAACGGACACCTTTGAGTTCAGTCCTTGAACCATCGAATACCAAGCGTTTAAGAGCGGAGGGAGGTGAGTATAGGCCTCCCATCGCCTGATAGGCCATGGATTCTGGTGAGATTGATGTCGAAAATGGTAGGAGACAATTAGGGTTTTCAAGAACCTTCGAGAGAGTTTGAGAGAGGGAGGATATTCAGATATGGATATTGGAATGAAATGAGGGGATTAGGGTAATCAATTGTATTTAATTATGGTAGGGTGAATAGTGGTCGTTCATCTGAATAATCAACGACTTAGATTTAATAGGGTAAGTGCAGAACCGGGTTGGGTCAATTGAGTTGGGTTAGGGGACGAGTTAAGTGTAATTGGGCTGGTCCGCTTGGGGTTCAAAATGGGGTCGATTGGGGGTGGGGCAATTTTGGCTATAATTGGAAAAAAATAGGGCTAGATTTTAAATAGCCAATTTTCCCTTTTTGTTTTATAAAAATAGTAAAATGACTTCAAAAACAAATTAAAGGTATTGAGTAAATTAATAATGTATAATTATTAAAATTAACATACTGAAATCAACAAAATTATAAAATGCTATTAAATCTTAAAATATGCTAGAATTGCAACTATATGCAATTTAGCTTTTAAAATATCAAATAAATTTATAAAAATGTGTAAAACTTACTTTAGCTATATTTTGGCATAAGTATGGGAATAAAATAAATTATTCATAAATATGATAATTTTGGGACTAATTATTGATTTTTGTATTGCTAAAATAGACAATAAATTAACTTTAAAAATCTTTAAAAAATTGGAGAAAATACTAAAATACTTGGGCATACTTATATATGTATATATATGCTATTTTGAAAGTATTTTTATGTAAAAGAAATACATAGAAAAAAACTGGGTATCAACAGCTCTACTAATGAGTCCCCGAGGATTTTAGCCTCAATCCATCCTTCGGTCTTTGCGGGGTATGTTGTAACTCGAGGCGTTTCTTCTGTATGATTGGTATCTTTCTTTGTTTGGCGTTGGATCCTTTTCCAATATCCTGCTAGGATATACCGAGCCCGAGGGGGCTCCAAGTTGGTTGTCTTCAACCCTGATCTTTGGGTTGTATCGGTTGTGGACGTCCGACCAAGTCACGGCGGGATACTCGACTATGTTTTTTCTTTAGCATCTTTGAAGCTACCAAGCTTCACTTGTTCAAACCTTGAGTGAAATCCTGCGCTTCCCAATCATCAGAGACTGATTGTTGTTCCATTCATTCCATTTGAAAGCGAGATACGAACTCTCGTAGCATCTCGTCCTGCCTTTGCTTGATTTTGAAGACGTCGGATTTCCTTGTAGCTACCTTGGTGGCACCAATATATGCCTTTATGAAATAATCTGCCAGCATGGCATACAAATCTATAAGGTTAGGAGCTAAGTTCTAATACCACATCATGGCCCCTCTCGAGAGTGTTACCCCGAACTTCTTCAGCAGGATAGATTTGATCGCATCGTCCCTCATGTTGTTTCCCTTCACCGCACAAGTGTAAGTAGTGACGTGCTCATTAGGGTCTGAGGTTTCATTGTACTTCGGAAGTTCGAGCAGTCTGAACTTCTTTGGAATGGGTTTTAGAGCAGCTTCCTTTGGGAACAACTTTTGTACAAACTTCTTCGAATCGACACCCTTCAGGACTGGGGGTGCGCCCGGAATTTGATCAACCCTAGAATTGTAGGTCTCTAACTTCTTATCGTTGGATTCTATCTTCTTCTCGCCCGACTTGATCCTCTTTTTGAGGTCCTAAAACATCTTTATGATGGTGGGGTCGGCTTCTGACCCATTGTTACTCGATCTTTTTAGTACCTGCTCGGTTTGGAGAGGAAGTTTTGGTGCTACCGTGCTGGGAGTTTTTTGGTGACTTTGGAGTTGAGCAATCACCAACTGTTGTGTTTGTAACATTTCAAAAATAACGTGAAGGCTAACCTCTTATTCTTCCCTAGATGGGGTTTTCTAAGCTACTTGTTGAATTCCTTGATGTACGCTCATATTAGTATGGGAGCTTATATCGACGTGTTGGGTTGTGTGAGACCACATCTGCGGGGATTTGCTTTGGTGCATCCCCAGGGTTTAATGGTGGTGTGATAATACCTGCAACGGCTACACTATTCTCTCCATAGTCCTCAAGACCGTTGTTTTCATATGCATTCACTTAGTTAGACATTTTGACCTAAAATTAAAAATTCTTAAACAAGAAAAAGCATGAAAGATAACTTGTGTTATGTAATAAGCCAACAAGAAAACAATCACTTTTATTTTTAGCCCCACGATGGGTACCAACCTGTTTAACTTGAAAATGGTAAATACAACTAGATTTGATTTTGTGGTACTAAAAATATGTGGATCTATTTTTATGCTAGTTGTTTGGCAATAGATGCTAAGTAAAAGACTAGAAATAAGTTAATATCTTGAAAACAATATAATGGTCAAACTGAATGACTTGAACTCGGGGGCCTCAAGCTTGCATATACGAGGCCTTGAGGTTGAGTCAGATGCCTTGCTAAAGGCAATCGATGGAGGATTAACAGTTATGACAAATTTGATGGCGACTCTTTATGGCCAAAAATGATTGCAATAAAACGAAGAATAATAAATAGAACACTATGAATATAAACAATAAAGGTAAGTAGTGAAATCAAGAGAATATGTTAAGTCAGAGAGCAAAGAGAATGTTCTTGTATATTTAATATTGTGTATCCGATTTCTCTCACAAAATGACAAGGGACCCCTTTATAGATGATGGAGAATCCTAACATAGTACAAGTGCATTTATTACAAAAGTATGTTGCTGGTACAACCATTTAATGCCATGGTATGGGTTGTGAACTAGCCTAATAGACTTGGTCAGCCTTAGTCATATGCCTTGGGGACTTCCCACTTTTTCACCATAACTATCGATTTGTACTGCCCCGAGGTCGACATCGACAAACCCTCGGATGTGAATCAATACCATAGTCTCGAGCCTTTTGAAATGTGCTTATGAGGCATCGTAACGATCGAAAATTAGACCCTCCAATTTTACCGTATACAACTCTCAAATTTGATAATTAAAGTCAACTCAAGTAAAATAGGTCAATTGTGAATGATATGAGGAGTGACCTCTCTACATCTACATGCCAATGCACATGCTGTGAGATGCACCACGTTGAAAGCCTCGTATACTCACAGTCTCACAATACTCAATCACTTAGTATTGTATATGGCCAATGAAGCCAAGAGATAATCATTCTCGTACATATATACATAAGCTAATAGTCAGTCACTCAGCAATGAATAAGGCCAATCCAGCCCAGGGGAAAATCCATCCCTCAATATAAATTAAGTGTGTTCACTAGGGGTATTTATATACTTCTGAGGGGCTCCTTTCGCCTAAACGTTATAATAAGTCAGATCCAGGCATAAATCAATCAAATCTGTTGCAGCGTATAGCCTGATCCCATAAGTATCACTCAAAATCAGTCCCTTGGCCTCACCCAATCATCAATCTCTCTCTCTCTCTCTCTCTCTCATTCTCTCTCTCTCTCGGGCTCACAATGTCATGAACGTAGCCTAAAATGATGATATGATGTATCAATAATAGCAATAGAGACTGAGATATGATATGTAATGAGTAAATATGAATGAGTAAGAGATTTAAATTTAATCAATAAGTCAACAGCAAGGAACAACCACTATGGGTCCCAACAATACCAGTATATAGCCTATGCATGATTTCTAGTATGATCGACAGCTCAATTACTTTATCATATGGTGAAAACACATATATCAACAAGATAAATCAGCTATACAGTTCCATGGAATCGACCAAGTCCTAGTTTTCACAATGCACGCACACACGCCCCGTCACCTAGCATGTGCATCACTTCAACACCAATCATATAACACATAATTCAGGGTTTCATACCCTCAGGACCAATTTTAGAAGCGCTACTTATCTCAAGCCGTGGAAACTCTACTCCAACACACCTTTTCCTAGCGAATCGGCCTCTGAATGCCTCAAATCTAGCCACAAATAATTCGATATAATCAACATAGGCTAAGAAATCAATTCCATATGAAAATACTAAGTTATTAATCAAAAGTAAAAAGTTGTCACAAAGCCCCCCCCCCCCCCCCCCGGCCCATGTCTCGAAACTCGATAGAAGTCATAAAACCCAAAAAACCATTCAATTATGAGACCAATCATACCAAATTTACCAAAATCTGACACGAAATCGCCACCCTAAACCCCAAATCAAGTTCTCCAAATCCCTAAACTCAAATTCCCAAATTTCACCTCAAAACCACACAACCTAGGTGGGAAAAATCAATGGGGAAATAAAATTGTTGCGACGTGCAGCCGATCCTATAAATATCACTCAAACTAAGGACCTTGACCTCACCCGATCATAAATCTCTCCCCCCTCTCTCTCT
This sequence comes from Nicotiana benthamiana, assembly GCA_034376525.1. Classification (NCBI taxonomy): domain Eukaryota; kingdom Viridiplantae; phylum Streptophyta; class Magnoliopsida; order Solanales; family Solanaceae; genus Nicotiana; species Nicotiana benthamiana. The sequence continues at coordinate 60,038,959 of CM067332.1, read as the reverse complement.
CTCTCTCTCTCTCTCTCTCTCTCTCTCTCTCTCTCGATATCATGAAACTATCCTGAAAGGATAATGTGATATATCAATAATAGCAATAAAGACTAAGATATGATATGCAATGAATAAATATAACTAGGTATGCCTTATAAGATTTCAATTTAATCAATAATTCAATAGCAAGGAACAACCACTATGGGTCCCAAAAGTACCCGTATATAGCCCAAGCATGATTTTTAGCATGATTGGCAACTCAATACTTTATCACATGATGAAAATACTATCAACAAGGTAAAGTAGCTATACAGTTACATGGAATTGACCAAGTCCTAGTTCTGACAGTGCACGCCCATACCCCATCATTTTGAATGTGCGTCACCTCAACACCAATCATATAACATAAAATTCGGGGTTTCATTCCCTCAAGACCAAGTTTAGAAGTGTTACTTATCTCAAACCATGCAAACTCTACTCCAACATACATTTGCCATACGAATCTCCTCCGAATGCCTCGATTATAGCCACGAATAATTTGATACAATCAATACGGGATAAATAAATCAATTCCGTAAGAAAATACTAAGTTATTAATCAAAAGTCAAAAGTTGCCTCAAAGCCCCCCACCCCCATCTCAAAACCCGATAAAAGTCATAAAATCCAAAAGCCATTCAACCATGAGTCCAACCATACTAAATTAACCCAAATTCGACACCGAATCGCCACTTAAAACCCCAAATCAATATCTCTAAATCCCTAACATAAAATTCCCAAATTTCACCTCAAAACCACACAATCTAGGTGGGAACATTAACAGGGAAATAAGATTACTGAATAATCTGCCAGTTAGCCGTATCTTTGGAAGCCACTAATGTCGACCAACTGCTTTTGTGGTAGCAATCCCCGCTTCTCTTGGCACGCATCTGCACAAACCATCCGCTAATAGGGACCAACCTCCTCAATCCTTTTCTGCTTCTGCGATCCTTCACATGTAGGTGCATGTTCGCATCTGCACTCCCCAGCCCCCATCCAACCTCTTCTTCTCCATTCCCAGCTCCAACCTACGAGCTCGCACATGCGTCCAAATCTCCGTAGATGCGATTGCACCAAAAGGCTTCAGCTACAACAACCTCTCAAACTCAACTTTTGATCCGTTAACCATCCGGAATCAACCCGAGGCCCGCAAAACCTCAACCAAACATACAAAGAAGTCCTAAAACACGATACAAACTTTGTCGAGCCCTTAAATCACATAAAAATATCAAAAACATGAATCACACTCCAATTCAAGCTTCTTAAAACTAAGGAATTCCAACTTCTACAAACGACGCCGAAACCTATCAAATCATGTCCGATTGACTCTAAATTTTGCACACAAGCCACAAATGACACCACAAACCTGCTCCAAATCCCGAAACCCCAATATGAGCCCCGTAACCACAAAGTCCACTCGCAGTCAAACTTCCAAATTTTTTATTTTTGTCATTTCAAGCTTAATTCAACCATGGACCTTCAAATCACAATCCGTACATGCTCCTAAGTCCAAAATCACCAAACAAAGCCGGCGAAAACATCGAAACTCCATTCCGGAGTCGTTTACATATAAGTCAATATTCGATCAATCTTTCCGACTTAGACTTCTAGCCTTGAGACTAAGTGTCTCAATTCATTCCTAAATCTCTCCGAACCCGAACCAACTACCTTGGCAAATTACATAACAACTGTAAGGCATAAATGAGCAGTAAATGAGTTAACGGAGCTATAAGTATCGAAACGACTGGTCGAATCGTTACATACAATGTTATCTTAAAAATTTGGATTAAAAGATATACAAGTAATAGGTTAGCAAATAAATTTGAACAATGTGATAAGAATGACAACTATATTTTGAAACGATAAGAAGCAAATTTGAGGCAATATATGTTTTTCTTCGATTAAATTAGATTAATTATACTAGTTAATATAGTTCATTCATAGCATTAACATGTTAAGTTTGTTTTCTTTACGCAATTTCCTAATATTCTATTTTATTTTATTTGCTATAATTTGAAATTTGTTCTCCCGTATTCATTCTAGCTTCATTAACAATTACGTCACACCATTTAATGCAACAATGTGTTAGATATATAAGAGAGTAAAATTTGTTGACCAAGTCAATTCAGACTTCTGAAGTAATATAACATATGTATCAAACTAACAATTAATTTGGTTATTATTTAGACAAGGTTAGTCTGAAATTTGAACATAACTCTTATTATGACAATCCAAATTCTTCTATAGGACGTGATGACGCCTAATGTTACCACTAGAAAAGCCTGCAGTGAACTAACTTTGTGATCCTTTCTTTTAAAGATTTGAAATAGTTGATTTTTTTGTTGTGCATAAATAAGAAGTAAAAACTTAATAAAAATGAGAGATCAAGATTTTGAAAGCAAGTGAGATAAGTAAAATAACCCAAAACCATCAAGTGTCTACTAGCATGAATCATCAAGACCTGGTGTCACAAGTGTACGAGCAACTAGTAGAATACACAAAAGAGTACTACTTTAAAGTCTAAAGTGAAATAGACAGAAAATAAAAGAAAAAGAAAGACTTCTGCTGCTGTAGAACGGGATCAGAAGGGCATCTCTCCGCAAAATCTTGAAAATTAAGATACGCGCCGGTCTGATATTCAAATGCACTAGTCTCAGATCCTGCACATTAAGTGCAGAAGTATAGTATGAGTACATAAACAATATGTACCCAGTAATTATTCAATCTAACATCAAAAAGTAGTGGCGAAGGGTAGACTTTGACACTTACTATGAGCTAACAATAAAATGCAGAAATTATAACTAATCATGGATTACATAAATATAGCTGAAAATTCAATAACATGAAATAATAAATAATCCTTTCACTAATAGTAAATCCATCATTTCACAATTTATATTTTAAGTCAATGAAGCAATATCAATTATAATTAGTTCCAAAGATTCATCATGCACAATTTATGCCAAGGTCATACGATCCGATCCAATATTTTTATATTTAGATTGTGCATTACCGAGGGTCGAACAACACGAACCATAGATGCATCTATCTGCTACCGAGGCATTTGTCTCGTTCCGTGAAAAGAGAACATACTTTATAATAGCCGATTTAAGATTTATTAAGAGGCTAATATTTAAAGAAACAGCAATTCTCAATAACAGTCAAGTGACCCGTCCAAGAATTTAAATAAATAAAATTTAACCTTTTACAATTCCTTTATTAATTTCTAACATAATTTAAGCAATTAAGTTAACAAGTAGGGTGCACACATCGTAAGTATAATATGGTATGGGTCCTAGATTACCCAGACATAAGCATAATTAGTATCTATGTATGGACTCTCGTCACTTAGTGCATACAGACTCTCGTCATTTAGTGCGTACGTAATCCCACAAATAGAAGCACATTTAATCAAATCATTTATGAGGTTAATTCCCTCTTACAAGGTTAGCAAAGAGACTTACCTCGTTTTACAGCTTACTTTCCGGCCTCAAATTCACTCTAAAGCCTCTACTGGGTGCCAAAAAATCCAAAACTAGTCAAATGATATATAAATTAATCAATACATGTACAAAATTTCATACTCCAACTATTAAAGTGATTACCCAACCCCAATTGTAGGATTTTTAAAATTCACCACGGGCCCACGTGCCTGGATTCTGGAAAATTTTGAAGAAAAGTGTTACCCATAACCTCATGAACTCAAATATATGATTTTTACTAAGTTCCACAACAAATTTCGTGGGTAAATTCCATTTTTATAAAAAAAACATAGGTTTTGCATCTAAACAATAAATCCACAAATTTATACGTTAAAATCTATCCATAATCTATGTATTAAACTCACACTAGGTAGAAATTACTTACAATCAACAGCTAAGTCTAAATCCCCCTTTTGAAGCTCCAAAATTGCCCAAGAGTGCAGTAAATGAACCCAAAATGGGCTAAGTCCCGATTTTAGAACTCTCAGCCTAGCTGCCTTCTTCTTCGTGAACGTAGAATAGGCCTTGCATTTGCGAAGAAACAACCCAGGACCATGAAAATCTTGGTCTATGTGAATGCGACCAGGGCCTCGCGAATGCGAAGGCTTACTAGCTATACCTTTCGCGAACTTGGGAGCACCTTCGCACCGACCCCTTCCCCCAAGGTCTCTTCCTTCTACGCGAATGCGAGTGGGCTTTTGCAAACGCGAAGGGCAATTTTCCCCACTTCCCAAATCCTTTTTCGTGAACGCGATGGCCATCCCCTGTTCACGAAGAAGGAAACCAGAATTGGAAAAATCTGGTTTCCTCAACTTAGCTCCGGGCGGTCTGAAACACACCTGCTTGAACTCTCAAAATGTGTAAAACAACAAAAAACTAAGAATTACAACCCAAAACCAAACTGAATCAAGATACGAACTTCAAGTTTCCAAATCGCTCCGAACGCGCCGAATCATACTTAGACTATTTGGAATGACATCAAATTTTGCGTGCAAGTCTTAAATCACCATATGAAACTATTAACAGTCTCAAAATACCATCTGGACATCAATATCACCAAAACCTACTCCAAATCAAATTTAAAGAACTTCAAAAACTTTCAAAGATCCAACTTTCACTATTAGGTGCCGAAACACTCCTGTATCATCCAAAACTCGATCCGAACGTACAACCAAGTCCAAAATTATCATACGAATCTATTGGAACCATCAAATCCCGATTCCGAGGTTGTTTGATCAAAATATTGACCTAAGTAAAACCTAGCCTTTTTATCCAACCTTAAGGAACCAAGTACTTTGATTTCAACCCGAACCCTTCCAAATCCCGAACTAACTATCTCCAAAAGTCATAAAACAGTAAAAGCACATTCGGAGAGTCTTATTTAGGGGAATGGTATTCTAGAAATAAAAATGACCGATCGGGTCGTTAATTCTCCACCTCTTTAACAAACATTCATCCTCGGACTCCAAAGGCGCTTCCTCAACTGGTTGGTCCCGCAAGATTGGTCGGTCCCTCTACTGAACCTTTACTATAGAAATCTTCTTGGACCTCAACTGGCAAATCTACCTATCAAGAATGGAAACTGGCTCCTCCTCATAACCTAAACTCTTATCTAGCTGAACCGTGGTGAAGTCCAACACATTTGACATGTCAGTATGATACCTCTGGAGCATAGACACGTGGAAAATCGGATGAATTCCGATAGAGTAGGAGGCAAAGCAATCTCATATGCAACCTCTCCAACTCGTCTCAACACCTAAAACTGACCTATAGACCTTGGGCTCAAGTTGCCCTTCTTCCCGAACCTCATGATCCCTTTCATCAGTGAGACATTCAAGAGAACCTCCGTGCCCACAATAAATGATAAATCACATGCCTTCTGACCGCTTAACTCTTCTATCTGGATTCTTCTATGCGAAGTCGCTCCTGAATCAACTTTACCTTTTCTAAGGCATCCTTCACCAAATCAATACCATATAACTTAGCCTTGTCGGGCTCAAACCACCCGATGGTAAAACGACATCGGCAACCATATAAAGCCTCAAATGGAGCCATCTCGATGCTGGACCAATAACTATGTTGTAAGCAAACTCGGCCAAAGGCAAGAATCAATCCTACTGTCCTTCAAAGTCAATCACACATGCTCTGAGCATGTCCACCAAGATTTGAAATGTCCGCTCCAACTTCCCATCGGTTTGTGGATGAAATATTGTGCTGAGCTTTACACGGGTCCCCGACTTACTTTGTACTGCTCTCCAAAAATGCGAAGTAAACTAAGGGCTTCTATCTAATATGATGAAAACAGACACACCATGCAACCGAACTATCTCCTGAATATAAATCTGGGCCAACCTCTCTGAAGTAACTGTAGTCGCAACCGGAATAAAGTCTACAGACTTGGTCAACCTATTGACAAAGACCTAAATTGCATCAAACTTCCACAAAGTCCACAACAACCCAACTACAATGTCCATAGTAATGTGCTCCCATTTCCACTTTGGTATAATCATCTACTAGAGCAGGCTACCAGGCCTCTGGTGCTCATACTTAACCTTCTGGTAATTTAGCACCTACCAACATACTCAACTATGTCTTTCTTCATCCACCGCCACCAATAATACTTCCTTAGGTCGCGATACATCTTCGTAGAACCTAGACGAATGGAATACCAAGAATTGTTTGCCTCATCTAGAATCCTCTCCATCGATATTAGGAACACATAAACAGCACTGAAGTCGCAGAACACCATCCTCGCCGATAGTAATCTCCTTGGCATCACCCCTGTAATACTGTCTCTCTGAGAACCATCAAGTGCGGGTCATCAAATTGTCGAGCCTGATCTGCTCCAATAGTAAAGACTGGGCGAAAACGTATACAATAACTCGTCTGCGCTCTGAAATATCCAACTGTACAAGTCTGTTAGCCAATGACTAAATGTCCAAAGCTAGTGGCCTATCCTTTCCTGAAATGAATACCAAGCTACCCATACTCTCGGTAATTTTGCTCAAGGCATCTGCAACTACATTTTCTTTGCCGGATGGTAAAGAATGGTGATCATAATCCTTCACGAAGTCAAGCCATCCGCACTTCCTCAAATTGAGATCCCTATGCTTGAACAAATGCTGCAAGCTACGATGATCGGTGTAAACCTCACAGGACACCTCATATACATAATGCCTCCAGATCTTAAGAGCGTGAACAATAATGGCCAAGTCCAAATCGTGTATAATATAGTTCTTCTCATAAGGCTTCAACGAATGTGAATCATATGCAATAACTCGTCCCTCATGCATTAATACACAACCCAAATCAACACATGAAGCGTCACAATACACAATATACATCCCCGAACCGGAAGGCAATACTAGAAAAAGTGCAGTAGTCAAAGTTGTCTTGAGCTTCTAAAAGCTCACCTCACAATTATCAAACCAATGGAACGGAGCACCCTTCTGACTCAATCTAGTCAGATGTGCTGCAATAGATGAGAATCCCTCCACAAATCGGTGATAATAACCTGATAAACCCAAGAAGCTACAAACTTCAGTTGCCGAAGTGGGACGAGGCCACCTCTATACTACCTCAATCTTCTTGGGAATCCACCTTAATACCTTCTATCACGACCCTTTTTTTCTAAGGCAAAATTGGGTTGATGACATTTTTTGGAGGACAACTCGTTCCCTTTTGGGAATTGGGTTTGTGAATTTGAAGAGTCGCAACCTAATGATTAAGTGCATTAGGACACTAAGAAGGTTTTGAGTTGAAGAACCGGAGATTGGGTAAGGGCTAGAAATTATCTATGGGGAAAGGTGTTAGGCACCCCTCAAGATCCACTAGTGTGGTTCCCAGCCATATTATAATTGTGACTTCACGTAACAAATAAGCAAATAAGGGCTTAAGTAGATGTTGTCTTCACATAATATTGCAAGTAAATGTCTTAGGAAAAAATGAAGAGGGCAGCCAATTTAAGAAAAAGATTTAAACAAATACGAAAAGAATAAACAAGTAAAAAGGAAAAGGGGTCCTAGGCTTATGATTAATATGGATCACGTCAACGCAATACCCAATAATCACTCCTCAAGAGAGAGGAGATACATGAGGTATTAGCACACCGGTCATCATATCCATATCTACCTTTTCTACCTTGTTAAGGTGTTAAAGCGCTGAATGGTATAATTACTTACTACATGCTATTACTCGTCCCAATTCTATCAGTCCTGGAGGAGTTAGGACTACTAATACTAAATGGTAGGGAGTTGGGGCTTTTAGATTTTTAAAAGGATAAAAGTCTAAGACGACAAGCAAGAACACATAAGCAGTTAAGGCTCAATAGGCCTCCTCACTTAAGGAGCAAATCATATTGAATGACTTCAAATACTAGTTGTGGTCTGAATTAACTTTAAAGTGTTAGGACATGCTGATTTATCACATATTTCTAATATGAGAAGTCTGAATTAGGCTTGGTTTGGCTGTAATTTATTAAGAACTAACCCAATTGGTTAATCACTGGATGGCTTGCCTAGATGAGACCTATAGGCATGATATCTAGAAGCATAGAAAGTGACTGCTTTTAAAGAAAGGATTATTGGATTTATAACAAAGGTTCTGTAGATTTTTAGACAATCTTATTTACTGATTTTAGACTCATAGAGGAATAGACGAAACTGATTCAACTGATTACTCTTATGGGCATGATTTCTAAGCATAGTTGATTTTAAACACTTTATAGTTGAAACAAGAGTGTAAAGTCTTATAGGCATGGTATCTAGAAGGTTGTTTATTATTTAAACCTATGAACGGATTTGCCTAGTGATGGATGCAGATGCAAGAATTCAAGAAGTCCTATAGGCATAATATCTAGCATGTTATTTATTATTTATACCTATGAACAAGTTTACCTAGTGATAGATATATGCAGATTGTTATTAAACCTAAGATCGTTTGCCTAATGACATATATATGCTGAAATGCAGAAAAACCTATGATCATGGTTTCTATATGCAGAATATGCAAATACTTAGAGACGAAATCTCTATATGCAAGAATGGAACACTTATAGGAAGGATTTCTAAAATGAGAATGCAGAAATTATAGGCAGGATTTCTAAAAATGAGGATGCAGAAGTTTCAAAAAAAATCTTATGAGCAAGTTATCTACATGAATGCAGTAATTTATGTGAATGGAAGTATCAGAAAAATCTTATAGGCAAGTTATCTACCATTTTGCATACATTCATCTTTATCCTTTTCCTCTAGCCATCCCCATATTTATTACAAATTATTATAGACCAAAATAAACTAGAATAGTGAAAACTACATCAGAAATCCAAGCTACATCCAAACAGCCTAATTCAGACTTAAAGTCTAACAATATGAGATAAACCAACTTCCAGGATAAGATTTCTAAAAGCTTTCTCTTATTTGGGATGTGTCAAAGTTCCCAGGAGTCTAAAAGGGCTCTAGGTAGTGCTTACACCCCAAACGCATTGCAGGATTAGATCAAGGTGCATTGTGGAAGGCAAGCCCTCCAATGTCCAAGTTCAGAGAGAACTTTGGGTCCCAAAGCAAGGCTCATAAGAGGGGGGCAGAGCTTAGAGTCTAAGAATAAGTGCAAATGCATAAAGATGGAATTAGGGGAAGCTAGGGCAGGCTAGTGGTCATGCCCAACAATTGGGAGTAATGACACACCCCTAACCAGCCTGTTAGCCCAATCTTAAGAGTTAGTATCCATTATGGATCAGGTTCAGACCTATGCAGCAATATGGATAATCTTAGGCCATGAGCCTTAACGCACACACATAGAAGGGGTGAGGGTATGGAGAATTCATGAAAAATAGTTGATGGAAAGAGAAGGTAGCATATTCGTTGCAGAACATGAAAAACAAAGTAGATAGGAGTATAGCAACTGTAAAGTAAACACATAGGGAATAGGTTGAAATCAAAATTGACACATACCAGTTTCAGGGAAACAAATAAGGGAAAGCAAGAGTCTTGTAAGCCAAATTACAAGCAAACAGTTCAAGAGACCTCAAAAGAGAGTACAGTATTGAAGGATTATCCTAATCGGAAGTGTGAGAATATTGAATTATAAGTGTTCAATAATCGATGATGTGTCTAGAAGGGTCATGCCCCTTTTTATAGTGCAAAAAGCAAGTAAGAAAGGTAAGGGAATATTCATTCAGATCAATCTCCCTTTAGTTAAGGGATTCTAATTTCAATGGGTAGAACCAATTAAGGAAAGGGGTTTTGATCAAAACCTTTTCAAAGTAGCACAAAAAGGGTAAATACATAGAAATCATTTAAGGAAAGCATTCAATGGTACACGGTTGGGGACAAATATGGAAAGGGAATCAATCAACAGTCAGTAAAAATCGGAAATTGAGTTTTGGTATGAATGAATCTAACCAAAAAAGGTGAGGAAAGGTTTAATCAGTAAAAATCAATCGAACCTTCTTAGAAGGAATTTTGAATCAATCACAAATTGGTAAAACCCTTATGAAGGAAAACTCCCTCATATATAAAGCGTTCAAACATGTCAAACAAGAAAGAACTATCAAGCTAATTAGTAAGAATCTAGTATATAAAGTTCAGAGTCACAAACAAAGAGGCTCAAATTCAGTACTTAGGCTCAGACTTAGTTTGAGAGAATCCAGGGTCCCATAATAGAACCCTAGTCCAAACACAAGACCAAACTTGCCAAAAATACAAATCCTAGGGTTTTCAACTCAAATGAGATGTAGAGACGAGAAGACAAATAATTGAAACGGGCTCAGAAGTCTCTTTCAGAGACTCATGAGAGAACAAACAGGTAAATAGCAGGATTGAAACAGCCATAGCGTAAAATCTAATTTAAAGCATAAAGAATATGTTTTGAGAAAAGCTTGGAACTTAAACAAGTTAAGAGGATAAAAAAGGTGGTGTAAATTTAAGTAAACAGTAGATGAAACATGTCTAAAAAGAACTTCAAACAAAGTCTAGAAAAAGGCAAATAAAGAACTTGTCTCACTTAGTAAAAAAAATATTGTAGAAGAACATAAGAACCTTAGAAAAAATAGTACAAAAAAAACACATATAGAAAAACACAGTAAGATAGTCATACAATAGCATGGTAGAAGGAAGAATACAAGAACACAGTAGGAGCAAGTACACATAAGGAAAAGGAAGGCCAGAAATCACTCAAACATTTTAGAAAATCCTAGATTGGAAAAAGAAGGATCTAAAAACAAAAAACTTTGAAAGAAATATTTAGGAAATCATTTGAAAAATCAAGTGGAGCATAGATACGTGACAGATCTAAGGAAAGAAAATCAGAAAGAACCTCGAATAGCCATGGATTGCAAAGAAAACGCTAGAAATGAGAAAGGTCTTGAGGAAAGTCTGATCCTAAGTTGAAAAGACTCATATTGTACGAATATGCCGGAATAGTGGCCGGAGAAGCCGTAGATCCACAGTTCTGAGAAGATCTGAAAGAGATCCATCAAGGTTAAGGCCTTGGTTCTTCAAATATTAAGCACACAGGAGTAATAGAGGGTGAGTATGAGGGTATCATGACCAGAATGGCCATGATTTCCAGTGAGCTTGAGGTAGGCAACAATGAGATAGGATGTGGTATCGAGAGGGTTTGAGAGAGTTTTGAGAGACGGTTGAGAATGAGAAATGAGGGAATTAGGGTAGTCATATGGGGTTAAAGGGAAGGGTGATTTCTGGCCATTGATCTTGAGTGATCAACAGTCCAAATTTAAATGAGTAGGTGGGGAACGGGTTGGGTCTTTAGGATTGGGTTGGATAATTTAGGTTTAATTTGGGGCGGAGTTGGAGTCAAGTTTGGGTTAAACTTGAAAGGAAATGAGGATGTAATTGAATTAGAAATGGGCTAAATATTTAATTGCCAATTGTTTCCTTTTTATTTTTTAAAAATAATAATAATGATTTTAAAAATAAATTAAAAACACAGAGCCAAGAAATACTATATCAATATTAATCTAAAAATACTGAAAATATTTTTATAGTTATAAAATGCCATTAATCGTAAAAATAGGATACAATTGCAATTACATGCAACTTAGCTTTAAAAATACCAAATAAATTTGTAAAAATATAAAAAAATCACCATAATTATATTTTGGGGTAACTATAAGAATAGAAATAAATTATTCGCCAAAATGATAATCTTGAAAATAACTATTGGATTTTGTACTGCTTAAAATAGACAATAAATTGATTTTAAAATCTTTACAAATTAGAAAAAAGTACCAACACTCTTGGGTATGCTTATATATTCATGTACATGCTATTTTGAAAGTATTTTTTATATAAAATAACGTGGAAAGAAATTAGGTATCAACACATTCACCTGATATGACATGCCCCAGGAATGCTACAAAATCTAACCAAAACACACACTTGGAGAACTTATCATGTAAATTCTATTCTCACAAGGCCTGAAGAGCCACTCTCAAATGTTGCACGTGCTCCTCCATGCTATGCGAGTAGATCAAAATGTCATCAATGAGGACAATAACAAATGAAACCTGAACACCTTGTTCATCAAATCCATAACGTCGTTAAGGCGTTAGTCAAGCCGAAAGACATCACTAGAAACTTATAATGGACATATCTAGTCTAGAAAGTAGTCTTCAGATCATCTGAATCCCGAATCTTCAACCAATAGTACCTCGATCTCAAGTCATTCTTAGAGAGCACCCAGACACGCTGCAACTAGTAAAACAAATTATCAATCAGCAACAACATGTACTTATTCATAATGGTTACTTTGTTCAACTGGCGGTAGTCAATACACATCTGCATAGTCCCACATTTGTTATTCACAAATAACATTGGTGCACGTCAAGGTGATACACTCAGCCTGATGAACCTCTTTGCTAGAAATCCTCAAGATGTTCCTTCAACTCCTTCAACTCTTTCGGAGCCATACGGTACGGTGGGATAGATATAGGCTAGGTACATGGAGCAAAATTAATGCAAAAATCGATATCACAATCTAGTGGCATATCTAGACGATTGGAAGGAAACACATCAGACAACTCCCAGACTATGGGTACTGAATCAATCACTGGAGTCTTTGTAGTAGTATCCCGAACATAGGCTAGATAAGCCAAACAACCCTTCTCGATTATGTGCCTAGCCTTCATAAAAGAGATGATCCGATTAGGTATGTTGCTAGACAAACCCTTCCACTTCAATCTAGGCAACTGTGGCATCGCCAAGGTAACAATCTTGGTATGACAATCAAGGATGGCGTGATATGGAAATAACCAGCCCATGCCCAGGATAACCTCAAAGTCGATCATATCGAGTAACAGAAGATCTGCTCTAGTCTCATAACCATATAATGTATCACACAAGACTGGTAGATGTGATCCATAACAACAGAAACTCCCATAGTAGTGGAAACATAAACAGGAGTGCCCAAGGACTCACGAGAAACATCTAGGAAGTGAGAAAATAGGGATGACATATATGAATAGGTAGACCCTGGATCAAACAATATCGAAGCATCTCAACCGCAGACACAAATAAGACCTGTGATCACGGCATCTAAAGCCACTGCATCTGGTCTAAAAAGCATAGAACCTAGCTGGAGCGCCAATTGGCTGGCCCTCATCTAGTTGGACTGTAGTTGGCTGGCCTCCACCTGCCTGGCCTCCACCTCTAGGATGGCTTCTACCCGCCTGCCCTCCACTTTGGGATGGCCGGACAACTGGTGTTGTAATCATGTGTTGTTGTCCTTACTGCACTGCCTTGCCCGAAGCCTAGGGTAGAATCTCCGCACATGACTAATATCTCCACACTCGAAACAGCCTCTCGGTATGGTGATCTTCTGACCTGAAAGCCCGGCCCTGATAGCCTGAATACCCACTGGAAGAACCTTAAATAGCTGGTGGGTGGTATGAACTCTCTAGTATGGCACTAAAATATTTTCGCATGGGTACATAAGCAACATATACCTAGTAAGTATCCAGTCTAACCTCGAAGAATTAGTAACTAGGGGTCGACTTTGATACTTACTACGGGCTAACAGTAAAATATCAAAATTATAACTATGCATGCATTATATAAATATAGCTGAAAACTCAATAACATGGAATAATAAACGATCTTTTCACTAATAGTAAATACCAAATATTTTCATTATTTAACAATTTATATCTCAAGCCAATGAAGCAATACCAATTATAATTAGTTCCATAAATTTATTACGCGCAATTTATGCCGAGGCCGTATGATCCGATCCAACATAAAGATATTTAAACTGTGTATTGCTGAGGGTTGAACGACACGAACCATAGATGTGTCTATCTGCTGCTGAGGCATTCGGCCCCCTCCGCAAAAAAGAGAAAATACTTTATAACAACCAATTTAAGATTTATTAAGAGGCTAATATTTGAAAAAACACCAATTCTAATAACAGTCAACTGACATATCCAAGAATTCAAGTAAATAAAATTTAACCATTTACAAATATTTTATCAAGTTCCAACATGATTTAAGCAATTAAGTTAACTAGTAGGGGCACACATCGTAAGTATAACATGATATGGGTCCTAGACCACTCGGACATAAGCATAATTAGTAGCTACGTACAGACTCTTATCAATTCGTGCGTACGTGGGCCCCTTAAATAGAAGCACATATTAATCAATTCACCTATGGTGTTAATTCCCTCTTACAAGGTTAGAAAAGAGACTTACCTCGTCTCAAAGCTTACTTTCTAGCCTCAAATTCACTATAAAGCCTCAACTCGGTACCGAACAATCCAAAACTATAAATGATTTATAAATTAATCAATACATATTCAAAAGTTCATACTCCAACAATTAATGTGATTAACTAACCCCAATTGTTTGATTCCTAAAATGCACCCTCGGGCCTACGTGTCCGGATTCCGAAAATTTTTGAATTGTTACCCATAACCTTATGAACTCAAATATTTCGTGGGTTAATTTCATTTTTATAAATAATTTAGGTTTTTCATCTAACCCATAAATCTCACAAATTTATATGTTAAAATCTACCCACAATATATGTATTTAACTCATACTAGGTAGACTTTACTTACCATCAATAGATAAGTCGAAATCTCCTTTTTTGAAGTTCCAAAAAACCCAAGAGTGCAATAAATGAACCAAAAAATGGATACGTCCCAATTTTAAAACTCTCAGCCCAGTTGCCTTCTTCTTCGTGAATGTGGAACAGGCCTCGCGTTCAGAAGGCAATGTCCCAAGACCATGAAAATCTTTGCCTATGCGAACACGACCAGGGCCTCATGAACGCAAAGGCTTACTAGCTCTGCCTTTCACAACGCGGGGGCACCTTCGCGAACGCAAAGAGTAAAGGCACTGACCCCTCCTAGGTCCCTTCCTTCTATGCAAACTCGTGTGGAATTTTGCGAACGCGAAGAGTAATTTTACCCACTGCCCAAATCCTTCTTCGCGAATGCCATGTCCTTCCTGTGTTCGCGAAGAAGGAAACCAGAATTGGAAAAATCTTGTTTTCTCAACTTAGCTTCAGGCGGTTCGACATATACTCGAATCCCTCGAGACCCCGTCCAACTACACCACCAAGTCTATTAACTAATACGGACTAGTTTGAACTCTCGAAACATGAAAACAATAACAAAACCGATAATCACATCCCAAAACCAAATTGAATCAAGATATGAACTTCAAGTTTCCAAATCGCTCCGAACGCGCCGATTCATACTTAGACTACTCGGAATGACACCAAATTTTGCGTGCATGTCTTAAATTACCAATGGAGTTATTCTCGATCTTATAATTCTATTTGGAACTCGATATCACCAAAACCTAATCCAAACCAAATTTATAGACTTCAAAAGCCTTCAAAGAGATAACTTTCACTATTAGGCGTCGAAACGCTCCGGGTCATCCAAAATCCGGTTCGAATATGCATCCAAGTCCAAAATCATCATATGAACTTATTGGAACCGTCAAATCCTAATTTTGAGATTGTTTCTCTAAACGTTGACTAAAGTGAAACTTAGCTTTTTAGCCAACCTAAAGGAACCAAGTGTTTCGATTTCAATCCGAATCTTTCCAAATCCCAAATTAACCATCCCCACAGGTCATAAAATAGTCAAAGAATGTAGGAGTTTTATTAGGGGAATAGGGTTCTATAAAGTAAAATGACTGATCGAATTATTACACTTGTGTTGAAAGCATCCAAGGTAATGACAAATGTAAACAATTACTTTTTCATCGCGATTAATATCATAAGATGAGGTACTCGTTGATTTTAACGAATTTGTAATAGATTTTACAAAGGAGTGTGGATATCTGCAAGGATATATGAGCAATTTCGAATTACCCAATTTTATTCACCTATGTGTCATCATCTTTCAAGTCATTCAGTTATGAACTAAATGAATTGTTAACACATACATGCGCATATATATATATAGTATCTCTCCTAGTTGGTAACAATGCATAATAATTTGAATTGGAATTTCGCTTTAACACTAAAACTGCACAAACGAAATAGTAAAGGTAATTCTGTATTTTAGTATTATAACTGCATAAAATATCCATTAAATTTGTCCGAAAAAATCAATTATACACTTAAACTTAACGAGTGATTTAACATCCCACTAGTAGTATCTAAACTAAGTTTAGTATCTCCTTCAAAATATTGAACCCATCGTGTGGTGGTTTGTGTTAACATGGGCGATGTATCAAATGCTATTTTTTTTTTTACTTTTCCTTTTCTTTTTCCACTCATTTTTTCATTTCATCGTCTCCACCCTCCTTCATCACTGTTTTCATCGCCCGTCACTATGGAAGGCATTCACTACCATAATCTATCTCCCTTAAACACATAAACTCTATATATAAAAAATTAGAACCACCTCCCCATACCAGTCCACTATAACATCTCTAACTTGAAATTTTCCCCTACATCATCAATCTAACCAAAAATAATTTCTAATAACACATAATAGTACTTTTTGTTAACTAGATTTTGTAAGCAATCAGTCAAATTGATATATAGCAATTGCATAATTTTATCACCTAAAGAGCAATATCTATTAAATCGGTCATAAAACACTAGATGGCTATAGTAATTTAAACCTGGTGATGGTTTTGTGCTGAGGTGGAAAGAATACCCCGACACCCAGATCAAAGAGAAAAGGAGAGACAATCTCTTGTATGAAAAATAGTATTGGCGAACATCAAGCTCTCCAGTCAAGTATAAAAATTATTCCTACCTATGGAGAACTTATATTTCTATCAAATTCAGGAGATTAAAGGAAGAAAATATGAGCAATGAAATGGACTTTGTAAAGGTAGGAGGAAATGGAAAAGTGGGAATAAAAATTTAACAAGAATAAAAAAGAAGAAGAAAAATATGAGTTAGTTTCAAAAAATAAAGAGGAATGGAATGGTAAGAGGAGATGGTAATGAAGGGCCACTGGTTCATTGATTATGTTAAAATGAAGAAAGAGAAACATAAAACAAAAAATAAAAGAAAAATGAATAAGAAACGAGAAAAAAATAGTATTAAGTTTAATTATTTAAATATCCAACAGGAAAGTGATATGGATAATTAAATTAGTTTTAAGCTATTTTTTTGCCTTTGCGCGCACCTAAGAAATGAATGACACTTTCCACGTCAGGTCATCAAGAGAGAAATTAAAAAATAGCCAGATTTATAAGTGGTCATCTAAAAATAGCCATAGTTTAGTGATATGGATAATTAAATTAGTTTTAAGCTATTTTTTTGCCTTTGCGCGCACCTAAGAAATGAATGACACTTTCCACGTCAGGTCATCAAGAGAGAAATTAAAAAATAGCCAGATTTATAAGTGGTCATCTAAAAATAGCCACAGTTTCAAAATTAATCAAAATTTAGTCACTTTTCATATAAAGATAAATTTGAACAAAAATACTGTACAACATCCAAAAATACTCCATCATAATATACTGGAGTTCCAGCATAAGTATAGTAGAACTCCAGCATATTATAATGGACTTCCAACATAAGTATACTGGAACTCCAGCATATTATAACGGAGTTCCAGTATAATATGCTAGAAGTTCATACACAGGTGTTCCAATCTCCAATATATTATGCTGAAACTTTCCGCGTGTGGTGTTCCAGCATAATATACTGGAAATTCATAAATAGGTGCACCGATCTCCAGTATATAATGCTGGATTTGTCCTTGTTGCAGCAAAATAGTGACTATTTTTCAATGACTTTGCAAACGTTGGCTATTTTTGAATGACCAGTCGAAAAATTGGCTAGCCTGTGCTATTTTACAATCATCAAGAGGGTATTATATGGGCTAAAAATTATCATAATTATATATGAGCCACGTAAATGTTAAGAAAGCCTTTGAAGGCTGCCATGTGTTATCTATTTGTCTTCAACAAAGGACGAAGACGAGGTCGAAGTGGCCTAATAAAGGACGAAGGTGAGGTCGAGTTGACTCAACAGAGGATAAGGACGCAGATGAGTACTCCCTTTAGCAGAGTCGTAACGGCTAGTGATAATGGATAAAAAGTGCATATTCTAAGTGTGTTTGTGTGTTAATTCTTGTGTAAGTTGCGGGAGTTTACACCATTTTTGAAGTAAAAATATACCCATTACGTATTTCTTATGTGTAGGAACAAACTTATGTAGAAAAGCATCAAATAGGAGAAACATTGGTGAAAAAAGAGTTGAAGAGAAAAGTCTCTAACAACGAAGCTAGGTTCACTTCGCCAAATTAAGGCCGGAGAAGAACAGATCAGCTTTTCCAATCCGAATTAGGAAAAGGAAACTTCATCCAATACAAACCCTAGTCGCTAAAAATATATCCTAAAACATGCTTTTGAGGGGAGACACTACTTTGAAAGGAGAGAAGACTTTGGGGAGGCAAGAACACGCTAGGAGCAAGAAGGAGAAGGATTCATCTTCACATTTTCCCTCTTTCTTACTCTATTTTTATTATTGGTTATGAATTCTAGTATTGTAGTTGTACATTATTATGAATAGCTAATTTGTTATATAAGGTTTTGATGGAACCTTTTGTAGGATAAATTCTTGATATGTTTTTATATAATTGAGCCGTTGGACTTCTCAACTTGTTTAACTATGCGCTTTCAGTTGATAGAAGAGCTCTCAAAAAAGCTAGTCTCCCTTGAGACCTGCTGCCGCAGGCCTGTTCGGACATACGGTTCCCACGGAAGATCAAGTTGGTGAGCCGTGTGATGGGAAACCTTCCCGCACGGCTCACAGTCCCCCCCCCCCAACTAGTTGTATGGGGTGGGGTAACTATGCTTATTTGTTATGTATTACTTTGGAAAAAGAGTATACATTCAGGTAGTTATTGAACAAATTCACTCCTAACGTATGTGAGAGATCAATACGGAGGGTTTAAAGATGGAATTAAGAATAACAAAACTTTGGTGTGATCTTAGGTATCAGTGAATTAGTGCCAGCTAGCGTAGATCAGAATAATACTTCTAGTAAATTACGGTTGTTGCTCAAAAGATAATTATAGCACCGGAAGTACTCACAATTGGTATAGAATACATAAACGAAATTATATGAGGCACAGCGGGAAGGATTCCGATAATTGGAAAAATTATAACGCTAGGCCTCATTTATCTTGTCTCCAACCTTATTCATGTTAATTGATAGTTTTACTCCTTTGTTGATTTGTTAGTTAATTAGTTTAGAATAAAAAATCACATTCTTTATAACTTAAAAATTGTTCAAGCTTGCCTTTTTAATATTAAACAATTGTAGCTAAGTATTAGTTCTCTATGAGATTCGATTCTGGACTTGTAAACCGGATTATGTTTGGACCAACCGCTTAGTCCTTTTTATAAGATATATTTGGGCGTGATTGAATTTTGGCGCCGTTGCGGGGGAACTAAGAATGTAGCTGTATGTGTACATATTGCTAGGTTTCAAGTTTGAACTTTTATTTTGATTTTTTAGTATTTGATTTTTTTCAGTTTTACTTGTTTATTTGAGAAACATGGTATCATGGAATCATGAGAGTTTAGATGTTGGAAATTTTACTATTGATCTTCCTGATGCTTATTGTGGAGGAAATCACCCAGGAAAAAATTATCAAAATATTTTCGAGAACGATTTATGTGCACCAACTCAATCTTATGTGTGGAATGCATGTGATGGGCAAGATGGTCACTTTTATGGTTGTCCTTATATTTTTTTATCCTCCCCTAGCTCTTTATTGTGATGGTTCTACTTTTTTCTTGTGAAATTACTAGGAACAAACAATCTAGGGATACTAACCTAAAGGAGATCAATGATATGCTAAAGTGCCTTGTGAAAAAATATGATGAGAAATCAATTCAGATACAAAGACAAGATGCAACTATGCTCAGCTTGGAGGTTCAACTGAGACAACTAGTAGAACCTTGTAAAGCTGACATTGTAGATAGTAGCCCAGAAGAGTGTTAATTAGCGGTAGAAATGACATTATAATGGAGGAGTTGGGAGTAGAATACAACCAAACCATCCAATTAGAATTTGAGGGTGCCAATGTTGAAGACATGATACTAGAGTCATCCAAGGACATTGAGGATACAAATTTAGTTAACTCTAGTATGATCTGTGTTGAGGATGTCGAAAATCTTAAAGTTCATGTATTTGAGTGCATTGGACCTCCTTCCAAACACATCTCTACCTTGTGCTCTGATGGTGAAATGGTAATGGGTCCTTACAAGAATAGAAAGGAGTCAATGGAAGAGGTAGATGAGCCTTATATTCTGAAAGTTTCGAAGCTGTCTAAGTAAAGCTAACACCCCTTAGTTGGAAGCCAAAAGTGCATAAAGAATCATTTAATTTTTAGCTTACAAGAATTTGTACATCCCCAAGAGCATAATCATAAGCTTGAGTCAAAACTTGGGGTTCCATTCATAAGCTCAAGATGGAGGCAAAAAGTAGTTTACGCCGTGCCGTGAAATTAAATCAAGCGCTTGTTGGGAGGCAACCCGTATATACTTCTTTCTTTTAATTTTTATTATTATATTATTTTTGTAGTGTTGTCACGACCCCAGTTCGCCTTCCTTGAACATATCGTGACGGCACCTAGTCCCTATAACTAGGTAAGTCTAACAATGTGGAAAAACAAATAATCTACAAAAATTATAAATCAAAACCCAAATGCATAAAAATGAAACGTGAAACGTAAAATGCCACTTGGCACATACAACTCAATAATGCGGAAATCTACAATATCATCCCAAAACCCGGAAACTCAAAGGAACACAAGCTAGAAGAATACAGTAAGTGCTCTAATCTCCATAAATGTCTATAACAAAAGTACGATAGAAGGGTAATGTCGATGCCCCCCTTTTTCTGAGGAGAAATCGGGTTTACGACATTTGGGAGGACAACTCTATTCCTTTTGGGAATTTGTGTTTTGGAATTTTATTGGAATTTTGAAGAGTCGCCACCTAATGATTAAAGTGCATTAGGAAATTAAGAAGAATTTTGAGTTGAAGAAACCAGAGTTCGGGTAAGGGCTAGATATTATCTCGAGGGGAAGGTGTTAGGCACCCCTCAAGATCTACTAGTGTGGTTCCCGGCCATGTTATATTGTGACTTTACGAATAAACAATTACGGCTCAAATAAAGAAGGTTCTCACATAATTAGTAAGTTGATTGAAAGTAGACAACAAGGAGGGCAGAAATTTTGAGGAAGGTAAATTTAAACAAAATCTGAAAATAAACATAGACAAGAAAAAGGGAAGGGGGTCCTAGGTTTATAATATACATGGATCATTCACACAACACCGATAACCAATCAAATGCATGGTGTTATCGAGTGATCATCATTTCCATGTCTACCCTTCCCACCCCGTTAAGGTATTAAAAGCGCGGAATAATATCATTACCTATCACATGCTATTACCCGTCCCAATCCTATCAATTCCGGAGGCATATGAGATTACTAATCCTAAAAGGAAGGGAGTTAAGGATTTTTAGAATTTTCAAAGGACAAAAATCTAAGGCGACATTCAAAACATGTACAACAAGTATTGTGAAAGCAAGTAACAGATATGGCTCAAGTAAACCTCCTTAAGTCAAAGAAAGCATATAATTTAGCACGTCTTACGTAATTAATGTCTCAAAAGATAGGGACTTTTACATCGGTTAAAACTTGATTTTTTTCTTTTAAAGAAGAAGTAGTAACAGTAATAACATGATTCTGGGCAGAGGTGGGTAACCCAGTTATAAAAATCAGAAGCTCAATAAAGTAGGTAGGTGCATCATTTCAAAATCATTTTTAGTAGAGTTTTGTTTAAGAAAAAGCTTAGTGAACTTCAGAAAATCGAAACAAGAATAGGAACGATAGAATTAAACCTTAAATAAGTTGGTTGGTTTTTAGGCTAATAGAAACACAATTGATCAATTCTTGAAGTTTTCCTAGGCGTCGTTACACATTGTCTGGTTATTTTAGAGAATGAACACACATATTTTGATCTTATTTATAAAGTTACGCATAATAAGGCATTTACAGAAATATTTCAAACCACTTAGCCATATTTTAACAAAGTTATTAGCTAAACGTGAATTAATTACTGCAACTTGAACGAATGAGAAGTCCTAAGGGCAGGATATCTAATGCACATAAGAATTCTAAAAAATATGATTTCTAATATGCCAATGATGTAATGACAAATTATTTGGCTTGTTGTTAATCATTTTCTAGTTATTAACAGATCGTGGTTGCAAGGTGAACGTAATAACAGGCTGAAAGTAAAAAACCTAAAGCAAGATCTCTAATGAATAAGATGCATGTCCTGTGCAAATTGTCTATTGTGCATATAAATAATTAAAATCCTATAAGCATATTTTCTACCCATTATTATACTAAGCATGCATAATCCTTCCCCATATTCACTATTCAACCCCAATCGTTCATTTACAAATTATTACAAACCAGTATCATCTGAATTACAGTAAATAAGAACAAAAATAAGAAGCTATTCTATAGGAAGACTTCAATCAAGCCCAGTTTTCCAACCTCAACCCTTTCGAGTTCACAGCCTTTGCCATGGTCTAGGTGCTGCAAAGTTCCCTAGGGCCCCATTAGGTCCCTGGCCAATACCAGCACCTAGACATTTTAGAAAATTGCAGGACATGTGCAGTGTGGAATACCATCCTTGTGTGTCAAAGTTCAGTGAGTACTTAGAGGTACTCAAAGCAATGCTCACACAAAGGGGGCAGAACCTATTCTCTAAGAGTAGTTGTGAAGTGCAGGAAGAGAAGCTTTCGAAAAATAAAGGGGGTTTGTTTTAAAAGAAAACAACAGGGACAACAGTTTAATAGCATAAGATTGCATACAATGATCATGGCAGAAAGGGAGAAAACAGATCACAATGTTAAAGATGACTACACGGAATCAGAAGATTCAGGGGACCAAGGATTGGTCAGGCTTAAACAGAAGTCTTAAACAACAATAGGGGAACAATCATGACTTGCAAACCAAGAAAGACATACGGAATGCCAAGGATCAGGGAAACTGGGAAGTGAGAAATTTAGGCATGCTAATGTATAGCACGAGAACATAGGCACAGAAAGGAATAAACAAAGTCAGACTTAGCATGTAAATAAGAAGAAATGATGAAGTATTTAAAGTAAAGAATCAATTATACTTTGAACAGGAGAAGCATAAGTAGAAGAAAGTCACAAAGATAATGAACTAAAGCAAAAATAAACACATTGGTCTGAGACTTGAAAATTAATTAGGACATACCAGTAAAAGAGCAAAAGCAGGATGCAAGGACAAAGTAGTAACACTATATTTGCCTTGGCTTTCAGCCGGCTAATAATAAGCAGGAGCAAAGAATAGCAATAGAGCCAAAGAGCAAGAGAGAATGCATATTTTTGAAAGTATTCAGTGGTGTGTGTAAGTCAGAAGGCTGTCATCTGTTCTGTGTAAAGACTTTGGGTATTTATAGTTGAAAGTAGGTGGTACAAATAAGGTAAAAATCACATAAGTATATTAATTGAAGAACTCAAAATCATATAATTAAAGAATCAAGAAAGTGCTCCCATTAATTAAGGGACTCAAAATCAAATGAAAAGGTTCAGCATTGCACGTAGTAGCCAATTAAGACCAAATTCAGGGAAAATCCAATTAAGGAAAGGCTAAGTGGAATAGAGTACTATAGCAAATAAGGTAACAAAAATCAATTAATTTAAAACAGGCAAATAGAATGCTAGGGTTTTAAAAGAAAATTTTGAATTGCCAGTCAATCAAGGAAAATCAGAATCAATCATGCGAAGTCATGATTCTGTATTCTCAACATATGAATGGAGGTGAATGAACAAGAGTAAAAAACAAAATTAGCCATATAGATAGGTATGAACAAACACAACCATCCAGAGTAGCGAGTAAAATTAGCCAAGAAGGAACAAGAGATGAACAAACACAACCACTTAGAGATAGTGAAAACAAGTTAGTATTCAGCAGGACATATTCGAAGCACGGTGACCATGAAACATTAAAAAGAGTCAAGCAAATAGGCTAGCAGACATAACCAAAACAAGGAAAATCAGGCTAATACACATAGTCAAACGAATAAACATGCTAATACAAAGAGACAAGGCAAAGAAAATTAAACTAACACATATAATCGAAGCAAAGAAACATGCTAACATACATAATCAAACAAAGAAATATTTTCTGGAAATTAGGGTTTTTAGCAGAGTCAAACTAAAAATAGTAAGAGCATAGAAATCGGTCATAATAAACAAAGAAAAGGTTTAAATCATAAAGAAAATCAATCGACGTATGCATAAAAGAAATCCAAGAAACCTCATTTTCAAAGAAAGTAAAAAAATGGTTCAAAGTAGAGGGTTTTTCATAATAAACTCGAGAATAAGCAGAACATAGAGGAAAACATGAAAATAGCATGAAATAACACTATTTTTAAGAGATTCGGGAGTGAGTTAGGGTTTCAAAAAGGGAAACCCTAATAGAAGTGGAGAGAACCAGTCGAAACTTCAAAGATCGTGACATATAAGGCGTGATTTCTCTTGAAATCACGCCGGAGAACTCACAAGTAGTAGAACCAGGAACCCTAGGTCTCAATCACCATGGTCCATAAGCCTCAAAAGTCCTAAAGGTGTTGAACAAGACGACGAGATGCCCATCAGAGCCTTGGGGTTGAAGGGAGGTGGCCGGAGAGGCGGTGGAGATCATCCGAGAAGAGAGAACCAGAAGGTTCTAGAGAGAAGTAATAGGAAGAGACAAGATAGAGAGAGACAATCTCGTGAAAGTGAGGGGTCTAAGGGGAGGGAGTAATTGAATTTAATTAAGAAAATTAAATCTGGGTCGTTGATCTCGTTTGATCAACGGATCAGATTAAAATGGGGGTGGATCGGGTCATATTAGGGATTGGGCTGGGTTGGTTTAAATGGGGTAATGGGCCATTCAAAATCTGATACGGGGTGTTGCCAATTTGGCTAAAATTGAAATAATGAGGATTGTTTGTTAAATAGCCAATTTTCCCCTTTTATTATTTCATAAAATAGTAAAAAATGATTTAAAATAAATTAAAGGTACTGGACTAATTAATAACATATAGATATTAATGTAAAAATATTAAAAGTGATTTTATAATTATAAAATATTGTCAATCGTAAAATATGCTATAATTGCAATTATATGCAATTCGGCATAAAAAATACCAAGCAAATGTATAAAAATATGAAAAACTTACCCGAATTATATCTTAGTACAAATATGAGAATGAAATAAATTATTCACCAAAAAAATGCTAGTTTGGGAATAATTACTGAATTTTGTAGTATTAAAATAGACAATAAATTAATTTTAAAATCCTTAAAAATAAAGAAAAAAACCAAACTTTAGAGCATGCTTATATATGCGTGTTCATGGTATTTTGATGATATCTTGAGTATAAAAATATGTAGAAAAAAATCGGGTATCAACAGCTAAACACTACAAGATAGAGTAAAGAAGGAGACTCTTCGGTCTGCGGATGCGGCAGATGTACCTCGAAGTCTCCGTAGCTCTCCTTGTCTCAAGGATAATGAGCCTGGGTGGAGGTACCTGGATCTGCACATAAAAAATATGCACATAAGGGACATGAGTACACCACAGCAGTACTCAGTAAGTGCCAAGCCTAACCTCGGTGGGGTAGTGACGAGAAAGGCCAGGGCCCTACTGAGGTAAAACATAATAAATGACAGGGTAAAGAAACAATATAAATAAAGTCTACAGCGAGAATCTAAACAAGATAAATAAGGGATAGAGTAGTAGAAAGCAGAAATAAGACAATATAAGGAAATGTCACTACAACATGAAATAAGAACCGGGGGATCTCTTGGTATCCCGATGATCTCTTGGTATCCTCACCATATACATAAGGGATCTGTTGGTATCTCTACGATCTCTTGGTATCCTCAATAGGTAAATCGGAGATCTCTTGGTATCCCGAGGATCTCTTGGTATCCCGAGGATCTCTTGGTATCCTCAATATATATAAATACATGTGCTGGGGATCTCTTGGTATCCCGAGGATCTCTTAGTATCCTCAATATATATAAATACATGTGCTGGGGATCTCTTGGTATCGCGCACTCTCAGCCCAGGTCATAACACGTGCAGGGCGTCTCCTGGGATGCTGTCTGTAGTCCCAATTTAAAACACACAATAACAGCTCAAGTAATTCGAATAAATGCTAAACTCATAACAAGTATTAGTAAATTCTAACCTAACATGCTCTACAAAATACAAACAAGGCAGTTTAAACAAATAGACAAGTAGGTAAACTAAACACGCTTTTTCCAAATTAACACAGGCAAAATTTTCAATTAGAGTAACACGGGTAAAAAAGAAACTCAATTTAAATACTTCAAGTAAAATCGAAATTTCAACAATTAGCTCAAATACACGCTCGTCACCTCACATACAAGGCATTCAATTACCAAATATCATATCTTAAGGGGAAAGGTCCCCCACACAAGGTTAGACAATCCACTTTTTTGATCCCATGGTAAAAAAAATCGTTGTGTGTAGGATGGTGAAGTTATGACCTTGAGACTCTTGTGTTGGCTGATAATCATCAAGTGATTTTTTTGGGACCATTGTGTGCTCAAATCTTATCTAAGATTATTGTGTACCCCCGACTATATATCTTCAACAATCCCATAGCTTGTGTGGTGTGAATTTGAATTGCAAGTCCAAATCCTGAGCCATTGGTCTAGAACTTGCCCTGAATGTTGTCTAGGCGAAATCCTAAGTGTAATTTGACTTGAGACGTGATTATAGGCTCTCCTAATTCTGAATTTCAGTCGTCATCACTTTTCCTTTAACAAGCATATTACACAAAGCCAAGCTATCAAGGAGGCTGGACAAATAGGCCATTGAGTTAAGTGAGCACGACATCACTTATCAGCCTTGCAAAACAATAAAGTCGCAAGTACTTGCCGACTTCATCACAGACTTTAGCGCAAAGTAATTTCTGAGGTTGAAAAGGAAGTCACTCAAGCTTCACTTCAGACACAGGACCATTGGGTCATGCATGGACATAACTAATAACAAAGCCGAGTATGAGGCCGTAATTTTAGGATTAATACTAGCACTCAAGTATGGAGCAAAGCGGTTAAATCTTCATTGTAATTCTCAACTAGTAGTCAACCAAATTATTGGGAGTTCCTGAATCAAAGAGTAGAGGTTGCAGAAATATTAGACCGAGATCTGCAGATAGTTACCCAGTTTCGACGAGTGCCAACTCGACCAAATTCCACAAAATTAGAACGTGGAATCAAATGATCTTGCCAAGTTAACTGCCGCTACTGAAAATATAACTCCTGGGATAAGAGTGTAGTTCAACTCCTCAGCTCGGCACTGGACCATATTTAGGTAAAATCAATAAATCTAACTTGAGACTGGCGTAATTGTATTATAAACTATTTTTAGGATGTCACCCTCCCAAATGACAGAAAGGAAGCCAAAAATTTGAGAATACAAGTTGCTAGGTACATCCTCCTTCACAACTTCATATACAACAGAACATACGGTGGTCCTATGGCAAAATGCTTAGGCTCAAACCAAATCCAACTTGTCCTAGAGGAAGTCCATGAAGGTCATTGTGGCAGTCACTTTAGTGGTCAAGCACTCGTGAGGTGCCTCATACATTTCAAGTATTATTAGCCCACCATAAAAAATGATGTGCTAGGATTTGTGAAGAAAATGCGAGCAATGTAATAAATACACCCCGATAATTCACCAAGTAGGCTAGAACCTCCACTCTGTCACTTCTCTATGGCCATTCATTAAATGAGGAATGAACATAGTGGGACCACTTCTACCAAGACGAGATAATGTATAATTTCTTTTAGCTTTAACTGACTATTTCTCAAGTTCGTGAGCAAGAGGTAATCGCCTTCATATGGAAAAACATCTTTTGCCGATTCGACCTAAGATAAGTTTTGATAATGATCCCTAGTTCACGACAAGAAAAACCATCGAGTTCTTCAAAAAATGGCATATTAAAAGGACACTTTCAACTCCTTACCACCCAGCTGGCAAGGGACAAGCAAAATCCTCCAATAAGTCTATACTGAACATCTGAAAAAGAAACTCAAGGAGGCTAAGGGACTGTGGCCAGAAGTACTCCTAGAAGTATTATGGGTGCGCATAACCACCCCGAAGATGAGAACATGAGAGATACCTTATTCTGCAGTATACGGGATAGAAGCAGTTATTCCAATCAAGGTAGGATAACCTAACCCGAGGTACCCATGAAAGCAACACCGACATTGACGAGAGTAGGAAGCAAGATCTCGAGAGGTCCAAGGGCGAAGAGATATGTCATATGTAAATATGGTCGCTCAGAAACAACTACAGAGCATTACTACAATAAAAAGGTAAAGGTTTGATTACTCAAGATCAGGGACTATGAACTCAAAGCCAAAACCCAAGCAAGCATGGATCCACGATAAGGCAAGTTGGGAACCAACTGGAATAGAATATATAAAATTATAGGCAAAGCTGATAAGGGTTCGTTCCAACTAGACACTATAAAAAGGAAATCCCTACAAAATAATTAGAATATCAGCCACCTCAAGTACTTCAACTTCTAAAAAAATAAGAAATGTTATGTGAGTCGTACTTTTTTCCCCTCACTTGAGTTTTATCCCAATAGGGTTTTCTCAAGAAGGTTTTTAACGAGGCTACGGGTGGGACACTTCAAGTTGGAGTATATGAGAGTAGCATTGCCCGACTCCTCAAGATTCTCTACGTCAAACAATAAAGGGACTAGATACATTGGGACTTGGACGAGAACGCTAGCCAATACCCAAAACTTGTAAATTTCTCTAAAAATTGCCCAAGGGCAAAATAATGTAATAAGCATAATGGCGTAAAATAACATAAATGCAAGTTTATCGAAATTGCTATCCTGAATGGTTAAGTTCGAACAACACATATCGACCCTTAGCCATAACTTAATGAAAGGTTAAGTTTGACCAAGTTCGAACAACACCTATCAGCCCTCGTCCACGACCTGATAAAGGGTACGTTCAACCAAGATCTGCCAACACCTATCGGCCCTCGGCCCTAACTCAACAAAAGGTATGTTTTACAAGATCGAACAACACCTATCGGTCCTCATCTACGAAATAATAAAAGGAAAATTCAACCAGCTCGAACAACTCCTACGACCCTCAGCCATTACCTAATCAAAGGTATGCAAATGGCCCTCGACTATGAAATGATAAAAGGAAAGTAAGATTAGCTCGAACAACTTCTCCCAGCCCACGACCATTACCTAATCAAAGGTACGCTCAAACGACCATAGGCCATGACTTAATGTAAGGTTAAGTTTGACCAAGCTGGAACAACACCTATCAGCCCCCAACCGCAACTCCATTAAAGGTATGATTCGACAAAGATCGAACAATCCCTATCGGCTCTCGGTCGCGACTCATCTAAAGGTATGACGTGACCAGCTCGAACATACATGCAGGTCCTCGACCACGATTTAACTAAAAAGTATGTTCAATTGACTCGAACAAAGGTCGATACGCCCACGACCACTTGGTAACTAGGATTATGATGCATTTTACACTCCTTCTTGCTTAAGTTTTGATTAGAAATGTATACAAAATAGTCCCAAAGGCTCACATGTTGTACTTGATTGCAGGGTTTGGCCAACAAGGTGACAATTCGTCAAAACCAGCTCATAAAGGAGTGAAACATGTACAAGTACCAAGAACAAAGCCAAGCTCACTATAACAGGTGCGACCGAACACCATTTTGTGCGGTCCGCAAAAAGGAGGTTTAGAGAGTGCTTATTTCAGGCAGTCAATTAGTGCGGCCACAAAACGTTCTCTGCGGACCGCATTGACTTCATTGCGACCGCACTTGATTTTGTGTTGTCTACAAAGCTTAGGTTTAGAGAGTTTCCAAGTTGGAGGAACATGGCCAATGCGGTCTGCAGTCTATTTTATGCGGATCACAACAGAAGCCACCGCGGCCGTGTTGCATTTTGTACGGCCCGTAGTGGCAAAGTTCAGAGAGAACAAATTTCAGCCAAGAGCCTTAGTGCAGCTGCACTCGATTTTGTGCGGTTCGCACAGGCCCCGCAAGGATATCTTTGTCCAAAATTTTCAACCTAGTATAAATTGTTTCTTTTTATTTTTTAGGTTAGACATCATATGCTCTTGTGGATAGTGTTCTTTTGCCATTTTCAGTAATTTTACAATAGTTTCATCATTGAATCTACAAGTTTTATTTAGTAAATTAATATTATGGGTTTTATTTCATCTATTTCTTTATTTTTTTCAATAATCATGAGTAGCTAGACCCATTATCTAGGGTTGTTGCTCAACTTTAGTATGGGTAATTAATAGGTCTTGTGTTTTAAGGATTGATTGTCTATGAGTGTTTAATATTTGGGCTAATTTAGGGTTTTTAATGTTGAATTAGTGGTTGCAAACACTAGTTATGCCTAGTTGACTTTGGCTCTTTTTGAGAAAGATAGCCTAAGCCTGTGAAATTGGTCCAACAAGGAATTGGAGCATAGTGAAGAGATTGATAGCCCCAATTAAAGAGTTAAACCTAGAGATAGTAATACTCGACTTGAACCCCAATTGCTTGCACAAATTATCATACCCAATTGGTCTTGAGAAAGTCAATTGGGGCAAAATCACTCGAACTACCGAGAGGTATAGGGTGAGTAGAATCGTGCAATGATTATATTGTAATCCCCGAATATAACAATCTAGCCTTAGACTCGAGAATCTGTTACTTATCCACCTAGAAGATAGTCACTTCCCTAGTGTCTTTTAACTATTTTGACAATCTTCAATAGTGTACTCCTAGTTTAACTTAAATCAATTTAGCATCATAATAGTATAAAAATTAGAAGAACTATCAAAATCAATTATGAATATAAGTATAATTAGAAATAATTACGCAACGCAAGTTTAGATAGAAACTCAACTCCAATCTCTAGCTCCCTGTGAAAATCGATCCCGACCTTCTAGGGTAAAACTTACTTCGACCATTCTTGCTACTTTGTAGTAGTACATGGTTGGCCTCGATCACTTTTTGGCACCGTTATCGGGGATCGAATCCAGGTCACCCGCGTGACAGGCGGGGATTTAATCTTTTGTTCCATGACCCTGCGCCCGTAGCGCAGCCTCAGTAGAGCAGGAGTTTGAGAGGCCTCCCAAGAGGAGGAGAGTGATCCCCCAGTCTGACGATGCAATGTTTTAGTTAGAGAACCCACAAGGAGAGTCATCCAACCAGCCTCAGGATGCAGCCCAGGACTCAGTCCAGGCCCAGGTCCAGGTCCAGGCCCACATATCACAGGGAGCCATTCACAGGTTTCTGAATAGATATAGGACCCATGGACCTAGATTCAAGACCTGATGCAGACAGAGGACCCATAGTGAGTTTCTTTTTCCTCTCTTTTATATTTTTATGTTTATTTTGGATAGTTTTCCATTGAGGACAATGCCATCTTTCATTTAAGGGGGTAGCCGTAGTTGGATGTTTGGGTGACTGTATATATGACAGTATTTTATGCTTTTTTTGGTATGTATATAATTTTATCATTTCATTACATGTTTCGTACTTTTTACTTTGGGTATGTATATAAAATTACGTTCTTATATACATACTCATTCCCCCTATTGTATATAAATCCCCTCGTGTACATATTCATTTTACTTTTTGCATTTTTTCTTTCTTAGCTTCTTATTTTATGTTTGTAGCTTCTTGTTATGAGTTTTTCAATAAGCCTTTGGTTTTCTTAATGCCACGCATCATTCCAAAGGTGGAAGTTGTGTGAACCGGGTGGCTCTTTCTGATAATGGATGGCATGCCAACCTTCTTAAGGGTTTGAGTATGTTTTCTTTTTTCTTTTTAGTAGTTAGTTGGTAAGGGTGCCTCAAGGAAAGCTTCACTTGGGCCTAACACATTTGTCTTTGATCCCGTGGTAAAAAACAAATCGTTGTGTGTAGGATGGTGAAACTTGTGACCTTTAGACTTTTGTGTTGTCCGATAATCATCAAGTGATTTTTTCGGGACCATTGTGTGCTCAAAGCTTATCTAAAGTTATTGTGCGCCCCCGACTATATGTCTTCAGCAATCCTATAGCTTGTGTGGTAAGAATTTGAATTACATGTCCAAGTCCCAGGCCATTGGTCTAGAACTTGCCCTGAATGTTTGTCTAGGCGAAATCCTAAACATAAGTTCGCTTGAGACGTGATTATAGGCTCTCCTTATTCCGAATGATATCTTGAACATTTTTATAGCCTACTAATGATAAAATCCCTAGTTAGCCTTTTTGAGCCTTAGACCTTTTTCCTTCAAGAACCATGATACGAGCCTTTACCCATTCTAAAGATACCCTCTCATGGCACCCAATCATTCCTTAACATGTGGCAAAAGTATAAGTTTGGAGGGAGAGACGAGGATTATAACAAAGTGGTAAAAAGGTGCAAAATGAAGAAAAGGAAACACAATGAAAAAGAAAGAAAATCAAAAATTCAAAAAGAATGTTCAATATAGAAAAGAATGAATGGATTCAATAAAAGCAAAGAATGAAAGGTGTGGAGAGTTAAGAAGGAGAAAAGATTTGAAAAGATCAAGAAAGAATGATAGTGTGTCTCTCTAACCCCTTAGAAAGAAGTGAAATGACTCAAAAAGTCAATTGAATATATGCCAAAATGAAGCAATAGAAGTGCTAAAGGGAAAATGGAACCTACCTAGATCAACCCTTTCATACCCTGAACCAAAAGTCTTCACTATGTTTCCAAAAAAGCCTTATATGATCTTGAGTTGAATGAAGCTTACATTAGTGGTGACTCACATAAGGGGCAAACATATAGTACATAGAGCCGGACTTGTGACTTTTCTTTGAGAGAGATGAGCATATTTTCGTTAACCTCGTTCTGAGTGCTACAATCCTAAAGGTGAGGTTTGCTTAGGGAGAGTTGAGGATGTATGAGTTTGGGCTCCACAACTACCAAAGAAACAGAAAAAGTTTCTTTGATGTGTTGAGTCAACTCTTGATGCCCTTGTGTCGCACTAAATCCATGGTGTTTAAAATAGTGAATATTGTTAATGATTCATATGAATTGGGGGAAATTTTTAGTCCCACTTGATGCCAGATGAGGTCACTTTAGGTCAGCTGAATTTTCTTAGATTTACTCTTAAAGGGTGGGTCTTACTTTATTTGCTTGAAGACAAGCAAAAGCTTAAGTTTGGGAGTTGATAACTAGGGATTATGATGCATTTTGCACTCCTTATTGCTTAAGTTTTGATTAGAAATATGTAGAAAATAGTCCAAAAGGTTCACATGTTGTACTTGATTGCAGAGTTTGGTCAACAAGGTGACAACTCGTCCAAACTAGCTCACAAAGGAACGAAACATGCACAAGTACCAAGAACAAGGCCAAGCTCAGTATAACAGGACTAGTGCAACCACACTCTATTATGTCTGCAAAAAAGAGGTTCAGAGAGTTCTCTTTTCTAGCAGTCAAGCAATGTGGCCGCAAAACATTATGTGCGGGCTGTATTGACTTTATTGCGGACACATTTGATTTTATGGGGTTCGCAAAGCTCAGGTTCAGAGAGTTTCCAAGTTGGAGGAACATGGCCAATGTGGTCCGCATTCCATTTTATACGGACCGCAACAGATGCCACCGCAGTCACGATAAATTTTGTGCGGCCCGTGATGGCCAAGTTCAGGGAGCAAAAATTTTAGCCAAGAGCCTTAGTGCGGCCCCACTCGATTTTGTGCAATTCGACTAGCCCCCTAGGGGTATTTTTGTCCAAAATTTTTGGCCTAGTATAAATAATTTCTTTTTAAATTTAGGTTAGACAGCAGCTGTGCTTGTAAATAGTGTTCTTTTGTTATTTTGAGTAATTTTACGATAGTTTCATCATTGAATCTTCAAGTTTTATTTAGTAAATTAATATTATGGGTTTTCTTTCATCTATTTCTTTGTTTTTATATAATCATGAGTAGCTAGACCCATTAGCTAGGGTTGTGGCTCAACTTTAGTATGGGTAATTAATAGGTCTTGTGTTTTAATCCATGAGTGTTTAATAATTGGGCTAATTTAGGGTTTTTAATATTAGGATACTCACATCTAGCCAAACTTCAACGCGGATCCACTCTTCGTACTACTCTTGAGGAATATTAGGATACTCAAAGGTAGTAGACATAAAGGCCACAAAAGCAGTTGGGCATTCTCAGCCTAGAGAGCAGCAACTCGGTCATAGAGCTCAAAGTTCTCCTTACTTAATTTCCCAAATCTTTCCTCGAGCCTAGCCTCCTTAGCTTCGGACTTAGATAGAATATTGTACCGCTCGGAATAGAGAGCCTTGTTCCAACTCCAAATCTGCCGTCTCCCTTCGAGCCTCCTACGGAGAGGAATCTACCTCCTCGAGCATCTATTGTTTCTTGGCAACCTCCCCCTTAAGAGTGTCAATTTTGAGCTGATATCCATCCAACTAGCTTTGCAGTTGAACCAGTTGATTTTGAATGCCATAATATTAGGCCTCCAATCCTTTACTCAGCTCGAGCTCTTCTTCTTTTCTCTTCAACACTTCCTCGAGAACTTTGAATCTCTCCATGGCCGCTATCAGCTCCTTGTTCTTTTCTTCAGCTCTTCTCTCAAATTCGGCATATCGCCCTCTTTGCATAACCGCCTCCAAAGGTCCTGGTACTTCCTATGGTACTCCATATCTTCTCCCTCGGATCACTCTTAAATTCCAGAATGACCATCTACAAATCAAAGAAAAGGCAAAATTAAAACTTAGACATGAGTTAAGACAAAGGGAAACGAACGAACAACTACCATACCTACTATAAGAGCAATGCCGGTAATGTTCTTTGAAAAGGTACTGTCATTTATCTCCTTGAGGGTCACACGCTTAACATTAGAGCAAAAAGGACCGATATCGGCGACCACCTCCTTGATATTCTCAGCAAAACACAATCTATTGGGATCGTGATGGTCCTTGAGCCTCCCTCCATCCTTACTTCAATCTAAGTGAGTCCCTAATCTATTAGAAAATACACTTAACGCTAGAGGGGGGGTGAATAGCGTTATAATAAAAATTAGCGTAAACTTGCGGAATTTAAAAATTGCAGGAATTAAATAAGTGCGATAAGTAAATAAATAGGAACGAACGCACCGATGTATCCTGGTTCACCACAACCCGTGGCTAGTCCAGTCCCCGAGAGACTCTCTCGAGATTTCCACTAACACTGTTAAGCTTACGGGTGCTCAACAAACCTTTACAAACTGAGGACACAAGCCTCAACAACCTTTGCTCGAAGATACAACACTTCAAGACTTCAACCAAAGGAATCACAAGTTCCTTCTTACAATACAAGGGAACAACTTTCCCTTCAAGTGTATAAAAACACTTTGCACTCAAAACAAGACTCTCTTTAAGAGTAGATATGCGTAAAATAAATACGCTCAAGAACGCAACAACTTTCGTCAACAATTTGGCTCTCAAAAACTTATGTAATGAATAGAAAATGATGAATAAGAGAGTATGCAAGCTTTAGCAATAATATTGTCAGTTGTTGTATTTGTAAGACTGATTTGAAGATGTATTTATAGTGTCAAAACCATGCATTACCGTTGCCTAATTGCCAATTAAGAATTGCTGATTTTGTGCTATGACAATCGATTGTCAAAATGATACAATCGATTGTTTGCCAATCGTTCCAAAAATCATTCCCAGATTTTATGCATAACAATCGATTATCTAAGACATATAATCGATTACTGGCAACGTTCAAAAAATCATTTCCAGATTTTACTTAAACAATCGATTGTCAGAATTATACAATCGATTACTTGGCAACGTTCAAAATTTTTTTTTAGATTTTACTTAAAAACAATCGATTGTCAGAATTATACAATCGATTACTTGGCAAAGTTCAAAAAATCTTTTTCAGATTTTACTTAAAACAATCGATTATAAAAAACATACAATCGATTACTTGACGGTGTTTGAAAATATTTTGACAACGGTCAGTTACATAATCGATTATACTATATGGACAATCGATTATTTATCAGTCTTTGAAAAATCAAATAGACACTACCTCAATACAATCGATTGTCATTTGGTTCACAATCGATTATTTTGTATCTTTGAAAGAATCTTATGGACACTGCCTCAACACAATCGATTGTCATAAGGTACACAATCGATTATTTTGTAGCTTTGAAAAATCTGATGGACACTGCCTTAACACAATCGATTGTCATAAGGTTCACAATCGATTGTCATGCAGATTTGAAAAATCTGATGTACACTGCCTTAACACAATCGATTGTCATAAGGTACACAATGGATTGTCATGCAGCTGACTTAACATAATCGATTATCATAAGTACATAATCGATTATCTTAGTCCAGATTTTAGAGGCATGTTTAAAAATCATTTTGCTAAAATAAATATGCGTGATTTAATATCATTTTGCTTTAAATTAAATATGCATGATTTGATAAAAATGTTTTTACGAGAGAAGCCAAGTCTTGAGTCAAGTTATCGGACCAAGATCACAATTTAAAGAATGACTCATGTATAACTTTATTTCTTGGTCTTGTGCTTGAATCTCGTTATGTATCAATTTCGCGCTTGTGCTTGGCCCTCGTCATATGTCAATTGCGATTCATCAAATCCTACAAATATGAACACACGTTTAGTATAGTGCCTTGAGAACGTGTTTCAACAGGTGTTGAACCCGGAGGCTTCAAGAAATATCATGATAAGGAGGGCATAAGGAAGTGGTCTATCGTCCTCAATGGCATCAAGCATGTGAATTTTGACGAACTTACACCAGTTGATGTGAGCCCCGGTTATAATGGCATGCATTAGCTTTGCGTCCTCTTGGGAAAGAGTGGTATGATTATGCTTGCGTGGTTTGAGGACTCGGGTTATGAAGTAGAAAATTAAACGATATTCGGGGAGCATGCCCGTGATGGTAGGACGGCGATTGGACAGATTAGGATCATAAGCTCCAAGTCCAATTTGGTTTAGGAGAATTCGTTCATCAAATAAGGCGCCAGCTTCTCTAATGTAGAGAGAAATGTTTTCTCCACTTCGAGGCAGGTGAGAAATAGAATGTAAGTTTTCGTTGGTTAAAAGAATTTCAACACCATTAATGTTTGTCACAAGCTCACCCTCGTCGTCCTCATGAAGATTAGAGTAGAAGGCTTGAATCAAGAGAGGATTAATGTGAGGATAGGATAGATATAGGAAATCAAGAAGTTGGCATTCCCTAAGCATGTTTGCAGCTGGGGCGCAGGATTCAAGATATTTGCTGGTTGAAAAGCGAGGAGGAAGAATGTCACGCTTTTCGAATTTTGTCAAGAATCTAGTTAGCTCGGTTTCAGAGTTAAACCGTAAAAGAGACCCATCTTGGTAAGGGAAATTGGGAGTAGGAGGAGCAGCTGAAGAAGATGCACCATGTCTGCCTGAACGGGGGCGTTTGGTGTGTCTGCTCGACATTTCCAATAAGTAGTAATAGTCTTTGTAAGAAATTTGAGAGATTTTTGAAAGTTTGGGAGATAAGATTGATGCTTGAGTGAAGAAATTGAAACCATATGGTACCTATTTATAATGAGAAGGATGGCATTTCATTTATGGTGAAAATCTGCAGAAATTTAAGAGCCAAAACGGTCAGAAACGGTAGAAAATTTGCACTGCCCGTTAAACAATCGATTGTGGAATCGAAATAATCGATTGTTATGGAGTTTTTGAATTGTACTCGGAAATGACAATAATCGATTGTGGGAATCTTGCAGGACCCAAACGGTAACAAATATTTGAATTACGGACAAAAAATAATCGATTGTTGAATTATGGTAATCGATTGTTATGACACAGTGTGCACAGTGATTTTCTGACTCGGAAAATAATCGATTATACTTTTGAGACAATCGATTGTTTTAGAAAGGCAGTACTGAATGGCCAAGACGGTAATCGATTATACAGTTAAAAAATCGATTATTAATAAACATAAAAAACCTGCATAATAAGCATAAAACGTAAATAATCGATTAGTGATACTTGCTAATCGATTGTCTGGCACAGTAAACATGAGACATAAAGGAATGATAATCGATTATTGACTGTAACAATCGATTGTTCTACACCATTGCCTTATAATTCCCCCTGCCTTTAGGGCGATACCTGCAAAAAAGAAATAGACGTCTCCGACGCTCAAGTTAGTAATTTCTAAAGAAATAATGACTTAGATCAATGTGGAGTCAAGATGTTGGCCAATTGAGAACGTAATCTCTTAAGAAGTGTGTCCTAAGGTGTTCTTAAGAGTGTTTCGAGTACTTACCTGTTGTTTAATGTCGCCAATTACCTGTTCAAGAGGATGGTCTTTGATTGTCCTCCACGAGTTAGGCATTTTCGTTTCTTTTTCCA
Source organism: Nicotiana benthamiana (assembly GCA_034376525.1). Lineage (NCBI taxonomy): Eukaryota > Viridiplantae > Streptophyta > Magnoliopsida > Solanales > Solanaceae > Nicotiana > Nicotiana benthamiana. The sequence continues at coordinate 60,000,496 of CM067332.1, read as the reverse complement.
ATTGTGGCGCTTCCTCCGATAATTGATCCAAGATTTCATCTTGAGTTTCCTTCGAAGTTTCCTCTTGTACTTTGTCTTGAGGACTTAGTGAGTTTAAAATACCTGCAAGATCAAAACCAGAACCCTTTCTCGCCAAGCGAGCATTATTTTCGGAAAATACAATATGAGGGGATTCCTCCACAGTTCCGGTTCTATTATTGAATACTCTATATGCTTTGCTATGTGAAGAATAACCAATAAAAATTCCTTCATCGGATTTGGCATCAAATTTTCCCAATTGATCTTTTCCATTGTTATGAATAAAGCATTTGCAACCGAATACTCTAAAATGGGAGATATTTGGTTTCCTTCCCTTATAGAGTTCATAGGGGGTTTTCATGAGTATTGGCCTTATGACTACTCTATTTAGAACGTAGCATGCGGTACTCACGGCATCCGCCCAAAAATGTTTGGGAATCTTAGCCTCATCGAGCATGGTTCTAGCCATCTCTTCGAGACACCTATTTTTCCTTTCCACAACCCCATTTTGTTGTGGTGTACGTGGAGCAGAGAAGGTGTGCTCGATACCGAGTTCGTCACAAAAGTCCGCAAAGAGATTGTGATCAAACTCTCCCCCATGATCACTTCTCATTAAAGTGACGGTTGTGTCCTTTTCATTTTGAACACGTTTAAGAAAATATTTAAAATTATGAAAAGCTTCACTCTTATGAGCAAGAAATAGAGTCCACGTAAATCTAGAATATTCATCAACAATAACAAAAGCGTAACGATTTCTACTAAGACTTTCAATGCGAGATGGTCCAAAAAGGTCCATATGAAGAAGTTGCAAAGGTCTAGTAGTTGAAACAATATTTTTCGATTTAAAAGATGCTTTTGTTTGCTTCCCTTTTTGACAAGAATCACAAATAGAGTCTTTTTCAAATTTCAAATTTGGAAGACCAATAACTAAATTTTGTGAAACCAATTTGTTTAAAAGATGCATATTGATGTGAGCTACTCTACGATGCCATAACCATGTATCATCCTCTTTTCTCATAAGACAATTCACATATTCAGATGAAGAATTTGCGAGATCAACCATATAGATGTTATCCATTCTAAAACCACGAAGGATAATTTTAAAATCGCTACGGCGAAAAACTAAGCATTCATCCGAATCAAATAAAACAAGATTTCCCTTGTCACATAATTGACTTATGCTCAAGAGATTATGTTTTAAGCCTTTAACTAACAATATATGCTTAATGGAAGAATGTTCATCCTTACCGACCGATCCGATGCCGATAATTTTTCCTTTGTTGTTATCACCAAAAATAACGCTTCCTCCTTCCTTATGTTCTAGTTGAAGGAACTTGGATTCGTCTCCCGTCATGTGTTTGGAGCATCCACTATCAAGGTACCAAAGTACACTTGATCCCTTCAAACATACCTACAAGACAAATTAATGAGTCTTTGGTACCCAAGCTGTTTTGGGTCCTTGAGAGTTAGGTGTAACATGCTGTTGTACCTGACATACATTTAAGTGTCTATGTCTAGTGAAACAAGCAGGAGCAATATGTCCAATTCGATTGCAATAATGACACACAACAGTAGGATTATGCATTCGTCTAGGTTGATAGTAATTGGACGGACGAAATTCATTTACTCTATTCTTGACAATATGACTATTGCGCACTTCATGAAAATCATTTCTCCTACTATTTGGTCTAGGATATGTAGCATTTCTAGAATAGTTATTTCTAGGTTGAAAGCCATTTCTAGGTGTTCTAAAAGGTTCAAAGTTCCTTCTAGTGTTTGGCCTAGAATATGCGTTATTTCTAGAATGATTATTTCTAGGTTGCGATTGTTGAAAGCCATTTCTAGGTTTGTTATATCTAGAATGAGCGTTTGTTTTATTAATCCTAGGTTGAGCCTTAGGTTGTTGGGGGTTGGCTTCAACCTTTTCTTTAGGCTCATTTTTAAAACATATGCCATGCTTGGTCGACTTCAAATTAACAAGGACTTCATTCAAATTTTTATGAGAAGAATTAAACTTATCTAGGGTGCCCTTAAGTCTTTCTACCTCATTTTTGAGATGCATGCAAGAAGTACACTTTTACTAGAGCTCTCGGGTTTGTCGGCGCTTCTCTTGCCGAAAAAATTGTTTTCTTCTTTCAACTTCTCATTTTCTAAAATCTGTTTTTCCAAATCTTTTTCTTTCAAAGAGAGTTGTTTTTCAAAATCTTTTTCTTTTAAAGAATCATTTTCCTTTATGCTTTTAACAGTTTTGGAAGCTTTAATAAATTCACCATACAACTCATCAAAAGCATTTTGCATTTCCTCAAGAGAAAAGAAATTTTTGGAAGAAATTTGACATACCTCTTCTTGGTTGTCTTCTTGTGCCATAAGACAAAGATTTGCGGCTTCGTCTTCTTCTTCCTCACTCGACTCGTCTCCGGAGTCGCCTCCCCAAGATATGTATGCTCGTTGTTTCTTGAAGGGTTTCTTCTCCTTTTTGATTTGGGCAATTTGATTAATGTGCCCGGTTTCTCCGCACTCATAGCACTTTATTTGATCTCCTTGCTTTTTGCCTTTTCGTTCATACTCTTTTCGCATGAACTTTTGAAATCTCTTGATAACGAGTCCGAACTCGTTGTCTCCGTCCTCATCATTTTGAGGTTGGCTTGTGCTTGCCTTGAGGGCGATTCTTTGTTTCCTTTGATCATTAACAAGAGGGTTAAGTATAGTAGATTCATAAGTCTTAAGGTTACCTCTTAATCCGTCGATGGTGACATTTGAAGTGCCAATAGACTCTTGAATCGCGTCGGCCTTGGAGCGCCATTCCGGAGTGAGACTTCGGAGAATCTTTCGAACAAGTTCCTTATCCGTGAAGGTCTTCTTAAGAGCATGTAAGTCATTTACGATTTTTAAAAATCGTTCGAACATCTCATCGACCTTTTCGCCTTCCTTCATGTGAAACAGTTCATATGCATGGGTTAGAAAATCAACCTTAGCCTCTCTTACCTGGTCCGTACCTTCGTACGTGATTTCCAGCTTGTCCCACATTTGCTTCGCCGTTGTGCAACATGATATTTTCCTGTAATCATCAGCATTTATAGCACAATATAATAAGTTAATTGCTTTAGCGTTGTTTTGCACTTTTCGGATATCATCCGCATCGTATTCCTCTTCGGATTTTGGAACCCATTCGTTTTCAACCTTTTTGGTTGGAATTTGTTCTCCCTTCATTATAACCTTCCACAGATGAAAATTATTCGATTGAATAAATATTCTCATCCTCTCCTTCCAATATGTATAGTTTGTACCGTCGAATAGTGGTGGTCGGGTGGAGCATTGTCCTTCACCTATTCCTACAAAAGAGTCACGAGTAGAAGCCATGGATTGTTTCTCTCAAACGGTTAAGTCTTCAAAGAGTTGGGCTCTGATACCAATTGCTAGAAAATACACTTAACGCTAGAGGGGGGGGGTGAATAGCGTTATAATAAAAATTAGCGTAAACTTGCGGAATTTGAAAATTGCAGGAATTAAATAAGTGCTATAAGTAAATAAATAGGAACGAACGCACCGATGTATCCTGGTTCACCACAACCCGTGGCTAGTCCAGTCCCCGAGAGACTCTCTCGAGATTTCCACTAACACTGTTAAGCTTACGGCTGCTCAACAAACCTTTACAAACTGAGGACACAAGCCTCAACAACCTTTGCTCGAAGATACAACACTTCAAGACTTCAACCAAAGGAATCACAAGTTCCTTCTTACAATACAAGGGAACAACTTTCCCTTCAAGTGTATAAAAACACTTTGCACTCAAAACAAGACTCTCCTTAAGAGTAGATATGAGTAAAATAAATACGCTCAAGAACGCAACAACTTTCGTCAATAATTTGGCTCTCAAAAACTTATGTAATGAATAAAAAATGATGAATAAGAGAGTATGCAAGCTTTAGCAATAATATTGTCAGTTGTTGTATTTGTAAGACTGATTTGAAGATGTATTTATAGTGTCAAAACCATGCATTACCGTTGCCTAATTGCCAATTAAGAATTGCTGATTTTGTGCTATGACAATCGATTGTCAAAATGATACAATCGATTGTTTGCCAATCGTTCCAAAAATCATTCCCAGATTTTACGCATAACAATCGATTATCTAAGACATATAATCGATTACTGGCAACGTTCAAAAAATCATTTCCAGATTTTACTTAAAACAATCGATTGTCAGAATTATACAATCGATTACTTGGCAACGTTCAAAAAATCTTTTTCAGATTTTACTTAAAAACAATCGATTGTCAGAATTATACAATCGATTACTTGGCAACGTTCAAAAAATCTTTTTCAGATTTTACTTAAAACAATCGATTATAAAAAACATACAATCGATTACTTGACAGTGTTTGAAAATATTTTGACAACGGTCAGTTACATAATCGATTATACTATATGGACAATCGATTATTTATCAGTCTTTGAAAAATCAAATAGACACTGCCTCAATACAATCAATTGTCATTAGGTTCACAATCGATTATTTTGTATCTTTGAAAGAATCTTATGGACATTGCCTTAACACAATCGATTGTCATAAGGTACACAATCGATTATTTTGTAGCTTTGAAAAATCTGATGGACACTGCCTTAACACAATTGATTGTCATAAGGTTCACAATCGATTGTCATGCAGATTTGAAAATTCTGATGCACACTTAACACAATTGATTGTCATAAGGTACACAATCGATTGTAATGCAGCTGACTTAACATAATCGATTATCATACGTACATAATCGATTATCTTAGTCCAGATTTTAGAGGCATGTTTAAAAATCATTTTGCTAAAATAAATATGCATGATTTAAAATCATTTTGCTTTAAATTAAATATGCATGATTTGATAAAAATGTTTTTACGAGAGAAGCCAAGTCTTGAGTCAAGTTATCGGATCAAGATCACAATTTAAAGAACGACTCATGTATAACTTTATTTCTTGGTCTTGTGCTTGAATCTCGTTATGTATCAATTTCGCGCTTGTGCTTGGACCTCGTCATATGTCAATTGCGCATAGTTTGTCATTCATCAAAACCTACAAATATGAACACACGTTTAGTACAGTGCCTTGAGAACGTGTTTCAACATAATCAATCATCCTAAGATCGCCAGGGTCTTTATGGGAACCTGACTATCTCCCTCATCGATGATATCATTTTCTTTGTCCTTGTTGGCTGGAGAAACATCCGTTGTCGTCCTGGAACATAAAGCCTCCTCTTACCTTGTAGGTATAGAGCTGACGCCAAGCGTCTTATCCACAAACTCCTCCTCTTGGGGACGCAAGCAATGCCCTCATTAGCCCCTTCCAGTTGAAGGATCTCGGAGGTTACCCAACATCATCTCAAATGTGAATTATCACTGTAGCGTGAATTCACCCCATACTAAATCGACGGCCAAGTGAACTCCCCATCTTACGTCCACAACCTTCCTTTTGCGGAGCCTTAGGTCCCCATCACAGGTAGAGACTTCATCATCTTTGTTAATGAGTGAAAACATTTAAGGAACAAGTGCGACAATTGAGACGGGGGTGGAGGCAAAAGGCACAATAGCCGAGACAGGGGCAGAGGCGGAAGCAGAAGGCATAGCAAACCTTCTCCTCCTAAACATGGGCACGGGTGCCCTGTTCTTTCTTGTAGTCCGTTTGACTAAACCTAAAACAAAAAAGCATAAGAATTAAGTGCAAAGGTACAATCCGATATGAATATGATCACGACCAGAAGAAGGAGATTGACTGTCAAGGGGAGGGCTTTGAACTTCTGAAAGAAGCTTGGCCAGTAACGAATCCCCGCGATATTAAGGGAGTACTTACTTAACTCGAATCAGTGAGATGTATCACTAAAGGAGGAGAACTACTGATGGCTGCAAGAAAAGAAAGATTATTCGACCAACTTGGAATAGACAAAGTAATTGAAAGGGTAAAAGCTAAAAATGCAAACACTAACGTGTATAGTTCCGAGCCTTAGGGAAAACATCAACACTGGCCGCAATGGCCTCAATTTTGACAAAGAAGTAGCCGAGCCAGAACTGCCGACTACCCTTATCGTCCATCTTCACCACCAACATTTGCCTCCACGATGTCGAAGATTCAATATTGTCCCTCTGTAGAAGCTAGGCACGAATAGATGCACCAAGTACTGCACCGTGACCTTCAGCCCGGAAAGTTCAACAAATTTTGATAACATCTTGATGACCATATAAACAAGAGGCGAGCTGAGTGGGGAAAATGTCGTAATAACGGCAAAAATCCTCCACCAGCGGGAGAAGGGGGAACAAGTAGCCAATGGTAAGCGGGTAGGCATATAGAGCACAATACCCATAATGGTGAATGTGTACTTTGTCCTCACCAATGGGGATAAATTCTAAATGGTCAGAAAGGCCAAACTTGGCTTTGAATTTAGCTAAGTGCCTAGACGTTATCGTATACTGAAAATTTTCCGTCATCACGTTCGGCGACTGTTGGAAATCAGATCTAGCATCGGTATTACGGAGGATGATCTCCTCCAGTGAAGGAAGAGCTTCATCCTCAGCAGCGATGATAACATCTTCCTCATGGCCAAGGGAATATCATGGTTCTCCTCATCAACGTTAGTAGGAAGGTTAGACATAGTTATGGAATTTATGAGAGGTCGGGATATGGAATATAAGAGTTATAAAAGAAGTTAAAAGGCAGAAGGCAAAGAGAATTCAAGAATAACAAATGAGCTTCTGTAGAGCAGGGAGGATTATAGAGAGAGTAATTCGAATAACAATGGAACAATCCCTATTTATAGAGATGAAAGCACCGTACCGAAACGATTCATCATGATTGACATAAGAATCGAAACGATAGTGCCAATAAAAAGCCGTGTGAAAACTGATGCGACACTTCGGGAAAAGGTGTCATCATGAAGAATGACGTCATGACTTCTCATGGACAAAATGGTTCCAGCAAATCAACGGAGAAAATCAAGAGTTTGAAATACGCGGTACACAAAAGGCCATGTCACATGTTTGTCAAAGCGACCACGACTGTTGTTATCCGCTCATTAAACTCGCCCACGAGGACCTCAACAAGCGGAATGACTAACTGTATGTGCTAAAAATTATCATAATTATATATGGGCCAAATCAGCATTAGGAAAGCCTTCAAAGGTTGTCACATATTATCAATTTGTCTTCAACAGATGATGAAGGCGAGGTCGAAGTGACCTAAGAAAGTACAAAGAAGAGGTCGAGTTGACTCAATTGAAGACGAGGACGAGGACGAGTACTCCCTTTAGTAGAGTTGTAACGACTAGTATTAGAAATAAGACCTTACAGAGGATTCTAGGGAATATTCCTCCTATTTGTACTATTAGGGTTTTTCAGCCCTTATAAATAGAAAGAGAAAGGATTAGATAAGGGATTGATCACTCATTGTAAAAAATAATATATTGACATTATTTGAAGATTCTTCCTTTATTATTAACATACAGAATACACATTTTCTTTAGATATATATCAATTTTTTCTCCCGCGATCTAAGGAGTGTCCGAATATTTTAAGGCTTATTATCATCCATCTTTGTCAAAGGTATTGTCAAAGAATCTCATCGTTTTCATCTTTTAGATATTAGAATAGGCTAATATTAACTATATTCTATTAAAAATCTAATTGTTTAAACCTAGATTTAAATTTTGGGTTAAATATGTATTGAATTCACTTAAGAATAGAATAGGGAGGTAGAAGGTCACATGTAAAGTTTAAGTATGTAAATAATTTTTTCGAACAAGTTTAGTGGGTATATTATGTATTTTCTCTTGTTTTTTTACTTATAATTTTTGCATAAATAGTAATAATATTTAGATTAATACTAGAAAAATATTAACTACGGCTCAAATTAAAATAATTAAGATAAGATGCGCACACCACCACTGTTAATAGAGCACGTGGGATCGAATCTCGAAGACTCGAACGTTGAGGTGTTTAATGTAATTTCAGTAAGAAGTATGGTACAAATACCAAATACGTACAAATTAACAGGAAAAAAATATATAAATATGAAAAAAGAAAAGATACGGTGTGTAGTAGTTGCAGTTCACACAGCCGACGATGATAACTACGACGTCGACGACGATGATAACTACGACGTCGACGACGATGGAAGGCGCAATTCTGAAACTGCCGTGTCTCCGAACGATAAGCCGGAACCCTAATTTCACCAATCGGAGCTCCGGTTCGCTCCGGTGGCGGTTCCGGCCGTTACATGTTTCAGCTTCAGCACCATCTTCTCCTATATTAATAAACGACACGAAAATTGGACCCGGTTCTCTTGGGCATATTACCCGGTCCGACTTTCCAATACTTCACCAGGTCCTCCCTCTTGCTACTTGTAGATTTTGATTCAGTTTTTTTTTGGCGGGGTGGAAGATTTTAGGCGTTTGTTTGACTTTTCACAAAAACACTATTTTTAAGTCTTTGGATAAATTGTTTGTTTGAAAAGCTTTTGCATAAAAGTTGACTTTTTGAAATCTTCAACTTTTCAAACTCGTATTGTTTTTGTCGCAAAATATTCTCTTTTCTAAAAACTCAAAAACTCAGTTTTGCCAGAACTTTTTTCGCTAAAAATTCAAGTAGATTTACGGATGAATTCTGCGTATTATTTGAGGGTTTATTGTAATTTAACTATACTGCTGGCTGTTAGCTAACCACAACCATTCTTCTTTATCCAAGTCTGGGACCGGTTGTGCTTTGCACATAGTAGAGTTAAGTTCCTGTGAAATGCTAGCTGAAATTTAGGTTTTTCAGTGACATAAACGAGTTAAGTTTAATAATCTGATAACTCTCCGGGTGTTTGATTTAGAAACAAGTTATGTAGGGATTGTAATACGGTGATTAATAACGCAGGGATTATTTTTCATCGGGTGTTTTGTTCATTTTATTAAAAATTTGATAATACGATGTATAACTTAAACTTTGCGTTTGTCAAAATTGTATAATGGTCTGAAAAAGGGTTTGAGGAGACCTAAGGGGTAGTTTCGCCATTTTGAATGTCTTATCCATATATAATTGATCATGGTATTGCTTATACCACACTGGTCTTAGTGAAAAATAATGACATAAATTGATGTATAGCTTGTACTAAGATTCACTATGCAGAAATGAAACAGAATAGCAAACACTGGGTATTAAGTAGAAAACTATATACCGTGATTACTTCTTCTAATATACCATGCCAATTGTTCTCTTAATGTTGGGTTGGGGTGGCATTAACGGTGTAGAATTGATATTACACGGATTGATATGATAGTGCTATTTGCAGGAGATAAATGGCTCAAAGCTTGTATATTTGGACAATGCTGCAACGTCCCAAAAGCCAACAGCTGTAATCAATGCTTTGCAGAATTATTATGAATCTTACAATTCCAACGTCCACCGGGGCATTCATTATTTGAGGTACTCATCTTAAATGTTTTGTACTCTGCATTTTCTTCTATTGTTATAAAATCTGAAGTTCGTCGCAATTTTGTCTATCAATAAAAAAATTCATTACAAATTTCATAGGCTTTTGGTTCCGTTGCATACTATTTTTATGTACAATGTGAACCTGAACATAGTGGAATAGATACAGAACATTCATAGAACCAACACTAATTTAGGATTCATGCATAGTTGATTGATTGATTTTCATATATACGATATTAACTAGTTTGTTTCATAATTTCGAACCAAGTGCAAAGGCGACAGATGAGTATGAGTCAGCTAGGCAAAAGGTGGCAAATTTCATTAATGCGGCCGGAGCTAGAGAGATTGTTTTTACAAGAAATGCTACTGAAGCTATCAACTTAGTGGCTTACTCTTGGGGACTCTCAAACTTGAAACCAGGAGATGAGGTGTATTTTCTTTCTTCCTAGAGTTTTTTATTTGGCATAGAATTATCCGATTATGTTAATTATATATAGCTTTAATGAACACGTATTTATTGTTATTCTTTTCTTCCCATCAGATTTTTTCAAAAACTTTTGATCCTTATAACCTTTTCTCAAAGCTTTCTGGCAATTGTCGTTGAAGTACTTAGACATGCTGCTTGTATTTGACTACAAATTGCTGTCTTCTTAATTTGTAGATTATAACCACAGTAGCTGAACATCATAGTGCAATTGTTCCTTGGCAACTTGTTGCTCAAAAGACTGGTGCTGTCCTTAGGTTTGTAAATTTAACAGAGGATGAAGTTGCAGATGTAGATCAATTAAGAGGCTTTCTCTCAAAGAAGACAAAGCTTCTGGTCATTCATCACGTCTCAAATATGTTAGGTTGGTGAACACTTTACCTTATCCAATTTTTTTATTTAGGTTGTGAATAATTATTCGATCAAGAGAGGTTTGTCTATTTGAGGAACACCACTAATTTTGATTTCCAGACAATAAAAGATCTTGTGGACCCACGATTCAATCTCATCTCAGATTGACACAACACCAGAGATGTAGATGACGCTGTTATTCCAACTTGTAATAATACTCTTTTCTCTGCATTTGCATTGACCTTAAAAGGAAAAAGTGATCATACTGCTCTTCCCGTTGCATGGATCACTGCTAATCATAGTCAGAAAGAAGCTAACAGAAGCTGTTGCAGAGTAATTGACTTACTTGCTACTTCTTATATTGACTGAAATTAGTAGAAATGAACCAAATTTGTCTAGAATTTTTTGACTTATTGAGGTCTTTTAAGCATGGATATGATCATTGCATAAAATCTGTAGGAACTATTCTATTTCAGGTTTGTCCGGACTACACCTGCTTTTGAGAATTTCCAAGTTTGTCCGACTGATTCACTGATATTCTTAAAGTAATCTTTCATTTTGACTTTCCTTTTTTCTGTTGCTCAACTGAAAGTTTATTGAGAACAGCACAACTGGAACATGATGTCTAGTAGTTTTCTCTGATATATCGAAACTCTGGGAGGGCTTTGGCATTTTACTTATCATTTTCTATTGCTTTTGGCAAAACTTGCTGACAAAATATGTGAAGTAGGCAAATAAGTGTCATACTTCAGACTTGACCTGTGAAAAAAGAAAATGGAACCCAGCAAGTACTTCATGACAGAACTTGACAGGGAGCTAGGGGACTGGAGATCATCTGCCCAAACATATTTTATGTCTTAGTGGAGATCATCTTTCCAAACATATTTACTGTCTTAGTGATCTCTCAAATTCTGCTTTCCAATCAGATACTTCTTTCTTCACTACGGAATGTTGTCATGTGGAACTTGAGTCTGTCCGGGGTTAATTCTCGCGATTGGCAACGAGCTTAGTTTCGGTATCATCATATTTGGATTAGTCGAACTTTTATAATGCATTCCCTAATATTAACCATCGGGATAGCACCAAGGGTGTGACCTAATCGTCAATGAAGAGGGTTGAGAACCACGAGGTCTCAGGTTCAAATCCCAACTAGAGGCAAAAACAGTCGGTGATTTCTTCCCATAGTACTTGTGTTGGTGGGAGGTCACAGGTACCCCATTGAATTAGTCGAGGTGCACACAAGCTAACATGGACACCACGATTATCAAATACTATTGTGATGCTAATGTCTAACTATGTAGTATGCTTAGACAATGTAACCTAGTGGGTAATAGTCGCTGTTTTTGGTAAATGTTTTAGATTTTATTTTTGGGGTTAATTGTGGTGATCTCGTGGCTCAAAATTTCGATTTGCTCATTGTTATTTTATTACGAATCAGTATACACTTTCTCTTTGTGCATTCGCTTTCCCATATTTCTATTTACCCATTTCTTGTCCATTGGCCTCTTCTTAGTGGTAACCCATTTCATGCAGCTTCTGTTCTTCCAATGGATGAAGTCATAAGTTGGGCGCATGATGTTGGAGCAAAAGTGCTTGTAGATGCTTGTCAAAGTGTTCCACACATGGTGGTTGATGTTAAGACTCTGGACGCTGATTTTCTTGTTGCTTCCTCTCACAAGGTGAGGACAATGACATGTAGTATGCAATTGGTTCTCCATTGAGTATTTGAAATTGAGGATAAACATTCTTCAGATGTGTGGGCCTACAGGCGTTGGATTCTTGTATGGCAAGGGCGGGATCCTTTCTGCCATGCCTCCTTTCCTTGGTATGTAATATTTTTTTCTTAACTTTATT